>CM042038.1:57942771-59192771 GCA_023525975.1 Smallanthus sonchifolius
ATGTCATTTTACTCATTGGTTTGCTTATCTTGTGTTAAAAAAAATACAATTTCTTTCTTTCAGTCTTTCAAAATTATTGAAGTAATTTTGGTGCCACGAAAATGTTGGAGTTCGTTTTAAAACAATTTATGACCAAAGTTCAAGTGCTAAAAATGGTGTTAACCCCCCCCCCCCCCACCCCCTACAATTGAAGCTTACATTGTCCTCAATGTACATGATTAAAACTAAGTGTAAAAAGAGATACGGGGGGTAAGGGTTAAGAAGAACTCCCCTGAAAGACATAGTGTCCAAAGCTTGTGATCGGTAATGACAGCGGCCTGAAAAGCATGAATCAATTGTGGTTACACAATATTATTAGTACAAAAATTAATTAAAACCTACAAACATAAATAAATAGTTTAAAAATAGCACGGATTAGCCAGTGCCGGAAAGTATTAATACAAACAAAAGAAAAAGATATAAAGCCGAATAACACAACTTTTTTTGTGTTAAAAATGGTACTCTAATGGGACTTTCACCCATCACCTCAACCTAGTCGAGGTTCTCCTCTCCCCAGTTCATGTTCATCCTCTGCCTCATGTAGGCAACATCATCCCCGATTAGATCAACCCTGTCAGATAAATTAGTGATACGTCCAGAATTCGATTCACAAATCTCAAAAGAGCAGCGAGCGTAGGTGCTAACAGTCTGAATAGATTCATAGAGATCCATCATAGATGGGAATCCAGCCACTTGAGATGATGAGGTTCCTGCGTCAAAACGCGAACTGTGTTGCCTATGGGCTGAGTTCTGAATATCCAAATCCATGATAACATGATCCGGGTCTTCGGGATCCCAAACTTGCCCTTCGAATCTTGAAAGCGTGCTTGTCCATCGGGTAGATACGTGATCATACTCATGCTGGCACAGATACTCAAATCCAACAATTCGGGAGGTGGCCCGAAAGTTCCATGTAGAGGCTCACGGTGGTACTCATAGAGTTTTGCTATCCAGCTTCCTCCAAATAGTGGTGTACTCTCCCCAGCTGTTGCATTTGAGGCAAAGAGACGACAGAAAAGGTATGAGATGTTGCATGGCTGATTTTTGACAAAGCAATATAATATCCAAAGGTCCCTGAGATTGACTACTTCTCCACTCTGACTGCGTTGTGTTACTGAGTGGCTAAGCAGTCGGTGAATGTAACGAAGAAGTGATTCTTTCAGTTTGCTACTCTTTGTACGGCTAGCATTGTAGCCTCCAGTGCCTATTTCATTCCAGAATGACGTTCTAACATGCCCCCAGTCTGGGTTGTTCTTATCTTCCTCATCAGGGAAAACGTGAGTTGATTAAGAAAAATTGGATTCATAGATCTCATCATCGGTGTAAACTCCGAGTGC
Source organism: Smallanthus sonchifolius (assembly GCA_023525975.1). Classification (NCBI taxonomy): domain Eukaryota; kingdom Viridiplantae; phylum Streptophyta; class Magnoliopsida; order Asterales; family Asteraceae; genus Smallanthus; species Smallanthus sonchifolius. Next base: position 57,944,148 of record CM042038.1, read on the forward strand.
AACCCTAAATTGAGCAATTGAGGTGTTGTACCATGTGCCTCCTATACGAAACGTCAGAACTTCATCGTCCCAAAAGTGTAGATTTGATGTTCCAAAATTAAATGACGCCATGAATTCCAAAGTGTATTCTTGGATTGATTCTTGAGCATTTCCAAATACGCGCCGCTATAGAGGAGTGACGATGCTGTTAAAACGTGTTGGCTGGCCGACAACGTCTAAGGTGTCATAGCATACCATGAGATGTGACTCTTCCTCGCGCCGCCTAAGCTTGCGTAGGCGTGAACGGCACCATCCCTCATTGTCATCATCAAATAATAAGTATGGATGAACCATGATCCTGAGAGAGTAATACACAAGTGAGCTGAATCAAATAGCATCAATTAAATGGATTTCATATTGTGGATAGAAGGTTAAGCACGGGTCGTGCTTAGGTGGGCACGGGGTTACAGTACCAGACTCTTGACAGACCTAACGGGTGGTCAAAACACGGGGCTTGTTTGGGTAGGCACGGGTCGTGCTGCACTAAAGAGACAGAATCTGAGATTCGAACTCGTGCACTAGCCCGGTTTGGTGAAACCTTGGTTTTCTGTTTTTGTGGTTATACCAGATTTTTACTAATAATCAACAAGAAACAAGCCTGGATAACTAATTTATGAACAAATGGGTCAACCTGGGTGAAAAACCCAAATCAAACCCGAAAATTACAACATTAGTTGAGGATCTAAAATATGAAACCCTAGAAACTTATAAATCTTGACACAAGAAGGGCAAAATCCAGCTAGGAACAAGAATCATGCCAAAAAAAACGAAATAAAAACCCTAATTACTTACAAGAGAATGATCCAAACATACCTTGGTGGAAGGATTGAGAGATGATGTCGTCCAGATGGTCTATATAAAAACTACTAAAACCTAACCTAGACTCCAAAGTAATAAAAGGAATACCCTTTAACTAAACCGCACTGACAGGCAAGTATACCTATCGAGTGTAGCAAAGCTTAACGGTAAACCGAGTTATCGAACACTATAGACACTATGTAACAATACTAGACCCTGACTCGGACTTAAGATTGATGATTGGGGGGTTTACTACACTACTGATTATCACTAATAATGCAATAAACAAGATCGACTCAACTATCAAGACAAGAACTCACGTGAAATCAGGAATGGGAAGAATACTACATAGGTCGGAATCCTACTTGCAAAGCACAACTTCTACCGGTTCTTGAAACTATGATGGATCTGGGTTTATAAGGAGGCAACTCTAGACAACCTAGTGGATCCATCACTCTCAGGGTGTCACTAACTAAGCTACCTAAAGGTGTAATAAGGAATGGGAAGAATACTACCTAGGTCGGAATCCTACTTGCAAAGCACAACTTCTACCGGTTCTTGAAACTATGATGGATCTGGGTTTATAAGGAAGCAGCTCTAGACAACCTAGTGGATCCCTAATCACTTTCAGGGTGTCACTAACTAAGCTACTTAAAGGTGTAACAACTCACCAGATTGTTGGATCACTTCTCAGGTATTTCCAACTATGATAAAGTACCCAAATAGACAGATTACCTTTCAGTCTCACTGTCCACCATACATTCAAGGAATGCACGGGGTAATCTCAACATCACAAATATGACTTGACCTAGCAGTAATCACTAGACACCTAATACTAACGTCCTCTCAGTCTGTTAACACTCGGATTCCTAATAACGAAGACTAAACAACTAATTCTCACCTCTCGGGTATTGAACTAGGACACACATTCACTTCTAATCAGGGTTCAACTAACGTTCTTATGGATCATTACGCCTAGCAAACCACTCAGGTCATCAACAACAAGCAAACAACCTTAACATGCATCTTTTATGAAATACATTCAACAAGATAACATGAAGCACATTAATCAACTCAAAACCAGAATTAAACATGCATATTCATCACAATTGTTAATTCAAGATCGTTTACAAAATCATTAAACCATTAATTGAATCCAAAACCGACAAAAATTTGAACTTTAACAAGTATTCATCTAATGACCCAGGCAGTATAAGAGTTTTAGCCTAGAATCATATCTAAAACATCCAAACATAAGTAATAAACATAAACCATGGTTTCAAAGAAAGCAAACACAAATAAAAATCGAATCTTGAAACCGAAAACGTTATAACTAATGAACCCGTAAGCAAAGTCTTCAACTTTAGCCTTGATTCACCTTCCAAGCTCCTAAAATCACCTCTGGAACTCCTTCAGACGGCAAGAAATCAAACTCCCTTGAATAATGACATTACAATTCTATTTAAATTGAAATTAGGGTTTTTCATGGGAATTAGGTCTCTCGCATACCGCGAGAGATGGGCCAAGGTTCCTCGCGTACCACGAGGAACAAAATAGTCGCGCCCGGTTTTCTTCTCCCTCGCGTACCATGAGAGAATGGTTCCTGTTCTTTGCGTACTGCGAAAGACAAGATTTTTTCAGATTTTTTCACTTTTGAACTTGGGCTTCATTCTCTTGCTCGGTTTCTTCGGGTTTTCGCTATTTATTACCTCGAGCACCTGTAAACACATAGTAGACTCAATACATAACAAAAACGACTCAAAAAATAATAAAACTAATTAAAAAACACGAAAACCTATGAATAAAGATGTGTGCTTTGCACTACATCAAACATTCCCACACTTAACATTTTTTCTTCCTCGAAAAATTATGCAATGGAATCATAACTGAGATCTAACTTTATAAACATCAATTAGCAATTCAAAGTTCAATATCAGTATTTCTGTCCGATTAAACCCATGCACCAACTATCTAGCCCTCGTGTTGTGTTCTAATTCAATTTTTTACAAGAATTAATCAATCTATGTGACTCACACTTCGAAGCTACAACTCTACCTAATCCCATCTCAAGGTTATGTTTAGGCACGGTTTAAACCATATAGATTTGTCTACCACGTTAAACTAAGATTTACAGGTTTTTAGAAATCAATGGAATACGGAATGAATGGAATGATAATGAGCATTAATTTAACATAAGAACTTTCGTCTAGAGGCGTCTCAACCAAGTCGCTATCCCGGAAGCTAACACATAGACTAGATTCTAAACGTTTAAGCATATAAATCTCACTTAGGGGTGTATCCTCCAAGTCGCCATCCAAGAGGGAAACACATAAGTAAAACTTAGTTTTCAAATTAATTAAGCTCAAAATTATGGAATTGTGGAATTATGGAATGGGCGCCACCGAAACTCGGATTTATTCTCATAAAAAGAGTGTGGTGTGCCATGAAACTTTTCAAAAACCTCAAAATTTAAACTTAACATCGTACCTATCACCCTATATTGACAGTTTCAGTATTACCGACACCCTAAGATGAGTACCCACAAGATATCATGAAATTATTACGTAATTAATCCTAAGTAACACCCACATGCTATTTAAGTTATTCAAGTTGGCTGGTTCTACCAAAACATCACTAATTAGACGCGTTTTCTAATATTTTATATCATTTAAACTCAAACAAGTAGATCTAGTTGTACTATAATTTTCCATTGATTATGCAAAAACTTCTGATTTCAAAGGACATTTTTTTTCAAAGTTTTCAATTTTTTTGTATTTTTGGATTTTTATAAAAGACACAAACTAGCTAGACTAGACACTCATAACCCCGCATTTGAAAAACACATTGTCCTCAATGTGAAGCAAGACATAACTAAAAATAAAAATGCAAAAATAAAAACAGGAAGCGACTTAGCTGGTTAATGATTGTGCAAATAAATGCGCAGCTTCGTTCTTCCTTGTGTGCACCGTATAGCATTTCGGTCGCAGTTGCACAACTCTGTCGGGTTGCCTTTACAAACAAATATAAGCATCGGTCCCGCCCAAATGGAGATTGAGTATAGCCATGACGAACAATACCTGCAAAATAAACCTCACAACAAACCCACAACATTAAACTGACTCAGATTAAAGACTCAAACTGACTCTAGATATATACGCAGAGATACGTGCCCGATGTGTGGAAAACACATAGACATGATCGTCACGGCAAGGCGAAACATCGGTCACGAAATGGTTCTAGTTTCCCATGATCGATGTGAATGATCGGTAAATGAATGATGGATGATGTAGGTGTGTAGATAGTAGATGATAGGTCATGGAAATGGTGGAATGGTAGGAGTGGGTGGTGAATGGTGAACGATGGGGGGAGACCATGAGAAACTAGGGCAAGAAGGGAAAATCCAGGATGTTCTCGCGTACAGCGAAGAATCCTGGTCCACTCCTCGTGTGCCGCATAGAGTGGAAATTTAAGCCGGTCAATATTTCTGTCCCCCGCGTACCGCGAAGGGTTGGTTCCCTTTCCTCGCGTTCCGCGAGGGGAATCTAATCACAGAAAGTTAAATTTTTTTCACTTTTTTATACGTAGAATATTTTTGACCTCCTAAAATCATTTTCGCCCAAATCCTTAGAAACCATGTTCCAATGATAAAAAAACCAATGTTAAACATACCTGGAACTTCGTTCCCAATGATTTCCATCACCGAATCAAGCGTGAATCCCAGCAAGACACGACACACACAAAACACAATATCGAAAAACACCAAATTTGACATGGACTCAAACCAAGTAATGCATACAAACTCTACGTCTCGAGCACTTGCCTGAGAATCAATCAAGCCTATCAGGAGGCTTCTCTTTGATTCTAACCGGTACCGCCGTCATCCTACGAGGTCTACCGGTTCTCCACATCTCTAATACCTACACAAACACCACATACCCCTTGTAAATAACACACAGGTCCTTTCACCATAGCTTAAATATACCCGGTCCGAATGTAATATGCATCAAATAACCAAGTAATTTGTCACCCCTATACGTCCCCCCACTTAGGGTTTGCACTACCATCACCCTAGATGAATCTATTAACGCATGGGTTCTCTTACGGGGTGGCCTAGACCTAGGGGTACTAGTACTCGGGGTCGGATCTATGGTCATCCCCTCAGAATAACGAATAGGTAGAGGTTCAGGAATGAGATTTTCTAGGGATGTGACCTCTAGACCTCCACCAGGATCATCCGGATCCTCTACAATCTCCACTAACTTCCCCACACTTGGGGTTGTGCCTATGATCTCATCTAATTCTACCATCATCTTCAGCAGATCATTATCGCCGTATTCATTCAACTCTTCTAATAATCTCTCCAACTATAACGCCCACTCAGATGGTTCTCCTAAAGTAGGGGTGGGTTCACCAACTTCTAACCTCGGATCAGAGTCATGATGGTAGTCCATGAGGGCATCAAGCATGCACACGGAGTGGCTATGCTCGCCAACATCCTCCACGGACTTTATGGTATCAAATATAACCGACTCATCCCCCACACGAAGTGTGAGTTTCCCGTCAAAGACATCGATTAATGCCTTGGCGATGCACAAGAATGAGCGCCTGAGGATGAGTGGGACTCTGTCATCTACCTCCATATCCAGAATAACGAATTCCACGGGGAATATAAATTTGCCTACTTTCACTAGAAGGTTTTCCATAATTCCCCATGGATACTTTACTGAACGTTCAGCCAAGGATATGCTCATGCGTGTCGGCTTTGGTTCACCAAGTTCTAGCTGCTTGTACAAAGAATTGGGCATCAGATTGATGCTAGCACCTAGGTCGGCCAACACGTTGTGCAAGGGCAAACTGCCTAGGAGACACGGGATCGGGAAACGTCCTGAATCTCCCAATTTCTCGGGCAGCTTGTTATGCACCACGGCAGAGCATTGCTCACTAAGTGAGACTTTTGAGACCTCCTTAAGCTTCTTCTTGTCGGAAAGAAGATCTTTTAGGAATTTGCCATACTTTAGCATGTGCTGGAGGGTCTCAATGAGTGGGAGATTGACCTTGAGTTGTTTGAACATGTCAAGGAAGTGACCGTGTTCCCTGGCTTGCTTGAATGACAGCCAACGTGCTGGGTAGGGAACACGAGTCAGGTCAATCTCGGGGGTCCATCTCCGCCCCTTCTTCTTCTTCTCCTATGCCTTTGCGGCAGGCGTCTCAACTACCACTTCCTCGTCCACCTGCTCCTCGGCCATCTTAGCATCGATCTCAGTGAATCAAGCCCTCTATTCAATCTTCTTGACCTCCTCAGGTGACAGAATATTATACTTGCTGGAGTGGGGGTCATCCTCAACAACCTCTTTCACCGCCACACTCCTAACCGACACGGCCATCACTGAAGCATTAGAGCTTGAAGATGGACCTCCTTGTCGATCTTTCATGCTCTTAGTGATGTCCTCAACCGTACATTGCAGATCATGGAATGCCGACTGTTGATTCTTCAATAGAGTGTCATGGCTATCCAATCTCTGCCTAGCATCCTTGTCCTGCTGGACTAAGTAGGCAAGCAGTTATGTCTAAGTCTCAAGCATCTCCTTTATCCTAGTCGTGTAGACACTGCTTCCCGTGTTAGCTCCTGCTTCTCCTCCTCCCTGCTGCTGCCGACGTCCATTAAACCCCGGTGGGTTATTTCCAGATCTCCATCCCGAGCCTATTGAGTTGTTATAGTTATTATAGCCCTGGTTTTGGTACTGGTTGCCAGCAAAACTCACGTACTCCTGATTATTTACAGGTCAATCTCGGGTGTCGTAGCCTCCCCTACACACTTGACACCGCTGAGCACTGAGTTTCAGTTCCTTAATCTCGTTGGCCATTGAGTCGAGTGCATCAGCTATGCTAGAATCAGGAGTGACCTGATGAACACCTCTAGGAGATGAGGCGGGTGCTCTAGCACTAGGAATGGAAGTCCTAGTAGATGGATGTTGCTGTTCTGCGAGAGCAAAGCTCTCGAACATATCCTCGCACTCGGCAGGCTTGAGTTTATCCAAGATATGGCCTCCCGCAGCTGTATTGAACATCTGCTGCTTCTCAAAGGTAAGGTCATTATAGAACTTCTCCACTATCGCCAGTCTGAAAGACCATGCTGGGGACATCGGCTCAACAACACGTTGAACCGCTCCCAGGCCATGTGATAGGGCTCATCGGGATCCATCCGGAAGTATTGGATTTGGTCCTTAAGGTGAGCGGCCCTGGTGTCAAGCTAAGTAGATGCACGTCCAGAGAGCGAGAATGGAAAGAGACGTAAGTAGATAGCGTTCTCAGATACACCCGTGATAATAAAGGTATCGCATATACGAACGAAACGGGACAGATGTCCCGGTGCATCCTCATCCTCAAGGCCATGGAACTGAGTAGCATGAGTGATCGTACTCATGACATGTGATGGGATCCTCCAAGAACTGGCGTTCAGAATAGCGGGGCGAGTGATCGAAGATCTCGTGCCTGTTACCCCATCACTGGCCTTGTGGTGTACAGTACGCCTCGTTGGCGGATCAACGTCGCCCATAGTAAGAATTGGGATAGGGCTAGTGGGACGTACCTGGTTGTTGCACAACTGTTTCAAACGCTCCCGGAAGTCGCGAGTGTGTTCGTGAAGCTATCGTTCGGGCTCTAGAAAAGCAGATTATGGTGGTGATCCCTGTGCACGAGTATTGTACATATAAAGAAAGACTCAATAGGAAATGAAACAGAGACTCAATGATAGAAAGACTTGATTCTAAAATTAGACACTCAAGTAAACAAAGAAGACAAGCACAAAGAAAATTAAATTTGAAGTAAATATTGCTACTGCCAAGTGTCCCCGGCAACGGCGCCAAAAACTTGATGTCGTCCAGACGGTCCAAATAAAGACTACTAAAACCTAACCTAGACTCCTAAGTAATAAAAGGAATACCCTCTAACTAAACCGCACTGATAGGCAAGTGTACCTATCGAGTGTAGCACAGCTTAACGGTAAACCGAGTTATCGAACCCTAGAGACACTATGTAACAATACTAGACCCCGACTCAGACTTAAGATTGATGATTGGAGGTTTACTACACTACTGATTATCTCTAAGAATTGTCACACCCCAATCGACGGCGTAATACGTCGGGGCGGAACATGTAGATTGTTCATGAGCACATGGTTGACTATGTTGTAATATATTAAAACATCACATTTCATTTCAATGTTCAAACCAAACAAATTCCAATAAATACATGACAAGTTTTTTTGTTTAAATAACTAGGTCCAAAACTTAAGTGTAGCAAGCTTGTTCAACTCAAACATTCGTACCTGAAACATGATTAAAACCAGGTCAACTAAAAAGTTGGTGAGCATACATAGGTTTTGACTCTAAATAGTATCAAAGTGTTGTGTGTATACAATCCATACATATCATGGTTAATAAGGCAAAAATGAAGAGTTACTATTGTGAAACCAAGTTGTACATTCAAACCTTTGTAACTAGCATGCAAATAACCAAATTGTGTTGTCGGTAACAATCACCCAATCTTGGTGGGTTTGTCAGACTCAATAGATCTATCATTGTTAACCTTCGGCTTGTGTAGTTGATGATTGCACATGTAAATTGCCACAAATTGTAGTTTGCACACCTAGTACTCAAGCATAATGCTCAAATTGCACACATGAATGTAGGGTGGAATTGTATTGTGTAGTTTGTAAACATTGTATGATTGTACTCATGTTCCACCCCAAAATGTTAATAGTGTAAAAGGGGCTATGTAAACTCACCTTGACAAGAAGTGGGTTGGACTTGTAACTTGTAGCAACAAGAATTACGGATGTCCTAAGTTAAATACGATACATTACTATAATGTAGAAAATGGTTTAAGAGAACAATAATGGAATGAGTTTGGGATTTTGGGTTTTTTTGGAACGGACGAAAGGTTAGTAAAAATTTGATTATGATATCAAGTTAAGTTATAAATCATGTTACAAGAAATAATGTTTTTATTTATAAAAGGAAACTTGATATCGAATATATTAATTGTAATCTTAATAAAATAAATAATTTATTAAGACGAAAGCAATCATGATGTAATAATGTAATAATATATTAAAAATACCATGATAAATAAGTTATGCGAAAAGTAATATTATTATTTATGAAAATTAAATTTAAAGGATTGTATAACTACTAATAATATGAGAAGTATATGATTAAAGCAATTAGTAACGTTTTTTTAATTAATTGGAAATAAAAATGAATTATTAATCGCCTATTATAGATCATGACGTTTTAAAAGTTTAATTTATTAATGTGTGCATAACCTTTCGTTTAATAAAATTCATGACATCGTTATAATTTTAAAAGCCATAAAGTAATGAAGGGGTTTATAAAATATACTTACACATTTTCGTATACTTTAGAAATATATATTGGTAATGCAACAATACAAGTGTTAGAAAAATAATGTTCACATATTATTCGTTTGAGATAATTAGAACTACAAATCATGGTTATCTATATAAATATATTTATTTGAAAAGGATAATAATTGTAAACCTTGAATGTTTCCAAAAAAATATAGGCACATAAAAATAATTGTTTATAAGAAAATCATATGTTTTGTATATATAAATAAGTAACAAAAAAAGAAGCTGAAATCGAGATTGTACCCGTGACCTCATTCCTGTGAGGGGGAAGGCTTAACCAGTTGATCTGGGCATTAAGACTTGCCAAGAACAGGAAAAGTTTAACATTTAACATGAAGGGTTCACAAACCTTCTTCCCCAAACATTCAAGAATTGGAACCCTGGCCCCAAATCCATCAAGATACACACAGATTGCGGATGACGCGTTAGGGCTTTTGCTCGTAGGATTAACACGAGTAGAAAAACGGGAAGAATTACATGGAATCAGCTTGTTTAGTAGAGGGAACCGGACCATGCACTCTGCTGCTAAAATCGCGAATGGGAGGAGGAGAAACGACGGATTTCTGAGTTGGAATCGATTGCCATAGGTTGAGGTACTTACATGATGGTTAATAACGCGTTTTACAACTACGATTGGACGTGATTAGCGGGATTAGAGCTTGATTTACGGGTTTTAAAAAGAAAAAGGTCGGGAGTTAATTTCTAGTCATCGAATGAAAATGGACAATTAAAGGTGTAAAATAGGTGCGTGATTCGGGGGTTTTGAATCTGGTTAAAAAATGGTAATGTTACAAAAATGGTAATGATTCGAGGGTTTTGAATCAGAGGATTTGATGAGAAGGGAATTCGATTTTGACTTTAGAAAGTCAAGGTTCATGTTTCAAATATCCAGGGTCCAAAATGGAAAAGGGAAGGGTTCAAAACTAAAGGTGAGGGTTCAAAGGTTGTAACACCCAAAATAAAAAGAAAATAAAATTCAAAATTTCACTCCCTCGCGGTACGCGAGGGAGATTTTGACAAAGCCCCGCGATACGCGAAGAATCTGCTTATACGCCAGATTTATACCCTCTCGCGGTACGCGAGAAGATTCCCAACCAAGCCTCGCGGTACGCGAGGGAATAGTACACGCGTCAGGGCCAGAAAACACGTGTCATTCACCCTTGCCACTAGCCGACACGTGTCATGCTGACTCAGCACCGTTCGTGACACCTCATCCTCTCGCGGTACGCGAGGGACTTCCTTGGCCGGCCTCGCGGTACGCGAGGGACTGGAAAATCAGCCTATAAAAGGCCTTCAACGGGATTGAAATTCTGTACAGTTTCCAAACATTCCTTATACACAAACCCGATCTCTCAAAACTCTACGACGTCCCGAAGCGCTGTTCAAGAATCCAACGAAACCCTGCTCAAGCCGTAGTTCCGTCCAAATCCCGCAAAGTAGGTATCGTTAAAACTATTCATATATATATAGCCGCAATTATATATATATATTCTCTCATATATATTCTCGTTAATCGTGTCTTCCCTAGGAAGAAACGTGTCGAGGTTCTGCTCAAATTCCGAAGCCTACAACCCTACCAGCCATCAAAATCAAGGTGAACACGTTTAACGCTTTTCAAACGATAAAACCATTTTATTTACGAAAACGGCATGAAACAAATTAAATGCTTTAATCATAAGGGTAATCTACGTGATAGCATTCAGGCCATAAGCATACGTAGATTTGATCAAATGGTATACATGTGACGGGTGAAAGTCCGGTCCGTGGCTGGGTACAGATCATGAAAGGGGGTATCATAAGACTGAGGATATGGTTCCTTAGCAGATTATACGAGGGACGAGTTCCTGAGTATCATATAAGACTAAGAACAAGGTTCTTAGCATCACGACCCTGGGAATAGGCTATCAGTCTGAGACATAGAGCTCAGCCAGTTGACCCCATGGCAGTTAACCCAGTGTATGTAGGTGGTATATATTTCAGGTGAAAAAGACTGCTGAATGTGTAGATTTACCATACAGAAACGTGCTTAAAGGCTTTAATTTGGTTTATGTTAGAAATCATTTTCGTGTCAGTTAAATGTGATTCACCGGCTTTATGCTGATGTTCATTTTCAAAACGTTTTTCACAGGTAATGAAAGAAATCATTAAATTCAGGGTGGTGCAGTAAAGACAAGATCTTTAGGCATATTTAAATCCCTGTGGCAGACTAATACAAGACCAAATGTTGGAACGGACGTAGATCCTAGACATTTTAAATGGCTTGTATTATGTAAATTAATTCAGCAGATGTACATTATAGAATAGACTTTTGAATGTCTATTATCATGAAATGAAAAGGGACGTGGATCCCAAGTTTTGACAAAAAGTACAGAATTAACCCTTGAGGTTATTTACATGACATTTCATTACAAAAAGGGCATCAAGTAAAAACAAAGACTTCCGCTGTCCAATTATATGGGACCTCATTCAGATACCAGCGTTGTCTCGCGACGCCCGGGCAGGGGTAGCCCGGGGTTGTGACAGGTTGGTATCAGAGCCACATTCAAGGGTTTTAGCAAAACTAGATACTTATATGATTGTATCTTAGCTTTAACCAATAGTTGTGCCTACTAAACGAACGGTAGGAAAATGCCTTTAACATAACCAATAAATTACAGGATGTCAGATCCATACTATTATCCTTATAATTACCCAAACTACTTCCCTGGAGAATCATCTAATCAAGTAGTACCAAGCTATGATGATTATGTCCACTATCTACCGACCCCGGAGAATTGGAACAGAATGGTCGCAGAACAAGTGGAACAGACTCAAGCAAGGCTTGAACCTCTGAGGGAAGAATCAGAGTATTCAGTGGAAATGGAAGATTCAAGAGGATCTTTACGTCCTGTTATGACATCTATGCCACTACCTCAATCGTTAGACATAGTATACCCTACCGGAACAATTCAAGAACATCCACCCAGTCCAAGTGAAGAAACTCCACATTCGATTTCTGAATCCGACAAGGCTGCCGTTTGTGAAGGCAGTGGTGGAAAGTATTTCTTTGATCCTATTCCAGAACATCCCGTTTTCAAGGAACCTTTCTTCTATGTAGATCCCTCCGATGGACGTCAGTATGCAACCGACGGAAAAGTTGTGTGGTCTGTTAACTCAGCATATCACGATCTTAGGATGGGACACAGGGAACCACCTCCTTGTTATGGATACCATGATGAACTGCCAAAATCAATTGATGAACACCTCGATCGTGCTCTTAGAGAGGCTGACGATCTACGTGCTGAACTGTACTTCACCAGACAAGTCGTAGTTAAAAACGAACAAACTATATTTGACTACGAACTAGCCCAGGAAGACAGGAAGTACGCAGAACAATGGGTGGCAGATCAGTTGATCCAGAAAGGTGCTATGACCGAGACCCTGGGGAGATTCTATCAAGATTTGGGAGATGTGCTTCTCGATTAAAGTTAATGATAATATTTGTATAATTAGCTAACTTTAGGTGATATAGATGCATATCTATATTTCTGTATTTGTAACAAATAGATGAAGTTTAAGCGATAATAAACTTCAAATTTTGACCCAAATTCTTGTCTTGTATTCTTAGATGTCTCAACAAAATAACAATAGCGGTCCAGCTACCTACATTACCAAGGAAAAAGGAAAAGAAGTTAATAATAATCCTGAAATAGCTACTCAACAACCAGAATTGCAACAACTGGTCAAACAAAGCATTAAAGAAATGCTTCCTGCCATAATAAAGGAAGTACAAGAGAACATCAAAACTCCAAGCTATGTAACCTCTCATTCAAAAAGAACAGAAAACCCTCCGAAAACCAACACAGAGCAAGTAGCAAGCTCTCGTAGAACTCAAACCTCGAAAAGATCCAGAACATCAAGCAATAAGTATTCTGAATCTGAAGAATCGTTAAATCTAAGCAGTGAGAGCTCAGAAGAAGAGAATAAAACAAAAAGGTATAGACACAAAGGGTGTTCTTATAAAACCTTTCAGGACTGTAAACCTTATGAATTTAAGGGCACCGAAGGCGGTATTGCTACTCTTCACTGGCTAGAGAAGATGGAGTCAGTAATAGCAATTAGCAAGTGTGCTAAGAAAGATCAAGTAATGTATGCTTCAAACTCCTTCAAAAATGAAGCGTTGGAATGGTGGAATTCAATCATTTCTGCCAAAGGGAGGAGAAAGACAAATGCCATGGATTGGAAAGAATTTCGGGCAAAGGTGAAAAAGAAATTTTGCCCCAAGACTGAAAAAGAACAAGCTGAAAGAAAATTTCTGGAGCACCGAATGGTGGGTACCAATGATCGAGAGTATACTACCAAATTCTTTGAATATGCTCGATTGGCACCTCACCTGGCTAAACCCGAGTCGGTTCTCATAACTCGATATATTTACGGTTTAGTTCCAGAGATCCGTGATTTGGTGAAGGTTGTCTCACCAAAAACCATTGAGTCCACCGTAGAATTGACCGGTACCATGACGGCTGGATTAATCAGAAATATAGAGGAAAAGAAGAAAGTCGAATCCTCTATAAAATCAAAACCCGAGGCCAAAAGATTTAGTAAGAACTTTGGGCAAAAGGGGTTACCATTTAACAATCCACCATGCAAAACGTGCGGACGCAGGCATAGTGGAAAGTGTATTTTTGAAACTCCATTCTGTAATCATTGCAAGGTCTCAGGTCACACTACTGAGAATTGCTTCAAAAGAAAGGGAATGATTACTTGTTTCAATTGTGGAGAGCTGGGGCACATCAGCACTAATTGCCCTAAGTTTGCAAGGACCGGAAGAGCTGGAGGATCAGGAGCCAAGATCACTCCAGAAAACAAAAAGACCGTACGAGCTTTTGTCATGAATGCTAATCAAGCTGAGAGAACGCCGGACGTAATTACCGGTACGTTTCTTCTTAATAATGTTTATGCTAAGGTCTTATTTGACTCAGGTGCGAACCGGAGTTTTATAGATTATAATTTTTGTAATCTATTAAACGAACCATTAAGTCCCTTAGCTGAAACATATGAAGTAGAAACAGCGAACGGTGATTTGATAAAAATATCCCAATCACTGAACAATTGTTACATTACATTGGCTGGTTTCACTATCCCAGTACAATTGTTACCAATGTCAATAACTGGCTTTGACATTGTTTTGGGGATGGATTGGTTATCCACTAATCAAGCCGAAATCCTTTGTAATCAACAAGTTGTAAAACTCATTTCACCAACAAACAAAACTCTAACTATCCAAGGTGATAAACCCACAAAACCTATCCAGATAATCTCCATACTTAAAGCAACCAAGTGCTTAAGAAAAGGATATCTGGCATGTCTAGTATCAATTACTGCCTTGGAAAGGAGAAGAAGATAGAATCAGTACAGGTAGTATCTGAATTTCCAGACGTTTTTCCTGAAGAACTGCCTGGATTACCACCAGAACGAGAGGTAGAATTTCGAATCAACCTTGTACCTGGTGCAACTCCAATTGCCAAATCCCCGTACAGACTGGCACCCACAGAAATGGCAGAACTCAAGAAACAATTGGATGAACTTCTTGAGAAAGGTTTTATACAACCAAGTTCTTCACCCTGGGGAGCCCCAATTCTCTTTGTTAAGAAGAAAGACGGATCAATGCGCATGTGTATTGATTATCGGGAATTAAATAAAGTTACCATTAAAAACCGATACCCACTCCCAAGGATTGACGATTTATTCGATCAACTCCAAGGAGCTTGTCATTTTTCAAAGATCGATCTTCGTTCAGGTTATCATCAGTTGAAAGTGCATGATAACGATATCTCGAAAACTGCATTTCGAACACGGTATGGACATTTCGAGTTCACAGTTATGCCATTTGGACTTACAAATGCTCCTGCCGCATTCATGGACATGATGAATCGTGTCTGCAAACCTTACTTGGATAAGTTTGTCATAGTTTTTATTGATGACATACTTATTTATTCCAAAACCCAAGTTGAACACGAAACTCATCTTCGAACCATACTTGAACTTCTTCGAAAGGAAAAACTATATGCTAAGTTTTCCAAATGCGGATTTTGGTTAACGGAAGTACAATTTCTTGGTCATGTCATCAACGTGAACGGAATTCAAGTAGATCCTTCCAAAATTGAAACTATATCCAAATGGGAAATTCCCAAGTCACCCACCGAAATTCGTAGTTTTCTGGGATTAGCGGGATATTACCGCCGGTTCATTCAAAATTTTTCTCGTATAGCAATCCCACTCACATCCTTAACTCGGAAATCTGTAAAGTACGAATGGGGACCCAAACAATCTGAATCTTTTGAAACTTTGAAACAAAAACTGACAAACGCACCTATTCTATCTTTACCAGATGGTATTGAAGATTTCGTAGTTTACTGCGACGCCTCACATACTGGTTTAGGTTGCGTATTAATGCAACGCAAGAAAGTCATTGCTTATGCATCTCGTCAGTTGAAAATTCATGAGAAAAACTACTCAACCCACGATCTAGAATTAGGCGCTATAATCTTTGCTTTGAAATTATGGCGACACTATCTCTATGGGGTTAAGTTCACAATCTACACTGATCATAAAAGTCTCAAGTACATATTTAGCCAGAAAGAGTTAAATATGAGACAAAGAAGATGGATGGAAATCCTGAATGATTATGATTGTGAAATTTGTTATCATGAAGGAAAGGCAAATGTAGTAGCAGATGCCTTAAGCCGAAAAGAAAACGTCAAGCCAAAGAGAGTACGTTCTCTCAGACTTGAACTACAAATTGATCTTGTAAGTCAGTTAAAAGAAGCACAAGAGTTAGCTTTAAAGGAAGGTAACTTTGAAAAAGAAGGAATGAAAGGAATGCTTGACTTACTGATCAAAGGAGAAGATAATATCCTTCGCATGAATAAACGTATTTGGGTACCAGTTACAGGTGATCTTCGAGAGCGAATCCTCGAAGAAGCACACAAGTCCAAATACACCATGCACCCAGGAAGTGATAAAATGTACAAGAACCTTAAAGAAAGTTACTGGTGGATTGGTATGAAAAAGAACATTGCTATCTACGTAGCAAAATGTTTGACTTGTTCCAAAGTCAAAGCTGAACACCAAAAGCCAGCTGGATTATTGCAACAGTTAGAATTACCAGTTTGGAAATGGGAATTGATAACTATGGACTTTATTACCAAACTTCCTCGAACCACTCGTGGAAATAATGCAATCTGGGTTATCATTGATCGTTTAACCAAATCAGCTCACTTTCTACCTATTAAAGACACCATGAGTATGGACAAAATGGCACAAATTTACGTTAATGAAATTGTAACGTTACATGGTGTGCCTCTATCCATAGTGTCAGATAGAGATAGTCGCTTCACATCTCGATTCTGGCAAAGTTTTCAAACAGCTCTAGGAACTCGATTGAACCTTAGTACTGCTTACCATCCACAAACTGATGGGCAGAGCGAAAGAACCATACAAACCCTAGAAGATATGCTCCGAGCCTGTGTGATAGACTTTGGAGGTAATTGGGATGATCATTTACCTCTAATGGAATTCTCATACAACAATAGTTATCACACAAGTATTCAGGCCGCACCATTTGAAGCATTATACGGACGGAAATGTCGAACGCCTGTATGTTGGTCAGATATCGGAGAAAATCAACTATCAGGACCAGAGATAGTCCAAGAAACTACCGATAAAATCTTGCAAATACGAGAACGTCTAAAAATGGCTAGAGATCGACAGAAAAGTTATGCAGATAAACGAAGAAAGCCGTTAGAATTCCAAATCGGTGACAAGGTGTTATTAAAAGTTTCACCTTGGAAAGGTGTTATTCGTTTCGGAAAGAAAGGAAAGTTAAGTCCACGTTTTGTTGGACCTTTCAAAATCATTAAACAAATTGGACCTGTTGCCTATCAGCTTGAACTACCAGTAGAGATGGGTGGAGTACACGATGTATTCCATGTATCAAACCTACGTAAGTGTTTAGCTGATGAATCCTTGCTTATGCCTTTACAAGATGTGGAAGTAAATGAAAAGCTCAAATTCATTGAACGCCCGTTACAAATTGAAGACCGACAAATCAAAAAGCTTAAACGGAAACAATTGGTATTGGTCAAAGTAAAATGGGACTCCAGGCGTGGCCCAGAATATACTTGGGAACTTGAGTCAGAAATGCGCAAAAAGTATCCACATCTCTTTCAATGAATCTCGAGGACGAGATTATTCTAAAGGAGGGGAGGATGTAACACCCAAAATAAAAAGAAAATAAAATTCAAAATTTCACTCCCTCGCGGTACGCGAGGGAGATTTTGACAAAGCCCCGCGATACGCGAAGAATCTGCTTATACGCCAGATTTATACCCTCTCGCGGTACGCGAGAAGATTCCCAACCAAGCCTCGCGGTACGCGAGGGAATAGTACACGCGTCAGGGCCAGAAAACACGTGTCATTCACCCTTGCCACTAGCCGACACGTGTCATGCTGACTCAGCACCGTTCGTGACACCTCATCCTCTCGCGGTACGCGAGGGACTTCCTTGGCCGGCCTCGCGGTACGCGAGGGACTGGAAAATCAGCCTATAAAAGGCCTTCAACGGGATTGAAATTCTGTACAGTTTCCAAACATTCCTTATACACAAACCCGATCTCTCAAAACTCTACGACGTCCCGAAGCGCTGTTCAAGAATCCAACGAAACCCTGCTCAAGCCGTAGTTCCGTCCAAATCCCGCAAAGTAGGTATCGTTAAAACTATTCATATATATATAGCCGCAATTATATATATATATTCTCTCATATATATTCTCGTTAATCGTGTCTTCCCTAGGAAGAAACGTGTCGAGGTTCTGCTCAAATTCCGAAGCCTACAACCCTACCAGCCATCAAAATCAAGGTGAACACGTTTAACGCTTTTCAAACGATAAAACCATTTTATTTACGAAAACGGCATGAAACAAATTAAATGCTTTAATCATAAGGGTAATCTACGTGATAGCATTCAGGCCATAAGCATACGTAGATTTGATCAAATGGTATACATGTGACGGGTGAAAGTCCGGTCCGTGGCTGGGTACAGATCATGAAAGGGGGTATCATAAGACTGAGGATATGGTTCCTTAGCAGATTATACGAGGGACGAGTTCCTGAGTATCATATAAGACTAAGAACAAGGTTCTTAGCATCACGACCCTGGGAATAGGCTATCAGTCTGAGACATAGAGCTCAGCCAGTTGACCCCATGGCAGTTAACCCAGTGTATGTAGGTGGTATATATTTCAGGTGAAAAAGACTGCTGAATGTGTAGATTTACCATACAGAAACGTGCTTAAAGGCTTTAATTTGGTTTATGTTAGAAATCATTTTCGTGTCAGTTAAATGTGATTCACCGGCTTTATGCTGATGTTCATTTTCAAAACGTTTTTCACAGGTAATGAAAGAAATCATTAAATTCAGGGTGGTGCAGTAAAGACAAGATCTTTAGGCATATTTAAATCCCTGTGGCAGACTAATACAAGACCAAATGTTGGAACGGACGTAGATCCTAGACATTTTAAATGGCTTGTATTATGTAAATTAATTCAGCAGATGTACATTATATAATAGACTTTTGAATGTCTATTATCATGAAATGAAAAGGGACGTGGATCCCAAGTTTTGACAAAAAGTACAGAATTAACCCTTGAGGTTATTTACATGACATTTCATTACAAAAAGGGCATCAAGTAAAAACAAAGACTTCCGCTGTCCAATTATATGGGACCTCATTCAGATACCAGCGTTGTCTCGCGACGCCCGGGCAGGGGTAGCCCGGGGTTGTGACAAAGGTAATTAGAGGGGGTTCAAAACTTGATTTATTTGTTTAAAATCAAATCTAATTGTTTTAATATATTCATAAGTCTTATTTTATAAATCTAAACATAAATTCTTTTATAAAAAAATAGTTTTTTTTATAAATCTAACCTATTTAATTAGATTTTAAATATTTTAAAAATAGATAACTTCCAATTTTATAAACTTGTAAATTGTATAAATGGTTTGCTTAATTAAATCAAATATATATGTGTTTATATTTAAAAATAAATATATGTATATATAAAAGATGTAGCTACATAATCAAAACTCAAAGGTTTTATTTTTGGACATATTTATTATGACAAAAAATGTATATATTTATAGGAGATAAATGATATGTATTTGCAAGGATTGAAATTTTGAATTTAATACTCGTTGAAATAATTAAGGTGGAAGGTACGTGATCGAAGTGAAATGTCATTATTGTTTTATCAAGAAGGGGATGAGGGTTATGGATTCCCAAATGAGTTTTGACTGTTGGTTTGAGGAGTATAATAGATGACAGGGTTCAGATCTGATACTCAAGGTTAGACAAGTTCATCATATCAGGCTTAGATGGTGGTAGTGAATTTTGTTTGAAGGGAGTTAAGGAGAAAATTGTCAAAGAATATACTGGGCTTTAAAGATAATATTGCATTACTTGCACTGAGAACGATGATAATTTGATGAGCGAACTTTTATTAGGATGAAGTCTGATATTTTCAAGATACGTTACTAGATAAGAGAATTGGTCAGGGTCAAAATAGCTTGAAACTTCACATGACACGAATAACGTTACTTTTGACAATATAATAGGAACACTTATATATAGGAAGTACCAACGGCGTATCCACCATGTTCTTATCATATCGCACTAGTTTCGTTACTAAATATCACAATAGGTTTTAGGTCATAACACACGACAGAATGCACTGTGTTTTCCATGTGCTGACTTTTAAAATTACGTGTGCACCCGTAATTACTCGAATCATCACATGGTCCGTATAGATCTTTCCGCTGTGTGCGGGGCAAGAGGGGGCATAGATTCACTTAGTTCATGTCTATTGTTTTCACATATGAGTTGCTAGTAAGTAACTATGTCCCTAAATAGGCAGGCCAGTTAGCAACTAAAGAGTAATAAGGTAGTATAAATTAAAGTTCCATAGTTTACTCGTGTTTGAACAAGAATACGTCAAACACCGAGTTGTTTTAAAGTGTTACAACTTCCTCGTGTTTGAACAAGAATACGTCAAACCCCGAGAAGCTTCAATGTGTTATGGTTTTCAACTTTGGTGAACAAAAGTGTATGACCATGCCTAGTGTAAAATGTAATCAATCAATTACAACAATTGTAAGCAATTTAGTTTCGTGTATAATGTAGCACCCAAGTTTCATGTATGATCTAGTGTCATGTAGCTTGTTTCATGTGTAACGTGAACAATTTAGCATCATGTATATGGTAAGAAATGAGTTTCATGTATGATGTTAAAAACTTACTATCATGCATTTTGTAAACCAATAAGCTTTCATGTGTAATGTAAACAATTTAGGATCATGTATATTGCATAATGTGCATAATTTGGTATCATGTACTTTGTAACCAAATAAGTTTCATGTTTGATGTGTGATCGCGATGTCAAGGTCAATCAAAAATATTTATAAAATTCACTACTTAGCTACCTAGACTGTGGACAAGGAAGTAGGGTTGTCTAATCCACAAGGAACACGTGGAGAATGCTATTTAACTTAAACTGATTCAATTACTACTAAAATTCTAAACTTTATTAATTACAAAACTTGAAATTATAAAAAGCAATTACTTTAAGTTGTAAAACAATTAGAGAAAGACAGACCACTCCGGGATTCAGATTTAGCAAAGCATACGCACAATTTCAGTTTTAAATCAGATCAGAGATTACATAGACATAACATTGTTTAAATTGTTTAACCCAACCACACAATAGTCAATTCAATCACAAAATCGGATTATTCCCTATGCAAGAAAACCAAGAAACGACGATAGATGCGATAAATCGAAAACATGCAATTGTTAATAAGTCAAACACACAATTGAATTCAAAGAACTTAATAGGTTCACAAAACTTCAATCCAATATTGATCATTCCCTGAAATCATACACATACAAGCATAAACCGTTCACCCGGAGGGATCACGAAAGCGTTTAGCCGCTCATGATTGTCAAAAACATTAAAGGTTTAAACTTACAAGAATTAGAAACTAAGAACAACTGGCCTAGAAAACTCTGGAATCGCCTTAGGGAAGCTCTAGGACGGCTAGAAAGAATGATTATCGAGAATGGAATCATAATGGGTTTATAATTACAACTAGGTTTAAAATTGCCGTAATCCCTTTCTTCACGTGTCGCGAACATCCAACCCCAGTTCTTCGCGTGGCGCAAAGAACAAAATAGTTGCGGCCCATCTTCAAATCCCTTGCGTGTCGCGAACTTCTTCACCATGATCTTCGCGTGGCGCGAAGATCTAACTTTTCAGAATTTTGACTTTTAATCTTTGACTTCTCTTTCTTTGACCTCTCGGGCTTCGTGCCTTCTTATCAATCACTCGTAAAGTTCCGCTCTTTAGCACAATTACCCTGTAACACATCAAACTACGAAACACATGTAAAACTGACTCGATAAACACAATTAAACTACTAAACTATACAAAAACCGACTCTTATACATGGGATATTTAACCCTACATCACATCCCCACACTTGACATTTTTCGTCTCGAAAAAGAATAATGTAATGGAATCATAACCGGGAAACTTGCAATTTATTTTCATTTTTTTCACAGCACAGACTTTCACAACACGTTAAGTGTAACAATCGGTATTTCTGTCCAATTAAACCCAGCCACCGACTCTCGAGCCCCCAATTATGTGATCTATATATTATACATTACCAAGCAAGCAGTCAATCTATGGGTCTCACACTAAGAAAGCTACGACTCAGCCTAATCCCATCTCAAGGTCATATTTAGGCCGGGGTAAAACCGTATAGATTTTCCCACCATTATAAACACTAATCTATAAGTTTTAAAAATCAAATGAATTATGGATCGATGAACGAATGATACGAGCTTTTATTAATATTATATGACTAAACCTAACCCAGTGGTGTTTCAATCATGCTGGAACACGATATGTGACACGTAGGCTGGAGTTTTTAAGCAATGAAGTACATAAGCTTCGGAACATGGGTGTATCCTTCAAGTCACCATCTCGAAGGGAAACACGTGAACCTAACTTAGTCATCCAGTATTGATCACTTAAGTCCTGCCCATGGGTGTATCAACCAAGTCACTATCCCGGAGGGTAACACGTAGGCAAAACCTAAGATCTCAATTTAATTAATTAAAGCTCATTAAATGATGGATTATGGAATGCAGGTGCCACCAACTTTCGGATTTATTTCCATAAAAAGGTACCTATCACCCTATATTGACAGTTTCGACCTTACCGACACCGCTAAGATGAGAACCCACAAGATATTCTGAATTAATTATCCAATTAATTAGATTCACTATCAGGATATTTAAGCTCTTAAATTGGTTGGGCCTACCAAAACGTTACAAATTAGACGTGTTTGATTATCTTTATTATTCAATTACATTAAACACGCAACTTCCCGATTGTACTATCATTTTCCATTTAATTGCAAACATTCTAATCCAAAGACATTTTTCAAAAATGTTTTTAAATTTTTATGTTGTTTTTACAACTCAAAACTCACTCAAACAAAAGACTCAAACTAGACCTAGACAAGGTCTCCCCTCCCCACACTTAAACTCTGCATTGTCCTCAATGTAGGAAGAGCGACTCAAAAACTAAAATAAAACACAAAACAGTAAAACTTAGTTGGAAAGACGATCGTATAGTATTTCATTAGAGATAGTACCCCATGGATACAAGTGGGTTGCCTTGTACAAAAGAATACAGCGAAAGTCGGATTATCGTCCCCCGAATGGAGATTTAGTACGGGAAATTTAAATCCAAACCTGCAAAATAAGCTCCAAACAAACCCGCAAGCATCATATCAACTTAATATAATGACTCGATTAAAAATAAAAGAACCGACGGACTTGAACGACTCAAAAAAAATCAAAAATTAGGGTTTAAGGTTTTTTCGCGTGTCGTGAAAACCACAAAGGAATTCTTCGCGTGGCGCGAAGGACAAAAAATTGCCCGGCCCTTCTATTTGTCCTTCGCGTGTCGCGAAGACCCAAGGGCAACTCTTCACGTGGCACAAAAAGGCCTGCATCACAGAAAGTTAAGAAATTTTTACAATTTTTGCCTTAGAAAATTTTTGGACCTCTAAAACTCAAATTTTTCAAACTCTTCAAAAACTCATTCCAACACTTAGATTAGATGCCCACATACCTGGAATGTCTTTCATGATGGTTTGCATCACCCAAATTGCCACGAAACCTTGCAAAAACTTAGAAAAACGCAAAACTATACCGAAAAACTGAAAATTTTGTACAGATTCTACAACAGCATCCTACCCCCCACGGGTTTGTGTATTGCTCTCAATCACACTCTATCCAACCATAATCTCCCCAGTGACATCCCCACACTTGGCCAATTGCATACAATTAACTAGAAAAAGAAATGACAACCTAACTCGCTTTCATAGGAATCAAGGAGGCATTTAGCATATGCATCAAGCCTTTTAAACCCCTCGGTAGCCCGAGTGGACGAGTTTTGTCTCGTGAGGGTTTCTAGAGAACACACACACAACGTTCATTTAACTAGACCAGAAATTAAAGTTAACTAACCTTAGGTTGCCTCCTAGTAACGCTAAGTTGACGTTTTCAACCAGACGCAGTGTACCTCATTATGGTTAATGATTCTTCAAAACACTCCATGACTCTTCAATGAAATTGATGTCTGCTGCTTCTAGATACGGTTTCAACCGGTGACCATTCACCACTTGCCTTAGATGATCATCGAAGTCTTGAATCTCAATATCCCCATAGTTACCTACCCATGTAATCAGATACGGGCCCATCCACTTGCTCTTCAACTTACCTGGAAACAACTTGAGCCTAGAATTGTAGAGCCAAACTTTCTGCCCCACTTCAAACGTCATCTTCTTCAACTTAGCATCATGTACTTTCTTCATCCGATCTTTATAAGCAGAAGCACACTCTTATACTGCATCCCGTAACTCTTCCAGTTCATTCAATTGTAACTTCCTTTCTATACCCGCAACATCATAGTCGAAGTTAACTTCTTTGACAACCCACAATGGCCGATTTGCAATCTCAACCGGCAAGTGGCATCCCTTGCCATACACCAATCTGTACGGTGTAGTGCCAATTGGAGTTTTATAAGTGGTGCGGTAAGCCCAAAAGACATCATCAATCTTCCCTGACCAATCTTTTCTGTCTGCCCACACTGTTTTCTGGAGAATCTCTTTGATCTGTCGGTTGGACACTTCGACCTGCCCGCTGGTCTGTGGGTGATATGGGGTAGCAATTCTGTGATCGACTCCTTAACGTTTAAAAAATATCCCGAATTGGAAGTTCTTGAAATGAGATCCCCCATCGCTTATGATTACACGCGGAATTCCAAATCGGGAAAAGATGTTGGTTTGCACAAATTTGCACACCACTGCATGGTCGTTTTTCTTTGTTGCTATAGCCTCTACCCATTTGGACACGTAATCCACAGCCACTAGAATATTAAGATAACTGCAAGAGTTCAGAAATGGCCCCATGAAATCTATGCCCCATACGTCAAACAAATCTACAACCAAGATTGGCTGCAATGGCATCTCGTTCCTCTTTGAAATACTTCCCATCTTCTGACAGTTCACACAATTCTTGGCGAACTCAAACGCATCCCGAAAGATGGATGGCCAAAATAGGCCTGCTTCAAAGACCTTCCGACCTGTCTTCTGCCCACTGAAATGACCACCACACACAAATGCATATACCAACCCTAACACACATTGAATCTCTGACTCTAGTATACATCTTCTAACCAGTTGATCTGCGCTTACTTTGAATAAGTCTGGTTCATCCCAGATGTACTGGTGCCCCTGTGCGATGAACTGGTGCCATTTTTTCTTATACCAATGTTCCAGAATTGCACCTGTAGCCAAATAGTTAACAATGTTAGCAAACCAAGGAGTAGTAGAAACTGATAGTAATTGTTCATCAGGAAAGGTTTCATTAATCTCCCCCTCAGATTCACTTCCATACTGCATAATACGTGACAAATGGCCCCATGAAATATATGCCCCATACATCAAACAAATCTACAACCAAGATTGGCTGCAATGGCATCTAGTTCCTCTTTGAAATACTTCCCATCTTCTGACAGTTCACACAATTCTTGGCGAACTCAAACGCATCCCGAAAGATGGATGGCCAAAATAGGCCTGCTTCAAAGACCTTCTGCCCACTGAAATGACCACCACACACAGATGCATGTACCAACCCTAACACACACTGAATCTCTGACTCTAGTATACATCTTCTAACCAGTTAATATGCGCCCACTTTGAATAAGTCTGGTTCATCAAAGATGTACTGGTGCGCCTGTGCGATGAACTGGTGCTGTTTTTTCTTATACCAATGTTCCGGAATTGCACCTGTAGCCAAATAGTTAACAATGTTAGCAAACCAAGGAATAGTATAAACTGATAGTAATTGTTCATCAGGAAATGTTTCATTAATCTCCCCCTTAGATTCACTTCCATCATGCATAATACGTGACAAATGATCTGCCACGACATTCTCACTCCCCTTCTCGTCACGGATCTCCAAGTTAAATTCCTGCAATAACAAGATCCAACGCATCAACCTGGGCTTGGGTTCCTTCTTTTCCATGAGCTACCTGACTGCACTATGATCAGAATACACAATAACTTTACTGCCCCAGATATATAATCTAAACTTTTCCAATGCATATACTACTGCGAGTAGCTCCTTCTCAGTTGTGGTATAAATAAGCTGAGCATCAGAAAGAGTCTTACTTGCATAGTATATCACCACGGGTTTCTTATCTACCCATTGTCCCAATACTACCCCCACAGCATAGTCACTTGCATCACACATTATTTCAAAGGGTAACGACCAATCCGGTGATTTTAAAATAGGGTCCTCCACCAATTTTTGTTTAATTAATTCAAATGACTCGACACATTCTTTATCAAAAAGAAAAAGGACATCTTTAAGTAGTAGATTACAAAATGGTTTGGTTATGACACTAAAACCTTTAATGAACCTTTTGTAAAACCCGGCATGTCCTAAGAAGGAACGAACGCCTTTGACACTATTTGGTGGAGGTATAGTTGAAATGACCCGGATTTTTGCATGGTCGACCTCAATACACTTACTAGAGATAGCATGCCCCAAAACCATCCCTTCTTGAACCATGAAGTGGCTTTTCTCCCAACTGAGTACCAGGTTAGTTTCAACACATCTTTTCAATACCTTAGTTAAATGATTCAAGTAAGTTTCAAAAGTTGTGCCAAATATTGAAAAATCATCCATAAAGACTTCCATTGACTCCCCGATCATATCTGAAAAGATACTCATCATGCACCATTGAAAGGTGACCGGGGTGTTACACAAGCCGAAGGGCATTCGCCTAAAAGCGAAGGTACCATACGGACAAGTGAATGTGGTCTTTTGTTGTTCCTCTGGATGTATTGAAATTTAGTTACAACCCGATTACCCATCTAAGAAACAATAAAACTTCTGACCTGCAAGTTTCTCAATGATTTGATCAATGAAAGGGAGAGGGAAGTGGTCTTTTGAAGTTGCAGCATTTAATTTCCTGTAGTCAATGCAGATTCACCACCCGGTTACCGCCCGAGTGGCAATCTCTTCCCCACTTTCTCCCTTTATTACCTGGATACAAGCTTTCTTACGCATTGTCTAAGTAGGACTCACCCAGCTGCTATCAGAGATGGGGTAGATGATACCTGCATCTAGCCACTTGAGCACATCTTTCTTTTCCACTTCACGCATGTTAGGATTCAACCTTCGTTGAGCATCCCGAGCAGGTTTTGCTCCTTCTTCTGTGACGATCTTATGCATGACTATTGCTGGGCTGATCCCTTTTAGATCTGCTATGGTCCACCCAATTGCTGCCCGATAGGCAATCAAAACCTTCATCAATGTCTGCTCAAGTTCTTCAGTTAAACCTACAAAAATGATAACAGGAAGAGTTTTATTATCACCCACAAATGCATATTTTAAATGTTTAGGCAAATCTTTCAGTTCCAGCTTAGGTGGTGATTCCAGTTATGGCTTTAGCTGGGTATCGATATGATCTGGCAGACTCTCAACCTGAAGTGACCAGTTTGGCACTTTTTCTCTCAAAGCGTACACCACCACTTGTGCCTCTGCTTCCTGCATCTCCAACTCATACTCCTCTTGTTTCCTATCACAAATATGACATGGTTCCAGGGTTTCACCCTCATTTTCATGAGGGCGACACCCCTCAACAATGTCTGCCATATAGCATTCGCCATTGAGTGGAATAGGAATAGCACTAGAAAATATGTTTAACCTTACCCTGCGGTTGCCAAATGCCATGTCCATTGTACCTATTACGCAATTGATTACACGTTGAGTTGTTCTTAAGAATGGTCTTCCCAATATCACATTAGGATGCCTGTCATTAGTAGAAGCTGCATAATCAAGTACTAAGAAATCGACATGATAGTAAAAATCTTCCACTTTTACAATTACATTAGTTAGTATTCCCCTAGGAAGTTTAAGAGTAAGATCTGCCAAAACCACGGTGGTATCAGCCTTTTGTAGAGGACCAAAGTCATACTGGTCATACAAACTTCCAGGGAGAATACTAACACTAGCTCCAAGATCTAGGAGAACCTTATTTACTTTTAGTTCACCAATTTTCACATAAATTAAAGGTGCTCCTGGATCCTGCAGCTTAGGTGGCAATGCACCCGACAAAATGGCATTGACATTGTCTGTTAGGTCAAGCTTTTTGGGCATTTTAAGATGCCGTTTCTGGGTTCATAATTCTTTCAAGTACTTGGCATAAGCTCATACTTGCCTGATTGCATCTAAAAAGGGAAGATTAATTTTCACTTGTTTAAACATGTCCCACAACTCGTCCTATTATGGGCCCCTTTTAGTCACATTCCTCTTAGTTGGTTCCAATAGAGCAGCAGGATAAGGGATGGTATTATTCTCCACCCTTAGGCCTTGAGTGACAGCTGTGTTCGGTTTTGTTTTAGATGTTTCAAAAAAAGTTACTTTTTTAGGTTGTTTAATAAAAACAGCTTTCGAATCATTGTCACTCTCACCATCCTCTCCTTGGCCAACTACCACTCCTTCAACATCCCGTGATGCTGAGGTGACATTGTTATAAACCTTACCGCTTCTTAGGGTACTTACCTGGGAGATATTTGCATTCCTTGAACCCGAGGAGCTAGCACCTTGGTGTTGAGGGTTTAACTCTGTATCACTTGGAAGTTGCCTTGGTGCTCTCCCCACAACTTATTCTATCCTTTCAGCCAACTGACACAGTTGTCGTTCGAATGACTCATTAGTTTTTATCTGGATCTTTTTATCTTGCTCAATCCTTTTCAAGGACTCCAATATGGCTGCAAGTTGGGGGTCATCGCCAGCTGCAGGTTTGTTCTGTTGGGGTTGATTCTGCTGGTAGTTCCTCTGCTGATAGACCCCATGTTGGTACCCCCGATTACCTGAGTTCTTTTGTTACCCACCTGGATTGTAACTTTGTTGGCGGTTCGGGTATTGCTGTTGACTCCTAACCTACACATCAGGAACCTGAAAGTTAGGATTTATTTGATTATTTGCATTACCATACCTGAAATTAGGATGAATTCTGAGTCCCGGATGGTAGTCTGTTGCATTCATGTACGGCTTCCTATCACCTCCAATCTGGTTCACTTCTTCCGGCTTGCCCTGCTCTCTTGGACAGCTCTCCATAGTATAGCCCAGATCACCACATCCATCACACACAGGGTATCCTTGAGAAACATTGGACACCTCTCTTCCACTCGGCCTACCGAGACTCGCCATTTGAATTTCCATGGCATCCAGACGCTTCTATGTCTCATAATCAACTGCTTTCGCAGTTCCTCCTTTTCTTTGCTCTTCTACTGGCATTGGCCGGCCTCTTTGATGTTACTGCCATCTTTTCCAAAATATCCCAGTCAACATCTACATGATTCTCAAAGAATGACCCTGCACTAGTGGCGTTGACATCTCTCACATCCTCAGGTAATAACCCATCATAGAAAGCCTGTATGAGCTCCCACTTTTGTATCCCATGATGTGGGCAGTTTCGAAGCAACTCCTTGAATCTTTTAAATGCCTCATAGAAAGGCTCCCCTGATTATTGCTTGAAATCCCGTATAGCAGCTCGGGCCTCATTGATTTTATGTACTAAACAAACAATCTTTACGTATCATGTGATCAATTTTGTATCATGTATATTGCGAACAACTAAGTTTCATGTATTATGTGATCAATCCCGTAAATTGTGTATTGCAAATAAACAAGTTTCATGTATTAAGTGATCGTGCTGTGTATTTTGTGGATGTGCATACGTAAGTTATTGAATTTTGTGTGTGACGTATACTAACGAGTTTTGTATGTGATCGGGTGTCGCGGACAAGCGTGTTGTTTGGCGTTCATGTATAATGTGGATAGTTAGGTTTTTGTTTTTTCAATCTCATTGAGGTTTGTAGGGACGGTTAACGTCTACGCGAAATGGGTCATCTCTTGAAGTGGCAAGTACACTCATACATTACTGAAGGTGCAAGATAACGAGGAGGTTCTGAAAATATTCTGGGTAATGTGTTTACGAATAACTGATTTTTGTTTGTAAATAAGTAATTGTAATTTGTTCTTATTTGTAGATAAATAAGGTAGTGAAACTAATGATTTGAATAATCTAAATAAATGGACAATTTATAGGAATTTTTTTTAATTAAATTTTTAATTATTATAAGGAGAATATTTTTAAAAGAAATTAATGCCTAAATTATTATTATTATATTTTTTTAATAATTAAGCCATGTTTTAATAACCATCAATTTAATGAGAAAAGGTTATAATTAATTATTAATTAAAAATAATGCTTTTATAAAACAAGTTGTATTAAGTTTCCTCACAAGGGGAAAAAGTTTATAGAAAATTTATATTTCAGATACTATTTATAAACTAAAGGTTTGATAAATAAAATGCCGATATTGTTTAAATCAGGTAATGAGATGGTTTGTTTATGAAGAAAATTCATAGGTACGTGTATTAATTTTCAATGAATGGGAAGGTGATGTTTGGATGGTCTTGATGAAAATATGACGGTAACATTAAATCAATGAGTAATGGCATTAAAGTTGTTAAACAAAACTTAACATTGAATGATAAAATGTCAAATGCTTAATTCAAACATAGGGCAAAGCAGAACAATCCAGCTGGCGTCTCAGATAGCTCTCAACGAGGAAGCAGATGAGCACCAAGACAAACATTGCTATGGTCACTCGGATAGCAAACCGGGCCTCAGCTCTAGCTGCTTCCGTGCGTTTCTCAATTATTTCTTTATCTTTTTTCAGGCTTGAAATCTTCTCCTCCTGGCACCATACTTGATTCAATAGGCTATCTATCCGCTGACCTAGTAGGTCGTGTCTTATCCCGTGCTCCATCCCTTGTCTCACAAACTCTGAGGTTCTCACAAATTGGTGGATGGCATCAATTGGGACTCCCATAACACTAGGGGTGCCATGGCATGCCTTTCTCTAGGGATATGATAATATGGGTCGGGTGCTAGGTAGGGGTCCCTCAGATGGGATGGTAACTGGTTGTGTAGGTGAGGTGTCTGATACAGGTTTCTTGATAGGGGTGATCCAAATGCTCGAAGTCTCGGGCCAGTGTTCCTAATCTTGGCTAAGCTGTTGAGGGTGTTGGTGACCGGTACACTGGTGACCCGATGTCTTCTTCTTGATCGGACTCTTCTCCGGGATGGTATATCGGGGAGGAAGGAGAGTAGAAGTCCATGTCTAGCAGAGAAAAAAAAATGAAAAGATTGTAAGCGATAATGAAATACTAAGTGTAAAATATAGGAGTTCTCATAGATTTAGAGTTTGGACTAGTCATAACACCGAGTCTTCACAATAGTGTTTTAGAAGTATCACTTGACCTATAAGTAGTGCATCCACGAGGAGAATTCCCAGGAAAGATGGGTGGGTCATAAGGACACACTTAAGTACCCTGTCTTTCCTTGGCCAGAATCTCTCATGGGTCTACACACTCTTCCAGCCATCATGTACTAATAACACTAGTGTTGGGCTCATGGTCATGATGAGAATCATTATAGACTGGGCTTTGAGGCCCGAAAGTAAGGTTTATTCATTCCAGCAGGCTTCTTCTTCTTGGAGGATAAGTGGGCTTCTTAGTTTTTTATTAGTGGGCATTAGGCCCAATAGTTTAAATTTTGTTCACAAAAGATGATCGTATCATGTGTGTGAGATAAAAGGTGTATGAAGAAATAGATGTGTATAAGCGTGTGGTGAAACTTAGGGTAGCACTTAATGAATCAACTATGTAGCATGTAGATAGCAATGTTTATAAGAACACGTGTTATCAAATAGTGTGACACATAGATTATTAGGTATTGTATCATGTGTTGTAGTTACTTAGAATAACATGTAAGAACATTACACTTAGTAGTGAACATGTAACACGTAGTAATGTGGCAAAAATCATATAACATAAAGCATGTCATTTGATGGGTGTCCTAAGGTTATAGTCTAGATCAAAAGTGTCTAATAACCTAATTCCCTATAACCAAGGCTCTGATAGCAATCTGTCACACCCCAACCGACGGCGGAATACGTCAAGGTGGGACATGTAGACTGTTCATGAGCACATGGTTGACTATGTTGTAATATATTAAAACATCACATTTCATTTCAAAGTTCAAACCAAACAAATTCCAACAAATATATGAAATTGAAATACATAACAAGTTCTTTTGTTTAAATAACTAGGTCCACAACTTAAGTGTAACAAGCTTGTTCAAATCAAACATTCGTACCTGGAGCATGATTAAATCAAGGTTAACTAAAAAGTTGGTGAGCATACATAGGTTTTGACTCTAAATAGTATCAAAGTGTTGTGTGTATACAATCCATACATATCATGGTTAATAAGGCAAAAATGAAGAGTTACTATTGTGAAACCAAGTTGTACAATCAAAGCTTTGTAACTAGCATGCAAATAACCAAATTATGTTGTCGGTAACAATCACCCTAACTGGGTGGGTTTATTAGACTCAATAGATCTATCATTGTTAACCGTCGGCTTGTGTAGTTAATGATTGCACATGTAAATTGCACACAAATTGTAGTTTGCACACCTAGTACTCAAGCATAAGGCTCAAATTACACACATGAATGTAGGGTGGAATTGTATTGTGTAGTTTGTAAACATTGTATAATTGTACTCATGTTCCACCACAAAAATATAAATAGTGTAAAAGGGGCTATGTAAACTCACCTTGACAAGAAGAGGGTTGGACTTGTAACTTGTAGCAACAATAATTACGGATGTCCTTTACTATAATGTAGAAAATGGTTTAAGAGAAAACAATAATGGAATGAGTTTGGGATTTTGGGTTTTTTTGGAACGAACGAACGAACGGACGAAAGAATAGTAAAATTTGATTATGATATCAAGTCAAATTATAAATCATGTTACAAGAAATAATGATTTTATTTATTTATTTATAAAAGGAAACTTGATGTCGAATATATTAATTGTAATTTTAATAAAATAATTAATTTATTAAGAAGAAAACAATCATGATGTAATAATGTAATAATTTATTAAAAATATCATCATAAATAAGTTATGCGAAAATAATATTATTATTTATGAAAATTAAATTTAAAGGATTGTATAACTACTAATAATATGAGAACTATATGATTAAAGCAATTAGTAACGTTTATTTAATTAATTGCAAATAAAAATGAATTATTAATCGCCTATTATAGATCATGACGTTTTAAAAGTTTAATTTATTAATGTGTGCATAACCTTTCGTTTAATAAAATTCATGGCGTCGCTATAATTTTAAAAGTCATAAAGTAATGAAGGGGTTTACAAAATATACTTAACAATTGCCTATCCTTTAGAAATATATATTGATAATGCAACAATACACGTGTTAGAAAAATAATGTTCACATATTATTCGTTATTCGTTTGAGATAATTAGAACGACTAATCATGGTTATCTATATAAGTATATTTATTTGAAAAGGATAATAATTGTAAACCTTGAATGTTTCAAAAAAAAGATAGGCTCATAAAAATAATTGTTTATAACAAATTCATATGTTTTGTATATATAAATAAGTAATAAAAAAAGAAGAAGTTGAAATCGGGTTTGTACCCGTGACCTCATTCCTGTGAGGGGGAAGTGTTGGAACTATTTTTAGGCCATCGCATATAAAACACTCTGAAGACTGAAGAATTCTTTTAGTTTTCTGACGAAATACATTTCGACCGAAATGTATTTCGGACGAATTCTTTTCTTTGTCTTCTTAGTATAAATACTTGTATAGATTGAAAGCTTTGTAAGGGACTTCATTTAACATATCAATACAATAGAGAGAGTTACACCTTTAACTATGTGTTTTTGATCCAATCTCATATTTTGATTATCCTACTCGATTCAAGTCTTTATCGATCGATTGCTTAATTTGCTATGAATAACAGAAATCACAAGTGGTATCAGAGCTTTCGGTGCTTGGTTCTGGGAGATTCAAGTAGTTTCAAGCAAGTTTGAAGTTTTTTTCAAAGTTTTCAGCTTTTCAAGATTCAAAAGTTATCAAATTGGATCGTTTGAAGGGCCATTTTTGAGTATTTAGCATGCAAAATAATGGAGATGAAGTTTGGGATGATTTTCGGGGCTTAATTTGAGGTTCGAAAGTTGCAGGTCAGAATTTTCGAGTTTCAGTTGAATCGCCCAAAATCCTTATTGAATGAGTCGAAATCTTGACTTTTCGGTCGAAAAGTCTCATCTCAAGGTTTTTCGGTTGAAAAGTCTCTTCTACAGGTTTTTCGGTCGAAACGTCTCTTCTACAAGTTTTTCGGTCAAAAAGTCCCCTCTACAAGTTTTTCAATCGAAAAGTCTGATCAAAATCCTTTGATCGAAATCTCAAATTTTGTCCGAAATCCCTCCTGATCGAAATCTTACTTTTCGTTCGAAAAGTCGTGCCCGAATTCTCAAAGTTTTCGGTCGAAAAGTGTGTGAGTAAAAAATAATAAAAATAACAATAAAAATAATTAAAGGGTTTCTCAATGGCGCTGATTTTGAAAAAAAAACTTTGGCACTGATTTTGAAAAAAACTTTGGCACTGATTTTGAAAAAACTTTCTTGTTCAAATTTATAGAGGATGTTTGGCGCTGATTTTGAAAAAATGAGATAGTTAAAAAAAATGTAAAAAAAAGTTTTCTCAATGGCTGACGAATGAGGTGTGCATAAGGTCTATGTAAATGGATTGGGGTATGTTCATCCAGATCTTTATAAGGAATATGTGAAAGGAAAAGCCAGGCAAGACCAATTAAAGAAAAGATATCAAGTTTTCACACGCGCAGAAGGAGAATCTTTGACTGACCAGTATCACAGATATGTGAAATTGATCAATGATCTAAAGGACGTTGATCTTGAATATGAAAAATCAGAAGTCTTGGATAATTTTCTCAATGCTCAACCACAGGAATGGGAGATTTAAAACTAAATATCATAAATAAAGGATTACAGTTTAACTCATTAGAGGATTTGTGTGCAAAGCTACAGTTGTAAGCGCTCAAAGCTGATCAGAATAGAATAGTGATCAAAGGAGGATACATTTATGATTTTCAAGGAAATTGTAAACGTATAGAATCAGATTTGGTTGCTAAAGCAGTGAAAGATTCACAGAAACTTACAACTTATTCTGAACTGCTCAACGAAAATATGTGTTCTGTGGAGTGTTTTGAGAAAATTGTTGATTACAAGAATCGAAATCAACTTCTGATGGATGCATTGAAACATGCACATACTACAAACAAAATTCTAAAAGATCGTGAGAAAGAGTATAAAAGGAAGATTGATAACTGTGTCAAAGAAAATTCTCATGTGAAGCTTCAGTTAAAGAGAAAAAATTATGAGATTCAACTGTTGATTGCTGAAAGAGAAATAGAAAAGAAATTGATGATCGAGAAGATGGAAAAGATAGAAAATACAACAATTAAAGTTGATAAAATAAACATTTTTGGGAATGTGGCTAGTGGAATCATTGAAGCTCAAATACATGACAAAGTAACTTCTGGGCTTGGATATAAAGGAACTGGTGAAAACATTGAGGCTAAAGTTAATGATAAAGTGAATAGAGAGATGTGATACAACAGTTTTTCTTCTCCATTTACTACAAATGGATTTTATTCACATATGCCTCAACTATACATTCCAGAGCATTTGTGCCAAATGTTTATCCTTCGTTAGAGCCAAAGAGAAACTCCAAAGCTGATGAAGTTGAACTGAAGATTCCAAGTGATCTTACTTCTGATGATGATTGTGTCAGTGACAAATTTGAAGAATTCTTTGAATATGTGGATTATGTTGACAATAAGGGTGGCTTATGGTTCAAGAAAGATAGTTCACTTAATGCTAATACCATCCCGTTCGTTTCGAATAAATTTGCTCCGCTTATGTTTGTTAAAGAGGGAGTAGAAATGTCAAAACTTGTAGAACATAAGTCTAAAGACAAGTCAGAATCTCGAAAGGGCCCTTATCAAAGACCATGTCCTACTTTGAAAAAATGTTTCAGCTGTGGAAAGCAGGGTCATTTATCAAGAGATTGTTGTATTAAGAAACACAAGTCTTCCAAACAGAAGTTCGTTTCTCAACCTCAGAGAAAGTTTCAAGAAAAGTTTGTTAAAGTCTTTAATAGGTTAAAGATGTTTTGGACATACAATATGTCGAAACAAAAGCAAGATTGGAAAGACAAAGTTAAACCAAGACAAGTTTGGAGAGTTAAAGATTCGAGTCCAAGATCTAGCTTTGATGATGCAAAGTGTACGGGGGAGCTTGACAGAATTCT
Organism: Smallanthus sonchifolius; assembly: GCA_023525975.1. Taxonomy (NCBI): domain Eukaryota; kingdom Viridiplantae; phylum Streptophyta; class Magnoliopsida; order Asterales; family Asteraceae; genus Smallanthus; species Smallanthus sonchifolius. The sequence continues at coordinate 57,980,388 of CM042038.1, forward strand.
TATGTTTTGATACGCAATGGCCTAGGGGGAGATTGTTGGAACTATTTTTAGGCCATCGCATATAAAACACTCTTAAGACGGAAGAATTCTTTGAAGTTAAAAGATTTCGACCGAAATCTTTTAGTTTTCGGACTAAATACATTTCGACTGAAATGTATTTCGGACGAATTCTTTTCTTTGTATTTTTAGTATAAATACTTGTATAGTTTGAAAGCTTTGTAAGGGACTTCATTTGACATATCAATACAATATAGAGAGTTACACCTTTAAGTATGTGTTTTTGATCCAATCTCATATCTTGATTATCCTACTCGATTCTAGTCTTTATCGATCGATTGCTTGATTTGCTACGAATAACAGAAATCACAAGAAGGCTTAACCACTTGATCTGGGCACTAAGACTTGCCAAGAACAGTAAAAGTTTAACATTTAACATGAACGGTCCACAAACCTTCTTCCCCAAACATTCAAGAATTCGAACCCTAGCCCCAAATCCATCACACACAAATTGCGGATGACGCGTTAAGGCTTTTGTTCGTAGGATTAACACGAGTAGGAAAATGGGTAGAATTACCTGGAATCAGCTTGTTTAGTAGAGGAAACCGGACCTTGCACTCTGCTGCTAAAATCGTGAATGGGAGGATGAGAAACGACGGATTTCTGAGTTGGAATCGATTGCCATAGGTTGAGGTACTTACAGGATGGTTAATAACGTGTTTTACAGTTGTGATTGGACGTGATTATCAGGATTAGAGCTTGATTTACGGGTTTTAAAAAGAAAATGGTCGGGAGTTAATTTCTTGTAATTATCAAATGAAAATGGACAATTAAAGGTGTAAAATATGTGCGTGATTCGGGAGTTTTGAATCTGGTTCAAAAATGGTAATGTGTTTTGATTGAAATCAGAGGATTTGATGAGAAGGGAATTCGATTTTGACTTTAGAAAGTCAAGGTTCATGTTTCAAATATCCAGGGTCCAAAATGTAAAAGGGAAGGGTTCAAAACTAAAAGTGAGGGTTCAAAGCTAATTAGAGGGGGTTCAAAACTTGATTTATTTGTTTAAAATCAAATCTAATTGTTTTAACTTATTCATAAGTCTTATTTTATAAATCTAAACATAAATTCTTTTATAAAAAAATAGTTTTTATAAATCTAACCTATTTAATTAGATTTTAAATATTTTATAAATTGATAAATTCCAATTTTATAAGCTTGTAAATTGTATAAATGGTTTGCTTAATAAAATCAAATAAACATGTGTTTATATTTAAAAATAAATATATGTATATATAGAAAAGATGTAGCTACATAATCAAAACTCAAAGGTTTTATTTTTGGACATATTTATTATGACAAAAAAAAATGTATATATTTTGTAGGAGATAAATGATATGTATTTGCAAGGATTGAAATTTTGAATTTAATACTCGTTGAAATAATTAAGGTGGTAGGTACGTGATCGAAGTGAAATGGCATTATTGTTTTGAATAAATAAATAAATAATAATAATAAGGGCGAAAAATCGTGAATGTTACAAGAATGCAATAAACAAGATCGACTCAACTATCAAGAGAAGAACTCACGTGAAATCAGGAATGGGAAGAATACTACCTAGGTTGGAATCCTACATGAAAAGCATAACTTCTACCGGTTCTGGAAACTATGATGGATCTGGTTTCCAAGGAAGCAGCTCTAGACAACCTAGTGGATCCCTAATCTGTCTTAGGGTGTCACTATCTAAGCTACCTAAAGGTGTAATAACTCACCCGATTGTTGGATCACTTCTCAAGTATTTCCAAAAATAGACAGATTACCTCTCAGTCTCACTGTCCACCATACATTCAAGAAATGCACGAGCTAATCTCAAGATAACAACTATGACTTGACCTAGCAGCAATCACTAGACACCTAATACTAACGTCCTATCAGACTGTTAACACTCGGATTCCTAATAACGAAGACTAGACAACTAATTCTCACCTCTCGGGTATTGAACTAGGACACACATTCACTTCTAATCAGGGTTCAACTAACGTTCTTATGGATCACTACGTCTATTAAACCACTCAGGTCATCAACAACAAGCAAACAACCTAAACATGCATCTTTTTATGAAAGACATTCAACAAGATAACATGAAGCACATTAATCAACTCAAAACCAGAATTAAACATGCATATTCATCACAATTGTTAACTCAAGACCGTTTACAAAACCATTAATTGAATCCAAAACCGACAAAAATCTGAACTTTAACATGTATTCATCTATTAACCAAGCAGTATAAGAGTTTTATCCTAGAATCATATCTAAAACATCCAAACAGAAGTAATAAACACAAACCATGGTTTCAAACAAAGTAAACACAAATAAAAATTTAATCTTGAAACTGAAAACATTATAACTAACGAACCTAGAAGCAAAGTCTTCAACTTTAGCCTTAATTCACCTTCTAAGCTCCTAAAATCGCCTCTGGAACTCCTTTTGACGGCGTGAAATCGAACTCCCTTGAATAATGACATTACAATTGTATTTAAATTGAAATTAGGGTTTTTCACGGAAATTAGGTCTCTCGTGTACCGCGAGAGATGGGCCAAGGTTCCTCGCGTACCACGAGGAACAAAATAGTCGGGCCCGATTTTCTTCTCACTCGTTTACCGTGAGAGAATGGTTCATGTTCTTCGCGTACCGCGAAAGACAAGATTTTCATTTTTTTTTACTTTTGACCTTGGGCTTCATTCTCGTACTCAGTTTCTTCGGGTTTTCACTATTTATTACCTTGAGCACCTGTAAACACATAGTAGACTCAATACATAACATAAACGACTCAAAACAATAATAAAACGACATGAAAACCTAGGAATAAAGATGTGTGCTTTGCACTACATCAAGAGATTTCTTGAAGAAAATGGTGAATTTGGGGTGATTGCCGGCCAAAAACCGAGAGAAATCGTTTGAGTTATTGTGGGTGAATGGGGTTAAGAAGTTGGGTTTTTAAGAAAAAGAAAAGCTCCTACAACTGTCAAGCACGGGGGCGTGCCTCCCTAGGCATGGGGCGTGCCCCGTTACACTGTTCGGATTAAAAAAAAAATTTTAACATATGTCCACCAAAAATTCAAATCCAACACTTCAAGATTAGTTTAGTCCTTTAAGATTAGCATAAGCGGAAATCATAACACACGAACATTTCATTAGACATGAAATCAAAACACAAGCCGGGAGTCTCATGAGGCAAAACGAGAATCTTTACAAACTACTTCCTTATACTAGAAGATTTTACATAAAACCTCCGAACATCCCATGCGGAAGCATGGGCATCGGGTATTGGGAAGTGCGGTTGCAGAGGTCGGCAAATTTTAGGTTGAGCGTGATGAGCTCCTCCTTCATCTTAGTCGCACGCTAGCAAAGCTGAAGCAAGCGCCTTTCTACAATCATGTTCATCTCGGTTAGCTCCTTGATGAGTTCCTTGAGCTTGAGAACAACGTCCACGGTTGTTGCATCACGAATCTCCATCCTTGGCTTCTTCACCGGGACCCATTCCGACGTACTCTCCCTAGAAGACATCTTCATTATTGGTTGTGGAGTGAACCAAGAATAAGAGATTCTATTTATAGGGAAGTCAGAAGGCCAGGCAAGGGCCGTGCCTAGGCAAGCACGGGGTGTGCTCCACAGTGATTACGCATTGATCAGACCTGCAGCGAGTATGGACTCAGTGGAGATCGTGGCGAAGATTTCTTGGTCAGACACAGGGGTGTGTCTACCCAGGCACTTATCAGACTCAAAATTTAATAAAATTAAAAGATAAGATATCTACAAGATGCCAATGTTTAATGTTGGGTCTTTGTCTAGACCCTCCCCATTTTGATTAGTTGTCCTTGGGGTGGAGGTTGATGACCTCCGATATTGTCTCTAATTGCTCTTGAATGTAAAGCTTCAAATGATGACCATTCACCTTGAAGCTTCTCCCATCAACGTGTTCTACTTCAATTGTTCCATACGGGAAAACTTCTTTTACGGTGTAAGGTCCGGAACTATGGGATTTTAATTTCCCAAGGAATAAACGAAGGCGGGAAATGTAAAGCAAGACGGGGTCTCCGGCCCTGAATTGTTTATTTTCCTTTAGACGGGAATCGTGCAACCTCTTTATCTTGTATTTTTACAGCTTGGAGTTCTCATAAGCCTAACAACGCAATTCCTCGAGCTCGTTGATTTGAGCGAATCTGTTCTGTCCGGCTTGTGCTAGATCCAGATTGGAAGTTTTCAATGCCCATTATGCTTTGTGTTCCAACAGACCGGAAGATGAGAAGATTTTCCATAGGCCAATTTGAAAGGAGTGGTCCCAATGGGCGTTTTATAAGCCTTGCGGAATGCCCATAGGGCGTCATTGAGCTTCTCGGACCAATCTTTTCTGTTGTGACCGACGGTTTTTTCGAGAATTCTTTTGATAAATCGATTTGTCACCTCCACTTGTCCGCTTGTTTACGGATGATAAGGTGTGGCAAACTGGTGATGCACTCCGTAACGAGACAAAAATTTTTCTACTTGAGTATTATAGAAATGTGTTCCCCTGTCGCTAATGAGTGCCTTTGGTGCGCCGAATCGCGCGAATAGTCTTTTTAGGAATTTGACCACTCTTTTAGCATCAATAGTGGGCAGTGCGTGGGCTTTAGCCCATTTTGAAACATTTTCAACCGCTACTAGTATGTAATGGTTTCCGAAGGACACCGGAAATGGTCCCATAAAATCAATTCCCCATACGTCGAATATTTCACAGACCTGGATGGGTCTTTGAGGCATCTCATTCCTTGATGAAATTTTACTAGCTCTCTGACAAGCGTCGCATGATCGCACCATGGCATAAGCGTCCTTAAAGATTGTGGGCCAGAAAAACCCTGAATCAAATATCTTCTTGGCAGTAATAGTGACTCCATGATGCCCTCCAGTTGGTCCTTCATGATAGTGTTTTAGGATCTGTTGCGATTCTTCTCCTAATACACATCATCGGATAAGTTGGTCGGCTCCAACCCAGAAGTAGTGTTTGACATCCACGAGGAATTTCCTCTTCTGTTGATATGTTAACCCTTTCACAAAGACCCCACATGCGAGATAGTTTGCGAAGTCCGAAAACCATAGATGCTCTTCACAAATTGTATCTATACTCATCAGGAAGTTGTCATTGATATCAACATTCATGTTCTCAGCTGAGGTCTAACATTCAAGACGCGAAAGATGGTCAGCAGTTACATTTTCCGCTGTTCTTTTGTCGCAAGTTTCAATGTAAAATTCTTGTAACAAGAGTATCCACCAGATCAGCCTTGGCTTAGCATCTTGTTTGCTGAACAAATAACGCAGTGTTGCATGATCCGTGTAGATGATGGTTTTGGAAAGAACAGGATACGAACGAAATTTATCAAATGCAAAAACTACTGCCAAGAGTTCTTTTTCAGTGGTGGTGTAGTTTTCTTGAGCATCGTTCAATGTCTTGCTTGCATAGTAGATTTGATAGAAGTGTTTTTCTTTTCGCTATCCTAGGACGGCTCCCACAGCAAAATCGCTTGCATCACACATCAATTCAAATAGTAAGGTCCAATCAGGAGCTGCCATGATCAGAGCATTGATGAGCTTTTATTTGAGAAGTTCGAAAGCTTTGAGGCATTCGTCAGAGAATACGAATGTGACATCTTTTTCTAAGAGTTGAGTCATAGGACATGCAATTTTTAAAAATCTTTAATAAACCTGCGATAAAAATCGGCGTGCCCTAGGAAACTCCTAATAGATTTTACGAAAGTAGGCTAGTGCATTGCATAAACCGAAAGGCATGCGGTGGTAGGCAAATGTTCCGTATGGACAAGTGAATATCGTCTTTTCTTGATCCTCCGGGGCTATAGGAATTTGGAAGTACCCGGAGAAACCATCTAAGAAACAGTAGTACAATCTTCCAGAAAGTCTTTCTAACATTTCTAACTTTCGGTAGTCAGTACAAACCCTCCATCTAGTTACAGTACGATTAGGAATGAGCTCGTTCTTTTCATTTGTTACTACTGTCATTCCTCCTTTCTTGGGTACAACTTGTACAGGGCTGACCCATGGTGAGTCAGAAATGGGATAAATGAGCCCTGCATCTAGTAGTTTTATAACTTCCTTCTTCACCACTTCTTGCATGCTTGGATTCAGTCTCCTTTGATGTTGGACAACTGGTTTGTATTCATTTTCTATCAAAATCTTATGAGTGTAGAATGATGGATTGATCCGCTTTATATCCATGATCTTCCAGGCTATAGCCTTTTTGTGTTCTTTAAGAACCTTAAGAAGTTTAGATTTCTCCTCAATTATCAAACCAATAGAGATGATCACGAGTAGTTGGGATTGTTCTTCCAATAATGCATACTCCAGATGCGACGACAGTTCTTTTAACTCAAGAACAGGTGGTTCTTCTAAGGATGGTTTTGCCCTTGGTTCTGAATCTCGGTCAATGTCCTTACATGGTTGGGTCAAGTGTGTGTTATGATCTTCTGATCACTCCACATGCAGGACTTCTTCTTGTGCACAGTCCTCAGGCACACTTTCCTCGATTAGCTGAGAATTACATGATTCTTTTTCTCGAGTTTCTTGAAGATGAAAACTGATAATAGAGTCACATACGTCAATGAAGTACAGAGAGTCATCATGATGTTGAGGGTGTTTCATGGATTGCCCAAGATCAAAAGTGATCTCATCGTTGTCTACCCTTAAGGTGAGTTTTCCTGTGCAAACGTCGATGAGGGCTTTGGCGGTAGCCAAAAAGGGTCGTCCCAATATGAGGGGGACGTTCTTATCCTCGTCCATGTCTAAGATCATGAAATCGACCGGAAAGACAAACTTATCGATCTTAACACACATGTTTTCAACTATGCCACGGGGGTACTTTAGTGAATGATCAGCCAACTAGATGCTCATACGGGTTGGTTTGGGTTCTCCCAATTCCAACTTCTCAAAAACTGCATATGGCATTAGATTGATGCTTGCGCCTAGGTCAGCTAAGGCGTTGTTGACTGAAAGGTCTCCTATTAGACACGGAATGGTGAAACTTCATGGGTTAGTCATCTTCAGCTGAGCATTCCTCATTCAGTATCACATAGGATAGCTCTTCAAGCTTCTTTTTGTTTGTCAATACGCAGTTGAAAAACTTTGCGTAATTTGGCATTTGAGCAAGAGCTTCAATGAAAGGTAGATTTATGTGTAGTTGCTTGAATAGCCCTAAGAACTTCCGGTACTACTTTTCCAGTTTCTCCCTTTTCAAGTGTCCCGGATATGGAAGAGGTGGGATATATGATCGAATTGGTTCCTTGTGTTGTTTCTCAGTAGTAGGAGGTGTGATCTCCTGTATCTCAATTGGGGATTCCTCTGTTGTGTTCTGCTGAGAGGTGGAGGTAACTCCTTCTTTGGTGGTCTTACCATTCCTAAGTGTGATGGCTTTCACTTTTGCATTAGGATTAGTCACTGTGTTACTAGGAAGGCCTCCTTGCTGACGTTCTGAAAGAAGCTGTGCCATTTGTCCTACTTGATTTTCAATGCCCAGCATAGATGCCTCTTGACTCCTCATTTCAACTTCATGCTTTTGGAAACGATGTTCGTTTCTTTGATTTTGCTGCTCGGTCAATTTGTTAGAGGTTTGGGTACTAGCAAGGAGGAGTTGTAAAAGATTTTCAATGTTAGGTTTTCCACTGTTTTGATTGCTGCTGCATGGACCTTGGTATGGTTGTTTGGGTGGAAAAGGTGCACTTTTTTGCTAGAAGGGTGGTATTCTATTGAACCCTGGAGGTTGTTGGTTATTACCTCCTTTTCTGAAGTTAGAATTGTTTCTCCCGTTAGAGTTATAATTGTTACCGTAGGAATTGTTTTGCCCTCCGACATAATCAACCTCTTCTACCACCATTGCTTGCTGACACTCGCTAGTTTTGTGTCGCTTTCCACATGTGTCGCATCGAATTTGCACTTTCTTGAACTCAGTTTGCATCTGTTTGAACTTTTTGGTAATTGCTTCTAATTGAGCTGCGAAAATAGTGTCGGTATCAACGTGATGCATACCATTTTGGGTGGGTCTGGCCCTTAGTGGATTATAAGCAAAACTTTTTATGGCCGCCTTCTCTAATGCTTGGAATGCTTCTGTTGGGGTTGCTCCTTTGAAGTCTCCTGCAGCACATTGGTCGATATCCTGCTTGTGTGCTCCACTGATAGCGTCGTAGAATGTTTGACATTGCATCCATAAATCCAAACCCTGATGTGGGCATCTTCTCATAAGGGTCTTATATCTTTCCCACGTTGCATGTAGTGATTCATCGTCATCTTGCCGGAAGCCTGTGATACTTGACCTTAACTTAGCAGTTTGTCGGGTGGAAAGTATTTTAACAAGAATTTCTCGGCCATTTCAGCCCAAGTTGTGATGGTGCCAGGGGGTAGTGCATCTAACCATTCCATGGCACGGCCACTGAGCTAAAATAGAAAGAGCCTAAGTCTAATAGCGTCGTTAGAACAGTTATGGATTTTGAAAGTAGCGCAGATTCGTAAGAAACGAGCGATATGAGCATTAGGATCTTCATCCGGCAGACCGTTCAATTGAGCAGAAGTTTCTACCAAATGAATGATGCTGGATTTTATTTCAAGGTTGTTGGCTGCAAATGCTGGTTGGGCAACACTGGATTCGTAACCGTCGAGGGACGGTTTGGCGTAGTATGTCATGTTCCTTTCTTCTACGTCCGCCATGTTATCTTCTGATTGAGGGTCCTCCCAAGTTTCTCTTGCTATTGCCTCAGCTATAGTTCGTTCTCGCAATCAGTGAAGGAAATGACGTTCGGGTTTCGAAATGGTGTGACGATATTAGGATCAGGTGTGGTGGACATTCATTACCTAATAATTAAATGTTATATTCTTGCATGAAAAGAAAAGAACTAACTATGGATTGAAAAATATTTACTTGGATTTACGAATTAAAATTTTGGATTAAATGTTGAAATTGTGTCCACTGCAAAGGCGCTAAAAACTTGATATGCGTAAACTATATATATTTTTTTGATAAGGATTTCCACACAAATTTCGGTTTTAAAAGATGGTTTGCGCCTAGACTAAACTAGACACACAAAGGCAAGCGCATCTGTCGAGTGGTAATATAGTTTTGATAAGAACCGGATGTCAATCTATGGACACAGTTTAACATCTTAACCCTAATTTTTAATTTGATTAAGTAATGAAGGGAAAGATGATTGTTGTTTGAGTCCTTTTATTTTTCAAATGAAAGTTATGTCTTTAAATTTCTGAAAAGCTTAACTGAGAGAAAATGGCAATTTTTAAATGAACAATCATCTTAGTTTAGAATCCACTTATTAATTATGTCAACATCTCTCAAATGGCTAAAGCTTGTTATTATGTTAATGTTCTTTGAAGCGGTTGAATTAAAATCCAATTACATATTATAACTTCCTAATTATTAAGAAGGAATCCGATGAGTAAATTACATGTCATCCGCTTAAAATTAGTTTAGTTAGACAAAAGAGTGTAATTTCTTGACTTATGAAATTCTAAAACAAAGTCATATAAATTTTGAGCTTGAGTTATCAATACTTTTAATTAGTATAACTTTTGTTAAAGAAGTAACATAACACTGCTCTTAGTTTTTCCAAACACGATTGAGGGATTGCATGTCTTCATATTTCTTTCACAATAAATGTTTCAAAGATTCATTCCTAATTCTTAGCTATAACATTTTAAGAAAAGATTGTTAAGATTATAAATAAATGTAAGTCTCATAAGTTTTCCAACATGATATGATTTATCATTTATAAAACTTGAATTGTTCCATAAACATTTAGACATGCAATTCCATCAAGAGATTAACACAAAATCATCACTACATTAACATAATACTTTAACCATAATCAAGAGTTCAACATAATTAATTAAGCTTCATCAAACTTAGATGATTGAAAAGATGTTTAGCTCATAATGAGCTTACACACAAACATAACACAATTGAAATACATGCAAGTCATAGTGAGTTCAAGATGTTACCAAAGCTTCTACTGGGTGAATGTGATGTCTTTCAAATGAGATTGTGATGATAGAATGAGTCTTCCTTGTCCTTCAAATGATCTCCACAGCTTGATTTTTGGGTGTGATATTAGTGAATTCTCTCTCAAAAAGGCAGCCCTCAAAAATGAACCAAAGAGCCTTTTTTATAATGTCAGGGATGTGGGGCACGGCCCTGTGATAGGACCACGACTTAACCATTTTTGTTTCTGTCACGTACGTATTGTGCATGTACTGGACACAGGGGCGTGCCTAGTGGGGAACGGCCCCGTGTTGCTTCTGACCGGGCGACAACAGTACTCGAGTACGGCTCAAAGTTGACCATGGGGCCGTGCCTGATTAGGCACGGTCCGTGCTTGGTTGGGTGAGTTTGTCATCTTCTACTAGATGAGGGCATGGGGGCGTGCCTTATGGGGCACGGCCCGTGCTTTGTCTTCTGTCTTGCCTAATTTCTTTGCATTTTTGTCGTCTTTTCACTTGTTTGTTCTTTTTAAGGTTGGATTTCCATGAAACTCAAATAGAAGCTAAATCAGCGACAAATTTACTCAAAGTATAAAGAAATTGACAATAAATGGGATGCAAATGATGTCAAATATATGTATAATTTAGAGCACATCACTGACGCATACATATCTAGATTTTGGACCGACATCCCCAGCCGTATCGGTCCAACATGGACCCGAATGGCAGCCTATAAATAGTTTATCAGTCTCAAACGATTTTCCTCATCCCAAACAACTTCCAACTTTCAAAATACGTTCCAGGTGATCCCAGCCCACTCCCGACGACCCCGGTACAACTCCCGCTCATCTTAGCGCTCGGATTAAGAAGAAACGCTCGTAGAAGTGTTGTTATGCTAGAGGAATCAAGCTTAGAAGCTAGACGTTAAGCTTTCGACTTTAGAGGTTCATTCGTATTAAAAAAGTGAATACTTTATCTCTTTCAGAACTTGTGTCAAACATTTTATTTACAAAAATGGTAAAGAAAGGCTAACGTAGTAATGCTCAATGTTCTTCTACGAACAAGCATTCAGGCCATATGTATACGTAAAACTTGCAAGGGATACACGGGTTACTGGTGAAACTCCTGAATTGCGGCTGGTGCTTATCTTATAACAAATTCGGAGGCGTAGACCTGTCCACTGTTATAAGCTATGACGCCAGTGTATATTGTGGTACGATTGAAAAGGACGGACCTGTTGAATGTGTGGATTGAACATAAAGTTGTGGTTTTGAAATTAATATTTTTTTGTGTCAAATGATTTTCTGTCAAAATATTGTATTCACCGGCGTTCGCGTTGACTTTTTATTTTCAAAATGTTTTCAGGTAATGAATAAAATGTGATGAGAATTGGTTATGGCCAGACATAAGATCTAGCCCTAGAAAAGAAAATGCGAGAGGCAGACATCAAGATCTGACCTATGAAAAGGATAACTTACATGTTGGATTCTCAGGCATCGTGTACAAGAAATCCTAAACAAAGAAAGAGGAGATAGAATCGGGGAATTGATCAACCCTGGGTGGCTATTTTCCATGGCTTGAAACTTGTCCATAGTAGACAAGAAATTTATTTGATTTCAACTTGGTTTTGTAATCAAATGAATGGGTATTTAAATCCATGTGTTTATGAAAGTAAATACAAATCTTTTGTTTGTTCAATTGAGTTTTGATATTTACAATTACAACCCTTGAGGTTGAGACAAATGATGAAATGATCCTTTTGAAAAGACTTTCGCTGTAATTTTATAAAAACTCTGAAATAAAAACATAACAGATTCGCACAAGTCAAGGGGGTTCCTGAGGCGGGGTGTGACATTACTGCCCTAAAATTCAAGGGTAGCTCAAGCAAGTCCCAAAATTGATTGTCACGCGTAGATCGCATCTCAGAGTTCATGGCTTTTTGCCATTTTTGCATATTCAGGATCTAAAATAGCAGATTTGGGGTTAGTAGGTTCATCATTAGACTCGGCTACTAATGGGACATCGTTACCCTCACGATGCCATACGTATCTGTTAGGTTCTTTACAATTCCTAACATCTTCTGCGAACGTTTGTGTTTATATCTGATTCATCAGCAACAACTTCTTGTTGTTCAGGCGTTTCGACTTCATCAACGGATGTTTGTGGTTCTCGAATTTCTTCAAGATCCATGACATTATGTCCAGTTCCTTATTCAAGAATTTATTTCTCAAGGAAGTTTTCCTTCCTTTTGATGGAAATAACATTTGCATCAGGATGGTAGAAATAATATGCGCTTCGGTTATAATATCCGACGAAAATAACCTTTTCGCCTCTAGGATCAAGCATGTCATCAAAATCTTTGGTGACATATGCATCATATCCCCATACTCTAAGGTAAGACAGATTGGGTTTAGACCCATGCCATATCTCATATGGAGTCTTGTTTACCTTCTTAGTCAGTGCCAGATTGACAATGCGGGCGGCGGTCATAAGAGCATAACTCTAGAAGGAGTGAGAAAGTTTGTTTTACACATCATCGATCGAACCATATCAAAACTCTGAAAGAACAAATCAATTTTCTGAAAATAGGAGAAAAGTTAATAGAGTTTCAAATCCAAATTTAAAATGTTCTCATTGTAACAAGGTTGGACACACTGCAGAAAGATGTTTTGAAATTGTAGGATACCCCACTTGGATGAAAAAGGGAAATCAAAGTACTAAATCAGGGGCAAGCAACAATTCTTTTATAACTAAGAATGATGTTGGAATTGCCACACCTGTTACCACGTTTACTGCTGAACAAATCTCAAAATTATTGATTTTATTAAATGAAAAAACAGGTGATGGACCTCAAAGTTGTAATGTTGCAGGTACTTTGTGTGATCCTTTCTGTTCATTCAGTTTCACTAAACATGTGTTTTGTTTTTCCAGTAACTGTGAAAATGACAAAGACATGGGTTGGGTTGTTGATTCAGGGGCTAATCAGCATATGGTTAATTCTGAAAAAGGGTTAATTAATTTAGTAGATGTATCTGAATTTAATATAAAAGTCAATAATGGAACAAGTGCAACAGTTACAAAAATTGGGAACTTAAAACTCAATAATGAAGTTGCCTTAATTGATGTCTTTGTTATTCATGATTACTGTGTTAATTTGATTTCTGTATACAAATTGGCTAAGGATAGTAAATCGGTTGTATCTTTTGATGAACACAATTGTCACCTTCAGGATTCACTAACAAAGAGAGTCCTGGCGACTAGTAATCAATGTGATGGGCTGTATATATGTGCTGATGCTTCAAAATCTGTTAAGGTGTGTTATAGTAACCATGAAATTGTTAATCTATGGCATTCTAGGCTAGGACACCCATATGTGCAAGTTCTGAAGGTATTAAAGGACCAATTAAAATTAACAAAAATAGATGAGTGGATGCTATGTGAAATCTGTCTTAAGGCGAAGCAACATAGAGAACCTTTTCCTCTAAGTGACCATAAGTCTAAAGTTGTAGGTGAATTGGTGCATCTTGATGTTTGGGGCCCTTATAGGGTTCAAAGCAAGGAAGGGTTTAGATACTTCCTTACTATTGTTGATGATTACTCCAGGGCTGTTTGGGTGTATCTAATGAAACAAAAAGGTGAAGTATTTTTTAATATACAAAGTTTTTTTAATATGATAAAGAATCAATTTGAGAAAACTGTTAAGACTTTTAGAAGTGATAATGGGAGTGAATTTGTCAATAACAAAATGAATGACTTTTGTATCTCACAAGGAATAAACCATCAAACTTCGTGTGCATACACCCCACAGCAAAATGGATTTGTTGAGCGTAAACATAGGCACTTGTTAAACGTGGCTAGGTCTTTATTGTTTCAAGGAGGATTACCTCTGAGTTTTTGGTCTGAATGCATTCTAACTGCAACTTATCTAATAAACAGGACACCCTCTTCTGTGCTAAATGGTAAAACTCCTTATGAACTGATGTATGGCTTTAAACCCTCTTTACAACACCTTAGATTGTTTGGTTGTTTGTGTTTTAATACAATTTTGAATAATACAAATAAATTTGAAAGTCATGCAGAAAAAAGTGTTTTTATTGGGTATTCAAGTAAAAAAAAGGGATACAAGTTATGGAGTTTGGAGAAAAAAATGATTGTGTTTTCAATGGACATAAAGTTTTACGAATCTATATTTCCTTTTAAAGAAAATTTCTCGTTTTATAATTTCGATTCTGTGTCTGATAACTCTTTAAATGCATTTAATTTTTTTGATATTTTTGAACAAACTTACTTAAACAATACTAGAGGTGTTAAAATTCTCAATGATGATCAGAGGGTTACAGATGATACCAAACATAGGTCTCGGCAACCAGAATCTCAACCTGAAACTGTTCATGGCAAGGTTGGTACACAGCAGCCAAACAGTGAAGGGTTCGAGAATGGTAGGGTTGAGGATGTTTATGGTATACAAGAAGAAACACAAGTGTCTGAGGGAACAACTTTACAAAATGAAATTCCAACTGTCCTAAGGAGATTAACTAGAAATGTTACTTTTCCTCAAAATTTAAATGATTTTATAGTTGGTGGTAAAGTAAAATATGGTATAGAAAAGGTGGTTAATTATTCTATTCTGTCAGTCAAAAATCTTAGTTATACTTCCATGTTAAATAAAAGCAATGAGTCTAAGAACTACTATGAGGCTATTAAAGTCCCTAATTAGGTGACTGCTATGAATGAAGAATTAGAAGCCTTACACAAAAATGATACTTGGGATATAGTTGATCTTCCCCCTGGTAGGAAAACTGTTGGATGTAAATTGATTTATAAGATTAAATACAAGTCATCAGGAGAAATAGAAAGATTTAAGACTAGATTAGTTGCTAAAGGTTTTAGTCAAAGGGAGGGAATAGACTTTGGTGAGACTTTCTCACCGGTTGTGAAAATGGTGACTGTTAGATGTGTTCTTGCTATTGTTGTTGAGAATGATTGGCCATTATTTCAATTAGACATTAATAATGCTTTTCCGTATGGTACCTTAAATGAAGAGGTTTATATGGCATTACCAGAAGGATACTTTAAAGAAAATGAATCAAAAGTGTGTAAATTGAAAAAATCCTTGTGTGGGCTTAAACAAGCCCTCGTATGTGGAATGAAAAACTTGTTAGTGTGTTACTTGAATTAGAATTTGTGCAAAGCAAGTGTGATCATTCTATGCTTGTTAAAAGTAACAATTCTGTATTCATAGTGTTACTTGTATATGTGGATGGCATTGTTGTGACAGGAAATAGTTCTGATGAAATAATAAAAATAAAGAACTTTCTGAAATCACATTTTTTAATAAAAGACTTGGGTCATCTTATGTATTTTCTTGGTATTGAGGTAATAAAAACCAGGAATGGTATTTGCTTGTCGCAACAAAAATATTGTTTGGAGCTTCTGGCTGAGTATGGCATGATTAGTTGCAAACCAGTTGGAAATCCAATAGAACAAAATTATGTTTTAACATCTTTGTGCAGTAAGGATTCTTCTTTGTTGACTAATGTTACTGGTTATCAAAAATTGGTTGGCAAATTAATCTACTTATCTCATACTAGGCCTGATATCTCGTACTCTGTACATTATCTAAGTCAGTATATGCATAAACCTTTAAATTCTCACTTACAAATAGCAATGAGGCTGTTGAGATACTTAAAAAATTCTCCTGGAAAAGGAATTATTTTTACCAAAGGTTTTACATCTGACTTAAAGGTTTACGGAGATTCTGATTGGGGTAAGTGTATGAATTCCAGGAAGTCTGTAACTGGATTTTGTATTTTGTTGGGTAACTCTTTAGTTTCCTAGAAAATCAAAAAGCAGTCTACGGTATCTCGGTCAACTACAGAGGCTGAATACCGTGCTATGTGTACTGCAACATGTGAAACAATGTGGTTGGTTAATATTTTGAGCGAGTTAAAAATTTCTGTTACCTTGCTTGTTTCACTTTTCTGTGATAATACTGCTGCAGTTTCCATAGCAGCGAATCCGATGTTTCATGATCGGACAAAGCATTTTGAGATTGATCTTTTTTTCATGAGGGAAAAATTTTCAAAAGGGATTGTTAAAACTGTTGGAATTAACTCAAAAGACCAACTAGTGGATATAATTACAAAAGGCTTATTGATACATCAACATAATCACTTGTGTAAGTTGATTTGTATGTTTGACTGTTTTGGTTATTGAATTTAGGGGGGGGGGGTGTTAAAAAAATGTCTTCATATTTTATAATTCAATATCTTCTCTAATTCAATTCTAATATTTTGCTTTATTGTTTATGAATATTTCTGAGTTGTGGATTGGGCCTCCTGAAGCTGCTAATGGGCTTGTATCTGCGCATGTATGGAATGGATGGGCTTTTAGCTAGGAGGAATCAATCAGTCTTTTTTAGGGTTTTCTATATTAGGGTGTTTCCTTTCATTTTCTAAATAGCAGTCTCTATAGTTTCTCTCTTTTTTATGCTCCTGAGAGCTTGTTTGTATGTGTTCATCTTTACCAGTAGATTAGGGTTTGGTTCATTTGTTTATTGAATCAATAGCTCTGAAATCGTTCTTTGGTGTTCTATATCAAATCATTGTGTTGATGATTTAAGGTTTAGAGAGTTGTAGATAGATTGTTCAGTTTGCACCAGATCTGAGTTTGTACCTGAGTTTCTTTAGTTTGTTCTTCTTTATCTCTATATTTTGATAGGAAACTGGTGGGATTAGGGTTTCAAATCGTTTTTTAGAGTGAGATAGAAGGGTTTGAATTTTGAAAGGGGGCCATGGTTTTGGGTGGTTGAATGCCTTTTCAATTTTGAATTTTGAATATGATGGAGAAGGGTTTGTCTTTAGTAATGGGAATACTGGTTGTATTTTAGGCTTAAAAAATGGCACAACTATTAATTTTAAGAGTTCTTGATAAAAATTACCTTTTTGCCCATCTAATATGTATATTATATATTTATAGATATATATATATATATATATATATATATATATATGGTGAGGTTCAAATGCTAACCAATATTTATTTGATAACCACTCTCAAACATAATGTTACGTATATGTAACAATTATTATTATGTTAATGTTACATATTTGTAAACACTATGTGTCACGTATATGTAAAATTATTTGGTACGTATACGTAGACTCATCATTTCCATATTTTCAAAATATTTATTCAAGATACTTAAATACTATTTTAACAACTAAACGAAAATAATTTATAAATTATGTGATTGTTTTATAGTAGTTAGCACGGTTATCACATATGTAAGTCTCAATCTTGATGGATCTTCGTATAAACACACACACGAATACGCACACACACGATATCAAACTCTCACAATCACAAGGCGGAAACTGGTGATTCAAGAACATATGGATTCAAAGTAATAACTCGTATATTGATCGAGAGAATTACAGAGAAAAACAATTAACCACCGCTAACCCTACACGGTTAGGGTAAACATGTATATATACCTAGTCAACTAATCTAGGACCGTATACACATACTCGACCCCAATGGCCGGCCCAAATTACCCAAACCGTGAACCCTTGGTTCACGGTTACACCCTATAATGCATGAATAGAAAGCTTAATAATAACCAAAAGTCTAGGTCTAACAATCTACCCCTAGGATTAAGCTTTCCTTATTAAAAGTTGATGTCTTCACCATGATCTCCACTTCCAGCATATAATTTCTTCCTCAGGATGTCAACAGCAGCAACTGTAAATATCTTTGCTTGCTCTTCCCATAGTTGGTCATGTCTAATCTGGTTTCTTGCTAACACTTTGATGTGTTCCTCACCAAACTTGGACAAGTCAAATGGATCCAGTATCCTCAACTATGCTTGATCAGTGACTATTAGAGCTTCGGCTGAAACTGGATCATATGCCCAGTACTGAAAATCTCTTAGAGTATTTACTAGAATTTTCTTGTGAACATGCACCATCTTAACTGTCTTGGGAGCATGCAAGATGACGTTATACCAGTCTTTGCCTATGTGAGGATCTTTGACTCCTTTAGCCTTCTTTAGCCTGGACTCAGATGTTTTCATTTTGGCAAAGTTAGTTAAGCACTGTTCAGTCAGAAATGTGCGAAACATCTCGGCTTGTTCTCAAAATAAGCTTCATTTAGCTGTTGAAGATCGAGTTTGGTCAACGATTTAAAGTCATTAGCCCTCTTATAGTATTCCAGATGTCTACTCTTTCTCTTCACCACATACATATTCTTTTCTGAATCAAAAGCCCAAGAAGCAATACCAGACCTATATCCTCTCTTAGAATAGTAGCTTTCTATGTTGACAGTAACATGAGTTTTAGAGGGAGGACCAGGTGTCATTTTCCACGGGGGTAGCTCCTTTTGAATTCTTGTATTATCAGCTTCAGATACATTTGCAGACGAGCTTGGGATGTTGACTTCATCATCAATGTCTTGGTTCAGTCTTTCCATCTCTGAATCTGACGAACTCTCAACATTGTCATCTTGGATATTTGTTGCTTGATCTGAATCCAAGTGTTGAGATGATTCACCATCTTTTGGATCATTAGGATTTCCCTCAAACTCAAAATTGAAAGGATCACTTCCTTTAGTATCATCTTGATGATCACCTTGATCATTGACTCCATCATCTCCACCTCCTTGATCATTATCATCATTACTTGCATCAATAATTACTTGATCATTCTGTTTTTCCTTCATATCATCACTCTGTTTCTTCAACTCATACACCAGAGTGACAAGATAGACCTGATTTGCTTCCAGCGTTTGAATCTTGGAGTTCAGTGTGGCTACTTGCTGTTCTAACTCAAACACCCTTTCCTGCAGAACGTATGGATCTACAGGAGCAGGTGTAGAGGACTCCGTAGGACTTTTTCCTTTGGCCTTTTCAGCTTTATAAGCTTCACTTGATGAGACCAAGAAGTTGTCATAATCAAAGTCCTTCGGAATTGGGCTGTGATGATCATGGTATGAGGATTGAGGTTGAGATAATGTGATGGTAGGTGAATGTGGCATCTGAGTGGGTAATTGAGTTGGTGAGGAAGTTGTTGGAATGGAAATTTGTGTGGGTGTTGGGTTTGGTGTGAGTGGTGGTATTATCACATTTCTCGGATCTCTTCGCTTTCGTGGTCTAGAAGGTAGATCTTGATCCGGTGTATAATCAGCATCTTTGTCATCTTGATTAGACGAGGAAGCGAGAGGAGGATTCTCAATTCTACGCCTTTTGCTTTACATTTCTCTGACATATCGGTTGATAGGTACCAGTGGTCTTTCAGGAGTGCCTTCATCATCAGAAGTAGATATTACTTCAGCATCTTCTAACTCAAGCTCTATTGGATCTTGTGGTTCTGGTTCAAGTTGCTGTTCATTTTGTGGTTGAATAGGTGGTAGTTGTTCATCAGCAACCTCGGCTTCTACTTGCACAGCCGGTTCATCAATTTCTTCTTCAGGTAGAGCTGCAAATCTACCAAAATTTTCAAGTGGATGCAGCCCTTGATATACTCTTCTTCCCTGCTTATTGACATTCATGAACTTGAAAATCATAGGACCCATAGCTTTCAGGTCCAATGTTTCCACAGTGGGCTCCAGATCGGCATGATTCCTGTTGAGAATGATCTGTAAAAATATGGGATACATGAGAAATATCTCTTTCTTTCCTCCTTTGAGATTACTTTTAAATTCTTCAAATACCATCTTAGATTAGTTGTAGTCTAAGCTCATGGCCAGGGGAACCATAGCCGAACAGATAGTAGTGTTTATCTCATCGAATCCTCCTTTTCTTCCCTACAAACAATTCATGAAGACATGTGAAAGAGATCTCCAGTAAGGATGTAACAACTTCTTGTAGAGAGGAGGATAAGATCCTTCATAACCCATTCTTATGAGGACTGGAATAACTACTTCTGGACTCAGCTTGGTTGGATGAGCTGGTAGATCATCAAACTGTAGAGCAGTTCTAATTATGTCTTCTGAAACTCGAACTCTCTTGCCTTGAACAGTACCAATTATATTGTCATTTGGATGTATTGCAGTGAACCAAAACTCCTGAATATGGGTTCTGTAAATAATTGGATTCTCCATAACAGCAAAGTTAATGCGGGAAAGTGTCAACCCCACAACCATCGATCTGAAATATTCAAATTCTTCAGGTGGGTCCAGAGTAAAAGCACAAAGATTATGATAAGCAACAAATCTCATTTCGGCCATATCTGCACAAAACTTATTAAGTTACTAACCACACATATAGAGAAAATTTAATTAACTAGCAAGATATTAGGGTTATCAGAATATCAGGGGTTTACGGCCCCCATTATTGTTCTTGGCACAACAAGGGTTTTCGGTTAGACTTGGGTTCTCGGCTAAACTACGGTTCACGGATAAATTAGGGTTCACGGATCCCCCTTTATGAGGTTCACGGCCATGGCAGGGTTCTAGGCTAAAAGACTATACGGCTCAGAGATTTCTTTTCTGGGGGTTCACGGTTTCTTGGGGTTTACGGTTTTTCAAGAACCGTACACGGGAATTTCAACAGTTTCACGGTATTTTGAATCTTGCCGTGAACCTAGTGTTACGGATAACACCATCATCAGCCATAGCTTCCAGAATTCTCCCTAAAACTTGAATCTTTCAAGTTCTTTCCTACATACGTATGATCGTCCACTAAAACTGACCAAAAACACATCCTTAATTTCAAGTTTCATCATTAGATTCGATTGGATTGACTAAGGATGCCCACATGAGTGTGTTTACGGTTACCCATTGGACACAACCTTATCTAAAAGATGTTCAGGGATTCAGAAGATGTACCTGCGCCTGCAAGATTCTTGATTCAAAGGGAAGAACAGTATGTTAATGGCGAATTTGATAAAGGAAGCAATTTAGGGATGACAAAGCTTGATCACAGCAAAGAGAACCGTGAAGCTGTAACCAAACCTTAGGTTTTTATGCCCTTAAGAGGATCCCGGTATCGAAGCTTTTGTGGGCCCACCGTGAAGCTTGGTGGCCCACCTCTTTTAGCCCGAGAAGAAAAAGTTATATCCCTTAGATGATTCGTTTCAAAATATTTCATCTGGGTAAATTTTATTATATTTATCTTATGCATAAGAGATAAAATATAAAAAAACTAAATAAATAAAATTTACTGAAATGAACCGATTGTAACCTAAACACACTTTAAGAATATGCATTTTAACCGATGAAACGACCTTTAAGAATTTTGCAATGGGATCAAATCGTTCTACAGGCAGACCAAGGAACATTTTTAGCACGTATTTTCTAATCAGACAAGGACAAGTAGATTGCTAATATTCTGATCCTTTTAAGCTCATGCTTTAGCTTCAAACCTAAGTTTCACACTGTGATTTAATTTATCATGTTTTGGGTGGAGTTAGCCATGACTTAATGGGTCCCACACTCATATCTTAGAAGCCTGTAACTTTTTAAATTATGAATTATGTGAATTATTGATGAACTTTAATAGACCTCATAACTTATTAGGTAAACCTTCCCTTCCTCATGATCTTTTGAGCACCTTCCTTATAACTAATTGAGCATAACTAGCACAGGTTTATGCAACTTTTTAGGGAATCTCTTAGAAAAATTTGATAAAAAACATAGCACTACAGGCTTACATGTTCAGAATCATCAGAAGCTCAGGGTCATAACACTACGGACTTACATGCCTTGACAAGATATCCCTTCCCGGTCATATATTCCCAAAAAAAATATTTACAAGTATATTTATATGTATGACTTTGGACATATCTTCTTGTATTTTTCTTATAGCACGACATTGACATTGTGTGTCTTTTTGCTCAGTATTTTGCTTTGCACTATCATTGAGTGTCTTTTCACCTATTGCATGTCAATGCATGTCTTTTAACTAAGTAGATATATAATATTTACAGACTTGTATCATGTCAAGCTCGTAACCCCTTTGTAAAGGGTCCCGGTTAGTGCAATCCCAATAGAACAAGGATTATCCACTGTTCATCAACCTTTATGTTTAAGTTCTCGATTATTAACAAGAATAGCAAATTACACTAATCTATGAGATGTTCCCCACTAAGGCCATAATACTATTTTGTTCAAGTGAATCATAAGCAGAGCCTATAAACATATCCAACATTGATCCTAGCCTTTTCAATTTAATGCCTAACATGTGTTGATCCTAGCCTCAAGAAACGAACATTCATATCACTTCCCATTGAATTGCAAAACCTCTGATGTAGACACAAACAATATATTTTGAATTTTCTTTTAAAATAACTAAAGTTGACTCTTTTTGTATTTTTCCTAACTCTAAATAATTAAAGCTGGCTCTTTTTGTATTTTTCTTGACTCTAAATAATTAAAGCTGACTCTTTTTGTATTTTTCTTGATTCTCCCCCTAAATTTGTGCATAAAATCAAACTGTGCAAATTTAACTGTGAAGAAAAATCTTTTTGGTGACCAATTTAATCTTTGAAACCAATTATTTTCAGGAACTCTACATGCACATTGAATCAAGATGTATCAAATACTTTAGTGAAGATATCTCCCTTTCAAGACATATGAGATTTCTTTCAAAGCAATCGCGAATGAAGTGCACCTTGATATCAATATGCTTGGTTTTAGAATGTTGAACCGGATTTTTCACAATTAACATAACAGCCTCATTATCACAGAAAATGGGAGTATTAAGAAAGGTCAAACCGTAATCCAGCAATTGATGTTGCATCCAGATGACTAGTGAGCAGCAAGCCGATGCAGCAACATACTCAGCTTCAGCAGTAGAAGTACAGGCTGTGTGTTGCTTCTTGCATTGCCAAGAGATTAGCCTATCTCCCAGAAATTGACAGCCCCCACTTGTAGATTTTTTGTCCAGCTGACACCCTCCATAATCACTTTCACAAAAAGCATACAGGTCAAAACTAGATTCTTTGGGATACCAAAGGCCATGCCAAGGCTTGCCCTTTAGATATCGAAAGATACGTTTAACAGCGTTAAATGGGATATTTTAGGATTTGCTTGATAACGAGCACACTGACACACAGCAAACATGATATCTGGACGACTTGCTGTCAGGTACATTAAGGATCTGATCATGGATCGGTATTGTTTCTGATCAACAGCAACTCCATTTGTGTCAGCATCCCGAACTGGCCGAGCAGCCATAGGAGTAGATGTCGCCTGAGCATCGGTGAATTTAAACTTGGCAATGATGTCATCCACATATTTTCCATGATGAATTAAGATGCCATCACTTGATTGCTTGACCTGTAACCCAAGAAAGAATGTCATTTCACCCAAAGCACTCATTTCAAATTTATTTTCCATAACCTTTCTGAACTCTTTGAATAGATCCTCATTAGTGGATCCAAAAATGATATCATCCACATAAATTTGCACGAGAATTAGATCTTTATCCACCTTTCTGACAAACAAAGTTTGATCAATTGAACCACCAGTGTATCCATGAGCCAACAAATGATCAGTAAGAGTGGCATATCAAGCCCGTGGTGCTTGATGTAACCCATATAAAGCTTTATCGAGCTTGTAGACATAATACGGATGATCACTGTCTTCGAAGTCGAGCGGTTGACACACATAAATTTCTTCTTTCACCTTTCTATACAAAAATGTTGTCTTGACATCCATTTGATAAACCGTGAAGTTCATATACGGTGCATATGCCAAGAATATTTGAATAGCCTCTAGACGAGCGACGGGAGCGAACACTTCATAATCTATCCCTCTTGTTGATAGAAACCTTGCACAACCAATCGAGCTTTGTTTCTAATGATCACTTTGCTTTCATCTTGTTTGTTTCTGAATACCCTACGGGTTACAATAGCTTTCTTGCCAAGTGGTAATGGCACTAGATCCCATACTTGTAGTTTTGTAAATTGATTTAACTCTTCATGCATTGCATCAACCCAACTAGGTTCGAGAAGAGCCATCTTGATGTTCTTGGGTTCAATTTGAGAAATAAAACATGAGTATAGACAACTGTTTATGTCTCCGGCAGTGCTCCTGGTTCTGACTCCATCTGTTAGTGACCCGATTATAATGTCAACCGGATGATCTTTATTGACTCTGTGAGAGGAAATCTTAGGAACATGCACTATGATTGGCAAGTTCGTCACATTTGAAGGTGTCTCTTCATTGGATTCATTTGTAGGGTCGGAAATCGGCTTCTCGACAATGCTTTCATAAGGAATCGGCTCCTGGAATATTGATGAGTCCGAAGTATCAGGTATAGACGCACCGTCATTGACAACTGACGAGGAATTTTCAACAGTAGTTGGTGAATCCTCAGAGACATTTGTAGAAACAGGGGCATTATCAGATCTTTCATCACTTGGTGAGTTAATAACTTCTGGAGGATCAACCGTGAGCAGTGGTCCTACATAAGAGTCTTCATTGTCATCACTCTCATCAAACTGTTCACTTAGGAACCCTTCTATTTCATCAATATGGAGATTAAATGGTTTAAATAAGGAATGATAATAAAATAACCATGATGGACCGCACTCGGCATCAGTTGGATTTTGCTCTTGCCAATCAACATAAGTGGATTCTATGATCTCTTTAGTAACCTTGTTGTAGATTTTATAAGCAGTGGTGTTAGATCCATAACCCACAAAATAACATTCATCTGCCTTTTCATTGAACTTTGGTGTGGATTTTATATGCAATACAGTACACGGACACCCAAAAGCTCTGAAGTAACCAACCCATGGTTTCTCATTGTAGATTGCCTCGTACAGATTCATTTGAATTTTCTTGTTAAGAAGGACTCGGTTGAGCACATAGCATGCTGTGTTTACAGCCTCTGCCCAGAAGAATAAGGGTAACTTTTATTCAGAAAGCATTGTTCTTGTAGCTTCAATGAGAGTTCTGTTCTTTCTTTCAGCAACACCATTTTGCTGAGGTATTCGAGCTGCACTAAACTGTCTACCAATCCCTTTTTCAGTACAAAACTGATTCAGTACTGCATTCTTGAATTCAGTTCCATTATCACATCTGATTGCTTTCACCTTCACATCTCTCTGATTTTCAACCAATATAATAAAGTTCTTTATCAGTTCTGCAGTCTCACACTTATTAGCCAAAAAGAAAACCCAAGAGAAACGTGAGTAATCATCAGTTATGACTAGACAATAAGATTTTTGCCCAATGCTCATCACATTCACAGGACCAAATAAATCCATATGAAGGAGATGAAGAATGCAGTCAATAGAGTTAAACATTTTTTACTTATGAGGCTTTCGGTGTTGTTTCCCTTTAGCACAAGCCACACATTTTTCTATTGAAAAGAACTCAGAGACAGGCAAATCACGAACATGATTACCTTTTGCAATTCGATTTAAGTTTTTGAGATTTACGTGTCCAAGAAGACGATGCCATAACAAAGCATCAGATTCAGCTGACTTTGATAACAAACATGTATTTTCATAAACAGGTTTACTGTTCATATCAATAACATAGGAGTTTCCCTTACGAGCTGTTCTTAACAAAATCCATTCCTTAGGAACCACAAATCCTGGTTTTAAAATTAAGCATTCTTTATTTATGAAATGAGCGAAAAATTGCTTATCACAAAATTGAGATACTCTTAGTAAGCTATGATTAAGCTCACTAACGTAACTCACGTCATGAAAACTTAAAGATCCATTAATCACAATACCTTTCTTGCTGATTTTTCCACCTTTACCTCCCACAAATGAGATATAACCTCCATTGTAATTTTGCACATCATTTAGTAGAGACATGTCTCCTGTCATGTGCCTGGAACATCCACTATCAACAAACCAAAGATTATTGACAGTCCTCCTTGGGTGTTCCTGCACAAAGAGCGGGATTAATTAGTAATTAGAACCCAGGCCATGGTAGATCTCGGTATTCCATTTGCATCAATGTATGATACTTCTTATAAACACATGTTATTTTTTGATTCAAATTTGTTACTTATGATACTTTCAACTTTAGCTTTCCAAACAGGCTTAGATAAAACAGATTTTTAGGTGCTTTACTCGGCGTATTTTTTATATTAGCATTTTGTTTGAGATTCTTGTTCTTTTGCCTTTCAAAATAAGTATGTCTGTTCTGTTTAGCCACATTCCAATCTCTATCAGAAGAGTTGTTATAGGTCGAATGATTCTTCATTGCCTCAGACTTGAAAGTCTTCACTGGCTTAGAACCCATCGGCCTATGTGACTCCTTCTGGTTCTTAACATAATATGGAATATAGGGACGATGAACACAATGTTTAGCTTGATGTCCTGGCTTTCCACAGCTATAACAACACTGTTTCTTGAGATACGGTGCAGATCCAAACTTGTCAGAGTTAGGATAGTAGGACGCATCCTGCTTGTAGACCTGTTTAGGTTTGAACTGTTGATGAGCATGTCTCTGCTCAAACCTCAAATGATGATGATCATATTCAGCATAGAATTGATCCTTTTTGAACTTCTTTGGTAAAGCATTTGATGGTTGATTAGTGACCTTTTGTTTAGTCACAAGTTTTGGTTTCTAGAAAACATGCTTCTCAGTGTTTCCATTAGCTAAATGTTTAACAAACACAATATTCTTATGAATATTAGCATTTTTAGAATAAGTAGTTTTGGAACTAGAAACATTCAAACCAATCACATCACACAGAAGACTTACATTTTTTCAAAATAGAAGGAACAAAAACATTGTTTTCAGATTTTTTATGATTTAACTTAAGACTGCAAACTTGTGACTTATCATCTTCATCATCCTCACTTGACCAATCCTGTATTTCTATTTGTTCTGCACATGAGGTAGACAAATTAGAATTGTTCACACATTTAGGGGTTGAAGATGATGATTGGGAATCACTACCACATGATTTGCTCCCATGAGTAAACATGAAAAATTCCTTAACTTGTTCCTCTACAGAGGGAGGCACAGTAGTACAATTTCCATTAAAAGGAGGAGGCACATTGTTATACCCAATACCTTTACTACCATTACCCGGTTTATAAAGTTGATTTTCAAGTATGTCAACTACTTTACTAGATTGTCCAAAGTAATCTACTTTGAATTTGGCCTCGGCAAAGTTTGTTTTTTCCTTTTCTAGATCAGTAGTTAATCTGACAATTTCTTGCTTAGCATCAGTAAGCAAACAACATGTATTGCTGAGTTGAGATTTAAGTAAAGAAACATCCTTTTTACCAGCCTCTATTGCTTCTTTATAATCCTTTTCAGTTTTAAGAAATTTCTTTTTATGATATTTTAAATTTTCCATCTTAAAAATTAGATCAGCATTATGTTTTCTATAAAGTTCTACTTTATCTATGCAAGATTGAGAACATAGGGAAGCAATTACCTCAAGTGGAGTATCAGAAGATGGACATGCAGAAGACTCTAATAATATATGCCATAAACGCATGATTCAGGTTCAACTCCTTTATTTGATCTCCCCAATCATATCCACCAGTTTGTTGACTAATCAAGGTCTTTGAGTTAGTAGCATTATTCCCCCATGAAGATGATCCAGCATCACTTCCTCTTTGCTCCTTTGGTTTAGTACATTCTCTTGAAAAGTGTCCTGGTTCATGGCAATTGTAGCAGCGAAGATTTGATTTGGTAAAACCAATCTTTTTCCGTGTGTCTTCACTCCATCTGAATTTCCGGTCTTTTTAATGAAGTTTTTAGCACTGAAGACAGCCATGCCAGTTGACAAGAAATATCGAGCTCCTCCACATCCTCTGGATGAACTTGATTTAGTTCAGCAGTAAGGACCTCTGAAGGTGATAGATTGCCTGAGACAAATGCTGCATAACAATTCATGATGCCAGTGCACAAAGAAGTATTTACTTCAATATGCTTAGCTTGTTGAGCAGAATATGCCTGTTGCTCAGTTGCTGATGTTTTAGTTGTAGCAGCAACACCAGAATTCATATCTCCAGATCCAGATCCTCCCTGTGAAACACTAGAGAGAAAAGCACTGTTGCTGCTTTGTGCACCAGCAGAGTTTATTGTGTTAACATGATTGAGTTTTCTTTGCTGGTCATCCAGATCATAGGATTTGATAATAGAAATCAGATCATTTAAAGTGATCTTGTTCAAATCTTTGATTCGTTTTAGCAGAGAAATGTTCCAATCCCAGCTTTGTGGTAACCTATTCAACAACTTCATGTTCAGATCACCGTCACTCATTACAATTTGAGCACCTCTCATCTGTGAAACTAGCTTTGTGAATCTCTGCAATTTTGCTTCAAGTGTTTCACCTAAGACATGATTGAACATGATAAACTGTTGTAGAATCATTTCCTTTCTACTGGCCTTCAAATCATCATTCCCTTCAAAGGCCTGAGCTAACGACTCCCATAGTTGCTTAGCAGAAGTGCTTTTTTTTAAATTATGGGCTATATCAGGTGATAGAGTCATGGTCAGAGATTCTAAAGCCTTTAGGTCTCTTTCAACAAGATCAAAATCTTCATCAGTAAAATTCTCAATCTGTTTTGGTGCCTTAGTACCATCTGCCTTATCAAACATAGGGATTTGAGGTCCCTTGAGTATACTTCTCCACATTTTGGCTTCAAACAACAAAACATGATTCATAAACCTAAATTTCCAGTCCACATGCACAAGTTAGTCTTGGAGGTTTGGTTCTTGTCCCAATTTGTAGGTCGAGCGGACTCTTTAAGTTCATGGTGACTTGTTGAGAATTCATTCTATCAGAGTGTGAGGTCTTTGATCAAAACCTGAAAAAGTAATGAACCCGTGAACTTGTTGGAAACCGTGAACTTGTTGAAAACCGTGAACTACTTGAAACCCGTAAACTGTTGAAACAAAACCGTGAACTTTCTAAACCCCGTGAAGATTGATTCAGCCGTGAAGTATACCAAAGCCGTAAACTGTGTCTGAGCTGTCAACTCAAACCGTGAAGTAGTTTCAACCCGTGAACACTTGCTGCAAATACACATCGTGAACCTCCTAGAACCCGTGAAGTTTTTCCCATGAACTTCGCCGTGAAGCTGGAACCCGTGAACCACACCCGAGCATCTGAACCCGTGAATGATTCTTGTGAACCCTGTAGCAAGCCCGTCGATTTGGACTTTATTCTTTTTCCGAAAATAATCCCTAAAATTACGGGATTCAAATTTTGAACTCCAAATAAACCCCAAAGAACACGAAGACGATTGTAAACAGATTTCAAACGAAAACAGTCCTAAATCCTTTTCAACAGCAGCAAATTAACCAAGAAATTCACGATCAAATCTCTAATTCTCAGCAGAATATCAAGTTTTCTATTACACAGCAACATATTAGTAATAAAAACTCAACCGAAAGCAATGAACAATACCTTAAACGAAAACTTTGTCTTGAATCGTTGATATCAAAACCGAGCCTTTAATTGACTTCAATGGCTCTGATACCAGTTGTAAGTCCCAATCTTGATGGATCTTCGTATAAACGCACACACGAATACGCACACAAATGATATCAAACTCTCACAATCACAAGGCGGAAACCGGTGATTGTGGTGATTCAAGAACTAATGGATTCAAAGTAATAACTCGTACATTGATCGAGAGAATTACAGAGAAGAACAATGAACCACCGCTAACCCTACACGGTTAGGGTAAACATGTATATATACCTAGTCAACTAATCTAGGCCCGTATACACATACTCGGCCTCAATGGCCGGCCCAAACTACCCAAACCGTGAACCAACCATACAATGCATGAATAGAAAGCTTAATCATAACCAAAAGTCTAAGTCTAACAAGATAAAAAATAGGTTAACATTTGAACCCTTCCATATATATATATGTAGGAAAAGGATCAAATGTAAACCAAGTTTAAATGTGTAAACCAAAAACCTAATTATGGCCACATATTTATTATAGTTAATTGAGTGTTTGACTTTTGAGAAATATATTAAAATAAGATATATATATATATATATACATATATATATTGTAGCATCCTGAAAATCGTTAGAATAAACGGGTCGGTCTATAGGTAACCCAACTCTTTATTTGAATAAGGAGTTTTGTAATTGTAACATCCCGTAAATCGTTAGAATAAACGGGTCGGTTAGGTAACCCAACTCTTTATTTAAATAAGGAGTTTTGTAAGAATTGTTATATGTAGCTCGTATAACCATTACGTGGAGCACGGTTGGTCATTTAATGAGAATTTGGGATCGAAGTGCGCATAAAAAAAACTCGAGGACTCGAATGAAAAATCAGTGTGGTTTAAATACCACAACTTCGCAACCCTAGACCATTTTTCGGTCTAGGGGCTTGACGGCAGCAGGGGAAGTCGGAGAAAGGAAGCAGGTAATATCTGTTTGTATTATACGTGTGTTTTTTGTGTGTATGATAGAGAAACCCGACTAGGGTTTTGATTTGTCGCTTAGCCGTGAACGATAAAGGGGGAGGGCCTGAGATGGTGGTGGCTGACGGTGTCAGAGATGGTGGCGCTTGACGGTGTTGACCGGAGTAGAGGGGAAACCAACATTCGAGAAGAAGACTAGAGAGAGAGGAGGGTGATGAGCGTACGTGGTGGTGGCTTCGGAGGCAGTCAGGGATGACGGAGGGGGAGCAGCGGTGGTACTTGATGGCCACTGCAGTCGGACATGGTAGTAATCCACGGCGGCGAGCATCGGTAGCGGTGGTGGTAGCACATAGGGGAGGAGAGCCGATAGCGAGGACACCGTAATGGTGCGTGACCGGTTAAGAATACGGTTCGGTGAGGAAGACGATGGTGGTGCACGAAGTGGACGATGAAGTTTTGTGATGCATGGTAGTGGTGCTCGAGGGTGGTGTTTCATGGTGGTAATCGGGGGAAGAACATGGGATCGGGTTTCACCCGATTAGCGTTTTTGCGAACGTATGGTTTACATGAAGGGTTGTGGGACGTGCATGGGGGACCGGCTCGTAGGCGAGTGACCTACGAGGCTAAGGCTTTGTAGGGTACGTGAAAGTGCATGCATGCGGGTTCTAAAGAGTTCAGGACAACCCGGATCGAGCGGAGACATAGATTAGGATGTTGCGTGGACGAGGGCGCGAGAAGAGTACCAGAATCATTTATATTTAAATGTAATCGAAACATGTTTAGGATAGGCTCTGACTCTCAGGTCATTCGTTAGAGAGGTTGAGTTCAAGTGTGGACGAGCAGATTAGGAGAGCAAGGATTTGGACTCAGTATCCGGTGAGTTTCTAATTCCCTTCTTTAAATGTTTTTAACGTTTTTGGGGCTATCGTACATGCTTATGAGACAAGTTAAATCTATTAAATGTGTTAAGGGTTTCGGGTTCTAATCCGATACGTTTTTGAAATAAAATGATTATTAACGAGTCTAGGGTCTATGGTGTATCCATGGGATTAAGTGAGCTAGTGGTAAGAGTTATCAACGTGAGACGGGCTAAGGGATTTATCAAGGAGAGTCAGGCATTAAGCTAAATGCTTATGGTTACATATGAGATACATTATCCTAGTGTTATGTATGAGACACAAGTGTAGTTAGTGAGTCATGTAAATGACAACATGATGTTATTTATTATTTTTTTATATCTGTGTTGTGCGTTTGTGTCGTTGTCGTTGTGGCACGACGGGTATTGTCTTTGCGTCCTTGTCTTTATGACATGGCAAACGGGATTGGGAAGGACGAAGTCCTTAGGGAAGTTACCAAAGGGTTTGTTTGATGCCCTGAAGAGGGTAACCCTGATGACGGTGCATTGACGACGTGTCCTGAGTAAAGATAAACAACTTTTGCGATGAGCTGACTTTAATTTAAATCAAACTATTAGAACCCACTCAGCGTAGCTGACTTTGTGTATTCGTTAGGTTGTTTTGCAGGTGAGCTTTGTGGTTGGCGTATCTTGGCTTGGCAGCAGTGCTACTCGGATTGGTGTGCAAGCATTCGTGAGGTAAGTGTGATAACGTAATAATTAACGTTTTTAAAAAGGCTTCCGATGTAGTTTAATTGATAACGTATACATTTTAAAGAGAATAATCTATTATGAGAACCAACTTTAGGATGCCCGGTTTACGGTCTTATATATATATATACACACATATATATATACACACACACACACACATATATATATATATATATATATATATATATATATATATGTGTGTGTAAAAATTAAATGCAGATGACTCTTATCATACAAAGTGTAGAAAGGATACCAAACCATTGATCTAGGAAATGAAAGGTGAAGATGAAAGTTATGACTAGTCAGCTTATTTTGAAAAGCCTACCATTGTTGACCTTTTTTCACGTTCCCCTATTGTTTTAAAACATTGTTTTTTAAAATAATTACACCTTAAAATCGAGCATTTTATTCTCTTTAACTTGAGTATAGTCTTGTTATACTTTTAATATAAAAAACTGATTTTTTAAAGAAAATGTTAATGTGTTGTACGTATAACATGCGTGATTATTCGTATAACATGCGTGATTATCACTATGCATTATTATTTATATAACATGCGTGATTATTCGTATAACATGCATTATTATCATTTTAAAAACATGAGTTATTATCATTATAGAACATCGTTGTAGTTAACATTCATATAGCATGCGTGATTATTCGTATAACATCCGTTATTATCATTTTAAAACATGTGTTATTATAAAGCATGCGTTATTATTATATAACTTGCGTTATAATTATTACGCGGACGCATTTACCTCTCACCATAGGACACACGTCGCATTTTAGTGGATTCGTACCTTTGCACGCTAAAAACCTTTTGTATAATAACCGGGCCCTATCTATATTTATATATCGTGGTTCAAAAGGGAACAACAAAAAAGGAAAACAGGGGGGACAGAGGGGAATTTGCTTAAACGAACTCCGATTGAACTCAATCCAGCGTCGTTGGAACCGGTTTCAACACTGCTGTAATGAGTTCATTTGGAAAAAAAATAGCCGGTTCCCCCAGTTCCCATTTTTTAGAGGGTAGTTCAAAAGAGAACAACAAAAAAGGTAACAGGGAACATAGAGTGGAACCAGGTCAAACGAACTCTGACTGAACTCATTCTAGCGGTGTTTGAACCGGTTCAACGAGCCGTTTCCAACGCCACTGGAGTCTTTTAATTTGAAGTTATGTTCCCCCGGGTTTTTTTTGTTGTACGGTTTAGGTTTTTTTTTTGGGGGGTGGGGTCAGGGGTTTAGGTTTTTGGGAGGGTTGGGATGGGGGAGGGTTCATGTTTTTTCTTTTTTTGGGTGGAAAGGGATTAGTTTTTCGGGTTTTTGAATTAAGGTACGACGAGCTGGTTCCAACGTCCTTTCCCTTGTGTGTGTATTAGTTTTTAAATTATCTCATTTTTAAATCGATTTAATTCGACTAGAGTACGAATAAAATGACTGAATAACTAGTTAAATGTAACTACTAACATTTTAGCAAGACTTCGACAGTTGTTATTCTGGATTGGTTGCTTTGGCCGGTTGTGCCACGGGCACGGATTGATTTGTCTGTTTCTTTTTTCTTCTTTTTCTTTTAAGAAACTGAAATCTCTCAAGATCTTAACTGTCGATCTAAAAAAAAGAGCACATGTCGTCCCCGACTGAAATCTCTATCGGGCTGTTTGGAGCTCGCTGGAGTTGCAGTTAGGTATTCAAACCATCACCATCTCCATCCCCGAAACTGTAAAATCAATCCAAACCGGTAATGGAACCTACTCGTGAGTCTAAAATGAGCAACAATTTGTGTCCATCAGACGATAAAATGGGTGTTCATGGTAATAATGGGTGTCAGCGATCTGTGGCGGCCGAAGATGCTCATAAATCGTCGGAACATGCTGCACGAAGGGTAGCAGCGAGAGGAAGGGAGACAGAGTTCGAGGGATGAGAAAGATAGTAATGTGAGGAAGTTTAAGATGTACAAAACGGTGGCTTTTTGAGAAGTTGAAACAACCGAAGGAGAGTGTGGGGAAGAAACAATGATGTAACATCCTAGAAATCGGCATGCCACTGGTTCGGGTTAACGGATGACCCGAATCACTAGCAAACGAAAGGGTTAGAAAGATTTTCATAAAAAGCTGGGGTTATCAAACTTAACAAACCCGGTTGGACATTTTTACTAAAGTAAGGCTTAGAAAGGAGTCAAAAGAATTAGAAGGGACCCAAAGCGAAACCTTAAGAGGTTTAAAAGCCGCTTTATAGCAAACCCTAAGCCATAATCTGCCTAGGCTTACGCACGGCAGCGGTCGCGAACGGGGAGGGAGACGCCGGAACCGAAAGGCGAGTTGCGGTGATTTCGTGGTGGTCTTGAGCGAGAAACTTCCTACACAACTAAGGTAATCATCCTTTACGAATTGCACTTGTGTTTTATTGCATATTTCTAGAAGTTCGATTTGGGTTTTGAGGTGGAAATCACGGCCGACGACGAGACCATGGGGGAGGACGTTGTGGCCGGCTGTGTGTAACGAACCAACTATCGGGTTTGCCCTATAATATATTAATTATATTGTAGGGGGTGTTTTTAAATAAAACAAAGTTGTGTGTTTGTTTTTATGATGGAAATACCTAGTTTGGGGCAAAAGGAGTAATTTTAAAGAATAGAGGGGATGTTTTGCAATTAACACAAACTCAATTTGTGTTAATTGAAAGGATCAGGCAAAACACACACACTTGTGTGTGTTTTTGCGATTTCACCAAGGGAGCAAAAGGGGGAGGATTGATTCTTAAATCCATGAAGATTGCATGCTAGATTGAAGAGTTTTGATATGAACAATTCTCTCCAAGCATCAAGTAAGTATCATCTTCCCCATCAAATCCTCTTTGAATCTTGTTCTTGGTGGGTTTAGGTTGATGAACCTTGGATGGACAAAATTGGGAGTGATGGTGTGTAAATTATTGTTTAGAAGTGTTAATCTAGCTTATCTAAAGCTAGATGATTAATCAAATCTTGTTATTAACATCCAATTTCATGATTTTAAAATTAGGGTTCATAAGGTGAAATTGGGGGTTTTCAATATTGAGGTTGTTTGGTTGGTAATTGGGGGTAGGTAAGTGTTTGTGGTGTGATTAAACACATATCTAAGTAATAACCCACAATCAATTTGATGATTTAAGAAATTGGGAGTTTGGATGAAATTGGGTAGAACCCAAATGGGTCAAAATGGTGGAATGATTGTATAGGGAGGTTAAAACTTGTTTGAGGTGTAAGTAATCAAGTTTAGAATGTGTGTAATCCATAAGGTCTAGGGTGAGTGTTAGACCTTAATTAAAAATGGTGAATTGGTGGATTAGAAGTTTTACTATAATGGGTCAAACGGGTCATTTGGGTCATTTGGGTTAAAAGGTGATATTTGGGGTTTGGGGGTTTGATTAAGGTCATGTTAATCAAATTAACTTAGGTTCTTGATCTTTAGATCATAAAGGTATGTTGGGTGTCAATTGGTGATCATTGGATTGCTAATTGTAAATGGGTTGTATAGGTGATCAAGTAGTAAGGAAATTAGTTTGGAAGAGCAAGCAAGGTCATCTTTAGTTAAAGGTAAGTGTCTTTACACTTACTTAGTATGATAAATGGGTTTTGTGATTGCATATATATGTTAGTAATATCATTGTATGCTTAATTGATGTTTGGTGTTGGCTTGGATGACTTATACTTGGTGTTTAGTATTAAAACATAAAAAGTGATGCTTAATTCTTGGTATTTAAGATTTGGTGTTCAACATGAATGTTAGATGTTGATATGATGTGGTTTATTGGTGTATTCGACTTATGTGGTAAAGAGTCAAACTATAATGTGATATGTGGTGTATTGATGTATTTGACTTAGGTGGTCAAGAGTCAAACTATAATGTGGTATGTGGTGCATTGGTGTATTTGACTTAGATGTTAAAGAGTCAAACTGTAAGGTGGTATGTGGTGTATGGTGTATTTGACTTGTGTGGTAAGGAGTCAAACAAAAATTGTGTAATGTCGTGTATTGATGTATTTGACTTATGTGGTAAAGAGTCAAACTAGAAAATGGTATGTGAATTATTGGTATTAAAAATTGGTGTTTGAAGTCATGAGCCTCACAATGGTTATTGAGGCCTAGAACTTCACATGTTGGTGATTGAGATCTTAGAAGCTCACATTTTGTGTTTGAAGTCATGAGCCTCACAGTGTTGTATTGAGGCCTAGAACTTCAGATTTGGGGATTGAAGTCTTGAGCCTCACAACGGTGTATTGAGGCCTACAACTTCATATATGGCGGTTGAAGTCACGAGTCTCACAATGGTGGATTGAGACCTAGTACCTCGTAGTTGGTGTTGGAGTCATGAGCTTCACATCAGTGTCTTGAGGACTATAACTTGGTTTGCTTGTTTTGGAATGATAATCAATGCCATGACTAATTGTTGGTTGTAGTACTTAGTGTTCTTGAGGGTGGTTCTAAGTATTTGGAGGGTATTAGTATCATAATATATTCCAAATAAGGCCTACATGTATGGAGGAACAAGTCAGAAGTGAACCAAACGAGTTAACGGGCCAAAAAACAAAGTTTTGGGCATGTCAGTGGGCGCATCATACGCCCGGGCAGAGTACCATACGCCCGGAGCGTATGATACGCCCAAGTGTTTATGGTAGACGCTGGATTTGTGGGTTTTTTGGGGTTTTGGCTAATCTTTGATGTAGGGACTTGTGGGAGGTCCCTAAGGTTACTAATCATGTCTAATTTGGTGTTTTGGGTGTCGCTAAAGCTTTGGTATAAGCTCGGGTCATGCTGTCACACCCCAACCGACGGCAGAAAACGTCGGGGCGTGAAGCTGTGCAGACTGTTCATAGCTCATGGTTGCTAAAGTTTGAATAATTTAAACATTCATTTTCATTACACGTAGCAAGTTCATTCCATACAAGAACAAAATGTAGCGATTACAAAATATAAATAGTTTAGATTAATTGCTAGGTCCAAATCCTATATGTAGCAGCTTGTAATACTTCAAACATTGTCACCTGAAACATGGTTAAAAACAAAGTCAACTAAAAAGTTGGTGAGAATACATAGGTTTTCGTGTCATGTAATAGAATATAGTGTCGTGTGCATACAATTCGTATAAACATGACAATTAAGGCATTTATGGAGAGATACCATCGTGTGACCTGGTAGTACAATCAAACCTTTGTAACTAGCATGTAAAACAAACGCGTGTTGGCAGTAACAGTCACCCTACCTGGGTGGGTTTGTCAGACTCAATAGATCTATCACTGTTTACTGTAGGCTATAAAATAGTTAATGATTGCACGTGAATAGCAAACTGCGTGTTGGTCTACACACCTAGTACTCAAGCACAAAGCTCAAAATTGTAACACATGATTGTAGGGTGGAATTGTATATTGTGTAGTTTGTAAACATAGTAAATAGAACGCATGTTCCACCCCAAAAGTTTGTAAATAGAGTAAAAGAGGGGCTATGTAACTCACTTGTGTTGGAGCGTGTAGTTTGCACAGATCAACAAAAATACCAAGCGTGTTGTAGGTCGCTACGTTTGACCTATCGAATGAGGGTATAACACGTGTCACTGTTTGTGTTATTTTGTGTCCAAAGTGGGTTCGTTGGTGGTTTGTGTGTTTAGAGTTGGTTTTGGAATAATAAATTAGTAGCGATATATATTTATTTAAATAAAATTTAAATAAACGATATTTGTTTAAATCAAAATATATATTTGTATAAATAGTTTTATAAAAATGATTATATAAACTCATGATTTC
The DNA here is from genome assembly GCA_023525975.1 of Smallanthus sonchifolius. Taxonomy (NCBI): domain Eukaryota; kingdom Viridiplantae; phylum Streptophyta; class Magnoliopsida; order Asterales; family Asteraceae; genus Smallanthus; species Smallanthus sonchifolius. The sequence goes on from CM042038.1 coordinate 58,018,119, forward strand.
ATCGGTTTTGAAACTATCGGGAATTAATCGTTTTAAATTTCTAAATCAAAGATTTGGTTTATAAATGATTCCCGGGTCTTGGGATTTTATAACGTAACTTTTATAATTACATTTTGAATTTTTTTTGCTAAAATATGTTAAATAGACTTTAAAACAGAAAAATAATTGATTCTGGTCAAGGAGCACGACCGTGCTCAAGTAGGGCACGACCGCGCTCGTTGCCGGGCGTGACCGTGGTGGTCTGAAACGCGCCCGTGGTCGAGTCAGAAGGTACTTCATAGGTTCTGGACATAGAGCACGACCGTGCTCGTATCTGGCACGACCGCGTCTAGTGTTTGTTTTTGATTAAGACTTGTTTGCTCGGTAAGCACGACCGGGCCACACCTGGGGCACGATTGTGCTTGGTCAGGCACGACCGCGCTCAGTGATGAGCGCGACCGTGTCGGGTCTTTTTCAGACACAATTCGATCGATTCTTATAATAAATGCTTCTGTATTCTTAGGGCTTTCATAGATTAGGTGCTTGCGAATGTATCTACATAGTTTGATTGTATTTATATCGTGTTTAAGTGGTAGTTTGAGTAAAAGTTTAGTTTTCGGCTCTTTGGTTCAAAATCGAATTGATTGTGTGATATAACTACGATTTAGTATAGGGCTTTCATCCTAGGGGTAGATACGAAGCTAAGGAAGTGTTACTTACTCGTTAACAATGGGCAATTTAATGTAGTCGGCTACGGGTCAAAGAGTCGAGCTTCTTGGCGATCGATTGGACTCCAAAGACTTGTTTGAGCGTCGAACGAGAGTTTTGGGAGACTGAGTGGGCTTATATGAAGGCGTAGAAATCGTGCAAGTTGCATTATATCCACGAATTCGAGAGACTCGGTTGTGGTGTGAATGGGATTAAAAAAATTGTGCAAATTGGACGACATTTGATGCGTGTTTCAGACGGAATTCAGTGGAGTATGGTCTGACGCGCGAAGACCGGCTTTTCTCCATTTTAAATTTCACGAATTCAGCGGGTATGGTATGATTTGACTTCTGCAGAGTCAAGTGGGTTCATCAGCGCGGCCGTGCCTACTTTAGGCGCGACCGTGTTTAGGTCTGCAAGCGCGACCGTGCCTAGTCCTAGGCGCGACCGTGCTTGCCTAATTTTGAAGTTTTTGAGTTTTGTCAGTTTTTGGTCCTCGGGGCTTGTGAGATAATGGTGTTTTTGTTTAATTTGTTATTGTAATAGAATAGTTTGTATATGTAACTGCATCGTAGTTTGTTTGTACACGAATCGAAAATGTGTTTGTTTATTGAAATCAAACGATTACATGATGAAAATCAGAAATGTTATAGTCTCCCCTTGTTGAGGGGATTTCGTCCCGAAATTCAACTAGTTGAGGTTGCAGAATTGGTGAATAGGTGAGGATACTTGAGTTTCATTTGGTCTTCGCGTTCCCAAGTAAACTCAGGACCGCGTTTTGAATCCCAACGGACTTTGACTATAGGGATGCGGCTGCGCTTGAGTTGCTTGATTTCACGATCCATGATTTCCACTGGTTTCTCGATGAAATGCATCGTTTCATCAATGCGCACGTCGTCAAGAGGTATGTGGAGGTTCTCATCAGCAAGACATTTCTTCAGGTTGGACACGTGGAAGGTTGGATGAACATTGTTGAGTGCTGGAGGTAGCTCAAGTTTGTAAGCCACTTTCCCGATTCTTTCAAGGATCTTGAAAGGGCCTACGTAACGAGGTGCTAGCTTGCCTTTCTTTCCAAAGCGGATCACACCCTTCCAAGGGGATACTTTGAGAAGCACAAGGTCACCCACTTGGAATTCCAAGGGTTTTCGTCGCTTGTCGGCATAGCTCTTTTGTCGACTTCTCGCTACTCGGATGTTGTCACGGATTTGAAGGATTTTGTCGGATGTTTCCTGAATTAACTCGGGACCGGTGATTTGTGCTTCACCAATCTCGTTCCAACAGATGGGAGAACGGCATGTTGATGCTGGTGTGGTAGCTGTTATTGTAGGAGAATTCAATAAGTGTCAAGTGTGAATCCCAATTGCCACCAAAGTCTATGACACAGGCTCTCAGCATGTCTTCGAGCGTTTGGATTGTTCGTTCAGTCTGGCCATCAGTTTGGGGATGGTAGGCTATGCTTAAATCCAATCGTGTGCCAAGTGCCTTTTGAAGAGATTGCCAAAATCTGGAAGTGAAACGAGCATCTCTGTCGGAGATTATGTTCAAAGGTATACCGTGTTGACTCACAATTTCGTCAATATAGATTCGGGCCAATTTCTCAACCCGATAGTCTTCACGGATGGGCAGGAAGTGTGCGGACTTTGTGAGACGGTCGATGATTACCCAAATGCTATCATAGCCGTTTGAAGTACGGGGGAGTTTAGTAATGAAGTCCATGGCTAGATTTTCCCATTTCCACACGGGGATTTCCGGTTGTTCAAGTAAGCCGGAAGGACGTTGATGTTCGGCTTTGACTTTAGAGCAGGTTAGACATTTTGCAACATAGAGTGCAATGTCTTTCTTCATACCAGGCCACCAATATTGTGGTCGAAGATTGTGATACATTTTATCCGCACCGGGATGGATAGAATACCGAGACTTGTGTGCTTCAGTCATGAGGAATTCCCAGAGATCATTGCGATTGGGAACCCAAATACGATCCAAGAAATAAAGCAAGCCATTGTTTTTAGTCTCTAGTTGGAATTCAGCACCACACGACATTTCCTCATACATATTGCCCTCGGTAATCGAGAGGTGTTGAGCTGCTAGAATACGGGTTTGAATGTCGGAATGAATCTTGACACTTTGGAGCATGACACGTTCTTTACGGCTCAGCGCATCGGCTACTACGTTTGCCTTGCCGGGATGATAACGAATCTCGCAATCGTAATCATTGAGGAGTTTAACCCAACGTCGTTGCCTCATGTTGAGTTCTTTTTGATTGAAGATGTGTTTGAGGCTTTTGTGGTCGGTAAATACCACACATTTCGTGCCATATAGATAATGTCTCCAAATCTTCAAGGCAAATATGACTGCACCTAGCTCCAGATCGTGCGTCGTATAGTTCTTTTCATGGATCTTGAGTTGCCTCGATGCATAAGCGATTACCTTGCCTCGTTGCATGAGAACACAACCAAGGCCTAGGTTAGAGGCATCACAGTAGACGACTAGGTCATCGTTTCCTTCGGGAAGAGTCAGAATTGGAGCATCACATAACTTCTGTTTAAGAGTTTGGAAAGCTTCTTCTTGTTTCGGCCCCTATTCATAAGGTTTACCTTTATGTGTCAAGGCGGTGAGGGGAACAGCAATCTTGGAGAAATTGGAAATGAATCTTCGGTAATAACCCGCTAAACCAAGGAACGAACGAACCTCGGTAGGGGTTTGAGGAGCACTCCAATTCTTGACAGCTTCGATCTTGGCAGGGTCGACATGTATTCCCTTTTTATTGACAACATGACCCAAAAATTGAACCTCCTTTAGCCAAAATTCACATTTGGAGAACTTGGCGTATAATTGTTCGGTTCTCAGGAGATCCAAAATCAGTCTAAGGTGCTGTTCATGTTCTTCCTCAGTCTTGGAATAGATCAAGATGTCATCGATGAAAACGATCACGAATTTGTCAAGGTATGGTTTGCACATGCGGTTCATGAGATCCATAAAGACAGCAGGTGCATTGGTCAACCCAAAAGGCATAACCGTGAACTCGTAATGACCATATCTTGTTCGGAAGGCGGTCTTTGGAATATCTTCTTCTTGGACACGCAGTTGGTGATAACCAGATCGAAGATCAATCTTCGAGAAACAAGTAGAACCTTGGAGTTGATCGAAGAGGTCGTCAATCCTAGGTAACGGGTAGTGGTTTTTGATTGTAAGCTTGTTGAGCTCTCGATAGTCAATACACATGCGGAATGAACCATCCTTCTTTTTAAGAAACAAGACTGGTGCACCCCACGGTGAATGACTTGGCCGTATGAAACCTTTGTCAGCGAGTTCTTGAAGTTGACTTGCAAGTTCTTGCAATTCGGAAGGTGCAAGCCGGTATGGAGCTTTAGCCACAGGGTTTGCTCCGGGTATAAGATCGATTCGAAACTTTACTTCCCGAACAGGTGGAAGACCGGGTAAGTCGTCGGGAAAGACTTTGGGAAACTCCCGAATGACGGGAATATCTTCTATTCTTCTCTCCTTGTCTTCTTTTTGAATCACATGAGCTAGGAAAACCATGCACTTCTTTCGAATGTATTTCTGGGCAGTTATGCATGACATCAGTTTGAGTCCTTTGCAAGGTTTCTCGCCAAAGACTTTCAATATGTCTCCCGGTGGAAAAGGTACTCGGATGTACTTTTCAAAGCACATGACCTCGGCATGGTTTTTAGATAACCAATCCATGCCGATGATGACGTCAAAGCTTCCCAACGGCATTGGTATAAGGTTGACTGGGAACGTGTGACCATTGAGTTCTAGTGAGCAGTCATGAATGATGGAGTCAATAGTGATGGAGTTTCCATCCGCTACTTCAACGGTGAAGGTTTTCTCGAGTTTGGATCGTGTTTTTGCAAGTAAAGGTTCAAAGTTAAGTGACACAAAACTCTTATCGGCTCCGGTATCAAATAGTATAGATGCAAATTGTTTATTTACAAGAAACGTACCGTTGACCACATGATCGTTGGCTTGAGCTTCATTGGCGTTGATGTTGAAAGCACGTCCACGAGCTCCGCCCTGATTATTGTTCACAAGTTTTGGACATTGGTTTCGGAAGTGGTTCGGGTTGCCACATTCAAAGCAAGCCCGTCCATTTGCATTGATTGGAACCACTTGATTAGCTCCGGGTTGGCTTGAGTAGTAAGTGCCTTTTGTCGGCAGATATTGGCCGTATGGCCAAGTTTCCCACAATGATTGCAATTGCGACATGGGATAGTTTGTGGGTGATGATAGTTGCAGTTGTTGCAGGGTGGGTAGGTACCTCCATAAGCTTTCTTGGCTGGATTTTGAGCCAAGGGTGCAACTTGATTAATTGGGGCGGCCGGAGTGACTACTGCAAAATTTTTCGCCTTTCTCTTCCTGGTGTTTCGATACTGTTCATTTTGAACTTCTTTGACATGAGTAGGAGGAGTTGTGGTGTCAGAAACTTTCTTGGCCCCCTTTTTGGTAAGAGTACCTGCTTTAACGTGATTATCGGTCAGTGTAGCAGCTAGACGAATAGCATCTTCTAGGTTTGCAGGATTTCTTCCCAGAACAGTGTCCTGCATTTGCCTTGGTAGGCCACCGATATATTTTTCAATACACCTAGACAAAGGTGTAACCATGTGAGGTACCAGCATGCTCAGTTCGTGAAAACGGTTGGTGTACGCCAAGCTTTCATCGCTATCTTGGGTAAGATCCCAAAATTCCGCTTCCAGTTTCTTCATCTCATTTCGAGGACAGAATTCCTCGGTCATGATCCTTTTCAGCTCATCCCATGGCAGAGCCATTGCTACTTCTACTCCCCTTGTTCTCTTTTCCCCATTCCACCAGGTTAGTGCCCGTTTTTGAAAGACACTAGTGGCATGGCGAACACGCAGATTGTCCGGACAGTCACTATTGAGGAAGGTGCCCTCAATATTTTCGAACCATTGAAGGAGTCCCGTGGCTCCTTCGGTACCATAAAATTTCAGGGGATTGCAAGAGTTGAAATGCTTGAAGGTACATTGTGGCGGGTTGGCACCACCGCCACCACCAGTATTAGCACTACCACTGGCGTTCCCATTGTTGTTGCTATTGGCTTGAGTTAGTTGAGTTACTAGCTGAGTGAGGAGAGCAGCAAGGTCGGTATTATTGTTGTTGTTGGCATTGCCGGTATTGGTGTTGGTGCTATTGTTGGCGTTGTCGGTGTTGTTGCGGTTGATGTTACGACGAGGAGGCATTCTATAAAAAGAGAATGATACAAAAGTGTTGTGAGAATTTATAAAAATCCGTTGAAATTTAGGATAGGAGGAAAAATAACACATTTATTTCATAGTTCGGATTGTTTTCAAGTAATCACATTTCTACTTGAACACAATGACATATTAAGGTTAATTAGACTTATATAATTTTCAAGGATACGTGCTTTAGCCTATAAGTAAACACTCATCCCGGGAATTCCCAGGAAAGCATACGGATCCCTCGGTTGATTGGGATTTATATGAAATGCTTTCCTAGACAGAAAACCCAGAATACAGGTGTCACCCTTCCAGATTGCACATGTCCTTTAATAATTAACAGAGTCTAAAACCTTAACGGGTATATAAAAATATTTTTGATAGACTAATGTCTACGAGTATGAGTTTTTCCACAAGTTATGGCGATGATGACATAGAAGCAGTTAAGGAGGATATGCGGCTTAGGATACGGGTATGGATACGATTTATTTAATTTATTATTTACGCATGCTTATTAAGTCATGTAGTCTAAACAATTTAAGTATCAAATAACTAAAACATAAAGCATGTGACATATAGAAAATAGCACGTATCACATAAAACATGTAACATGACATTGTTGGGTGTCCTAAAGTTATAGTCTAGGTCAATGGTGTCTAATAACCTAATTCCCTATAACCTGGCTCTGATACCAATCTGTCACACCCCAACCGACGGCGGAAAACGTCGGGGCGTGAAGCTGTGCAGACTGTTCATAGCTCATGGTTGCTAAAGTTTGAATAATTTAAACATTCATTTTCATTACACGTAGCAAGTTCATACCATACAAGAACCAAATGTAGCGATTACAAAATATAAATAGTTTAGATTAATTGCTAGGTCCAAATCCTATATGTAGCAGCTTGTAATACTTCAAACATTGTCACCTGAAACATGGTTAAAAACAAAGTCAACTAAAAAGTTGGTGAGAATACATAGGTTTTCGTGTCATGTAATAGAATATAGTTTCGTGTGCATACAATTCATACAAACATGGCAATTAAGGCATTTATGGAGAGATACCATCGTGTGACCTGGTAGTACAATCAAACCTTTGTAACTAGCATGCAAAACAAACGCGTGTTGGCAGTAACAGTCACCCTACCTGGGTGGGTTTGTCAGACTCAATAGATCTATCACTGTTTACTGTAGGCTATAAAATAGTTAATGATTGCACGTGAATAGCAAACTGCGTGTTGGTCTACACACCTAGTACTCAAGCACAAAGCTCAAAATTGTAACACATGATTGTAGGGTGGAATTGTATATTGTGTAGTTTGTAAACATAGTAAATAGAACGCATGTTCCACCCCAAAAGTTTGTAAATAGAGTAAAAGAGGGGCTATGTAACTCACTTGTGTTGGAGCGTGTAGTTTGCACAGATCAACAAAAATACCAAGCGTGTTGTAGGTCGCTACGTTTGACCTATCGAATGAGGGTATAACACGTGTCACTGTTTGTGTTATTTTGTGTCCAAAGTGGGTTCGTTGGTGGTTTGTGTGTTTAGGGTTGGTTTTGGAATAATAAATTAGTAGCGATATATATTTATTTAAATAAAATTTAAATAAACGATATTTGATTAAATCAAAATATATATTTGTATAAATAGTTTTATAAAAATGATTATATAAACTCATGATTTCATCGGTTTTGAAACTATCGGGAATTAATCGTTTTAAATTTCTAAATCAAAGATTTGGTTTATAAATGATTCCCGGGTCTTGGGATTTTATAACGTAACTTTTATAATTACATTTTAAAATTTTTTTGCTAAAATATGTTAAATAGACTTTAAAACAGAAAAATAATTGATTCTGGTCAAGGAGCACGACCGTGCTCAAGTAGGGCACGACCGCGCTCGTTGCCGGGCGTGACCGTGGTGGTCTGAAACGCGCCCGTGGTCGAGTCAGAAGGTACTTCATAGGTTCTGGACATAGAGCACGACCGTGCTCGTATCTGGCATGACCGCGTCTAGTGTTTGTTTTTGATCAAGACTTGTTTGCTCGGTAAGCACGACCGGGCCACACCTGGGGCACGATTGTGCTTGGTTAGGCACGACGTCGCTCAGTGATGAGCGCGACCGTGTCGGGTCTTTTTCAGACACAATTCGATCGATTCTTATAATAAATGCTTCTGTATTCTTAGGGCTTTCATAGATTAGGTGCTTGCGAATGTATCTACATAGTTTGATTGTATTTATATCGTGTTTAAGTGGTAGTTTGAGTAAAAGTTTAGTTTTCGGCTCTTTGGTTCAAAATCGAATTGATTGTGTGATATAACTACGATTTAGTATAGGGCTTTCATCCTAGGGGTAGATACGAAGCTAAGGAAGTGTTACTTACTCGTTAACAATGGGCAATTTAATGCAGTCGGCTACGGGTCAAAGAGTCGAGCTTCTTGGCGATCGATTGGACTCCAGAGACTTGTTTGAGCGTCGAACGAGAGTTTTGGGAGACTGAGTGGGCTTATATGAAGGCGTAGAAATCGTGCAAGTTGCTTTATATCCACGAATTCGAGAGACTCGGTTGTGGTGTGAATGGGATTAAAAAAATTGTGCAAATTGGACGACATTTGATGCGTGTTTCAGACGGAATTCAGTGGAGTATGGTCTGACGCGCGAAGACCTGCTTTTCTCCATTTTAAATTTCACGAATTCAGCGGGTATGGTATGATTTGACTTCTGCAGAGTCAAGTGGGTTCATCAGCGCGACCGTGCCTACTTTAGGCGCGACCGTGCTTAGGTCTGCAGGCGCGACCGTGCCTAGTCCTAGGCGCGACCGTGCTTGCCTAGTTTTGAAGTTTTTGAGTTTTGTCAGTTTTTGGTCCTCGGGGCTTGTGAGATAATGGTGTTTTTGTTTAATTTGTTATTGTAATAGAATAGTTTGTATATGTAACTGCATCGTAGTTTGTTTGTACACGAATCGAAAATGTGTTTGTTTATTGAAATCAAACGATTACATGATGAAAATCAGAAATGTTACACATGCACTTCCGGATTTGGATTCTCATGTTCGTTCTTTTGAAGTTATCGTTATTTAGAACTTACATTTTGTGAATTGTAATGAACGTAATGATGTTTGAACTTAATGTTTTGGTTGAAACTTGAACTTGCTCTTGAAATTATAAAATGGGATTGCTTCCGCTTATGTTTTAAAAGTTTCTATTGGTTTGAAATTCTGGGTGTTACAACTTGGTATCAGAGCAATGGTTTGAGGGAATTGGTGTGCGAGACACTAAACTCAAACCTATAATGCTCTTGATACGGTGGGAGAAATGAGAATCCAATGAAGGCGTGACCGAGACACGGAGCTTAAGGGGCGAGTTTAGTAATGATTAAATGTTGTTTCTTTTATTTGGTGTACCAAGTGAATTATTTGTGCTGAAAGTTGTTATGGGATTCTTTGTATGGAGATGATGGATGTAATCGAGCATATTACATTATCAATCATGCCTGGCCAGTATGATTCATAATATAACATGTGAGAATACCTTCATGATAACCATATGATGATAAACACTGACAATGAGTAAGTGAACGTGGTTATATGTGTATATGTATATACTATATGTATGTATGAGTGTAATTATACATAGTGATCATATATACATTTAGATGGGGGACAATTAATGCCTTAACTAGTATGATTAGAGGTCGGTAAGTAGGTAGAACATCTACAATCTAATTATGACACAATCGGGGAATGACTTAGAGGGACATATCCTAGTCGGTGGAAATTGTAGTTGTGGGTTGACTTAAGGACTTATGTATGAAAGAGTCCATGGGCATATCACCTCGGTGATGGTGAGAAACATGAAGTAGTCGAGAGGATTTGAAAGCATCATTCTAGTGGAGGATGGCTGAAGCTTTCTAACTTGTCATGTCAATCTTCCTTCATGGGAGATAGGGCTCATTGAGTAGATCCTTTGAAGGAACCATATGAAGCCTTAAGAGCAGGATGAACAACTTTTGGGTGATTTAATGAGGAAGGAAACCTTGTCTTCACAAGGGGTTCGTGGTGGGCGAGCCAAAGGAGTATATTGGTTGGAGTTAATTCGTTGATTTATCAACGATACATCACTATCATGATATTGGATTGAAGTAATCCATTTTGATGGGCGGATGGAGTACTACTCAAGGAGAGTCGACTCAGGTTCATGGCGGATAAGAGGTTAGGAGTTCTCCGTATGGAGAAAGGTTCCAAAGCGTGAGGATAATGCAATGGGGTGAATTCAAGAGACATTCTTGAGTTAGCTTTGTCCACAAGCTTTTATGGATCTTGCAAATGGGAGTTTTCTTCACGTACGTAAGACCAGTGGATTAGTTAAGGAATTATGGGCATGTCGTATGACTTAGTGTGGCCTTGCTTAAATCTTGGAGTACCGGAAAGAATGAAGATAGATCGGCTTTCTTGATGCTATCGAATAACTTATTAGAGTGGATTCTCCTTCGTGGTGTACAACTCTGGTGGAGTCGATTATTACATGATATAAGGAGATAAACTCGGGAAACTAGTGGGTATGAGGAGGAATTAGCAGTTGCTTCAAGAAATCTAAATGTTCTAGCCCAGCTAGAAATCCCTTTGGGGAAGCAAATACTTGTTGTTGCCATATGTGTGGGAAGATACACGAGTGGAGTGATTGGACTTAGTACGTCGTAGTGTTGTAGTCCTATTAATGTGTGCTACAGTAATTACATCGAGACACATTCGAAGTGAATGTCCCGAGTTAAAGCACTCGAATGTAAAGGGGGAAAAGATATAAATTGTACGGACGTCGAGCCGAATTTTTTCAAACTACCAAAGGAGGGACTGGAGACTTTTGGTATATACTTGTTGGATGAGATTATATTTGAATCGGTGCATTCGGAGGTGATCAACATCATGGATTTCATAATGTTATGTATGAGTTAATAATCGAAAAAATGTGGGTGAATCAATCACATGGAATGGAGTCCTACGGTTGTAGTAGGAAATTGTGTTGGGTACTTACTAACCTTATCAATGTCGTGTATGACTAAAGGGTGATGCGTCGACCCGTTCTCGCCTAGAGACGGTGAAACGCGTGGCACATGAATTGGTGTATGCCTGGCTTATGCCATTGACACCAACCGGAGCAACATAATACTTGATGTTCCAGTGGTAAAGAAGTTCATAAGGATTCTATACCCGAATGTCAGTTCTTGGGGTGTAACCATTTTCTTAAGGAAAGAAGAATGGAAGAATATATACGTGTATTTAGTCGGGTTGATTAGATGACTAAATATCTTAGTCCCAACAAGTTAAAGTAGAGGAGGGCAATATCCCATGAATGATATCAAATCCGTTATGAATACTATGGGATTGCGGATGCAACTTTCTAGCTTATTATAAGTTCTACGGTTTGTGTGGACCAATGTGAAGGGTGTGTAGGCCCATGTATGTAAGCGCGGGTGGTCGTATAATCGTCGATAATTGTTTTTATCTTCAAAGTATGGTCGTTACGCTTATTATCTTCGTGAACATCCTGAAACTTCCTCAAAGGAGAGGTTTTTATTTGGGTACCGTTTTGGCTTTGTGGAAATCCATTTTTAAATAAGGCGTTGAATTCTTATGACATATATGTTGGACCGGTAATGATTGAAGTAATCAAAGGGTAAATGGTGTTTTAGTCTTCGAACTTCTCAAATGGTGCTTAAAGTCTTGGAACTTCACAAATTAGCGCTTAAAGTCTTTGAACTTCACAATTGGTGTTTGGGTCGCAGTTAGGGATTTTTGCCTTTAAGATATGGGAAAGAGGATTGAGTAAGGAGGTCTTTGTGTCCTTAGTAGGAGTGACCGTATGCTTTGTCGTTTATCTTGGTGCCTCATGTATTTGGACTCGGTTATGTCCTTATCCATCGATGACGGATTATCGCCTATTCTCTTAAGAAAGTTGTGGGTTTGATTGTAGCAACCAAAGGAGAAGACCAGAAGAGAGAACTGGTGAGTTTTACGCAGATGAATATCAGGTGGATGAGTTGATGTCTCGAACTGCAAGGTAGTGTTATATGCTGGTGATGGGATATTTGAATCCCAATGAAATGACATTCTTCAGACCTTGTATCTCGAGTGGTCAGATAACTATAATTCAAGGAAGGGTGTGACCCGGTGTGTATGACCATACCTTTTGGTCGGATTGAATTATCGGTTTTACTTTCAATTTGGAGGAAATCGGGTGATTAATTACCTTTGGTTGAAAGACGGTGTCATCTTATTTACCATTTGAGTGTTCATATGCCGATAGTTGAATTACTAAATGGTGAACGGTGTCGAATACCGTTTGGTTGGGTGATATTGAATGTCGTGAGACTAAGAATCATGGTATGATTCAAGACTTAGCTCGAAAGATCTTGTTTATTAAGTGTGATTGAAAAATCCACTTAAGGTGGATAGAAAATCCTAGTCGAAAATAGGGAGGAGGTGCGTTAATATTCAACTGGGATATTTGGCACTATTAAAATTTCCCTTCGAATGGGATGTTCGTGTTTCAAAACGTGGGAGGTTAAGTCCCCGTTTTGTTAGACGGTTGAAACTTTATGTTAGTTGGGTAGGTGGTTTACCGTTTAAAGTTACCTGAGGAAATCGAGTAAACTCTATGACACATTTCGTGTGGAGCATTCACGAAAATAATTGGCGGGAGAAGTTGTTGTTGCTCCACATGGTGTTAATAACGTTGTCTTTTTGAATCTAGTAGAATAACAAGTGGCTATCTTAGAAAGTGGAACAAATTACTTATGCAATGTGGGAATTCCCATGTATTATCCCATGAAAGCAAAAAAGAAGGTGACCTTGACTTTTGGGGAAGTTAAGAAGGAAATTTGAGCTACTACCCTAAGTTGATTATGTGGTGGCGGGTTTCAGGGACGAAACCCAAAGTTAGGAGGGTTGATTTGTAACAATCCAACAATCGGATTTGCCCTATAATATATTAATTATATTTGTAGCGTGTGTTTTTAAATAAAACAAAGTTGTGTGTTTGTTTTTATGATTGAGATACCTAGTTTTAGGCACAAGGAGTAATTTTAAAGAATAGAGGGGATGTTTTGCAATTAACACAAACTCAATTTGTGTTAATTGAAAGGATCAGGCAAAACACACACTCTTGTGTGTGTTTTTGCGACTTCACCAAAGGAGCAAAAGAGGGAGGGTTTATTCTTGAAGCCATGAAGATTGCATGCTAGATTGAAGCGTTTTGATATGAACAATCCTCTCTAAGCATCAAGTAAATATCATCTTCCCCATCAAATCCTCTTTGAATCTTGTTCTTGGTGGGTTTAGGTTGATGAACCTTAGATGGACAAAATTGGGAGTGATGGTGTGTAAATTGTTGTTTAGAAGTGTAAATCTTGCTTATCTAAAGCTAGAAGATTAATCAAATCTTATTATTAACATCCAATTTCAGGATTTCAAAATTAGGGTTCATGAAGTGAAATTGGGGGTTTTCGATATTGAGGTTGTTTGGATGGTAATTGGGGGTTGGTAAGTGTTTGTGGTGTGATTAAACACATATCCAAGTAATAACCCTCAATCAATTTGATGATTTAAGAAATTGGGAGTTTGGGTGAAATTGGGTAGAACCCAAATGGGTCAAAATGGTGGAATTATTGTATAGGGAGGTTAAAACTTATTTGAGGTGTAAGTAATCAAGTTTAGAATGTGTGTAATCCATAAGGCCTAGGGTGGGTGTTAGACCTTAAATGAAAACGGTGAATTGGTGGATTAGAAGTTTGACTATAATGGGTCAAACGGGTCATTTGGGTTAAAAGGCGATATTTGGGGTTTGTGGGTTTGATTAAGGTCATGTTAATAAAACTAACTTAGGTTCTTGATCTTTAGGTCATAAAGGTGTGTAGGGTGTCAATTGGTGATCATTGGATTACTAATTGTAAATGGGTTGTATATATAATCAAGTAATAAGGAAATTAGCTTGGAAGAGCAAGCGGGGTCATCTTTAGCAAAAGGTAAGTGTCTTTACACTTACTTAGTATGATAAATGTGTGTTGTGATTGCATATATATGTTAGTAATATCATTGTATGCTTAATTCATGTTTGGTGTTGGGTTGGATGACTTATACTTGGTGTTTAGTATTAAAACATAAAAAGTGATACTTAATTCTTGGTATTTAAGGTTTGGTGTTCAACATGAATGTTAGATGTTGATATGATGTGGTTTATTGGTGTATTCGACTTATGTGGTAAAGAGTCAAACTGTAATGTGATATGTGGTGTATTGATGTATTTGACTTAGGTGGTCAAGAGTCAAACTATAATGTGGTATGTGGTTCATTGGTGTATTTGACTTAGATGGTAAAGAGTCAAACAGTAAGGTGGTATGTGGTGTATGGTGTATTTGACTTGTTTGGTAAGGAGTCAAACTAAAATTGTGTAATGTCGTGCATTGATGTATTTAACTTATGTAGTAAAGAGTCAAACTAGAAAATGGTATGTGAATTATTGGTATTAAAAATTGGTGTTTGAAGTCATGAGCCTCACAATGGTGATTGAGGCCTAGAACTTCACATGTTGGTGACTGAGATCTTGGAAACTCACATTTGGTGTTTGAAGTCATGAGCCTCACAGCGTTGTATTGAGGCCTAGAACTTCAGATTTAGGGATTGAAGTCATGAGCCTCAGAACGGTGAATTGAGGCCTACAACTTCATATTTGGTGGTTGAAGTCACGAGTCTCACAATGGTGGATTGAGACCTAGTACCTCATAGTTGGTGTTGGAGTCATGAGCCTCACATCGGTGTCTTGAGGCCTAGAACTTGGTTTGCTTGTTTTGGAATGACAATCAAATGCCATGATTAATTGTTGGTTGTAATACTTAGTGTTCTAGAGGATGGTTCTAAGTATTTGGAGGGTATTAGTATCATAATATAGTCCAAATAACGCCTACATGTATGGAGGAACAAGTCGGAAGTGAACCAAACTAGTTAACGGGTCAAAAAGTGAAGTTTTGGGCATGTTTGACCTGCAGTGGGCGCATCATACGCCAGGGCAGAGTACCATACGCCCGAAGCGTATGTACGCCCAAATGTTTCTGGTAGACACTGGATTTTTGGGTTTTTCGGGGTTTTGGCTAATCTTTGATGTAGGGACTTGTGGGAGGTCCCTAAGGTTACTTATCATTATTAATCATGTTTAATTTGGTGTTTTGGGTGTAGGTAAAGCTTCGGTATAAGCTCGGGTCATGCACTTCCGAATTTGGATTCTCATGTTTGTTCTTTTGAAGTTATCGTTATTTAGAACTTACATTTTGTGAATTGTAATGAACGTAATGATGTTTTAACTTAATGTTTTGGTTGAAGCTTGAACTTGCTCTTGAAATTATAAAATGGGATTGCTTCCGCTTATGTTTAAAAGTTTAATTTGGTTTGAAATTCCAGGTGTTACACTGTGACGGTGGTGTTCGCCGTGACGGTGGTTACAGCGACCGGAGGTGGTAGGTGACAGCCGGAACCGAGAAGGAAAGAGATAGACAGGGGAGGGTGTCGGGGATCGCGAAGAGGACGACGACAGCAGGTGGTGACACTCGGTGGTCGCCGGAAGTTGCTGTGGAGGTGTGTGTTTTGGGTACAATTATACGAACTAACTTTGTAACCAAATTTCGAGATTGAGGTAGCGTGCTTGTTAAATATACGAATGTAAAACAATAAAAATGACACGAGTGTTTACGAGGAAAGCCCTTGATCTTGGATGATCTCCGGCATAAAACCTCAGGAGCCGACTAAACTTCGAACTGCCTTGATTGCTTGTATAAAGCTGAAATGATTGATTACAAAACGAGCATATAAGATCGTATGCTAAGTGTTACAAAAGTTGCGAGTGTGTTGTTATGTGTTCCTATACGATCAGATTGCTTATTAAATACACAAATTATCTCCAACTAACTATCCGAAAATAAAGGTCTTGACTCTATCTTCATCCTTGTGACCGTTGTAAAATGATTCACACGTATTCAACACGTGGTGCACGTCCATTGAGCGAGTCTTCAGGCACGTATTAGTTCGCAAATGTTTCACCTGAGATTAATAGAATAATAGACAAGTAGCCGTTAGTAATATTCAGGATACTGACCTTAACCCGTAACAATTGTCTCCAAAATTTGACAGCTTTACCTACGAGTTACAACTGTAAAATTTTTGAATTTTAAATTATCACTTAATATGGCTGCTTGATAAGACGTGGTGTGGGAAACGAGGATTTGAAGCGCCATATATCGAGGTGGTTATTATTGCACATAATTATTATTTTCTCTCCTTATTCCGACTTCATCTTCTCCAACTTCTCTCTGGGATTCCAGGTAACGAACTCATCTTTTTCTTATTTTTTTCTGGTTCTTGCTTCAAAAATGGCTAAAAAGAGTACCCGTTCGTCTACCCCCTCTGATGATCCTCTTAGTCAAAATTTAATTGCCAACCCTATTCGGAAAAATGCGCATTTACCAACGTTGATATTCAATCCCTGAAATCCGGAGGCTTTTTTCCCGAAAATACCGTTTTTAGGCCCTTCGATCCCAAAACTAGGGCTGATTTCACGTAAGAGAGTTGGGTTTGCTTTCCTTATTTTCCCTTTTCTCTAGGTTTCACTTATCCGTTTCCCCCTCTTAGCACTGACTTCATCCAGAAGAGTGGTCTTAGCTATGCCCAGATCATGCCTATGGTTTGGAGAACTCTGCACACCCTAGAATTCTAGATTCAACATCATGCCATAGAGTTTTCTCCTTCGGAATTAGCCCATGTTTACAACCTTAGAAGCCACGGTTCTTCTCGATTTTTGTTTCAAATCAAAACCGGCATGACCCACTTAATCTTGAAAACAACTCAGAATGATTCGAACTGGAAAAATAACTTCTTTTTCGTGAGAAGAGATTCGATTCCTGATGGGGATAAGTTGTCAATCAAGTGGATTGTGAAGGGTAGGACTCTATCTTGTAGAATCTTTGGTAGTTTGATATCCAGGATATTAATTCTTGATTTTTTTTCTTTCGGCACCGAAGATTGATATCCTTGCTCCTCCAACTCCGGACACTGCTAAGAAGGTTGCTGCTTTTTTCAGTTTCGAACCCATTGAGCGGACCTTTAGATTCAAGAATCCACTGCTTGAGGTTAACTCAGAAGCCTCTTTCTCCGAATCAACTATGTCTGGGAAGAAAAATAGCAACACTTTCTTTCATTGAATAGAAACATAATAAGTATATTAACCTGTTATTTTGAAGTAAACGCACGAAGAGCTGGTTCCAAATTCGCTTTGGAAGATATCGACAGCATGGTTTCTAATGGAAAGGTTGTCAAGAAGGAGCCCCATCCCAGTGTTACTTCAGCAACCAAAGTGATTGCTTCTAGGCCTGAACCTTCCATTGTTAAGCCTTCTTCCAATAAGAAACGGAAGATCTGTGATCCCGCTGAACTCTCTCTTCAAGAATGTATAGACTTTGCTGATGTTCATAGGACCCTGCATAATCTCAGCCATTTGGTAAGTAATACTTATCGTTCTAGATAATAGGATTAACCCTGGATATTAATAAAAATGTTGTGTAAAACAGGATTTGAACAAGATGGATGCATTCCACAATCAGCTCTTAAAAGAGTCTGATGTGAACAAGATGAAGATTGTGGAACTACAGAAGAATTAAGCTATCAAGGATAAGAAGCTTTCAGATATCTCCAAGGAACTTACTCAGGTTAAGGCTGAAATGCAGGAAATGCTTCTTCAACAAGCCCGGGATATTGATGAATCCAATGAACAGGCGTAGGCCTCGGCTGCCATGTCTATCTTCCAAGCCAGGATCAAAATGGCTAAGGAGGCTGAGGACAAGAATTTTGACAGGAGCACTTGGGATGTTGAAGAATGGGAAAGGCTTGTGGCTGAGTTCGGAGGAGAATCGGTGCCGGAGGAGGATGCGGGCAAATTGGTGGCTGAATATAAGGTTCAAGGTTCGGCAAAGGTGGCTGAGGAGCATGACGTTAAGGGTGCAGGGAAGCAGGTCGATCAGGGAAATGAAGGTAAAGATGTCTAGGCCAGAGCCCTGATATTTATGGTTTTAATATGAATGTCTTTTACTGTTGAATAATTTACTTTTCTTGCTGATGGGATCCCTATATGGGATAGACAATTTGATAATTCTGTCTTGGGTGGATGGTTCCTTTTTTGGATGAAGCCCAGGACATTTTCCTTTCTGCACTTTTAATATTAGTACCATTGACTTATATTCCATGATTGTTTCTCATTTTGAATGTGTTTATAGAAAAGTAGATTTAAGTACATTTTCAGGGTTCAGGATCCTTACGAATAATTAGTTAAACTTTGGATTAGAAAAACGCAGCTCAACCTCGATCATTACTTAGTCAAACAAGCTTTGATTCTACCTTTAATGGTGAATCAAGAAATAGTCTTGAGTATAAAAATTGAAATATATAGATACACATACCAAAACTTTGATGAATATTTTAAGAAGTGTTGCAACCTCGAGTTGTCCCCTGTGTATGTTTGCCAATCATGTCGTATGATCAGTAGTATAACTTCAAGATTCATTTAAATCTTCGATTTGATTATGAGTCTTGAATTGGCATATCTATGCTTGACACTTGATTTAATACATAAGTATTAAACATCTGTGAAAATTGTTTATAAACGTGGGCCAAGCCAGAATTTGTGTTAGCATAAAAATGCTAAAAACCTTAGGAGTAACACGTCTGTTACTATCATAGAGAACAAGTTATAGCCAACAGTGATGAAATTGTCAGTCACTTTTACATGGACTGGTCACACCACCTTGAACTATACTCGAACATCGGGCGCTACTGGCGGAGTGTTTAAACTCAATTCGTAGAAAGGTGAAAACCTTTAAACCTTAGAAGGTATGCAGGATACCTTAACATAGGAGAGATGGCCAATCTCTGTCTTGTGTCGGGATCCCTGGAGATACTTCCTGCAAGACAGGAATTCTTAGTGAAGGTGGCTAACACCCCTCCGACGCTCAAGTCGGTATATTGATATGAAATGATAATAATAATAATAAAATTAATTGAAATGGAAAGAATACGTACCATTCTAAGTTAGAATATAAATTCTAACTTACATAAAATAAGCTTTTAGATGAATAGCGTTCCAGGATCTTGGCAATACATCTCCTTCCAGAGTTGCTAACCAATAAGCACCCTTGCCTGCTTCTGAATCAATCAAATATGGGCCTTCCCATTTTGGTGCAAGCTTTCCGTCTCTAGGATTGGTAGTGTTCTGGAATGTTTTTCTCAATACGAGATCACCCACTTGAAACCTCCTGATCCTTATGTTTTTCTTATATGACCTTGCTATCCTTTGCTGATAGGCTGCAATTCGAACCTTGGCAAGGTATCTGAGTTCATCAATGGTGTCAAGATCATTTGTGAGAGCTTCATTATTATTTTCTTGAGTTCAAAGACTCGTTCTGGCTATAGGGATAACCATTTCTGTGGGGATCATAGCTTCAGCGCCAAACACCAAAGAGAATGGGGTTTAACCTGTTGCATTTTTTGCAGTTGTTCTATCTGCCCATAGTGCAAATGGCAATTCTTCGTCCCATTTTCCTTTCTTTGCTCCCATTATTTTCTGGAGGTTGTTTATGATGATCTTGTTGTTGGATCCTGCTTTTCCGTTGGCTTAAGGATGCACATGGGTAGAATTGAGATCCGTTGTCACACGTTATTTCCGCTAGGATACCGAATCTCGTCAGGATATTGCGCTTGATAAAGGATATACTTCCTTTTCTCTGAATTGAATGAATGCTTCGGCTTCGATCCATTTGGAGAAGTAGTCTATCATTGCTAACATAAATACTTTTCCTCCTGATACTTTTGGGAGCTTGCCAACTATATCCATTCCCCATTTCATAAATGGCCAAAAAGAAATAATTGGGTACAAGGGTTCCGTTGGCTGATGAAGGATTTTGCTATGTCTCTGGAACGCGTCACACTTCTGGGAATACTCCATGGCATCTTTCCTCATGGTTGGCCAATAGTATCCAGTCCTCAGGATCTTTGAGAAGAGTGCTCTGCCCCCAGTGTGATTTCCACAATCGCCTTCGTGTATATCTTTGAGGACTTCAAGTGCTTCAGGATCTTCTAAACATCTTAGATAAGGACCCGCAATAGATTTCCTATACAAAACACCATGTAATATTATAAGATGAGAAATTCTCAAGCGAAAAGCCCTGTGATTCTTTTCGTCATTTGGGACTTCACCATCCTGCAAATATTTTTTAATAGGTGCGGTCCAGGATCCTTGGCTTAATTCAAGATGTCTTCTTCTGCATTGCATATTTTGTTTTTCTTTTCAATTGCTGGACTTAGGATATGTATGATCGGTATTGTGGTTCCTTCCGGAATCTTGAGGGCTGAGGCAAGATTTGCTAAGGCATCAGCTTCAGCGTTGTCTTCTTTTAGTACCTGTATTATACTAAAGATTTCAAACTTTGCAGATAATAGTTTAACTATCTAGAGGTACTTGATTATTCTTTCACCCTTTGCTGCATATGAGCCATTGAAATGGTTAGTAATTAATAGCGAATCCACATATACCTGGAGATACCTGATCTTTGTATCATAAGCAAGTCGTAATCCTGCTATCAGCGCCTCGTACTCTGCCTCGTTGTTGGTTGCCTGGAACTCACAACTTATTGACTGGGGTAGTATGTCCCTTTGTGGTGATTTTAGTATGATTCCTAGACCAATTCCTCTTATATTAGATGCACCATCTGTGAATAAAATCCATTTATCCTTGGATTCCTCTAGTTGTTGAACTTCAAGATTTGCTTCTTGTTGGATATCACTACTGAAATTAGCACTAAGTATGCAAGTGCCTGAGATTTTATTGCTGTTCTGGGCTCATATATGAGGTTATATGTGCTGAGTTTGACTGACCATTTAGCCATTTTTCCAGACATTTCTAGCTTTCTCAAAACACACTTAATTTGATAGTTAGTCTTAACATGTATAGCATGAGTTTCAAAATAATGTCTAAGTTTAGTAGATGCCATTATTAAAGCTAATATCAATTTTTCTAAATGATAATACCAGGTTTCTGTCGAAAGTAGACTTTTACTTACATAGTATACTGGATGTTGCTGACCTTCATGATCTTTAACTAGGACAGCACTTATAGAGTGTCTAGATACTGCTAAGTATAAGGATAATGGCTCTCCTTCTTCAGGTTTCATTAATAAAGGAGTCGTGGACAAATACTTCTTTATTGCTTGGAGTGCTTGCTCATGCTTCTCTTCCCATTCGAATCTTTCGTTTTTTTTTCAGGATATCATAAAATTCTTTACATCTCTCTAAGGATCTTGAGATAAATCTGTTGAGCGCTGCTACTCTACCAGTTAGTCTTTGGACATCTTTGGATTGGCTGGGGATTTTAGGTTGACTATTGCCTTGATCTGCTTAGGACTTGCCTCTATCCCTCGTTTAGTTACCATATATCCTAGAAATTTTCCTGCCCCCACTCCAAATTGGCATTTGGAAGGGTTAAGCTTCATGTTATAATGATCTAGGATATCCAATGCCTCTTCAAGTTCCCTAGGATGATCTTCAGCTTTCTTTGATTTAACCAGCATGTCATCAATGTAGACTTCCATGGTGTCCCCAAGTTTGTCTTTGAACATCATGTTTACCAGCCTTTAGTATGTAGCACCTGCATTTTTCAGGCCAAATGGCATAGCAATATAACAATAGATACCTATTGGGGTCATGAAGGCAGTATCCTCCTGGTCTGAGGGTTCTATCTGGATCTGTTTAAATCCTGATGAAGCATCCATGAAGATGAAGGTTAGCATCTCGTGGCATGTTGTAGCATCAACCATTGAGGCTATGTGTGGTAGGGGGAAGGGATCTTTTGGACATGCTTTGTTTAAGTCTATGAAGTCCACACAAACTCTCCACTTCCCGTTTTTCTTCTGGACCACCACCACATTAGCCAGCCACCTTAGGATTTTTATTTCCCTTATCATTCCTGCTTTTAGTAGTCTCTCGGCTTCTTCATGGTTGACTGTATTTCTTTCTGAGCGAACTTTCTTCCTTTTTGGTGTATAGGACTGAAACTGTTATCAAGTCCCAATTTATGTGTAATAACGTTTTTAGAAATACCTATCATGTCCTCATGCTTCCAAGCAAAATTTGAAGTTCTACTCTTTAGTAGTCTTACAAGACTTAGCTCAATATCCTCGGGGATACTGGTTCCAATAAGCACTTTGACTTCAGGATCTTCTGAGCTTAAGGATAATTCTTTAACATCGTGCTCCTTAGTTTCTAGGACATCTCTGGCTTGTTTCTTTAAATGCTATTTATCTCGTTTATGCCGAAGCTTTCATTGAAGAAGTATAACAATCTTTTGCATCTTGCTGATCGCTGTTGATCTTCACTACTCCCCAAGGAGTTGGCATCTTGTTACATTGGTGGTAAGTGGAGGGTACCGCTTTCATGTCGTGTGATATGTCATCATTTATACATATTTTACATACATAATAATCCCGCATTATGGTACTAAATTGAATAATAACCTTGCAATTTGTTCTTAAAATACAAATATTTGATAATTGCAGGTTATTCGGTATTACAAATACAAATCAAGTTAAATCCTATCAAGAACACCAAGAATTCAAGCTTCTAGAAGGTTCATTCCCGGAGCATTGACCCCCAAGAAGTCAAAATTGGTCAACAATAGTCAACAAGAAGCTACAAGACAAAGCTGGGGAGAAAAGGTGGGTTGCACAGCCGTGCATCCCAATGCACGGTCGTGCATTGCCCATCTCTGCTCCCCACGGCCCGGTACCGTGTCCTCTGTACCTGTTTGATTCCATGGGCCTTTGCACGACCGTGCAACCCAATGCACGACCATGCATTGCACATTTTGAGGCTTATAAAAAAGAGGCTTGGGTTCTTCATTCCACACACCAATCCAGAGAGAAATTACACTCAAGAAGAGAGCATTCTCGTAGTTAGAGTAGAGAGTAGAGGGGCTCTTCCTCCTTGTTCCACAATAGGGGAGCCTACAAAACTCATCATTACGCTAGTCGTTATGCCCATTCGTGGCTAAAACTTCTTTGTATTGCTAGGGTGAAGATGATGTTCGGTGCATGCTAATGTTTAACTTATTAATGAAGTGGTATGTTTATGTCTTTAACTAATTCGTCCCCAAAAACCATCTCTTGATGGGCTTTTATTATTGTCTAAATCCGTCTTTATATTTGTGAGTGTCTTGATTTTAAAAAGTATGATCGTAAAACCATTTTTAATCAAACTTCCTTTGAAACTCGTACGTCTTTATACGAGCAGAGATTGATAAGCCAAGGCTTGGTATATACTTCTAAAATCGTACGTCTTTATACGAGATTACTATGCGACCAAGAATTGGTGAACTCATGTTGGGAACGGTACGTCTTTATACTTGGTCCCATTGTTACACCGCCTCCCGGTGAGCAAAATATAATCACTTATTTAACTTAATATAAAGCATTTTGAGTCCGATGTCTTTATCCAACCTGGAGATGACCATTCGATGGGTTGAGGGTAAATGTTGTCCTTAACGGGAGGCACTACCAATTTTTAAAGAATATAATTTGCAAATCAAATGTCGTGAGGACGAGGCTCTAGCGGTGACCCGGGTCACAAGTTTGTAGTAGTCATACCACTGAATTAGTTAACTTAACATTATCACGCACCAAGCTGATTCGAATCCCTAAGCAATACATTTCGTAATCTGATCATTTTCGCCTTATTTACTTTTCTGTTATTTACTATTCTGCTAGCTACATTTCTGTTACACATTTCACGCATATTTTTACTTTTATGTTATTTACTTTACCTTCATTTACTTTTCTGCTTCACAAGCACACAAAACCCACCAACTAACTAATCCGGCTAAACGATAACAAAAGTTGAGTATTGGAACTCGACCGTGACCATTGGTTCGATACTTGGTTCTTACATGACTATATTACGCAGTGATAGGTACACTTACGTATTGTGTGTGTTTCAAGTTAACGTAATTATCATTTTATTTTATAAATTTAAAACCTGATCTCGTGAAATCAATTAATCTAAAAATATATTTATTTATATTTTTATACTTAATTCACAAAGCACATCAAGTTTTTGGCGTCGTTGCCGGGGACATGGTGATTTCAAGAAAAAATCGAGTTAACAGATTAGCCTTTTTAACCTTAACGTTTTATGGTTTGTTTTGATAGTTCTTTACAACAACTTTCATGGATGACAACTACGAGAGTTGTTATGGAGGATACAAAAACGACTATGAGTACCATTATCTGTAGGTTTGGTGTGAGATTTGTGGGGAACCACACTACACCCAAGATTGTTATCACTATCAAGAGTATTTCACAGATTTTCACCAACCCTATTGGCAAGCATATGAGGAAACCACACCGCCCCAAGAAATTCAACACTCAACTCTGACTCATGGACCCCAGGAAATCTCTTTCGTCATATGTAAGAAATTAAGGTTCAACTCCTAAAGAGCTCTCCAACTGAACAACAAGTGTTTCATCATTTGAAAGAAATTAAGGTCAAAATCCTAAAGAGCTTTCCAATTGAACAATAAGATGATTCCTTCAAAGTCCAAGAATCGAAGGTTATAGTTTCAACATCTTTAGTAGGGTCAAGTGACTCTAAGGAGCAAGAACCTTCCAACTTCACAAGCATGGATCAGTCGGAGGTGAGACCGGATGATTTAGAAGAGAGGGCTACTGCAACTTTACAATCACTTCCGGACTGCTCTGAGAAGCTTGAAGTTAGACAATCAAAGGAGCCAGAAGAGCGAATATCTAAAGAAGAACTGGTGGGAATCCTAAATATGGAAGCACGGGAGAATGTAATCACTAATAAACAAATGATAATGGTGGCACCTCTTCCTTGCAACAGTGATTGTTGGCCAGTAACCAAGCATATCGGTGAATCATTCCATGAATCACATATGCCGCAGGAAAAGGCACATCAATCTGA
Source organism: Smallanthus sonchifolius (assembly GCA_023525975.1). NCBI lineage: Eukaryota > Viridiplantae > Streptophyta > Magnoliopsida > Asterales > Asteraceae > Smallanthus > Smallanthus sonchifolius. The sequence goes on from CM042038.1 coordinate 58,043,077, forward strand.
GGACCACTTCTTATGGAAGAAGCAACGTTCGTCTAACGAAAATTATGAGACAAAAGAATCATACCGGGTGACCGTCTCCTTCACTACATGGGTTTCTTGAAGTTTGGTCCAGGAAATTTCAAATGGTGGTGGCGTGATTCAAGTACACCATTTTCTTTAGGTGCTCTTCTATAGAGCATTCTAAATTTGGCAGAATAGACAACACTAATTCGTGGATCAACTTATTATCATTGTACGCACGGTTATCAAGGGTAGGATGAACCTCTCCATATTACAAGCCACCTATTTGACAGATTCAACACTAAATTGAAAATTCACAAAACACATACGGGTCAGGCTAAAGACCCATAAATAAACGTAGCGCTTTAGGGAGGCAACCCGATGATCACGAATAAATTGAGAAGATGGTGCATACGGAAGAAAGCATGGACCTCAGGTTTGGTTTCTCCATATTTAAGTTTCTAATTACTTCAGCCCCCGTGTATGCCTTCTCGATACTAGAACCTTAGTAGCTTAACCACTATCTTTTAATTTCCTTGTTCGTTTTTATGTTTTCTTTTATGTTTCAGGTAGTATAACATCACCAGATCATCTCCCTACTTTGAGGATTTACACTCCAACTCTACTAGCCTGGAGCCGGAAGCCATATCAAATTTATGAGAAATTCGATTAAGTCTTTGAAGCAACACGTTGACAAGAAGCTGATAGGCACAACCTGACAGTAGCAATGATTTTTGGCCATAGGTTATACACCGAATTGACCGGGGGAGTACCAGATTCTTTTCCCTTAAAACTCCATGCATTTAAATTCCTGCATAGCATTCCATTACATACATTTGTACATTGAGGGCAATGCACAGTTTTAAGTGTGGGGTGGGGAATTAGAGACTCATGACTGCTTGTAACCTCAAACCAGTAAAATTTAACTTGTGATTTTCTACCCATTTGATTAAAAAATTACAAAAATTTACCTTTTATAAAACCCAAAAAATTTTCAAAAAAATATTTAAACCCTTTTTAAGCAAAACCTCTTGGAGTATGCACTTATTAAATAAAATGAATACATGACAAGTAGAAACAAATGGAAATTATGCATAACAAATCACTAAACCCTATCCCATCCGTTTCCATTTAAGAATAATCAGAGCCTTTTCACGAGAATTACTATCATTATTTTTGCATGCTCTTTCATTTGGTATATTGAGTGTTTATTCGATTGAATTCTATGAATAATTAGAACCTGTATGACTTATACATAACAACACCATGAACTAGTGGAAGTATGAAAATGATTGAGGCACCTAGGACTTTTATCACCCTTATTATCCAAAAACCACAAAAATATTATCCGCCTAGAAAGCCCTCTGAGCCTTAACCTTTTCTTTTCTAAACCCATACTTATCACCCAACCAGTTTTTCGCAAACACCGGTTATTGGCTAACTGTCTTCGAAATGGGAAAATTATCTTACGTTATCATTACAAGTTCATCGGGACAATTTTGGAAAGAAACCGCCCTACTCAGAAGAATTGGAATATAAAAATGGTGGATGCATTAGGAAATTATCCGAACTATCTGCAGGAAAATTCTAGGAAATATTATTTCTAGGAAATTGAGAAAGGAGGAATGCTAAAGAATTTGTCTTGATAATAAAAAAAAGAGAGAGAAGTTGGTCTTTTACCGGGAGACCTAAAAGAACTGGACATGCATTCTTTAGATTTCAATCTGCTTTCCTGCCTTCATTTAGAAAGTGCAGCCAAAAGATGAGCCAGAAGATACGGCAGATGTAGAAAGTGTGGCAGCTGGAGCCACGATGGAAAGTGCAGCAAGAATCAAACTCATTCCCAAAGCAAGTATACATACCTAATGGAAATAGGTGCCGTTAGGCGACTAGCCGAAGGATCCGTATGAAAAGGCAGTAATGTGTATTACGCAATAAGGGATTAGTTGAACCTGATGAGAGATCTTGGTCTTGACAATCTGACCATAAACGAGCCCTTAGATTAGTTATGCACTCATGATCTGAGTACTGTAGAGGGAACTTTTAGTATTTACCATTTTAAGCCATGAGGCCGTAGCTGAGTGTTTCGCGATAGCTGCAGCCCTTCAAAGCCCTTTAAAACCCCTAAAAATCAAAAAAGATTTTCATTTTCACCCTTAGTTTTACTTTAGCTACATTACAACCCTTTAAAGTCCTCTTGATTCATGCATACTACTTAGTTAATTGGTGGAGACTTGATTTGCATACAAGCTTATGACCATTGTATAATTCAATTCGAACTCGAGTGTCCCACTTAGCTTACATTATCTATATATATAACCCTAGAGTTGAGTGAACATTGTGAGTAGTAAGGAGTTTTTGCATAATCAACGTTTTAGTAGGCTTGTCATGGATTCCATCATCTTAAAACAAGAAAAACACAAAAATAGAATAAGCAACTCAAGAGTTATCCAGGAGTCTCAACACTAGTTGAAATTCCATTACCCATGTAATATTTTTAGTTATGGGTGTGATCATTCATGAGTTTGCTTGAGGACAAGCAAAGTTTAAGTGTGGGGTGTTATGATATGTCATCATTTATACATATTTTACATACACAATAATCTTGCATTATGGTACTAAATTGAATAATAATCTTGCAATTTGTGCTTAAAATACAAATATTTGATAATTGTAGGTTATTCGGTGTTAAAAATACAAATCAAGCTAAATCCTATCAACAACACCAAAAATTCAAGCTTCTAGAAGATTCATTCCCGAATCATTGACCCCCAATAAGTCAAAATTGGTCAACAATAGTCAACAAGAACCTACAAGACAAAGCTTGGGAGAAAAGGTGGGTTGCACGGCCGTGCTTCCCAATGCACGGTCGTGCATTGCCCATCTCTGCTCCCCACGGCTCGGTACCGTGTCCTCTGTACCCTTTTTGATTCCATGGGCTTTGTACGAGCGTGCAACCCAATTCACGGCCATGCATTGCACATTTTGATGCCTATAAATAGGAGGCTTGGGTTCTTCATTCCACACACCAATCCAGAGAGAAATTACACTCAAGAAGAGAGCATTCTCGTAGTTAGAGTAGAGAGTAGAGGGGCTCTTTCTCCTTGTTCCACAATAGGGGAGCCTACAAAACTCATCATTACGCTAGTCGTTATGGCCATTCGTGGCTAAAACTTCTTTGTATTGTTAGGGTGAAGATGATGTTTGGTGCATGTTAATGTTTAACTTATTAATGAAGTGGTATGTTTATGTCATTAACAAATTCGTTCCCAAAAACCATCTCTTGATGGGCTTTTATTATTGTCTAAATCCGTCTTTATATTTGTGAGTGTCTTGATTTTAAAGAGTAAGATCGTAAAACCCTTTTTGATCAAACTTCCTTTGAAACTCGTACGTATTTATACGAGCAGGGATTGATAAGCCAAGGCTTGGTCTATACTTCTAAGATCGTACATCTTTATATGAGATTACTATGCGACGAAGAATTGGTGAACTCATGTTGGGAGCGGTACGTCTTTATACTTGGTCCCATTGTTACACCGCCTCCCGGTGAGCAAAATATAATCACCTATTTAAATTTATATAAAGCATTTTGAGTCCGATGTCTTTATCTAACCTGGAGATGACCATTCGATGGGTTGAAGGTAAATGTTGTCCCTAACGGGAGGCACTACCAATTTTTAAAGAATATAATTTGCAAATCAAATGTCATGAGGAAGAGGCTCTAGCGGTGACCAGGGTCACAAGTTTGTAGTAGTCATACCACTGAATTAGTTAACTTAACATTATCACGTACCAAGATGATTCGAATCCTGAAACAATACATTTTGTAATCTGATCATTTTCGCCTTATTTACTTTTCTGCTATTTACTATTCTGCTAGCTACATTTCTGTTACACACTTCATGCACATTTTTACTTTTATGTTATTTACTTTACCATAATTTACTTTTCTGCTTCACAACCACACAAAACCCACCTACTAACTAATATGGCTAAACGATAACAAAAGTTGAGTATTGGAACTCGATCGTGTCCATTGGTTCGATACTTGGTTCTTACCTGACTATATTACGCTATAATAGGTACACTTGCCTATTGTGTGTGTTTTATGTTAACGTAATTATCATTTTATTTTATAAATTTAAAACCTGATCTCGTGAAATCAATTAATCTAAAAATATATTTATTTATATTTTTATACTTAATTCACAAAGCACATCATCGTGTATCCAAGGTCTCCCTAATATAATATTGTAACAAGACAAAGAATCGATTACGTAAAATTTTGTATGGTGTTTACCCCTTCGATATATATCGGATGCTTTATCTCTTCGACTGTGTTTTTGACTTCTCCGCTGAATCCTACTAGTACTGCAGACTTGGAGATGATTTCAGAATCCGGGATCCCCATCCTTTTCAAGACATCATGCTGAATTATGTTCATCGAAAAACAATATTCAGATAACTTAGGATATTCTTCTTCTTTTGGGTCATTTTCCACAGCGTTGACCCTGTGATTATCAGGTTTGGAATATGGCATGGATATACATGGCTTGAAGGGTGCAGTTTCAGTCTTCTGATTAGGTTGACTATAACTAGTTGGAGCATCCACCCTTTGCTGAATCTTTTTTGTAACATTTCTGATTTCTAGTATCCGTGTTTCAATTCAATGTAATGCATTTCAAACTCAATTCTAGTGCATTGTTTTGTTCTATTCGTACCATCAATTAAATACTATACTTCAATGCAAATCCACAATTTTTACTCGGTTACATTCTATTAAAACACTACATAAGTATCTATTTATACCAATATGTCAAAAGACTAAAGTTACAAGGTCTGATGTTGAAAATTTACAAGAAACCCTAATAGGCACGGTCGCGCCTCGTTCTGGCACGGTCGCGCGACCAGCTTTGGAACGATCGCGCCCGGTGCCTAGGCACGGTCGCGCCTCTCAGTAGTTGAAACGTAAAAACAACCTTTAATCACAGGAACGTTCGGTTTCATAACCGTTCTACACGTTTTCGTCATTAACCAACTCCATTAAGCCCTTTAATCATCACCATTACAACAAATGAACTTATTTTCATCGAATTACCTCATAATCACTAAATTCTCTCACGAAATCACCAAATTCACAAATTTGATTACAATTCTTCCAAGCCAACATACCATCGATCCTTAATAAGACTTCAGGACACGGTGGTTTAGTCGGAATTCCAGTAGAGCACGCCGGAGACAGAACCCGTCGTCGCCAAAATTTCTTTCTACCGAACACTATCAATTCGTCGTCCCTCCGGGTAATTGAAACCTCTCACACTTATGTTTTAGTCTACTAATCAAAAGCCCTAATCTAATTTGGGCTTACAATACGGGAATCATCACGAACCAGAGTCTAGTTTTCGTTCAAAATAGATTTAATCAAATCGAATCTTAGACAAGCTTTAAATACGATTAATCTCTACAAAAAGATTCGTGGTGCTCTAATGGGTGAAAGCCCCATGAATTCCAACATTTACAATATAAGAATTAGTCAAATTGAATCTGTTTTGGAACAGACACGGTCGCGCTAATCATGTAGCGCGGTCGTGCTTCATGAGACACGGTTGCGCCAAATACTAGCGCGGTCGTGCCTCACACACTCAGACCCAGTCATGCCTTCGGCTAGACTTGGTCATGCCTCAAAACCCTAGACACGGTCGTGCCTAGTCCAGGACACGATCGTGCCTAGAGAACAACTCAATTGTGCATTTTGTTTGACCAACACGGTCGCGCCCTGACTAGTATGGTCGCGCCCGTGGTTCGAGCACGATCTGAGTTAAATTTTTGGCAGAATTATAATTTTAAATATTTTTCAAACAATAAATATTCTGATTAAATTACAAAATAAAAATAGTTGATTTTTATGAAAATGCATTTAATCCTATTTAGAAAGATCAAATATTTAATCTTGAAATAAATAGAAAATTTTTATTTAAAGTTTATAAAATTTAATTTATATTTATTGTTAAACCTTAAAAAGTATTTTAATGATTACGTTACATATATTATAAATAAATAAATAAATAAATGATTATTTATTTAATTTATATTTAAACAAAAACAATTAATTATTTATACTAAATTATAACTAATACTTACAATGTTTTCGTAAACAATAATTATTTACATTACTTATTTAATTATTCAAACTCAAACCTTAAACAAAATACTTCAAAAATGTTTATTTCAAAACCTTATATTTTATTCAATACTTTTAAGTACAAATCAATGGCTTTATACACAAATTCAAATTCAACTTTAAACTTAAACTTTTGTGCACACTATTGATACAATACGCATTACACACTATGTTAACTTATGCATTCAAGGACCCTTATTCTATCTAGTGTCTTTGTTAGCTACGCCTTCAAACCAAGTGAGTATTTCATAGCCCATGTTACTCTTTTACATTTTTGGGGTGAAACATGAACTCTATCAAATTACATGTTTACATTTACACAAACAACACAAATACAAATCCTATTTACATTCATGTGTGTAATTTGAGCTTTATGCCCGAGTGCTAGTTGTGCTAACTTTTGTATGCGATTATGTGCAATCACTAACTATTCAAGCCGACGGTTTTCAATGATAGATCTATTGAGTCTGACAAACCCACCCAGATTGGGGTGATTGATACCGACAACACAATTTGCATGCTAGTTACAAAGGTTTGATTGTACTTGGTTACACAATAGCTGCTCCCCATAAATGCCTTATTTATCATGTTATGTATGGATTTGTTTTACAACTATATGCTATCTATATACAAACCTGTGTTATACTCACCAACTTTTTAGTTGACTTTATTTTATTCATGTTTCAGGTACTAATGTGTGAGTTTGATCAAGATGTGCTACACTTAGACTTTGGACTTAGCTAATTTAAATAAAGAAGTCTATGTTTTGAAATATTGTTTCTGTCTTGGATATGGTTTTGTTTGAATTATTGTAATGGAATTTGGAGTTTAATATATTTCAATTTAGTCAACATTGTGCTTATGAACAGTCTACATGTCTCGCCACGATGATTCCGCCATCGGTCGGGGTGTGACAGATTAGTATCAGAGCCTTGATTATAGGGAATTAGGTTATTAGACACATTGACCTAGACTATAACTTTAGGACACCCATTTATGCCATGCTTCATGTTTATATGAATATGTGCTATATGTTATGTGTTACATGTTATGTGTTACAAGCTATGCGCTACATGCTTACTATGCTTAGTTATTATTTTATTTGATGACTTATTTATTAAAAATCCATGACTTATTAGTATATACTAAAATAATAAATTAAATAAACAATATCCTTTCCTATATCCTAAAACCTCATAATATTCTTATCTTCTTCTCTATCTTTATCTTTCTAAGCATGTGGAAACTTCATGAAGATAGATCCATAAAATTTCTTTATTTCCTCGTTAAGGTTTTTAAGCTTTGTTAATTATTTGAGGACACGTGCAATCTGGAAGAGTGACACCTATATTTTGGGTTTTCTGTCTAGGAAAGCATTTCGCATAAATCCCAATCAACCGAGGGACCCGTATGCTTTCCTGGGAATTCCCGAGATGAGTGTTTACTTATAGGCTAAAGCATGTCTCCTTGAAAATTATATAAGTTTAATTAACCTTAATGTGTCATAGTATTTGAGTGATTACATTACTATTTGAGTACAATCCAAACTATGATTATCTATTTATTTTGTTATCTTATTCTATTAAATCCAAACATTTCTCATAAGTTCTTACATCTTTTCTTGTTTTGTGAAAATCTGTAGAATGCCTCCTCGTTGTGCTCCCGTGGCCAACACCAATACCGACATTGCTGCTATTCTTGCACAACTCGTGACACAACTCACTCAAGCTAATAGTGCCACCAATGGCAACAATGGTGGAAATGGTAGTAATAGTGGTAATGGTGGTAATGGTGGAAATGGTGGTAACAACCCATCTCAATGCACTTTCAAACATTTCAACTCGTGTAATCCTCTCAAGTTCTATGGTACCGAAGGAGCTACTGGACTCCTTCAATGGTTCAAAAGCATTGAGAATACCTTTCTCAATAGTGACTGCCCCGACAACCTTCGCGTTCGTCATGCCACACGTGTCCTACAAAAACGGGCACTCACGTGGTGGAATGGGGAGAAGAGAAATAGAGGTGTGGATGTAGAAATGGCCTTACCTTGGGATGAAGTTAAAAGGCTAATGACCGAGGAATTCTGTCCTCGAAATGAAGTGAAGAAACTTGAAGCCGAATTTTGGGATCTTGCCCAAGATAGTGGCGAAAGCTTGGCATATACAACTCGGTTTCACGAGTTAAGTCTTCTCGTGCCCCACATGGTCACTCCTTTGTCCCGCTGCATTGAAAAGTATATTGGGGGACTACCTAGGCAAATTCAAGATACTGTCCTAGGAAGAAATCCTGCAACACTTGAGGATGCGATCCGTTTGTCCGCCACCTTAACCGATAATCATGTGAAGGCGGGGACTCTTACTAAAAAGGGCACCAAGAAAGTGTCTGACACTACAACTCCTTCCACCCATAACAAAGAAGCCATAACTGAACCCTCCCGGCATAATAAGAAGAGAAAGGCTAAAAATTTTGCTGTGGTCACTCCTGCTATTCCTGTTAACCAAGTTGCACCTATGGTTCAAGCACCGGCCAAAAAGCCATATGTTGGAATCTACCCACTTTGTGCCACCTGCAACTACCATCATCCCCAAAGCATCCCATGTCGCCTTTGTACTCGTTGTGGGAGATATGGCCATACGGTCAATGTTTGTAGGGACAAAGCTCTTGCGGGCCAAGTCAACCCACCAAACCAAACCAACACCCAAGTGACTAATCAAGGTACTCCCGCTATTGCAAATGGGCGTGCATGTTATGAATGTGGCAACCCGAACCATTTCCGCGATCAATGCCCAAGATTTGCCAATGCTAGACAAAGTGGAGCTCGTGGGCGTGCCTTCAATATAAACGCCAACGAAGCTCAAGCCAACAATGACGTGGTCAATGGTACGTTCCTTGTAAATAGTCAATATGCCTCCATTTTATTTGATGTCGGTGCCGATAAGAGTTTTGTGTCACTTAACTTTGAACCTTTACTTGCCAAGACACGATCTCAATTAGAGAAAACCTTCTCTGTCGAAATAGCAAATGGTGATTCACTTACAATCGAGTCTATTATCTATGACTGTTCTCTAGAACTTAATGAACATACATTCCCAATCAATCTTGTACCAATGCCATTAGGAAGTTTTGATATCATCATAGGCATGGATTGGCTATCAAATCATCATGCCGAAGTCATCTGTTTCGAGAAGTGTATTCTAATACCTCTACCATCAGGAGAAACACTAAGAGTCTTTGGTGAAAAGCCTTGCAAAGGGCTTAAATTAATGTCATGCACTACTGCTCAAAAGTACTTACGAAAGAAGTACGTGGCCTTTTTGGCCCATATCGTTCAAAAAGATGTCAAAAAGAAGAGTATTCAAGACATCCCCATTATCCGAGATTTTCCCGAAGTGTTCCCCGAAGATTTATCCGGTCTTCCACCCGTTCGACAAGTAGAATTTCGCATCGATCTTGTGCCCGGAGCTAACCCCGTGGCTAGAACTCCATACCGTCTTGCACCTTCTGAAATGCAAGAACTTGCAAGTCAACTTCAAGAGCACTCCGACAAGGGATTCATTCGTCCAAGTCATTCACCGTGGGGTGCACCCATCTTGTTTGTCAAAAAGAAAGATGGATCATTCCGCATGTGCATTGACTATCGCGAACTCAACAAGCTTACTATCAAAAACCGTTACCCTTTGCCTAGAATTGATGATCTCTTCAATCAAATTCAAGGCTCTACTTGCTTCTCGAAGATTGACCTTCGATCCGGTTATCACCAACTCCGTGTGCAAGAAGACGATATTCCAAAGACTGCCTTCCGAACAAGGTATGGTCACTACGAGTTCATGGTTATGCCTTTTGGACTAACCAATACACCCGCAGTTTTCATGGACCTCGTGAATCGTGTGTGCAAACCGTACCTTGATAAATTCGTGATCGTTTTAATCGATGACATCTTAATCTATTCCAAAACTAAAGCCGATCATGAGCAACATCTTAGATCGGTATTGGATCTCTTGAAGAAAGAACAACTATATGCCAAATTCTCCAAATGTGAATTTTGGTTAAAAGAAGTTCAATTTCTTAGTCATATTGTCAACGACAAGGGTATTCATGTTGACCCTGCTAAGATCGAAACGGTTAAGAATTGGAATGCCTCGAAGACTCCCACTGAATTTCGTTCATTTCTTGGTCTTGCGGGATATTACCGTCGTTTCATCTCAAACTTCTCAAAGATTGATGTCCCTCTCACCGCTTTGACCCACAAGGGTAAGACTTATGAATGGGGACCAAAACAAGAAGAAGCTTTCCAAACCATTAAGCAAAAGTTGTGCAATGCTCCCATTTTGACTCTCCCTGATGGGAATGATGATTTAGTTGTCTACTGTGATGCTTCTAACCAAGGTCTCGGTTGTGTCCTCATGCAACGAGGCAAAGTAATCGCTTATGCATCAAGGCAACTTAAGATTCATGAGAATAATTATACGACGCACGATCTCGAGTTGGGTGCGGTCGTATTCGCATTGAAGATTTGGAGACATTACCTCTATGGCACAAAATGTGTGGTGTTCACCGACCACAAAAGTCTTCAACACATTTTCAACAAAAAAGAACTCAATATGAGGAAACGACGTTGGGTTGAACTCCTTAACGACTATGACTGCGAGATTCGTTACCATCCCGGCAAAGCGAATGTTGTAGCCGACGCTTTGAGTCGAAAGGACCATGTCATGCTTCAATGTGTTCGAATTCAAACCGACATTCAAAACCGCATCTTAGAAGCTCAACACGTCTCAGTCACCGAGGGTAACATGTATGAGGAAATGTCGTGTGGCGTTGAACTCCTACTCGAATCAAAATCCAATGGCTTACTTTATTACTTGAACCGTATTTGGATTCCCGATCGCGATGATCTCCGTACATTTCTCATGAACGAGGCTCACAAGACTCGTTATTCTATTGGTGGCCCGGTATGAAAAAGGACATTGCTCACTATGTTGCCAAATGTCTAATGTGTTCCAAAGTCAAATCCGAACACCAACGTCCTTCCGGATTACTAGAACAACCGAAAATTCCCGTGTGAAAATGGGAGAACTTAGCCATGGATTTTATTACCAAACTCCCTCGCATCTAGAGTGGTTATGATAGCATTTGGGTAGTCATTGATCGTCTCACCAAATATGCTCATTTCTTGCCTATCCGTGAAGACTATCGGGTTGAGAAACTAGCCCGAATTTACATTGATGAAATTGTAAGCCGTCATGGTGTTCCCTTGAACATAATATCCGACCGAGATGCCCGGTTCACTTCTCAATTTTGGCAATCTCTCCAAACTGCTCTTGGTACACGATTGGATTTGAGCACGGCTTACCATCCTCAAACTGATGGTCAAACCGAGTGAACAATCCAAACTCTTGAAGACATGCTTAGAGCTTGTGTAATCGATTTTGGTGGCAATTGGGATTCACATTTATCCCTCATTGAGTTCTCTTACAATAATAGCTACCACACAAGTATCAACATGGCTCCATTCGAAGCTCTTTATGGTCGCAAGTGTCGTTCTCCTATCTGTTGGAACGAGATTGGTGAAGCACAAATCACCGGCCCCGAGCTAATTCAAGAAACATCTGATAAAATCATTCAAATCCGTGACAACATTCGAGAAGCGAGGAGTCGGCAAAAGAGTTATGCCGACAAACGTCGAAAACCCTTGGAATTCCAAGTCGGTGACCTTGTTCTTCTTAAGGTGTCTCCGTGGAAGGGTGTGATCCGCTTTGGAAAGAAAGGCAAGTTAGCACCTCGCTATGTTGGTCCATTCAAAATCCTTGAAAGGATTGGGAAAGTGGCTTACAAACTCGAGTTACCTCCATCTCTTGGCAATGTGCATCCTACATTTCATGTATCTAATCTGAAGAAATGTCTCGCTGATGAGAATCTCCATATACCACTTGATGACGTGCGCATTGATGAAACGATGCACTTCGTTGACAAACCGATAGAAATTATGGATCGTGAAATCAAGCAACTCAAGCGAAGTCGTATTCCTATTGTCAAAGTTCGTTGGGAGTCTAAGCGTGGTCCTGGATCCACTTGGGAACGAGAGGACCAAATGAAACTCAAGTACCCCCATATTTTTACTGATGCCGTGGTTTCCTCTAGCTAAATTTCGGGACGAAATTCCCTCAACATGGGGAGACTGTAACATTTCTGATTTCTAGTATCCATGTTTCAATTCAATGTAATGCATTTCAAACTCAATTCTAGTGCACTGTTTTGTTCTATTCGTACCATCAATTAAATACTATACTTCAATGCAAATCCACAAATTTTACTCGGTTACATTCTATTAAAACACTACATAAGTATATATTTATACCAATACGTCAAAAGACTAAAGTTACAAGGTATGATTTGAAAATTTACAAGAAACCCTAATAGGTACGGTCGTGCCTCGTTCTTGCACGGTCGCGCCAAGTGCTTTGGCACGGTCGCGCGACCAGCTTTGGAACGATCGCGCCCGGTGCCTAGGCACGGTCACGCCTCAAATGGACACGGTCGCGCCTCTCAGCAGTTGAAACGTAAAAACAACCTTTAATCATAGGAACGTTCAGTTTCATAACCGTTCTACATGTTTTCGTCATTAACCAACTCCATTAAGCCCTTTAATCATCACCATTACAACAAATGAACTTATTTTCATCGAATTACCTCATAATCACCAAATTCTCTCAGGAAATCACCAAATTCACAAATTTGATTACAATTCTTCCAAGGCAACATACCATCGATCCTCTATAAGGCTTCTGGACACGCTGGTTTAGTCGGAATTGCAGTAGAGGACGCCGGAGAGATAACCCGTCGTCGCCGAAATTTCTCTCTACCGAACACTATCAATTCGTCATCCTTCCGGGTAATTGAAACCTCTCACACTTACGTTTTAGTCTACTAATCAAAAGCCCTAATCTAATTTGGGCTTACAATACGGGAATCATCACGAACCAGAGTCTAGTTTTCGTTCAAAATAGATTTAATCGAATCGAATCTTAAACACGCTTTAAATACAATTAATCTCTATAAAAAGATTCGTGATGATCTAATGGGTGAAAGCCCCATGAATTCCAACATTTACAATATAAGAATTAGTCAAATTAAATCTGTTTTGGAACAGACACGGTCGCGCTAATCATGTAGCGCGGTCGTGCTTCATGAGACACGGTCGCGCCAAATACTAGCGCGATCGTGCCTCACACACCCATACCCAGTCATGCCTTCGGCTAGACTTGGTCATGCCTCAAAACCCTAGACATGGTCGTGCCTAGTCCAGGACACGATCGTGCCTAGAGAACAACTCAATTGTGCATTCTGTTTGACCAACACGGTCGCGCCCTGACTAGCATGGTCGCGCCCGTGGTTCGAGCACGATCGTGCCCTTCCCAGGCACGGTCGTGTGTGAGTTAAATTTTTGGCAGAATTATAATTTTAAATATTTTTCAAACAATAAATATTCTGATTAAATTACAAAATAAAAAAAGTTGATTTTTATAAAAATGCATTTAATCCTATTTAGAAAGATCAAATATTTAATCTTGGAATAAATAGAAAATTTTTATTTAAAGTTTATAAAATTTAATTTACATTTATTGTTAAACCATAAAAAATATTTTAATGATTACGTTACGTATATTATAAAGAAATGATTATTTATTTAATTTATATTTAAACAAAAACAATTAATTATTTATACTAAATTATAACTAATACTTACAATGATTTCATAAACAATAATTATTTACATTACTTATTTAATTATTCAAACTCAAACCTTAAACAAAATACTTCAAAAATGTTTATTTCAAAACCTTATATTTTATTCAATACTTTTAAGTACAAATCAATGGCCTTATACACAAATTCAAATTCAACTTTAAACTTAAACTTTTGTGCACACTATTGATACAATACGCATTACACACTAGGTTAACTTGTGCATTCAAGGACCTTTTTTCTATCTAGTGTCTTTGTTAGCTACGCCTTCAAACCAAGTGAGTATTTCATAGCCCCTTTTACTCTTTTACATTTTTGGGGTGAAACATGAACTCTATCAAATTACATGTTTACATTAACACAAACAACACAAATACAAATCCTATTTACATTCATGTGTGCAATTTGAGCTTTATGCCCGAGTGCTAGTTGTGCTAACTTTTGTATGCGATTATGTGCAATCATTAACTATTCAACCCGACGGTTTTCAATGATAGATCTATTGAGTCTGACAAACCCACCCAGATTGGGGTGATTGATACCGACAACACAATTTGCATGCTAGTTACAAAGGTTTGATTATACATGGTTACACAATAGCTGCTCCCCATAAATGCCTTATTTGTCATGTTATGTATGGATTTGTTTTACAACTATATGCTATCTATATACAAACCTGTGTTATACTCACCAACTTTTTAGTTGACTTTATTTTATTCATGTTTCAGGTACTAATGTGTGAGTTTGATCAAGATGTGCTACACTTAGGCTTTGGACTTAGCTAATTTAAATAAAGAAGTCTATGTTTTGAAATATTGTTTCTGTCTTGGATTTGGTTTTGTTTGAATTATTGTAATGGAATTTGGAGTTTAATATATTTCAATTTAGTCAACCTTGTGCTTATGAACAGTCTACATGTCCCGCCCCGATGATTCCGCCATCGGTCGGGGTGTAACATTTTTATCATCTTCGAGTCTGATGAATCTTAGTGCCCTGTTTCTGAATTCGTCGAGGTTCCTGCAAGGATTCATGACAAGGTCCTCATAAAATTGAGAATCTTTCCTTAATCCCATTTTGAAGGCCTGGACTGCCGTGGCTAGGTCGAGATTCGGGATATCCAGGAATTCTTTACCAAACTTGCTGACATAGTCACGGAGGGATTCCTCGAGATTTTGAATTTCCCTGTATAGGTCTGTTGTCAATCTTTCAAAAGTTCTGCTGCAAGAGAATTGAATGTTATATAGATTAATTAAATAAGCAAATGAAGTAACAGAATATGGAGGAACATTAAGTAGCCTTTTTTTTAAGGTTGATCCTGTTAAGGTAGAGCCGAAGCCCTTGCACAAACAAGCCTCTTTTAGGTCCAAGGGAAAGGGGTTGATCTCCATTCTCTCTCTATATTGTGCCACATGTTCCTCAGGATCCGTTTTCCCATCATATAATTTCATATTGGGAGTTTGGAAACGCTTGGGGATCTCAGCATCACAAATGGGAGGAGCGAATCTGGAAGTCCTGTGGCTAGTAGCGGATATCTCGGGTATAGGTTGCACCACACCAGGCACACTAGAGATCATCTCCCTCAGCTTCTTCAATTCTTTCACCATGGAAGGAGTGATTCCTATATCCTGCACAGATTCTTTAGCATTTGAAAAGTTATTAAATGTGTTACCCATGCCGATAACTTTGAGAGATGATCCCGGAGTGAATCCAAGATCTTGACTTGCAGTAACCCTGATAGTCGGAGTTGGACCCAGAGTTATTACTCCAGTTCGCATGGGTAGGAAATCTCCCTGATGGACCCCCGAAGATCCTGGATAGTCAAAGTTCAAAGCCCTTGGTTGCAATGGAGTTGTCATTTCCACCGGTTTCTTTGAGTGTTTGATTCTTTCAAGCTCTCTGGTTATTTTGTTTGATTGGTCTTTCTTTGTTGTTCCATCTGCTGCTTCACTTCGGAGAATACTTTGAGAATTTCATCATTCGAAGCGAGCACAGGTGGACTAGCGGATATTCCGGATCCCGAAAAACCCGCAGCAACAGTCTTCCGAGGCTGATTATCACTCTTTTACTGGAATAAAGGAAGGGGAGGAATAGGACTGACTAGCCCAGAGGTTGAAGATGGAGCAGAGACAAAAATGTTTTTTAGATTGGGACGACATTTTTTAAACCAGTTTCGAAAGATAGTGATTAAACAAAAATTTTAACAAAGATTTGAAGATAAAAAGCACCACTTGCCCCATGGTGGGCGCCAAATTGTTTTGGGTAAAAATTATATGAACTAACTTTGTAACCAAATTTCGAGAGTGAGGTAGCATGCTTGTTAAATCTACGAATGTAAAACAATAAAAATGATACGAGTGTTTACGAGTAAAGCCCTTGATCTTTGATGATCTCCGGCATAAAACCTCGGGAGCCGACTAAACGTCGAGCTGCCTTGATAGCTTGTATAAAACTGAAATGATTGAGTACAAAGAGAGCAAATAAGATCGTATGCTAAGTGTTACAGAAGTTGTAAGTGTGTTGTTGTGTGTTCCCATGCGATCAGATTGCTTATTAAATACACAAGTTATCTCCAACTAACTATCCGAAAATAAAGGTCTTGACTCTATCCTCATCGTTGTGATCGTTGTAAACTAATTCCCGCGTATTCAACACGTGGTCTACGTCCATTAAGCTAGTCTTCAGGATACTGACCTTATCGGGATACCGAATCCTAGATCACGCATTACTCAGGATCCTGCTCTAAATTTTAACCCATAACAGTGTGCTCGGCGGCGAACGGCGGAGCTCGACGATGATGGCAGCAGCGGTGAACGGTGGCAGTGCGTAGCGAAGAATGGTGGAGGAGGAAACCGGCTAGGGGTGCCCGGTGGGAAGCTAAGGGCGTCACGGCAGCAACGATCCGGCCGTGGTGATGCTTAGAGGTGGTGATGGCAGCGGTGGAGGTACTCAGCAGCGACGGCACGCGTGGAGAGCCATGGCGTCGAGGGTGGCGATGACAGCCGCTTGGGTTATCCGACGAAGATAACGCATTCGTGAGGATTGGCTGTGGTATCATGCGATGGTGGTGCTCGACGATTGTGCAACAACTAGGATTTTGGGTGACGGGGATGATGATGGTGGCGGAGGTGGTGACTACAGGAGTAGTGCACGACGAAGATGGTGATGTCCGGGTAAGACATGGACGAGTTCGGGTGTAGGTCCGCCACGAGCTAGGATTTGCATGGCGACGTGTGGGTGATTAGGGTTGCGTGGAAGTGTCACGCGCATGCATGGAGCCCGGTTTAATTACTCAAGTTCCAAGTGGGTCAAGAACGGACCGACCCATATACCGGTGGAGCGAGGGTTCATTGTTTAAATGACGAGTGGATATGGTGAAATGCGGGGTTTATATTTATGTGTATTTGACGTAAGCCTTAGATGTGTTCTGATTAGGTAATCAAACATTATTAGGTTCGGATTCATACAATGGAGCGTTGCAGAACCTGCAAAGGGTCTATAACCGGTGAGCTTCTAATCCCCTATTTTTAAACGTTTTACTGTTTATGGGCTATCGTACATACTTTCATGAGGTGTTAATATAATTAATCGTGTTAAGGGTTTCGGGTTATTATTTTTTGAGTATAAAATGATTATTAAGGAGTCGTAGGGTCTATGGTGTGTTCATAGAAATATGTGAGCTAAGGGTATGAGTTATTAATATGTGATGTGATAAGGGTAGATCGGGGAGAGTCGGGCTTTAAGCTAAATGCTTGTGATTTCATGTGGGATATATGTTGTCCTAGTGTCATGTGTGAGGTACAGGTGTAGTTAACGAGTTATGTATATGATGTGTGATACTATGTGCTTATTATTTGTGCGACGTGTTTGCGTCGTTGTCTATATGACATGACAAACGGGATTTGTGAAGGATGAGGTCCTTCGGGAAGTCACCAACGGTGACATTTATTTAACATGTTAATGATGAGCTCGGAGTATGTTAAACGCGCTGACGAGGGTGCAGTGACGAGGTATGTGTTTATGTGGATATATCTGTAGTATTGCATGCAAACGTTGAGTTATGTTGATTATGCATGTAATGATATTAATGTGAAATGTTAGTATGACGTGTAAATGATATTGTTGTGGTATATAGAGTTAGATTGACCGTTGTGTCAGGATTGTGACGTGACGTGTGTAACTGTCGTGTCGGTTAATTGTAAAATCCTGGGTTAGGGCTGAGTATGCCAGTGTCTAGAGTTATTAGTAAGTTAAGTCTATGTCGACGGGGTAGTAAGATTATTATTACTATTATTGGTATTACGGGTTGAGTCTCGGGTGATGAACGGTGGTGGGATGTCGTGGGATAACAGGGGAGGTTAACTTTATGTTAATAAACCATAAAACTATTCTGCTAAGGACCGGAGGGTCCTGGGTGGAATAAATTAATGAATATGACGTGATGGTTTTTGCTCAAATTAAACTATTAAAACTCACTCAGCGTAGCTGACTTTGTATGTACGTTAGATTGTTTTGCAGGTAAGCGTAGCGTTGACGTATCTTGGCTTGGGGGCGGTGCTACTCGGATTGGTGTGCATGCATTCGTGAGGTAAACCTAAAGACAATAAATAGTAATAAACGATTTTTAGAAAGACTTTCGCTGTAGTTTGAATTGCAATAAGCGTTTTAATGAAAATGACTCGTTATGAGAACCAACGGTAGGATGTCGGGGTTAGGGTCTTACAAATGAATCAAATCTCGATTAACAAAACCTTTACTTCTGCGTCGATCGCGAAGGCGGAGCTAATCGTGTCGAAAAACACCGAGGCAACAGATCATCATCTTCACGATTACCTCCATCGTTGAAATTAAGAGCATAGCTTTGCGGATCATACTGAAATAACGTATTAGCGTTAGATCTAGTTTTCGTCTTCCTATTAAACCTTCTAATGAAGTTCTTCCACTTCGGTCCTGCAACCAATTCTGAATATTCCTTCACACTATTCGCTCGTCTCATGAGCCACGTGTCTTGGTTGAGCAGATCGTCGGATTGCTGCTGGTATAATAACCCTGTCGTTTTGCCGTCGTGGCGGTGGTGGTGGTGGTTGTCGAAACACAAACTATATTTTTTTTTGTTAAATCTTAAAAAACAATGACTAAAATCGTAAATAATAAAAGTTCAAGATCTAGGGAATCCAAAACGAAAAATGAACTATTAGGGTTGAGGGGCACCCACTACGGCGACTAGCGATGCCCATGGCTTCCACGTCGCCACCGCCGCCGCTCCCAGTTCGTCGTATGATTTTGGCCTTTCACGGCTTTGGAACGACGCACGGTGTCAATGATGGTAACAGTAATATTACCGTTGAATGGTAATATTAAAAAAATAACCCACTATAAATACAATCATTTAAACATAATTTTCACTCAACTAACATTATACCCTCAGACTTTACTCCAAAACTCTCTCATACAACTCAAAAACACTTTTATTTAAAAAAAATGAAACGCAATATCATCATTCCCTCTTCTAATTCGAGTAGTTCCGACACTAACGGGCTAGAATTTTTTACCCTCCTCCAACAAACCGAAAACTAGATTGAAGATACAGGCAACTCATCAAAAAGGAAGTGCAACGTCAACTTTTGTGAAATCTTATAGTTATCCAACATAAATAAAGGGAAAAAAAATTAACAAAGTGCAGGAGTCGCGATGAAAAGATGTCGAACAAGGTTTTGGTGTTTTGAAAGCAAAATGCAAGTACTTTTACGTCCGGCTAGGACGATGAAAATAGAAAAGATGTGAAACCAAATGTACGCATGCATTATAATGCACAATATGATTCTAAAATATTATTTCGGAGTTGCGTGATGATGCCACTCATTTTAGGTTTAGTTTTGATCTTATGGAACATGTTGTAATAAAGTTGGACATCATGGTTTCGAAATACAACGAGTAGTTTATTATTTTAATTTTTTCGGTTATTTATATATTTTTATTTTATTTTTAGGAATTAAATTAATTAATAATTAGTTAAATTTTGTTTTTTAATTTTTAATTAAAAAAATTGGTTTGTTGCTTCAGGGTGGCTTGGGTGTCGCCATCAGCGTGGCCTCATGGGGATTCAAATGAAGCGTCACACTTTCATTGGAGGGTGTGGGGGCTTCATGGGGCTTCAAGCCTTGGGTGCCCCCTCCACCCTTAAAACTTTGAATAAATAATTTACAATATAAATTTATCCTTCTATAAAAAGGAATTATTTTACCAAAAATTTAACTAATGAAGAGCGTAAAGTTAAATTAAAACAGTGACATTTTTTTACGTTAAATTCAAACGGTGACATTTTTTTCTAATTTGGGTTTAAATACGTTGAGTTTGACAAAAAATTCTCAAAGGAGTTTGATGAAGGTGGTTGAAATACGTGACTTTGTGCGAACCCGGAATTTTTTGTAATTTCTTTTAAGCTTTTTCATTATATTGGTCGGTTTTTTTTTAAATTACTTTATCCGATTTAATTTATGCATTTAAGACTATTTGATTGGAAATGAACACAAAAGAGCGCTTGGCCAGATTGTCAAGCCGCACAACGCTTAGTCAAATGCAACCCCACCTAGCCGTGTTCGAACCTTGTGGGTGGTGTGTTTTGTTTTGTTTTTCAATTAAACTTTGATTCATTTTTTTTTAAGTTTTTAGTCGATCACCTTCTTTTTTTTATTTTTATGATATATTATTTTTACGTTACAATTTTAACGCTCCCAAATGTTAACATTACTGTGAGTTACGCCACCGTCTTGTAGCACTGATGACCTCCTCGTTAAAAACATTGGTTAAATTTAAGACTTAACATGAAAAAAATATATTTTAAAGGTGAAATATTTTTATTGGGTAATATTTTTGTTGACGTCATTACACATGCAATCAGCCCTGTCTTATTATCTATTTATGTGTGAACATGATTAATTTGATTATTCAAAGCTCAAGTGATTTTGAATGACAGTGATGTCTAATTTTTACACGTGGCGTCTAGCGAAAGGATATTTAATTTTTATACGATGTCAAATCAAAATCGTTTAGTGTCTCTTTTATTATATTAACTAGGTTAAAATCCCGTATATTACACGTGTTAAATAAATAAAATGTTATATATTTAGTAATAAAATTTTATATTTTTAAAAACCCGTGTAATACACGGGTTTAATAAACCAGTATATTATATCGGTTGAATAAAATATAATGTAATTTGTTAACAAACACATTTGTCAAAATATGTTTTTAAAAAATATAATTTGTCGTGACAGTTATAAGGTCTGTTAATTTAGTTTTTAAATCATTTTTTTTTCAACTGAGTATTAATTTTTTAATTTAATTGATAAATGTTAGTTCATGTTAAGTTCATTTGATTGATGATTAATAACTATTTATAATTAAATAATAAGTATTCGTAATTAGATTTATTAATATAAATATTATTATTTAATAAGAGAGAGAAATAGAAAATCTAATATTTAATAGGAGAGAGACAAGAAAATATATGATGAAAAATAACCAAAAAATAATACATGTCCTGAAAATTTATTTATTTATTAGAGTAGTAATATTTTATTCGTTCAAAACAAAACTTCTAAAACTCAAGAACACTTGTGTAAACTGGCTGTAGAAGATATAACCCTTCAATTATTTGTTTAAATGTACTGTTACTGGTTTATTGGCCCAACTCTTTAAACTATTTTTAATACTATATACCACTTATTCAAGTCAAAAGCAAATGTTATAAATAAAATATTAATATACCCATAGTTGGTCATTTGGATTATTACATTTTCTTAATATCATAATTAAGAAACACCTTCGATAATTAAAGTTTTATTGTCCATAGCTAGTAAATAAATAAGTTTTCATTGCCCTTATGCCTACACTTCGCAAGATTTGAAACACAACTATTTGGTTAGTGAGTACATCACTTTATCACCAGGATACCCACTTAAGGACCTTATACGTATTTTATATTTTTATATGCTATAATTACTAGATAGGGTTTTTAAAGAAACTTTTAATTATGAGAATAAATTAAAAAAGGTATAATTATTAAAACGTATCATTTTAAAATTTTATTTATGAAAAAAAACCATTTATAGTATTACAATGAGAATAACTATAAAGAATCTAATCATATCTTTAAATTATTATAAAGATTATTACAATAAAATCTAGTTTATATATTATCCCTAATAATATTGCTATCTCTCGTCTGACCTCGTCGGTTGTGTCAAGCACAAACTAAAAATGTATTATAGCAAGTACAAATTTATACTATTGTACCATTTTACAAGGTATGTATGTGTCATGTAATAACTAATGCATGACACAGTGTCGTTTGTCCGAGGTTCGGATCAGCCATTATCTAGGTGGTGGTGAGATGTTATCCGGACTAGTATTGGTTCAAACGGTAGGTTGATTTTGTTCGAACCAACGTTATATGGTAGAGTGAGGTTTGTGTGGATCCATCCGAAGGTACATCTTTAGTTAGAATGTGCTACCAATGGATCAAGGCCGGAAAGGGTAAAAACGTTTTGTTCGTAAGGGTGTTACAATTCGGTTTATACCGTGCTACCAAGACGCTATACAAGATTGTATAAGTTGTTCACAATAACAAACTTGTCCCCAACAAATATTTGGTTCCTAATGGTGATACCTGATTAGAGAGACACTTGACATGTAGCTTGAAACACATAACAAAACTCACATCATTGTTTCAAAGTATGAGAATGATCAGTGCTGGCGCAAACCATAGATGTAAGGCTAAGAGGCACTAGCATTGTGGTTCAATTGTGGGAACAACATCAACAATCGATGGCGAGATATGACTATGGAACTTGTAAGTGCCATCGATGTATCCAAAAGGGATACATCTCGTCCGTTAGTATCAGACAATGGACAAATTAACGATAGCACAATACTTGATATATGTTTCTTATAACAATGGTGGCATAATAAAACATGATGTAGAACAAGTCATGACAACTCAGTTATTAAAACTAATAAACGATATTAGATATGGTTATATTATAGACTAAACTATTAGTAACGGCTTTTGTTCATTGTAAATATAAACCGCACCGTTCAACACTGAAATCAAACCATACTAAACCAAATGTTCTTTTATTGTGTTTGGTTTATTTTAAGCTCTGGTACCAAATAAAGACCGATAATTATATTTTATGTACAATGATCGATTATATATTTAGTTACAAGGATATCAACTATATATAGCATAATATAGCTTCGCGAAGAAACCACTTAAATCTTAAAGGGCAATACGGCTAATTTATATGATGCTATAGCACAAATCTATACTAGCTAGGTTTAATATCAACCACGTTAAGTCTGTGTTTTTTAAATTGCATTTGACGCGAAGTGTTCTCTAAAGTAATAATTTTTTCATTATTGATATGAAAATTATAATTAATATTTCTTCAACAACAAAATTTTATATTTAACAAATCTATACTATATAACAAATAAAGGTTTTTCCATGTCACATGTCATCTTCATAATCATTCTCACTATTTTTTTTCCGCTCCTCTCTCTTATTTAATGCACTTATATATTTTAAAGAAAAATACTAATTATACTAATAAAATATATTTATTTTAAATTATCCCTTATTCTAAGAAATTTTAAAATTTAATGATGTAACTTTTATTTTCAATCAAATTATATTAAATAATAATTAACGTATTTTTTAAAACCAATTATATATTAATTTTTATATATTTTAAATTTGTTTTCTATCCTTAGTATATGTAATATATTTATATATAATATATAATAAATAAAGGTTTTGATGTGCCATTTGTCACCCTCTCATGCAACCTTAACTTTTTTTTTCCCGACTCTCTCTCCTATTAATTATACAAATTTCGTTAATTATTTTTTTTATACTTTTTTGTTTCCCGTCTCTCTCTCATATTAAATAATAATGACTTCTATAATTCTTTTTATAAAACGTTTTTCATCAATATGTAATATGTAAATCTTTATTACTAATTATGTATAACATTGCATTTATTTAACACGTGTAATACACTGGGTTTCTAAAGTTTAATATGAATTAACATTTATCAGTTACATAAAAAAAATTTAATACACATCTAAAAAATGTTTAAAAATTAACTTAACATAATTTATAATTGTCACGTAAAATTTTATTCAACTCGTGTAATACACGGGTTTTTAAAACATAATTTTTTTATTACTAAACATATAACATTATATTTATTCAGCTCATTTAATACACGAGATTCTAACCTAGTATATATAGAAAGATTCAAAAATTTTATGTATCAATATTATTCAGCTTGTGTGTAAATAAGGGATCTAAACTAGTAATTATTATATTAACAACTCTCAAAAGGTAACGTCGGTTACCAATGAGAGTTTTTGTTTTAGTTTTTTTGTTTTTTTTTCATATTCACCCCTTCATTTTCATATTTTCAAATAATAACTCTCAACTTTCTAAAAACCTAAATATATCTCTATAAAAAAATTATTTGTTTTTGTGTTTAATATTTTTTTCTTTACGTCGGGGTGCAAACGAGCCGAGCTGCTCGCGAGCTACTCGATATCGGCTCATTAAAAAGCTCGAAACGAGCCGAGCTTAAACGAGCTCGAGCCTAAGAATAAGCTTGTTTATTAAACGAGCCCGAGCCCGAGCTTCACTTATCGAGCTCGAGCCGGCTCGCGAGCCTTAACGAGCCTTTTATTTATATAATGTTTTTAATATATTTAATATATATTTATAAAATAATAATAATAATTAGTATATATAAAATTAAGATAAATATAATTAAATAATATGTATTATGTTATATATAAAAACTATAATAAAATTTATATAAAAATAATTATAAATATATATAAATTAATTAATATATAATAAACGAGCCGAGCCCGAGCCGAGCTCGAGCTTGTAAAGCTACCAACGAGCCGAGCCCGAGCTTCAAAATTAGAGCTCGAATCGAGCCGAGCTCGAGCTCGAGCTCACAGTAAGTTAAACGAGCCGAGCTCGAGCCTAGTCAAGCTCGGGCTCGGCTCGGCTCGTTTGCACCCCTACGTCCCGATATAAATTTTGTTTTACTAATTTCTTTTAATTTTTTTTCTTTACGTCACGGTATAAATTTTGTTTTACTCATTTACATGTGTCTTACCATAACCCCCTAAAGTTTGTAAAATATCAAAATTATGTGTTTTTCCACAACGTCACGCCACATGTCACCTATCTGTTGGTCCATAATTTTTTTTTGCTTTTTTTCTTTTTTTTTACATTTCTTTTTATTGGACTAATCACGTTTTGTATGTACTTAATCACCTTTTTGTGCTTAGTCACTGCCTCAACTGTTTTAGATCTGTTTCCCGTCGCAGAGCGCGGGGTGCTAAAGTCACCGTATTTAACGACGTTAGTGTCACAGCCACAACACGTGTAACGAGATTCACAAACGCGCAGACTTAGTTATGTAGTTAACCACGTTAATATCACTGTACGAACCCGTCGTAATGCGCGAGTCATAATTTCCATTTCTAGTATATATTAAAAAGCAAAGTGGGTTTGTGAGTGAAAATTCACTATTCATTTTATACAAGTATTTATGCATGGTGTACAAACTTTTATGCATGAATTATTTTCTTTTCTATATCTTTTATTTATAGATTTGTTTAAACAAAATCCATAGTGGTTTCCCTCTCCTATTAACTTTTTATTATCTGTTTTATTTATTTATTTTTTTTTGTATGCAGTTTTGTTTACGTTGATATTTTCGTCGCTACGTTTACTTTGATTTAAATTCTTTAACGAATTTGACTAATGTCAGCTGAGTTATATTTTTCATGGACGTCATTTTTTTTCACAGCTTGACGCGTCGTTGCGTTTACATAGATTTAAATTCTTTAATGAACTAGAAATATTCCCCGCGCGTTGCGGTGGAAATTAATGTCATCGAAAGTTATTAAATAAAGAAAAAATATTTACGTAAACTCACCCCTACGCGAGAAAATTATAAAAGATTAAACGCAAGTAAAAAAGATTAAAAAAATAGCATGAGAACGCAAAGAAAAAAAATCAAGTCCCTTAAAAAGAGATTAAGGTCACTTGTGATTTGCCTTGTGGTTTACATTACTCATCATCTCAGAAAAGGTTTATCTTTCACCCATGCTATTTAGAATTTATTAATTATAATTTATTAATCAAGCTGGCAAAAAATCACTTTTCGAAGAACTAGGGTTTCGAACCAGGGTCACTTGGATGGAGTTAGAGCATAGAAACCACTAATCCAAGGATATCATTTGGTTATCGTTAACCTCACAATATTTTTTAACACAATTTCAACTGAGAAAATAAAAAAATAAACAAACGCTTGCATCTAAGACTTATACCACTTGCTTTGTTAGTTGTACAATTTCTACCGTAATTTTTCTCTCACATAGAGATCTTACCTTTTAATATATTATATAATTTGCCAAATGTTAGCTGAGTCGTGTTTGTTTTATTATGTAAGATTTTATAATTGATATTTCCTCAACAACTAAATTTTATGTTTAAAATAAAATAATAATTGAATTTATTATGTAAGATTTTGCAAAACAAATATATCCGGATGAGATGATATCTCACCTATAAAACTCGGAGACAACTAGACCGGCGGCTCCGAACTCAATCGAAACATCCACGGAACAAGCTTTTCTTAGGTTATTTAAATATTTAGAAAAAAAATGTTTTTTTATATAATTATAACTCTATTATAATACGGTTTATTACACGAGTTGAATAAATGTAATATTATATATTTATTAATAAAAATTTTATGTCTTTAGAAACTCGTGTATAATTATACATGTTGAATAAACTCATGTATTACACGAATTGAATAAAATATAATATAATCTGTTAACGCATACATTCTTTAAAATATTTTTTAAATGTACTTTTGACGTGACAGTTACAAATTCTATTAACTTAATTTTTAAAACATTCTTTTTTCAACTCGTTATTAATTTTATATAACTGATAAATGTTAATTCATATTAAATTCATTTGATTAATAATATAATAACTGTAGATATAAAGACCGATGACTACAAAATTCTTTAAGTACATATGCTGCGAACTCCACATTTTGCTGCAGACCTACAAGTTGCTGCGGATAAGGCAAGTGTTGCGGATAGTTATGTTCTCCTGCTGATGAACAACTATGCTGCGGATTGCCTTATCTCCTGAAGTCTAAAGTTGTTGCTGATAGGCTTCTTAGCAGCATCAAACATTGATGCTGCAGATAGGCAAATCATCAGCAGCTTTGACTTTACTACTGACACCTCTGTTGCAACACTGACACATCTATCAGCAGAAGGAATGTTATTGGTGCAGATGATTAAAGACAAAGCTACTACTTCTGAAGTCTCCTACAAAGATTCCTAAGAAGACTTTTGACCTGAACCTTACTGTTTGCTACGGCTTGTCTTTTAGTTGTCTACCAACAGTAGTGTAACTTGTAACTGTCAAAGATCAACGGCTTGTGTTTGATCTGATCCTTAGAATCAAGGGTTTGTCTTGATTCTAAGTTCCTTAATATGTATTGTATCTTCTACTTGTACAAGTGTGCTTCCTTAGAATTTTCTCTGTAACTTGTAAACATTGAAGATTAATACACTTTGCATTTATCAGTATTATCTTTGTTTCTTGTATACAGTGCTTAGTTGTTATTGTTTTCGCCAATCTCAACTAGAATAGAACCATCTTGTATACACCGATCCTACAAGTGGTATCAGAGCTTTGGCTCTCAGATTAAACAAACTCACATTTGTTTAATTACTCTCTTATCTTTTTACTAAAAACCATCTATCCAAAAGCATGGCACAAAACACTGGTTTTGATTATACTGGAAGCCTCAACAGACCACCAAGACTGGTGTCTGGAGAAGACTATGATACGTGGAAGAACATAATGGAAAGTTTCTTTTGCTATCATGAATATGGAATGTGGAGATCCATAATAGATGGTCCGTATGTACCCATGGTGGCCTCTGCTGATTCCGGAGGTCCATCAGTTTCCAAAGAAGCTTCAAAGTACTCTGAAGAAGACATCAAGAATATGGAAGTAGATTTCAAAGCCTTGGGAACCATACAAATGTGCTTGCCAAATGAAGTTTTTCATAACTTCAGAGAATACAAGACTACCAAGGAGCTATGGGAAGCTCTTGAGAAGATGTTTGCTCGATCACAAGAGGTGAAGGAGAATAGAAGAGACATCCTGAAGCAACAATATGAAAACTTTGTTTAGAAGGAAGGTGAGTCTCTTACTGTTCTGTACAACAGGTACACCTATCTTGTGGGAGAGCTACAGTGCTCTAAAGTGAAGCTGGAGAATGAAGACATTCTCAAAACGTTTATCAGATCTCTCCCAAGCTGCTGGACACTTTATACAGTGTCAATTAGAAGGACTGAAAACTTGAAAACTCTGCAAATGACTGAGCTGTTTGGCATGCTAAAGATATATGAATTAGAAATGATTCAAGCCAAAAAAAGAAGCTCAGGTCATTCAACAGCCTCATCATCCACCACCACTTCATCTGCACTACACTCTGACCACTCAGCTCCCAGTTCAAGCAACTATTATCCTCTCATTGTTACCCATCCTCAGACTCCCAACTCGCCATTTCTTCTTGAAGCTCCACCTCAAACAAACTCAACTGCTTTTGTCTCTGAAAATCCTAGCAACATGTCCTTCATCAAAGAAGATCTGGAATGCTTTCATCCAGATGACTTAGAAGAAATGGACATACAACCCTCCTATGCCATGCTTTCTCTCAGAGCTAAACGGTTCTACTCTAGAACTGGAAGACCCATTCCAAGCAACAAGTCTAACACCAAAGTTGACTTGGAAAAGAGCAAGTTAAGATGTTACAACTGTAACCAACTTAGTCACTTTGCTAGAGAATGCAAGGCACCAAAGACAAACCCAGTTGCTGCACAACCAAGACAAGCTCATCAAGGTCAAGCAAGTCAATGCAACACTCAAACTACTCAAACTGCAGCATGTGCAGCTGTTAGAACAACTGATTTTGACTGGAGCTTTCAGTATGAAGATCTTTCTGCCAACAACCAAGCACTCATGGCAGACACAGCAGAGATACCACCTCAGGTATATGAACATCTTTGTACTCAAGCTTGTATTGATAAGGTTCTAGGATACAGAAAGCATAACCAAAACCTTATAGATCAAAATGAAGAGTTTCACCAAATGAAATTTGAATTCAAAAAGGTTGAAAACTGTTACAAAGAAAAAATTAATTGTCTAAAGAAAGAGATTTCATCATTAAAGCATGAACAAACAAATCTTGAAACTCAGATTGATGATCTATTGGTTAAAGTTAAAATCTACAAGAGCTGAGTTGGCAGACCAAAAGGTGCATGTTGACAAGTATAAGTTTGCATCCAAAAAGCTGCAAAGATTTTTGGATGCTTAAATTCACGAAAAAGTGACCGATGGTCTTGGGTTTCAAACTGAAAAACCCTATAATGTTGTACCTCCACCTGCTGACTATGTATCCATCCATGAACCAAGCTTCAATCTCTCAAACCTTGAGCATGCAGACCGAAACCTTGATCCTTCCAAGGTAGAACCATTTGTTCAAGAATGCAGTACCTCATCTGAAGCTGAGTCCACATACTCAGAATCCACTGAAGCTCCATCACTCCCTACCATTGAAGTCATTCAAACCAATGGTCCAAGCCCATTCATCCCTTCAATACCAGTACCTAAACTTACCAAACAGATTAAAATTAGCTATCCTCCCAAATGGAGAAAGTTAATTGTTGAAAAGGGACAATCCTCAACCTCCACCAATCTCCAAGCAAACCAAGTCATCCAACCCAGAAAAGTGTTTGATATCTGTCATGCACATGGAGAGAGAGCTCCATATGTTCAAAAGACATTGGAGGAAGCCACCTTCGAGCACAACAAAGCTCATCCCTGGAATTTTAAAGATCTATTCAAAAGAAAGGACTATGTGTACTTTCATAGGGACAAATTGGCTAAATCATTCTTTGTCCGTGGCAAATACAACCATACTGCTAGCACCTGCTTCTACTACCTTTAGCATCAAAGAAACCTCAAGCAACATGCTTTTGAGAAGACAAAAAAAACAAGAAGGTAAGAAGCTATGAAGCCAAGACAACTCAATTCAGAAAATCTCTCTCTCCTCCAAGGAAGCAGCTCTCAAAGCCTCAACAATACTGCATCATATGTGGTTAATCAGATCACTTTGTTGCAGATTGTAAATTCAATCCCTTCAACTAGATCTTTCAACCAGCCTCCATAGCAGTTCAAGCTACTCCAAAACAGAAGCCAATCTATAGAAGAACTCACACAGAGAAACCCATTTTTAATAGAAAGGTAAAGCAGGAGAAGCATGTATCTGTTGAACAATCAGCAGCCAGCAAAAATGCTGCTGATCAGTTGAAGAAAAAGGAGCCCATAACCAAGCCTTCAGCAGCAACCAAATCTGCTGCTGATCAGTCAAAGTCTTCAACAGTAAAGTTTGCTGCTGATCAAGCAAAGTCATCAGCAGCCAAAGCCACATCGGCTTCTGATAGAGTAAAAAGGTCTGGAAAACCACCTTCCCAACAATGGAAAGCAAAATCCAAAACTTATGTTTCTCAAAGCATCATCATTAGTTCCATTGAATGCCAGCACACAAATCTTGATTTGAAGATACACTCACCCAAGTTTACAAGCTCTTTGGTTCCTCCCTCTAACTAGATCTCTCTCATGTGCAGGGATAACCAGGTCACAAGGATAACACCTGGGTTGTAGACAGTGGTTGTTCCAGGCACATGACAGGCAACAGATCCATCCTCTCCAATTTCAGATGTTTCAATGGAGGATATGTTGCCTTTGGGAGTGATTCAAAACGAGGGTCTATAACTGGACAAGGAACTATGTCCGATGAAAGAATGAGCATTGAAAAGGTAAATTTTGTCAAAGAATTGGAATTCAATCTCATGAGTGTGTCTCAGGTCTGTGATCAAAAGAATTGGATGCTTTTTACAGAAAAAGAATGCTTTGTGCTCTCCCCTTGCTTAAACAAAACTCCACCAGAGAAGATTTTATTGACTGCTCAAAGAAAAGATAACCTATATGTGCTTGACATGAATGAGGTCACTCCATCTGGCAATGTATCTTGTTTTCTGTCCAAGGAATCAGTTGATGAATCAGCTCTCTAGCACAGAAGATTAAGCCAAGTCAGTGTAAATACTATCAACAAGTTGGTAAAGGTAAATCTTGTCAGAGGTCGTCCTGACAAGGAATTTCAACTTGAATATCACTACATTGCATGCCTGAAAGGGAAGCAACACAAGAGTTCTCACAAGCCCAAGACATTGAATTCAAATGACACTCCACTACAGCTGCTGCACATGGATCTCTTTGGTCCTACAAATGTCATGTCAATGGGCAAGAAGTCATACTGTCTGGTGATAACTGATGACTATACTAGATTCTCATGGGTATACTTCTTGAGAACAAAAGATGAAACTACTGAGATTCTTAAATCCTACATTCTTAGGGTAGATAATCAAAGCTATCAGAAAGTCAAAGTTATAAGGTGTGATCAAGGTACAGAATTCAAGAACCACACCTTGAACAATTTTTTATGAAAGCAAGGGCATAGAAAGATAATACAGTGCTCCAAGAACTCCTCAACAAAATGTGGTTGCTGAAAGGAGAAAAAGAACTCTAATTGAATCAGCAAGATCAATGTTGGCTGACTCAAAACTGCCTCTCACATTCTGGACAGAAGCAGTAAGCACAACTTGTTATGTACAAAATAGAGTTCTCATTGTTAAGCCTCTCAACAAAACACCTTACGAAATATGGTTCAAGAGAGTTCCCTACATTGGATTTCTAAAACCCTTTGGATGTCCATGTACCATTCTCATCACACATGGAGTTCTTCCTAAGTTTGATGCCAAATCAGATGAAGGATACTATGTGGGCTATTACTCTCAATCCAACGCCTACAGAGCATTCAAATCAAGAACAAGAATTGTGGAAGAATCAGCAAATGTGGAATGCAGGGAACATATTCTATGTGAAAAGGGTAAAGGACCAGACTGGCTCTTTGATATAGACTCCTTCTCCTAAGTATTTGAGCCTCTCATCTTCTCAAATATGGAGTCCACTTCTTCCAAAGAACCAGCTTCCACATCATCAACTGACTATAGGTTGGAATTCAATAGTCCTTCTATAAGAATCAAAAGACCATCTATTGATCCTCCATCTGTTGTGGAAGCTATTGAAGCCAGTGAAGCAAGAACAAGTCTCTCTAATGTCACCAGCAGCAGTCTCTCTGAAAATGAAAATTAGAATGCAATTCATGACATCTCTGCAAATGGTGTAGAGGCATCTGCTGCTGATGCTACTACTGATGATGTTGATGCTACTGTTGATATTGACGACTGTTCGACCATGAATGAAGAGTTTCCTGATCAGAATCAAAACAATCTTGAGCAAGGAATACAGTTGGATGTTGTACCAGCACAGAGAATCAACAAGGAACATCCATTAGAAAATATAATTGGCCAAGTTCAGCAAGGAGTTCAAACAAGAAGCAAGACTCATGAGGCCAATATATGTATGTATTCTTGCTTTCTATCCCAAGTAGAACCAAAGAAGATAGATGAAGCTTTGCATCATAGCAGTTGGATTGAAGCAATGCAGGAAGAGTTGCTGCAATTCAAGAGACAAGAAGTGTGGACCCTGGTTGATCTTCCACCTGGTCAAACTACTATTGGCACAATATGGGTATTCAGGAACAAGCAAGATGAGCGAGGAATTGTAGTCAAGAACAAAGCCGGACTTGTAGTTCAAGGCTACACTCAGGAAGAGGGAATTGATTATGATGAAGTATTTGCTCCTGTTGTCAGACTAGAGGCCATCCGAATCTTCCTAGCATATGTTGCATACAAGAGCTTCATAGTCTATCAAATGGATGTCAAGAGTGCTTTTATGTATGGGAAGATTGGTGAGTAAGTCTATGTCAGAGAACCTTAAGGCTTTGTAGATCCTACACATCCTAACAAAGTGTTCAAACTAGACAAAGCTCTATATGGCTTACATCAAGCCCCAAGAGCCTGGTATGAAACCTTGTCAAGATATCTACTCAGCAACAACTTTAGAAGAGGTGCCATTGATCAGACTTTGTTTATCAAAGATGAAGGGGAGAAATCCTACTTGTACAAATCTATGTTGATGACATCATCTTTGGATTAACAAGGAAGAAGCTATGCAAAGACTTTGAGGTCGTGATACACTCAATGTTTGAAATGAGTTCAATGGGTGAACTAAATTTCTTCTTGGGTCTTCTAGTCAAACAAGTTCCAAATCGAATCTTCATCAATCAATCCAAATATGTTAAGAGAATTTTGGAAAGATTCAAAATGGCTGACTGCTCTGCTGCAAGAACTCCTATGCAAGTGCACCATCAACTGACTCCAGACAAAGATGGTCAAGACACTGATCAACATTAGTACCGTGCAATGATAGGATCACTCATGTATCTAACTGACTCAAGGCCAGATATCATGTTTGCAGTATGCCTGTGTGCAAGATTTCAAGCAGCTCCAAAGAATACACATCTTCAAGATGTCAAGAGAATTTTCAGATACCTAAAGGGAGCCCCAAGACTTAGGCTATGGTATTCTAAAAATGACAAATTCAATCTGTATGCATACACTGACCGTGACTATGGAGGATGCAACTTGGACAAGAAGTCCACATCAGGGGGATGTCAGTTTCTGGGAGGAAAACTGATTTCATGGCAATGCAAGAAGCAAACTCGTGTATCAACATCTACAGCAGAAGCAGAATACATTGCAGCTTCAAGTTGCTGTGCACAAGTCATCTGGATACAAAATCAAATGTTGGATTATGGGATGACTTTCAAGGCAACTCCCATTCACATTGACAACATGAGTGCCATATCAATTACAAATAATCCTGTGCAGCACTCCAAGACAAAGCACATTGACATCAGGTATCACTTCATAAGAGATCAAGCTGAGAAATAGAGAATCGTTTTAACCAAAGTTCATACCAATGAGCAATATGCTGACTTGTTTACAAAACCATTTGATGAAGCTAGATTTAGATATTTGGTTGAATCTATTGGTATGATGAACTTTGATTAAAATTTTTCTCTAAAACCTTGAATAAAATGTGTTTGTCTTTAGTTGTAAATAAAAAGTTAACAGTCAGCAGCAAACATTTTTACTACTGACATGTTTAGTCATCAGCAACAAAGAATTTTCCACTGACTGCCTTAAGTTATCTGCAGGAACAAGTTTCCTGCGGATAGCTTTAAGGCAACCAGCAGCAACATTTTTGCTGCGGACCATTACATCCATCAGCGGCAACCAAGTTTGCTGTTGATAGGCTTAACCATCTGCAGCAACCAAGTTTGCTGTTGATGGGTAAAATGAGTCCAAATTAACTTTTACCCGCTGTAAAAACTACTTTCAGTCTTTACCATGACTGCTACAGTGTGTTACAGCTGTAAAACAGTGAAAAGTAAATGGGTTGTACAGTACAAGTAAATTTGCTTTTTTCCTCCTCTGCCGTTATAACAAAAATCAAATTTCCTCATTCACCACTTCACATTCAATTCTGACCTAACCCTCATCTTTTCTATCAAGCATTCAAAGCTTCTCTCTTCCCTCCAAACCCAACTATAATGGCAGAAGTTGATATCAACAACCCCAATGACAAGTTCTCAACCTACCATAATCTCACTGCATATCTTGTCAAAGGAAAGAAATCTGAAGGGTTTGACGACATGATCGATTTCTTGTGTCGGTCAAAAATATATTTCACTCTAACCGTCAACCCCACAATCTACATACCTCACATGGAGGATTTCTGGAACTTTGTCGTCTACTCTACCGAACAGGGGACTCCCCAAATCAAAGCCACGGTAGACAGCAAAGACATCACCATCACGGAAGCCACACTCAGAAAACACCTCAAACTTCAAGACGAGGGTGCCGCCAACTCATACACAAAGAATGAATACATGAGGACCTTTGTATCCATAGGGTACACTGGAAATCAGGATGATTACACAATCGAGAAGGCACTGATGGGTCCTCCCTGGAAGTTCCTATGACACACTCTTCTACAATGCGTATCTCAGAAGAAAAGTGGATGGCATCAACTAAGTTCTGCTCTTGCCTCCACTTTCCATGGTATGGTTACTGGTCAAGGTTTAATTTTTGCATATCTGATATTCGAGGGTTTGAGATATAATCTTCAGGAAGGTGCAAAACAAGCCTTCTTTATGTACCCTAAGGTTCTTGCATGAAGTTTTTAATCATGAAATAAAAGATCTTTCAAAACCTGCAATAATCTACTTGATTTTGGGTCATAAAAATAATATTTTTCAAAGTATGAGAACAGTTTCAAAAAAGTTCTCAGGGGTAAATGTTCCATTTTTATATATAATGTTGAACATACAAAGTACCCAGGGTGGCAGTTCAGCAGCCCTAGCTGATACTGATCCCACACCCTCCACTTCACAGCCTGAATATACAACTGCTGCCCTTGATCGAACCCTTGTGCAACCTATTGAGGGTGCACAGGTACAAAATTACTCACCCCAGTTCTTTAAGCCCAACTGGAACAAAGGGCCCCAGTTGAGGCAAGCTATAGCCGCAAAAGAAAGAGGAGCAAGAAGACTCCTTTTATTCTTGTCTCTCAGGCTCAGTCCCAACCTAAAAGCCCTCATCCAGAATCCCAACATTCTGATGAGAATATCATAAGGGATAGCCAAGTTATTAGGGAGACTTCCTTAGAAGTCCCTCTATTAGGACCAGGATCACATCCTGGATCCATAGAACAACTCTCTGAGCCATCTCTCTATGTGTCTTCACTGAACTTAAGTGCACAGTCAAGATGATGTACCTTCTCCACACTATCTCGAAGGTACTGATTGACTTGGCTGCCAAAGTACTCAGCCCAAGTTCATCACCTGAGAAGGTTCACTCTAAGAATGATGATAGAGTGAATGTGGAAGGGGCTATCACTAGTACTGGTCCATCAATTGACCAGGAGGACAGTGATAACATCATTAAGTCCCCAACCACGGCAACTCATAGTGAAGATGTTTCTTTTGAAACGCTCTTCACTGAGAGGAATCCCAGGAGCCAAGAAAACCAGGGTGATGGGGATGCAGAGGCTAGGCCTAAGGCCCCATCTGGTTCTAAGTATTCCACATCTGTGGAGGAGGACAAAATGAAACTAGAAAATATGGAATTGATGGCCAAAGTAGCCATGCTAGAGGCTGAAGTGTCCAAATTAAGGCACCAAGTCTCTATGTATGAGGCCCATCGAGGCCCACCTATGACTTCTCCTTCCCTTGTATCAGTGAGAACCCAAACAGACCAAACTTTATACTACGATGCAACCAAAAAGGGGGAGATAGTTACTGTTGAAGATGACATAGATAGTCTTGATGAATGGATACAAGAGCGGGCATACTATCAAAGAACACTATTCAAGCCTGCTTTTGTTCAAGTTCATGACTTGCCAGTCTAAGGAAATGAAGAGGAAGAGATCTCTAAGGATTGGAAGTTAGTGGTCAGGGCTATAGATGAAGTATTCCCTGAGAAGATGGAGAGTGAGATCAAAGATGAAGTCATGCCTCTCTCAGCTACTATACTTCTAGCTGCTACTGCAATTTCCCCATGTTCAACTAACTAAACATAATCTGGAGTTTGACTCCATCTTTTCATGGGGATATGATGGTCTATCTGAGAGATTCTAGATTGGGTGGGAGTTCGCTGGTGTACAAGAGCTTAGGTGGGAGAGATTGAACTTACTGGATACCCTATCCCTGCACTTGACTGATTGTATCAATACATCGGATGATTTGTCTGCTATGCTTGCCATTGAGCGCTTCCATGACATATGTGAAGATAACATGCCCAGATTCAAAGCCTTTCTTGATCTTGCTAAGATGGTGGAATACAACAAAGTTGCGGATGAAGAAGAAGAGTCCTCACAAGCAGCTCAACAAAGACATCACAGACTTGAATTAATAAGAAGCAGGGTGTTGACAGAGGAACAAGTCCTATGCTTGAAAAGATACTTATACAATGAAATGGTGAGGGGACTAGAAGTGTATGGATGGTCAGACACTGTGCCATCAGAATTCAAATTTCTCTTGAGTGATGGATCTACATTCACAATCAACAATGCCCAAGAGATCCTTCTACTCAACCCAGACTTCCTCTTCAAGGTGATTGAACAAAGGTCACATATCTACAACACCAACTCCAAAAGCAGTCAGAACATGATTCTTATTATTAACGATTTTCTTGAAAAAGAAGGATGGATTACCATGGAGGAACCAGATTCAGACCTGTCCCTTCCTTTTTCTCCAACTGTTATATTAAACACAGAAGAAGAATAAAAAAAGAATGGCTGAACAGAAGGTTATGGAGCATGGAAGGCTGAAACTGGAGAGGAATGGGAGATGGGTGAGAATGAAGAAGTCCCTCCCCTTTGTCTATTCCTGAAATTGCCAATGAAGATAAAGCTGAGGTCTCAACAGCATCTCTCACATCTGCTGTTGTGATCCATGAAGCTAAAGCAGAGGCATCCAATAAAGATAAAGGGAAGGGAATAATGACTAAAGAAGAGGAAGAAAAGATAGAAAAAGAGAAGAAAGAGAAAGAGAAAAGAAGAAGAGAAAGAGAAGATGAGGAGATGGCTGAGCTCAAAAAGGCTCAAGAAAGAAAAGCTGCCATACTCCTCCAAGAACAGCAAATCCAGGTGCATGCTAGGCAACTGGATAAATTAAAAGTTAGAGTTTCTGCAGCTACACAACTAAAAGAAGATGAAGCTTTAGCTCTTCAGCTGCAGGAACAATTGAATAAAGAAGAAGAAAAGAGAGAGAAGAAGAGAAGATGCTAAGTTCAGAATTACTGATTCTGAACTAGTAAAAGAAATGAGAGAGGAGTGGACTGAAGCTCTAATTTCTCAAGGTGAGGATGCAGACTACCTTGAGAAATTATCAAATAAAGAAATATACAGAGCTTTCATGGGACAACAAGGTCAACTGGCAAATAAGAAAAGGGCTGAAGAAGAAGAAAAAGCCAAACAGAAAACCAGAAAACAATTGCCTTCAATGTTAGATCCCATGAAGAAAGGAAGGTCATGATGGATTTCCTAAAGGCTAGAGGTGAAAGTGGAAAGAGACTGGGTCCCATGAGTTTCATGAACTAGCAAACCCTCTATGTTAAAGTAAAGAAGGAAGAGGAAGAGAGACTGGGGAAGATAGGCTCAAAAACAAGGGTAGACACTCAAACAGGAGAAAGAAAACCAAAGAAACCCAAGCCTACTCCCTCATCCTCTCCTTCCACTATCCAACAACCTTCCACACTCACTCCTAGACCTCCCTTATCTCCTCCCAAAGAGTCCAAATCCTCTCACCCAACTCCCCCTCATCAACAGCCTCCCAAGAAGAAAACCAAACTGATGTCGTCCAGGCGGTCTCTAAAATAACTAACTAAACCTAACCTAGACTCCTAAGTAATAAATGGAAAACCTATGAACTAAACCGCACTGACAGGCAAGTGTACCTATCGAGTGTAGCACAACTTAATGGTAAACCGGATTATCGAACCCTAGAGACACTATGAATAACAAAACTAGACTCTGACTCGGACTAAAGATTGATTGGTTGGGGGGTTTACTACACTACAAATTATAACTATTAATGCAATAAACTAAAGTCAATCAAGCTACCAAGACAAGAAGAAAGGTGAAATAAGGAATGGGAAGAATATTACCTAGGTCGGAATCCTACTTGTAAAACTCAACTTCTACCGGTTCTAGAAACAATGAAAGATCTGGGCTTCTAAAGATAACTACTAAAAACAACCTAGTGGATCCCTAATCACTCTCAGGGTGTCACCAACTAAGCTACCTAAAGTGTACTAACTCACCAGATTGTCGGATCACTTCTCCGGTATTTCTAACTATGATCAAGTACCCTAATGGATAGATTACCTATCAGTCTCACTATCCACCATACATTTAAGGAATGCACGGGGTAATCCTAGAATAACAACTATGATTCAGAAAAGCAACAATCACTAGACACCTAAACCAACTTCCTCTCAGACAACTGACACTCAGATCCCTGGTGACGAAGACTAAACGGCTAATTCTCACCTCTTAGGTATTGAACTAGGACACACACTCAACTCTAATCAGCAATCAATCACAACTCCTATGGCTACTACGTCTAGCAAACCATCGAAATCACAAACCCTAAGATCTATGACTTAGATACGCTAATCAAACTTGTAGACAACCACAATCAACGTAAGGAATTAAAATCAATCAGATTCAAGCATGCATATACATCATAATTATCATACTACGATCTTTACAAAATCATCAAATCATCATGCGAATCCAAAACTAGTAAAAATCCGAACTTTAACAAGAATTCATCAATTGACCTAGGCAGTATTAAGGTTTTAGCCTAGGATCATGCTTAAACAACCAAAACAGAAGTAAACAACATTCGCCATGGTTTCAAACACAGAAATCAAACACAAAGATTCGAACTTTAAAACCGAATAAGCTAAACTACACAAACCCGAAATCAAAAGCTTCAATCTTGCAATCCAATAGCCTTCCTTTTTCCTAAAATCGCCCCTTTTCTCTCTCAAGACAACTGGAATACGAACTCCCATGATTATGGCTCTCCAATTCCATTAAATTAGAAATTAGGGTTTTTTATCGGAACTTGGGGCCCTCGCGTACCGCTAGAGATTTAGCCTGGTCCTTCGCGTACCACGAAGGACAATATAGTCACGCCCGGATTTCTTCTTCTTCGCGTACCGCAAAACTTTATCAGCTGGTCTTCGCGTACCGTGAAAGACAGTATTTTCAGATTTTTGACTTTTGATCTTCGGGCTTCATTCTCGTGCTCGGATTCTTCGGGTTTTCACTCATTATTACCACGGGCACCTTTAAACTTAAAGTAGACTCAATATATAACAAAAA
The DNA here is from genome assembly GCA_023525975.1 of Smallanthus sonchifolius. Lineage (NCBI taxonomy): Eukaryota > Viridiplantae > Streptophyta > Magnoliopsida > Asterales > Asteraceae > Smallanthus > Smallanthus sonchifolius. The sequence continues at coordinate 58,083,108 of CM042038.1, forward strand.
TGACTCAAAACAAATACAAAATGAGTTAAAAGGACTCGAAAACCTAGGAATAAAGATGTGTGCTTTGCACAACATCACATACCTACTACCACACCAGAAGACTAAAGAGAAATTGTAGTATGGCTTTACAGCAATCAAGACCAATGGTTTGAAGTTTTTAGGGGAAGGGCAGAAGTAAAAAAGATCAATCTATACATCTGTTGATTAGGTGATGCGGCTTCCAGAATCTGATCTTCAAAGAATGATGGAGCTGGGTGAAGCTCATGAGCCTGAGAATGAAAGTTGGAGGCATCTGTTACTAGTGATCAAACATCACTTCAACCCTGGAAAAGATGTAGTTATTGATGCTAAACCTCTCCAATCCCACTTTCCATTCATCAGTTGGTCTTACAATGCTCTGAAAGATGAATACACTGTGACAGATGCCAGAGGACAAAAGATTAGATGTTCAAGAAAGGCAATATTTAGCATGCCAAGCAAGGACATCAAGTCTCTTTCTGAACTTCCTCTTGACAATCCAAGAAAGGACCCTAGAGGCTATGAGACAGCAAGGATCGTTGCTCACATGCAAAAGCTTCAGCAACAAAGTCAGTAAGAGAGTTTTGGTAGCATCAGTCTAGGGGGAGTTTGTAGATATAAAAACTAATGGCTACAAAATTCTCTAAGTACATATGTTGCGGACTCCACATTTTGCTGCTGACCTACAAGTTGTTGCGGATAAGGCAAGTGCTGCTGATAGTTATGTTCTCCTGCTGATGAACAACTATGCTGCGGATTGCCTTATCTCCTGAAGTCTAAAATTGTTGCTGATAGGCTTCTCAGCAGCATCAAACATTGATGCTGCAGATAGGCAAATCATCAGCAACTTTGACTTTACTACTGACACCTCTGTTGCAACACTGACACATCTATCAGCAGAAGGAATGTTATTGGTGCAGATGATTAAAGACAGAGCTACTACTTCTGAAGTCTCCTGCAAAGATTCCTAAGAAGACTTTTGACGTGAACCTTACTGTTTGCTACGGCTTGTCTTTTAGTTGTCTACCAACAGTAGTGTAACTTGTAACTGTCAAAGATCAACGGCTTGTGTTTGATCTGATCCTTAGAATCAAGGGTTTGTCTTGATTCTAAGTTCCTTAATATGTATTGTATCTTCCACTTGTACAAGTGTACTTCCTTAGAGTTTTCTCTGTAACTTGTAAACATTGAAGATTAATACACTTTGCATTTATTAGTATCATCTTTGTTTCTTGTATACAATGCTTAGTTGTTATTGTTTCCGCCAATCTCAACTAGAACATAACCATCTTATAAACACCGATCCTACAATAACTATCCATAACTGAATAATAATTATCTATAACTAGATTTATTTTAATTATTTAAAAATATATTCTTTTAACAATCATTTATATTAAGTATTTAAGAACAACTTGGTAAAAATACACCAAAACGTGACAGGTGTAGCACTATGACTTTTATTTATCATATAAAAACTTAAGGTCATATTTTCTTTATTATTTTTATTTTATGTTCACTGAATTATCAATATAAATTGCAAATGTGGGATAGAAAACTCAATTTACAAAGATGATGTCAAGTTTTTTTGGGTGATTTTAGTGTCATGTATCTATTTTGTGTGATTGGATTTATTTAATGATCAAATAAAAAGTCATAATAAAATAACAAACAAGTTGGTAAACGTGGAGTGCATACTTGTTTAAGAATCTTATGATTTCTATTGGTAATGACACATTGTTGTTTCAAAAAGCCGAAGCCCACTAAACAACAGTGGTCCAGGGGTAGCGCCCCTGGTGAACAGGGTCCTAGGTCGGCTGCCCATAATGCGGTCCAAGGGGCAACACCCCTGCTTGAGGTTAACTTGCCATGTCAGCTTGGAAAATTTTATTATCATATTTTGTTATGCATTGTAAGTTGATTTGGTAGTGGAAAATTACTAAAAGTTGCTTAAAATTGATTTTTAGAAATGATTGAAGATCCGGGAAAATTGCTAAAAGTTGCTTAAAAATAATCTTTAGAAATGATTGAATATCCGAATCTGATTTGGTCATCCGTGAAGGAAACTTCTAAACAGTTGCCTTTTGTGACAGTTTTCAGCCTGCAATCATGATGTTTTATTGCATCGGTTCATCTCTATACATAAAAGTCAATCTGATCTATTTCATACACACAAAAATCATATAAGATTTCACATTTTTGTTCTTGAATATCTGATTCTTATTCGCTAGAATATTCGTGTTTACCAACGAAATAATTCAATCTACAAATGACTACGCCATTTTCAGAGAATCTAAGTCAACACGAATTACATTTCCTACAACTTCATATATATATATATACACCCCTACAAAATGAGAAAAATATCATATATACCCAATCAAAATTAAAAAATATCATATATACCCTTACAAACATGTAAAAAATATCATATATATATATACCAACTAGCTTAGACCCCGTGTATTACACACGGGTGAAAAATATCATACATAAAATTATTAAATCTTTACAATACATGTGTAAAAATGTATTACATGTACTAAGAATAGAAAACAAAATTCAAAATATGTGAAAACTAATATATAATTGGGTTTTGAAAATACGTTAATTACGATTTAATGTAATTTGACTTTCATTTACTATTTGATTAAAAATAAAAATTACATAATTAGATTTATAAGAGATAATTTAAATAAATGTGTTTTATTAGTATAACTAGTATTTTATTTTAAAATATATTATTATTAAAATATAGAGATGTATTTAATAAGAGAGAGAGAATCGAGAAAAAATAATGAGAATGAATACGAAAGTGACACGTATCATTAAAAACCTTTATTTATTAGATAGTATAGATGTAGATATATATTTCATTAAAAACAATTTAATATCAGAGCATTTTAGCCTTATTTTTCTAAAACTTTAAACTTTCATATTCACCTATTTTTAACTATAAAATTTTATTTTTACCTATTTTTAACTTTAAACAATAGTTTTCTCAAAATATTATATGTAACTTTCTCCTTTTTATTATAGAATTTATACATCATAAAGGGCAGAATACTTTTTCTTCTATAACAACTATATAATGGTAGTCGTCAAGTAAAAATCATGTTATAAAAAAATAGATAAAAATAATGTAAATCGGGCTATGTGTGGAATAAAACTAAAAACTTAGGTTATAAAAACCGGATAGGTGTAGAATGGTAATAAAAATAAAAAATCATTTAAATTGAGTATATATTATATTTTTAGTTTTTGTTGAGTATATATGATATTTACCCATATTTATAGGGGTACATATGAAAACTAGTTTTGTTAAATAAAAAATTATTTAAATTGGGTTACACGCTTTGTAACTGATTCAAGAAAACTAGTTTTGTTAAATATTTTGAAAAGAACAATTTAGTCATTAAGGCTGACAATTGTGTTGGGTTATCTGATTAATGCGTTGTCAAGTTGAATCACCAAAAACAAACACGACTTATATATTTATTTCAAACACGTCAATCATAGCTCGTACACATTTAAACTTGTATAACCTTGACACAACTTGTTTAAACTTTTATCTAAGCAAGTCCAATGAGTTGATGTGTTGTAAATGAGTTGTAAACATGTTTTACGAATTATAAATGAGATGCCATGTTTGTAATAAAATGGTTAAACGTGGTTGTTAGCCGACTTATTTAACCAAACAAGTGAAAACATGTTAACCCAAACCTGACCCATTTAATTAAAAGGGTTAAACCTATTGGCCAAAATATTACTTATTTATTAAACCTGATGTAATAATGAAAAACCTAATTATTTTTCTTTCACGTTAGCAATTGCCACCCTAAGAGAATATACATAGATCTTGATGAATAAGTCATGTACATCTTCATCATCCAACACTAAACACTACCAGTATTGCTTTACTTGATTTAATTAAGGTGATCAAAGGGGTGTTGGGTTGTGGATCGGACATACTGTTTTGGCTAGATAGTTGGAATGAAGCTGAGCCTTTATCGACCAGGTTTCCGAATACGTTCCTGCTGGAAGGCTCCAAGTTTTCACTATTAATGATCGTTTAGATCTTCGTAATGGGTCTGCTCACTGGCTACCGGATTGGAGGCGGAACCCCACCTCCCTCGAAGAAGTTCGTGAGATGCATCTCCTCTTGGGTCTTCTTATGCATGTTTCTTTTCACATGGGGTTGACAGTTGGTCCTGGTCCCTTAATGTCTCTGGGTCCTTCACGGTTAAAAATTTAAAAATGTACATTTTATCGTGTTATGCTGAGACTTCGATTTTTGTGTTTTTGTAATAATTGGGTTCCCTTAAAGGTCAGTTTTCTAGTTTGGCATGTTGAATTTGATCGGTTGCCGACTGCTTGTGCTCTGACGGCCAGGAGAGTATTTTTGCAATCTTCCTCCTGCCCTTATTGTGGAGAATATAATGAAATTGCTGAACATATTGTTGTCTTATTTAATTTTGTTCAGTCAGTTTCAGAGTACATTTCTAGGTGGTGCAAGGTACCCTCTTTGTATACTTTTAGTGTTAGAGACTTGTTGGAAATGTATAAGTTCATTTGTGGTTCAAAGAAGTGGCAGAAAGTAATTCACTTAGTGATATTGACTGCAGTTTGATATATCTAGAAGTCTTGAAATGATACCATTTTCAATCAGAGGACGATTTACTGAGATAAGACCCTAGAATAAATAAAAATCCTTACTTTTCTTGGTGTTAAACATCTTTTGACTTGGTGTTAGTTTTCTACATTTTATCTTGGTGGATGTAAATTTGGTATGACTAGCATTTTGCTAGTGCTCTTTATGATATGATATGTGTTGTCACCCGTTTAATTTGTTTTATTAATCTTTATTAATTATCCGTTTTAGAAGCAGATGTTTTAAAATTATATACTTGTATCAAATTTCATAGAATATTAAATAATTTTTTTTGGTAAAGAGGGTTGTCTTATAAGGTGGTAAACGAGTCGATTCATTTATTATTTATTACTTGTTTTATTTATAAGTATAATATATATATATATATACATATATATATATATATACTCATATATAGAGGAGGGTTAGGCTACAAAGGGTAGAAACCCTACAAAGTATACGTAGAGATCTGAACTGTTTAATCAACTAGTTTTGTGGTTATGATGTACGCGGTGGCAATTTTGTAAACATATCCAACTTTTTAACGAGTGCGTGTTCACTAAAGGGGCATATTAATCATTGTGTCTTTGCAAACAGTTCAAATCAGAACACCACCCTTTCATTACATCATTTCGTTGCGTCGTAAACCCCAAATCAGTTCCGTAAAAAGTAAATCCTAGACAAATCACTCAGCAAGAAGAAACGATCATATGGCGTTGGAAGAAAGATTCAAGTTACAATACATCAGTAAGTTCGTAAACCTTTATAATGCCTCTTTAATAGTAAGTAAAAATTTTGTTTTTTATTACAGGTAAAAAGAAAGAAAAAATGAAAAGAGATGTACAATCTGATCAACAAAAAATAGTTCGAAAGTCAAAATTATCCTTGAAATGTATGTTTAGTTAACTTATTAGAGATTGAAAGCCAAGATTTTTAACTTATCATGGTGTTCTAAACTATCATTTTGTTTTAACTTATCATGGCGTTTTAGTTGATCGTGCATGCTGTTTTAGTTAGTCATGTTGTTTAAAATAGCATGATGATCATGGCGTTTTATATTTAAATTGTGTTTTATTTGATGAACATGGCTTTTCTTAGTTGATCCTAAAACGCCATTGCATGACATGTCTAAAACGCCAGTTTCATGATCATGGCGTTTTATATGAGCATTGTGTTTTATATGAGCATTGTGTTTTATATGAGCATTGCGTTATTTTGATGAAATGGTGTTTTATATTTATCAGTAATGGCGTTTTATATTTATCAGTCATGGTGTTTTAGATGAACATTGTGTTATTTATCGGTCATGGTGTTTTAGTTGAACATTGTGTTTTAGATGAACAAGCATGGTGTTGTTGATGAACATTGTGTTATTTGATAAACATGTTTTAGATAAACATGGTGTTTTAGTAGATCATGCATGGTGTTTTTTGTCATTATGTGTATATCTTTGTGTTTTAGCTAAACATGGTGATTTAAGCATTTCATGGTGTTTTATATTGAACACCCAATGGCGTTTTTAACAATAATTTTTACTCTACAGGAAGGAAGAGTCAACGTATAGCTTTGAAAACAAGCTTCAACAAGTTCACAAATGATAAATCAACACCAATATTGCTGGATGGTGTGTCTAGTGACGAAATAGATAATAACATTAAAGACGTTGAAAAACCAAAGGATCAGCCATAGGAAAACATTATGAGTAATCAAGAAGAGTTGACAAAACAAATCAAGTCACATGATAAATTTGAGCGACCAAAGGAGCAGCCAAAGGAAAAGATTACTCACAAACAAGCAGAATTTGCAAAAGAAATCCGCTCAAAAAAGAAACATGAACCTTTGATAACACAAGAATTAGAAAAAAGAGGGTTAATAAAAAATTAACAACAAAATCATCTAAGAAACAACATGATGATGATGACTTCGAGATTCAAACAGTACCTGTTCCGGATGAACCAGTTCCCAAATTTGTTGCATACAATGGAAAGAGGCTGCTACCACGAAGCACGCCTAGTAACTTGCACAGTTGGATTCAAGTCATGAACAAAGCTCAAAGGTAAATTGTAACTCAGATGGGCTTTCAATCATTACTTAATCTGAAAATACAAAACATACCAACTTCTTTGCTGATGTGGTTGGTAAGCAACTACAATGAAAACACAAACACATTAAATGTGTCAAGATAACTCCATCATTGGTGCATAAAGTCCTCGGATTACCAAATGGATCAAAGAAAGCATGGGAGCTTTCAAGGCCTACTATTTCAGATACAGTTATAGCTGAATTTAGAAATCAGTTTCCAAAAAAAATCGACAGATTTTATATATAGGAGTATTTTGAGTATGTGAAAATAGCAACTGACTCAGGAAGAAGATTCATGATAAACTTTTTGGTTGTGATGTTTACAATAATAGGGAAAACCACAAAGAACAACACAGTAAATCAAAAATTCTTGACTTATGTTCCAATAAACACAAATATAAAGGAATTGAACTGGTGTCAGTATGTTATTGAGTGTTTCAACAGGAACAAAAAAGGATGGAGCCCAGATGTGCATTTTAACGGCCCTCTACTTCTTCTTGCGGTATAAAAACTACTCAAATCTAATTTATATTCCATTTTTTGTTTTAAAACACGATAATTTAGATAGCAAATAACTTGTATATGCAGCTTGTATACGTGCATGATAGCAAAGAGTTGAAGGTTAAGAAAAATTCTTATCTGGTTGAGTATGTTGAAGACGAGGATCTGAAGATTTTGGAAAGCCACCTCATAAATAACATTTCATCAAATATTTAAGCAGAAAAATATGTGAAAAGAAAGAGAAGTAAAAAAGAAGATGGTGTGTCGAAGAAAAAAAAAGCAGAAACAAAGGATGGAAAACCACAAGAACTGGAATGGTACATCATTGGGGAAGACGGGGGAAAAGAAACAAAAGATGATGAACAACATGATAAGAATGAAAAGAAAGAGGATGATGGTGGTGATGAGTTAAATGAAGATGGTGGTAATGAGTTAAATGAAGATGAAGAAATTGTTAATAAAGAAAGAGAAAGTGAAGATCGTCTGTATGAGGTATCAGGATCAGGAAACCACTTATTAATTCCTGTGGTGTCACAATATGAAGTGTTGCAGTCATCAACAAAGGAAGATGAAGGAGAATCTGAGGATGTTCCATCTGAGGAGACAAAAACTGATGAAGATGTACAAATTAGAAAAAGTAATGAAGAAATGAAAATTGAATCTGAGGAGGTAACACACATTAATTTTAAAACGACATGACAATGAACATGTCATGACATATACATGTCATGCCATTACACAACAAGGTGGGCAATATGAATATGTGTCTAAAACGCCATGACAAGTACATGTCTAAAACGACATGACATGTACATATCATGGTGTGAATGTAAAATAACAATGCTCATCTAAAACGCAATGATTTGGGTAGTTAGTAATATGTACATGTGTAAAACGCAATGATTTCGGTAGTTAGTAATACGAGCATTGTTAGTAATATGTACATGTCTAAAACGCCATGATTTGATAGTTTATAAATGTAACTTCACAAACAAATATTAACAGGACATTTGAATGACATGAACATGTGTATAAAACGCCATGAAATATACATGTCATGCCAATACACAACATTGTGGGCAAAATATGAACATGTGTCTAAAACACAATGACATGAACATGTGTATAAAACACCATGACATGTACATGTCTAAAACGCAATGACATGAACATGTGTCTAAAACTCCATGGCATGTACATGTATAAAACGCAATGACATGAACATGTGTCTAAAACGCCATGGCATATACATGTCTAAAACGCCACATGTCATGCCAGTACACAACATGGTGTGAATATAAAATAACAATGCTCATCTAAAACGCAATGATTTGGGTAGTTAGTAATATGTACATGTCTAAAACGCCATGATTTGATAGTTTATAAATGTAACTTCACAAACAAATATTAACAGGACATTGGAATGAAATTGGATGAAGAATTTAAATAACTTGAAGTTTGTTTTGAAAGAGTAAGAAATTTGTTGGAAAAAGCCAAGACACTTTTTCCAGAAAGTTCGGTGTTTGTTTCTAAATCATTGAATTTGATTGCCATAATAAGAAGGAATGCCAGTACACTGCATGAGGTGGTTCTGAAAAAAATAATGGCAGTACACAACATGTTGGGCAAGATAATCAAGTGTTGGTGATGTGTAAGTCAATTATTGGTGATGATGTTGGTGATGATGATGTAACCACAAAAGCTCCCATCTTTGATGAAACACCACACAAATCAAAGCCTGATGAGGATAAAAGTTCACAATCAGATTTTACAGCATCTATGATGATTGAGTATGAGAGAGAAGAGGCTAAAATTTTGATGGTTTCTAAACCAACATTTGATGAAACACCACAGAATAACAAGCCATCAATGGAAGATAACCCACAATCAAATTTCACAGCTTCTATGATTGTGGAGTGTGAGCAAAAAGAAAATGATATATTGAAAGATAGGCAACAAAGAGAAGAAGATAGGAAAAAAGAAGCAGAAAAAGTGGAAGAAAGTGGACAGTTAGATTTCAATGCTTCTATGATAGTAGAGTATGAGAAAATAGGAAATCAAATCTTGATTGACAGACAAAAAGAATTAGATAACATCAAAAAGAGCAGCAATGATGACCCATCTTTTGACTTGCATATATTACAACAAACACCATACGGGGACAATATATTGATGGGTACTGAAACTGATGAAAATGTTTCTAAGGTGATAACTGAAAGTGAATTTCTAAACACCAAAGAGGAAGAGAATCCACAAGTTGCTTTGCAATCACAAGAACCTAAAGAAGATGGGAAAAACGAGAGACCTAGCAGATACAAACGTATGGCTGAAGTACTTTGTTCACCATATCTTGAAAGAGTTGTTAGTATGGGAGAAAAAAGAACAATTTTAGAGAACAACATATCATCTTATCTGTTTTCAGGGTATGGAGATGAATGGTATGATTAATGACTATTGTTATTGCTTTTTAGGACAACTTATGATAAGAATATGTACTAAAATGTCTATTTTTTTAAAAATTGCAGGGTTGAAGTTTTTACAATTTCAGGAAAGTGTAACATGCCACGGTTTGTAATAGAAACTTTATTTCCATGACAGTATCTTCATATAAACGGCATCCAAGTCTGGGCACACATATTAAACCATGAAGAGAAGTTTAGGTCGAAGGACTTTATTGCACGCTTGTTTAGCACCCAGTTAATGTTGGTAAGTGACCGACTAAAACATCATGTAGAAACCAAAAAAATATGGTCCCAAATAATAAAGTAAAACACAATGAGTACTAAGAAAGTAAAACACAATATGCAAAGTTAGAAATTATAACGCCATGGCATGTACATGTCTAAAACGTCATGGCATGTACATGTCTAAAACGCCATGGAAAATGAGTACATTAAAACACCATAATTACAAATTATTTGTTTACTAACATTCTCATAAAAACAGAACATAGATACTTATGACAAAAGTAGCAATGACAGGAAGATTGAATTTCATCGTAACATGACGATAGTGTTGGAAGAGGTTGGGATATCAAATATCAATGCATTTGAAATTGTCTTCATTCCAGTAATATATCAAGAACATTTCTACCTGATGTGCTTTAACTTGAAAACACATGCGATCGACATCCTTGACAACAGTGCAACTAAAGTTGCAATGTCTGATAAGTACAATGGCTGGCCTAAAAAAATGGTAAGAAACCAAACAAATAGTATTGTCGTTATCATGTACATATAACATCCTAAGTTACATGTTTTATCTTTTTCCAGAGAACTGCATCTAGAAACTACTTGATATAAGCTGAACATCCGAGTGGAGTCCACATCAAAAAGTCCAAAATAGAAAGGGTTGAACTAAAATGGAGAACAAAAAATAACAAAAAAGACTGTGGTGTTTTCTTGATGAGACACATGGAAACATACAAAGGGAAGCGAGATGAATGGGAACGTGGTTTCTGCACAGAGGAAGAAGATAACAATGCTCATCAGGAACAATTGAACGACTTGCGTAGAAAATATGCAACAAAGATTGTTTTGTTCTGCATGAAATCAATGAAAATAAGGAATGGTTGATAAAGGACTCCAATAAATACTTGTCAGGGAACCGTAACGTAAGGCTTGAACTTGAACGAACAACATATGTTAGGATTTCAGAGAGATTGGCTCAGTTTGCAAATTAACTTACATTTGGTATGTTTGGAAAACAAACTTGTGATTTACAACTTCAGACAATTACTTTATCTTTTGAATGGTGACTATTACTAAATACTAATATAATGAATGAAAAGGTTCGTTTGTATGATGTGAAATTTTAGTTGTATGTGACTGATAAAATATTTAAAATAGCAGGATATAGACAATGTAGATATAGGAGAGGATGATGAAAAAGAACCAGAACATTATGTTTGTGAGGTAAAATGCCACACTTAGAGAAATCACATACAATAAATAAATAACCATTGTTTTATATTAATATTTAGTAAAACAACATGACTAATGGCAATAATTATAACGTCATTACTACTGGTTATATTAAGACTTGAAAACACTATTAATATGAACATACCTAGAAAATACACCTTGACTAATGGTAATGGTAAAACGCCACAATATATCTATTGGGAATGACAAATGATAAACGCCACAATATATCTACCCAGATAAAACGCCACAATATATCTACCCAGATAAAACGCCATAACAATATTTCATTGTATGGTAAAACGCAATAAATGTCTAATGGGAATGAGAAAAAGCCAAAATATATCTATTTTGAATTCAAAGTATCAAAACTTGAGCTTTTATTCAGTTTCTTCAAATTTTCAGAAGGACAAGTTGTAGCATAATGTCCATATTCTTTGAATCTTTGACATTGCCTAGATTTCTTGCCTGCTTTAATAATCGCTTCTTCCTTTTAGACTTCAAACATTTATGCACGCCACAACCTTTATTCCTTATCCTAACAGGATGCTAATTCGATTGTGTATGGCCACTCAACTTAGCAACCTTGTCCCTTTTACTAGGAGGAGGTGCGACAATCTGAACCTCATCAGCCTTAGCCATGTAACTTTTAACATATTCATTATACAGTGATAGTTCACCCATATTGCTAGAGAGACGGTTTAGGGTGTACTCTGTAGAAAGCATAATCTCACGAATTAAGGCGTTAGCACCATTGTCACCCTCCATATATAATCCTCGATTAATAGAAACCTGACAGGAACTATTAGGGATAGCTTCTTTGGTCCATCTTCTAAGCACATAATTTTTGGGAAATTCTCTTATATCACACAACTTCAAAATGTAGAAAACGTGCCTACAAAACAAACCAAACTGTTCATAACGCCTCCAGCTGCATTATATTGTCATGTCATTCTTTCGAAACATAACCTGCATATAAATGAAGATGAAAAAAATTGTTAAAACGCTATAATCCAAATATTTTATGAAAATGTCTTAAACGTCATGAACCAACAAAAACAACATAAATTGAACGTGTATAAAACGCCATGAACCAACATAAAATGCCATGGGTTACAACCTAAAACTACATACATTGTACTACAAAACGCCATGGGTTATAAAACGTCATATTCCAAATAAGTTATGAACATGTCTAAATCGCCATGAACCAACAAAAACAACATAAATTGAACATGTATAAAACGCCATGAACCAACATAAATTGAACACGACTAAAACACCATGAGTTATAAAACGCCATAATCCAAATAACAAAACAAAGTCATTTTAGTAAAACAATATCAATAAGGAAATATTACCTCAAACAATGGGCATAATGGTTGTTCAAAATCTTTCAAAAAAAACTTAACAAAATCCCCCAGCTCAACAATCTTTGCATTTAGGCATTTATTAATTTTTAATATCTCATGCTGAACATCCAAAAAAACATTCTTCGTATATATCATTGCAGTTTGCTTCTCCAAAACAAAATCTGTTAAAAATTTTGGATGAGTATAATGTGTGTCATGGTCATTCTTCCTATGTGTATGTCTTTGAGAATCCATAGCTGTTTGAAAAGGGCTCAAAAACTCAACTAAAGTACACCTTGAGTTACAAACTTGCCCAAAGAAGTTATTCTCGCTTTCTGATCTCAATGTTGTCCGCATAAGACCAGATATAAACTCATCCCTATAAAACGCTGGAATCCATGAGTGTCTTAAATCAAACATATCAGCCAACCGGTCATTATCTGAAAGGTTAAACTTCTCAATAACAGATACCCATCCACTATCAAACTGCTCGGGTGTGAGAGCGTCAGTCCAAAAAATACTGCATATATCTTCTTTGAAATCAGTAGAATTGCATAAATTTGCACCAACCTATAATACAACAATAACAAATATACTAAAATGACACAATCATGTGGTAAAAAGAACAAAAACGCCATAAACATATTGAACAAAAACACCATAAACATTAATATATTTATCAACAATTATTTTTCTACCAAAATAAGAACACAATGAAAACAAAAACGCCAAAAATATATTTATCAAAAAAGTTACCTTCATCGAGAGTTTGTTAATCACATGCCACATGCATAACCTATGACGACTTTTAGTAAAAACTTCCTCAATAGCTTTCCTCATAGCTGGATCCTAGTCAGTAACGACTACTTTAGGTTCTTTCCCAAATGCTTTGAGAAAAATCTTCAACAACCAAACATATGTCTCAGCAGGTTCTGAACCCAATAAAGCAGCCCCAAATGTCACATTGTTATTGTGATTGTCTATACCAATAAAAGGCACAAAAACCATTGAATACCTAAAAATAAAAATAAAAAAGTTAATAACAAAACTAAACCTATAATATAGTAAAACACAACATATTCCATTAAAAAAATTGAAACAAAATAAATACTTGTTAGATCGATATGTAGCATCAAAAGACATCACTTCACCAAAAACAGCATAATTTTTCTTAGCTAGATCATCAGCCCAAAACAATCCCTTCAACACATCATTATCATCCGTAAAATAGTCAGCAGAATAATTTGAAAGATAATCTTTTTTCCTCATGAGTTGGGTAACAACCATTTCAGCATCATATTCACCAATAAGCAAATTAATCTCCCTCTTAAATTTTTTGCAATCTTCCTTTGTTGATCCAACTTCTTCAAAACCACTAAATATAGTTCTCATAATATTAAAAGCCTTAACATGCTCAATATTAATCATGACTATGAATCATATGCTTATGTAAATGAGTCAATTTCCTTGAAGGTGTTAAGAAATGCATGTCATGTTCATCAACAAAATAATGATTATGCTGCTCAACAAATTTATAAATCTTCCACTTTCCATCAACATTTGCCAATCGAATCAGTGCACCACATCCAGTTCTTTTTGAAGAATTAAATCGGACAACCTTCTTTTTGGCAGTCTCGGTTAATGTATCCACACTTCTACTTTTACTAAAACCCTCCTTAGAACAAACAAAATATTTTAATTTACTGACACCACCATCGTATTTTGAACCCTTACGCACAGCAAAACCAAAAAAAGCATTCCACATTTTGGCCTTAATTCTTTAATAACTGCAGGTATGTAAAACTTTCTTCCAGAAATTGGAGAAATATTTTCAATTCCACTAGCACTATTGTTTAGAAAACCTATAATAATAAATATGGTTAAATAATGTACAAATATATCTAAAAACATCATATACAATAACAAATATATTAAAACGTCATAAACTAAAATTCTAGTTTAAAAACGCCATAAACTAAAATTCTAATTTAAAAACATGATAAAACGCCATATCCATAACACATAAAAAAGAATCATAAAACACAACATAATAACTAATCCCTAAAATCATATCAACAGAAACTAGAATAGAGTAAACCACCATATCAACAGAATGTACAAAAAACAAATTCAGTTACATTCACTAGAATAGTTATCACTAATGAACAACAAAACATCAACGTAAATTTTATAAAAAACGCCATATAACATATCCATAACATAATGTCTAAAACACCATGGCATGTACATGGCGTTTTAGACATGTAGAACAAAACATCAACGTAAAATTTATAAAAAACGTCATATAACATAACATATACCAGCTGTAATGGAAAAAAACTCGAGCATTGATGGATGAAATAACAAAACGTCATAACAGAGCAACACAAAACAATTATATTCATCAAAACATGATATGAAGAACAATAATTAATGAAAACATAAAACGCCATAACCGAACAAACACACATCATTTATACTCATCAAAACCTAATATACGAATATCATATCCATTCACCTATGAAAATTGACCTAAAAATGCTAAGAATCAACAAATAAATGTACAAAAAAACAAACTCAATTATATTCACTAGAACAATTATCACTAATGAACAACAAACATAAATATAAAAATAAAAAAAAACGTCATATAACATAACATATACCTACGATAATGAAAAAAATGAGAGCATTGATGGATGAAATAACAAAAGGCCATAACCAAGCAACACAACAATTATATTCATCAAAACAAGATATAAAAAACAATAATTAATGAAAACATAAAACGCCACAACCGAACAACACACATTAATTATACTCATCAAAACCTAATATACGAATAGCATATCCATTCACCTCTAAAAATTGACCTAAAAACGCTAAGAATCAACAAATCTACCTTCTCCGTCGTCAATTATAGCATTCGTCATGGCAGATAATAGAAGAATTAATGAAACGAATCAGTAAATTGGAAGATCGAACGTATACGAGAGATCGATCAGAATTCGTGAGATCGATTAAAATAGGAAAACATAAACTCCATGATACGTGATATGCGCAAATTCAGTTACATTCCTAATCTAATACGATTTCCAAAATAAGATTCAATTGCAAAAGGATGAAAATGCCATTCCGCGCAAAATTTTAAAAAGGCCACGTGGCATGTCAGCAGTCCTTCCTAGACTTTGTAGGGTTAGTACCCTTTGTAGCGAAACATCTACCTATATATATATATATATATAATTTAGTTATGTTCGTTATAATTTTATATGTATTAATAGTTATACAAATAAAAGTATCGTTTAACTTCGTGAGACTGTTCGAACTTGATATGTGAACTTTTAACTCGAAACTCGTTTATATAATAAAACAAAATATGAACTCGACTTCTCGAGTTTATTTAAGCTCGACTCCATTTGATAATTACCGAGACACTCAAAAACAACTTATTACCGAGACAATCTCAAACAACTTAATGGTAACTCGACTCGTTAACAAAATTAAACAATAATATAGGGGTGGAAGGGGCACAAACTAAAACTATCCCTCAACTAACCGGATGTATTGCTACCTCATATTATTCTAATGAACCCTAAAGTACCCGAATGAGTTACGACGATGTTCTGAATTAACCCCTTGAATCAACCAATCATGCTATATCACATCACAACCCAAAAACTACCACACAACAACTTCATCTAGTAACATCCACTGGTTCATGAACACAATTTTTAACCCATAAAATAAACCGTGCCACTTAAAAGTAAAACGGTGATCCCTTGTTACCCGATACAACCAAAAGCCCAACCCGCGTTCCACCCAAACCCAAATGAAAAATTGATATACAACAGTTGTCGGCGTGACGGTGACTAATATTTAGACATCTAGAAAGAGCACAGAATGTGGACCCCACCTATATTCAGTCTGTTAAAAGTCTCCCTCAAAGACAAAACAATTTAAATAAAATAATATAACTTTCCCCAGTATAAAACTTTCAGTAATATTTCATTTATCATCACACATTTCAGCTTTAAATACATAAAATGCAACAGACTGATTCAAAATCCGTACCTCCTGTTTGCGAGACGCTAATGGACCGGCACGGTGACACTACGGAGGATCCTGATATTCCAGACAGCACGATAGTCGAAGTTCCATCGGATTTTCCTCCGGAATCGTTCTGGTTATCGAAGGACGCGGAGTTCGACTGGTTCGATCGGAACGCTTTTCTAGAACGGAAGGAATCGACGAGAGGAAACTTGAATTCCGTGAATTCGAATCCGGCGGTAAACCCTAGCCACTCGAATTCGAGCTCGCAGCGGTATTCTGTGAAAACAAAAGCTCCGATCATCGGTTTGCCTAAATCACAGAAGACGACTTTCGTTGAGTTAAAGTGTAGGCAGTGTAAGCCGGCGAACGTACGGCTGTTTCCGAAGCAGTTGTATTCCGTCGGTAAGGCTCCGGAGACGGTTCCGGTGACGGAACCGTCGTCTCCGAAAGTGTCATGTATTGGTAGAGTTAGATCTAAACGGTGCCCTAGCCGGAGGAAGGCATCTGTACAAGCTGTTGAATCGGTCAAATCTGCAAGTCAAGGATCAGGAACCGCTAGAGCACAAAAAGCAGGTCTGATGTCTCGTATAGTTTCATTTTTCCGATCTGAAGGTCGCCGCCGGAAGAAAAACAGTAAATCGACGTCGGAAAACATGAAAAAACCGGCGGAAAGGTCCGGTTCAAGGAGGATATACGTGGCGGTAAAACCTGTAAACAGTGAACCGGGAACGCCTTCTGAACCGGCTGGTTTGGGAGGGATGGTCCGGTTCGCTTCTCGA
The DNA here is from genome assembly GCA_023525975.1 of Smallanthus sonchifolius. NCBI lineage: Eukaryota > Viridiplantae > Streptophyta > Magnoliopsida > Asterales > Asteraceae > Smallanthus > Smallanthus sonchifolius. Next base: position 58,100,467 of record CM042038.1, read on the forward strand.
CGCAGATCGGATTATTGGCAACGTTCTGAGAATGATGACGTAGCGGGACGTCATTAGTTGGGTCGTTGAGAACTCCGTGCGAGTTGGGCCCACCAGGTAAGTTTGGTTAGGTGACGTGGCATGCTGAAGGTTGACCACTTTTGAATGTACGGAAAGTTGTAATAATAAATGACGTTAAAAGTAAGCTTTATGGTGTTTGGTATAATATTTTTTCATGTTTTTGATAATCGAACATGTTAGACAAAGTGCAGTGGGTGTGAAAAATGACGTAAATAGGTCTTTGTGTATTGCTTGTTTTCACGAAAATTACTTCCTTCGTCGACTAAAAAGAAGATACGCCTTTGTGTAATTTACTTGATGCTTGCTATTACATGTTTTTACTTTTAACACGGTCTAGTTTCTTGGCTAATAAAAAACTAATTTCATTTGAATTGTTTTGCTTTCTTTCTTTTCAATTTCATTACACACACTAAAAAAATGTAAGTACGGTTATTTGTAAGAATTTTTAGGGGTGAAAAAATTATTATTATTTTTTATTTATGTTCACTTTCAAAGTACTTTACTTATAAAAAAAAGTTAATTACACGGATGGCTGTTTTATGCAGGCTTAGCTCTCATGAGTGCTAAATAGCAAGGTTAGCTCTATCAGTTTTCAATTTTGTAATATGGATGACCCTTGGCATGGATGGACGTCTATTTCCTCTGTTAAATGGTCACAAGTGCATCTCACGTGATGGATAATTCTGTCATTTCAAGCTCCAACCTATAAAAGGTGTCATTAGTTAGACGCGACCACACTTCCCACTTTCACTCATTGACTTCGTCTTCTTTGACGTCGAACGCATACGCCATTGGAGCTGAAGACAACCTCACACTTGTGCTAACGAACACAACAATATGCCTTGGGAAATCAGAGATCCGACAAGTGATTATGATTTTCAGCCTCACGAGGTTTATGGTACCTACGATTTTATCTTTATTTTTGAAATTTTCTACACGCAAATGTTCAGAAGCTTCGATTTTTCTTCTTTTAGCAATCTTTTAACATCATTTTTAACATTTTTCATCTTTTAACAGTCGTTACTATCATTTTCTAGTTCCAAGGAAAAAAAATTAGATTTTGGATTACAAGCTTTACGTAATGATAAAGATGTCTTCAATCTTAGACAGTATATTGAATAAAACAAACTTACTAACTTATATATTGAAAATGGTCATACTATGGTTAACAGTTATCAGACAACCCCTCAGGTTGTGTCTAAGGTTGTTATTGAGGGTGTCTATGTGAGTGTGAATGAGGGTGTCAATGAGAGAGTCAATGAGGGAGTCAATGAGGGTGTGAATGAGGATGATGGTGTGAGAATGGAGGTTGATGAAGGTGTTAATAGACATCCGGATCATAATAAGAATTTTAATGATGTCAGCATGGATCTATATATCTATTTAATTTCATTTAATATATATATATATATATATATATATATTTGTACAATTTTCATAATTCTATATAAATATATATAGATATATATATATATATATATATATATATATATATATATATGTGTGTGTGTGTGTGTGTGTTATTTATATAAATTCTCAACTAATATAAACTAGAAGGAGGCTCTGCGCGTTGCGGCAGCCTCGGACAACAATTCTAGTTTTTGTCCACACGAGTTGCGGCGTGTTAAACCACGAAAAAAATTAACTTTCTCGAAAGCTTATAAATAAATTCAAAAGCTTTACGTAAACTTACCTTTCACGAGGATAGCGTATAAGACTTACGGTTAAAAATTTAAGGCGCAACAAAAATAAAATAGCATGCACAAAAAAATTTAATTTGGAACCCGGGGGGATTCAAACCGTGGTCCTTGATTAGGGGTAAACGGTAGAAACCACTACACCAAGGTATTCATATTTTTTTTCAAATCCTTCAACAATTATTTAAACCAAATGTTAGTAGAAGGAAATAATAAAAAAAAAGAACCAAAACATGCTACGATTTGTAAAGTTTCTACGGTTCTTTTTGTGAGACAACCTACATTTGCCTTTTCATATATATATATATATATATATATATATGATTAGTTCATGAAATAACTAATTTTAATAAGAAAACTACATAATCATTAAAAAGAGAATGGGTAGAATTTTAAAAAGAAAAGGTAAAAATAGAACTTAAAATATATAAATTTTTAAACATTTTTATCTTTTGCATATGTTATTATTATTTTTTAAAATTATACCATCAAATTAAGAATTCTTTTATCTTTCATTTGATTATAAATAATGTTATAAAAAAAATAAGAATTAACTTGTTTTTTCCCCTTATTTTTAATACTGCATATGTGTAGTATCACCCCAAAAACCTAACCCATACCCCACCCCACCCAAAAACCTAACCCCTCACCCCACCCCACCCAACCCAAAAACCTAACCCCCACCCCACCCCCACCCCACCCTCACCCAAAAACCTAACCCCCACCCCACCCGCACCCAAAAACCTAACCCCCCCACCCCACCCCCACCCAAAAACCTAACCCCCCCCCACCCCACCCCCACCCAAAAACCTAACCCCCCCACCCCACCCCCACCCAAAAACCTAACCCCCCCACCCCTACCTAAAAACCCCACCCCCACCCAAAAACCTAACCTCCCACCCCACCCACACCCACACCCACACTCAAAAACCTAACCTCCCACACCCCACCCCCCCACCCAAAAACCCCCTACCCCACGCCCCACCCAAAAACCTAACCCCCACCCCACCCCCACCCAAAAACCTAACCCCCACCCCACCCCCACCCAAAAACCTAACCTCTCACCCCAACCCTACCCAAAAACCCCCTACCCCACCCCCCACCCAAAAACCTAACCCCCCCACCCCACCTCCACCCAAAAACCTAACCCCCCCCACCCCCACCCAAAAACCTAACCCCCCACACCCATCGCCAAAAACCTAAACCCCCATACCCACCCCAAAAACCTAAACCCTCCACATCCACCCCCAAAAACCTAAACCCCTCAACCACCCCCACCCAAAAACCTAAACCTACCTACCCCACCCACTCCTACCCTCAAAAACCTAACCCTAAAAGATAAATTAAACCATAAAGCTAAACTATGCATTTTTACGTTATGTTTTTTTTGAACGAGGATGACATGGGGAATATGGTTTCCAAACCACTTTTTTAGATTTTGATTTATATTTTGAGTTATGATTTTTTTAATTATTTTTTTGAATTTTTTTACCTTTAATGAGTAGTTCTCTAGTTCTCTCGTTAAAATGAGTTTTCTTATGATCTTCTCCCTATATATATATATATATATATATATATATATATATATATATATATATATATATATATATATATATCGGGTAAAGTTCAAATGTAAACTTGTAAACCAAAAAAACTAAATTCTGATCACACATTTATTTTCATCTTATTTTAATCTATTCTCCAAAAGTCAAACACTCATTTAGTTATAATAAACATGTGACCAGAATTTGGGGTTTAGTTTACACATTTAAAAGTGGTTTACATTTGATAATTTTCATATATATATATATATATATATATATATATATAATTATAGTTAAAACACTTATATTATTATCATTCGGTTATTTTTTCTCAAATAATATACATTTAATTATTCCTAAAATAATTAATGCCGCTATTAATCTTTCGCGTTTAATGCGTCTAACATATTAACAAAAAATGTCGTTGCCTGTTATGTGACTCTTTAGGATCAACTTCATTAGTAACATTATATCATGTTACACTTGGGTATACTAGATGCAACAAATCTCTACTTGCATAAGTTTAACACACATATATGAATACAGACAGTGTCGAGCGTCAAGCATCACCACACTGCCCCAAATAGGAGTGTTTAAATGAATCGAATCGGGTTATTCAGTTTATTCGACTTTGGAATTTTTTTCTTGATTCGAATTCGAATAAGAATCACTTAAACTGATTCGAATAAGCTTATTCGATTTGAATCGAATTCGGTTTATTCTAATGGGATTCGAATAATGAACACACCTAGCCCCAAATGAAACTGGATAATTTCACAAGTCATCCACTATTACCAACTAGTCAAGATACACTTACTGTTGTAATGATCTACAACTCTTTGTCAATATTTATCCTTTATGTTATTCAGACATTCTATTGAACATGACACATGGATCGAATAATTCTTACTTATGTTAAATTACTCTATTTCTTGATCGAGATTCAAAGTGGTCTATCCAAACTCTCAGTTTGAGCTTGACCATACACTTTATACCAGTTTGAACCAACGAGTGGCCCATAGATGTCTTTCGCTCACAGTAGTAAGGGTACAGATCCCTTCTGGACTACATACAACTCTCACTATACATCAAATCATTTATGACTAAGTTACTTATGAATATCCGGTTAGGGGCGGTGTTAGAAAATATCAGCAAATAACCTTTTGTATAATCAAGCTTCAAGTATACATCTCAGGTTTGAGGATACAAGAGACTATGCTTCTTTCAAAACATACTCATGACGACGATCCATAAAGTAGTTCTAAAACGAGTCACGACCAATATGTATAACTCTGTAAATATCTATTAATCCCGGATGCAATACTTTGCCACTTCTCACCCCGTGAAAGCTAACCAATAGATTCATAATAGTCTTACTTTAGAATTACTCCCGTAATTCTAATTGACTACAAACATTTTGAACAAACCTTCTATCCAAGGATCTTAAATGTACTAATATACAATACTCGCTAAAGTAGAAAACAATAACCCTTTATTTTAATCAGATAAAATGACACCGTTTACAAAATTATCCATATACTAAGTACATATCATATCGAATCACTAGCAAAATGAAGCCCGATAGAACTAGCACATTTCTTTTGCTTGACTTGATATTGTGATCAGGGCAACTAGATTTAGATCTTTGTGAATTTTGCTTAACTTGATGTTCCTTCGTTCTACTACTTCCCATATGTATTGAAACTGCCTCGGGTTATGCATGGTGATATGATGAGACCTTGGTACCTTTGCTTGTACAATGGCATCACAGTAATCATAGAATATCTCTATAGGTTTCTTGATGTTTAGCATCACATCTAGAGAAGTATGAATTTCTTCATCCAAGCTGCTTCTTAAGCCACACCCGAGGCTGCAATGTATTCAGATTTAGGTGTGGATGGAGCAACAACACTCTGCTTGGTACTATTATAAGTGATTGCTCTTCCATTGAGTGTGAAAAAATATCACGTCTACGAGCGAGAATCATCTCGATATGTCTGGAAACTAGTATCAGTGTAACACTTACACTGAGCTCATTTTCCAGTCCACCATATATTAAGAACATATCCTTAGACCTTATCAAATACTTTAGGATATTCTTAAAAGATGTCCAACGGCTTTCACCCGAGTTTTGTTAATATCTTCTCATCATGCTCAATTTATATGACACATTAGGTCTAGTGCATAACACATCGTACATGATCGATCTAATAGCTGAAGCATATGGCACTCTTTCCATATTCTCCTTCTCATGTTCGGCTTGGGACATTGAGATTTGTCTAAGATCGTTCCATGTCCTATGGGTAAAGTTCCACGCTTAAAATCTTGCATTGAAAATTGTCTGATGACTTTATCAATGTACGCAGTTTGGCTTAGGCCAATAAATCGCTTTGATCTATCTCTATAGATCTTTATTTCGAGAATATAAGCGGCTTCTCACAGATCCTTCATTGTGAAACACTTCATATCCGAGATTTGATTTCTTGTAGCATCGGAATGTCATTTCCCATAAGCAGTATGTCGTTCACATTAAAGATCAAGAATGTGGTTACACTCCTACTAGCTTTCTTGTAAACATATTGATAGATGTCGTTTGCTCAATAAAAAAAATGCTTAAACACCTTAACTAGTAAGGGTAAGTAGAGTATCGTATCCACGAGGAGTATTTGGAAAGTGTTACTTTGTTACAATATTTAAAGACAGAAAACAATGACAACTAATTTGGATTTGGGTTTAAAACAATGATGAGAAAGGTAATCCTCTCCGAGGTTCGGGTATGCAAACACAAGTTCCTTCAAAATAATTAGCAAACAATTACATAGATATAATTACACGGTTCAATTGAATTCAGTTATAATATGAGAACCCGTTGTAAATAAAACTTATTCTCATACAACCATCAATGACAAACCAACTATAATCTAACCCCCAAATTGTCCCCGATGTAAAGAAACCCGAGACTATTGAGACTTGAACAACAATTTGAAATCAATCAATGAAGTTTAAAGTATTCAATCAATAAATGAAATCATATGGCTTCACATGCCAATTAAGATTACAAACCAATGCTAATCCTTCAAGAGATTACAAGTGTTCAACAAACCCTAGACCAAAAGAGGACTACAAGAGATTTAGCCACTCATAACAATAATCAAATCTAATGTATTAAAACTTACAATCATGAAATATCAAGAACAAACGATCCAAGTATGGTAGAAATCGCCTTCTTGGAGCTTTGGAACGGCTAGAATCGAGAGTAATCAGAATGGGGGCTGCTGATGGTGAAAACCTGATTTAGGTTAATTTTTCCCGTAAAACATGTTTCTCGCATACCGCGAATATGGGAGACAAGTCCCTCACGTACCGCGAGGGACAAACTAGTCGGGCACGCCTTTTAATTTCTTCGCGTGCCGCGGACATGCTTCCCCAGGTCTTTGCATACCGCAAAGACCAGAAATCTCATAAATTTGACTTTGTGACCTTTTTGATCCTCGTGCTTCGTGTCCGACTGCTTCGCTCCCGTTTCTCGCTCTTTTAGCACATAAAACCTGGGAGGTAGACACAACCACAACACACATAAAATCGAACAAATATACAACTCAAAACAACTAAAACGCACACGCAACATGATATAAACACAGGTTATTAAACGCTACATCACATACGGCTCATCTTCATTCTTTATAAAACCTAACTCTTTGATCTTCTTATTAAATCAAAGATTCTAGATTCTAGATTCTTGCTTAAGTCCATATCCTTAAGCTTACACACTTTATCAAGATGATTAGGATCGACAAAACCCTCTAGCTAAGTGATATAGACATCTTCACCTGGATGCCCATTTAGGAAATTCGTTTTGACATCCATTTTCCATATCTCATAGTCATAATATGCTCCCATGACAATCAAAATCCTGATACACTTAAGCATGGCTACTGGCGAAAAGGTTTCATCATAATCAATTCCTTGAGTCTGAGTGAATCATTTTGCTACAAGCCTTTCTTCGTAGGTGTGTACATTTCCATCCATGTTAGTTTTCATCTTGAAAACCCATTTGCTTCCACCTTCCTTGCAGTTTGGAGGTATATCAACTAAGTCCCGGACTTGGTTATCATGGATTGTATCTCAACGACCATGGCTTCCAGCCATTTTTTAGATTTAGGATCTGAAACATCAGTCTTGTAGTTACTGGGTTCACTTTGAACCACTACGTATGCATCGTCATTGCTGACGAGATAACCATATCTCCCAGGCTCATGATGAGTTCTACCAGACCTGCATACAATTGATGTTACATTTATTTCCTGAATACTCTAAGGTCCAGGCTCAAGAACCGTTTGTTGATTCATTGGTTCTTCCTGTGACGGTGCATTCTTTGGTTCTCGAATCTCTTCAAGATCCAAACTTCTTTCTGTCTATTCCTTGGCGACGAACTCTTCTTCCAAGAAGACTCCTCTCCTAACTTAGCTGGATATGCGATTGTATAGCATTTCATTCGCAATCGTGCTCCACATATGCAAGCGGGCAGCCGTGTGCAAGAATTGAGCGGAAGTCGGAAATCATCACCCGAATGGAGATTGAGTTCGGGTAATTAATTCCAAATCTGCAAAATTAAGCTTAAAGCACACCAACAAGCATCATAACGACTCAATAACAAGACGCAAATGAAATAAAAGACAAGACTGACTCACACAATTAAAAACAAAGATTGACACCTTTTTTAATTTTTAATTTTTTTATTTATATATATATATATATATATATATATATTTTCGCGTGTCGCGAAAGGATGGAAGGAGATCTCCGCGTACCGCCAGGGACAAAAAACAAGTACCGGACAACCAGTCCCTCGCGTACCGCGAAAGAATGGGACTTGGTGTTCGCATACCGCGAAGACCTGGAATTACTGTCTGACGACATAAAACTGGCCCAAGGGCCTCGCGTACCGCGAGGACCACTTCTTGACAGAAAGAAATGTTGAAATTTTGAGTGTTTGCCTTAGAAAAATTATCAACTTTTTCAAACTCAAAATTTCAACCTTGTCCAAAACCTGTTCCAACACTTGAATAATCTTCATACTTACCTGGAACGTGATTACCCATCATGTTCCTTGCCAAAATCGACACAAAAACCTACAAAACTTGGAAAAAACTATGAAAACATACTGAAACATCAAAATTCATAAAACTCAACAAATGGTTCCCTACCCCCCAAGACCTTGTGCATTGCCCTCAATGGCACATAGATGAGCCCCAAAACACTTCAAAGGTTTCCCCACACTTGGTCGAATGCACTAAAACAAAAAACAAAGCAATAAAATCCTAACTCACTTTCGTAAGCATCACGGATGCATTTAGCGTATGCACCAAGCCATTTAAACCCCTCGGTAGCCCGAGCGGACGAGTTTAGTCTCGTGAGGGTTTCTAGGGAACACACCCACAATGTTCAAACAATAAAACAAAGACTAGACAAAGTAAAAATTAGGTTGCCTCCTAAGAGCGCTAAGTTTAACGTCTTCATCCAGAAGCGGTGTACCTGACATTAGTTACGTGTCTCCATCCTCGAGAATGCTCAAGAACAACACCTCCACTTGCTTGTCCGGACCATTGATGTCATTAGGCTTTAAGTATGGATTCAAACGATGGCCATTCACTGTTTGCCTCAAATGGTCTTCAAAGTCCTCTATCTCAATGTCACCCGAGTTACCCACTTTGGTCACCAAGTAAGGACCGGTCCACTTGCTCTTTAACTTACCTGGTAAGAGCTTCAACTTGGAGTTGAACAACCACACCTTTTGCCCAATTGCAAAGGTTTTCAACCAGATATTTGCATCGTGCACCTTCTTCATCTTATCCTTGTAGATCGAGGCATTCTCGTATGCATCATCCCTGATTTCCTCCAACTCACACAAGCATAACTGTCTTTGCTTACCTGCAGCATCATAATCAAGATTAACATTTTTAATAGCCCATAATGCTCGATGAGCCAACTCAACAGGTAAGTGACATCCCTTCCCATAGACCAACCGGTATGGAGTAGTGCCAATAGGTGTCTTGTAAGCAGTACGGTATGCCCACAAAGCATCATTTAGTTTGTTTAACCAATCCTTGGGTCAGACCGTACTATTTTCTACAAAATTTCTTTGGTTTGCCTATTGGACACCTCCACTTGCCCACTTGTTTGTGGATGATAAGGTGTGGCAATCCGGTGGTCTACACCATAGCGTTTCAACAGTTTTCCAAAATGAAAATTCTTAAAATGAGATCCCCCATCACTTATGATCACACGGGGGAGCCCAAATCTAGAAAAATGTTAGACTGCACAAACTTGCAAACCACACTATGGTCGTTGGTCTTGGTATCAATTGCTTCGACCCATTTTGACGCATAGTCAACGACCACCAAGATGTACAAATTTCCAAAATATTTGGGAATGGGCCATGAAATCAATCCCCCAAACATCAAAAATATCAACAACGAGGATTGGTTGCATGGGCATCTCATTCCTCTTTGTGATGCTACCCATCTTTTGACAGTTTGTACAAGTTCTAGTAAATTCAAAGGAATCTTTAAAAATAGTGGGCAAAAATAACCCGCAAGATAAAATTCTATGTCATGTTTTCTGGCCACTAAAATGGCCACCACACGTAAACGTATGTGCAAGCTCCAACATTGTCGGGATCTCTGATTCAGGAATACAACGCCTGATGAGTTGGTCCGCTCCCACCTTGAACAAATCTGGTTCATCCCACATGTACTGGTTGACCTTTGTCAGGAATTTGTTCTTCTTCTTCTTGGTCCAGACTTAAGGAATAGTACCTGTAACCAAATAGTTAGCAATACCTGCATACCAAAGATCAGAAGATGGAATAGACATTAAACACTCATCAGGGAACCGCTCATTAATATCAGGAGTGACATCCTCATCTTTCCTTTGAATCCGTGACATATGGTCAGCCACGAAGTTCTCACATCCCTTCTTGTCTCGGATCTCCAGATCAAATTCCCGCAATAAAAGGACCCACCTGATCAACCTAGGCTTGGCATCCTTCTTTGCCATCAAATATCGGACAGCTGCATGATCAGAGTAAACAATTACTTTGCTTCCCCAAATATAAGGCCTGAATTTGTCTAAGGCATAGACAATTGCAAGCAACTCCTTCTCTGTTGTGGTGTAATTCAACTGAGCACCAGAGAGGGTCTTGCTTGCATAGTAAGTGACAACGGGTCGTTTGTCTACCTTTTGACCCAAAACAGCCCCAACCGCATAATCACTCGCATCACACATTATTTCAAAAGGAAGATTCCAGTCTGGTGATTGCAAGATTGGGGCTTGTACCAATTGATCTTTTAAAACATGGAAAGCATTTAAACAATTCTGATCAAATTCAAAAGGCACATCTTTAAGAAGTAAGTTACATAAAGGTTTTGTGATGACACTAAATCCCTTAATAAACCTATCGTAAAACCCGGCATGACCTAGAAAAGAGCGCACACCTTTAACATTCGTCGGGGGAGGTAATGTTGAAAATCACTAATTTTTGCTTTGTCTACCTCAATCCCCCGACTTGACTCCACATTCCCCAAAACAATACCCTCTTGAACCATGAAATGGCTCTTTTCCCAGCTTAAAACCAAATTAGTTTCTACGCATCATTGCAACACTTTACACAATTCATGTAAACAAACCTCAAACGATGAGCCAAAAACTGAGAAGTCATCCATAAAGATCTCAAGCGACTCCCCGACCATGTCCAAGAAAATACTCATCATACACCTTTGAAAGGTGGTCGAGGCGTTGCACAACCCAAATTGTATCCCCCTAAAGGCAAAGGTACCATAAGGGCATGTGAAGGTGGTCTTTTCCTGATCAATAGGATGGATGGCTCTTTGGTTATAACCTGAGTAACCATCTAGAAAGCAGTAAAACTTCTGACATGATAACTTCTCTATCATTTGGTCAATGAATGGCAAAGGGAAATGATCCTTTGAGGTGGCAGCATTCAGCTTCCTGTAATCAATACACACACGCCACCCGGTTACCGGCCGAGTGGCAATTTGCTCACCATCATCACCTGTTATTACTTGTATACCTGCTTTCTTGGGCACTATTTGGGTTGGACTCATCCATGGACTGACATAAATAGGATAGATGATCCCGAGAACCACTTCAAAACCTCCTTCCTGACAACCTCACGCATGTTTGGATTAAGACGGAGTTGTGTATCCCGCGAAGGTCTTGCATCCGTGTCTGTGATGATCTTGTGCATCACAATGGAGGGACTAACACCCTTCAAATCAACAATGGTCCAACCAATTGCAGCCTTGTAATCTTGAAGCACCTTCAGTAGTGCCTCCTGTTCTTCATCCAGGTTGGATGCAATGACGTCAGGTAAAGTTTCACCCTACCCCAGAAATGCATACTTGAGGTTTTTGGGGAGGTCCTTCAACTCTACCTTTGGGGGGCTGATAGGTGATGGTTGTAGCCCCGAGTCAATCTCTATTGGTAGACTCTCCACATGATGTGTCCATGGAGGTCTACCATACTTCACTACTAAAGCTTCAGCAAGCTCTTCTTCATTTTTCAAATCAAGCTCCAGTTCCTGTTCAACCCTGTTACAAACAAAACACTCCTCTGTGGATTCTTCCTCAGAATGAGGATAGCATCCTTCAATGATGTCTGCCATAAAGCATTCATCACTTGGCAGGGAGTAAGATTCATTTGAAACCCTGTCACAAACAAAACACTCCTTTGTGGATTCTTCCTCAGAATGAGGATAGCATCCTTCAATGATGTCTGCCATAAAGCATTCATCACTTGGCAGAGGGTTAGATTCATTTGAAAAGATATTTAAACATATCCTTCTATTTCTAAATGTCATATCAACTGTGCCTAAGCGACATTCAATCAAAGAGTGGGATATGGCTAAGAAGGGTCGACCCAAAATGACAGTTGGTTCAGTGACCTTTTCAGATTGCACATTGTCAAGAACGAAGAAATCCACCGGATAGTAGAATTGATCCACTTTCACTATCACATCACGAACAATCCCTCTTGGGAGCTTGGGGTCAAATATGCCAACACCACGGTGGTATTGGCTCGACGTACAGGACCAAAGTCATATTGGTCATACAAACTCCCGGGAAGGATGCTCACACTTGCTCCAAGATCCAATAACGCCTTGCTCATTTTGAAATCACCCATTTGTATAGAAATTATGGGCGCTCCTCGATCTTGGAGTTTAGGTGGAAGAGAACCAGTCAAAATTGCACTGACTCGTGCATTCAGATCAAGCTTTTCAGGAATTTTGTGATGCCTTTTCTGAGTGCACAAGTCTTTCAAATACTTTGCATAGACTGGTATCTGTTTAGTCGCATCAAAAAGCGGTATATTAATTTTTACCTGTTTGAAGAGTTCCCAGATTTCCTCTTGTTGAGGACCTCACTTCTTGACCGCCACCTGTTTACCCGCATTCACTAAAGAAGCAGGGAATGGCACCCTTGGAGGCACCACTCCCCCCATTATCAACACTGGATAACGTTTTAGGAAAAGGTGGTTCTTTTGGAAAAGCAACCCGTGTAACCGGAATCGGTTCGGGTTCATCATCACTGACATAATGCTCATCAATGTCCTCCACCACACCATTAACAAAAGGTGGTGGAGGTGTAACTTTGTTGTCATAAACCTTACCACTTCGGAGAGTACTAACCTTGCCCATGTGGCTGTTCTTCATGTTCTGTTCCCCGAAGTGTGATGAGAGGGGTTGGTCACCGTATCACTTGGAAGCTTCCCACTACTCTTCTTCAACTTAACTATTTTAGTGGCAAATTGCCCCATTTGAGTAGTCATGACTTGGAAAGCTTTATCACGCACATCATCGGCGTGGCTCTTCTTTTGCAAGTCTTGTTGGATAGACTTCAATAGACCCAACATAACATCCTCACTACTCGGATTAGTGGATCCAAATGATCCTCCTTGCTCATTCCCCTTTTGGTATCCCCTTTGGTTGTTGTTTTGACTATAGTTTTGGTTTCGGTGCTGGAATGGTTGTTGACCTCTTTGACCACTACCTTGAAAATTGGGGTTAGCTTGATTTGAGGCATCCCCATAACGGAAGTTGGGATGGTTTCTAAGGCCCGAGTGGTACTTGTTGGAGTTCATATCATATTTTCTACCACCCCCTTGCACATAATTTACATCTTCAAAAGTACATGTACAAGTGGCACCATTATGCCCCAACTCACCACATTGGTCACAAACCTCATACTGTTGACCCCCAATACCCATGTTGGCTACCTGCTTCTCTAGCTTCTCTAACCTGCTTGCCTCAACACTAGGGCTGTCAACTGCTCTAAACACCGAATGCCTTGCCCGCCTTGAAGATTGGGCTTTCCTCTTGGATGTCACTGCCATCCTCTCCAAATAATCCCAGTCCACATCCTCATAGTTAGTACCAAATGTTCCATTAGAAATGGCGTTGAGGTCTCTAGAATCATCATCTGTCAAACCCTTATGGAAGGCATTTAGTATCTCCCACATTTGCAAACCGTGGTGGGGGCAATTCTTTATCAACATCTTGAAGCGAAGGAAAGCTTCATGAAATAACTCTCCAAACTGTTGTTAGAAGTTCCTGATGTTCTTCCTAGCATCACTAGTTCTCTGATTGGTGTAGAACTCATCCAAGAACTGTTGTTGCATATCACCCCAAGTGTAGATAGAAGTAGAAAGCAAAGAATGAAACCACTGTTGAACCTTGTCTTCTAGGGTGAATTGGAACAACACTAACTTCACATCATCAGGTGTGAATCCCTGTCCCCCAATGGTGTTGCACATGGCATCATAAGCACTTAGATGCAAATATGGCCCTTATGTTCCTCGACCATGATACTTAGGCAAATTTTGGATTGCTTGGGACCGCACTTCAAAGGATCTTCCATGTTGTTGTGGGATAACAACTGGAGATGGATTATAACAGGGCCCCTATCATGTTTCCTTGGAATGCCTCTCGGATTGTCAACAGGAGGAATGGCATTCCTAGGACCCGGTCGTCTTTGGCTATTGATAGGCTGTTGTGGTGGTGGGATTGGTGTAGGAATATCATGCTGAGGTGGTTGCTGTGTCAACCTGTGATCAAACTGATGCTCATTTGGTCTTTCAAACCGAACACCTGTATCCTGTCTCCTATGCACTGGTGACCTAACCCTCTGTCTTTCCCTTCTGTCAACATCATCATCCTCATAACCCTCAAACTCATCATCAAAACCATCTATATCGTCCTCATAATCCAACCCTGAATTGTATGGATGAAAACCTGGTGGTGGGGTTGACTAGAATATACATGGCTTTGTCATATGTGGTCGTGAAGTTGGTGGTGGTAGGTGATCTGTCACTACCCTCACATATGGTGAATAATAGTGAGATTCAGGTCTAAACTCAAAGGATTGGCTTACTTGTGGTAGGGAGTGGCCAAATTTTGGTAATGGAGGAATTTGGCTAGTGGATTGGTTGAGGTTCTTATCTGTTCTAAGTGGAGGAACAGATGACGAGAACATGCCTGAGGTGGCTTGCTGCTCTGGTGGTAACTGACTCGCAGGAGGCAGATCATATTGCTTCCCATGATCCGGTTTATTCTCCATGTTGGTTGGAAAAGACACTACTCTATTTGTTCTGTGAAATACCCTGTTTTGCCTAACAGTCTTTTCAATATCTGGATCAAAAAGCAATGGGGAGGATTTGTTGGAGTATCTTGTATGATGCATATAACTGATAATTCACCTGCACAACACAAACAAGAAAACCCATGTAACACTGAACAAAACAAAATAAAATAAGACAAGAAAAGTAAACAAGAATTTGGATTTTTGTAAGATTTAGAAAACAATAACAAATTAACACTAAGCGTACTAACTCCTCGGCAACGGCGCCATTTTGATCGATGTCGTTTGGTCAATGAAAAACAATGCTTAAACACCTTAACTAGTAAAGGTAAGTAGAGTATCGTATCCACGAGGAGTATGTGGAAAGTGTTACTTTGGTACAATATTCAAAGACAAAAAACAATGACAACTGATTTGGATTTGGGTTTAAAACAATGATGAGAAAGGTAATCCTCTCCGGGGTTCGGTTATGCAAACACAAGTTCCTTCAAGATAATTAGCAAACAATTACATAGACATAATCATATGATTCAATTGAATTTAGTGATAATATAAGAACCCATTGTAAATAAAACTTATTCTCATACAACCATCAATGACAAACCAACTATAATCCAACCCCCAAATTGTCCCCGATTTAGAGAAACCCTAGACTATTAAGACTTGAACAATAATTCGAAATCAATCAATGAAGTTTAAAGTATTCAATCAATAAATGAAATCATACGGCTTAACATGCCAGTCAAGATTACAAACCAATGCTAATCCTTCAAGAGATTACAAGTGTTCAACAAAACCCTAGACCCAAAGAGGACTACAAGAGATTTAGCTACTCATACTCATAACAATAATTAAATCTAATGTATTAGGACTTACAATCATGAAATAACAAGAACAAACGACCCAAGTATGGTAGAAATCTCCTTCTTGGAGCTTTGGAACGGCTGGAATCGAGAGTAATCGTTATGTGGGCTGCTGATGGTGAAAACCTGATTTAGGTTAATTTTTCCGGTAAAACATGTTTCTCGCATACCGCGAAGATGGGAGACAAGTCCCTCGCGTACCACGAGGGACAAACTAGTCGGGCGCGCCTTTTAAATTCTTCGCGTACCACGAACATGCTT
The DNA here is from genome assembly GCA_023525975.1 of Smallanthus sonchifolius. NCBI lineage: Eukaryota > Viridiplantae > Streptophyta > Magnoliopsida > Asterales > Asteraceae > Smallanthus > Smallanthus sonchifolius. The sequence continues at coordinate 58,116,549 of CM042038.1, forward strand.
CCATAGGTCTTCGCGTCAGAAATCTCATAAATTTGACTTTTTGACCTTTTTGATCCTCGTGCTTCGTGTCTGACTGCTTCGCTTCCGTTTCTCGCACTTTTAGCACGTAAAACCTGGGAGGTAGACACAACCGCAACACGCATAAAATTGAACAAATATACAACTCAAAACAACTAAAACTCACACGCAACGGGATATAAACACGGGTTATTAAACCCTACATCACATACGGCTCATCTTCATTCTTTATAAAACCAAACTCTTTGATCTTATTAAATCAAAGATTCTAGCTTCTAGATTCTTGCTTAAGTCCATAAATGGACTCCTTAAGCTTACACACTTTATCAAGATGATTAGGATCGACAAAACCCTCTAGCTAAGTGATATATACATCTTCACCTAGATGTCCATTTAGGAAATTCGTTTTGATATCCATTTTCCATATCTCATAGTCATAATATGCTCCCATGACAATCAAAATCCGGATACACTTAAGCATGGCTACTGGCGAAAAGGTTTCATTATAATCAATTCCTTGAGTCTGAGTGAATCATTTCGTTACAAGCCTTTCTTCGTAGGTGTGTACATTTCCATCCATGTTAGTTTCATCTTGAAAACCCATTTGCTTCCACCTGCCTTGTAGTTTGGAGGTATATCAACTAAGTCCCGGACTTGGTTATCATACATGGATTGTATCTCAGCGATCATGGCTTCCAGCCATTTTTTAGATTTAGGATCCGAAACATCAGTCTTGTAGTTAGTGGGTTCACTTTTAACCACTAAGTATACATCGTCATTGCTGACGAGATAACCAATCTCCCAGGCTCATGACGAGTTCTACCAGACCTGGATACAATCGATGTTACATTTATTTCCTGAATACTCTGAGGTCCAGGCTCAACAACCGTTTGTTGATTCACTGGTTCTTCCTGTGACGTTGCATTCTCTAGTTCTCGAATCTCTTCAAGATCTAAACTTCTTTCTGTCGATTCCTTGGCGACTTACTCTTCTTCCAAGAAGTCTCCTCTCCTGTTGATTTATACTTTATTCTTAGCAGAGTTGTAGAAGTAGTATGCTTTAGTCTCTCTTAGGCATCAGACGAAAACACACTTTTCGACCCTGGGTTCTAACTTGTTGGACGTCTCATGTTTAACGTACGCATCACAAACCTCGACCCTTAAATACGATGATTAGGATCGACAAAACCCTCTAGTTAAGTGATATAGTCGTCTTCACCTAGATGTCCATTTAGGAAATTCGTTTTGACATCCATTTTCCATATCTCATAGTCATAATATGCTCCCATGACAATCAAAATTTGGATACACTTAAGCATGGCTACTGGCGAAAAGGTTTCATCATAATCAATTCCTTGAGTATGAGTGAATCATTTTGCTACAAGCCTTTCTTCGTAGGTGTGTACATTTCCATTCATGTTAGTTTTCATCTTGAAAACCCATTTGCTTCCACCTGCCTTGCAATTTGGAGGTAGATCAACTAAGTCCCAGACTTGGTTATCATACATGGATTGTATCTCAGCGCCCATGTCTTCCAGCCATTTTTTAGATTTAGGATCCGAAACATCAGTCTTGTAGTTAGTGGGTTCACTTTGAACCACTAAGTATAGATCGTCATTGCTGACAAGATAACCATATCTCCCAAGCTCATGACGAGTTCTACCAGACCTGCTTATAATCGATGTTACATTTATTTCCTGAATACTTTGAGGTCCAGGCTCAACAACCGTTTGTTGATTCACTGGTTCTTCTTGTGACGGTGCATTATCTGGTTCTCGAATCTCTTCAAGATCCAAATTTCTTTCTGTCGATTCCTTGGCGATGAACTCTTCTTCCAAGAAGACTCCTCTCCTGTTGATGAATACTTTATTCTTAGCAGAGTTGTAGAAGTAGTATGCTTTAGTCTCTTTCAGGCATCAGACGAAAACACACTTTTCGAACCTGGGTTCTAACTTGTTGGACGTCTCATGTTTAACGTACGCATCATAAACCTAGACCCTTAAGTACGATAAGTTCGGACTCTTCCCATTCTGTATCTCATATGGGGTTTTATCTAACTTTTTGATTGGAACCATGTTGAATTTGGGCTGCGGTTTCCAAGGCATAACTCCAAAAAAAGTGTGGTAGGGGTGTACAAATCATCATTGATCGAACCATGTCTAAGAATGTTTGATTTCTCTTTCCGGACACACCATTGTGATGTGATGTTCTAGGTAGAGTCAATTATGAAACTATTTGACAGTTCTTAAGATGATTATCAAAGTTAACTTAGATACACGCCACCATGATCCGATCGAATGATCTTTATTGTTTTCCCAACATGATTCTGAACTCCATTCTGGAAGGTTTTGAAGATATAAAAACTCCATACTTATGTTTCACTAATTAAACATAACCATACCGACTTTGGTCGTCTGTGAATTTTATGAAGTATCTCTCGCATGATCTAGATATTGCCCTAAAAGGAATACATACATCCGTATGTATGGGACCTAATAGATCTGAGGCTCTTTCACCTAATCATGGGAAATTTGCCTTGGTCATCTTTCCACTTAAGTATGATTCACAAATGTTAAACATCTCAAAACCGATAGGTTCCAAGATTCCACCAGACTGGAGTTTTGACACGCTTTTCTTACTTATGTGACCAAGTCTACATTGCCATAGATATTTCATGTTCACATCAACCTTTGATCTTTTGATGTTTAGTGCATAGATAGATTTATTGCATGAAGTACTCATGTTTATTTCATAAATAAAATTGGGAGGCCTCAAAATGAAACTATTATCGAAATAACCAAAATATCATTATCATAAAAAGTATAATGAACTCCTTGTTCACACAATGAGAAACTGAAACAATCTTCCTAGCCAAAAAGTATAATGAACTCCTTTTTCACGCAATGTTAAATACAAGTCATTTGGCAAAAGTAAGGAATATTCACAGCAGCACGATTTCCATTCCCCGCATGCAGATCCAAATCGCCCGGCTTCAGTTCTCTAACTCTTCCCAGTCCTGCAAATAATTGCAATTGTGAGTACCACTACCAATATCAAATACCTAGGTGTCATGGGAGTAAGAATATAATTCTATTATATAGATACCTGAAGTGCTTGCTTCATCACCACTTGCTTTTCTGAGTTCAACAAGGTTTGAAATAGAAGTCTCCTCCCAATACACATATTTAATGCTTGGTGAATCCATGGAAAGATCCCTCACATTTTGCTCACCTTGTTCCTTGGACTCTTTTTATTTACCCCCATTACTTGAAGATTCTACTTCAACAACTCTCTAAACATCTGACGTAATTCTGTATTAAAATTTAGAGTAAATTACTGTTTGAATCCCTGACGTTTGACCATTTTAACTATTTGAGTCCCTTATGTTTAAATCCCTCTTTTAACCCTGACGTTTCATTTTTGCTTCTATTTGAGTCCAAATGGCTAACGTCGTTACATTTAACAGTTATCTTTCTTCTAAATGACCAAAATACCCTCAAGGAATCAAATGGTTCAAATATATTATATATTCTACCCCGTCTCTTCCCCCCCCACACACACCACCACCACCACCACAATTCATGTACTTAAAAATCCAATGGCCATCTCTCCAAACCTCCTGTTCATCTCTACCATGAAAATCAAACAAAACCTTAAAAACCCTCAAGTTCTGGTCCAAAAAGAAGAATAAAACATTCATCGCCATCATCATCCTCCACCACCATGGTTAGATTATGAAGATCAGACCTAAAAATCTACTGCAGGTGGAGCCCTAAAAATCTACTGAACATTCTAACGCCGCCGTTTACCTCGTCCTTGTCTTCCTGCTCCACCCGACTGAACACCCTAAAAAACCAACTACTTTACCACCTCCGTCGTCCTCGTCTTCCTGCTCCACAACCCTGATTTAACGCGGATCCGAAGGAGAGGGAAGTACCGGTTTTGTTGCTTCTCCTTCCGAACAGCCCTGTACAGATGAATGTGTTATTGTTAAAAATGGTATTGTTTGATAATACAAACATAATCACGAATACTATACATGATTGATGGAAAACTCAAATATATTGTTAGAAGATTCACCACCTAATACTAGATTGTTTCCATCAAAACCCGACGCCGCTAACTCGTCTTTGAAATTATTTGATAATACATGTGATGAAATTTAACAGATTTAGATAGAATTGACTGGACAGATGAATGAAACACATTCGTTTATATAGTATGTTTTAACGGAATCTTATGTCATATCAAATAATTGACGAAATCTTGTGTCGTATCAAATAATTGGTACACATAACGAGAAAAACTATCCGACACGCAAAACGGGAAAATGACCGTACAAGGAAGAAAGCTATATGAGTCGTATAGCCTCCATACGATTCGTATGGCTGACATTAATACGTGTCGTATAGGTTCTATATGACTCGTATAGAATATCGTTCAGAGAGATGTGACAAGACCTGCAGCATTGTTTGAAAGTCGTACTTTATACAAGTCGTAGAACATCTATAAGACTCGGATAATGTTTGGTTAATTTTCAGGTGATGTATTTTTTGGATGTCTCTTTAATTAAAAGCATAGGACCATCACTGAAATTCAAGGTTGGTGATTACACTTTGACTAGGTTGCCTTCAATGACATGTCAATCAAGATGATATTTCCACAAACGTATCAAATACTTTGTTGCACCAATTTGATGGCAAACTTATTTTTGAAGTCAAACATAAATATATGTGGTGGAAAACATGCAACGTATCAAATACTTTGTTGCTACAATTTGATGGCAAACTTATTTTTAAAGTCATATAAGGCAAAGAAACGTAAGTATTTGTGGTGGAAAACATTCGTAGAGTACATAGTTTTTTACTTTTACGAGTGTATGCAGCCATTAAGTACTGGTGTACCTTATTTAAGTCATACCCTTTTTAATGTAGGTTTACAAAAATGGTAAAGATCGCACTTATCTAGAGAACGTTATAATTTCATCACCTCCAAGTATAACACCTTAACTCGTCATGCATGAAACTACCAATCACAGGACTCATCGAATTTTCAGGCTTTTATGCAATCGTGGTAATTTATATAACTATAGTTTTTTGAGGTAAATGAATTTAAAATGTTATCATTTTTTTTAATGATATGACTTTTAAGTTGGTTATTTGTTGACATTGCATAGAGGTGCCTTGAAGCTCAAGCTGTCATCAGCGGTCGGTCGCTTGTGACCCGTTTTCGCGGGGGCCCAAATTAAAAAAAATATATATTTGTATATATATAAATAATTTTTTTTAGTTAGAAGTAGATGGAAATTTTATTGAGAGGCCCATAAATAATAAACCAAAAAAATATTTAAATATATTCATATCATCAACTATTTAACTATTACTAAACACCTTTAAACCAATAACTTAATTTTGTTGAGAGGCTTGTAAACAATACTATTTTTTTTCTTTTAAAGAATAATTAAATAATCATGTGAAACAATTAAGCAAATTATTTTAGCAGACGTTCTTTGCAACCCTCGACTCTTTGCAATCCCAAAATTGACGTTTCAATATCCACGATTCAATCCCAAAATTATCAGTCAGTAAATGAATACTAAATGATAGCCATATTGTTTTTGATTTACGTTAATTATAATCTGGGGATTTTAGTAAAAATATTAATATGTGGATTTCGACAAACTCCATAAGGTATTCGTTTTTTTATTTTGATTTTGCAGTTGTGAAATTTCTTGATAAACATAATCGAGCATTTCGTGGAAGAAATCGGAAGTTGTATAAAAAACAACGGTAATGTTTTGGGACTCATTGAGATGTTGGAAAAGTTTGACCCGATTATAAAAGAACACGTTCGACGTATCACGAAGACCTTCACGTGAATTATCTTGGACGTAATATTCAGAACGAGTTGATACTTTTATTAGATCATGAAATTAAATTAAAAATCATGACGAACTATTTGGTTTTTTGTTTCCAGATAACTTGAAGACAAAGAGCTTAAGTCGTGTTGTATTCTTTTTTATGATACATTGAAGTTTGAAGGAGAATCATATATTAATGGTGTTGAGCTATGTATGGAGTTAAAGTCGTTTGACAATATATTACCTAATAATATTCTCAAACCTACTGATGTTTAAAATACTTGAAGCAAGTCTATTTTTTTCCTAATGCATTAATTGCATATCGAATCTTGTTGACTTTTGCAATAACAGTGACATCTGTAGAAAGAAGCTTCTAAAAATTGAAGTTGTTGAAGTCGTACTTACAATCGAAAATGTCTCAAGAAAGACTTAATTGATTGACAATGATAGCTATTGAGAACGATATATTAATTAGTATCAATTGTGAAAAATTGATCGACAACTTTGCTTTGAAAAATGCTAGGAGAGTCACTCGGTTCGTTTAATTTTGTTATATTTATTGTTTAACTTTGTTTTGTATTTGTTTATCGCTACAAAAACGTTTTTTTTATTGTTATTACAATTATCATCGATCTTTGAAAAAAAAATTATATTTAAGGACCCATTTTTTAGTACTCTGGGGCACCCGATATCTCGGAGACGTCACTGACTTTGCACATCGCAACATGAACATATGCATACTAAATTGGTAGAACAAAATTACTAAAATAAATTCGAAATGTACAACATGGACCATTATTGGTATACACGACACAAATTTGAAGTTAATGATGAAGGTAAAACAGGTCTAGTTGATTTATGAATCATACATTTAGTTTTTAAAAAATGGTATTTATGTCACATAATTTTTATTTTAAGAGTATTTCATTGAACCTCTTGAGTGTTTTATGTTTAATTTAATTAGAAGTTTTTTTTATTTTAAACATATTTTATTACTGGAATTTAAGTTGAATAGTTTTATATTTCAGAATAACGGCAACCTCAACTGAAAATATTGTGACGCTATGACCCCATTGGCTAATAACACGGTTGGTGCGAACACCGTCGCCAATCATGCCAGAAAACCCGAGAAGTTCTTAGGTTTGCACTTTAAGAGATGGCAACAGAAGATGTTCTTCTATCTGACCACCTAGAATCTTGCTAGGTTCCTCACTGAATTTGCTCCCTAACCTAAGTAAGGGAGACCGACGTTCAAGTTCAAAGTGTGGTAGATGATTGGAAGCATTCAAATTTCTTGTGTCGTAACTACGCGTTAAACGACCTTGTCACTCATTGTATAATGTGTAATACAATATAAAATATTGTCAAATAATTATGGGAGTCTTTAGATAAGAAGTACAAAACGGAGGATGCTAGAACAAAGAAATTTGTTGTCGCCCGTTTCTTAAACTATAAAATGGTTGATTCCAGGACTATGATAAACCAAGCTCAAGAGTTGAAAGTTATATACTACATGATATGCACGTAGAGGGGATGACCCTAAGTGAGACATTTCAAGTGGTAACAGTGGTTGAGAAGTTGCCTCCCTCGTGGGTTGAGTTTAAGAATTATCTCATTGTCCATCTTCTTATTGAAGAGGACAAGAAGTTGGCTCACAATAGTAGTGTTGTCGCACTTTTGGAAAAGTCAACCTTGTTGAAACTTGTTAGTCCTTACGGGCAACAAAAGCCAAAGGTGAGGCAAAGGGAAAAAGGCAAAGTTCAAAAGGAAAAAGGTAAATGGAAAACAAAAGTGGTCAACCTTGGACCAAAGAAAAGGGATATGCAAAAGAAGTCCTCTCCTTTCTAAGGAAAGTGTTACAACTGTCAAGAGGATGGACGCAACGCCTATAATTTAAAGGCACCAAAGCGTGAGAGGGTGCATGTGGTGGAAGATGTCAAGATGGACAATGGACATGGTCGTAATGATAACCGAAGCTTCGGGTATGATTGCGGAAGTCAACTTTGTGGGTTACAAACCTCAATATGTGAACTTGATGTGTAACTTTAGTTGTTGGATCACGGGACAATTTGAGATTAAATATTGTTATACCTAGTGTTTACATAGCCTCGCAGCTTACGTTTAAATAAATTAACATGGACACGGTTGGTAACCAGCACACAACGCGATGTCTAATTACTAATATTAAATAGAGTAATTTGCAATTTGCATCCCTTTGTTTACTCCAATAAACACTTTTGGTCCCTAAGTTTGAATTTTCTACCTCTGAGTCCCTATAGTTTCATTTTTTCTTCTATCGAGTCTCTGATGCTAACACTCGTTACTTATCCGTCAGTGATGAGGGGTACATTCTTCATTTTGCTTGGCTTTTTGGGGGCAGTTCGGACTTTTCTCAACACCACACCCATTTGTTGCGAATTACATCCCTCCCCCAACGATTTCATTACACTCTTCATCCCTCAACCAACCCTTTAATTACATCCATTTGTTGTCAAACTAGTTTTGTTTTTATTAGAAAATAAAGCGATAGTGTAAGAAACAAACCTAATAGGCTAACGCATCAAGAGATCACCGAGAAGTTCAGATCAAGTCATTTTGGAAGTATGCGGCCGCATACTTCATAGCCTGACCGCATACTTGAAGTATGTGGCCAAGGCCCAAACCCAAACGATTACTAGTATTTAGTATAAATAGTTATTTTGATTTCTGTAATCGGTTAGACGAGTTGTTGAGCGACATATTTATTGTTTTTCAGTGGTTTATCAATATACGAATCGTTTAAGAATTGATTGTGTCTCGTCCTTATTGTTTATACCTACAAGTCACGTGTTGAGTCTGTTTCCGCCAGGTTCAACATGTTATTGAATCGTTGATTGAAGATCCTCAGGATTTCGGACCTTACAATTGGTATCAGAGCCTTATCGCTCATTGGTGAAGCTTGCAACGGATTTCTTTGACCCGTGAGGTATTAAAGTTACTGTTTTCGCATTTATTTGAACTGACTTGTGCGTTTGGAAGAGTTTCTAGACAGATTGACAGGTTTTGAACCTTGTTTTTGTCGCGTTTGTTGAATATTTGAGTCAATCAGTTGAATTTTCAGCTGGAAAATCAACGTTTGTATTTAAGCACATAAATCTTACTTAGGGGGTGTATCCTCCAAGTCGTCATCCCAGAGGGGAACATATAAGCAAGACTCATATTTCTAATTAATTAAGCTCATGAACATGGAATTATGGATTTATGGAATGGGCGCCAACGAAACTCGGATTTATTCTCATAAAAAGTGAGTGGTGTGCCAAAAAAAATTTCAAAAACCTCTAAATTTTAACTTAACAGGGTACCTATCACCATATATTGACAGTTTCAATATTACCGACACCCTAAGATGAGTACCCACAAGATTTCATGATTTAATTATGTGATTAATCCTAAGTAACACTCACAAACTATTTAAGCTATTCAAGTTGGTTGGGTCTACCAAAACATCACTAATTAGACGCGTTTTCTATTATTTATATCATTTCAAACCAAACAAGTAGATCCAGTTGTACTATCATTTTCCATTTATTATGAAAAACTTTTGTTTTCAAAGGACATTTTTTGTAAATGTTTAATTTTTTTTGTATTTTTTAATTTTTATAAATAAAAACAAACCTAGACGGACTAGACACTCACATCCCCACACTTGAAAGACACATTGTCCTCAATGTGAAGCAAGACACAATTAAAAATAAAAATGCAAAAATAATAAAGCAGGAAGCGACTTATCTAGTAATGTATATGCTAAAGAATGTCCAGCTTCGTTCTTCTTTGTGTGCACCGTATAGCATTTCGGTCGTGGTTGCACATATCTGATGAGTTGCCTTTACAAGATATCAGGATCAATTCCGTCCGAATGGAGATGGAGTACGGATGGAATTATGTACACCTGCAAAACAAACTCATATATACCCACAACATCAAACTAACACAAATAAAAATTAAAAATTCGACTGACTCACGAAAACTCTGGATAGAATACAGAGATTCATACTCGATGCGTGACAAACACAGAGACATGAAAGCCACAGCAAGGTGGATCATCGGTTACTAATAGTCCTTATGTTTCCCATTGTGGTGGTAGTCGGTGAATGAATGATGGTAAATGAATGATGATGATGGATGAGATGTGATGGATAGTGAATGGTGATGGTATGGAGGGTGATGGTAGATGAAACTAATGTGGTTGATGATAGATGGTATGGTGGATAATGGACGATGTGGGCAACCATGAGAAACAAAGGAACATGGGAGGAACCAACCAAACGTCGCGTACCGCGAAGGAAAATGGGCACTCCTCGCGTACCGCGTGGGGGTAAATTTGAAACCGGTCCTTAGTTTTATCCCTGGGGTGCCGCGAGAGACCAGGACAATTTCTTCATGTACCACGAAAGGATTGTGGTGACAGAAAGTTAAGAAATTTTTCCCAACTTTTATACTTAGAAAAAATCTGGCCTCCTAAAAAAATTGTTTTTCACCCAAACTTTTAAAAACCTATTCCAATGATAAAAACCAATGTAAAAATACCTAGAACTTCATTCATGATGATTCTCCTCACCGAATCAAGCGCTAATCCCTGCAGGACATGACACAAACAAACCACATATACTGAAAAACACAAAATTGATACGGACTCAAACCAAAGAAAGCATACAAACTCTACATCTCGGGCACTTGCCCAAGACTCAAACAAGCCTATCAGGAGGCTTCTCCTTGATCCTAACCGGTACCGCTTTCATCCTATCCGGTCTCCCAATTCTCCAAACCCCCAGCAAACTCAACTCCCTACCAAGCACTGAACTTCTATAACATTCATCTCTCAAATGTTTCCACCACATCTTGAACCTGCCCGGTCCAAAGATGATACGCAACAAATAACCAAGTAATTTTTCACCCGTAGACGTCCCCACACTTGGGGTTTGCACTCTCTTTAACTCACTATAACATATATCTCTCGACGCACGAGTTCTCTTACGAGGTGGTTTACACCTAGGGGAACTAGAAATAGGACTCGGCTCAGGAATTTTTCCTTCAGAAATGGTAACTATGACTGGTAGAGGCTCAGATAAAGGTGGTTCTATTGGTGTGGACTCTACAACTTCAACCTTGGGTGTCTCACAAACTATCTTCCCCACTTGTGCTAAAATCTCGCTCAACCTACAATTATCACTGTCAGCACTTAAGAATGGGGACCCTACCAATTTATTTTCAAATTCCTCAAGCCAATCTGGAGGGTCCCTCTATCATTCCTATTCCATCTCTATCAACATCATCCTCTACTGGATTAGAGTCCCAATGATAGTCCATAAATGCGTCAATCAAGCACACAAAGTGGCTCTGCTTACCAACCCCTTTTATGGATTTTGTAGCATTGAATGTGATCGACTCAAACTCCCACACGAAGTGTGAGTTTCCTCACCGAATCAAGCGCTAATCCCTACTAGACATGACAAAAGCAAACCACATATACTGAAAAACACAAAATTGACATGGACTCAAACCAAAGAAAGCATACAAACTCTACATCTCGGGCACTTTCCCAAGACTCAAACAAGCCTATCAGGAGACTTCTCCTTGATCCTAATAGGTACCGCTTTCATCCTATGCGGTCTCCCGATTCTCCAAACCCTCAGCAAACTCAACTCCCTACCAAGCACTGAACTTCTATAACATTCATCTCTCAAATGTTTCCACCACATCTTGAACCTGCCCTGTCCAAAGATGATACGCAACAAATAACCAAGTAATTTTTCACCCCTAGACGTCCCCACACTTGGGTTTTGCACTATCTTTAACTCACTATAACATATATCTCTCGACCCATGAGTTCTCTTACGAGGTGGTCTAAACCTAGGGAACTAGAAATAGGACTCAGCTCAGGAATTTTTCCATCAGAAATGGTAACTATGATTGGTAGAGGCTCAGATAAAGGTGGTTCTAATGGTGTGGACTCTACAACTTCAACCTTGGGTGTCTCACAAACTATCTTCCCCACTTGTGCTAAAATCTCGCTCAAACTACAATCATCACTATCATCACTTAAGAATGGGGACCCTACCAATTTATTTTCAAATTCCTCCAGCCAATCCGGAGGGTCCCTCTATCATTCCTATTCCATCTCTATCAACATCATCCTCTACTGGATTAGAGTCCCAATGATAGTCCATAAATGAGTCAATCATGCACACGGAGTGGCTCTACTTACCAACCCCCTTTATGGACTTTGTAGCATCGAATGTGATCGACTCACCCTACCACATGAAGTGTGAGTTTCCTCACCGAATCAAGCGCTAATCCCTGCAAGACATGACACAAACAAACCACATATACTGAAAAACACAAAATTGACACGAACTCAAACCAAAGAAAGCATACAAACTCTACATCTCAGGCACTTGCCCGAGACTCAAACAAGCCTATCAGGAGACTTCTCCTTGATCTTAACCGGAACCACTTTCATCCTATGCGCTCTCCCGATTCTCCAAACCCTTAGCAAATTCAACTCCCTACCAAGCACTGAACTTCTATAACATTCATCTCGCAAATGTTTCCACCACATCTTGAATATGCCCGGTCCAAAGATGATACGCAACAAATAACCAAGTAATTTTTCACCCCTAGACGTCCCCACACTTGGGGTTTGCACCCTCTTTAACTCACTATAACATATATCTCTCGACGCACGAGTTTTCTTACGAGGTGGTCTAGACCTAGGGGCACTAGAAATAGGACTTGGCTCAAGAATTTTTCCTTCATAAATGGTAACTATGACTAGTAGAGGCTCAGATAAAGGTGGTTCTAGTGGTGTGGACTCTACAACTTCAACCTTGGGTGTCTAACAAACCATCTTCCCCACTTGTGCTAAAATCTCGCTCAAACTACAATCATCACTGTCAGCACTTAAGAATGGGGACCCTACCAATTTATTTTCAAATTCCTCCAGCCAATCCGGAGGGTCCCTCTATCATTCCTATTCCATCTCTATCAACATCATCCTCTACTGGATTAGAGTCCCAATGATAGTCCATAAATGCGTCAATCATGCACATGGAGTGGCTCTACTCACCAACTCCCTTTATGGACTCTGTAGCATCGAATGTGATCGACTCACCCTCCCACAGGAAGTGTGAGTTTCCTGTCAAAGAAACCGATCAATATCTTGTCGGTGCGCAAGGATAAGTGGGACTCTATCATCCTCCATGTCCAGGATGACAAAATCCACGGGGAAAACAAATTTGCCAACTTTCGCTAAAAGATTTTCCATAATTTCCGATGGATGCTTGACTGAACGGTCAGCAAGGATATGCTCATGCGTGTCGACTGCGGTTCACCTAGGTCTAGCTGCTTATAAATAGAGTATGACATCAGATTGATGCTAGCACCTAGGTCATCCAACACGTGGTTTAAGGGCAAACTGCCAAGCAGACACGAGATCGTGAAACGACCCAAATCTCCCAATTTCTCGGGCAGTTTGTTCTGAACACCGTAGAAAATTGCTCACTAACGCTGTGTTCCGGAGTTTACTAAAGGGAAGAAAAGAAAAGAAAGGATCCCCTTCCCTTCTTTTCTTTTCCTTTGTTTTCCCTTCCTTTCATTTCTCTCCAAATCTCTCCAATTTGGGATGACGAAGATAAAGAAACTTTTCCTTTCATTTCCTTCCATTTCCCTTCTTAAAAAAACTATGGAACACCCTTCCTTTCATTTCCTTCCCCCACCCCTTAAAAAAACTCTCGAACAAGATTTTCCTTTTTCTTCCTTTCTTTTCCCTTCTTTTCCTTTTTAAATGAGATTCGGGAAGAAAGCGTAAGTGAGACTTCAGAGATCCCCTCTAGATTCTTCTTATTGGAACGAAGATCTTTCATGGATTTTCCATACTTTGGCATGTGCTGGAGGGCCTCTATGAATGGAGATTGACCTTGAGCTGTTTAAAGATGTTAAGGAAGTGACCGTATTCCCTAGCGTGTTTATGTGGCAACAAGTGATCTGGGTAGGGAACACGGCTCAGGTCAATCTCATGGGTTTTCATCTCTGCCCCCTTCTTCTTTTCCTCTGCCTTCTCGGCAAACCTCTCCACTACTACCTCCTCGTCCACCCGCTCTTCTATCATCTTGGCATCGGTCTCAGAAAAGCGAGATCTCCAATCTATCTTCTTAACCTCCTCGGGTGACGGGATGTGATCGTTAGTGCTATGGGAGACTTCCTCTATAGTTTCTTCCTCCCTTTAACTCATGATTGACACGCCCATCACTGAAGCATTAGGGACTGAAGATGGACCTCCATGTCGATCCTTCATACTCTTAGCGATGTCCTCTACCGTGCGCTGCAGATCCTAGAATGCTGACTGTTGATTCTTCAATATAGTGTCGTTGTCATCCAGTCTCTGCCTAGTATTCATGTCCTGCTGGACTAAATGAGTAAGCATCCACATCTGATTCTTAATCATGTCCTCAATTCTCCTAGTGCTGACACTACTTCCCAAACTTGCTCCTACTTCTCCTCCTCCCTGCTGATTCTGGAAACCATTAGACCCAGGTGGGTTGTTTCCAGATCTCCATCCCGAGCCAAACAAACTATTATAGTTGTTGTACCCACGATTCTGGTTCTGGTTACTAGCAAAACTCACCTTCTCCTAATGATTGACATGGCAATCTCTGGTGTTGTGGCTCCCCTACACACCTCATGTAACACCTTAGGCAAATCCCATATCGTTCTGTTATGTTCTGTCCACGGGAGAGATGTTGGGTTCATAAGGAATGCCCCGCCTCAGATACAACAACGCGTTTTGGGGCTTAATGTAGTGGATGAGAGGAGAACTCCACAGTTAAGTGTGCTTGGGTTGGAGTAATCCAGGGATGGGTGACCCCATGGGAAGTTTTCACCCGGGCAACCAAAAACAAATCTGTGAGCTCTTGGTGGGGGCACAGAGGACAATATTGTTGGTACGAGAAGCCGGATGTTACAAATGGTATCAGAGCCATTCCCGTTCTGTTCTGTTTACGATAGTGGGGCAAACCTCATCAAGGACGATGAGTCCCGGGGGGGTGTTTGTAACACCCTAGGCAAATCCCAAATCCTTCTGTTATGTTCTGTCCACGGGAGAGATGTTGGGTTCATAAGGAATGTCACACCTCAAATACAGCAACGCTTTTTGGGGCTTAATGTAGTGGATGAGAGGAGAACTCCACATTTAAGCTTGCTCGGGTGGGAGTAATCCAGGGATGGTTGACCCCATGGCAAGTTTTCACCCGGGCAACCAAAAAAAATCCGTGAGCTCTTGGTGGGGGCAAAGCGGACAATATTGTTGGTACGAGAGGCCAGATGTTACACCTCACATCGTTGAGCACCGAGCTTCAGCTCTTTGATCTCATTAGCCATTGTTGCGAGTGCAGCAGCCACGCTAGAATTAGGAGTGACCTGATGCAAACCTCTAGGAGAAGAGGTAGATGCTCTAGCACTAGCAGTGGAAGTCCTAGTAGATGGCCGCCGCTTTTCAACGAAAGGGAAGCTCTCGAACATTTCCTCGCACTCAGCTGGCTCGAGTTTGTCCATGATATGGCCTCCCGCAGTTGTATTGAACATTTGCTGCTTCTCGAAGGTAAGACCATTATAGAAATTCTCCACTATCGCCTGTAACGCCCCAAACCCGGGAGGCCTCACTTGTTGGATTTACTCATTTACAAACAGTTCTTAAACTTGAATATCAAAATAACGCAGCGGAAAATACTTCATTAAAACATAACCATTACATTGTTCTCACGCGGAAGCGTAACATAGCCTATTACATAAACATAACATAATCTAATCATAATGGGATGCCAGTCTCTGTGTCATTCGGGTAACTCATCAAGCCGCCCAACATCACCTTCCATCATCGTAACCTGCCTTAACCTGAATGTGCATACTAAAAAGTCAGCTACGCTGGTGAGTTCTAGTTTTAACATAAAACTTTAACTTCAAATAATTTGCCAAAAACATAACTTCATACTTCATTTAATAAAAAGCGTACGTAAAATAATGCAATAACAAACATAACACTACATAAGCATAAGTCAACGAACATATCGAATCTGCGCCTTCTCGTAACCGTCAAATCCAAACGTCACATACTGGTTGAATAACCTAAAGATCACCACCACTAGGCCCATCAATCACCGTACTGTCCTTCGGGTGAAGAACTCCTAGGGCCCGATACTTAGGTTATTCAACACTACTTCAAGCACGGCATCACAAGGATGACACGTACCAAACTTCAAGCACTGTGCCCCGTAGGGCACAAGTACCAAACTTCAAGCACGACTACCCCGTAAGGTAAATCGTAACAAACTTCAAGGATCACGATAATCCCCTTGACGACCGTCATCGCCCCAGTTGTACAACAGTTGGCCAGCCACATAGGCCCCTAAAAGGTAAAGGCCCATAACATACTTCCCATACCCTTAACCTTCATTCCCTAAGGAATATTGGCAGATTCGTTCGTTTGTGACTTTCGTAAACCTTCGCTTCTTTTACTTCAAAGCTTTAGTTAAAGCATTCGTACGTTTTATTAAAAACATTCATTCATTCATAAACACTTCATAAACTTCATAAACTTCTTTTGGCAAAATATTTCATAAACACTTCTTTTATAACCCTTCCTTCCAAAACATCGTTCATAAACATCATTTTATAAAACGTCACATACAACATTCGTAAACATCGTTTTATAAAATAGTCACATCGTTACGTATGCACACCAGCCCAAAAACATTATTAAAACATTTAAAAGAGGGCTTCTAGAACTCACCTTATAAGCTAGTCTCGGTTGTCCTAAACATAGGCCCAACAACGTCACTTCCGATCTGAATTGATTAGTTAAATACACATCAGACCCATACCGACTCTAACGGTTAAACCATTCTAAACATACTAACTTTACTTAACCAGCCTAATGCATGCGCACTTAGCAAGTGCGCAGGGACTTGTTCTTGCGTACTTAATAAGTGCGCAGACTCTGCCTCATGCGTACTTGATAAGTACGCAGTACCTGCTTCATGCGTACTTGAAAAGTACGCAAGATCCTCTTCTTGTGTACTTGGTAAGTACGCATGATCATCTTCATGCGTAGTTGATAAGTACGTACGAACTGCTTCTTCGCAAAAACCCTAACTTTCGCCTTCGTGTCTGATCACGTCAAGATCCCGAACTTGTTTACTTCAAAACGTTTGCTTTCCATTAAGGAACTCAAATCTATGTTTATTTTTCAGTTTTATCCGTGAAAACGTTACCTTTTCACCCAAAACCAGAAAAACCCAAAAACGAACAAAAACTCAGATTTAGGCCCGATCGTTACCTGAATCGAGTTTCTGATCCGGAGGTTCTTCTCACGAGCTCTGGAGCAACACACTTCTCAAATCTCGGGTCGATCCACCAACTTTCTCTCTCTACGGTTTCTCTCTCTAGAACTTGCAAATGAGAGAAATGATGGAGACCTTGGCTATTTATAGGGGAGGCTCCCCTTCCAGCCCGCCGACCCATCTGACCCGACCCGACACGCCCTGTTCGTTTATTCCGTTATTATAACTGTCGTTTTATTTTTGGGATGTTACAAGTCTACCCCCCTTACAATAGGTTTCGTCCCCGAAACCTATCATAAGCCAAATAGATGAGGGTACGACTCCCTCATTTCCTTCTCCGTTTCCCAAGTGGCTTCCGATCCCTTTCGATGTTTCCATTGGACTTTAACCAATTGAATAATCTTATTACACAAATGCTTCTCCTTTCTGTCTAAGATGGCCATGGGTTCTTCGATGTAGTTAAGGCTGTTGTCGACCTCGATGTCAGTAAGTGGTACCTGAGCCGATTCATCCGCCAAACACTTTCGCAAGTGTGATACATGGAAGGTAGGATGAATCCCACTTAACTCATCAGGCAACTCTAACCGATAAGCGACTTCACCAACCCGTGCCATTATCCTAAATGGTCCGACAAACCTCGGACTTAACTTTCCTCTCTTCCTGAATCGTATGATCCCCTTCCAGGGTGACACTTTCAACATTACTCTGTCCCCAACATCAAACTCAATAGGCCTTCTTCATTTATCCGCGTAGGATTTCTGACGATTTTGTGCGGCCTTATTTCGTGCTTTGATTTGATCAAACCTTTCCGAAGTTTCTCTTACGACTTCAAGACTTCCTAATTCCTTCTGTCCAATCTCACCCCAACAAACCGGGGTCCTACATCTTCTCCCATACAACATTTCGTAAGGCGGCATACCTATCGTCGTGAGATGACTATTGTTGTAGGAGAATTCGGCCAACGGCAGATGACTGTCCCAACTGCCGCCAAAATCGATAATACAAGCGCGAAGCATATCCTCCAAGGTCTGAATGGTCCTTTCGGACTGACCATCCGTTTGTGGGTGGTATGCCGTGCTGATATTAAGCCTCGTGCCCATCGCCACGTGAAATCTTTTCCAAAACCTCGATGTGAATCGTGTGTCCCGGTCAGATACGATCGTCAGAGGCATCCCATGCCGTGCTACTACTTCGTTAATAAATACTTCCGCTAACCTTTCCGACGAGAACGTCTCGCGAATAGGTAGGAAATGAGCACTCTTCGTTAAACGGTCCATAATTACCCAAATGGTATCATGACCTTTAGCTGTGCGAGGTAGCTTGGTTATGAAGTCCATGGTAATGTGTTCCCACTTCCATTCCGGTATATCGAGTGGTTGAATCTTTCCATACGGTTTCTGGTGCTCGGCCTTTACTTGTGAGCAAGTCAAGCACTTGCTTACGTACTTTGTCACCTCATGTTTCATTCCAGGCCACCAGTATTCCTTCCTCAGATCTTGGTACATTTTGTTGGTACCGGGGTGGATAGAGTATCGAGACTTATGAGCCTCATCCAAGATTTTGGTTCTAAGCTCGCCACCCCTAGGTATCCATATCCGTCCAAAACGTCACCGAGGGTGTTATATTCCAACTTGTCATGTTGGCCAACCATCCTTTCTTTCTTAATGTTTTCTTCCTTAAGAGTTTCATCTTGAGCTCTTTCAATTTCCCTCATTACATCTGATGTTACCACTAACTGGCAAGCTTTCACTCTAATAGGAGCAGGCACATCCTTTCGGCTTAGAGCGTCAGCCACCACGTTTGCTTTTCCAGGATGGTATATTATTTCACAGTCATAGTCTTTCAATAGTTCCAACCATCGCCTCTGCCTCATATTAAGTTCCTTTTGTTCGAAGAAGTACTTCAAACTTTTGTGGTCGGAGTAAATAGTAAACTTCACCCCGTACAGGTAGTGCCTCCAGATTTTTAATGCGAATACGACAGTAGCAAGTTCCAAATCGTGAGTCGGATAATTAGCTTCGTGAATCTTCAACTGCCGTGATGCATACGCGATTACTCTCCCGCGTTGCATTAACACGCATCCCAATCCCTGACCCGAAGCGTCAGAGTATACCACTAAGTCTTCATTGCCCTCGGGAAGGGCCAAGACTGGGGCTTTGGTTAGCTTCTCCTTCAACTCCTTAAACGCTTCGTCCTAGGTCGAACCCCATTCGTACTTTACCTCCTTCCTAGTCAACTTTGTCAATGGCGAAGCTATTTTTGAGAAATCCTGAATGAATCTCCGATAGTAGCCTGCCAATCCCAAGAAACTACGGATTTCAGTTGGCGTCTTAGGAATATTCCATTCCCTTACCGTCATTATCTCTGCTGGGTCAACCATAATGCCGTTCGGGTTAATGACGTGACCTAGGAATTGGATTTCCCTAAGCCAGAACGCGCATCTGGAGAACTTAGCATACAACTTTTCCTTTTTCAGAGCCTCCAACACCTCCTTTAAGTGACATGCGTGATCACCCTCATTGTTGGAGTAGATGAGGATATCATCGATGAACGCGATTACCGATCGGTCCAGCATCGGTCGACAAACTCTATTCATCAAATCCATGAACGCTGCGGGGGCGTTCGTCAATCCGAAAGACATTACGCAGAACTCGAAATGTCCATAACGCGTGTGAAATGCAGTTTTTGGTATGTCTTCTTCCCTCACCTTCAACTGATGGTACTCGGACCGAAGGTCGATTTTTGAGAACCAACATGCGCTTTGTAATTGATCGAACAGGTCTTCGATCCTTGGTAAAGGGTACTTGTTCTTCACCGTACGTTTATTCAACTCGCGATAATCAATACACATTCTCATCGAACCGTCTTTCTTCTTCACAAACAACACCGGAGCACCCAACGGCGAGTTGCTCGGTTGGATAAATCCCTTCTCAAGTAACTCATCTAGTTGTGCCATTAGCTCTTTCATCTCCACTGGTGCTAGTCGATATGGAGCCTTAGCCACGGGCTGGGCATCTGGTACTAAGTCGATTCGAAATTCGATCTCTCTATCGGGTGGTATCCTAGGCAAATGGAAACACCTCCGGGTACTCGCGTACCACAGGTACATCGTCTAGTTCCTTCACTTCCTTACACTCGTCAATTACGTACACCAGATAAGCCTCGCATATGCGCCTCAAGTAATCTGTTGCCTTAATCATTGAGATGCCGTTTGGCATCGGGGCGTCATGATCTCCAAAAACCTCGACTTTGCTACCGTCCGGAGCCTTGAGTCGGATTATCTTTCGTTTACATATAATTTGTGCTTCATTGGCAGTTAGCCAATCCATTCCTAACACGAAATCGAACCCACCAAAAACCATGACAAACAACCTGATGGGAAATCTATGGCCTTCTATTTTCATCATGGAATTGTCAACTACATCAGTCACCCTCGCAGTTCTACCCTCAGCGGTTTCTACGCTAAAGGCCCTTTCTAGTTTACTGACAGTGTACTTCACTCGTTTACAAAAAGTCGCAGATATAAAACTCTTACTTGCACCCGAATCAAATAACACAGAAACAAAAGTGTTGTCAAGGACGAACGTACCTGACGCCACATCGGGGTCCGCTCTGGCCTGTTCCTGCGTCAGCGCATAGGCGCGAGTCTTTGTTCGGGGTCTCTCTTCTGTCTTCTCCGGGCCTTTCCCTTTCCCGGCTTGACCCATCCTGGGCTTGGTGCATTCCCGGCTCATATGTCCACCCTCCCCACAGTTGTAGCATTTGAAGCCTTGCGGGCATTCACGAGAGTAGTGTCCGGTTTTTCCGCATTTAAAGCATAGATTAGACCCTAACCGACATTCACCCGTATGTCTTACCCCACATCTTCCGCAGACTGCCGCCTCGCCTACCCTGGCATGCTTGTCTTGAGCCCCAAACAACTTCCCACCCGATCGCTTAGCGGGAAAACTCAGCTTCTTCTTGGGCTCTTCAATCGCAACGACATTCAGCGCTAGATCGTCAAATACCACGCCTCTCAGTTCCACTACCGAATAATAGGTAGTAGGGTCGTTTGCCTTAACATAGGTGCGGACCTGGTCCGGCAGTCCTTGTATGTAGCATACGATCTTTCTTTCCTCGGTCGTGACAAGATGTGGCACCAGACGTGCCAGTTCATTGAATCGGGTTGTGTATTGCCGGTGCGTCATGCTCTCGGCTTTCAAACCCAGAAATTCCCTCTCTACCTTCTTAATCTCGTTCCTTGGGCAGAAATTCTTGATCAGCAAAGTTTTCAAGTCAGCCCACATCATCGCATCCACAACCTCGCTCCCTTTTGCTTGACGTACACCTTCCCACCAATGGGATGCTTCCTCTCTCAAGGAGTTAGCAGCAAATTTTACAACTTGATCCGTTCGACATTCGCTAAGATGAATGGAAGCTTCCATACGGATCACCCAATCAAACGTAGCCACCGTGTCTTTCTTTCCAGTGAGGACCGGTGGGTCACATGCTTTAAACGACTTGTAGTCGCATCCGCGTGCAGGCGGCGCGTTGTTAGTCTTGTTGTTCTGGGCACCAGTGGCCGCGCTAGACCCACCTTCCCCATTAACCTTCTTCAATGCTTCAGCTAACAGACCTGGCAGAGAATTCTTCATCAACTCGGTGAACTCTCGAGCTATAGCTGCTCTCACTTCTGGTTCAAAAGTGAAAGGTTGTTCTTTAACCAGTGTCTGCTTAGTTCCATGCACACTAACCGTCGGTTCAGTGTGGACACTTCCTCCTTCACTATACTCTTGGCGTGCAGGGGTCCTGCCACGTCCACCATTTTGACCGCCGGTATGACCACCGGTACGGCCCCGACCACGTCTTCCGTTTCCTCTACTTGCCATTTCGTTCTATAAGACAAGGAATCCAATGTCATCACGCTAGTTAACAAATAAAATTCAATAAGTACTGTAAGATCTTAATATACACTGGCCATCTGTAATTAACCATTACACTACCTCTCAATTTCTATTTGACCACCTTTGTAATTCCATCAGAACACAAGTCCTTAACTAACCCTTTCTAAGGCATACTATACATGTAAATATACATTACCTTCATACCTGATGCTGTGGCTCGAGTTACCCGTACTGGCATCCGCTTTCGGTCCCATTCACAGTTTAAGTTCAGACACTGGGAGTGTCCGAATCTCTCAAACTATTGCTCTGATACCAACTTGTAAGGCCCTAAACCCGGGAGGCATCACTTGTTGGATTTACTCATTTACAAACAGTTCTTAAACTTGAATATCAAAATAACGCAGCGAACATGACCATTACATTGTTCTCACGCGGAAGCGTAACATAGCCTATTACATAAACATAACATAATCTAATCATAACGGGATGCCAGTCTCCGTGTCATTCGGGTAACTCATCAAGCCGCCCCAAGCATCACCTTCCATCATCGTAACCTGCCTTAACCTGAATGTGCATACTAAAAAGTCAGCTACGCTGGTGAGTTCTAGTTTTAACATAAAACTTTAACTTCAAATAATTTTTTCCAAAAATATAACTTCATACTTCATTTAATAAAAAGCGTACGTAAAATAATGCAATAACAAACATAACACTACATAAGCATAAGTCAACGAACATATCGAATTTGCGCCTTCTCGTAACCGTCAAATCCAAACATCACATACTGGCTGAATAACCTAAAGATCACCACCACTAGGCCCATCAATCACCGTACTGTCCTTCGGGTGAAGAACTCCTAGGGCCCAATACTTAGGTTATTCAACACTACTTCAAGCACGGCATAACAAGGATGACACGTACCAAACTTCAAGCACTGTGCCCCGTAGGGCACAAGTACCAACCTTCTAGCAGGTCTACCCCGTAAGGTAAATCGTACTAAACTTCAAGGATCACGATAATCCCCTTGACGACCGTCATCGCCCCAGTTGTACAACAGTTGGCCAGCCACATAGGCCCCTAAAAGGTAAAGGCCCATAACATACTTCCCATACCCTTAACCTTCATTCCCTAAGTAATATTGGCAGATTCGTTCGTTTGTGACTTTCGTAAACCTTCGCTTCTTTTACTTCAAAGCTTCGGTTAAAGCATTCATACGTTTTATTAAAAACATTCATTCATTCATAAACACTTCATAAACTTCATAAACTTCTTTTGGCAAAATATTTCATAAACACTTCTTTTATAACCCTTCCTTCCAAAACATCGTTCATAAACATCATTTTATAAAACGTCACATACAACATTCGTAAACATCGTTTTATAAAATAGTCACATCGTTACGTATGCACACCAGCCCAAAAACATTATTAAAACATTTAAAAGAGGGCTTCTAGAACTCACCTTATAAGCTAGTCTCGGTTGTCCTAAACAAAGGCCCAACAACGTCACTTCCGATCTGAATTGATTAGTTAAATACACATCAGACCCATACCGACTCTAACGGTTAAACCATTCTAAACATACTAACTTTACTTAACTAGCCTAATGCATGCGCACTTAGCAAGTGCGCAGGGACTTGTTCTTGCGTACTTAATAAGTGCTCAGACTCTGCCTCATGCGTACTTGATAAATACGCAGTACCTGCTTCATGCGTACTTGATAAGTATGCAAGATCCTCTTCTTGCGTACTTGGTAAGTACGCATGATCATCTTCATGCGTAGTTGATAAGTACGTACGAACTGCTTCTTCGCAAAAACCCTAACTTTCGCCTTCGGGTCTGATCACGTCAAGATCCCGAACTTGTTTACTTCAAAACGTTTGCTTTCCATTAAGGAACTCAAATCTATGTTTATCTTTCAGTTTTATCCGTGAAAACGTTACCTTTTCACCCAAAACCCGAAACACCCAAAAACGAACAAAAACTCAGATTTAGGCCCGATCGTTACCTGAATCGAGTTTCTGATCCGGAGGTTCTTCTCACGAGCTCTGGAGCAACACACTTCTCAAATCTCGGGTCGATCCGTCAACTTTCTCTCTCTACGATTTCTCTCTCTAGAACTTGCAAATGAGAGAAATGATGGAGACCTTGGCTATTTATAGGGGAGGCTCCCCTTCCAGCCCGTCGACCCATCTGACCCGACCCGACACGCCCTGTTCGTTTATTCCGTTATTATAACTGTCGTTTTACTTTTGGGATGTTACATCGCCCATTATGAAAGACCATGCGGGGGACATCGGCTCAACAACACGTTGAACCGCTCCAAGGCAATGTGATATGGCTCGTCGGGATCCATCCGGAAGGAGTGGATCTGATCCCTAAGGCGAGCGGCCTTGAAAGGTTGAAAGTACTTTTTAAAAAAACTTGGCTTGAAGATCCTCCCAAGTGGTGATAGAATTGCCAGGGAGGGTATCGAGCCAAGTTGATGAACGACCAGGGAGCGAGAATGGGAAGAGACACAGGAAGATTGCGTCCTTAGACACACCCGTGATATTGAAGGTATCGTATATGCGCGTGAAGCGGGACACATGTCCGGGTGCATCCTCATCCTCTAGGCCATGAAACTGAGTAGCCTGAGTGATCGTACACATGTACGGGTTTAATTTTCTTATGAAAATGGCGGGGTTCATGATGGAAGATCTCGCCCAAAGTTTGAGGTTTCTTCAACTTTGTGGTACTTTTGTTTAAATTTGCGGTTTTATATGTTAGTTGTTACTTATTATAAATTTCGTTTGTTCCTCTACTGATTAAGTCATGACTGATACTAATGCTATGGATAACGAGGTTTGTACCTGATGTCGTCCAGAACGGTCTATAAAATAAACTACTAAACCTAACCTAGACTCCTAAGTAATAAATGGAGTACCTTCGAACTAAACCGCACTGACATGCAAGTGTACCTATCGAGTGTAGCATAGCTTAATGGTAAACCGAGTTATCGAACCCTAGAGACACTATTATAACTATATTAGACTCTGACTCGGACAAAAGATTAATTAATGGGGGGTTTACGACACTAAAGATTAACTAAGGAATTCTCTAACTAACGACACCAACTATCAGACAGACGAAACGGATGAAATCAATAAGGGATAAAGCATTGTCTAGGTAATGAATCCTACTTGACAAACATGAACTTCTCTTGACTATGACAGCTATGATAGAACTAGGATCTTTGAATACGAAACCCTAAGATAACCTAAGGATCCTAGATCATTCTCCGAGTGTGACCTAATAGGGAACCTTAAAGAACGTGTAAACTCACCGGTTGGTCGGATCACCGCTTAGCTATTTCCAACATTGCTAAAGTACCCTACATATATATTACCTCTAAGTCTCAATATCTCTATATGCCCTAAGACATACGGGGTAACCTGGAAACTCTCAGTATGACTCGGAATACCAATAATGCTAAGAAACCCTAGGAAACCCTCCTTTCAGAGCAATTTACTTGAGAACCGTAACACTAAGGGATACCCGAAAACTTCTCACCCTTCAGCTATTGAAGTAGGAAGAACATTCAATCCTAAGACACTCTCAACCTACGTTCCAATGGACGATAATATCAATTATCCCCAAACGAGTTACAAACACAAAGTAGGTAACCTAACATGCATCTAATATTTGAAAGACATTCAACAAGACACATGTGAAACATAAATCAATTACAAATAAGAATTAAACATGCAAAACATCATACCAAGTGAATTCAAGTTCTTTACTTTAACACAAATCCATCACAATCCAACATTAACCAAAAGAAATTCACAAATCAATCAAACAATCATCGAATACCTAGATAGCTACAATAGTCTAGCCAAGATACATGTTCAAACTCAGAAAACAAAGCTCAAAGGTAATAAACATCATCCAATGTAAACCAAAGTAATCAAGAAACAAAGATTGAAACCTACTAGCAAGAATTAACCAACCCGATTGATAAAGATCCGAACTTTGGCTCTTGTTACTTTCTATCCTCTCAAAATCACCACTTTATACTCTCCAAACGGCTGGTAATCGATAATGTAACTAATGGGAGAATATTCATTTATTAAACCTTTAAATTAGGTTAAAAAACACGTATCTGGGGTCTATCGCGTACCGCGAGGCACAGACGGCTCTCCTCTCGCGTACCTCCTAAGAAACAAGCCGTGTAATTTTTTTCCTGAGTCTGCAGCCCTCGCGTACCACGAGGGGGAGCCCTCTAACGCCCGGCCTACCACCAAGACACCATGGTGACAGATTGTTTCAAGCCTTTGGTCGGATTTCATTTTTGCTCGTGCCTTTGCATACCTTGCTCGTTTTAGCTCCAAAGTGACCCGATTACCTACAAAACATGACATAACTCAATACTAACTATAAATAACTTCAATTGAATCTAAAACTATATAAAAACTCAATACCAAACAGCCTTTGCCACTCCAACTTAGCAAAATAACTTACCTTTCTCAAATACCGTCAAAGTTGTTGAAATTAATGTTGCATTGTTTAGTGTTTTCTTGAGCAGCTATAATGCCATGTTGGCTGGAATACTTTCTCCTGCCAACCTAATATAAGACGACAATGATCAAATTCATCCTGGTGATTTGGAAGAGATGAACATTAAGTGGCACATGGCAATGGCAATGCATCGTGCTAAGAAGTTCATCAAAAGGACAGGCAGAAACTCCTTGGATGGAATGGAGTCTGGTACAAAGAAAATTGGTTTTGAAAAATCTAAATTGAGGTGCTACAATTGTAGCAAGCCTGGAAACTTTGCCAGGGAATGCCCAGAACCCAAAATGGAGAAGGGAAGTTCATCTGGTAGCTCAGAGGAGAAGGAAGCAGCTGTAGCTGGTGATAGCAAAGCTTTGGTTAGTCAGCAGACTGTAGGATACGATTGGGGATATCAGATTCATGAGCTGTCAATGAAGGTGTCAAATCATGCACTCATGGCAAAAATTGAAGATGCCGAGGTAATTACTAAAACTTGCTTTCAAAATTGTATAGATAAAGTAAATAGATATAAGTGTGATAATGAATTGCTTATAAAAGAAATAACTCAACTTCGTTATACCAATGCTGAGTATAAGCGTTTTGAAAACATTTTTAAGGATAAAATTGAGGCAAGTAAAAGTGATTTTTCTAAACTTGAAATGGATCTTAGCAATAAGGAATGTCTTTATTGTGATGCTTTAAAACGAATAGACGACCTTAGTTTAAAATTGAATGATGTTGTAACTCAATTGGCAAACACTACACTAACAATCGAGAAAATTGAACACTCTCGATCGGTAGTTTATGCCATGATAGATTCTCAAGTCAGAAAGAAAGGAAATCTATGAATTGGTTATCATGCAGGTGAACATCCTTTCAATGGAAATTTTACTACAATGCCTAATGTTCAACATGAAGATGTCGAAATGGAATATGGTGTAGGCCGTAAACCAGATCAACCTTCTTCTTCAACACAGTCCATGTCCATGAATAATGGTCCGCCGGAAAAACATGCGAACGCTACTAACTCGTCTAAGTCTTGTGCAACAACAGGATTAATAGAGGGCATAGTGGAGGATTCTGGAAGTGAAGATGAGGAGGAGGGTCGTGTTTTTGTTTCAAATTCTAAGTATTTGTCTTTTAAAAATACCTTGTCTGGTTGTAATGTTGGTTTGAACAATGCTACTTTTGAAAAGGGAAATAAATTAAAAACAAATTTGAAATCCACTTTTGTGAAAGGTGGAACTTTAGAGAATAAAGAAAAACAGATTGTGAATGGTAAAAATCATCAATTTGTTAAAAACAAAAAACATTCTTCAAATCGTGAAAATAGCAAACCATCAACAAGTCAATCAAACTCGAAGCAATTGCCTCAACCTTTTACCAAAAGTGAATTCTATGCTAATTTTGATAATCATCATCATGCTTTTGAACAAAATGTTAGGAACGGTAATAGAAATTGCTTGAAATCAAATCACATAAGTTATAAAAGAAATGATGATCAAAAGTTTGATAGAAGGTTTTCTAGGAACTATGAAAATGCAAGTTACTTCACAAGTTCTCCTCAAAGGTCATCATCAAGGGACACCGTATACTTTGCCCCGTATCCGAGAAGACAAACATGCTATGTGTGGGAATCCTAGACACTTAGCTCGAAACTGCGTTCACCATCGTGAACACTCTGGTAGATATCCGAATGTTTCTCAATGGGATAATGCCTTATCAAAGGCCACACATGTCTAAAAGACACATAGCTCAAAATCACAAATTTCCCAATGACAAACAATCAGATAAAAAAACTAGTGTTGTGCATAAAACTCAACGTCGTGCTAAAGAAAATAATGTTTTTCAAACATAAACAAAAGAAAGTTGAGAAACCCATAAAATCTGAAAAGGGTAAAGAAAAGGCCGTCACTCCAACAGTGAGCTCAAATTTTCAAAAACCAAAGCCTGTTTGGACACGAAAACCAAATACACAAATAGCACCGGTTGAGTTTAATGATAAAAGAGATATGAGATTGCAAGAAGTCTCATACTTGGATGAATTAGGACAACCCAGGACAACCATCGCTTAGGTTCCGGATACTAATTAAAGCGTTCTACCGTGCAGAGACAGCCGAGGAGGCCTATCAACAACCTCTGGTATGTTGATAGTGGTTATTCCCGGAACATGACAGGAGACATCTCTCAGCTTCACAAAATTAAGATGTTCGATGGAGGGTATGTTTCCTTTATAGGTGATAAAGATGGGCAAATCACAATGAAAGGTACTGTTACTAATGGTACTTTGTATTTCGAAGATGTGAATCATGCGTCTGAATTGAATCACAGCTTGTTAAGTGTGTCTCAAATTTGTGACAAAAAGTTCTCTACTCATTTTACTGATAAAGAGTGCTTGATTTTAAAACCAGGGTAAGTACTCCCTGAGGATTGGATTTTAACGAGAACATCGAGGTGTAAGGATTCATATTTGTTGGATATGAATAGTGAGTCAGCTTTAACCAATACTTGTTTGTTTTCAAAAGCTTCTGAAAATAACTCCATGCTCTGGCATCGTCATTTAGGTCACATAAATTTAAAAAACCTAAATCGAATTGCAAAAGGGGCACATGTGGTCAGTTTGCCTTTGAAAGAGTTTTATGAGGTTGAAAAATGTAATTTTTGTGCAAAAGGAAAAAAAACATAAACGACCACACAAACCGAAGTTGTTTAATTCAATAGAATATGTTCTTCAGTTGCTTCACATGGATCTTTTTGGTCTTGTAAGTGTGATGAGTCTTGGGAAGAAATCGTATTGCCGTGTTATTACTGATGACTACTCACGGTTTTCTTAGGTGTCCTTTTTAAGTAAGAATCGTGAGACTGCATTCATTCTTAGGTAGTTCATGATACTTGTAAAATCAACTGAACTTGAAGATCAAGATTATCAGAAGTGATAATGGGACGGAATTTTGAAATGAAGTTCTTAATAGCCTTTGTGGAGAAAAGGGGATTACACGACAATTCAACGCTGCTAGAACTCCTCAACAAAATGGAGTTGCTGAACGAAGAAATCGTACCCTAATAT
Source organism: Smallanthus sonchifolius (assembly GCA_023525975.1). NCBI lineage: Eukaryota > Viridiplantae > Streptophyta > Magnoliopsida > Asterales > Asteraceae > Smallanthus > Smallanthus sonchifolius. The sequence continues at coordinate 58,146,283 of CM042038.1, forward strand.
AAGCTGCAAGAACCATGATATGTGACTCTAAATTGCCGATATTCTTCTGGGCTGAAAGAATCAATACAACATGCTATGTGCAAAACAGGGTGCTACTCAACAACCATTAATTGAAGACTCCGTATGAAATTATGTTTAACCAGAAGCCGAAGATCGGTCATTTCAGAGTATTTGGATGCCTATGCACTATCTTGCATAATGAGCCCATTGGTTCCAAATTCGATGCAAAGGCCGATGAATGTTACTTCGTTGGATACTCATCCTGCAAGACAACATACAGGGCTTACAACAAGAGAACTAAGCAGATAGTGGAGTCCTACTTAACAAAACTGATGCGAATTCTGGTCCAAATTGGTTCTTTGATTATGATTCTATATTTAAGTTGTTTACTGTTTATTCTGATGTGTCAGATTCGTTTCTACAAGTACAACACAATCGACTACGGAATTGATGAAGACCCTGAACAAGGATCATCTTCGTCTCAAGACAGAACTCCGGAATCTTCTTCTCAAGAAAGTGATCAAGATACCGCTGATCCCGTCAACAACGAGACTGTTGCATCTGGCAAAGGTCATGCTTCACAGGAGATTGCTGCATCTGGCAGTGGTCATGCTTCACAGGAGACTGTTGCATCTTGCAGCGATCATGCATCATAGGATACGATTCCTGACCCGAATGTTATTGAGGAGCCGGTTCCCATAACTGAAGAAGCAGATCAGCATATCACCAACTTACCTAAAACATTATAGGAAGAAGAAGTACCACATTGCGAATACATAAAAATCATCTCGTAGAGGATATCATCGGTCCAATCTCTGTCGGGGTGAAGACTAGGAGTCAATATGGTGTAATAAATATATGCTTGTACTCTTCTTTCATATCTCAATTAGAGCCAAAGAACATTAAGATGCCTCTAAGGGAGGCAAGCTGGGGGGAGGCTATGCAGGAGGAGCTGATGCAGTTTGAAAAACTAAAGGAATGGGAGCTTGTGCCACTACCACAAGGCAAGTTGCCCATCGGAACTCGTTGGGTTTAAAGAAACAAGAAAGATGACAATGGAGTTATTGTCATAAATAAAGCAAGATTGGTTGTGCAAGGATTTTATCAACGAGAGGGTATAGATTATGAAGAAGTATTTGCACCGGTTGCAAGACTTGAGGCCATTAGAATCTTTTTGGCCTATGCCTCGTACATGAATTTCAAGGTATTTCAAATGGATGTGAAGACATCATTTCTGTATGGAAAGGTTCAAGAAGAGATCTATGTGTGTCAGCCACCGGGGTTTGAAGACACTAATCACCCACATCATGTCTACAAGCTAGAAAAAGCTCTGTATGGTTCACATCAAGCACCACGTGCATGGTATGCCACTCTGGTAGAGCATCTGCTTGCAAATCTCTACACTCGGGGAGCCATAGATCAGACATTATTTCTTAAGAAGCTGGGAGACGATCATATTCTTGTCCAAATCTACGTTGATGACATCATCTTTGGATCAACGAATGCTGCACTGTGCAAAGAGTTTGAAGAAGTCATGAAGAAAGAGTTTGAAATGAGTTCAATGGGAGAAATAGCCTTCTTTCTGGGGTTGCAGGTGAGGCAAAGTGATGATGGAATCCTGATTCATCAGGTTAAATATGTCATTGACATCCTAATTAAGTTCAACTTTGCTGATTCCAAACCAGCCTCTACTCCTATGGCAACTCGACCCGTTCTTACTCCAGATCTAGGTGAACCGAGAATTGATCAACATCTCTACCAATTAATGATTGGCTCGTTAATGTACCTGACTGCCAGCCGCCCAGACATCATGTTTGCGGTTTGTCAGTGTGCTCGATATCAGGCTAATCCTAAACTTTCTCACCTTAATGCTGTCATAAGAATCTTTAAATACTTAAAGGGTAAGCCTCGGCTCGGCCTTTGATATCTAAATGATTCACAATTTAACTTGTTTGCTTTTACAGACAGTGATCCTGGAGGTTGCAATATTGACAGGAAATCCACAACGGGTGGATGCCAGTTTCTGGGGGAGAGACTTGTGTCATGGCAGTGCAAGAAACAGACCACCGTTTCGACTTCTACTGTTGAAGCTGAATATGTCGCCGCATCCGCATGTTGTTCTCAGGTTTTCTGTATGCAACACCAATTTCTAGATTACGGTTTGAATTTCATTGACTCCGCTATTTTTTGTGATAATGAAGCTGCTTTACAGATTGTTAAGATGCCGGCCCAAAACTCTAAAACTAAGCACATAGACATAAGGGTGCATCACATTCGTGATTGTTTTGAAAGAAAGCTTATGCATCCTGAACAGGTTTCTAGTGATGATAATGTTGCTGATATCTTTACAAAAGCCTTTGATTTAGCTAGTTTTATTTTCTGGTTGAATGTCTGAAAATGATCTCCTTTGATTATAAGGTTGCAAGTTTGGTCACCAAAAATATTTTTCTTAGTTTTTTTTTAGTTTGTTTAAATGTTGATTTATTACATAAATGAAAAGTTTAAGGGGAGAAATTTCCTAAAAACAATAAAAAGATTTTCGGTTTAAGCTTTTAGTTTCGTCGTTACTTAGTGTGGAAATCAAAAATCAGAAAATACAAAAAAGATTGTGTTCCTTAGTTAAGTCTTTCTATTAAGAAAATCTGAGAACTCTGTAAATTGGGAAATGATAGTACATCATTCTAGAGGTCGGATCATCTTATGTAAGGCCTGTAGTTGAAAAGATCAGAGTCTTAGGGTGATATGTTGATAGGCTCTGCTAAAACTGAAGGACAACATGATAGTGTTTCACTTAAATATAAAGAACATTGTCATAGTGGGAAACATCTCATAGATTGATAGAATAAATTTTTTTCTATTAATAATTGAACACTTAAACATAAAGGTTGATAAACTGTGGATGAACATACTATCTCTAGATTGCACAAACTGAGATCCTTCACAAAGGGGTTGCGAGCTGACTTGACACAAGTCTGTATATATATATATATATACTAGGTTAGAATCCCGTGTATTACACGGATTGAATAAATGTAATGTTAAATACACAGTAATCAAAAGTTTATGTTTTTAAAACCCGGGTATTATATGGGTTGAATGAAATATAATATAATATGTAAATATAAGATTAAAACCTTTTATTTGAGTCCTAGCTGGCTATAAAATTGTTTTCAGTTTGTAGAGTTCATAAAAATACACATCAAAATATATCAGAATATTTATTAATATAAAGATTAGTATTTTGTTTAAAAATATATTATTATTATTGGATACTGGTGTAATTAATAGGAGAGAGAAGCGGGAAAAAAATGATGAGAATGAATGTGGAGGCGACACATGTCATAGAAAACCTTTATTTATTATATAGTATAGATATATATATATATAGAGAGAGAGAGAGAGATAAAAGACATGCAATGACATGCAACTAGATGAAAATACACTCAATGATAGTGCAAAGCTATTCTGCAAAGCATAATTATGAGCAAAAAGACACGCAATGTCAATGTCGTGCTATAGGAAATTTTTAAAAAGATATGTCTAAAGACGTACATATAAGTATACTTGTAAATATTTTTCTTTTTGGGAATGTGTGACTGGGAAGGAATCTCTTATCAAGGCATGTAAGTCCGTAGAGCTATGACATTGAGCATTTAGTGTTTCTAAACATGTAAGTCCATCGTGCTATGTTTTTAATCAAATTTTTCAGAGATTTCCTAAACATTCATAGACCGGTGCTAGTTATGCTCTCTTCATTATTATTTAGGTGCTCAAAAGATCATGAGGAGGGGAAGGTTTATCCAATAAGTGGTGGGGTTCATTCAGTTCATCAAAAACTCATCTAATTCACAGTAAATTAAATACAGTTTTATGAGATGTGAGTGTGGGACCCAATAAGGCATGAATAACTATTACCCAAAAAACATGATAACATCATTCACAGCTTGCTTGTCAATTAAGGTATAAAGGCTTGAGTTTAAAAGGATACTCTATATTGTCAATCACCGAGACTTGTCTAACAAAATGAGCAGCTGATAAGTATAGTTTGGTCTGCCCTAAAATGATATGATCTCATAACAGGGGTTCTCTTAAAAATAATGTGTTTTATTGTTTCAGGCAGTCTGATATTTTAAAAAGAATAAAAAGATTTTGTGTTTTTATCTTAGTTTAAGTTATTTTATTTTTTTATCTTTTATTTATACTTAATTAAAATGACCATCCTTGCTTGACCCCACAATCCAACAGAAAAATAAGTTTCTGAAAAAGTTCGAGGCATCTCAGAAGTATGCGGCCGCATACTTGATTAATGCGGGGCCGCATACTTGAATAGTTCTATAAATACCAATGAAGTTTGCGGTACATGGTTACAACAAACCGCATACTTCACTTATTCTCTCAGCTGCATACTTCGATTTCTTTTCCAATACCGTTTACTTGAATCCCTAGTGTGAAATTGTTGCTTTATTTGTGTTCAACAAGTACAGGCGACATCAAAGGTAAAGGCCTTGACCATGGATTCATACTAATCAAGCATGTGGGAATTCTTGAAACTGAAATGGACTTTTTGACCAAATTGACCAACTAAATGTGTGTAAAAACTGAAATTGATCCAGTGGAATAGGTCGCATTCCATTGGCGACCAACTTCCAATCATCAATTCAAGCTCTAATATTACAAAATCTTCATTTTTGGCAAAATCAAAAAGTTTGCGGTTTTCATCAAAGTTTGTGGTTTTCATCAAGTTTGCGGTGTGTGATGAAGTTTGCGGTTGTTTTAAAGTTTGCGGCTGTGTTTCAAGTTTGCGGTTTTAAAATTAAAATTTGCGGTTTGATCTGTTGACCAAAAACTTTGAGTATGTCGCTTTGGAATCTAACTTGTTCTACTGATTGCAGCTATGGCAGATTTGAAATTTGTTAAGGATCACAATGAACCTGCTTACTTGTAGGACCCACCACAAAATCACAGTGTGTTCAGATCAATGATTGTGGGTCTGAGGGCATCCAGGATCTTTCATGCCCTTTCTCAACATCCAGACATATGCGAAGACTTTATTAGAAGCTTATGGAGTACTGTTGATATAATTACAGAGAATGATATTGAAGGGATAGTTGGCACTGTGGCAGAAAAGCGTATCGCAATTACTGAAGCGGTTATTAGAAGGTGCCTCAACTTTGGGGATAATCCTGAATATCCTACAAGTTTTACAGCTGATCAGATGACAGAAACTTTTCAAAGAATGAGTTTTGAAGAAGGGCTACCATCGTTGTTAAAGAGATATCTGCCACCATATTGGAGGTACTTAGCACTTGTGGTGAACCAATGTATTTCTGGCAAAAAAGGAGGTTATGACGATCTAAGCGTCAACATGACTTAAATTGTTTATGCACTTATGACGGGGGAGAACATTAACATTTCAAAATTTTCGTTTGAAGAAATGAAAAGTAATCTGACAGGAAAGAAGAAGTTTGTTTTCCTAATGTACCTAGGGTTTCTCCAAATGATCATAAATAGAGAACTTCCTGATTGGTTATGAATCAAAGAAGAATTCACGTGAAAGTGATGGACAAGAGTATTCTGTCCTATATGAGTATGAATAAGCATGGGTATTTTCTTGGTTTGGCACCCATGGAGAAATTTGGTGCATTTCCAGAGCTAGAGGGCGTACAACAACAACCACCGCAACCTCAACAACCACCACCACAACCTCAACAACCTCCACCACCACAACCAAAACAACTGCCACCACCACCACCTTAACCACGTTGTAGACCTAGACGTGCACCTCGTCAAGCTTAGGTTCCAATCGTTAATGAACCTGTGATTCGTAATGTACAGCTGGCCGATGAACATGAAGATGAATTCAATTACAATATTGAAGGGCCGGTGTACTTCGAGAATAAAGGGCTAGTGTACTTCGAGAATGAAGGGCTAGTGTATTTCGAGAATGAAGAAAATGTGCAGAATCTTGAAGACATGTCAGATTTAAATCTGGACGGTCTGATATTTTCAGATACTGATACTCAAAGTGTAAATGTTGAAAATGAAGAGACATAAAGCACAAGTTGTACCAATGTTGAAGAGAAAGAGAGTGAGTCTGAAGGAGACTCAGAAGGTGAAAAGTTTGCCTTGTCTGAAAAAGAGAGTGAAAGAGAAGAAGTACCGATCAATAAATATCACAGGAGCTTACTAGTCAAAAGAAAGGCCGTTGGGAAACCTCCTTTCATCAACCCTTCTAAGCCACAGAGTGATACTTCCGATGAAGACTACCATTTTGAAATTGATCTAGGTCTGAGGAAGAAGGCAAAAATTTCTGCATAACTCCCGCAGAAGTCCAAACCCATCATCACACCTACCGTTACTACAAAGCAAGATAAGGGCAAGACAAAGGAAGGTTATGAGCCTGTAAATGTTCAAGCCCTACAACAAGGAGTATTTGACTTTGAACAAGATTCTGTAGCTAAGAATTCAAGGATAGACAAATTGAATAAAGAAAATGATACTCTGAGGACAACCATCAATATACAAAGTGGTCAGATTAAAAGTCTGAAAGACAACATGAAGTATGTGCTTAAAGAACTGAAAAGACTTAAAGAAAAGAAAGATAAAAATAAAAGGAAGAAAGAGGATGGATGTAGTGGTAACGGTGACAATAAAGGTGACGACAATGATGGTGATAGAGATGATAATGAAGGCAAGAAAGATGATAAAGATCAAGGTAAAGACCAGGAAGACCAACATGAAGGAACCAACTCACATGAAGACTTGTCAAGAGCAATGGTTATTTATGTTCCTGTGTCAAAAGGCAATGAAGCACGATAATCAGAAAATGACTTATCGTTTGAATTCGAGCATGATCTTGATGGGCTGCTAACATCTAGATCAATGTTCTCATTCGAGAATGATTCGACTGTACTTGATGATGACTTTATGGGAGAAGAATTGTTTGAGGATGAAGACTTATTTGATGCAAATGTGCCTACTTCACCCACATACATCAGGGCTCAGGGAAAGGTGATTACCGGTATCGACAGCGATCTATTCGCCGAAGGTAATTCACCTCCCCATGTGGAGTCATCTACTGAACATGTTGCTGAATAAACAAGTATACCAGAAGCATCATCATCTTCAGCAGTTTCAAAATAAAAGAAATGTATTTTCAAGATTATTCCTCCATGTGAAGTTCACTACGTCACAGCATCCAACAAGCTCTCAAAGAAGAACAATCGTTCTCCTATTCTAAGCTGGATGTTTGACAATGAGAAGAATCTTTATCTGGTCAAAAGAAAGAATGGGCGAATCGAGTACTTTTCAAGTCCACATGACTTCGGGTCAATGCCCAGATTCGATATTCGAGCACTGAACAAGGCTACATTCTACAATCCTGGAAATAATGGAGATGCGAGAAACTTTGTTTCATTTCTTAACAGAGAATGTGACAATGACTTTAAGATACTGAGGTATGCTTAATGCAAGAGTGTAAAATCAAAGTACATAATTGAAAGAATCACCAAGAAGCCCCTTTGTAATGGAAATCTATCCTCCTCCCAAGATAGTGGAGTGTGTTCCAGTTCATCAAGCTCTACATAATACTAAGTCAACTTGAATACTGGTCCTATAGTCCCATGACATGGTATATTGACATTCACTGTACAAATAGAGAGTTCACTATTTATGATCCTATGGATCTTTTGAAGTTTGGCAAGGAAGATATGACCAGATTATCCAAGCAGTGGTTGTTTGGGCCTGAGGATTGCGAAAGAGACACCAAGTCGTTCGTGAAAGTCTTCGCAGCGGAGATAGTTAAAGGCCTCTACGCAGGAGGTGGTGATCACTCAGCTGATGTTGAAATATTATGAGTGTCTTGAATGCTTCTAGCTTAGGGGGAGATTGTAAGGATCAAACCTAATAGGCTAACGCATAAAGAGATCACCAAGAAGTTCAGATCAAGCAATTTTGGAAGTATGCGGTAGCATACTTCATAGCTTGACCGCTTACTTGAGGTATGCGGTGCCCAACCGCATGCTTGAAGTATGTGGTGCCCAACCGCATGCTTGAAGTATACGGCCCAAGCCCAACCGATTACTTGTATTAAGTATAAATAGTTATTTTGATTTCTGTAATCGGTTAGACGAGTTGTTGAGCGACATTTGCATTGTTTTTCAGTGGTTTATCAATATACGAATCGTGTAACAATTGGTTGTCTTGTCCTTCTTGTTTATATCTACAAGTCACGTGTCGAGTCTATTTCTGCCAGGTTCAACATGCTATTGAATCCGCTGATTGAAGATCCTCAGGATTTCGGTCCTTACAGATAGAAGTAACAAAAAATCAAATACATATTTCTTTTTCATTGCTTTTAATTAAACATAATCTTTCTTATCAAAACAACTAATAATTGATTTAAGAAATAAAGAACAATCTTTGATTTGTTAACCTAATTAATTACACAGTAAAATCAACGAGACAATGAGGGATATAATGGCGGCGAGTTCCGATAACGTGACTACGTGGAGCGGCGTAGACGGTCAGATCTTATTGCGCCACTGGTGAATAAGGTAGTAAGCAATAGAGAAGAACAAGATGACCAGACCTTATCGCGCCACCGGTGAAGAAGGTAGTAAGCAAAAGTGAAGAACAAAGTGAAGAAAATGCCAATAGTTAGGTATAGAGGAAGAGGTAAAGCATCTGACGCTTTAGGAACCGGGCAACGACACCGTATTTAGTGGACGGAGATGACCGGTTTTCATCGTTCATAACTGTCTTCTGGTGGTTGAAAGCAGTGGCGGAATGAGTCCTCGGAGGTGGCTTACGACGGAGATCCGTGAGTGGTATCGGTCGGCGGCATCAAAAGTTAGCCAAATCCCATGATATGTGTGAGAATTTCTCATCAAAGAATTTTGTTGGATTTTTGTTCAGAGTGATGAAGAAGATAAGGTGGGTTTGAAGTGTTCTTGTTGTGGGGCTTTCTCCTTTGATACTCCTAAAGGTATCGTATTGCTTCTGAGCCAGATCCCTTTTGTTCTCTTTCATCTCCTCGTTACCTTCATACATAGCACACAAGGCATTCCATAATGATTGAGCAGTTTGATGTTCTTCAAACATACAGTTGATGTTTGGAGTAAGGGCCATTGTCAAAGCAGCTAAAGCTCGACAATCATATCGAAGCATCAGTTTTTCATTCTCTGTGTATGTATCTGGATCAATGTTGGGTCGAATGCCATCGGCCCAGCTACCATAGGTCGAGTAGGACCATTAAATACGGAATTCCATTCTTGATAGTTGTGGTATAAGAAGAAACACTTCATCCTATTTTTCCAGTTAGGGAAATCTTCGGCTCCTTGAAGCTTCAGAGGCCGCGTGGTGGTTCCGGATTCAACATCAAGAAGCAAAGGTGGAGCCATAAGATCAGACACAAAAGTTAGACAAAAACTCAAAGGAATGATAGAGTGTTGCCAACTAAAGCAAGTGTCGCTAACAAAAGTGTCTCCTGGAAGTAATTGATTAAAGCATAGAGAAAGTCGCCTGAGCACAAAGACAGTGTAGCGAGACAAGTGTCTTCTAACAACAAAGTCGCCAACTTGCGTTGAGAAGAAACAATGTCGCTAAAAGGGACTGTCGTTGGACAAATGTTGCCAAGACAGAGTGTAGCCAGAGGAAACGTCGCCACAAACCAAAAAACAGAAACTCACACAAAGACAAAGTGATCAAACACATACAAGTGTCATCTGATGAGTGTCGCCTCAATATGATGAGCGTCGTTGTATGAACCTACAACAACCCCTTCTCCAAGTTTCTTAAAAAATACACCAGAATTAGCCTAGAAGTCCAATGGAATGGAAATCTGAACCAACACGAAGCTAACTATGATGATTTTGAGCAAAAACCTCTCAAACAACACACAAATCCATCAACAAACATATCAGAATATGAAGAAAAGAGTAAAAACAAGAAAAACCCCAAGAACTCACAAAAATCTAGAAATCAAGAGCTTAATGGTCCTGATAAAAAGTTGTAGGTCTAGAATACCAACTCAGATCCAAACAATCATTTTCATATCTAAACTAATCCTCACAGTCAACTACAAAGAAGCTGATTTGAAGATCTAAGTGAATAAAAGTGGGAAATAAATGAAGAACAGAAACACAAATCAAGCATAATCCATAACCAAAATCCCAAAAGATTAACATTGATAGATCCTGACTATTACAAGTGAAAACTCTAATTCTCAGACTAAAACACGCACAAGAAGGTGAAAATTACAATTAAAGTTCGAACCGTAGAATGAGAAAAGATCGACTATTTATAGGAATCCACTCTCTGAAGTGTCGCCAAATGTCTTAGGCAACACAAAGAGTTTCTTCTGGAGTGTCGTCGGGAGCCAAAACTTATCCAAAGTTGCAGATCAGCCCTTGATTTTTTTGCCAAATGGTATACAATGGTCTAAATAGGCCCAACAACTTGTAGTCGCAGCCGCGAGCAGGCGGTGCATTGCTTGTCCCAATGACGGGTGCATCAATTGCCAAGTTCGTCCCTCCCTAGCCGCTAGCACCCCTCATGGCTTCCGCCAACTTTCAGGCAAGGAGGCTTTCATCATCTCAGTGAATTCCCGCGCCAGAGTCACTTTCACCTTTGGTTCAAAAGTGAATTGTTAGTCAACCAATAGTCTCGTCTAGGCTAACCTTTGTGATTGTATGGACACTTTCCTCCTCGTTCTGTTTTTGGTTAACAGGTGCCTTACCACGTCATCCTGTATGACCCCTACCATGCCTTTTGCCTCTTCTTCCAGCCATTTATTTATATAAGAACAAAGAATCTAATGTCATCACACTAGTTAACAAATATAACACAACAAGTATTGTAAGATGTTAATATACACTGGCCATATGCAATTAGCCATTATACTACCTCTTGGTTTCTATTTGACCACCTTTATGATTCCATCTAATCCCTTGTCCTACTCTATTACTTTCTAAGGCATAAATATACTTACTACTTTCATGTCTGATGCTTTGACTTGAGTTACCCGTGTTGGCATCCGCTACTTGGTCTCATTCTCAGTTTAAGTTCAGACATAGGGGATGTCTGAATCTCTCAAACTATTGCTCTGATACCAACTTGTAAGGCCCCAAACCCAGGAGGCCTCACACGTTGGATTTACTCATTCACAAACAGTTCTTAAACTTCAATTAACATTAAGCAGCGGAATTAAACGAAATTACATCGTCTCAAAATAAAAACAAATTAAAACTTTGTCTTTAAACATTCAATTATTAAATATTCATATGGGATGCCAGTCTTTGGTCACTAGGTAACTCATCTTTAGCCAAGTAACATCCATTCAACGTTCATTTATCCTTAACCTGGCATGCATATTAAAAGTCAGATAACGCTGGTGAGTTCAAGTGTTTCATTCATTTTAACAAAGTGGTTTATCATACGTTCATTCATTAGAATTTAATCGTTCATAAATAAAATAGGGCTTAACATTCATTTTTTCATTCATTCAAACATTCGTTCAGAAAATCATTTAATATTCCATTCAATCAAACATTCATTTAGAAAATCATTTAATATGCCATTCAAGTCATACATAAAATATTTAAATCTGTATTACTGTCCATTCCGTTCCATTGATTCATCAGTCTTAGGACTTGTAAGTCACCAAGGCGATTCCATTCACGGGTCACGTTAACCACTAATGACCGTCGCCACTCCCATTTGTCGATTGTACAACCATAATACCATTTGTAGGCTACATAGGCACTACTCCTGTTTTACTTATGGTACTATGGCGTTCTCATAACATACCATAAGGCTAGGAATTACATTCCCATACTACATTTGTCAATTCCATTCATTCGACAGTTTATATTTGTAATGACTTCTTAAAAACATTTACCCGTTTTTCTTTTTCTTAAAGCATTTCATCTATTTATAAAACCTTTTTCTTTCATTTTGTAGGTCCCGTGGGTCTCGGATCTTTTACGTGCAAGTGTGTGTACTAGTCAAACAAGGTGTGAAGTCCCCTGTGACTAGGTAGACAATCACGACAAGGAAAACGACAACAAACACGAGTTACAAAAGCTCAGTCTATTATCGTCTAACAACAGGTTACAAGTTTGCTTTCCAAATAATCTACGTGTATATAATGAAAGCGTACTTAGAGAAACCTATAACCATCTACATATAGTAACATACCAACAACCAGCGTACTAGTAAGTACGCAGGAACAAACCCTGCGTACTAGCCTAAGTATGCAGGCTAGCATGTGTGTACAAGCTAAGTACGTAGAAACACCCTCATGCGTACTTGCTTAATGGGCACAAGTACGTACAACTGAAACGACTAAGTACAAGACGAGTTCTAATACAAACAATTCTCGATAAGACGATTACATTATAGACTGGATACAAACTTACATACAAAAGACTTAAACAAATACAACAAGATCTTCAGGGTGATTGTCACCAATAAATGCTTCTACACGTTTCAAAACCATTTCTTTAAAAACATTCCTTTAATAAACCTTTCATTTCTCAAACATTTCTTGTTTCGAATATTGTTTCTTTAGCAAAATAGTCATTTCATAAACATTTCAGTTAGCAATCATTTTATAAACATTTCATGAGTATCCACATCACCCTAAAAACAAGTAAATAGGGATTCTTGACTCACTTAACTTTAAGTAACTAAACTCACGCGGCAACGAACTTCAGGCTAGGTGGAAGTGCAAATCAATCTATTCAAACAATTACGAATGAGATTTGTTAGTACACGGTTATCCAACTCATTTTGATCAAAAACTCCCTTGGCCGAAAACCTTTTCGGCCGAAAACCTTTTCAGCCAAAATCTTTTCCAGCCAAAATCTTTTTAGGCCGAAATCCTTTTCGTCCACGTTAGCTTTTCATTCAAAACACTCTTTTCCTATTTCGACCTAAATAAGTTTTGGTTGAAGCATCATTTTCGATCTATTAAAAAGTTCTTGGCCAAAATTCTTCGTTTTTTATTTAAGTACCCAACTTTTTACGTCCAAAAATCTTGTCTAGCTTCCATGAAGCTAGATCCACTCTTTTTAGACCGAATTATACGTAAAAAACTAGATTTTGTTTTATGAAAACCCAATTAAACCCTAAAAACCTATTTTTCAAACAAAAGCTCGAATCTGGAAGGATTGTTACCTGTTTTTTGCAATGTTTTGAAACTCGGACCGGACCGGCCGGTCGGACCGGGAACCGGTGGTCTGACCGGTCCGGTTACATGTGTTGAACCGTTTCTGCAGCGAACCGGTGGTCGGACCGGTTGAACCGGCGGTCGGACCGGAAACCGGGTGGTCGGACCGGTTGAACCGCTTGACTATTTTTTTTTTAATCATTTTTAAGTCTCTTGGCTTCTTATTTCGTAGGTAATTGTTAGTTTAAAATTATTGGAATTGACTTGTTGGTGGTTTTTGAAAGGATTAAAAGCTATTTAGACTGATATATTTTTATAATATTTATGACGTCATCCGGTTCTTAAATCCGGTCCGACCGGTCGGACCGGTCCGACCAGTGGACCGGTAAGGAGACCGGTTCGACGTCCGGTCCGGTTTTGAAAACATTGGTTTTTTTTGTGTGATACCTTCTCCTCTGATCTTCAGTAATGTTCCAGCAACGATCTCGGCAAAGAATGATGGTCTCTGGTGCGGTTTTAAAGCTTTCTCTCTCTAGGTTCTTGATGTGTGTTGGACGGTCTATAAAAACTAATATAAAAACCTAACCTAGACACTCTAGCTTTAAATTTATAAATCTAGACTCAACCTAATACTAGACCACACAACCGGCAAGTGTACCGATCAATGTAGTAAACTCTAATGAAAGTCCGGATATCGAACCCACGAGACACTAGTGACAACTCTATCTAGACTCTGACTCAATTAACTGAACTGGATTATATTGGGGGGATTTGTGTAACTATGATCAAACTAACGGAACCTCTAACTAACGACACCAAATATAAAGCAAGGAATTTGGATGAAATCAAGAATGTGGAAGGCACTACCCAGGTAAGAATCCTATTTGTGAATCTCGGATTTCTCTCGGTTAAGAAAACTATGATGGAAACAGGATCTATGAATACTACACCCTTAGACTACCTACAGGATCTATGAATACTACATCTTTAGCTACTAGCTTAATTAATTTACATGTAATTAACCTGGTTAATAAATAAATTGACGTGATTTATTCTTTTTTCACTTTTTTGCTTTCTTCGATCGTAACCAACAAGCCAGCCGCCACAATTGTTGTCACCTTGGTAAATGTGCCTAAACACCCATCTATTGCCGTGAGTCCACCTTCCTGTGATGTTGCCGTGACCTGCTTCTGAGTTCTCCAATTCCTTTTTGCCCTAACCTCCTTCCTATATATATATATATTTTTATTCTTTTATAACCTAGCCCCCTCAACCAATATAAGTCCAACTTGTAATTCTAGTGAAGTTCTTCAATTAATTTATTTGCCCACATGTAAATTCTTTATTTTTCATAGCCATATAATTCTTCAGTGTCCAAAGAGTTACACCGTCTCTTCAAATTCTTCGTTTGAGCTCGTTTACGCTCTCTTTACTCACGAACACCTACAATATAACATATTATTAAGTAAAAGCTATATACGACCGAAATCGACTCTAAATCTACCAAAACATCACAAATTATACGCCTTTTCTGTTATTTATTTCATTTTAAACTAAACAACCATCTCCAGTTATATCTATCATCTTCCATTTATTATGCAAAAACTCTAATTCAAATGACATTTTTTTTCAATTTTTTAATTTTTTTTTGTATTTTTGACTTTTTATAAACGAAAAACAACTTAGACTCAAGACGTTTCTCATCCCCACACTTGAACGACACATTGTTCCCAATGTGAACAAAAAAACGACGAAAAATAAAAAGTCAAAAATAAACAGAAATCGACTTAGCTGGTAATGTATGCAAGATATGTGTCCAGCTTCGCTCTTCCTCTTGTGCACCGTATAGCATTTCATTCGCGGCTGCACTAACTCTGTCGGGTTCCTTTTACATGATTATAAATTTTGCAACCGAAATCGACTCTAAAACTTTATAAATTTTGCTACAAAATAAAAGGAAAACATGGTGTGTTTTGCAACACATCAGTTCTCTCTCTCTCTCTCTAAATGCAAGGATGGTGAAGATGGTGAAGATGGTGAAAGGAGGAGTCGAGGGTGGCGGCTAGGACTTTTAGTCAGCCCTCCCCTTCCCTTTTTCCTTTCCTTCATGACCTGTCCCGCTCGCCCCCTCGACCTTGCCGTTTCATTTATTCGAAACCCAATTATTAAATCGTTATTATTTTCAGGATGTTATACATGTCTTGCTTCGATGAAGAAAAGCATGAGTTTTGATAACTCAGATCAAATTTAGAATCGTCTATTTTTTCAGTCTTATCTTGTAATCAGTTACTAGAGTAGATTAGACATAGAATTGCTCTAGTATATTAATTCATTTCACAACTTTTGTAACCAATGATGACGACTGATTATCAAGTGAAAGAGTTGAAAGAAAAATGTATGTTCTTGTTTGTTTTGTGTTTGTTATTCAATCAAACAAAAAACTCATAACCCTAATTCAATTGTAATTCTTCCTCTTCTACATATCATCATCAAATATTGTCAATTACAAAGGGATGAGATTGTAGAATAATCTTTTAGAGTGGAGGGTTAAAACTTTTAATTTTTCAGATTTGAGCAAATCTTCTTGAGTATTACAAGTTTTGAATTATCAGCACAAGATGCCAACCAATGTTAAAGACAAACTTGAATATCTGTGTTGATTTTGAGATTTAAGAGGAGTTAATTCCTTGTTAATATACAACATGAGTTTACAACTTCTATTTCAGAAAAGTTGGATCCCTAAGAGCATGAGGTATATCGGTGTTATTGTGGTCAGGTGTGGTGTGATAATAAAGTGCACGCCACGTGGCGTCACGTCACTACTCTCATTATCACACCAATCATCACTTGGCAAGGGGTATACCCGTGTGATTGTGGTGATATGATAATTAAATGTTATTTTTTAAAATTATCATTTAAATAAAATAAAGCATAACATTTCATTAATAAAAATAAAACATAATAAATAATATTTCATTAATAATTAAAAAAATTACAATACTAAAAAAAATTACCTAATGATTTGAATTTTCATAAACATACTCAATCAAGTACGCCTTTAGTGTGCTATAAATTTCTTGATTGTCGGTTTACTCACTTTTGATTTTTATCAATTTATTTGTGCGTAGGCTCCTCCTCATTTGAACATATAATTTTTTTAATAACATGAAACTTAATCATGTTATTAAAAGGATAGAAAGTGGTAATATTAAATAGTTAATTATTCTCTTTGTAATTCTTAGTGAAAATAGATGAGTAAATATTAAAAGGGTAGAGAGTGAAATCTCATTAATAAATAATTATCCTTTTGTTGGTTTTGAATTCTTCAAACAATTGCCGTGAAAATAATCACGTACAAGAAGCACGTCGTGAAAAACTTTTTGAGGGGTGGTGTTCCAAATGAATCACGGCGTGATTCATGCTTTCACGTCGGATCACGCTTGATTTCACGTGTGTATACCGGATACTCTAACGATAGATTTTCAAACTGGTAAAATACAAATATTTTCATATTTAATGAACACATATTCTTACTTGAGGCGAGCAACCGATACTGCTAAGTTGAAGTCTTATACTAGATTTATCGTTTAGCCATTTTTATCAGTTTCATTCAAATAGATTATTTTTCTCCTATGTATCCTTCTGGTTTACAAAAGTTGTATTTTTCATCCAATCACTTAACTCTATCCATATTTTAACGTTAAATGAGGTGTAGTTGTGTCCAATTATGTAACTCCTCCACCAGTATACTTCTTTTTATATAATTTAAAGAAATATATAAAATGACACAAGTACCCTTCATTTAACGTTAAAATATGGATGGAGTTAACCACGAGCATACACGAGAAAAATAATTTTTTTGGCTGAAACTGACAAATATGACTAAAACACATGGACAGAAATAACAGTTTACTCTTCTTAGTATTTAGATATAAATCATCATTAATTACATTAACCAGTTGGATGAAAATAACAAGTTTTGTAAACCACGAGCATACACAAGAGAAAAATAAAAATTTTGAATGAAACTGACAAATATGACTAAAACACATGGACAAAAATAACAGTTTACTCTTTTTTCTTAGTATTTAGATATAAATCATCATTAGATCTACACCATCTAGACCTAATAATTTCCCCATATTTAATTTGGTTATGACAAAAAAATTTGTATTGTTAATTATTATAACACTAATTTTGAATATAGATGTCCCCTTTGAGTCTCCCAAATAATAACACTATCTTTGAATATAGATGTCTCCTAATCTGATTCTTTTTTGATATATTAAAACATGAATTTATATAAGAATAAGAATTTAATCAGGCTCGGCTTAATCTTTTTAGGCCCTTAAAGTGAATTATAAAAGGTGGGCGTCTTTCATAGAAAAAAAAACATATCGTATGCTTAGAATCCTAAAATCCCTATTTTAATAAAAAAAACTAAATCGTTTGTCACTTGTCATCATCATATTCATCCTCACAACTTTTTCCCTTCAAAACCATATTTAAATCCACTATTCAATCTTTCCATATTTTGTTAACTTTTTCAAAAAATTTCATAAATAAACATTTTATCAAATTAATTCATCATTATTACCATCAACTTAAATTTATTTTTAAATTATCATCAAAAGTGAATATTTAAAAAAAATTAAAAAATAGGAGATTTAAAAAAGACTACTTTTTGTATTTGAATAAATATGGTTTAAAATAAAGTTTACTAATATTTAATTAGTACTTTTTTAATTAAGTTTAATATTTATAAATAAATTTTTTATTTTGATTTTAAAATTTTAATAGTTAGTTTTTAATTAAAATTAAGAAATTTTTAAATATTTATTTTTAAAAGTGTACTATATTTTAAACTTAATTTTTATTAAACGACGAGATTTTTTTTTCAAAAAAATATATTTGGCTTCGATTCTAATTTATTATTTTTAATTTTTTTCATATTTAATTTTGTAATTTTAAATTTAAATTGTGTCAATATACTAAGGAGTGTGATTTTTAAATTTTGGAGTTTAAAATTTTGAATTTAAAAGACGATATATTGTTGAAATTTAAATTTTATTTTATTTTAAATGAGAGATTAAATATTAAAGGTTTAAAGGTTTAGCGATATTTTCGGTATAAAATACGAGATTTAAAAAAAAGTAACTTAAGTTTGATACGTAAATTTAATTACAATTTAAGCATTTGTAAATATATTACAACATCAAGGTTAAAGTTTATACAAAAAGGCTGATAGAGTTTAGTTAACTAATAAAATGGAGAAACAACATATGTAAGGAAATCGTTGACCAATTTAATTATCTTCCATTTCTTTGACTCACTACCGGCTTCAATCAGGTCCGCACCGTTTGTGCCCTATTTTTCGAACGATTTTGGCTATTTTGTGGTTTCAGTAATTGAGGAAAAGAAACTCTATTCTTTGTTGCATTTAGTGGGTGTTAAATATTGAAAAGTTACCAATATCGCGTCAAATGTTGTATACAATAAAGTATTTTCAAATTTGTAAATTATCATTGTAAGGTTTCATTTTACATGTAATTTAATGTATTTTAAAAGTACATCACTTATGAAATGTATTTTTGTATGTTTTGATTACTATCATCCATATAATCTTAACATTTAACAAAATGAAAAAGTTACCAATACAATATCAAATTTGTATAAAAAAAGATGTTAAGATAGTTATGAATATAATGTTAACATTTCACCCCATGTAACACATGAGATTAAAGCTAGTATGGGAATATAATGATTCATATCTTTTGTATACAAATTTTAAAAGGCACACAATAACACATATTAAAGTTGGAGTTAGTTTTTAGTAGAAAGAAAACTACTCTAAGAATACTAATTTTGTATTCTTATTCTCAAAACCTGAAAATTAAATAAAGTTAAATAAAAAAATTAGAGACCCATTAAATATTAAGACCTTAAGCGACAAATTATTTTTTTTGTATAGTCGAGCCACCCCTGAAATTAATCAGAGAGACCCGTACATAGATAACAATAAAGAAAAACGTTACGTTTTTTACTTGAGTGTCTTCATATTTAACGTTTTCACCGGGCTCCGGAGGCTTCTGAAGAATGTTGACTAGGCTCACGTTTAGAGACCAACCCCAAATAGTGTAGTCAAAGGGTTTCAAACAAGTCATTGGTCCAGACAAACCCAACCAAATATTTAAATGGCTTAGGCGATACATAATCCTTTTCTTACTTGTTATACCATTCCTCTTAAAAAAATAACACCTTTTAAAACATGTCATTTTTCTCTATTTAAAAATTCATTATTTCTATAAAGGTTTTTTATGACTAAAAACACTTTCTGTAAAATTAAATTAAGACGTATTTAAAAACAAACTAGTATTTTATTTCTTTTTACAAAACGTCTTTAAAAATTAATCATGCAACGTTTTTATAAAAACAATAAAGTTTGACTTGAAAGCCACCGTAAGTCTGCCACTACAAAGTTCGACCTATCAACGCACATATGCAAAAAAACGGAAAACCTAACCGTATCGGAAACGAAAAACTGAACCGAATTGTGAATTCCGTTTTCGGTTCAGTTAACGGATTTACATTTTTTTGAATTCGGTTTCTTCGTTTAACTTAATAAACCAAAGAAGTTATAATTGTATATGTTGAATTCGATTTATACATTTTTTTTAATTCGGTCCAGTTAGACAAATTCTCAGTACGGTTTCGTTCGGTTAACGGATAAGCCTAAAAAATTAAAATTTGAATAAATCGAACTGAGAACTGAACTTTGAACACCATATCGTCGCTAACCTCCACTATCTACAACCATCGAAAGTCCGCCACAGACGATAAATTATATTAAGACATATTTTAAAACTCTTTTTCTAACTATCATTTTAATTTTTTTACAAAATGTTTTTAAAAATAATCATATAATATTTTTATAAGACTTGTAAATTTTTTTTAAGTTGATGTTTTGTATTCAACCTATAATTATTAATCATGTCAAAACTAATTAATTACTTAAAGATTTCTTAAATATTAAAAAAGAAAAAGAAAAAAGTTAAAATCTTATTTATTTAAAAACTTAAAAAGAAATAAAATTCAAATAAAAATTATACGTATAGCACAAACCTATTTAAATTATCATGTTAACAAGTGTTTTAGTAGTACATGAGTTGAAACAAAATTCAGGTTATTATTTTAAATTGAATAAAGAACTAGTAAATATCATAAAAAATATTCTCATAAAGCGACATTTATAGTTTTAGTAATATTGATATTAGCTAATTATTATTATTGCTAGGTTAAAATCCCGTGTATTACATAGGTTAAATAAATATAATATTATATATTAAGCAATAAGAAATTCATTTTTTTTAAACTCGTGTCTTACAAGTGTTGAATAAACCCGTGAAATACAATATAATCTGTTAATATATACACTCGTCAAAATATATCAGAAGATTTATTAATATAAAGATTATTATTTTATTTAAAAATATATTATTATTATTGGACAGTGGTGTAATTAATAGGAGAGGGGAGCGGGAAAAAATGACGAGAATGAATGTGAAGGCGACACATGGCATAGAAAAACCTTTATTTATTATATAGTATAGATTGGAGAAAAATATAGTTTACCTCATTTAGATATTTACTAAATTTCAGTTTATATTTTTTTAACTAAGAAAATTATAGATTTTATCATTTATGTTTAAAAAAATTACATGTTTCATTATTTGAACTAACGTCCGTCAATTTCAGATATTAATTATGGTCCAGTGCCCTTCATATTAAAAAATTTCAAAGTAAAATATTACTAAACATTTATAGTTTTAGTAATATTGATATTATCTAACTATTATTATTATTAGAGTAAAATAAAATTTACGTCCTTTAGATATTTCTAAATTTCAGTTTACGTCATTTAACTAAGGAAATTATAGATTTTGTCATTTATTTTTAGAAAAGTTTGTACCTTTCATTATTTTTACTAACGCCCGTCAATTTCATATGTTAAGTGTGGTCACGTGCCCCTCACATTAGGGCAAAATAGTTTTTTTATTGTTAGTAAAAGAACAAATTACCCTTTTCAGCCCTTATGTTTATACCAAACTAGCTTACAACCCTTGTCTATACACGCGGGTGAAAAATATCAATACATAAAATTCTTAAATCTTTTTGTATATATTTTAAAAAACAAAATTCAAAATATGTAAAAATTAACATATAATTGAGTTTTGAAAGTACGTTAATTACTATTTAATTTAATTTGACTTTCATTTACTATTAGATTAAAATTAAAAGTTACGTAATTAGATTTCAAAGTTTCTTATAATAAAGGATAATTAAAAATAAATGTCTTTTATTAGTATAATTAGTATTTTCTTTAAAAATATTATTATTCAAAAATGAAGGTGTATTTAATAAGATGGAGGTGTATTTAATAAAAGAGAGAGAGACGAGAAAAAATGATAAGAATGAATATGGAGACGACACGTGGCATTGAAATTTTTTTATTTATTATATAGTATAGATATAGATTTCAGATTTTGTCAGTAAACTAAGGTAATACTAGAAAGTGTCATTAATGTTTAAATAAGTTTGCATGTTTCATCCTTACACTAATGTCCATATGATTTTAGCGTTAGATAAGCAATGTGCCCCTCACCAAAGACGTGGAACTGCCGGTCAACTTCCCTCCTCGCCGTCTCTGGTCAGATAAAAAAGGGGGTTTTAATTTGCTCCAACGATATAAAACAGATAAAAAAATTTGATTGA
This sequence comes from Smallanthus sonchifolius, assembly GCA_023525975.1. NCBI lineage: Eukaryota > Viridiplantae > Streptophyta > Magnoliopsida > Asterales > Asteraceae > Smallanthus > Smallanthus sonchifolius. The sequence goes on from CM042038.1 coordinate 58,168,226, forward strand.
ACATTTTTTAAATAGACAAAAAAGGGGGTTTCGATTTCCTCCGGTGATTGGATTTCTAGATATTGTGAAGAATACAAGTCTTGGGTTGCTTTCGATTTCCTCCGGGTAAAAGACGATTTATGGTCAAAGAAAAAGCAAACACAAGACTTATATTTTTTCACAAAACCTAAAAATCTAATCGCCTAAATAGTTTAAAACCACCTTTTTATCTATTCTGGGTGAGTTTACTTAAATGTTTAATCGAAACCCCTTTTTTATGTGACTAGAGAGGGCGAGGAGTGATGTTGGCTGGCAATTCCACGTCTTTGGAGAGAGGCACTTTGCTTCATTTAACGCTAAAAATAGAAGAACGTTAGTGTAAGGACGAAACATGCAAACATGTTTAAACATGAAAGAGAATTTCTGGTATTACCTTAGTTTAAGAACGAAATCTTAATTTTGGTATAAGCATAAAGGACGAAAAGTGTAATTTGTTCTTTTGAGAAAGAAAAAAAAAAGATTTTGCACTCATGTGAGAGGCACGTGACCACACTTAACGTCTGAAATTAACGGACGTTAGTATAAAAAATGAAACATGCAAACTTTTCTAAATATAAAGGACAAAATTTGTAACTTTCTTAGTTAAAAATATAAACTGAAAGTTGATAAATACCTAAATGACATAAAATATAATTGAGAAAATTACCAAAACAAACATTTGACCAACTCACTTTACAAAAATCGACATTGACTTTTAGCATTCAATATCATAGACATTGTCTCATAACTGACGGCTAAAGCCGGCTAATTAGCCGTCATAGATTTCAACGTATTTTAAAAAGTTGGTCCAACGAATAATCGACGTGTAGCAGGCTAATTAGCCGTCCCATGTAGGCTATTAGCCCTATTAGGCGTCTGATACCAACGGCTTAGCCGGTGCTTTTTTCTATTTTAGCCGTTCCATGCACATATTTCAATGTTTTACTGATTACGAGGTTCACTCTTACCAATGACGGCTAAATTGGAAAAAGCGTCGGCTAAGCTGTTGGTATCAGACGGTTAATTAGCCATTGGTATCAGAAGGCTAATTAGCCTACATGGGACGACTAATTAATCTGCCACACGTCGATTATTTATTGGACCAGTAAAATCTATGAAGGCTAATTAGCCGGCTTTAGCCGTCAGTTATGAGACAATGTCTATGAAATTAAAGGCTAAAAGTCAATGTATATTTTTGTAAAATGAGTCGTCAAATGTCTATTTTGATGATTTTTCCGATATAATTTGCTGCCGCTGCAGCATACTTTCAAGCTTATTGCCACATCTATAAATACTTTTTAACATTAAAATTTGAAAATAATATTTATTGCAAATAAAACTCAGTGATTTTCTCTTTTGATTATTCTTATGGCTAGTTTTGTAATTTTCTCAAAAGGCATGAAGATTTTGAACGACAAGAAGTCAAAAACCGCAAATTATGCGACTTAATTTTCTGTGACATGCACAAAGACTAATGGCAAAAGATTTAAAACAATTTATTCGTACTTGAGACGTGGTTTCTATTTATTTGTTGGGTTTTTATAATATTATTGTATATATTTATTATAACCACCCATCTTTCATATCACATCAAACTTTTGTTTCTTCTATTAACTTTTTTTAACTAAATAAGGTCCCAAAAAAATACACACATAATTAGATAATTTATATATTTTATAAATCATTTTAGTTAAAAGTTTATTAACATCAACAGCCTTTTATTTATTTTGTTTTTCTTCTAAGAACTGATTAACATAAACTTTGATTGTTTTTAATAATAGTACAATTAAAATAGTAAATAGAATAAAAGATAGAAAAAAATTGTCTTAAAGAACAAGAAAAAATTAAAGCTATTGGGATTGATTTGATAATTGAGACAGGGTGAGTTTATATTTAGGTTAAGTAATTAATACTTTTTATAATAATATATCAGAAATTGTATCATATTATATACGAAGGATTAATCTTGATTAAAATAAAGAAAATTATTAATTTATTAATTGATAGAGTTCGTATTAGACTAGAGTGATATTGTTTATTTATTTGATTTTTTAATTGAGTTTGAGATGTGTTAGGATTACTATAGAGTTTATTATATATAGATGATTAGGGATTAACGGTAAAGTATGGTTTTTGGTTTTCAATATTAAAAAGAGTCGATCTTGATAGAAATAAAATTATGTGTTCGTGGACGTGGTTACCAATAATTAGTATCAGAGCTTTATGTCTGCTGTTTTAAGAGTTGCTTTTTCAGAGAAAAGGGAGCAGCCCCTCTTTGCTGCAAGGCTGAAATCAAGACCAACTTTTTAGTTGTTGCGTGAAGCAGAAGAAATTCAGCAGCTTGGCTTGGTTTTAATTGTTGTCACGAGAATCGAAAACAAATCATATTGTTTGCTTGCTTATGCGTGGAGGTGGCTGTCAATTTGAAGAGAAAAAAGAAGGTGAATTTAAGCAAGCAGACACTTGAAAAATTGTGGTTGCTATTGATCGAAGAATAATTGAAGCAAGCTAGGTAACAGAGACCTTAGAATTAATTGCCTAAACCGATCAAAGAAATAGAAAGAACCAAGCGAATAGGTTTAGGAGGTGAAAATTTAGAAGGAAGCAAACCTGCACCTCACAAAATTCACAGCAACAGGCTGGGTTGGTGTTTGTTCGGCGGTGTCGAGCGGCCAAAGGTGGTGGTGCTAGTTGTTTTGTTCGGTGTTGACAAGCGGTCACTGGTAGTGAGTAGCGGCTATGACAATCAAGCAACGAACTGTTGTGCGAGTCCACTAAGGAAGATATCTATCTGAGAGATTCAGATTGAGTGAAAAATCGATCACATGCGAAGGGTGTAGGGATCTGTAAAGTGTTTACCTGTGAGATTCAGGTTGGTATGGTGTGATACAGGTGAAGAACATGGTTGACAATCCATGATAGATTAATTAGTAACTAAGGTAGATTTGTGATCAGCGAGTGATCAAACATGGGGGAAGATTCTGTGAGAGATGAGATCGAAAACCGTGTGAAACGAGGAGAAAAATTTGAGTGATTTAAATTGGGTATGAAGGTGCTATACCTATGTAGAAGAAACTTGTAAAGGGTGAATTCGGAAGTGGCATGGAAGACCTGAGTGATTCAGGAGATAGAAATCATGATTAAGTAGGAGAATAAAGAATTAATCTTGATTAAAATAAAGATAATTATTAATTTATTAATTGGTTGAGTTCGTATTAGACTAGGAGTGATATTGTTTATTTATTTGATTAGTAGTTTTAAATCCCGTCTAACACATGGGGTGAAACGTTAAGATTATATTGATAAATATTTTAACACATTTTTTTATACAAATTTGATATCAAACTTAATTAAAAAGTTACTAATTAAATATTAGCAAACTTTATTTTAATACATACTAGGTTATAAACCCCGTGTATTACACGGGTTGAATAAATGCAGTGAATAAATGTAATTTTATATGCTTAATAATAAATATTTACATATTACATATTTATCGCATATTACATAGTTTTCTAATACAAATTTTAGAAATGTCATATAGTTACTTTTTAAAAATGTTTTATAAAAAGAATGCAAAAATGTTCAGTTTCTAAAAATGTTTTATGAATAAACCTATATTTTTTTTAAATAAAAAACATTTTATAAAAAAATTATAAAAATCATTATTATTTAATAGGAGAAAGAGAGAGAGTAAAAACTAAAAAAAAATTATTAAAAAACAATTAAGGAAAATTTATGCAATTAATATGAGAGAGAGACGGGAAAATTTATGTAACCAAAACCTTTATTTATTATAGAGTATAGATTTATTTAAAATACAAAAGTAGTATTTTCAAAATTTATATGTAAAATTAAAATCTAGGGTTTTTGTTGATAAAACTTTAAAAACTCGTTTTTAGATGATCAGCTTTTAAAACTCATTTTTTTTAAATATCCTATTTTTTTTAAATATTCACTTTTGATGATAAATTAAAAAAAATGTGTCAATGGTTATAACAATGAAATTGATTTGGTTAAATGTTTATTTATGTAATCTTTTTAAAAAAATAAGTTAAATATAGAAATAGTGGTGGAGGATGTAAATGTGGTTTTGGGGGGAAAATGGATGTGAGGATGAATATGGTGTTGACAAGTGACACAAAATTTAGTTTTTTTTTTTTATTATAATAGGGATTTAATTGAGTTTGAGATGTGTTAGAATTAGTATAGAGTTTATTATAAATAAATGGTTAGGGATTAATTATAAAGTGTGGTTTTTAGTTTTCAATATTAAAAAGAGTCGATCTTGTTAGAGATCAAATTACGAGTTCATGTTCTTGGACCTGGTTTCAAATAATATCATCAGTTACTTTAAAAAAATATTGTATTGTAAAGATCATCCATTTTAATCAAACTCAGATGTCATTTATTTAATTATTTTTGTTTTTGTGTACGTTTTAATAAAGAAATAAAACCCTTACATACTATAAGATTTCTTAACGACTTCTTAATATTCTACAGACTTTCTTTATTGTCAGCAACGTTTAGATACAAATCCTTGACCAGATGACAGAGGAGAGATGAGAGGATGGCAGTTGAAGCTTGAAGTTGAGCATTAGTCTTATGCGATGTCGTTAAAGTAAAGGGTTTCCAACCCAATGGTACTAAGCTGTATAACAAATTTGTTCGTTCCTAAAAGGTTGAGATTCGAGTTTCATACTAGAAAAAAAGATATAGATTTAGGAGTGTGTGCGAGTTAGGTGTTAAAAAAAATGTGATGTACTTGATGAAGTCGTCGTCAATGGCAATTAAATGGTTAGTTTATCAACACTCATATTTTTTTTTAACGACAACAATGAGAAATACTTATATAAACACTAACGGTGGACTACCGAAAAACTCTAAAGTACAACACCAACCAAGGACACCGCCGCTTAAACATTCACCAAATAATTAGGTCTTAGATGGGTTCACTTGACGCCCATAATTTAGTTGTTTAGATACGATTAGGTTATTTCTAGGTAACATATATTTTTTTTCTGAAAATTAATACTAAACCGAATAAATCATTGTAAGTAAAAGACATTATTATTTTTCTACTTTTAAGAAGTAAAAACTAAATTATTTATTACAATATAATTCATAAGAAAATAAAAAATATAACTTTGTGGTGTGTACTTGTTTGTCTTGATACAAGGTGATTGAGTTTGAAATTTTTGTACCCATATTATCTTCTTTTTGAAAGACAGATTTCTTTAATTTTGTGGAAATGGAACTTTAATACTTTAAACCTTTCTGTTTTAATAAGTTATGCTTTATTATTTTGTCACCGACCCCAATAACTGTACCCATATTATCTAACTTACAATTACCATATATGTAACAAGTAATGCATAATCGTTTGTCGTTTGTGCTTGTAATTGAGGTATTGATAGTCCTTCGCTAGCTTTCTATGAGAAATTGTTATCGGTGTCGTTAAAAAAAAAACAAGCAATGTATAAAGTAGGTTTTATTACAGTTTCTTATTTTGTCTTTTTCACTGGCTTACTCTTTCTCTCTCTTTCTCTAATTTCATACTTTGTCACTTTTTTCGTGTCTTTTAATTAGAGCATTCGCAGTAGTATCCTTATTTTCATTCCTATAATTACACTAAAATCATTATATTTTTTCTCTGCTATTCAATTAAATGATAATTTTTTATACCTTTATCATTACCCTTTCTCTTTCCTCCACTCACATTCACATTCACATTCAAAAAATATTAAAAAATTTATACGGGTGAACAATGTTTCCCCCAAATATACAAAAAATTTATACCTTTTCTTTTTTCTCCACTTATAACGACTTTAAACCACCCCCTAAAATATAAGACACTCACTCAATATAGGGCACTCACTTATATAAATATACATGACAGGCTTTGAATGCTCTTACATTCTTGAGTTATTTTTCTTTTGACTTATTGTATTTTTACGATTTGTATGCTGAGTTAACTCACCTTGAAACCGATAATGTTTTTTACAGACAGGTTTAATTAAATTACAAAAAAATGAATTTAGGGTTAATTGGAGTCAAACAATAAAAGTAATATAAAAAATTTTATTCTATCTTTTATTCTTAGGATTTGATTTTTTTGTTTTTATCTTATAAAAGTAATTGATTAATTTTTGTATTTTTTTAATGGAAATTTGGATCACTGACGGGTCACTGACCCACCCGATTATCTCCATCCTCTCAGGAGAAAACCCACCATAGGTGACAAAAAAACCATTGGCCCAACCTGGACCCCCCTTTTTTGTAGTCTTAAAATAAAAATATTAATTTTTTTTACAATAATATCTTGACATGTGTCATACTCATGGTTTTTTTTTTCGTTTATAATTTTTAAAATCTACTGTTTTAAAAAATTCTCAATACAATTTTGCGACATACTTTTTTTATCTATGTTTTGATGTAAATTTCATTCAAAACGGAGTTGCGCGTGATAGTGTACAAGTTTTCTAGGCGCTTAGATACAACATCGTTAAGAATTTGTTTTTAACTCTTTATTTTTTTAAACGGTTTTGCTTTCGTTTTTTAATTTTCTTTTACCATTAACTTTTTTAATAGCTTTGTTACGATTACGTTTTTTTATATAAAGTTTTTGGATTGTTACTGGTTGTTTCGTTTGCGTGTGGGTTTGCATAAAAGTTTTCTTTTCTTTATATAAAGTTTCGAGTACATTTATTTATTTCGTACACGACAGTTTTTTTACGATTTCGGTTTCCAATGTAATATCTTTAATATTATTAAGCTCGATTAATTATTTTGCTTTTTATATATTGTGTGTTTTAACGTGCCGTTACGTACGAGTTAACGCATCACAACACGAGTGGCTCTTGAAAGACATTGAATTATTTAACGGATTAGCTTTTCTTTAAAAAAAATGTTTCGACGTGGTTTGGTCTTCGTTTTTTTAGCTTTTTCGAAGACTTTGATTTTTTTTTCACGGATTAGCTTTCCTCTTTTCTTTATAAAGTTCGAATCCATTTAGCGTATGCTGTTTAACGTTTCGTGATGCGCGGCGACTTCAACGCGTCTGGGTAAATTACACTATTACTTAAAGAGAAGTGTCGATGGCAAATGCCACCGACCACTTCAACCCTAAACTTTGGTGAAATGACAAAAAGACCGGCCACTTCAACCCTAAACTTTTGTGAAATGACAAAAATAGCCCCTCAACTTTGTACAATATCATTTTGATCCCCTCAAGTTATTAAAGTTTCAAGTTTAATTCCTATAATATATATAATCTGATTTTTCCTTAATTATTTTCGTTTGTTTGTTTAATCTTTTTTAACGTCTCATTATAAATTTTGTTGAAAACGAAGCCGTCTTCAAAACATAATATTTTTTTGGTATCGTGGTTATATCGACTGACGGTGACGTGCTGGTACAGTGAAAAATGAGACAGACACCGACTTAAAAACATTGGTACCGTTGTCTTTTATCTATGTTTCGATCTTCACAATCGATCGAGTCGACGTAACTTCATACGTTTCTTTTATCTATTTGTCCATGCTTCTTTTTGTGCTTTGCAAAGTTAATGTCACCGCTTCAACCGTTTAAGGTCCGTCTCTCGCCGTGCAGGGCAAAATTTATTTAACCACGTTACTTTTTTTGTTTAGGCAGATTAATGTCACCGCCTCAACCGTTTAAGGTGCGTCTCCTATTTCAAAGCGCGGGGCAACATCTCTAGTTATTCTATAAGATTCACTTCACTTTTAACTTTTATTTAATTCATATAAAATGAAGGTCTTATTTTTAAATAATCTCCAAGCATTTTATTCTTTAAAGATGACTTCGATGGGCTTAACTTATCCATAATTCAGGCCCAACAAATACTATAACTTATTTAATTTTTACGGAAATATATGTAGTGGCCAGATCAAATATGAAATGGACTTTTTTTTTGAAAAGTAAGGGAATTATATATAAAACTAAAGATATACTCTCCGAAGCCAGAAGGTATGGGAGCCGCAAAATTTACAACATAACCGCGGCCAAACCACCAAAAATCAAAATCGTCTGAGCATAAAAAAACATTAAACTGAAAAGCATTCCAATCCTCCTAAGAGATATTATTGATTTTAGATCTGTTTGTTATCCATAGAAATGCAGATTCTTTGATTTGCATCACGTAGTTGTAGTCCTTCGTTGCTTTGTCTTCAAATATCCTTTTATTCCGAGATAACCACAAGTGCCAAATTGTTGTAAGCGTGATTGCATGAAATAGTTTTCTTTGATATTTTGAAGCTTGTATATTTTCCACGAAGCTTAACACTTCCTTTACCGAATTCAGCGTGGGGTGTTTCTGAATTTTGCACCATACCGATATTTGCCACCAATTCGATCTTGCAAAAATGCAAGACACCAATAAATGGTCTACTCCTTCCTGCTGAATTCCATAGTTGGGGCATTTTGGGTTAATAACCACTGCGCCACGAGCTTCCAATGCATCCATTGTGGCTATTTTTCCTTTCAATGCCCTCCATACGAATAATCGTACTTTAGGCGGTGTCCAGGTGTTCCATTTGAAATCTGCAGCCACATTATTCATATCTATTGAGTTTTCCAACTCCTTCCTGATCAAGCTGACAAAGATGGCCTCCTCAGTGTTGTTGCTCCACCTTGATCGCGTTGTCAAGGTCAATCAAAAACAATTATTCTAATCCCTAGCTACCTTAAACTATAGTATAATGGAGTAGGGTATCGTATCCACGGGGAATTGGTAGAAAGTGTTTAATTATGAAAACTATTTAGATTCAGATAAAAAAAATAATTAATGTAACCTTGTGAAAACTATTAAGAGAAAACGGATCACTTCCGGGTTCAGATTGCAAGTTATTGTGAAGACTGGTTTGTACTTATTGGAAGTTACATAGACATAGCTCATTCATTAGATTTGATAAACAATTAACAGCCAAGATAGTGACTGCGTTGAGCAACGATTACAAAACCGGATACTTGACACATATTAACAACTCAATAGTCAATTAACAACTTAGAATATCAGATCTAAATATTCAATGATTCACGATTAAAAACCGAGAATTGATGAATGCATTAAATTAAATAAAAAACAAGTTATTCAAATCAAATCCAAGAATCAAGCATTCAAACAACCATACGATTACAAGAATAGCAAACCAACTCAAGTATGAACCCTAGTCTCTCACTTACAAGCAGATCCTACACCAGGAAACGATACGACGAGATTATGTAGGTCCCCGGGTGTCTCGGATCGTTACGTGTGGGTGTGTGACTAGTCTGACCGGGTGCGGAATACCCATGACTAGGTGGCGAATCAAGTAACACAGAGTAAACCGACAGCGAAAACACTTTCAAACTTCGTCTATTATAAAACTTGTAGGTTACAGAGATGTTACAAATTAGTGCATCTATAACTTCTGTCACCACAACCTATTTATACTAGACCTGATCTATGCGCACTTAACAAGGCAAATTGTTCCTGTGTACTTAACAAGTACGCAGAGTATTCTTGCGTACTTGCTAAGTACGCAGAAAGTAATTCCTGCGCACATGCTAAGTGCGCAAAACACTTAGAGAAAACAGACGACTAGTACAAACATTAGTAATTACAACTCAATAACTAATACACACAGACACTAACATACAAAGACTAATACATACAAGACAAGTACAAAAGCTAAGACAATATCCAGAGTGTTTTTCACACAAAAGTGCTTCAACAAACTCCCCCTTGACAACAAATCTGGATTGTCTTCGGTCTTCACTGCTCCCCAGCTTTAGCTTTCATCTTCTTCTTGTAATCAAGGCAGAACTTGATCACCTTGTCGTATTTAGAAGCAAGAAACTTTGTCCACTCGTCCATGTACATGCAGTACTTGTCAACTAGCGCCTCCAGATCTTTCACAGAAAAGTTTATGAAGCAGACTTCATTAAAAACTCTGATCAGTTCCCTTTGGCACTAAGCTTCCACTCTCGGACCACACCTTTCCAATCACCACTGCCTTGCCCGATTTGGGATCTACGTACCAGTACCATATGTTACCGAGGATATCCTGAGATAAGTTGCTTAGGGGAATCTTGGTTTCACACAACACTGGCTTGTATACTAGTTTCTTTAAGCTTTTATGAGTCACGGGATGTCTAACATTCTTGTCCCTGACTCGCTTGGGCACTTGAGGCTTAAACATTTCGAACTTCCCAGATCTTACCTCTCGCTGTAGAACATATCACAAACCCATCGCTACTGCATGATTTAAGTGAACCAGCAGCTCTCGGTTTGCTAGTTTCACGAGGTCGTATCTTTGCAAGGAGTTGAAAGCTTCACTGGTTGGTTTCAAGTATTGAACCCCCCCAGCTTGCTTGATTGCAAACAACTTCTTATCCTCCTCGAATATCACAGCTAAGATCATCCCTGTCGCTCCATGTTTGTCTATGATTGATGTCTTTTGCCAGACAGGAGTCAGATCCTTCGATGAACTTGCAGGCATATGTTTGTCTTTCTGTGCCTCTGGATCCACAGGTGTAGGGTCAGCAGGGGAGGCTTCAGTCGACGCCTCAACAGTACTAGCAGGCTCGACTGAACTTGTATCATGATGAGTTTTAAAGGATGGAACTTCAAAAATCTCTCCATCTTCAAACTCATACTCTCCTTCCCCATCGTCCTTGGGAACTTCGATTACAACATCATCATCATCCTCATCCCAGTCGTCACCAGAGTCGATCTCTCCCTCTTCCAAATTACAAAGAGCATCGATCTGTGCTTCCTTGGAATAGTCCGACTCTAGTAGTAAGATCACATCATCCGACAAATTCGTCAGATAGATCTTTCAAAACGTCAGCCACCGACTTTCCTTTATTACCACCTGAAGCATCACCTCCACCTTCACTCTGAGTAGACTCCCCCTCAGCCATAGACATGGCAGAAATGGGAACAATCGCCAAAGCCAACGATTGCTGCTCACTTCCACTCGGTCCGACTTCAAGATCCTTGTCCTGATCACCACCCTTAGTTAGATCAACTAAGTTACAAGCCTCTTCACTACTAGGCTTAGGTGGTTGCTTCTCCAAAAATTCCTTCAATCTCTCCCCCTGAGCAGCAAGCGTCTTGGCCATATCACAGACCAGTTTCACCATAGTGTCATGCTCTAAACGCTGCTTGTCATCAGCCGCCCGCTGTTTCTTTAGCGCGGCTACCTCATTAATCAGGGAGTTAATCTGCCACTATTGTTTGTTAGATTCTTCTCTCGATTTCTATAGCGTTTCAAGAAGTCCAGCGACTTGAGTCTCTAGGGTAGTGATCCGGGTATCACGAGGAAGTCCCCTAGAAGACGATGCTTCAGCTTGATTAGTCGGGAAGGAAAAGAATTCTCCAAAATCGAAACCCTGGTTGAAGTCAAAGTCATGAAAGGGTTCACTGATGTGTTGGAGGGTGGTTGAAGGGATTGAGGTAGGGATGGTTGTTGTTTGGATGGTGGTTGGGGTGATGGTGACAGACTCGGTTAGAATTGGAGTTGTCACCGCCACTTGGACAGATTGCACAGGGAGGGTTACTATCATAGGAACCTCCTCTGTGATAGTAGTGGTAGCCACATCAGGTGTTAACGTGGCCTCCTCCGCTGTCGCTTATAAAGCTGTTGTGAAGGTGAGGTAGAAGTGGAATCAGTACTCGCAACCGTTACACTTTCTTGCCTCGGAGAACTGGCTTCTACCTCATGAAGGATAGCTAGGTGTGGCCTATCGCCCTGATGCTTGTTTATACTTTCTCTTCTGCGTCTCTGTATAGCAGCGTCCGAATCAGAATCAGACTCATAATCACTGCTAGTCTCTTGTCTCTTTCTCTTGGAAGATGACTCGGGAAGGGTCACCTTCGTCAATCTCCTTGGGTGTGCCTGGGATGGTGCATCATCAGAATCAGATGAATTTGACTCGGTCGTTTATGAGTTGGAATCTTCAGCACCCCCACTTCCATGTTCTTCGTCTCCAGACATATCATCTTCAGATTCAACTTCCTCTTCTTCCTGTTGTTCATCACTGTATTCACTGAGTTCAGGCTCATACTCTGCACTATACCATCTGAAGTCAGCAAGGGCCACATATGCTGCATTAATTAGGTGGCCAAAGAGAGGAGTGTGCTCAGGGGCAGTTTCTACACTGCCTGGCTTTAGAAATTGTGCAAACACTCTCTTGTCCACCCGTTTGACTTGTAGTCTCTCTCCAATCTTAGGTAGATTGGGTACAACATCACTAATCAACAGTTGCACGAAATTGATCTGATCGGTGATCGACTTGTAGATATACTTTGAAAAGTTGTAACCCTTGTTAAGAGAGAGGCCAACCATTGCAGCTGCCAAGTCATGCCCCATGGCATCCTTTCTCGCCTTCCTAGCAGACAGGCACATGATCATGACGTGCGCGAAGTAACGCCACTGATCAAGTACCCATATCTTCTTATACGAGGAGTAGTCCATGGTACCAACATACCCCATCCTTTGTCTCCAGCATCCATCAACGAAGTAGTCAGGGTAAGTCATCAGATCAGTTGATAAGTACCTAAAGTGTAGTACTCATCTGATGGTGTCTTCAGAAATAGCAATATCATGACCTGCTAAAGTAGCCCTAATGACGTTTGGGGTTACTGTACAGTCGTGATCAACAGTTTCCCAGAATTGCTCCAGATATGGTCTTGAGACAATAGGATCAGCAAAGATAGCATAGCTGATCTTCGAGCGATTCAGGAAATCGACTATTTCCATGTATTCAAGTGCAGCACCCTTCCACTCGGGTTGTGTTAGAGCCAGCATATTGAATTCGCTAGTAAACGCACGAGCCATCACAGCAAAACCATACAATGAACACAATAAGAACAAGAATAATCATTGGAATTGAACAAACACGACACAGTATAGCACATTCATAAGGAAGCACATTCCAAACTTAGGAATTTTTCCACTTTGCACTTCCTGCATACTTAACAAGTACGCAGGGTTTATACCTTGCGTACTTAGTAAGTACGCAAGAGATATTTCTTGCGTACTTGCCAAGTGCGCAAGGTCTAACACTTGTGCAAATAGCAGACATTCCAAAATTAGCAAATGTGAGAGATTGAAGTAGGTTATGGTCACCACGAGGTCAAAGAAGGCACTTAGAACCTCTGGGACCAAAAACTAACATCAATGTCAAGCTAAACCGGTCAAATTTTGACCTAAACAAGTATTGAATCCAACCGTCGGTCAAACATAGGACAAATTCACAAATCGAGCAATGTTTAGGACGAATTAATGATTATAGAGGTTCGAATAATGATTTGAAACAGGTTTTATGTGTAAATTTAGGTCAAGAAACACAAAAAATTGTCAAAAAATCCAAAATCCAAACCCTAGACTCATACGATCATAAATCGGTCCATAATTGTCGATGTAACGGATGGAAATTGTCAAGATTCTCACCGAATGTTTGTTATATGAAGATGAACAATGAACGAGGTGAAAACTTGTTTGGAATCACACAAAGATTCGAGGAAATATGAAGCGGGTATACAACAGTGTCAAAGATGTTTGAAATGAGATAAATCCGGAAATAATTCTAAGTCGTGTATATATACCCCACACAATTTGGTCTTGCGTAATTAACAAGTGCGCAAGACTTAACTCTTGCGTACATAGCAATTACGCATGACTTAAGTCTTGCGTACTTACAAGTACGCAAGGTTTAATTCCTTCGCACTGGATAAGTACGCAGAAACCCTTGTGTTGCACAAATTTCAACTCAAATTATGAAGATTATCAAGTCAAATAACGAACCGGATAAAAACATTCAATCAAGAGGATTCAAAGTCAATTCACGGAGATTAAACACAACTATTTTTGGTTTTTCTGATTGGAATTGAACTATACACAAACTTAAAATCTTTTTGATCTTTTTAGAGTAACGATATACACATATTCACACACACTATTTTTGTTCAAAGACACGAGCAGAGGATCACATCAGGCTAATCTATAGCAATAGTGATACAAGATAAACATCAAAGAATATGGGATCATGTCATGGATTACAATTTATTCATACGTAATAAGCACATAAACAAGTAATTCAAGTTGGCAATATTATAAGATTTGAAACCATAAACATCTTTGTATCACGTTCTTGTGTATTAATGTAATAGTTATTAATATACAACGTGTGCCCCATAGTTATGCTATGAACTTACTTTGCACTTATCTCAAGGCATCTAAGATTTTCCCAATGATTTTCTAAATTTCCAGAATGAGGCTATATCAATTAGCACAGGAAAAATCAAACAGAATCCATAAGGATTATCAGGAATCATAAGATTCAGAATCGAGTGATTCATTTGTCTTGGTTTCATGTGATTTCTTCAGTGAATATCAGTATGATGATTCAGGATAATGAATATGGTGTTTGAGTATTTAGGTAAGGGAATCCATCTTTTATCTGGATTTGAATTCAATGAATCAGGAGTGATTCAAGGGTGAATACACGCTCAACGGTTGATGTAAAGACATGTCTTGATTCAATCTATCATTACATACTTGTGAGTATGGGCAGTGAGATGAACCACATTAATTGTGCTAACGACCTATCCCGAAACTGGTCTTAACAGAAAATAATTGCCAAAATCTAACATCCTATATCTGATAAGGATCTTTTGCATTCTTTTACGCACACATACTAGCAAATATGGGTTCAAATCACAGTTGTAGTATAGATTTAATTTCCACCCTACTAATGATTTAAAGATGCGTACAGCCTACTGACAATTCAAAGTACTTGTAAATAAGCAGATTAAGAACACAACAATTTAAACAATCAAGTAAGCATGACGCAATCATTTCCCATATGAGCAGTCTAGGACGTTTAGATCATTTCTGATGTACTATCATTCCCTCATTTCTCAAGAGAACTTTGAAATTTTCCGGTTATCTATTTTTTTTTGGATTATTGTAAAATATTTGAAAATTAAAAGAGCTATACAGAAAACTTAAAAGGAATAAAATTTAACTTTCATGAATTGAATTGATTTAAGAAAAACAAGTTTTCACTCCGGATTAAACAGTCCTATCATGTTGACAAGATGTTCAAAACGTGTTAGATCAAATGCCTTAGTGAAAAGGTCAGCAAAGTTATCATCCGTGTGAACCTTTACAAGTTCAATGAGATGCTTTTCAGCACAATCACGGATGAAATGGTGGTGAATTTCAATATGTTTAGTTTTGGAATGTTTCACCGGGTTGTTTGTGATGGATATGGTGGCATTGTTGTCAATGAACAGTGGAGTTCCAGTGAAGTTTAAGTCGTAGTCTCTCAATTACTGCTGAATCCACAATATCTTAGAACAACCGCTCGCTGCAGCAATGTACTCTGCTTCACATGTTGAGACAGAAACCGTTGACTGCTTCTTACACTGCCAGGAGACCAGCCCGTCTCCCAATAATGACATCCACCTGAAGTTGATTTTCTATCAAGGTTACAACCACCATAATCTGAATCAGTATAGGCTTTGAGGTCAAATGACTGCTGCTATGAGTACCAAAGACCCAATCGGGGTCTCCCTTTCAAGTATCTGAATATCCTCTTGACAGCTATCATATGAGACTCCTTTGGCTGTGACTGAAACCTTAAGCAAAAACATACAACAAACATTATGTCAGGCCTTGAAGCTGTGAGATACATGAGAGAACCGATAATCCCACGGTACAATTTACAATCCACATCCTTTCCATCTTTGTCTGGATGCAAACCGTGATTGACAGGGATAGGTGTACCATAAGTACTGCTATCATTCATCTTGTGTTTTGACAAGATGTCCTGCACACACTTAGTTTGATGTAGATAAATGCCATCCTCTCTTTGACTGACATGCAGACCTAGGAAGAATGAAAATTCACCCATGTTGCTCATCTCAAACTTGGACTTCATCACCAGTTCGAATTCCCTACACATCTCTTCATTTGTAGACCCAAAGATAATGTCGTCGACATACACTTGTGCGAGTAGAATATCACCTCCTGCTTTCCGAATGAAGAGGGCCGAGTCAATCTGTCCACGATTGAAACCGTTGGACAATAGATGTTTTGATAATGTCTCATTCCATGCCCGAGGTGCTTGGTGAAGACCATAAAGTGCTTTGTCGAGCTTATACACTTTATTGATATTATGCGGATCTTCAAAGCCGGGAGGTTGAGTGACATAGCCCTCTTCATGAACTTTTCCATACAGGAAAGCACTCTTCACATCAAGTTGATAGACCTTGAAGCCGACATAGGAGGCATAAGCCAGAAACAGTCGAATAGCCTGAAGTCTAGCAACTGGGGCATA
This sequence comes from Smallanthus sonchifolius, assembly GCA_023525975.1. Lineage (NCBI taxonomy): Eukaryota > Viridiplantae > Streptophyta > Magnoliopsida > Asterales > Asteraceae > Smallanthus > Smallanthus sonchifolius. The sequence goes on from CM042038.1 coordinate 58,184,597, forward strand.
CACTTCAATGTAATCCAGGCCCTCTTGTTGATAAAATCCTTGAACAACCAACCTTGCTTTATTCTTCACTACGACATGACGATCATCTGTTTTGCACTTGAACACCCATCTGGTTCCAATTAGTTGTACGCCTCTTGGCAAGTCAACTAAATCCCACACATGCAACTTTTGGAATTGGGACGGTTCATCTTGTATCGCCTCAATCCAGCAGTTGTCAAGGAGAGCCTCCTTCACATTCTTCGGCTCCAACTAGGACACGAATGCAGCATGCAAACATGTTTCCATGATACCAGTTTCAAGTATCTCAACGTACATACTAGTGTTCTCAGCAATGGTTCTATGACGATTCTGAACACCGGCATGAGGATCACCAATAATGTTGTCAATTGGATGATTTTTATGCACTCTCGTCTCTGTTATATGCGGTTCCTGAAGATTTGTGTCTAGATTCATGCTCAACTCCCCCATATCCCGTGATCTATAAGAAGATGATTCAATGTTGATTGGATCAGCTGGAGCTTCACTTCCTACACGAGTGTTAGGATTAGCTTGAGCGTCATTTCCGTCAACATGGACAACTTCAACATCATCACTGTCATGATTTCCAGATGCAGCATTGGAATCGGGAGTTACAATCGGTACAATTACACGGGTTGAGAAACTGTAGTAATCACCGCCACCAAAGAAATCATACACATTTGCGGCAACATCTGTAGACAAATCAGGAAGGTTGAAAGACTTGAATAGCGCATCATAATCAAAACCCCAAGATGGACCAGTTGGTTCTGGTGGAATGTTGTGTTTACTGCAATCCACTTCGAACCATTCCTCGACAGTACGAGTTCCTATATTGTACACTCTCTTGCAAGGTGAACTGGCAACATATCCTAAGAATATGCCTTCCACTGCTTTTGCATGAAACTTAGACTTGCGGTCTTTGTATTGTAGCAATAAGGAACAGGGACTACCAAAAGGAACTATGTAGTCAAGATTGGGAGGTCGATTGTTAATCAACTCATAGCAAATCTTGTTGTGCCTCTTCACAACCAGAACTCTGTTCAAAACGTGACAAGCTGTATTTACTGCTTCTGTCTAGAAAGTTACAGGAAGCTTTACATCTGACAGCATTGTCCTTGCGGTCTCAATTAGGGTTATGTTCTTCCATTATGCAACTCCATTCTGCTGAGGTGTGTATGGGGCACTAAATTCGTGATGGATCCCCTTCTTGAGACAGAAAAGCTCCATCAAATTATTCTTGAATTCAGTTCCTTTATCACTCCTTATTCTTCTAACCTTCAACTTTCAAAGAGATTCCAAGCTCAAGATCAGGTATTGAAGAATGTCAGCAGTCTCATCCTTTGTACCTAAAAAATGCACCCAAGAAAAACGTGAGAAGTCATCAGTTACAACTAGACAGAATGACTTACCTCCAATACTCCTGATACTTATGGGGCCAAACAGATCCATATGTAATAGATCCAAAGGGGTATCGATGGACTTTTGGAACTTAGGCTTGTGAGACTTCCATTGCTGTTTGCCCTTTTTACAAGGCATACAGTCATCTGCAATGACAAATCTCAGCTTAGGAACACCGGTTACCAAACCGTTTCGGACAAGATGATTCATTTTTCGATAAAGAAATATGTCCGAGTTTCCTATGCCACAAGATAGAGTCAAGCTCTGCCGCTTTGGAAAGCAAACAAGTAGCAACTGATGAGGTGGTTGTTGCCACGCTCATATCAATCTGATAAGTGTTGTTTGTCCTTGGTGCTCGCATCGGAATCCAGTCCTCAGGAACTTCAAAACCAGGTTTGAGAATCATGCATTCAAATTTGTCAAACATAACGGAGTACTCCTTGTCGCACATCTAAGAAACACTCAACGGGTTATGCTTTAGCTGCTCGCAGTAGTTGACGTTGTCGAAGCTGACACAACCATTTGAAACCACGCCTTGACGAGTAATATTGCCGCCCTTCTCGCCTGCAAAGGCCACATAGCCGCCTCTGAATGGTTTTACATTTTGAAGCAGGGCTATGTTACCTGTCATGTGTCGGGAGCATCCACTATCTACATACCAACGATTAGAGATAGTACCCTTTGGATGTCCCTGCACAAGTCAGAAGAAATTAATTAGATTTGGAGACCCAAGCCATAATGGTCTTGGGTCTTCCGTCTTTCTCAAAATAAACAACCTCAATTAATTCACAACCGTGAGTGTCAAAAATGGATGAATCTTTAAAAGACTTGGGACCCGGAGATTGAGAACTTTTAGATTTCTTGTTCCAGGACCTTTTCTTTTGTTTTACTGGAATAGTCGGCTTGCATTCAAAAGCACCAGGTGAACTAGTAGAAGCTTCACTAGGTTGAATTCCAGCCAGCTGTTCCAGCTTCCTCAACTCTTGTTCCTTCTTCTCCTCTGTGGCTTAGAAAGCTTAACCACAGGTTTCTCACAAGTAGGTGCACTACCAGAGGTAGAAGCACAAGGTTTAGCAGATAGCTTTTCTCTTTTTGGAACATATGGTTTAGCCTCAGATGTGATCTATGGCTTTACCATAGGTTTTACCGGTGGTTTCACCACATTTTCTTTTGGACTCTTGGAATGCTTCACTGGTTAAGACTTAGAGATAACATCCGGTTGTGAAACAATTGGCCTTTCCCTTGGTTCTTAGCAGGGTAGTTCACAAGGATGTGCCAACCATACCACAGTGAAAACAAGTTCTCTTTTCTTTGTAAGTCCTCCTGTAAGGCTCATTAGATCTGGCATTAGATGACTCAGCATGATGAGCAGGAGAAGTTGTTTGGTGAACAGTAGTTTGACTCAATGAAGATTGGTACTTGGGAATATAATACTTTTGCATATTTTCTTGATAGCCAAGCCCATAATGAGCTGAAAAAGCTTCTTTCTTAACTTGATTAATGTTTTTATATCCCCCATAAAGCATCACTTTTAATTTTTCATTTGATTAAATGATACCGGGTTCAGTCAAAATACAATTATCACTATCAGTGATAATGTTTTTCTTAACTTTCTATTCAACGATACCGAGCAACTCCTCAGAGACTACTCCTTCAGTGCAGGTGTTCTTAGACCAATCATCAGAAGCAGTAAGGAACTCTTCATCAGATGCAGAGTCAGCCTTACTTGAGGAATCATCCTTGTTAGAGGAGTCATCCTGACTCAAGGACTCATCAAGGCAAGACAAATCAATGTTAATTAAGCCATTGACAAATTTCCCACTTACTGGTGGAGGAATGACATTAGTACCCAGCCCTAAGCCATTCACTTGTCTCACTACAGACTCGTAGTGTTCCACCACAAAACGAGAATTTTTCAACTTCTCAGTATTACCTTTCAACTGCAAGATCTCATTTTGCAGCTTGTTGATCTCATTGTTCCTTTTCTCTAACACCTTGTACGCAACATCCAAATGAAACTGTTGATCGATGATTTTAAGTGAATAATCACGTTTTTCTTTCTTCAACGTTTCAATTGAATCTTTGTATCATTTTTCGTTTTCTTTGTAGCTTAAAGCTGCAATACGAAGGGGTTCGACTTTGTCTTGAAGCTTAGAATTTTCAACCTTTAAACTTAGACATTTGGAACAAGAAATGACAGCAAAAGAGTTAGAATCTACCTCATTAGATGAACATGATGCCTCTCCAAAAGCCATGAGGGCAACTTCAGTTGTAGACTCTTCTTGGTCAGCCACAGAAGCTTCCCATTCATCTGCTTCCATCATCTCCATAATCTCAGCCATGAGACCAACTTGCGTTTGAGAAATAAGGGCATCCTCCAGATGAACACCCCAATCAAAGCTTTCGTCTTGTTGTGCTACCAAAGCATTGGACGTTCCACCTTGACCTTGATTGCGGTTGTTGGAGTTGTTGTACCCTTGACTGTTTCCTTGGCTAGGTCTGGTGAACCCCGAGGCCGGTGCTTTGTCCTTTTTGACATTCTCTTGCAAAATGCCCAAAGTTATTGCATTTGTAGCACCTGGCCTTGGATTTATCAAATCCCACCTTGGCATTTGAATGTCCACCAATAAACTTCCTGCCAGTTCTATTCAGGAAACGCTTCGCCCTTCTCAAGATCATGGCCATATTCCATTGAATATCCATGTCCTCCATATCATCCGGATCCACCTGATTAAAGTCTTCTTCTATGGTTTCAGGATCCGTGAGCTTACCGCCAATGAAGTTCTCATAGGCAAGCATGCATGATAAGAATAAAGCCACATGATCTTTAGCTATATTGGCTTTTGCTGATTGGTTAGCTGAAGATGTGGGAGAAGGATTTCTTGAGGAATTCTGGTGATGAGATCCAGAACCAGAACCAGAACCAGATGTTGCATAGCAAGCATGACCACCACAGACATTTGAGTTATCCTCCTTATGAGAGTTCCCTGAGAAAAGGGCAATTCCAGAACCTGGTGACTTGGCTGTGAAAGACGCCCCAAAATACATAGAAGGGTCTTGTATTTGAGGTCTCCCTGAGCTCTTTTTTCGTTTTAGGTTCATATCATGTTCTTGAACCTTTCCGATTGCTTCATCAATAGTCATCTCATAAAACTTTGAGTTCTCTCTCATCAGAGTGGTGTACATCTCAAATTTTGGTGGTAGGGCATCCAGAAATTACTCAACTAACTCCTCATTCGGATAGATCAGGTCATAAGCTTTCAGCTCAGTTTGCAGATGATAGAATCTAGAGATAAGCTCATCTATAAATTCATTCTCTCCAGATATCTGAAGCACTCATACTGCTTTCTAAGAAGATCCCTCTTGCTCTTCTTGACGTCGCTGTTTCCCTCGAATCTCTTCTGCAAAGCCTTCCAGAGATCCTTGGAGTTATCGTCTCCTCTAAAGCTGTGAAATAACTCCCTAGTCAAGGCCATAGTAATAGATCCGTGTGCTTTCTTCTCTATGTCATAAACTTTCTTTTCTTCTTCATCAAGTTTAGAGATAGGCTTGGGAACTTCCTCATCAAGATATGTATATGTGGGATGCTTATAACCCTCTAGAATGGGTATCCAAAGTGAGGAATCGATGTATGAGATATAATGCTCAAAGACGTGTTTTTCAGTTTGAGTAATCATTTATATTAAGTAGCTTTGGTGGTTTCTGTGGGGTTCCAATCTCATTGTCATAATTTAACAGGTTACCGAGATTCGGAAGATTTGCCATGGTGAAACACTTAGTCAAATTTCAGAAAAGTAAAAGTAATGTGAGCACTTAGGTTTTGACCTTGCGCACTTAAGATTTGCTCTTGCGTACTTAACAAGTACGCAGGAGTACATGACAAGTACGCAAGAAGGAGTTATGTACGCAACAAGAAATGGTCTTGCGTACTTAGAAGACTGTCCTTTTAGCCAAAAAGGGTAAGTACGCAGGTCACTTTTTCACCAACCTTCACCAACTTTTTCCGGTCACTGGAATCTCACCGGAGATAGAAAAAATTGAAGATATGACTAAACAAAATGAGCCAAAGGGTCATAAACTCGTTTCTAACCAACCTTTGATGCTTAAAACATTCAAATACACAACAAAAAGTCGGTTTTTTAGTGATTTTTGCTTCTAAAATAGTGCTCAAGAGCTACCCTTATTTTATCACAAAAATCATCAAAAACACACACTTTTGCTTGCAAAAACTCTATAGGATGTGTAGAAGATGCTCCTAACACACTCACAACACTCGAAATCAAGAGCTAAGCTCTGATACCACTTGTAGGTCCCCGGGTGTCTCGGATCGTTACGTGTGGGTGTGTGACTAGTCTGACCGGGTGCGGAATACCCGTGATTTGGTGGAGAATCAAGTAACACATAGTAAACCGACAGCGAAAACACTTTCAAACTTCGTCTATTATAAAACTTGTAGGTTACAGAGATGTTACAAATGAGTGCATCTATAACTTCTGTCACAACAACCTATTTATACTAGACATGATCTCTGCGTACTTAACAAGCGCGCATGGCAAATTGTTCCTGCGTACTTAACAAGTACGCGGAGTATTCTTGCGTACTTGCTAAGTACGCATGAAGTAATTCTTGCGCACATGCTAAGTGCGCAAAACACTTAGAGAAAACAGACGACTAGTACAAACATTAGTAATTACAACTCGATAACTAATACATACAGACACTAACATACAAAGACTAATACATACAAGACAAGTACAAAAGCTAAAACAATATCCAGAGTGTTTGTCACACAAAAGTGCTTCAACAGATTAGCCGCTCATCGACATCGTCATCGATTCTTCAATAATTGGTATCACTTGATCTAGCATCAAAAACTTGAAAAGATTGGAACTTTATCTCTGGAAATCACCTTCGGTAAGTTCTAGATCGTAGAATGACAAGTTAATTCGACAATAGACTCCTCCATGGTTTATAATTGAAATTAGGTTAAGTTTGCCGAAATTCCACTTCTTCGCGTGTCGCGAACTTATGATGTATGTTCTTCACGTGGCGCGAAGAACAAATTAGTCGGGTGGGCATTTACTGGCCCTCGCGTGTCGCGAAAAACTCTTCCCAGATCTTCGCGTGGCGCGAAGATCTTAATTTCCATAATTCTGACTTTTCTTGACTTTGAATTCTCCGGGGCCCGTGTATGCTACTATCCTCATGATTTTAAGCTCGTGTTTTCCCACTCACTTAGCACATTAAACCTGTAATAGACACAAATACCAAACGCACATAAAACAGACTCGATATACAAAGCTAAACGCTTAAAACTATAACTTAGACTCATATACACGGGATATTTAACCTCAAATCACATCCCCACACTTGATTTTTTTCGTCCCGAAAAAGAATTATGCATGGAATCATAATCAGAAAACTTGCTTGTTTATTTCTTTCTTTTATATCTTTTGATTTCTCAACATGTTAACCGTAACACTCGGTATTTCGATCCGATTAAACCCAACCACCGACTCTCGAGCCCCAATTTTGTGATCTAAAATATTATATATTACCAAGCAGACAGTTTATCTATGAGTCTTACATTCAGAAAGCTACGACTCAGCCTAATCCCATCTCAAGGTCATATTTAAGCCCAGGTTAAACCTTATAGATTTCCCCACCATCATAAACACGAATTTATATGTTTTAAAAATTAATGATTAATGGATCGATGGATGAATGATACGAGCTTTTATTAATACTTATGAATAAACCTAACCCAGTGATGTTTCAATCACGCTAGAACACGATATATGACACGTAGGCTGCAGTTTTTAAGCAATGAAATACCTAAGCTTCGGAACATGGGTGTATCCTTCAAGTCACCATCCCAAAGGGAAACACGTGAACCTAACTTAGTCATCAAGTACTATTGATCACTTAAGTCCCTTCCATGGGTGTATCAACCAAGTCACTATCCCGGAGGGTAACACGTAGGCAAAACCTAAGATCTCAATTTTTAATTAATTAAAGCTCAATAATGATGGATTATGGAATGCATGCGTCACTAACTTTCGGATTTATTTTCATAAAAAGAAAGCAGTGTGCCAAAATTTAAGAACCTATAAATTTTTGTTTATAAAGGTACCTATCACCCTATATTGACAGATTCGACCTTACCGACACCCCTAAGATGAGAACCCATAAGACATCCTGAATTAATTATCCAGTTAAGCTAGATTCACTATCAGGATGTTTAAGCTCTTAAGTCGGTTAGGCCTACCAAAAATTACAAATTATACATGTTTGATCATCTTTATTATTCAATTAATTCCACATTAGCATAGTTTCCGATTGTACTATCATTTTCCATTTAGTTACAAAATTCAAATCCGAGGAGATTTTTTAAAATTTGTATGACTCAAAACACACTCGAAATAAAAGACTCAACTAGACCTGGACAAGGTTTCCCCTCCCCACACTTAAACACTACATTGTCCTCAATGTAGGAAGGAGGACTCAAAAACAAAAATTAAATACAAAGATAAAAAAAAACTTAGCTGGATAAACGACCGTATAGCATTTCATTCGCGATCGTGTTTCAGGAATACTAGCGGGTTGCCTTGTACAAGAACGTTCAAGATCAGATTATCGTCTCTCGAATGGAGATTGCGTACGAGAAATTAAACCCAAACCTACAAAATAAACTCGAAACACACCCACAAGCATCATACCGACTCAATAATACGAATCACTAAAAAGAAAAATACCCGACGGACTCAAACGACTAAAAAAATAAAAAAAAACTTTTGAAAAACACCTAATTTTGGGTCACTCCCTCGCGTGTCGCGAGGGACAAGAAGTAGTTGACCCATCTGTTTTGTTCTTCGCGTGTCGCGAAGATCTCCCTTCGGAAGTTCGCGTGGCGTGAAGACACCCCCATCATAGAAAGACTAGAATTTTTTTACAATTTTTGTCTTAGAAAAATTTTTGGGTTTTTCAAGTCAAAATTTTCAACTTTTTCAAAATTCGTTCCAACTCTCCAATTAAGTTCGTATATACATGGAACGAGATTTGTGATGGTTTTTAATGCTCGTGTGGCCCCAAATCTCTGGGAAAACTTCAAAAATATGCGAAAACATACCGAAAACACTAAAAATGAAGACTCAAGACTCTACAAACTCTACACACGGTATCCTACCCCCAGAGAATGATGCATGGCCCCCATTGCATTAGTATAAGCCTTAGCGTTCCCAAAACGTCCCCACACTTGGGCTTTTCCCAGATTTAAAGCACTAAAACAAAAAAAAACCTAACTCACTTTCGTAGGAATCACAGATGCATTTAGCGTATGCATCAAGCCATTTAAACCCCTCGGTAGCCCGAGTGGACGAGTTTAGTCTTGTGAAGGTTTCTAGAGAACACACCCACAACATTCATTTAATCTAGACAATAAAAGTAAAGCTTAGGTTGCCTCCTAAGAGCACTAAGTTTAACATCTTCAGCCAGACGCGGTGTACCTTACTTTGGTTATTCATATGCAGATGCATGCATCACAAAACTTACTGATTCTTCCTTGGTGTCATTGATTTCCTCTGTTTCTAAATAGGGCTTCAGTCTATGCCCATTCACTACTTTCCTAAGGTGATCGTCAAAGTCTTCGATCTCGACCTCCCCAAACTTTCCAACTCTGATTACCAAATAAGGACCCATCCACTTACTCTTCAATTTCCCAAGGAATGCTTCAGTCTTGAATTGTATAGACACACTTTCTGGCCTACCTCAAAGACCTTTTTCTTTAACTTAGAGTCATGCACTGCTTTCATCTTTGCCTTGTATGCAGATGCACACTCATAAGCTTCATCCCGCAGCTCTTCCAGCGCACATAATTGCAACTTTCGCTCCTTACCTGCATTGTCATAATCAAGATTAACATATTTAACTGCCCATAAAGCACGATGAGCTATTTCAACTGGCAAATGAAATCCTTTTCCATAAACTAGTCGGTATGGTATGGTACCAATCGGAGTTTTGTAAGTTGTTCGGTATGCCCATAAAGCATCGTTTAGTTTGGTTGAACAATCCTTACGATCAGGCCGTACCGTCTTTTGGAAAATCTCCTTTATTTGCCTGTTTGATACCTCCACTTGCCCACTTGTTTGTGGGTGATATGGAGTGGAAATCCGATGGTTCTCACCGTACAGTTTAAGCAATTTACCAAAGTTAAAGTTCTTAAAATATGAACCCCCATCACTGATGATCACACGGGGGACACCAAACCTGGAAAAGATGTTACTTTGCATGAACTAGCACACCATTGTATGATCATTCGTCTTAGTGGCGATTGCTTCAACCCATTTAGAAACATAATCAACCGCCACTAAGATGTACATATGTCCCAAGGAATTAGGGAAGTGACCCATGAAGTCCACGCCCCACACATCAAATATGTTAACGACCATAATGGGTCTTATTGGCATCTCATACCGCTTCGTGATGCTCCCAAGTTGCTGACAACTTGTGAAGTTCTTCACAAACTCTGCTGCATCCTTGAAAATTATGGGCCAGAAGAACCCACAGGTGAGGACCTTGTGTCCCGTTTTCTGTCCACTGAAGTGCCCCCCACAAGCATATGAATGGGCATGTTCTAATAAATACTAGACTTCACTTTCAGGCACACAATGCCGGATCATTTGGTCTGCCCTAACTTTGAACAAATCTGGTTCATCCCAGATATACTTCTTTACTTGAGACATGAAGTGTTGCTTCTTCTTCTTAGCCCAATGTTCTGTAATTTTACCTGCAGCCAAATAATTCACAATGTTAGCATACCATGGGTCAGTAGAAACACTTAAAATTTGCTCATCTGGGAATGTCTCCCCGATTCTTTCAGTAGAATCCTTTTCGATGTTCACAACCCTTGACAGGTGGTCTGCTACCATATTCTCTGTTCCTTTCTTATTGCGGATCTATAGGTTAAACTCCTGTAACAATAGGACCCATCTGATCAACCTAGGCTTTGCATCTTTATTCTCCATGAGATACTTCACCGCGCTATGATCTGAATACACTATCAATTTGCTTCCCCAGATGTAAGACCTGAACTTATCAAGAGCATATACAACTGCAAGTAATTCTTTCTTAGTAGTAGTATAATTCAATTGTGCCCCATCCAAGGTCTTGTTGGCATAGTAAATTGCCACCGGTTTCTTATCCACCCTTTGTCCCAAGACTGCCCCGATTGCAAAATCACTTGCATCGCACATGATTTCAAAAGGTAGTGACCAATTAGGTGCTTGCAAGATCGGGGTGTCTACCAATTTTTCTTTTAAAATAATGAATGCTTTCAGACACTCATCATCAAATTCAAAAGGGACGTCTTTTAAAAGTAGATTACAAAGCGGTTTTGTGATTGTGCTAAAACCCTTAATAAACCGGCGGTAAAATCCCGCATGCCCCAAGAATGATCTTACCCCTTTGACATTAGTAGGGGGAGGTAATGTTGAAATTACTTTGATTTTTGCTTTGTCTACCTCCATCCCCTTACTTGACACTATGTGCCTCAAAACAATCCCTTCCTGAACCATGAAATGGCTCTTTTCCCAACTAAGGACTAGGTTTGTTTTGACACACCTTTTCAAAACTTTGGTCAATTGCTCTAAACATGCATCAAATGACTGACCAAAGATTGAACATTCATCCATGAAGACTTCCAAAGACTCCCCAATATCTGAAAAGATACTCATCATGCACCTTTGAAAGGTGGCTGGGGCATTACATAACCCAAATGGCATTCGCCTGAATGCAAAAGTGCCATATGGGTAGGTAAACGTGGTCTTATGTTGATCATCAAGATGAATAGCAATCTGATTATATCCTGAGTACCCATCTAAAAAGCAATAAAACTTCTGACCTGATAATTTCTCGATGATTTGGTCAATGAAAGGTAAAGGAAAATGGTAATTGGAAGTGGCTGTGTTCAACTTCCTGTAATCAATACAAACCCTCCACCGCGTTACGGGTCGAGTAGCTACCTGCTCTCCTTGCTCATCCCGTATGATCTGGATGCGTACTTTCTTTGGTACTGTCTGTGTTGGACTTACCCAGGTGCTGTCAGATATGGGATAGATGATCCCTACATCCAACCATTTTAGGACTTGTTTCTTCACAACTTCCCTCATATTCGGATTTAGCCTTCTTTGTGCATTTCTTGCCGGCTTTGCATATGGTTCAATGATTTTGTGCATCACTATCGAAGGACTAATCCCCTTCAAATCTAATATCGTCCACCTAATTGCTGCTTTATGGGCGACCAGAACCTTCATGAGAGCCTTTTCTTGTGCCTCGGTCAAATTTGATGAAATAATGACCGGGAGAGTTTCATTCTGCCCCCCGAAGGCGTACTTCAAACTTGTCGGTAGTTCTTTCAGTTCCACCTGAGGTGGTGATTCCAACGAAGGTTTTAAATGGGTGTCTATGGACTCTGGCAAACTTTCCACTTGAAGTGTCTATGTGGGTCGTCCCTCTTTAATTGCACACACTTCCAATTTCTCCTCTTCAGCTTTCAATTCATTCTCATACTCAGCTTCTTCCCTGTTACACAAAACACACGGCTCCTTTGGCGCATCCTCATTTGCATGAAGAATACACCCATCAATGATATCCGCACTAAAGCATTCATCAATGATCGGAGCATTAAAAGTGTGGGAGAAGACACATTGAGCAATATTTAAAAATGGCCTTCCCAAAATAACATTGGGTTGGCTCCCTTTAGTAGGGGCTGCATATTCAAGCACTAAGAAGTCGACTGGGTAATATAAATCCTCTACCTTGACAATCACATCTGTTAATATCCCGCGGGGAAGCTTAAGAGTTAAATCTGCTAACACCACGGTGGTATTAGCTTTTTGTAGAGGACCGAAACCGTATTGGTCATACAAGCTTCCCGGCAAGATACTAACACTAGCTCCTAAATCCAGAAGTGCCTTATCTATTTTGAAATCACCTATTTGAATTTGGACTAAAGGCGCCCCTGGATCTTGGAGCTTAGGTGGAAGAATACCAGACAAAACCGCACTCACATTATCGGTTATATCAAGCTTTTTGGGCATCTTATGATTCCTCTTTTGAGTACATAGATCCTTTAAATATTTTGCATATGCCGGTACTTTTTTTATTACATCAATTAGGGGAAGATTAATTTTAACTTGTCTAAAAATTTCCCACATTTCATCTTGTTGGGCCCTTTTACTTACCGGTTTAGATGGATCAACCAATGCTCTCGGAAATGGGATGGGATTATTATCCACACCCACCCCGTGAGCACCGGTAGATGCTTTAGAATCGTTTGGTTTTTCAGAAACTACTGGTTGTTTGGGTTTAGATGCAATAAGTACCGGTTCATCATCACTTTCCTCATCCACATCCTCCACCAACCCTTCAACTAGCGGTTGTGGAGGGACAACTTTGTTGTCATATTGCTTACCACTTCTCAACACACTTACCTAGCTTACATGAGCATTCTGTGGTCCCGACCCTTGATGTTGCGGGTTGGTTTGAGTGTTGCTTGGTAACTTGCCCGGTTCTCTTCTCGTCCACTCTTCAGCCATTTGCCCCACCTGCTTTGCAAGAGCACCCACTGTCTTGTCACGGACTTCATTGTCTTTTTTTAGTTCCTTGATAGCTTCAATGATAGCATTAAATTGGGCAGCCCCAATATCCTCACCTCCTTGCGGATTTTGTTGTTGATAGCCCCTTTGGTATCTCTGATACCCGCCTTGGTTATAATTTTGTTGGTGGTTTTGGTATTGTTGTTGTTGTGGTCGTCCTCCACCCTGCACATTAGCACCCAGAAAGTTAGGATTCATTTGATTAGATGCATTACCATACCTGAGGTTTGGGTGATTTCTGAGTCCTAGATGATAGTGTGTAGCAGTGGCCTTGTCTCCTCCAAGCTGGTTCACCTCTTCAGCCTTTCCTTGCTCTCTTAGACAGTTTGCTAACACATGCCCCAACTCTTCACATTCGTCACACACCGAATAAGATTGATTCACATTTGCCACCTCTTTACTGCTCGGCTTACCAAGACGTGCCATTTGAATTTCCATGGCATCCAACCGCTTCTACATCTCATAATCAACCGACTTCACAGATGAAGTTGACTTTCCCCTTCTGCTTGCATTAGATTGTCTTTTGGATATCACCGCCATCTTCTCAAGTATGTCCCAATCCTCATCCACATGGTTATACAAGAATGATCCGTTACTAGTGGAGTTAACATCTCTGACATCCTCAGGCAGAAGGCCATCATAGAATGTCTGAATCAATTCCCACATCTCTATACCATGATGTGGACAATTTCTCAACAATTCTTTAAACCTCTTGAAAGCCTCATAGAATGGCTCTCCCGACTGTTGCCTGGAATCCCTGATTGCAGCTCTGGCCTCATTAATCTTGTGTGGTGGGAAGCACTCATCCAAGAACTGTTGTTGAAGCTCTACCCAAGTAGCAATACTAGCATACGGTAGAGAAAGGAACCGTTGTTTAGAACGGTCCTTTAGTGAATATTGGAAGAGTACCAACTTCACATCGTCTGTAGTAAACCCCTGACCACCGACGGTTCCACATGTGGCCTCATACTCTGATAAGTGCGTATAAGGCTCCTTGGTAGCTCTCTCAAATAAATGTGGGAGGATCCCTAGACATCCCGGTCTGATCTCAAAAGCGTTCCCCCTGCGAATTGGTGGAATTACGGGGGAAGCATTTAGGGCTAAATCGAGGCGAAAGTGACTGTCTACCCTTTGTTCATGTCTTGGCACGTTTCTGTTCCTAGGCAGTTCCTCATGATGATTTGGTCTGTTCACTTGAGGTTGCGTGTACCTGTTCTCCTGGTCAAAATTACCCTGATTTCTCGGTTGATACCCATAGTCGGCCATAGGTGGTGGTTGTACCCAATTGTTCACCCTATTTATTTCTTGATTTCCGGGGTGGTGGTTTAGGTCATACCATGCTTCATCTTCATCCCAATTCTCATGCTGAGAAGCGTGTTCTGGCCCATAACTTTGTCCTGTTGACAAATGCCCATCATCCTCAAAATCTAAGTAACTTGGGTGGCTATTATATGGTTAGTTGTTATGGAATGATGGTGGTGGTTGATTTTGTGGTTGAGGTGGTGGTTGTTCGGGTGGTTGTTGATGTGGTGGTGGTTGATTAGGAAATAGGAGATCTGGAAAAGGTGGGACTGGTCCTCCTCCTTGGTTTGGGTCTGGGTTTGGTGGTTGATTTTGTGACATTCTCGGGCTGTCAAGTTTCTCTAAGATGGTTTAGACTTGGTTCTTTATCTTTCGGTTGGCTCTAGCAGCCTGTTCTATTTCTGGATTGAATAAGAGTGGTGACTTCCTTCATGAATTACGGGTATGCATAAACCTGTGACCTGCACGAATAAAAAAAAAGATTAATAGCTCCGAACAAAATAGTTAAAAGCAAAAACAATAAGTGCACGTATTCCCCGGCAACGACGCCATTTTGATTGCGTTGTCAAGGTCAATAAAAAAAACAATTATTCTAATCCCTAGCTACCTTAAACTATAGTATAATGGAGTAGGGTACCGTATCCACAGGGAACTGGTGGAAAGTGTTTAATTATGAAAACTATTTAGATTCAGATAAAAAAAACAATTACTGTAACCTTGTGAAAACTATTAAGAGAAAACGGATCGCTTCCGGGTTTAGATTGCAAGTTATTTTGAAGACTGGTTTGTACTTATTGGAAGTTACATAGACATAGCTCATTCATTAGATTTGATAAATAGTTAACAACCAAGATAGTGACTGCGTTGAGCAACGATTACAAAACCGGACACTTGACATAGATTAACAACTCAATAGTCAATTAACAACTTAGAATCTCAGATCTAAATATTCAATGATTCACGATTAAAAACCGAGAATTGATGAATGCATTAAATTAAATAAAAACCAAGTTATTCAAATCAAATCCAAGAATCAAGCATTCAAACAATCATACGATTACAAGAATAGCAAACCAACTCAAGTATGAACCCTAGTCTATCACTTACAAGCAGATCCTACAACCGAAAACGACACGACGAGATTAGCCGCTCATCGACATCTTCATCGATTCTTCAATAATTGGTATCACTTGATCTAGCATCAAAAACTTGAAAAGATTGGAACTTTATCTCTGGAAATCACCTTCGGTAAGCTCTGGATCGTAGAATGACAAGTTAATTCGATAATAGACTCCTCCATGGTTTATAATTGAAATTAGGTTAAGTTTGCTAAAATTCTACTTCTTCGCGTGTCGCGAACTTAGGATGTCTGTTATTCGCGTGGCGCGAAGAACAAATTAGTCGGGTGGGCTTTTACTGACCCTCGCGTGTCGTGAAAAACTCTTCCCGGATCTTCCCGTGGCGCGAAGATTCTAATTTCCACAATTCTGACTTTTCTTGACTTTGACTTCTCCGAGGCCCGTGTATGCTTTTATCCTCATAATTTTATGCTCGTGTTTTCCCATTCACTTAGCACATTAAACCTGTAGTAGACACAAATACCAAACGCACACAAAACAGACTCGATATACAAAGCTAAACGCTTAAAACTATAACTTAGACTCTTATATACGGGATATTTAATCTCATATCACACCTCCATTCATCTTTGTTTTGAGAAAGTTCCACCTGCATTAACAAACCGAGTAAAATATTAAGTTGTGTAGAGTTTGTTCCGAGAGAAGGGACGGATTTCCATTCCCAGCTCCATGATTTTGATTCGGCCCTGAAACATTCTGCTATGGAGATAAATTTGTTAGTTGTTAAGGAAAATAATTCAGGAAAATAATCTTTAAGGCAGCCGGTCCCGAGCCAGTTCTCAATCCAAAATTCGGTGTTGGATCCATCGCCAACTTTGCGTCTTATTTTTTGATGAATATCAATATTGACTTCCCAAAACTCTTTCTCGACTGCCATGATATTCTTCCACACCACTGACATATTTTTTTCCATGAAAATGACTTTCTGGATCTTGAACCTCGTGTATCGCTACATGGAAATATGAAATGGACTAGTGGTGTGAAGCGTTACTAATAAGGATATTGGGGACTAATTCATCATTGATTTTTTTATTTATTTATTTATTTTATTTTTTATTTTTTTTACGAGGACGTTGATGTTTTTTGTGTTTTTTTTAATCAAAGCATATTTTTTTACATATAAAATGATGCTTACATATTTTTGTTAATACATAATGAAATCAAGCAGTGGATTGATTTCTCTTTGTTTGAGATATCGATGCCAATATTAGGTGATGGTTCATGCCAAGATTGGGAGATGCCACATACATAAAACCTGTTGGTTCATCTTTTATTGAAGCACAATGAATATGTAATTGATATTGACAACACATGAACACTTTCATAGGTAATTTAAAGTCAGTTACACCAAAATATACAAGCTTTAACTATTTTCTGATTGTATGCAATAGTTTTTGTTGTTCACATCTAAATGTCTTGAAGTTGTCTTTATTTTAAAAAAAATTTTCAGCAACGATAAGATTGAAGCTTTTTGAGATTTTTACATCCAAGTGTGAGTTCTTATGCCTCTCCAAGCTTTGTGTGTTTTGATATTCCGAATCGTGTCGGAATTCCTGGCAAAAAAAATAAATAAATAAAATTTCCACCAAAAGCGAGAAGTAATCTCCGTGTCTATCCATATAGTCATGTCGTGACATAACTTCTTTCAAATACAATTTATCATTTGATTTGAAAAATATGTGTCTCTCATCGGTAGAAAATGAGTCATCTTGATCAAGAAATACACTTTAGTTTACAACCTACAAATGTTGAACCCACAAGATTAGTTGTTAGGTTTTCTACTTGACTATTTGGTTATACATTTGAATTTATGTTTTTTGTGTTTGTTAGATCGATGTTTATTTTTAATCCATAAGCTTCTATATTTATTATTACCCCTCATTGTGACGCCCTTTCGGGTGGCAAGATATGATTGTGTCGGCCTCTTGGGTAAGTCAACAACGGATGAACTTCAGGTGTATTCGGTAGTAAGCATTCGAGTATGCAGTAGTGGGAAATTTTTTTATTAGGGTCTGAAATTTTTGAAGATTGTTTGTCTATGGCTAAATATAGGTCGGGTTACGTCGGGTCTTGTCACATACAAAAAAGAGCTTTCAAATACATAATAAAAGTACATTAATTGTATTTTCCTTTATTTAAGTATTTTTTATTTTTTTATTTGGAAGGTAATCTTTCATTAAAGTTTTTTTCATTAACATTACTCAAACCCAAACCAATATATATAATCCAAAAAACACAAAGATCTGTACAATACAAAGAATCAGAAGTACAAGATCAACAACAAACAAGACTGAGGTTATCGGTGTGATAACCAAGATATCAAACTCTCTCAAGGAAGAATTCGTCGATATGACAAAACCCTAGGTAAGACGCAAGCGAAAGCTAATAGACACGAGATAGAATTAGAAAAGTAAATAGAGAATAAAGAATGCAAATGAGCTCATTCTCTATCTCTCCCTCCCTCCCCCAGCTACATATCTGCTTTATTAAGCGCCAGGCTCGAGCGCATGGAATATGAGTTGAGGGGTGGGGAAGACACCCTCTCAAGAATTAATTTGTAGTGCATAATTGGGCTATAAAAGTTTTGGGCCCCTGGATGTTTTGTCAAGAGGCAACCAATAAGACAATGACCCAAAGTAAATTAAAATAAAAAATTAAGTCCAGTGACAATCCTCATTGTCTGCGTGCAATTCTCCATTCCAAAATCATCCATTATTGATTATCCATCGCAGGTTTTGAATTGATTAATAAAGCCTTCTGAATATTTGTTTTCGCCTTTCTGGATTGAATATGAATATTTGTTTTCAGTTTTTGCCTTTTTGTTGAAAATTGTTCGCAGGTTTATAACATGTTGGATTGAATATTTGAATATTTTGATTCAATATTGAATATTTGTTGTTACTCAATCGCACGTTATAACATTTATTCAAATTATATACCTCCAGGGCTCCAAATTCAATTCTCTAAACAAGTCAGAGGTGCACATTACTTATCCTTGAACCAATTTAGTGTTTATTTTTTCAATTTCTATGTTTGTGTACGTTTGATCGTGGATCCACTATAAAGTTTTCTTTTATAAAGTATTTTTTGAATGGACCTTGTCAACCATCTGGTCCTTTCTTCTAAAAAGAATGATATGGAATAAAGAGCGTCGTTTCATCCCGACTTGGTTCGATAAATATGATAATTGATTAGAGTATAGTGTTAAAACGGAAAAGGCGTTTTGTTTGTGTTGTTACTTATTTTCATGTTATGTTAGGCACCAAGGTGGACGTGTTGTATTTGCAAAAGAAGGGTTTAATAGTTGGAATAAGCAGGGCAGATTTAATTTACATATTGATGATATTGGTGTAAAGACAAATTTGCGCAATCAATTGGTGAAAATTTCTTGAATTCTTGTGTTGTTTGTACCGTAGAGAAGGAAGTACTTGAAAGTGTTATGAATGAAGTTGTAATTGACCGTTTTCAAAAGATGAAATCATGTAGAGGACAATTGTAATATGTATTTTGTTTTATTATATTTAACGAAGTTTTATTGTTTAAAGTTATAATGACGTTTATTTTTACTGTCTTTTTTGTGCACCCCGGAGTAAAAATCTTGAATCCTGTCTTTTTTGTGCACCCCGGAGTAAAAATCTTGAATCCGCCACTGCGCCCAGGTTAACCCGATGTCATTCAGGATTCGTGTGTGTTCTATTGATAATATGGGCTGCACATGGGTTGCCTCTTCAGCTGCGAAGACCTCCGGGTCATCCTTCCGGCTATCAGGCCTTCAAGCTTACAAGCCCAAATCAACCAAGTAGAAGCCCATTCTCATGACCAGCAGCCCATAGCCCAATACATGAAAAATACAAATAAAATGCATAAGAAAAATAAACGAATAACATCTACAAAAAAGATGTTAAAAATGAATATGTGATAAAAACAGAGAGAAATTAAGAGGAGAGAGCTTCATATTATTCATGTATATTCAACTAATACATACATCACATATATATACAAGTACTAATCGTAACCGATGATGAAACATAAATAGGTGAATGATGGTGTATTATGTCTGTTCATTATGATCATTTACAACACTCCCCCTTAGACATATTACCGTTTATTATACACATTAACAACAGACTTCAGGCTGATATTAAATAGGTACTTTAGGACCAATAAAATAAACTGATACTAATGAATCAGTTATGTTGCCTCATTAAAAACCTTACTAAGAAAATCCGATGGGAAAAAACTTAGTCAAGGGAAAAAGAGTGCAACATGTATAATGCTCCCCCTCAATTTAACAAATCTATATCTATCATCATGCAAAGTATAATCTTTTGTGACAATTGCTTGATTTGATCTTTGATGTAATCTTCTTGCAATCTTCTTTAATTTGAGCGACGCGTGTTACATTGTCTTCATAGTGTACTCGGGCTTCATCGACTCCAATCTGCTCTCTTCTTGAATATGTTGAGTCATTGATCTCCACAAGCAAAATGTATCCAGATTGATATTGAACTTTGTGCAAGTCTGATAAGTATCCTACATCTGTATAGCTAACTAGTTTGGGACACCATATTTTTCGTAGAACAATCCCATATCTCGAGTCCCGCAAGGATATTAAGTTATCCTTTATTATGCTTGGCTATGCTGGCTTGTTAAAAACATTGATAGGAAAACCTGATGGGACAAAACCATAACAAATGGGGAAAAAGAGTGCAACTCGCATTTTCTCCCCTTGATATATATTACTTCAGGATGATGTAAAATGGTACTTTAGGGCTTATAAGATAAACTGATGTTGCTAGATCAGCTTTGTAAGTTTAGCGACCAGACAATTATAGGTGTGCTTAGCGGATATTAGAATATGTTAACATCTTCTCAATGTAGTTTTGATTATGGACAAGTATATACTCGAACATCAGTCCGAGGAATAATTTTGCCGTGTCAAGATCTTACATTTAAAAATTCTTACTCTACTAGTTCGACAAAGTCTCTTGATAATACTTTGATCATCACTGTAAAATGCAATTATAATGATATTTAAGAGTGAAATTTTGATAAAAAGACATGGCTGATTTATCAAACTTATACCTCTCATTTTCAAAATAAATACTAAGTCGTTTTATCATATACGACCAGTTTTCTTGAGACTATATAAAAATCTTTTGAGATTTATTAAGCAAATCTTGGGGTACTAATTATAATGCTTCAGGCATTTCTAACCTTTGAAGGATTTTCATGAATATGTCACTTTTAAGTTTTCCATACAAAAATGTAGTGACAACATCTATAAGTTTTCTGAAGTCTTTGTAAGATTGCGAGGCCAATTAAACATCTAAAGGTTATCGCATCCACTACAGGGGAACACGTTTCCTCATAATCAACTTCGGGAATTTGGGAAAAACCTTAATGTTACAAGTCGTGACTACATCGCATAATCTCATAACTTTCGTTTCTTTTTATATTAAAGACACTCATTTATAACCTACTGGTTTGACGTCTATGAGTGTTCGGACTACAGGTCCGAAAACGTTTCTCTTGTCATGCAAATTTAGTACAGCCTTTTAGGCTTGCCATTTTAGGGAGTCATCTCTGTGTATATACTCCTACAGAGTTTTAGATATGTAATCCTTTTCTTCGATTACATCTGTTGCTATAGCATATGCAAATATTTCAAAACACGTGTTTCATTTTTGGTTCCATATTGTACTATTCTGTACATAATTTATTGAGATCTTATATTTGTTTGGTACATGAGTTTCTTCTGTAACTCCATTTTCCTCATCTGGAGCATTATAATTTTCTTCTAGAATCTTATTTGTCTCTTCTAAGACATCTATCTCTTCTGGGGTTTTATCGCTTCTTTGTGCGATTTCGTGAATCTCTTCTGGGATTTTATTAATAACCTCTTACATATTTTTGTGTGTAACCTCTTCTAGAAGACCAACTGCATTATTCTGCTCTTTTTGTTCTCGTGGTTATTTATGTTTGGAACCGATTTATTTCTCATGTTTCCTGTATATGGTAATCTTTCTATTATTACTTCAGTTTGAGCAGGTGATGTTTATGCTGGTATATATGACTTTGTCACTTTGTTTGTGTGTGAATGCATCATATCATTCATTTGCTATTCTTTGCAAATGCATGACATATTAGACTTTAGACTCATATTAACCACTTCAGGGGTGATAATGATGCATTTAATGTTATTGTTTTCATGTATTACCAGTCTTTCCTTTCTTTACCCAATCTCCCCCTAAGACTGGGAGTATTGTCTTATTCAAATTAATGGACAACATATTATGTTGTAAACATGTCCCATTATGGCGCTATATAGTAGATAGACCGCTCAGCCAAATACTTTTAGTTGAGACAAATTTGGTTCTCTTCTGGAGAATAGTTGTAGTGGGGAATATATGTGATCAACAGTTGGCTTTTAAACTGTAATCGTTTAATTAATAATTGAGCTAAAACTTTTATGTCTGAACATTATCTGCGGGATGTTCAACATTTACCCTAATAGACATACAATAGTCGGGCAAATGCTACATATCAGGTAGCTAAAGACTCACATATGACCATATTGAGATGTATCTCTTAAGACCATAAAATATTAAAATGGTTCATGTGAAGATTAATATGCCCACATATGTCCCCTAAGATTCTTTCCAAATACAAGAGGGGCTCTTTATAGGAATTTGTTCTTAGATGACCCAAAGATTAAGTTACTAAGAGAAAAACGCTGCATATAATAAGTATTTTGATAGCAAAGATTTTTTAATTGTTGAAAGGGTGCACGTTGTCACTTTTGATCATTCACCTCATCACAATGCTATCTTGATGACCTATTTGGTCATGTTATATGACAAGAGTATGTTTAGCTGGTAACTTCTGGTTACTCACCATATTTGAATTTTATAAGATATATATATTGTATGGAATATATTCTGAATTGTAATATCTTTAAGTTTCTAGTATGGTCTTCTGGCTAAACAATATCCAAAAGACGGGAGTGATAATGGGGTTATAGGGATGCCTTCGACGAGGTTTTGCTTTAATCTCTTTCTCATTTTCTTTAATGATATAAGTACCAAGTTTTTCATGAATTCGTATTCTCGAGGATGCTGCGATAGGAGCAGGTTATGATTGTGAAGCGTGGAGAAAGTCTTCCCGAACATGTCCCTTCACATAATTTCAATTCGGAGGTAATGCTCAAAAGAGCCGAATTGTACTCGCTAAACTTCATAAGATTTTTCAATCATAGATGGAGAAAATTTATTGCTAGATTTTGGGAGAATGACCAACTTCTAGTGGTCAAGCTTGTCTTTAAGGGCCCTCCACACGTTAAGAAAATCCTTAACTCTAAGGTATTCTCCATTTTTGGTTTTTGAGGATTTGGTAGAGGATAAAGATCATGACTTTGGTGTTCGCTTAGGATGAAGTCTCGTCCCTATCAATGATTGTCTCTCTCGGGTTATTTGTCATCAAATCAGAGAGTTAAAAAAAATCTTATCTTAATGTGTTTAACCTCATCTGAAGACTCCAAATAGAAAAGATTTCAACTCTATGGTTCATCATCTATTCATTTACTAAATTATATTAGAGTAGTTTGCTTAAGCTAAAGTCCAATAACTAAATTATTATATAGTAACTATATCCAATAATAAACGATGTCACTTTTGCAATTTAGAGAACTTCAAACTTTAGTAGAATAATAATTCTTTTAGTTTTCAGAAACGTAAAGGAATATATTTATTTAACAAGCTCTTGTATTTAAACAAATATATATATAAAATATATACCTTTATAATACTTAATTTGGAAAACCAAAACATAATTTAACCAAATAAATATTAGACGGTTTAACAACAATTGATTAAATAGAATTTAATAGACAATAAAATTTAATTAATGGTTGAATTTTGACCAAGTAAATAACCGTCTAAAACTTCCATTCCCCTAAAGTCGGCAAATTCCAAGCGGTTCTGTTCATCTTCTCCGGCAACGGTTTCGGTTGCCGGAAAATAATTATTTTCGAACTTTGATGGTTCTAGTGCGTTTATATATGTCACCATAAATCTAATGAATGCATATTAATTTAATAGGAAACATGAATTTTACGTTAGATTTCAATGTTAGATTGCATACCGAACTGAAGTATCCGATTAGAAAATCGAACAACGTTGTGTCGAAGGCCTTGGAGGCGTGTATCTCAAACGCTCAAAACTTTGTTCACCAAGCAAAACATAGAGACTTGTATAACAGGTATCGGAGTCGACATCGGTGGCTCTTATGAGACTGATTGGTTGCATATTCTGATCAATTGCAATTTCGGCCATGGTGGTTGTGACGGTTTCACGAGTGTAACAGAGTAAATGCTCATATCAACATCTGTCTCAATTGCTTCCGGTTTGTCCATGCTCTTCGTCATATCTGAAACGAATTTCTTAGCCTTCTTTTCTCCATTTGTTTCTGTCAAGTGGAACAAGAACCAATAGGAATTCTATCACAGTAAATGGAAGCAAGGGGTAGAGAAATATGTGGAAGCAAGAATGGATCGTGACTTCCTGTGATGAAGCAGGAGATGAAATTGTCTAGAGATTTTGGGAGAGATGGAGATTGTGAGATCAAGAGTCGATCGTGCTGATAACGTGATGAAAACAGAGAGAAATTAAGAGGAGAGAGCTTCATATTATTCATGTATATTCAACTAATACATACATCACATATATATACAAGTACTAATCGTAACCGACGATGAAACATAATTAGGAGAATGATGGTGTATTATGTCTATCCATTATGATCATTTATAACAATATGATATTAAATTGACATTAACCCACCTCAATTTAATACGAAAATTCATCAAAAATATTTAGAAGCTTACACATTTTTTAATGTTGATGAACAAATAGACCCTTAGTAAACATATTCGCTATTTGATCATTTTGAAACTGTTTTAATCACTCCTTAAGCAATTTTTTTCCCTCAGAAAGAACAGATCGATTTTAAAGTGCTTTGTTCTATCATGAAAGACATGATACGCTACAACTGAAATAGCAGCAGTATTATCACAAAACAAGGAAACATGCAAGTCAACCTGAACTTGCGACTCTTTAAGTATATTAATCATCCACAACACCTCAAATGTTGCAGACCACATGACACGATACTCTGCCTCATCAGAGGACCTGGAAATCACTCCTTGTTTTTACTTTTCAAGGAAATCAACGACTTCCCTAGACAACACAAAAACCAGTTTCTGACCTTCTAAAGTCTAAACATTTTCCCCAATCAGAGTCGGTGTAAACAGTCAGATTAAACTGACTCCTTTTTGAAACAACACCCCTTTTCTAGGAGACATATTCAAATATCTTAACAGTCTTAAAGCAATTTGCAAATGAGCTTTTAACGGTTTATGAATAAACTGACTTAAGAACTTATCCGAATAAGAAATATTCGTTCTAGTATGAGATAAATAAATTAACTTGCCTATGAACTTTTGATACCCCGTGATATCAATTAGCTTCCCATCATTGTTTTTTACAAATAGACTATAATTCTGGTTCAATAGGAGTATTAACAAACTTTCAAGCAGTAAAACCAAATTCAACAAGTAATTCCATACAATACTTTCTCTAAGACAAACACTAACCATGATCAAACCTTATTACTTCAATTCCAAGAAAGTATTTTGAAACCCTAAATCTTTGATAATTTTTTTTTACTTCAACAAACACTTAATTTTTTAAACTTCATACAAATTATTACCAGTTAGCACAATATCATCAACATATACCAAAAGAACCAAGAAAGCAGAGTTACTAGACTTAAGAAACCGTGAGTGAACATACTTACTTTGTATTTCACCTATAGACCTATACTTGACTCATATACAACTCATCAGACACAGAGTTAAGAATCCAAGTAAACACAATAGAATTACACATATCCCACTGTCTAGCAAGCACATCATTATCAGTGGGTTTAACACGAGTATCATCTACAAATCCTACTTTGTTTTTTTACTTGCAAACCAAGTTTCATGGCATTAGCCCAATCAATGTAGTTATCAGTCCCTTTTAGTTTTATATTTACAATAGTCAGATTATTTAAGTTACTAGCATGAAGATATAATGGATCACTAGCATCCAATTTACTAACAAGAGTTTCATTAATAATAACAGGACCACAATCATTCATTCTTAAAAAATCAAACAATCAACAATTTCAAATGAACAAGCAAACACAAGGATCAGAGCCAGGTTTTTACACCACTATAGTGGTAGACGAGGGTTAGTCCAAGCTGTTAAATACACCACACACAATATTAATATCTCACAAGTGATAAAACAAACTAGAATGTTATTGGAAATAAAGCAGTGAGGAGTGCTTTAGATCGGGTAGAGAACATTTATTTTACTTATGTAATGACCATCTAGTCTAAGTCTTCTAAACTTTTTGTTAGAATATTTTGGTTCTTCAAATGTAAACCTTTATTTCTAATTTTATGGAATGTTGCGTTGATTCTGATTTCTGTAATAGTGACACGCCAGTCCTACTCGGGTTAGAGTGTTACATTTACACCCCATATATATCATTAATGTCTATTTTTAGCATAAAATCTACCAAGAAGTCAAAAGCCTAAAAACTTTGATTTAGTAACTCAATGCAGTCATATTGGTTCTTACTACTTATAGGGGTCGAGGTGGTGGAACCATATGAAATACCCTAAAGATTATCCAATCAAAACATGTTATGTCATTTTTACCCGAAACTACCCTAAACACAAGGGGTGGAACCCCAAATTACCCTTGCATTTTTTTTAAATACAATCTAAAAACACAATTTCATTAACTAAAAAAAATAAAATACATTAAAGATAAAATAAAAATAAACTGAAAAAATAAAACAAAAAAATTAAAATAACTAAAATTTAAAAATCGCAAGGCCATCCATATTTTACGGCTATGTCCCGTTTGCGTTATATGATGATTTGGGGATACCGTCATGCGGTTCGAGAAACGTCTTAATGTCTCGATCATATTGTTCTTTCCGGATAGCCCCTCGTTGTTCAATTCCATCATGGCCAACATCATTTCTTCTTTTTTTTAATTTTGTTTCGAACAATTTCATCTGAATTTGTTTTTTTTCTTCTCTTTCTTGATCCTTCATCGTTTTATAGTCGAAAACAATTTCAACCAAACTTTCCTTGCTCTTTCTTGATGACTTGGCAACTTTCTTCCCTTTACGTGTCGATCGTGTTTGTGTTGTGTCTTTATTTAGGCCGGGGAACTTGCTTGTAAAAGCGTCATTTGAACTTGTGTAATTGCCCGACTCCGATGTTTTATTATCTCTTTTGAGATTAAGATTCAAACTCCGAACCCATAACCAGAACGGGTTCCCATTTGCCATGGTCTTTTGTAATCTCCCATGCGGTCATGTGGGAGAAACATTTCTTCTCGTATTGTTATTTTATACTCATTCAACACTTTCTTAGTTATATCTGCATCATTGGTTCCACTAGGCCGTCGATGTTTATACATAATTTTTTAAAATAAAAGTTAGTAACTTAAAATGAAACTAATAAAAATATTAACTTAATATTAAATTAAATTAAAGTATGTGCTTAGATGTATAGTCCGTTGAAATGAGACATCTTCGTATTCATCGAGTCCCATTTTGAATTTAGTTGGTGGAATGTTCGTTCGTTTCCACCAACATTCTTCTTAAAATGTTTAAACAATCGTCCCCAAAACGATGAGTTTTTTTTATTGATCTATGATTTTAAGGTCTTCAGAGCCCTAAATCCAAGCCTTGACCTAGGCAACTTCCTCATAATCCTCCCAAAGCTTACGAGTCGCCCGGTTTGCGAACTTCCCTTTCCTTCGAACAATGTCATCTTGTTCTTCTTCTTCTTCAACTTCTTCTTCCACCTCGTAATCTTGTTCTTCCTCATCTTCATTTCCCCCATCTTGTTCCACATCATATTGTTATTCTTTGGTTTGTGGAACGGGTTAGGTTGGGTTATGAAAGGGTAGATTTTGGTAGTATGGAAATGTGTTGGATTCGGTTTGTGGAAGCACAAAATGACTCGGTGCAACATGGACGTTCTTGGACAACTGAGTTGGGGGATGTTGGTAGAATTTTGGATACTGAAACTATTGGGGTGGAGTCGATTCACTTGGACCCAAACAACCTTTTGGTTTGTGGCCTTTGCGGTTGACGGATGGTTGTTTCCTTGGATCCATTTGAGTATAGTAGAAAGTTAGAGTACTAGAGGAAAGTATTTTTTGGTCTAAAAATTTTGTATCAAAAGGTTGGTATTTATAGGGAAAAAAATTTAAACCCTCCAACGGCTCTCTCAACGGTCACCTTCTCCTCCAACAGCTATCTCAACACCTCCCTCCATACAACTTCCCTAACCCATGAATTAAACCTGCCACCTAACCCGTGAGAGTTAAGACGGTGTTACCATGAAGTTATCCCAAACCCGACCCCCACACATTCCATTACACCCTAAACATCATTTATGATGTTTTCACCTGCTTCAAGTACAACATTTCCCCTAATTTCCATAAATTTGGGTATGATTCTAATTTCACCAAGAACATTCAAAACCCCAAAATCATTATTTCTCAAATTTAACAAGTTTCTTTGTTTCAAATTATATATGGTGATGACTAAATTAAAGTTCTTTTACATCATAGGAGGTTTAATTTTTCTAGATATTGATCACAATCTCTGTTTCTAGCTATTTTTGTGTAATTGAATTGACTTGTTGACCAAGTAAATCATAATACGCAACAAACAAGTCAGGAGGTACGTAGTACACACTTTTTGAGTTTATTATAATATTAGGAACCTAATTGGCCCTTACTTAGGGGCGAAGCCCCCTAAGCAATGAGAATTCCAAGGGGCAACGCCCCTTTGGTGGGGGATGCGGGGACAGTTTCCCTAAGGGCAATTCATTAAAATTTGAGTTTCTAGATTTTCATATGTGAAATATGTTTAATCAAAATAATGATAAATGGCTCATTTTATTTATATTCGAATTTTAATGAATAATTGACAAAGACAGTTATTGATCCCAAGGCATGCAAAAAGAGTTTCATGGTCATTTTGATGTTTCTCTACTTCACAAAAATTCCATGCGCAAACATACTTCAATTCTCGTCTAAAAAATCTGAGTTTTATCCGATTATTAAATTCAGGAGAACTACTTAATTTTTTTTGTCACACCCCCGGATTTATTTACTTAATAAATAAATAAAGGTTGCACCGATTGGTTCATTACACGATAGCGAAAGCTGTAATAGTGATTTCTAAGACTTGATTACATACACAATAAGTAATACAATGATCTAAGTTCTTCTAGGGCAACGATAGACTTGAGATTTGATATGCTATGTCCTTCCAGCTACTAGGAGTTGTTCTAACATAGCTAGCCTATTCCAACATCGCCATTTCTAAGGGTTACCTGAGAAACATACTTGAAAGTGTCAACACAAAGGTTGGTGAGCTCACAGAGTTAGTTATTTTAGTGCAAGAAGTTTTCCACGAAAACATGTACATGACTTTACCGTCATAAGATAAGTAGTTTTCACCGAAAACATATACATGACTTAACCGTTATAAAATAAGTAGTTTTCCCATAAAACATGAACATGACCTTACCGTCATAAAATAAGTAGTTTTCACCGAAAACATATACATGACTTAACCGTCATAAAAATAAGTAGTTTTCATCGAAAACATATACATGACTTAACCGTCATTAAGTAAGTAGTTTTCCCAGAAAACATGAACATGACCTTACCATCATAAAATAAGTAGTTATTACCGAAAACATGCACATGAAATTACCGTCATTAAATAAGTAGTTTTCCCTGAAAACATGATCCTGAATTCCTTGTAAACAAATAGTTTCAATTGCATATGATAAACAAAACAAGTGTTATTGTTCCATTCGTAAGCTAGCTAGTGTTACAAATACCTATGTTTATACGTGAAACCGTAACCAAACCATGACAAATGAATGCCCCTCCCTCGCTAAACCACGCGAATAAGACAATATGCGGTCATTTGGCCATGTGGACCCCCGGTTAGCGTGACTAACCATGACTGGGGACGTCACCCCCAATAGTGCTATCCATAAAATCCTAGGCTAAGACCATAGCTAATGGTTACAAAAAGTGTTAATCTGGGGACTTTATGCGCTATATTGTTCCCCATGTACGACATAATGTTTGTGTCTTGTTTCCTTGTTATCATATAAAAATGTTGTTTGCAATGTTTTCTCAAATGTATAAAACACAACGTTTCCAATGTATTGAACAATAATGTAATACTTAATATGTAAGTATGTTTCTCCCCCGCAGTTTACAAAACATTAAAAAGAAAAAAAGGGGTCATGAACTCACCTTGTGTCCGATAAAATCCTAGCAAATATCAGTGTGCTAAAAGTTCCTGTCTTCCCGTACCGTAATCACACAAGGGTACTAATGTGTTAACACTACCCGTTTTAAAAGCAAGTTGTTCACCCGACTTAACTAATCCCGTTAAGTACGCCTTTGTTTAGTAAAACGGTGTTTTCATGTGACGATTCATTGGTGATTATTTTTCCAGTCTAGACGCTTACATATTTTTCAAGAAAATATCATGTTTACATATTGGTGACTTATTAAGTATACCAACAATAAATATTACTTTTGTAACAACTTATAATACATTCACATTATAGTTCACGTATAAACATATAATTATTTCTTAAAAATAATTACATAAAACCTCAATTATCATTCATGTATATCCATGTATGTTAATTATTCTACATACGTACAATCCATGTTACTACGCTCACATGCAAATACTTATATTCGGAACAATATTTATTAACTTAGTTATGTTCATCATGCATACATCCTTATCTATCTTTGACCATATGTACACGTATTCAGTTTTCGTGTTTTTGATACTAACTATTATCAAATTATAAGCGCACACACACACAGATATATATATATATATATATATATATATATATATATATATATATATATATATATATATATATATGATCTCAAATCCTTTAATACTTTACAAAATATTTCCATGCTCACACTTCCAAATGTACCTCTATGTATCCATGGTTATATATATATATATATATATATATATATATATATATATTCTACAAGTTACAAGTCAACAAGTTACAATTCTACACATGCATATATGAATCTCGATTTATATGTATACATATGCACTTAACAAATTGTCCAAGTTCAACAATTACAATTTGATATATATATATATATATATCGGCTCATGCATACATATTGTAGGTCCCGAAACAGACCTGTAGAACAGATCTGAGTTGAAATCCACAAACACTCCGGATCGAGAGGCGGAATCTCTGGATTCGGTATCACTCTCGAATCACAAATGGTAGAGACGGGTGCGGGAATCGCATACACGAACAAACATATATGAAAATGAAAAAGAACAGCTAATTGAAAGCATAAAATGTATGATTCTTTGATTGAAATGAAAATAAACGCTCATCATACACTAACAATTAGTCTCACCCCAGGGTGAGCTCCCCCTGGGGTGGTGATTCCCTCTACAGACACACTCACTCCTAATGGGTATTCTTCTATATATACGAGGCCTCATGTGCCTTGTTTTCCAAGTTACCGCTAAAGAGGCCTGAAAAACAGGCATCAAAACTAGGTAGTTTCGATTGAACAAATGTTCAACCGAAACTACTAGTTTTGATATTGTAGTTTCTATTGACAACATCAGTCTCATTTCTATACCCAACACATATACATATACTTAACAATTTTTATGTTAACTAAATACCTTCATCCACATAATTATTTTAGGCCCACATACATACATATATATATATATATACATATATCCATAGTTTTCAACTTGACACCACCATTATCATACATATACATACACATCATGAATTCATGAAGAATTAAAGCAAAATTCATCAAGACTTTTATGTTTTATTTTGTTCTTGAAAACTCAGTTTTTTAGGTATACTTCTAGTAGACTTTTAGATGGTTTTAGAAGACCAAACGACTTGGGGTTTTCTTCTAAAATCAAGTTTATTAAAACCAGAGGAGATGTGAAAAAGAATTACTGGAGTTAGTGTTAGGACATAGATGTATGACAAGAGCTTGTAATATTTTAGATCTTATTGTCTTATGTTTTGTTAATGTTTGATTTAGTATAAGTGTTGTATAAGTTCTGCTAGAGGCGAACTTAACAAGTTCGCCTAGTCTCAGTAGAGGCAAACTTATTAAGTTCGCCTATAGCAGAAGCTTTGTCTATAAATAGAGTTTGCTAGTTCAGTTTTGGTAATGATTTTGAATGTTCATACTCTGTTCTGTAAACTCTGTGTTTGAATGAAATAGAAGAGAAGTTTATTTACTCTATGATTGTTACCAATTCTATTGTCGTCTTGTGTACACATATATTGATACGGTTGGATTCCGCACTCCATGTCATTGATACGTCATGTCTCTTGTATGATCTATAGGAGAGTCATGTGGACCTACAAGTGGTATCAAAGCCTTTGCTCATGATTTATGAGTGATTCGTGATTGTTTTGTGACGATTTGTGTCCAATTTGACAAGAAATTGGTTAACTTTTGCAAGTTTTCATGTTCATGGAGTTTTCAAGTTCTTGAGAGTGATTTTGAGGCTGATTTCGTGAATTTGAAGGTGTTTTTGAAGAAATCGATCCATTAGAAGTGTTCTAAATCATATTATACTCAATCCTATGGTTCAATTTCATCAAATTCCATCAATTCAGCAAGTTATGATGATTTTCGGAACTTTTTGTACGTGTTTTGGTTGAAGACTCATCTTCCTGAGTTGTTACAGCTGTTGCAGGCGAACTTAGTTCCGGAATTCTGTTACAGGCGAACTTAGTTGGCGAACTTAGCTGTTTTACTTGATTAAGCGAACTTATCAAGTTCGCTTGGGGTCAAGTTCGCTTGAAGGGCTTGAAGTGAACTTAATATCTTCGACTGAGTGAATTATTGTTCATACTTAACATTATTTTTTGAAAATGGCAAATATGGTGCAAGTTACTAACATGTTCAACTATGATAATGAGATTGGTACATCTCAGAAACCACCAAAGTTGTTAAGTCTTGCTGATTATCTAAACTGGAAAGATCGTTTTGATCAGTTTGTGTCGTTTAGCGATACGAGTTTATGGATTCCTATTTTGGAGGGTTATACACATCCTACATACTCATGGATGGGGAAGGATGATGTTCCTAAACCAGCATCTGCATTAACCATTGAAGAAAAACAGTTGTTTGAACGTGAGAAGAAAGCTATGGCTAGCATTTGTATGTCACTTCTAAAGGAAATTTATCACAGTTTTAAACAATTTAAATCTTCTCAACAATTGTGGGATGCTATGCAGAAAAGGTGTGAAGGGAGTCTAGATGTGATGAAAAGTCAGAAAGAGTTATTGAAAAATCAATTTCTGGTTTTCAAACAATTTCAAAATGAATCACTGGATGATCTAGCAACAAGATTTTATCATTTGCTGAGTGAATTATCAAGTCCATCGGTTGTTTATGAAACTGAGGAGATCAATGATAAGTTTTTGGAGTCTTTACCATCAAAATTTGATGTGTATTCTGTGTTGATCAAAGAAAATGCCAAATACAAAACCATGTCTCTTGAAGATGTTATTGGAAAGATTCAATCTCATGATTTGAATATGAAGAAGAAAGAAACAAATATGGAACATAATCAAGATCCTGCAATGTATTTTGCTAAGTCTTCTGGTAAAAATGGTACCGGTGTTGCTTTCTTTTCTGGTGATGGTCAAGATAATTCAAGTGAACATGTCTCTCGAGTTTCAAGTCAAACTGGATTTTCTGCCACTACATCTACTTCATCTTCTGGATCGCACAATACTAATTCTGTTCATATGAATCAAAGAGTTGCTGATGATTATCTAGCATTGTTTTCTTCCTTCATGGCAACATATGAGAATTTTATTGGAGGAAAGATTCATGATCCTGGTGTTATTGAAGAAGATTTTCATCAAATTGATTCGGTTGATTTGGAGGAGATGAATATTCAGTGGAATATGACCATGCTTATGAGACAAGCAAAGGACTTTCTGAAGAAGACTGGAAGGAAGTATATTGGTTGTAACAGTCGATCAAGAATGGGGTTTGACAAATCAAAGGTTCGATGTTACAATTGTCAAGAATACAGTCATTTTGCTAAAGAATGTGTGAAGCCGAAAGTGGAGTTTGATTCTCAGAAGAAGACAGATAATTTTCAGAATAATCGTTCTCAATCACATGGTTCTTCTGGATCTGGAAATTCAAATCATGTATCCACATCATCTGCTTTGGTTGCACAAAATGATGAAAATTATGATTGGAGTATTCATCTAGAAGATCTGGTTGGTGCGGTGAGTCAATCCTTTGTAGCTGAATTTCACTCTGATAATCCTGAAGGAACAACCGATGATGATAGTTCAAGTGATGGTGAGAGTCTAAAGAGTGATGATGAAGAGAGTGTTAAAGTACAGAATGTTGATTCTGATATTGCTTCTGCATCTGGGGTATCTAAAGATGATATTGTGTTGACTACAAGATCTGCTGGAGAAGCTATTTCTGAAGAGATTCCAATTTCTAAAGTCTTCATGGCTAATATGTCAGATCCTTCAAAGGTAAAAGACTCTATCTGTAATATTTATTGCTTTAATTGTGTCTTTGTGATGGATAAAATGTAGAAGGTAATGAATGATAACACAAACTTGATTTGTGATATGAAATCCATGCATGTGGTTAATCAAAGTTGAAAGATAATGATAAGCTTTGTATGGATAGAATTGAATCTTTGAAAAGAGATTTAAATTCTTTAGGGTTAAAGTATAAGGAAGAAGCATATCATCTGGATATGGCTTATGCTGAAATTGAGAAAAGAAATGAAATTGTTGCTCAAAAAAACAAGAAGATTTCTGACAAAGAATCAGAAGTGATCAACCTACATGAAAGCTGGAAAGTTTTGGAAATTCATCAGTGTTATTGAATTACTTTCATGATAATGCTGATCCTACAAAGAGGATTGCTGGAGTTGGGTTTGTTCCTCTACCATTTAATGGGAATTATGTAGTTGAACCAGAAATCATTAATGAGGAGATTGATCCAAAGATAGTTTTGAAGGTTAATCCAGTAACATGTGAAGAAATAATTTATGATTCTGACAATGATGATGAAGTGTTTGATGATAACAAGGTTTAAGGTGTACCTAAAGAGGTGAAACTTGATGAACCAAAGGTGGTGAAACAAGTTACAAGAGATAGATGTACTCTAACAGAACCTGATGAAGTTGTACAATCTAATCTTTCCAAGGTGTTATTAACAAGTGGTTTGTTGCTGTTGGTCATGATAAGAAAACATCCTCAAAGGTGACTAAACAAGTTTATGTTCCAAAGAAGAAAGTTAAGAGTTTAGTGACTTCTTCTGAAGGATGTTCATCAGGTTGTTCATCAACTTCAAGAAAAAGTTCTTATGTCAGAGATCATCGAGATAAAAGAGTGTGCTTTCATTGTAATGAAGTGGGTCATATTCTGATACACTCTCCTTATAAGAATCAAGAGAAGAAGCCTATGTTTTCAGAGACAGGCATATCCAAACTTGTTCCCCCAAAACGAAAAGTGGTGACGATTCTGAAAAGACCTAATATGGGAAAGCCTACATCTGATCTTGTGAAGAAAGTTTCACTGAGGCAATCTGTGCATACTAAGTCATTTGCTAAATCCATGGGATTTAAGAAAAATGATAAACATGTGTCTAAAACAGTGTTTGTGCATACTGGTGTGAGAAATGATGCTGATTTTCAACAGCATTTTGAGATTCCACATGTTGGGATCACAAAAGGTTCACAACCTTAGGTCAAACTTTCTCGCCCACAAAGGAGGAGACGTAACAGAAAATTAAAGAAACTTTTGGAAACATCTGACTTTGATAATAATAAATCTAACAATGTTTTTCAAAATAATCATCCTGTTTCTCCATCGAGAAGTTCTGATTTTGTTGGTCTTTATGTACCAAAGGTTGATGACAAAGTCGATTGTGAACTTATCGAAGTTGTTTATTTTGATGCTTCTGGACGACCCAAGACCACAATGGCTTGGGTTCCTATTTCTAACTGATTTTCTTTATTTATGTAGGGGCAACCAAGGAGGACTATTAACAATACTTGGTATGTGGATAGTGGTTGTTCTCGACATATGACAGGAAATATTTGTTTGCTTGAAGATATTATTAAAATTGATGGACGTTATGTCGCTTTTGCTGGGAATAAAGGTGGGTACATAACAGGTCAAGGTACTTTGAAGAATGACAAGGTTAAATTTGAGAATGTAAACTATGTTGAACAGCTTGAATAGAATCTTTTGAGTGTATCTCAAGTAAGTGAAAAGAAGTTTTCATTCCATTTCAATGATATTGAATGTTATCTCTTGAAGTCGAGATTTATTATTCCTGAAGAATGGATTCTAGTGAAGGCTCCAAGGAGGAATGACACTTATGTTTTAGACATGAGTGTTGCAACGACAACGGAATTATTCTGTCATGTTTAGTCTCTAAGGCGTCTGAATCTGATTCTATTTTGTGGCACAGGAAGATTTCTCATATCAATTACAGGAAAATGAATTATCTTGTGAAGAATGATCTGGTGATTGGTGTTCCGAAAATGAAATTCTCCGTTCCTGATGATTGTATTCCTTGCAAGAAGGGGAAACAACACAAGAAGTCCCACAAATCTAAGATAAAGAATTCTATTGTAACTCCATTGGAGCTGCTACATATGGATTTGTTTGGACCAATTAGTATTAGGAGCATTGGAGGTAAATCTTACTGTCTGGTGGTAACAGATGATTTCTCTAGATTTTCCTAGGTTAAGTTCCTTACTTCTAAAGCTGAAACAACATAGATGGTACAGTTCTTAATTATGGGTTTAGAGAATTTGTGCAAACAGAAAGTCAGAAGAATTAGGAGTGACAATGGCAGCGAGTTCAAGAATAGCAAGTTGGGTTTATTCTGTTCACAAAATGGAATTCATCATGAATTCAGTGCGCCATATGTACCTTAATAAAACGGGGTTGCTGAACGAAAGAACAGAATGTTGGTTGAAACGACACGTACGATGCTTGCATATTCTAAGATTCCAGTTACTTTTTGGGCTGAGGCTGTGAATACCGCGTGTCACGTTTTGAACAAAGTTTTGACCGTGAAGCGACACAACAAGACATGCTATGAGTTGCTTAATAACCGGAAGCCAAATCTGGAGTATTTACTACCTTTTGGAAATCCATGTACCTTGTTGAAGGTTAGAGATGTCCCAACCAAGTTCAGTGCTTAGGCTATTGAAGGGATCTTTCTAGGGTATGTTGCAAATTCTACTACCAAAAGGGTTTATAACAAAGAGACTCGTCAGGTTGAGGAATGGTTTCATATTGATTGTTCAAATCGTTCTTTACCTCAAATGGCGATTGGACCAGACTGAGCTTTTGATTATGACAACTTATTCAAGTCTTTTCATTTACCTTATGATATTTCTCCTAAAG
Source organism: Smallanthus sonchifolius (assembly GCA_023525975.1). Taxonomy (NCBI): domain Eukaryota; kingdom Viridiplantae; phylum Streptophyta; class Magnoliopsida; order Asterales; family Asteraceae; genus Smallanthus; species Smallanthus sonchifolius. The sequence goes on from CM042038.1 coordinate 58,221,742, forward strand.
AGGCTGTTGTGTTGTATGAGTCTTTTCAGGATGCACATGATGGAGGTGTTATACCATATGTGGTTCAAAGTTCATTTGTTCCATCTACATCTACTTCTGATCCTAATGTTGCTTCTTTCTCAGGACCACAAGAGTCTGATAGTGAAGAAGATGTTATTTTTCAAGATTCTTCTGCTGATCCATTATTCGTTGATGAACCTTCTACTTCGACACAATTTCAGGGGGAGATTCCTACGAATCTGGATTTAGAAATACCGGTTAATCAGGGCTTGTCTTCTCAACCTGAACCGACTCAAGTTGATGTGTTGCCGGTTCCTGAAGTTGCTTCCATTAAAGAACTCAAAGATCATCCGGTGACAAATATAATTGGGAATTTGAGAGATGGAGTGCAGACGCGTTCTTTAAGCGAAAACACTTGTTTTTATACATGTATTAAGGATACTGGTGTTCTTGATGTTTGCTCACATTCATGTTTTATTTCTCAGGGCGAACAAATGAATGTCGAAATGGCTTTGCGCGATAACAATTGGATAGAAGTAATACAGGAAAAGCTTGCTCAATTTGATAAGCTAAAAGTCTGGAATCTTGTAGATCTTCCAAAGGACGTGTATCTAATTGGCACTAAGTGAGTTTTTAAATGCAAGAAAGATGATCATGATGTAGTGGTTAGAAATAAGGCAAGATTAGTTGTGCAGGGTTCAATCAACAAGAGGGAATTGATTACACCGAGGTTTATGCTCCTGTTGCTAGGCTTGAAGCTATTCGATTATTTCTTGCTCTTGCATTTTACAAAGGGTTTAAGGTGTTTCAATTAGATGTGAATAATGCTTTCTTATATGGTAAGGTCAAGGAAGAGGTTTATGTGTGTCAGCCGCCGGGGTTTGAAGATCCAGTTCATCCGTCTAGAGTATTCAAGCTTGATAAAGCTCTTTATGGTTTACATCAAGCTTCCCGAGTTTGGTACGAAACGTTGTCTAAACATCTCATGGACAATGGATTTATGCGTGGCCAAATTGATTCGACCTTATTCATTAAGAAAGCAGGGGGAGATTACCTACTGGTTCAGATATATGTAGATGATATTATTTTTGGCTACACAAATGAAGGGTTGTGCAAAGAGTTTGAGAGTGTTATGAAATCGAAGTTTGAAATATCAGCTATGGGAGAGTTATCATTTTTCCTTGGACTTCAAGTTAATCAGAAAGAAGATGGTTTCTTTATTCATCAGTCCAGGTATGTCAAAGACATCTTGAGTCGGTTCAAGATGGAGGATTGTACCTCATACGATACTCCAATTCCAGTTAATCATAAGTTGATTTCTGACCCGGATGGAAAGGACATTGATTACCGACTCTACCGGGCAATGATTGGATCTCTCATATACTTAACCGCTTCAAGTCCAGATATAATGTTTGCTGTGTGTATTTGTTCCAGATTCCAAGCAAAACCAAATGAGTCTCATTTGATAGCAGTCAAGAGAATCTTTCGTTATCTGAAGGTAAAACAAAGATTGGGATTATGGTTTCTACGTGGTTCTAACTTTGAATTCAATGCATATACTGACTCTGATTTTGGTGGTTGTTGTTTGGACATGAAATCTACAGCAGGTGGTTTCCAGTTTTTGGGTAATCGTCTTGTTTCCTGGCAATATAAAAAGCAAACTACGGTCTCCATTTCAACATGTGAAGCAAAATACATCGCTGCTGCAAGTTGTTGTTCACAAATCTTGTGGACCCAACCGTAATTAAGAGACTATGGTTTGAATTTCACAGGAACCCCCGTGTTTATTGATAATACTGCCACAATGTCCATAACAAATAATCCTGTTAAGCACAGTAAAACAAAGCACATTGAAATTAAATATCATTTTATTTGTGATTGTGTAGATAAAAATTGATTGAGCTAGTGAAGGTACATACAAATAATAATTTTGTTGGTCTCTTTACCAAGGCATTTGATCGTACCAGGTTTGAATTTTTGATAAAAATGATCGGTATGATCAACCCCGAAAAAAAGTTTTCAAAAACAATTTTTCATGGGAGATTTTGTTTTAATTTTCTTTTATTGATTTATTACGTTTCTACATTTTAAATTTCAGACAAAAATTGTTATTTATAAAAATTCAAAACAAAATGAAAAATATAAAATTGACATCATTTGAAGTTAGAGAAGAAATAATAGCACATCAGTGAATAGTTTATCACACATGACCATAGTAGACCTCTGATATGCAGATATATGTGTGCTCAAGTTGTATTGATTTGATCTAAATTTCAAAGTCTGCATGAACAAGAAATGATTGTGTTATAAATGCTCTGCTCTTGATAATCTGTTTTAATTTTATTATAAGTTTGAAACTTGGATTGTCAATAGATTAGAAGCGTTTTTGGACCAATAGTAGTGTGAAAATTAAATATGATATGATTACATCTGTGATTTGAATCCATTATATGCCTGGGTGTTTGTGTAAAAGATCATTATCAGATAAAAAATATACGGTTTTAAGAATTTCATAAGACCAATATCGGATTATATCTTTAGCACAAATTCATTCGGTTCACTTCACTCCCTATGCCCCGAAAAACATGCAATGTGATGTTGAACTAAGATATGTTTTCTAACAATATCTGTTAGAGAATATGATAGCCCTTGGATCATATTGATATATCATCCATATTGATTCCATTGAAACTTATCCAGATAATAGTTAGATCCTCATACCTGAATCTATTGATTCTCATTCTAAAGCTAATTCATTAGAATCTTTTGATTCTGAATCATCTTGATTCTTATATCCTTTAGGATCTGCTATTCTATTCTTGTGCTAGTAGAGATAATTTCGTCTTGGTGATTGATCTAATCTTGCAATAAATCGTATATGTCTTGAAGATAATGCAATTTTAAATTCTGTTGGGCATATATGTGGGGTACACGATGTTTTTAATCTAAATGGTACTAACTCACATGAATTTGGGAGAAAAAAGCTTGTGGTTTCAAATCTTATAATATTGGCAACTTAAGAATTCACGCTTTGTATTGCAAATTCAGTATGAATAATTCAGCATTTATGACCTGATCTTGTTTACTTTGAAATTTATCGCGTATCATTTCAAGTAATGTTCAAATTGATTGAGAAGTTTGAAAAGAGAAATGATTACAAGTCTTGGAGATTTAAGAGACAGATCTGTGAAAGTTTGTACATAGAGTTTAATAAAGAAATAAAAAAATTGCAAAGAATGAAAAAGATATGAGATGCATTAGAATGAGTTTGAGTGTTTCATATCAACTTGGGAGGACTAAGCGAATTTATATCACATGAATATCATAATTTAGCGCGTATCATAGGTTACCCATAGTTTGTGATAGAATGTGTGATGAATTGCTCAGATACTGATATGATCTTCTTACTCATGATGTTCAACCAAAAATATGTGTGTATTTTTAGCAAAACCAAAAATATGTGTGTATTTTCAGAAAAACCAAAAATATGTGATTTCGTTTGTATAGATAAAATCCAAAAAGATTTTCTTTCTGTCTTTCATGAAAATTCTATCTTTTAATTTCATTAAAATGATTCAGGATTGGATCGGATACATGTTACAGATGAAAGATCACAAGGTTGTGAAATGATGATGTTTAAGGTTTGTTTAAGTTTGAATTCCAAAGAGGTTTCAAGGAAAAAGAAGAACCGAACTTATCATGTTCGCCTGTTGCTTGTTAAGGGAACTTAACAAGTTCGCCTAATTAAGCGAACTTAATTAAGGTTATAAATATCTTTTCCAGGCGAACATATTCATTACCTTTGTCTTTTTCCTGAGCGAACTTCATATGAGCGAACATATTAACAGTGTTGCGAACTTGTGATTTTTGAAATTCTGGTTGTTGGTTGAAAATTTTATGATTGTTTCTTGATCGGTTTTGGATTACGGGTCTTTCTAAGGTAGATTCATTGATTTTTATCCGTTAAATCGATGGGAATTTGACCATTTAACCCTGTGTTCATCGTAAATTGTCTGTCGGTCTGGATTTGGTCTAATAGGGTACTTTTAATGATTAAAACTTGAAATTGAAGCTTAATAGTTCTTAGTTGTTGTGAATCGATGCTAATGGTGTCATTAATTTGCAAAGAAATGTCGGATTGAACAAGTTTGAATTCTGTGAAGGATATGTATCGACAGGAGAACTTGTTCAGGCGAACTTATTATGTTCGCCTCTTGCAACTCTAAGCGAACTTAGTAAGTTTGCCTAGGTAGTTAGTAATGCTTGGACTTGTGAAATTTTTTTGTTTTATGTTTTCAAATTTTTTTTGTGTTTGTGCATCATATGTGTGTGTATATTATTTGTGTGTGTATATTATATGTGTTTGTGATTTTCCTAATGTGGTTTCATGTCCAATGCACATATAGATGGATCGCCATGTTGAGTACAAACATAACCAGGTGGCTTTGTTAGATCCTCAAATGTCGGAAGCTGTGAATTGCCAAGGCATTATCAATTTTCTGAATAGATCAAGATTGCACGTAGCTCTTTCGGGAAATCCCTATATCAGTTTGCCATATATTCAACAGTTTTAGGATACCGTGCATCAAGATACATATGTTGATCCTCATGTTCTTCGAGCTACAATTAACAATACTGAGGTGGTTATTTCAATGGATACCATTCATGCTACATCATCTACATCTGGTGCTTCTCAATCTTCTGATTCTGAGAGGATTACTTACATTGAATCTCAAGTGATTTCCTTGCAAAATCAAGTGGATGTTCTTGTAAACACTGATTCTCAGAGATAGTTGGTTCTTCAAACTCAAGCAACACAACTAGATGACATGAAATTGTTGGTTTCTAAACTTGTTGAGCGTCTTGATGCCCAGGGGGAGTTAAGGATCCATGACGCTTTCCATACTAAGTCTGTTCAAAGAAAGGATGGTGATGACAATGATCCTAGTGGAAACATTGAAGGTGATCGTCAATACGCTGACGTGAATCCTATTGCAAGAGTTCAGGGGGAGTCATCAACATCAGGTACTATTGAAGGAAGCAAGAAAGGTTCTGAAGTGAATGAAGAGATTCTACTGTTGGAATTCTTTCAAACTGATTCTGATGCTGAAGAAGAAGAAGCTGAGAAGATTGAATGCTTAGATGATCTGTTTGATGATGTTGAAGATGATGTTGTGATACTGAAGTTGAAGAAGGTGAGATTATAGAGATAGAGATTGAAAAGAGTAAAGTAGAGGTTACATATGAAGTTTGTGACGGTCTTAATGTGCCTTATAACTTCATCTAGGATGATGTTATTCCTGAGTTTTCTAATGAAGGAGTAACTGATTCTATGGACTATGTTGAAGACTTATCTAAACCTGATGATACTGCTCAATCCAAGGTGGCTACTGAAACTACTTATTACATGCCGTCTAAGTCAACTGAAGAACCTCTGATGTATAGAGATACATGTATGACTAAAAAGCAGTGGAAGGAGGTAGTGAATAGTTGGAAAAAGGAATTACCAAAGTCTCCTACACAACCAGCTCAGAAAGAAAGATATGTGAACAAAGAGCGGTGTGTTGGAAGAATTATTAGTTGGTTTTATGATGAAGAAGTAAAGTTGTTTGCTCTTAAAAGATCAGATGGTGTTCACTACTTAAAGCCTAGGATCAAATATTTCAATACCTTGCCAATGTGTGAAATGAATGGTCTAGCTACTAAACCACTAATTAATAGATCAAATTTTGGGCTAGCTGATGTGATCTCAAAGCTGATTAGTAAAGAAGGAGGATCAGGAGATTATCAAAAGCTAAAACCACAAAGAGGAAAGAGAGTGAAGAAAGTTGATCTAAGTACTGGTGTTGTGACTTGGAAGTATAAGTTCAAACCAGTAAGAGCTGTGCAAAAGATTCCATTGAAGAAGATACCATAAGACTTTCTAGGAAATATGATGTGGTGGTATGTTGATGTGAATACTGGAGAAGCTAGAGTTGAAGATAGAGATAATAAGGTCATTGTAAGGTTCTATAATGCAATGAGTCTTATTAATTTCTCTAAGAAAGGTCAGAGAACTCTAAGAAAGAATGAGATCATGTTTACTAAAGAATGGAGAGAGCAAGGATTGCAGTACAAGAGAGTATTGGAGGTTTGTCACAGATATGGAGTGCATGCAGGCAGCAAGCTACCAGAGAATTAGAGAAGCTCATCATAAAGACTGAAAATAAAAGATCAAGCTGTTGTCAAGGGGGAGTCTGTTAGGACATAGATGTATGACAAGAGCTTGTAATAGTTTAGATCCTATTGTCTTTATGTTTTGTTAATGTTTGATTTAGTATAAGTGTTGTATAAGTTCTGCTAGAGGCGAACTAGTAGAGGCGAACTTATTAAGTTCGCCTATAGCAGAAGCAAGTTCAGTTTTTGTAATGCTTTTGAATGTTCATACCCTGTTCTGTAAACTCTGTGTTTGAATGAAATAGAAGAGAAGCTTATTTACTCTGTGATTGTTACCAGTTCTATTGTCGTCATGTGTACACATATATTGGTACGGTTGGAGTCCGCACTCCGTGTCATTGATACGTCACGTCTCGAGTACGATCTATAGGAGAGTCATCAGGACCCACAGTTAGAGTTGTGTAGGTACCTCAAAACAAGAAATGAAAAGGGGTGTCCATATTCGACCTACACTTAGCGGCCTTCTTGCGCATGCTTTTTGGGGGTCGAATACTCCATGGATTCGAGTGATTACACTTGGGTTCTACCTTCTTAACATGGAGCTTCATACTAGAAAAAGAATGGACTGAGTTGGCCTAGGAACGAAGGAGATATGGCCTTCCGAAGATGACCAAAAATCTGTCAGAAAGCTGATTACGAGATTTTTGTTCCATTTTTTTGTTTTAGGGCTGATTAGAACCGAGAGAGAGAAGAGATAGGATAGAGTGGTAGGTTGTCCTCTTATATAGTAACGAGCTTGAGTGTTAAACTTGCTCTCATCATTACAAGCATGGATGGAATAGACGTGATTTGATCTTTGCTTGACAATTTGGTTGAATGAGAGTGGTTCCATATGACAACAAGCATGGAGTAAATGGAGAAGACAAGTGGGTGGGGGTTGGGACATGTCACTTCACTAGTTGCATTCTAATAGTTAGTTAGATCAGTCTAAGGTGGTGTAAACCCGGTAGGTGATCACGTAATTTAATACCCAGTGTAGAACTTTTAACGATCAATTAACTTTATATATTTTCGTGTTGTTTGACTAGTCTCAATAGTTTACTAGTTAAACAGACATAGTTATTATTTTAACTATAATATACATGTATACATATAAGAATAACTTAAGATCCTGCCATACACATTTTTATATCACTTTTAAAAGTTTAGTCACCAATATTTATGTTTTGATATTAAAGCGTGTATCTAGACTTTACTTGAATAAAATCTTGTTAATCACCAATGACCGTAAACTGTGAGTAATAGTTGTTCATTACCTAGTAATTCTTATTGCTAGACTCTTGAGAATACCTTGTCAAAATAAGATTTCATGAATTATAAAGTATGAACGTGCTAAAAATAATAGGGCTTTTGTCCTGAAATTCTAGGTGTCACATTCTCCCCATGTTAAAAAGAATTTCGCCCCGAAATTCAGTTGATGTTATCTTGAATTGCTGTATTCGTGAACAAGGTCTGGTACTAGATTTTTATTTGATCCTCGTGTTCCCATGTATCCTTAAGGTCACACTTCGAGTTCTAACATACCTTAACCAATTCAATACGGTTACGCCCTGTTCCCTGGACTTTTTAGCCAATGATTTTAGTAGGTTCCTTAACAGGGTGTAGGTTATCACCTATGTGAATCTCACTAGACGGTATGATTAACGTTTCGTCTGATAAATACTTGTTGAGATTTGACACATGAAACGTATCATGTACATTGCTTAGTTCCCGTGACAACTTAAGCTTATTGGCTACAAGGCCAACTCTAGCCCGTATTTCAAACGGTCTCAATTATCTATGGTTATGTTTGCTATGATTGCCAAACCTGGCAAATCCTTTCTAAGACGGGACTTTTAACAAAACTTGGTCTCCAATTTGGAATTCTAATGGCTTTCGTGTGTTGTTAGCAATACTCTCTTGTCTGTCTTGAGTGGCTTCCAGAAGGTCTTTGATTTTGAAGATCTTGTCGGTGGTTTCCTAACCAATCTCAAGACGAGTCAAATGCTTGTCGCAAGTCTCCTCCCAACATGGCAATGAGTGACATTTACAACCATACAAAGCCTCAACGGAGTGGCTTTAATATTGGTACGGTAGTTGCTATTATATGAAAACTCAGCCAACAACGGTGAGTATCCCAATTTCCTAAAGTTTGGATGGTCCTTTTACCTTGGCCATTCGTTTGGGGATGATTTACAGTGCTCATGTCAAGGCGTGTGCCCAAGGCTTCTTGTAATGACTGCCAGATTCTAGACAATAATCGATTGTCCCTGTTGGAGGTAATGGAAATAGGCATACGATGCCTAACCTCAATTTCCTTAATATTCGTCCTTGCACGCTTCTTAGTTTTATATGTCTCATTGATTAGCAGGGAGTGAGCGGATTTCATCAAACGACTGACGATTACCCATATAGTATTATAGTCACTAGTCGTTCCGAGTAGTTTCGTAATGAACTCCATGGGAATCTGTTCCTATTTCCTTTGAGGAATATGAGGTTGTTGTGATCACTCAGGTGATTCCTAACATTTTGCTTTTACTGTCGGGTATCTCCCAACATAGATAGCAATTTCTCCTCTCATGTTTGGCAACACAATAGGGTTCCTCAAGATCCTTATACGTTTTATCCGATTCTGGATGAACGGAGTACTTAGACTTATGGACTTCATCCATAACCTCCCACATAGGCTACCGATACCTGGTACCCAAATTCTATCTGTATCATCCAACTTAGGCTCTAATTGTTTGATTTCCATTTACTTGGTAGTAGGTATTCGAAAGCAAAGCGAATACTTCTCCGACTAACGATATTATACGTGCAAGAACCCCTTTATTTGATTACCCTCCATATGGTAGGGTTATGTGATGCTCATTCCTGGTAATGAAAGGAATGGTGCCTATGAATCTTGAGCGTATATTGACACATACCCTCTATTCGTATACGCCCTTTTGTCACAAAAGCCAGATCTCTATAGATCTTAGGAAAGAATTACTCGACAAGGTGTCTAGGTTTTAGTTGAAGATTGGATAGTAATGACACAGTACGGAAATGAAACTTTATGTTTGTCCCTCTTATGCTTTTCCAGCGACAGACTAGCATTTGGGTTGTAACATCCTGATATGTAAACTCATGACTTGGCTACCATACCCTCGAAGTATATGTGCCATAAAAAGTTCTATGTTTGTTTGGGATATTTATATTCCTTCTAGCTGGGGGAATGAATAGTAGGACTGTGAGAATGGTCTTATAGAATTAGTGTTTTCCCCAAATCGGCTATGGGTTTGTCAACCCATTAAGTTGGCAGAAAGGGTTTGTGAGTTTTACAATGGCCAGCTATAAGTCATTCAGTGTGTCTACACTCCCTTAGTGTTCGAATGGTACTTTGGTGACTTACCATTATGTATTCCACTCATTCAGGTTATAGCCTCAAAATCCTTAGCACAAGGATAAAATTGAGGTAATGAGTGTTAAAGATCGAAAATTTTGTACTCTTACCGAGCCTGTGTTAGGAGGTCATTTCTTAACAATAGATGCCCTAGAGCTTCCCAATTATAGAAAAATAGGAGTGAAAGATGTGATCACGCCTCTCCTCTAGGTTGAAAATTGGGATCCATTCAACAAGATGATCTTTGGGGAAGTGCGGGTACAAAAAGGTATAAAATTATCCTTCTCGGATCCTTGTGGACAGTGATATGTTATGAACAGCTCGAGCTTACGTCCTATATGTATAACATGACCTAATGAGATTAGCAATAAATCCCGCACTTGGGACTCTTTTAAGAGTTTTGCATATCATTCTCCTGTTAGTGCGACAGTAGTCGTTAGTCTACACTTAGGTTTCTTTGGCATTCGCTTGAGGATAAATCACGGCTTCTTCATCACCGGGAGAATAGTCGGACTTAAAGGTGTACTAAATGTCAATGGTTGTGAGAGCAACCCTATTTGACCAACATTCAGAAATTTCAGATTACCTACTTGTCTCATGTCGAGCTTCCGCAATACCCCATAGGTTCCATGTGTATGCGGGTCAAAATATTTTTCTGCTCCATTACCGAAGTTAGTGCATAGCACTCTTGACGTAAATTTCAAGTAATTGTGAGACTGGACTGTATAATGGATCATGAGATTACTCTATAACCTCCCACAATAATTATGTAATTATTGTATGTGTTGGTTGTAGTAATGCTCAATTTGAAGCTATCTTGACAAGTAGAATCTCAAAGAATGAATGTGCGAAATCCTTCGACGTTCAGGATTCACTAAGGATTGGTTGAATTCAATTTGGATTTTTCTCGTCCCTCCCGAACTAGGAGAATGCTTTGTGAACATCTAATTGAGAAGTACAATTTGTTAAGATCCAATCCTTAATCAATTGACTAAGAACATGGGTTGATTATTAGTTTGGACAACAAGACTCACTAAAGTTCCCATACATTGCAAATTATGATTACGTGTGTACCCGCAATGATAATTTGCCTTGCCTGATCCCTATTGTGTTTCTTCTATCCCCAGATTTTAATCAAAAGGGATTTGAAATGATCATTAGATTGTGTTTGCACATTTGTGCATGAGTGTGTATTGTCCTATCGGATTACTCTTAATTATATGTATCTATACTCATGGATCTGCCGAATATGGCTGTTGCCGGGTGAGGGTAATGGTAGAGTTGGACCACCAGTGTCTCTCAAGAATAAAATATGTATGGAAGTTAGACACTATGTGTAGGGCAGAGGTCCTCAAATCAGTGTCGAGCAACTCATGCTCCAAGTCTGTATGTACTTATGGATCCACATGATCCAGATGAATGTCTGGGTCTCCTAACCCGTGGAGTTCTCTCCCGTTTAGTCCTGCTTATCCACCTTGGGTTCCCTTCTGTCCGGGCAATCCCGTCTGCCGTATCTCATGGCGAAAGTCTATGCATCCAATCTGGCAACTCGTGAAGGAGAATATTTATACCGCACATATGTCAGAAAGAAACTGCCTGTTGTGATACCAAGATCGGTAACTGACGATTGCTGCCGTCGTTGCCCTAGGTCAGCTCGTAACTCGATCTTCTAGGGTTGCAGTGTGCTGAGTACCCGTTATCCTTGACTCATAATTCGAATAGTGACATTTTGTTGAGAAATGTTATAAGTGTCTATTATTTCCACATTGTTGTATGTGTTTAAGTGTTTGTTACATGTGCCATGTAATTGTATTATGTATTAGTGTAGCTAATGATACCCTAGTGTAACTCCATACACTAATAATCTACACAAATTGTTCGGAAACGGTTATAATCCCTATACTCAAGTCTTGGGTGTTCTTAGTGTGATGCAAGTCTTAGAAATCTTGGTCCCTAAATGAGTCTGGTTAGAGCCTAGGTGTCACTAAGGAAACCTAATTCGCTAAAACCATTGCTCCGATACCAATCTGTCACACCCACAAATTTATTTACTTAATAAATAAATAAAGGTTGAAACGATTGGTTCATTACACGATAGCGGAAGCTGTAATGGTGATTTCTAAGACTTGATTACATATACAATTACTAAACTAAGTAATACAATGATCTAAGTTCTTCTATGGCTACAATAGACTTGAGATTTGATATTCTATGTCATTCCAACTACTAGGAGTTGTTCCAACATAGCTAGCCTATTCCAACCGCGCCATTGCTAAGGCTTACTTGAGAAACATACTTGAAAGTGTCAACACAAAGGTTGGTGAGTTCATAGAGTTAGTTATTTTAGTGCAAGTAGTTTTCCCCGAAAACATGTACATGACTTTACCGTCATAAGATAAGTAGTTTTCACCGAAAACATATACATGACTTAACCGTTATAAAATAAGTAGTTTTCGCAGAAAACATGAACATGACCTTACCGTCATAAAAATAATTAGTTTTCACCGAAAACATATACATGACTTAACCGTCATTAAATAAGTAGTTTTCCCAGAACACATGAACATGACCTTACCGTCATAAAATAAGTAGTTATTACCGAAAGCAAGCACATGACATTACTGTCATTAAATAAGTAGTTTTCCTCGAAAACATGATCCTGAATTCCTTGTAAACAAATAGTTTCAATTGCATATGATAAACAAAACAAGTGTTATTGTTCCATTCATAAGCTAGCTAGTCTTACAAATACCTATGTTCATACATGAAACTGTAACCAAATCATGACAAATGAATGCCCCTCCCTCGCTAAACCACGAGAATAAGACAATATACGGTCATTTGGCCATGTGGACCCCCGGTTAGAGCGACTAACCATGACTGGGGACGTCACCCCAATAGTGTTATCCATAGAATTCCAGGCTAATACCATAGCTAATGGTTACAAAAAGTGTAAATCTGGGGACTTTATACGCTATATTGTTCCCCATGCACGACATAATGTTTGTGTCTTGTTTCCTTGTTATCATATAAAAATGTTGTTTGCAATGTTTTCTCAAATGTATAAAACACAACGTTTCCAATGTATTGAACAATAATGTAATAATTAATATGTAAGTATGTTTCTCCCCCGCAGTTTACAAAACATTAAAAAGAAAAAAAGGGGTCGTGAACTCACCTTGTGTCCGATGAAATCTTAGCAAATATCAGTGTGCTAAAAGTTCCTGTCCATCTGTATCCTAATCACACAAGGGTACTAATGTGTTAAGACTACCCGTTTTAAAAGCATGTTGTTCACCCGACTTAACTAACCCCATTAAGTACGCCTTTGTTTAGTAAAACGGTGTTTCCATGTGACGACTCATTGGTGATTATTTTTCCGATCTAGACGCTTACATATTTTTCAAGAAAATATCATGTTTCCATATTGGTGACTTATTAAGTGTACCAACAATAAATATTACTTTTGTAACAACTTATAATACATTCACATTATAGTTCACGTATAAACATATAATTATTTCTTAAAAATAATTGTATAAAACCTCAACTATCATTCAAGTATATCCATGCATGTTAATTATTCTACATACGTAAAATCCATGTTACTACGTCCACATGCAAATACTTATATTCTGAACAATATTTATTAACTTAGTTATGTTCATCATGCATACATCCTTATCTATCTTTGACTATATGTACACGTATTCAGTTTTCGTGTTTTTGATACTAACTATTATCAAATTATAAGCGCGCACACACACACACACACACACACACATATATATATATATATATGATTTCAAATCCTTTAATACTTTACAAAATATTTCCATGATCACAATTCCAAATGTACCTCTATGCATCCATGGTTTCATACATACATATATATATATATATATATATATATATATTCTACAAGTTACATGTCAACAAGTTATAATTCTACACATGCATATATGAATCTCGATTTATATGTATACATATGCACTTAACAACTTGTCCAAGTTCAACAATTACAAGTTGATATATATATATATATATATATATATATATATATATATATATATATATATATATATCTCGGCTCATGCATACATATACATATACTTTACAATTTTTATGTTAACCAAATACCTTCATCCACATAAATTTTATACCTAATTTTCGGCCCACATATATATATACCTATATATACATATATCCATAGTTTTCAACTTGACACCACCATTATCATACATATACATACACACCATGAACTCATGAAGAATTAAAGCAAAATTCGTCAAGACTTTTATGTTTTATTTTGTTCTTGAAAACTCATATTTTCAGGCGTACTTCGAGTAGACTTTTAGATGGTTTTAGAAGAACAAACGACTTGGGGTTTTCTTCTAAAATCAATTTTATTGAAACCAGAGGAGATGTGAAAAAGAATTACTAGAGTTAGAGTTGTGTAGGTACCTCAAAACAAGAAAATGAAAAGTGGTGTCCAGATTCAACCTGCACTGAGCGACCTTCTTGCGCATGCTGTTTGGGGGTCGAATACTCCATGGATTCGAGTGATTCAACTTGGATTCTTCCTTCTTAACATGGAGATTCATACTAGAAAAAGAATGGACTGATTTGGCCAAGGAACGAAGGAGACATGGCCTTCCGAAGATGACCAAAAATCTACCAAAATCTGATTACGAGATTTTTGTTCCATTTTTGGTTTTGGGGCGGATTAGAACCGAGAGAGAGAAGAGATAGGATAGAGATCTTGAAACTTGATTTGTGGTAGGTTGTCCTCTTATATAGTAATGAGCTTGAGTGTTAAACTTGCTCTCATCGTTACAAACATGGATGGATTAGATGTGATTTGATCTTTGATTGACAATTTGGTTGAATGAGAGTGGTTCCATATGACAACAAGCATGGAGCAAATGGAGAAGACAAGTGGGTGGGGGGTTGGGACTTGTCACTTCACTAGTTGCATTCTAATCGTTAGTTAGATCAGTCTAAGGTGGTATAAACCCGTTAGGTGATCCCGTAATTTAATACCCAGTGTAGAACTTTTAACGATCAATTAACTTTATATATTTCCGTGTTGTTTGACTAGTCTCAATAGTTTACTAGTTAAACCCGACATAGTTATTATTTTAACTATAATATACATGTATAATATAAGAATAACTTAAGATCGTGTCATACACATTTTTATATCACTTTTAAAAGTTTAGTCACCAATATTTATGTTTTGATATTAAAGCGTGTCTCTAGAATTTACTTGAATAAAATCTTGTTAATCACTAATGATCGTACACTGTGAGTAATAGTTGTTCATTACGTAGTAATTCTTATAATTACTAAAACGTGACACGTGTTCTTTTGCTAGACTACTGAGAATAACTTGTCAAAATAAGATTTTAGGAATTAGAAAGTATGAACGTGCTAAAAAGAATAGGGCTTTTGTCCTGAAATGCTGGGAGTCACAGTTTTGATCTGAAAGTGAAATCATGACTCTTAGATCATCCAGACTTAATTCTCGAATTCCCCTACAATCTCATATCATGGCTTCCTAACCTAGAATTTATAGAATATGAGAAATAGGAAGTCACCAAAATAGTTGTTAGTAATACTAGAGGGCGCCCGTGTGATGCGGCGGGGAACGCAGACACTGGTAATCACATAACATGTTAAAAAAAATCAAATTAAAAAAAACTTTAGCAATACCATACTCAAATTCGGGGTGAGCAAATTAACCGCCATAACTGATGTTGTCTAGACGGTATATAAAAATTAATAACAAAACCTAATCTAGACTCCTAAGTAATAAATAGAAGAACTCTGAACTAAACCGCACTGATAGGCAAGTGTACCTATCGAGTGTAGCACAACTAAATGATAAACCGGATTATCGAACCCTAGTGACACTGAATAACTGTAATAGACTCTGAAAATGAACTATGAATGAGTGATTTGGGGGTTTTCTACACTACTGATTAAACTAATGAAATCAAGACAAAACTAAAGAACGACTCTATAATCAAACACAGACTTGGGGATTATCAGAGATGGGAAGAACACCACATAGGTCAGATTCCTACTTGCAAAGCTAAAACTAATTATGACACGGATTAGCAACAACCACTAAGATCCTAAGGCAACTTCCTCTCCAACAGTCAACACTCGGAATCCTAATAACAAAGACTAACTGATTATCTCTCACTTTTCGGGTATCGAGATAAGAAACACACTCAGATCTAACCTACTCTCAATCACAATTCCTATGAATGCTACGTCTAGCAAACCATACAATCAACCACAAACACACAGTCTATGGTCTAGATACGCTATTCAAATTGAAAGATATTCACAAATAGCATACGAAATTATAATCATTCATACATCATATCTAAACATGCATAAACATCACCATTATCAAACTAAGATCGTTTACAAAATCATTAATCCAACATTCGAATCCAAAAACCAATAAAAATCAAGACTTTAACACATAGTCATCATTGACCTAGGGAGTATCAAGGTTTTAACCAAAGATCATGCATAAAACATCTAGAACAGAAGTAGAAAACAGAAACATGGTTCAACACAAACAATCAAAGACAAAAGATGCAAACTTGGAAACCGAAGAAGCTAATACTAACAAACCCAGATCCAAAGTCTCTAATTTTTTATTCCAATTGGCTTCCAACCTCCAGAAATCGCCCAAGGTTGCTCTGTAGACGGCTGATACTCAAAAATTTTTACATTATGGGATTACAAATCTTCAAATAATCGAATTCTAGGGTTTTGCGGATTTTAAACTTCTCGTGTATCGTGAGGTAATGTTCCCAGTCCTTCGCGTACCGCAAAGAACAATTTAGTCGGGCCCGGATTAGGTTCTCTCGCGTACCGCGATACTTTTCTTCTCCTTCTTCGCGTACCGCGAAGGGTGTATTTTCCAATATTCTTCATTTATTTATTTGGGCTTCCGTCTTACTCGATTTCTTCGTGATTTGACTTTATACTTCACACGAGCTCGTGTAAACCTGACATTGACTCAAAACAAAGCAAAAACAAGTAAAATGAACACAAAACTATCTAAAAACTCACTAAGATAATGGAATAAAGATGTGTGATTTGCGCTACATCAATAACCGATAACCGAACCATAACCGACATAACCGAACCTATTTTAACCGATGGTTATGGTTATGAAGTTTTGGTTAACCAACCGATCAGTTATGGTTAGGGTTATGAAGCTTTGGTTAACTGATATAACCAAAACCGAACCGAACCGAACCGAACTTGAAACGTTTGCATAGTATATATATATTTATGTCGATACACCACAAATGAGAGTTTCAAATATTATAACACAAAATATAATATTCTAACTTATTTCACAAAATAAAAATTAGACTTGTGTATAAGAATTCAATTACAAATTTAAATTTCCAAATCTAAGATAATTACCACTATCAAACTATCTAAGGATGTTCATAACTTTGTTAAAGTCTAGCAAAAGTAATTTACTAAGACCACCTAATGACATAAAATGCATTTAAACGAATAATTTAATAACATACATTTTAAAAAGTCCGTAAACAGTATTAGTTTATTATTGGTTCTTTTTGTTTTTAACGTTCTTTTTATTTTTAAATTTCCTTTTTCCTATATTTTCTGTTTTTTATATGTTTTTTTAATGTACGATAACACTTTATTTTTATCTTATTTTCACATTACAAGTTTTAGCACTCCCGTTGTATCAACATTATCTCGAATTACGACACCGCAACGAATTTGGGAGGTGGGGACACGTGTCACGTTCACATTGGTTTTTTTATTACTTTTACCGGAACTTTGTTTATGTTTTAAGATTTCAGGTTTCAAGTTTACCATTCTTAAGGGGCTAACCCAACTGGTCATGCGCACGCCACTTTTCCTTCCAGCCTCCCTCTCACCCGGGTTTGAATCCTGGTGGGGGTTTTATTCAATTTTTTTTTTGTGTTTTAACATTTTAGGTTTGAAAATTAACACTATATGGGCCTACCAAAGTGGTCCAAACACGCAACTTCTTCCTTTCTTTCTCCCACCACCCGGGTTCGAACCCTGGCCATGTGTACGTTATTTTTTTATGTTTATACTTTTTTTCCCATCTATCTTTTTATTTTTTAGGATAAATACGTGCCCGTCGTGAAGAGTCGCGGTTTACAGCACCGCCGTGAAGCGCGGGTTCCCCCTAATTCTATATCAAATCACTTTTAGAGTAGTCCTATCGTTAATTCGAGTCAAGTCACCATTTGATAATTGTATAACATAAAAAGTTAATCATCGCCCAAACTAATTATATCGGTGTTAATTAACCGAAACGATCCATAACCAACAATACGGTAACCGCACAATCGGTTATGGATATGGTTATGGAAGAGGCCATAACCGACCAATCGGTTATGGTTATGGAAGCGTCCATGACCGACCCAAAACCGACTTTGCACACCCCTAACTCACAGTAAAGAAAACAAAATGTTCGTTTTGATGGTGTATTTTTTTTTTAAATATTAAGGTGTGAAAAGTTATGGTCGTTTAAAAATCATTGAGGGAGTTAGCTTTATGAGTTGTCATGCATGCATTAAGAGTCGTAAAACTCTTAACTTTTAGAGATTTGGTAAAAAAAACTATTTTGTCTTCCTTGATCACCAATTCACCATCTTCATCAATTATCATCATCGACTTTTACACACATCCTCGCCCAAATAAAGTTTCTAGTCTCTCCTTTGTTTTAGTGATGCATGGCTAAGAGAAGAGTTATCCAGATTTTTATGGGCTTTAATTTGACCATAAATGATCCCTCATGAATGGGTTAATGGCGTTTTAGTCACAAGGTTAGAAAATTACAAATTTTAACCCTAGAAATCGACTTTAATTCTTAAGTCCCATTTAATGAGGTTAGAAAATGAATGGATATCGACCCGTCAAAAAGGAATATCTTTGTTTGAATATTTCATATATACAATATCGAAAATTTGGGATGTTACGGTGGATCTTTTAATCTTTCGCATGTCTTGTTTTTACTTGACCGTCGTACAATCGTACAATCGACCGTGGAACATTCTTGACGTGTCGTGCTGAGTCTATGCATCAACTGATCCAGAAGCAATACAGTTGATCCACTTGTCGACCGTAAGGTTGCTTTGAGATTTTTTGTATCACCATCTTTCAAGCCTTTTGATTTGTGCAAGGAGTTAGAAATTTGTTTTTAGAGTGCATTTGTATTTAAGCATATGTCACATTTAACATTTTTATCATTTTCAAAATATTCAGTTTTTTTATCATGAATGTCACAACAATCTCTAAACTTTCAATGCCTAAATCAGTTGGTTTGGATAATTTCTCATGGAATCCCACTAACACGATAAGAATTTGAATTATCACCCTAATTAAAGAGATGAAATAAAAAGAAAATATTGGGTTAACATGCCATTCCAAGAACACGGACATGACTTCTCAAACACAACGATAGGGAACGAAAACGAGGTTTTCATCACTAGTTATTTTGAATGATATGGTAATTGATTAGATTATAAATGTAAAAGCAGATAAAACATTTGCTTTTGTTGTTACTTCCATTCACATTATGTTAGGGAACCAAGATGGGCATCAAGTTCACATTGTTAGAGTATGTGGTATACCATTGTGAGCCTATGTGACACACTCACAGGTAGTAAACGCCATCCCCTCTCATGTGAGAGGCGTGAGCATGATCTTTTTTAGTGTTAGGTGTGAGAAATTTCACGGGCAGAGAGGAGAAAAGAGATCATGATTGAGTGTGAGAGCTTGAACGCCACCCTCTCATCAAATGAGGCGTGAGAGGCCTTGATCACTCACGGTGAGGTATACCACATGACCTTATTGATTCTTTTTTCTTTCCACTACAAGTTAATATATATTAAACCGTTTTGACCGGTCTATTTTTTATCGTTACTGATTTAAAAAATCCTAGATCTATAAGTGCATATAACCGAAGTGTTCCGAACTTATAACCAGCACCAAAAATAATTTGAAATAAAATGTATTAATTAAGTTTCTAAAATGAACAACATAAACATATAATAATGAAATCGTTTCCAAGTTAATAAAAAACCACACATAAAAAAATATAAATAACTAAAACCAATCATCTACCCCTTGTAGTTTTAAAAGATCCAAACATGTGTAATTGATGTATCTTTGGTTAACACTTGTTCTCAATCCTGACCGTTGATCTTGCTTCTTGAACCAAAGCTGTTCTTGCTGACATGATACTCTTGTTCTTTAAAGAAGAATCAAACACAGTGCAATCTTTCCACTCTTTGAGCAGATCTTCTTGACCCCATATGTCTGGGATCCAAACCCGACCCGCCATCTCCACCCGATGCTTCTTTAACCTTTCTCTTCCGCTCTCCTCCATCGCTTGTGGTGGTGTTGTGGTGATTTTGTGGTGGTGGTGAAGGTGGCCGGTAGTTTGAAGATTATGGTTTTTGTGGGTGTCCATTTAATGAAATGGAAATGGAAATGGAAATGGAAATGAAAATGAAAATGGAAATGGTGTGGAGAGGTGGGGTGTGTTCTAATGCAAGTGTGCCATTGCTCTCATTTGTATGGTTCTTGAAAAGTGTACGTGTCCAATTTATGAATTTATACTTTTTTATTTATTTTTTTAATACTTTTTTAATTTATTTTTTTGAGCAGCAAAGACACTGACAAACGGATCACCCTGACAAACGGATCACTCTTATGTCCGAAGAACAGAAGCATGGTGACCCGGTTCCACACCACTCAGGAGGAAATCCACAACTAGAACAACCACGGGCTCAACCTGGAACATTTTATCCCAAACGAGTCTCGAACCCATGACTTAAAGTCATGAGACTACCACTCAACCAGAATGTTTGATGATTGATTTTTTTTATATATATTTTGTTTTAAATTTTACCTGTCTAAATTTTCCCATTTTACTGATTACAAGCTTTTTTTTTTAAATTATAATGTTACAGATTTTTTCATGATTATTGTCGTTATTATTAATATTAATATGTTTGTATATTAATATTATTAATAATGTTATCATAAAATAAAATAAAAATATCGTAAAGCACAAATAATCTCACCCCTTTGGAAAAAAAAAAAACCATATGACACATTGGCCTTCTGGTCCAACGGTATGAGGTGATGGATTATACATTGGTCTCTTAAGATCATGTATTTGGTCTCGACTCTAGGGGGTTTTCTCATAACTGTGGGTTTTCTTCTGGACTGGTGATATACATAGTGTAACTGATGTACAAGCTTTCAACTATGTAAGACGTGTCAGTCGAGCTTTCGCTTTAAAACAACATATGAAAGCAGACAAAATAAAACATTAAATTCATAAATCAAAACAAACACAGTAATTTCGTAATCCTAATTTATAATCCACGTTTTATTATAATAATAATAATATGGAAAATGTTCAAATAAAAAGGAAATTTAAATTAAAAGGGTGATAACTACTTAGAGTCATTAGATCAAATTACACATCAAATTGAGAAAGATTTAATGATTTAGATCAAATTGTAGAAGAAAAACTTGTCGAAATGATATTTTAGTTATAGCCAGTTTTGTTGAATTTTTTTATCAACTTCCGCTATTTTTTCACGTTTATAACTTTTTTAAATGACATTATTTTTTTTAAAAATATACCATAAAAACGAGCGTTTTTTTATCTTTAAAACGAGTATAGTGTATTTATATACAAAATCGAAAAAAAAAAAATTACGTATTCCAGCTCATTGTGTTTATTGCTCGTCATTGTGTAATGTCAGCTAATTGTATCTAATGTCAATTCATTGTGTCAAATTGTTTTCATCATTGTGTCTAATATCAAATATTTTTCTAATGTTAGGTCATTGTGTCTAATGTCAGTTCATTGTGTCAAATATTTTTCATCACTGTGTTATATATAAGACATCAAAAACAGTGACAAAAATAACACGAAGTTATCTAAAACGTAAAACACAATAATGAAAACGAGCGTTTTTATCTTTAAAACGAATATAGTGTCGTTGTATACAAAAAACAAAAAAATACGTTTTCCAGCTCATTGTGATTATTGTCCGTTATTGTGTCTAATGTCATCTCATTGTGTAAAATATAAGTTATTGTATCAAATATTTTTCATCATTGTGTCTAATGCCAAATATTTTTCTAATATCAATTGTGTATAATGTCGTATCATTGTGTCAAATATTTTTCATCACTGTGTTATATATAATACATAAAAATTAGTGACAAAAATAACACGAAATTATCTTAAACTTAACAATGATGAAAACGAGTGTTTTTTATCTTTAAAACGAGTATAGTGTCGTTATATACAAAAACAAAATTTTTTTTTACGTTTTCCAGCTCATTGTGATTATTGCTCGTCATTGTGTCTAATGTCAAGTGATAGTGTCAAATGTTTTTCATCATTGTGTATATTATCAAATATTATTCTAATGTCAGCTCATTCTGTCTAATGTCAGGTCATTTTGTCAAATATTTTTTATCACTGTGTTATATATAATACATTAAAAACAGTGATAAAAATAACACAAAATTATCTAAAACGTAAAACACAATGATGAATACCTATAATACAATGATAAAAAATATTTGACACAATGATCTGACATTAGACACAATGACCAGACCTGACATTAGACACAATGACCTGACGTATTTGACAATAAAATTATCTAAAACGTAAAACTCAATGATGAATACATATAACACAATGATGAAAATCATTTGACACAATGACCTGACATTAGATACAATGACCAGACCTGACATTAGACACAATGATCACACCTGACATTACACAATGACTAATATGACATCTTTTCAAAAACAATAAAAAGACACATGTCAAGCCCATAATCGTTCTTACCCTGATATATTATATTCTTATATTCTATTTTTAAATAACGATTTAAAAAACATTATATACTATGATCACAACTTGTGTCTAATCTAGTCAGAATGACTTATTTCATATTACAACTATGCGTCCAAGTTATTCAGGTCTGACACATGAACAAACTTGAGATAATGATGATGATTAAGACCATCACTAACCGTTCATCTAAACCTATCGCTAATTTAACAGATATATCTATCGTCACCTTAAATACATGTTTCACATCCTGGTCTTAGGGGTTGTTTGGTAAAATGTGAACCATTAAGTGATGAATCATTAAGAGCTCTGAATGTTTAATATAGTTTTATAGTTGAACCACTAAAAGGTTTGCAGAACCATTAAGAGGTGGGTTTTCAGCGAAACAAACACCCTTACCTCTGACTGATTCAGAGAAAAATCTCTTAATGAAATTATCAAAAGGTTACCAAACATCCCATTAATACCCTTCGCACGTAAATATTAGTTTTGTACTTGTGGCCTTGTTGTGGGGTTGCTTTTGGAATATTGTGAGGTTGGTGATGGTTTTCATAAAAGTAAGGAATCTTTTAATTTATTGCTTTTGATCGATGGAGACAAAGAAAACATCTAAGGGAATGGAAATGGTATTATTGAGATTACACACAAGGCAGTCGTCACAAATTCTACTATATAGTTAATGACGTATATCATTATTAAATTAATAAATGATTTTTTGACATATCATGTTTTAAATCTTCTAATGTTACATAATTAAATGATATTAGTTTCATTCAAGACTAATCCCTACACTTGATTTTGAACATCCTAAACCATTCATCTTTCTCTTCGTGCTACTAATAACTCGGGGTGTGTTTTCTACTAAAATATATAATTAAGTATTTTTATTTGAGCCTCTGACGTTTATCTATTTTAATTAGTTGAGTCCCTTATGTTTCAAAATAACGTTGTGCACTCTAACCTTTCATTTATGACTCCATTTGAGTCTAGAGGGCACACACCGTCTACCAACACCGTTAAAAACCCTTCACCTTCTCTCTCATCTGAGGGTATTTGGTCCATCCACTATTTAACCCAGATCAAAACCTAATCGTCACTTTCATCACCCTAAATTCACTTTATCTTCAACTTCAGTCACTCTCAAGGTCTTCACATTAACTCCAAGAATCAACGATCAACTTCTCAAATAACATCATATTATATTGAACAATATTAATTAACTTGAAATTCCAACCATTGAAGATGGTTCTAATTCTCTGGACTGTTCGTGACAAAGATGATCAACGGTTTGATCCCATGGAAGTTTACGGTATTTTTCTCCCATACACTATCAAAGTATTGTTTTTTATGATTATAATCGTTTTTTAACTTTATTGCACCCATTGCTTATTTATTACAGCTAATGAACCAATCCTCTTTTCACATGAAATCCACCATGGTGGAGAGTTTGCGAATTTCCCAAGAAGGAAGTATAAGAAGAGTAAAGATGATCAACGGTGTGACCCCATGGAAGTTTACTGTATTTTTCTCCCATACACTCTCAAAGTATTGTTTTTTTATGATTATAATCATTTTTTAACTTTATTGCACCCATTGCTTGTTTATTACAGCTAATGAATCTACCCTCTTTTCACTTGAAATCCACCATGGTGGAGAGTTTGTGAATTTCCCAAGAATAAGTATAAGAAGAGTAAAGTTTCATACGTAGACATGGTAGATCATGATGAGTTTTTAGTCCATGATGCAGAAGATAGGTTATCCAATGGATGGGGTAATGTACTATCATTTTAAGATTCTATGTTAGGACTTGGATATATGTATAAGAGCTCTTGGTTGTGAAAAGGATGTCCTAAACATGTTACAATATGTGCACAAGTATAAGATTATTGAACTTTATATTGAGCATAGAACTACAAGGCTGAACACCTATTTCCAGTCACTTGACCAGGGTGCTAAAGTGGTAACTGATAAGATAGATGATAGTGGCCAATCTAATCTTAGTAGAATACAATTACAACTTGAGTGGTATGAAGAACATCAAGATGTTAATATGGAATAATGGGATCAAGGGAATGAAGAATTTAATGTGGAACAAGTTGCAGTGGACCAAGAGAATGAATAAGTTATTATGGATCAAAGGAATGAAGAGTTTATTGTGGAACAAGTTGTAATGGAGAAAGAGAATGAAGAAGTTTTTGTGGATCAAGGGAATGAATATTTTACTGTGGAGCAAGTTGTAGTGGAACAAAAGAATGAAGAAGTTGTTGTGGATCTAGTGGAACATGAGAATGAAGCACTTATTGTGGAATAAGGGGATGAAGAAGCTATTGTGGAACAGGCACCAATAATGTATGAAAGTGATGAAGATGTCTTTCTAGCATAATTTATGACTGATTTTGAATATCAAAATCAGGAGCAACAACATCATTCCGAAGAGGATCAAACCCATCATCAGGAGCAACAATGTGACACCCAACATTTCAGGTCAATATCTATATTCATTTTAGCACGTCAAATTTCATATTTCCTGTATCATTATTTTGACTAAGTATTTTCATGAGTCTAGCATAGAAACACAAGTTACATTTTAGTAATTATGAGAATTACTAGGTCATGAACATTTATTACCCGTAATGTACTGTCATTGGTGATTGGCAAAATTTTATACACGTAAAGTCTAGAAACATATTTGTTTACACAAAATATATATTGGTGACATTAATCTATAATGATTGATACAAAAACCTTGGTTCACACGGATCATAATTAGTTATCTATATTCGAACATTCATAAAAATAGTTAGAGTATTAACTATGTAGGGATTCATTAGTAAATTATCAAAACTAGTCATACTACATAAAATATATGACATTTTAATCATTAATGTTCTTAAACAGGGTGTTAAATCACGGGAGCACCTACCTGGATTACACCACCACTGATTTAGCAAACTACCCTTTGGAATGTAACTAGAGCATGAACTAGACCCAACCCCCCATCCTCTAACCCATTGTTGGCCGAAAAAGGGTGGGGCCACCCACCTTGCCTACTCCACCATCATAACTATGATTGTTGTCATACAAGTCCATACCCAATCAACCATGGAACAAGGCAAAGATCAAATCCATCACACCAACCATACTTATAATGATGATAGGAGAGTTAAACACTCAAACTCTTCTCTTTTTCTTTCTCTTTTTACGGCATACATACACACACACATGCAACACTTTCAAAAATCAAGAGCAAACTCCATTAGAGGTATTAGCTAGAGTCTTGGAGTTTCAAGAGTTCTTGGAGTCTTAGGAAGCTTCCACTAAAGAGATCAAGCCACCACCATCTTCTACTTTTTGTTCTTCCCTAGATACACTAGTGGTATGAAAACCTACTCTTCATCTTTTGTTTTTAGTTCACTAATCTTGAATCGAGCATGTTGTTCACCTGAAAAATGGAAGTATTTATAAGTTTGGTGATTTTTATAAAGATTAACAAGTGGTAACTATAAGGAATTAAGATTTGAAATAAGTAAAGTGTCTATATATATATATAATCGAGATATATAGGTATGTGTATAATGATGGTTGATTAACTTGAAAATTGTTAAGTGTATATACATACATATAAATCGAGATCTATATATGCATGTGTAGGGTTGTAGTTTGTTGACTTGAAACTTATTGAGTGTATATATACATATATAGGTACAAAACCGTAACATATGTATACATGGATATACATTTTGTAGTTTGATCATAGAAATGTTTTATGAGAGGTTTAGATGATTTGAAAACATACACATATATGCTTATAACTTAACGAACAAAACATAACAAGTGAATATGATACATGTGGCCAATATATGTATATGTATGTATATACATATATATGCATGTTTATGGAATAGGATTATAAAAGAGTTTATGTTAGTTGATAAAAAGATGGTAAAATATATACATGTTGTGATTGATAAATCCTAGGAAACAAATAGGTAAATGATCATGTTACATGTATGTGTAGCTATATAAATCTTGGTAGCATTTTGATAAGTTCGTCTAAAAATATACGTTTACATATGCGAGTAACGTGGTAAAAATACATTTGTGCATATGTAAAGGTGTAGAAATACGAGTGTGAATGCATTCATATGTTTGGTAAAAATAAATATAACTGTATGCATATTGAACGTATATGAGATTGCACATACATGGGATTATATATATAAACATGCATTAGAATACTTGAATGATATTTGAGAATATCCATAGTTATTTTTTAGAAATAATTATATGTATATACGTGGAAATTATAGATGAAATATGCTTTCATGACGTGAACCATAATTTAATCAAACATGTGGTTAGACAAAAGTAAGATTTATTTTTGTAAACGTTACATGCCACCAATATTGGAATATAACATTTTCTTGGAAAAATATACAAACATCTAAACTGGAATAATAATCACCAACGAGTCGTAACACGAAAACACTGTTTTTGCTAAACAAAAAAGTACTTAACGGGATTCGTTAAGTTGGGTGAAGAACTTGCATTTAAGACAAGTAGTCTTAACACATAAGTGCCCTTGTGTGATTAGGGTACGGATAGGCGGGGCCTATATTTATACATCAATTAATTGCTAGCATACACCATTGTCGAGGTGAGTTTCACAGTCCCCTTTTTATTGTCTTGAAATATTTTGGGGGGAAACATACTTGTAACTGTTTTCATACATTAATAAAAGAACAAAGACCAGACCGTTATGTTTGCATGAGGAAACATATAGAGCGCTAAAAGTCCCCTGAACATCACCACAATTTGTAACCATTAGCTATGGACTTAGCCTAGGATTCTATGAATAATACTTAGGGTTGGCATATTGTGTATACACGTACACGATAAGACACGAACACGATAAGACACGAACACGAAATATGTATACACGAACACGACATGATAACTTATCGTGTACTTTTTCTCAAACACGAACCTGTTTATACCTGCTTAACACGATAAGACCTGTTTAGAAACACATGTTTAAAAACTTGTTTAGTGAAACAAGTCTTAACAGGTACTAACATGTATTTTACTAGGTACTAACAGGTACTTAACAAGTATTTTATCAGGTATAATATCATATTTTAATATTTTTTATTTAAAAAAAATCTTAACAGGTACTAACAGGTAATTAACAGGTAAACAGGTATTTTACCTGTTTAGACACGAAAATTAACAAGTAGATTCGTGTCTACCTGTTCAGGACACGAAACACGATAAGGCCATACACGATACCTGTTAAGATCGAGTAGGTTCGTGTCGTGTATTCGTGTACGTGTCTAAAATTACAAGCCCTAATAATACTATTGGGGGTGACGCCCCCGGTCATGGTTAGTCCGTTACGTGGCCGCATATTGTCTTATCCATTCTCGTGGTAAAGCGAGGGAGGGGCATTCACTGGTTATGGTTTGGTTACGGTCTCATGTATTAACATATTATTTGTATTCCTAGCTAGTTTACAAATGGATCAGTCGATCATTCATTCATTGTTCAATTCATTGGTATTCATATACTGTTTGATCTGATAATTTTATACACCGTGAAGGTTGGATTTATAAGAACATTTGAACAAAACCTGTGAAATCACCAACCTCGTGTTGACACATTTGAATTATGTTTTTTAGGAAATTTAATGTGGTTACAAGGTTAGTAGTGTAGGTTACATGCATGCATGATGGATATGGATTTTGGGGGGATTTCTCCTGTGTAACTGATGTCGTTCAGACGGTTTATAAAATAAATAACAAAACCTAACCTAGACTCCTAAGTAATAAATGGAGTACCTTCGACTAAACCGCACTGACAGGCAAGTGTACCTATCGAGTGTAGCACAGCTTAATGGTAAACCGAGTTATCGAACCCTAGAGACACTATGTAACAATACTAGACTCTGACTCAGACTAAGGAATGAATAATGGGGGGTTTACTACATTACTGATTTAACTAATGAATGCAGAAAACAAGATCGACTCAAACTATCAAGGCAAAAGCTAAGGTAAAATCAAGATATGGGGAGAATACCACCTAGGTCGGGATCCTACTTGCACAACACAATTTCTACCTGTTCTGGAAACTATGATGGATCTGGGTTTCTAAAGATAACAACTAAAGACTACCTAGCGGATCCCTAATCACTCTTAGGGTGTCACCAATTAAGGAACCTAAAGCGTACTAAATTCACCAGATAGTTGGATCACCTCTCAATTTCTCTAACAATGACAATGTACCCGAATAGACAGATCACCTTTTAGTCCCACTGTCCACGATACATTCAAGGAATGCATCGGGTAATCTTAGGATAACAACTATGAATTGAACTAACAACAATCACTAGACACCTAATACTAACGTCCTCTCATACAGTTAACACTTAATGACGAAGACTAGACAACTATTTCTCACCTCTCGGGTATTGAACTTGGACACACATTCAATTCTAATCAGTAGTCAATTACAAGTCCTATGGTCACTATGTCTAGCAAACCACACAATAGTCACAAACCCTAGAATCTATGACCAAGACATGCAAATCAAACTGGTAGACAACCACAATTACCATACGGGATTATAATCAATTACAAAACAGAATCAAACATACATATTCATCACAATAATCATACTAAGATCTTTTACACAATCATAAACCATCAAACGAATCCAAAACCGATAAAAATTACTATAGGTCCTGATTTCAGAGAGAAGTCACTTCAAATGATCGATTACACACACAGGCGAAATCTATGTGTATGGTGGTGAAACAGAAGAGAGAAACAGAATTGGTGATCATAAACTGGCTAACCACACTAGAATCAACACAATATGATATGAAAGTGCAAGAACAATCAGTGTAAAACAATTACAAATGTATTGATTCAAGAACAATGTGAAAGAGAGAATTTCAGGGTTACAACCATTATCCACACCCTAAACATTCTCAAACTAGGCTATTTATAGTAAGTAAACAGGCATCAAAACTATGCTCACCGAAACTACTAGTTTCGGTTAAGCATTTACAAGTGATAAAACAAACCTGTCGAAACTTACTATCTATCGAAACTACTAGTTTCGATTTAACAAAACTCAATCGAAACTAAGTAGTTTCGATGGCCTAGACTTAAACTAATGAAAGCAGTAAATTACATAAACTGAAATTACAGTAAAGGAAACTAATCTAACATTGTTCAAAATACATTGATGTTACCAGTTTACAAAATACACGACTCTACAATCTCCCCCTAAGCTATTGCATCAATGTCTTCAACTCTTCTCTAAGCAGTTGGCCCTTGACTTGGAGTTGGATTGAATGGCTTCACATTAGCGGTCACAACCCAAGCTTTTGCATCTGCCCCATCATCATCACTGAAGACTTGAATATGATATTTGAATACATCCTCCAGATCTTCAGGCTGAAACTTCAGAAGCTCCATAGGCTAAAAAATAACCATGTCTTCATTTCCTTCACACTCTATAACGGCACTTCCAATGTTCGGATTGTAGTACCATCTCTTGAAGTTCTAGAGTTGAACAGGTACCATCTTCAGCAGTGTGATAGTTTTAACAGTTTGAGCCGGCTTGTACCTTAGGAAGACATAAGGCCTCTTTGTTCTTGGATGAATCCTTGTTTTGGAAAGTCTTCTCTTTGGAGGAGTGGGTTTCATGCCTTTGAAATCATTCCAAGTTTGGGTATGAAGGTGATGCTCAAAGTTAGTCGCCATCATTACCTTGCCAGGGTTTTGTAATTGAAGCTTGGCCAAGGCTCTCAGGTCATAGGTGGGGAGAGAATTAAAGTCGGTCATGTACTTGAAGTGTTCTACTCCACCCTTGTACCTTCTGATGATGAACAACTTTGAAATCATTCCAAGTTTGGGTATGAAGGTGATGCTCAAAGTCTGTCGCCATCATTACCTTGCCAGGGTTTTGTAATTGAAGCTTGGCCAAGGCTCTCAGGTCATAGGTAGGGAGAGAATTAAAGTCAGTCATGTTCTTGAAGTGTTCTACTCCACCCTTGTACATTCTGATGATGAACAACTTCCTTTTAGCATCATACTTCCATCCAATAAGAGGTCTTTTAACCTCTTTATATTCGGAAAACCATTCATAGTGCTTAGGACCCTCCTCTTCAACCATTTTTCTCAACCATGGTCTACTCGGGTAAGGATAGTTGGGGTCTGGTGTTGGTTGGATAGGTACAGTTGGGATGGGTTGAGATGGGGTTGGCTCAGGTTGAATTGGTTCAGTAGTGGTTGGTTCAGGTTGGATAGTAACAGGTTTTACTAGGTCAACTTTTACGCTTGCTTCATCTTTATCATCGTCAGAAAGTGCCTGGATCTCATTTCCTTCCTCTATGAAGTATCTGACCTTTTCATCATGCAGGTCTTCTGGATCCATGATATCTGGATACTGTTCATTAAAACCATAATTATCAATTTCATCCAGAAGAGCATTTAGCTCATGATCTGATCCAATCTCTTCTTCATCAAGAACTACCACTTCGGTGTCTGACTTTTTTCCCTTCCCTCTTTCCCTGGCATCTCTCCTTTCACTAGTTGAGGGAAGATCAAACTCTGTCTCTTCAATCTTGACTTCCACAGCTTCCTTTGTCTTGGCAACTTGGCCAGAGAAGATAGTCATAGCAGACTCAGGGTTTGTAACAAAGTCAGGGGAAGAGGGTCCACCAGCAGAAGTGGTCTCCCCCTGAACTGTGGAAGTGGTTTCTTGCTGTGAAGACTTAACTAAAGAAGCCTTGAGTTGCTCAACTAGATCAGTTAAACCCTTGAAATCTTGTTGTTGTTGTGAGATTAACTTCTGTTGAGTCTCCAGCTGTGTTGGTTGTACATCAAGTTGGGTATGTAAGCCACCAACTTACAACTTAAGATCTTTTACTTCCTCCTTGCACTCACTCAATTCTGTCTTCAAATCCTCTATAACTTCATCCCTTTTTATCACTTGATCTTGCAATTTCTTTACTTCCAAACTCAAGGTTTTGACTCTTGGTACAAAAGTTGATGGTTCATGGGCAGGGGATGAGGGTGGTGTAGGAGTAGGTGCATGTTGTGGTGATGAATGTGGTGTTGGTTGTGGTGAAGGTATGGGACTAGTGTGCTTTGTGATAATAAATAAGGTCTCAGAAGATGATGACAATTCTTTAAGCCCAGTCTTTATCCTCTTGGATCTAGGCTCTTCCGGCTCATAATCAGAACCTGAGTCAGCTTGTCTTTTTGAGGAGGATGCAGGAGGTTCAGTCAGTCCATCAGAATCTGTCTTGTAATAATTAGAACCATAGATTTCTGCATCTAAAGTCCCACTTGACTCTTCAATCTCCTCATTAGCTCCTTGGATACTAGCTTCAACATTTACAACAGGTTCATCTTCAAGATTAGGCTCCAGTAACTCTTGATCAATAAACTGAACTTCCAGAATAGGCTGTTCCTCTTCCTGTTCATGAGGAATTTCTACTTCTACCTCAGCCTCAACCTCTATTTCTTCTTGATTGCCTTGATCATGTTCAATTTCTTCTTCTTCCTCAGAAGATGATGGTTCATCAAATTCTTGGACTGGAAACTCTAGATCAATATCAGGAACTTCCTCTTCCTCTTCTCCAATGACATGACCAAACAGAGGAATATTTTCAATCACTATGTTGGTTCTCGAGCTCTTACTCTTCATGTAACTTAGAGTTTTGGCAGTCATATGGTCAAATACCAACACATTGCCATCTTGTTGAAGATCTGGATGAAGATGGTTGATAATAACCTGTAGGAATCTTGGATATACCAGAAACTTCTCTTTAACAGCTCCTGTCAAATTCTCTTTAAGTTGTCTAAACACCAACCCAGAAAAATTATAGTTTCTTCCTTTAATCAGCCCCAACACTTCAGATGCCACCATGGCATTGGCTGAGTCAAATCCACCCTTTCTGATGGATAAGTAGTGGATGAAGACGTGCACGAAATATCTCCAGTGACTTAGAAGAGAATTCTTAATAATTTGACCACTCTTGAACTCATCAGGGTGACCCAGTCTTCTAAAACATTCTTTGACATAAAAACTTGGGAATTCAGTGGGTGCCTGAGGATCATCATTAAAATGTAGCACCTCTCTAATAGTAGCTGAAGAGAAAAGAACTTCTTGCTCACCAACTATAGCTTTGATTTGTTCCACATTGTCAACAGTCACAATTTCTGCAGTATCCCAGGACTGCCTTATGGATGTTTCAAACACAAGTAGGTTGTGACTTATGGCAAAGCTTATGTTGGAATTAGCCAGGAAGTTTAGGACTTGGACGAAATCTGCACTCTTGGGATCATTGGTATCTAAGAATGCATAGACATTATGTCTCCTGGCGAATAGAAGATCCATATCTGCAAAGAACAAAATTATCAAAATTTTGACACTTAGAAAAATTTCAGACAAGGCATGATCGAAACTACTAGTTTCGACTACAAGTTTCGGTTCAACACTTCGAAAATTTTTCAAAAACATGTGACCGAAACTATTTAGTTTCGGCAAAGAAACTTAATTGAACTTTCAAAGTTTCCGGCACATTTGGGCATCGAAACAACTAGTTTCGATTGAAAACATGTTCAAATTTTGAGAAGTCCCTTTTAAAGAAAAACACCACTTTATCGAAACTACTAGTTTCGATGCCTGAATTCTGAACAGATTAAGCATACTCAAAACATAAAGAAAAGGACTTGAACTGATATACAGACACAAAGAGTCATTATCAAACAAACGAAAAAGATAAAAGAAAGGGTAAGAATGGCCTGTGAGTGTTGAAACTCCATCTTACCGAGATTTGTAGAAAAATCTGCAAGTATATACAATAAAAGGTGAGATATCAACAATGGTGAGTTTATAAACAAGATCTAAGCCGTAGACGCCTCTTAATATGAAGTAACAGACGTGAAAAAATTTCAAAATCAAACCCTGGGTTTGCTCTTTTGAAATTTCACAGATATTAGTCGAAAATTGGTACCTGGTGATGAAGACGACGTAGGATCAGGTAAGAAACACTGATTAAGCAACTTATACCGGTCAGATTCGAGCTTGTGTGTGAAATGGATGGTGAAAAAGGATTTCAGATAATTGCGAGTGAGCTTAGCATGAAAGAAAACCTAATTATGAAATCATTTGTCACACCCCCATTTTTCAACTAACGGAGTTTTACCATTTGGGAAGTGACGAACCAGGATCTCAGACATTAGTTACATTGAACGACTCTACATGGGACTCAAATGAAAATATCATATCAATCAGAGTTAATGCAGAAGCGTAAAGAAAGTAAATGCGCAAAACACACGCGCCCAAAAGAATAGTCCAAAAGTCCAAACCAAACACAAATTAAAATAGTCCAAACAGTTTAATAAAACATAAATCAAAGGCAGAATTCCATGCATGTCCTATTGTGTGCACCTGTGCCTTATCTTAAGCGACCTGAGAAAAACATGTAAGAAAATGTCAACACGAGGTTGGTGAGTTCACAGGTTTCAATTTATAGAAGCGTTTAAAAGATTAATGTACATTCAATATATAAATCAATAGGTAACTAACCCATAATCATGTTAACTAATGCGCTCGCAACCGACAGCTGACTGTTTATATGCCTCCTACCATCATGGTGCATGATTAGGTCAATATTGCACCCGTTCGACCTCCAATCGAGTTAGCGCGACTAACGCGGGTGAGGTTTGTCAAACTAGTACTACTCAAATTACGTCGCTATGTTCATATTAACGGTCCGATGTGAGGACTTAAAGGATAATGTATACGCATAGTCATACAAGTGATATCATATATGAATTACAAAAATCAAAAAGCATTTACGACATGTTTTCTCCCCCAGTTTTAAAACAGTAAAAAGGGGCCGTGAAAACTCACCTGAATAGCGTAGGTAGTATCACACAAGAGATAAGTAGGAACCACGAGTGTAAGTCCCAAAAGACTTACGAATGCCCTAAAATTATAAACACATAAATTAGGAACAAGTTGGGATTTGTGACGACGACACGGAAGTTAGAACATCTTAATGCTTTCTAAGGATTTAAGAGTAGACGAACGTGTCTACGGAATTATATAAATTTTTAATATGATCGTTAAGGGAAAAGCGTTACGTGTCGTATGTTAATAAATAATAATAATTAAACAAATACATATATTCGTACGTACGAGTCGTTTACAAAGATTAGAAAAATAATATAATTTAATACATTATTTTTAGGTTCGTCGTATTAACTAATTAATCATTGTGTGAAAAAATAATAAATATATTATTTTTAATCGAGTATGAAAACGAGAGTAAATAATATAAACTATTATATTATTTTTAGTTTAAACGTCACACAAAGTATTTTAACGAGGTGAAATAATATACAAATATATATTATCTAATAGTGGGAGTTACGGGTTAAAAATAATATAAACATATTATTTAAAAGTGGGAATAATAATAAAAATAAGTTATGAAACCAAACCCGAGCCTACGGGTTGTTTTTCAAGTTAAAACTCTTAATTAATAATATAATAATATAAAGTTTGATTTTTAATAATTAATTATATTTAAAAAGTGCCTCTAAAAATAAATGTGGGAGCCCGGTCTCGAACCGGGTCTCTCCCACACACGCACACTCTCTTAACCAGTCCCGCCCGCTAGGGTATCGCGACATAATCCGGTTTCAATTGGTTTTATCATACAAGTTTAGTGGATCTCTCTTCTCTAACCATCCACGATCGAACCCGTCCCAAATCCAACAGTTCCGGCAAGGATTTAACACAAATGCATAGGGGTTTAGGAAATCTGGGATTTGCGAATCTGTGGGTTCGCTTAATTGCAAAAACAACATCTTGAGGGTCATTTAATCACCGAATGAATATTCGAAACCCTAGTTTATGGATTCAGGTTCGATTTGAGAAATTTAGATGATAAAACATGTTTAAATCATAGGGCTTTTGATCACCAAAGAATTGCGAAACTGTTGATATAGTTTAATTGGATCGAGGTGGTGATTAGGATCAAAAACCCCAAATTAGATTATGAACAAATCCTAATTTCCAGATCATTATAAATTCGGTATTAAAAGGTTGAATTAACAGAGGGCTTTCAAAGAGTGATGGATTGCGAACCTATCCATATAAATTAATTGAATTATAATCGTGTCGAGGTTAGGGTTCGATTAACCAGTTCAGACGAAGAACCATAGTTATCATATTGCTATGAAATCGATGATAAATGTTCAAATTAGGATGGGGCCTTTAAATGCAAAACTAATCATATAGTTCAATTTCATTTTGATTAACCCTAGGATCGAAACCCCCAAATTGAATAAGGACGAACCCTAGAATTCGGATTTTGAAAAATTCAATGTTAAAATGTTAAATTGATAGAGGCTTTTCACTCTGCGGGTGGTTACGAGTCTACAGGTGTGAATTGATTGGATTAGGAAAACGTTTAGAATAGGGTTCGATTAAACTGGTTTCATATGAACCCTAGAAATCGGTTCATGATTAATTCGGTAATGTAAGCCCTAATTAGGTTAGGGCTTTCATTCTATAGACTAAAACGAATCAGAGGAGTGTTTCAATTACTAGATTGGATGTCGGGTTGATAGTGCTCGACCAAAACTGAGCCCGACTTCGAATTGCTTAGCCCCGGCGGCTCTGGTTGCGTCTCCGGCAAATGTGATATGTGCAAAAGCTTCGCAGGGTCTTGTTTGTCGTGTGCAGGAGTTCAATTTGTGAGAGTAATACATGAATTTGTTCTATTTGATAATTGATGATGATAGGGACGACGGTTACGGGTTTAATGAGCATAATTGGGTTTAATTCGAGTCATTAACGGGGTTTAATGCTCTAATGATGAAAGTAAATGACATAAACGTGTAATTCAGTTATTAATTCGAATAGAAATTGGTTATGGAGTTCGAATTTAGATCAAAGCCGCGAGTTTGACTTTCTAAAGTCAAACATAATCGATTTTTGAGTTGAATTTGACTTTGGGAGTCAACAATTCAAGTATTGGGACTTGGCAAGACTAGTCTCTGTTGTTTACATCAAACATGTGACAGAAATAGTCCCTGAAGTTTTAGGTTGGATAAACTGGGTTAGGATTTAACGAAATACTTAACGGGATTGTTAACGGAGTTATCATGAAAAGTCGGGTTGTCACATCATCCCCTAGTTGAAAGAATTTTCGTCCCGAAAATTAAATGAATAATAAAAAAAAATTTCCCGAGATATCACATCATCCCCTAGTTGAAAGAATTTTCGTCCCAAAAATTAAAATAATACCTTAAGAATTTGGCGCGGATTGCTTGAACAGATAAGGATACTTGCGCATCATCTGGTCCTTGTGCTCCAAAATGAATTCCGGTCCACGTTTCGAGTTCCAACGGACTCTAACAATAGGGATTTTACTGCGTTTTAACGTTTTGACTTCCCTATCCATAATTTCCATAAGTTCTTCGATGAAAAGTAACAAGAATTCAATTTGCCTCGTTTCCCAAAACGAATGACACCCTTCCAAGGTAAGACTTTTAATAAGACCATATCCCCTACTTGAAATTCTAACGATTTACGATGCTTATCGGCATAGCTCTTTTGACGATCACGAGCTGCTTCCATACAGTTTCTAATTTGAACGATTTTCTCAGAAGTTTCAAGTACGAGTTCAGGACCTGTAAGTTGACTATCCCAAACTTCAGCCCAACAAATAGGAGAATGACATTTCCGTCCATATAGTGCTTCAAATGGAGCTGCCTTGATGCTAGTGTGATAACTGTTATTGTAGGAGAACTCCACCAACGGTAGGTGAGACTCCCAGATGTTTCCAAAATCAATCACATAAGCTCGTAGCATGTCCTCCAGAGTTTGAATAGTACGTTCTGTTTGGCCATCAGTTTGAGGATGGTATGCTGTGCTCATATCTAGACGCGTGCCTAAAGCTTTATGTAACGATTGCCAGAAACGAGAGGTGAATCGTGCATCACGATCCGAAATGATAGAGATTGGCACTCCATGCCTAGATACTACTTCTTTCAAATAAATACGAGTAAGCTTGTCCATTTTGTCGGCTTCCTTTATTGCTAAGAAGTGAGCGGACTTTGTTAAACGATCAATGATTACCCAAATGGTATCACATCCGGTAGGAGTTCGTGGAAATTTTGTGATAAAGTCCATGGATATTTGTTCCCATTTCCACATGGGAATCTCTGGTTGTTGGAGAAGACCAGAAGGCTTTTGATATTCAACTTTGACCTTCGCGCAAGTCAGGCACTTGCTCACATAGGTGGCTATATCGGCCTTCATCTTTAGCCACCAATACAGTACCTTTAGGTCATGATACATCTTTTCGGAACCTGGATGAATAGAGTAACGAGATTTATGAGCCTCATCCATGACTATTTCCCTTAAATTTCTGAATATTGGAACCCATATTCGTTCAGCGAAATAGCGAATACCGTCAGATTTGACCTCGAGTTGTGCTTCCATACTGCGCGTACCTTCCAGCGGTAGGTTTTCCTCTTTTAGGGCTTCAGGTTGAGCACTACGGATTTTGTCAAGTAATCCGGGGTGAATAGTAAGCTGTAATGCTCGAACTCGTTTGGGCTTGGTTTTCTTTCGACTTAGGGCATCAGCTACAACGTTAGCCTTACCCGGATGATATCGGATAGCACAATCATAATCATTCAAAAGCTCGACCCAACGACGTTGTCGCATGTTCAGCTCTTTCTGCTTGAAGATATGCTGAAGACTCTTGTGATCGGTGTAGATGGTGCACTTGGTACCGTACAAATAGTGTCTCCATATCTTAAGTTTGAAAACTACAGCTCCCAACTCTAGGTCATGAGTAGTGTAGTTTTTCTCATGAACTTTTAGTTGACGTGAAGCGTACGCAATCACCTTTTCTCGTTGCATTAATACACAACCCAAACCCTGAATAGATGGGTCGCAAAACACCACGAAATCATCCGTACCTTCTGGAAGGGCTAGGATAGGTGCACTGCAAAGTTTCTGCTTAAGATGTTGGAATGCTGACTCTTGGTTATCGCCCCAGTTGTAGGCTTTACCCTTCTGAGTTAAGGTAGTGAGAGGTTGTGTAATTTTTGAAAATCCTTCGATGAATCGACGGTAGTAACCAGCCAATCCTAGAAATTGTCGCACCTTAGTCGGGGTCGTCGGTGCTGCCCAATTCTTGATGGCTTCTATCTTTGATGGATCGACATGTATTCCTTTCTCGTTAACCACATGTCCTAAGAATTGAACTTCCCTGATCCAGAATTCACACTTGGAAAACTTAGCATACAACTGCTCCTTTTTAAGTAATACCAGGATTAAACGTAGATGTTCCTCATGTTCCTCCTTGTTCTTGGAATAAATGATAATTTCGTAGGTGCGTTGGTTAATCCGAAAGGCATGACCATAAATTCATAGTGGCCGTACCTCGTCCAGAAAGCAGTCTTAGAGATATCTTCATCTCAGACTCTCAATTGATGGTAGCCGGACCTAAGATCTAACTTGGAATAGAAACTGGATCCTTGGAGTTGATCAAAGAGATCATCTATGCGAGGCAAGGGATAACGATTCTTGATTGTGACTTTATTTAGATCACGGTAGTCGATACACATACGGAAAGTTCCGTCCTTCTTCTTGACAAACAGGACTGGAGCTCCCCATGGCGATGAGCTAGGTCGGATGAAACCTTTATCTAACAATTCCTGTAACTGAGTAGATAGCTCTTGCAATTCACTAGGTGCCAGTCTGTAAGGTGCCAGAGCGATTGGTGCCGCTCCGGGTGCCAGATCGATTTGAAATTCAACTTGGTGGTGTGGTGGCAGACCAGGCAAATCTTCGGGAAATACTTCCAGAAAATCACGAACGATGGGAATATCATCAATTTTCTTCTCTTCTGATGGCTGCTCAGCAACGAGAGCCAAAATAGCAGTATGCCCTTTTCGAAGGCATTTCTGTTCTTTGATAAAGGATATGATGCACATGACTGCACCAACCTTTTCACCCTGAACGGAAAGGGTTTCTCCACTCAGGAGAGGAATGCGAACAATTTTCTCACGACAGATGATTTCAGCTTTTTTTTTAGATAACCAATCCATGCCGACAATTACATCAAAACTACCAAGTGTGACCGGCATAAGGTCGATATCAAGTTTATGACTAGCTAGTTCAAGCTTACAACCCTTAAGAATGTGGGTTGCTTCAATTACTTGGCCATCAGCTATCTCTATTATATACTTAACTTCTAACAGAGTTGGAGTTCCTTTTATCATATCACTAAGTTTTCTAGATATAAAACTCTTATCAGCACCAGTGTCAAATAGGACAGAAGCAAAGTAGTTATTTAAGAGAAATTTACCGGTGACCACATTATGATCATAACGAGCTTCTCCAGATCCCAGCACGAAAGCTCGTCCTTTCGCACCATTTCCTCCATTATTGGCATTATTGCCACCACTGTTGTTGCCTTGATTGTTGTTGTCATTACCATTACCATTTCCATTTCCATTACCATTCCTCTTCGACTGAGGACAATTCCTCGGAATATGTCCCTCCTTGCCGCATTGAAAACATCCCCTTGTGGACCCTTGTGGTCAGAACGGTTGCTTATTATGAAGATCCACTCTACAATCTTTTGCAGCGTTACCCATCTTGCCACACCGTTGACAACGGTTACAAGCACCGACGTGGTGATAATTGCACTTGTTGCACTTGGGGGCTCTCCCTGCATAACTACCTTGATTTTGACCTGAGGCGGTCGTCTGATTGAAGTTCTTAGCAGGCTCAAACTTTCGCTGTTGCTGCTGCTGGGGTTGATTAGTGAGAGTTGGAGTGGGTGTTAGAGTGGTGATCAAACCTGAGTTTATGATTATCGGTGGATTTAGAGACCGAACCTCTCGGGGGTAAAGTCCCTTGAGTCACCATCTGATCGGTTAGCTTGTGAGCCAATCTGTTCGTCTGCTGGATGGCAGTAGGGTTGGACGAAGTAACCATACTTTGAATTTGAGGCACTAGACCTCCAATATACAATTCAATTCTCTTGTAGTCTGGAGTCGCCATATGTGGGCACATGGTAGCGAGCTCATGGGAGCGTGTGGTATACAGCTCAATTTCAGAACCTTCCATTTTCAGGTTCCAAAATTCACCTTCCAACTTCTGAATCTCATCGCGAGGACAGTACTCATCGTTCATCATCGTCTTAAATTCCTCCCACGGGAGTCCATTTGCCATGGCCAGACCCAACATCTGGACCTGAGCGTTCCACCACGTGAGAGCCGGGCCCTCCAAAGTTCCAGCGGTAAACTTGACCTGATTGGCCACTGGGCAGTTGCACATGGCAATCACCGATTCTACCTTTTCGAACCACCGAAGTAGTCCGGCAGCTCCTTCAGCTCCACTAAAAGTGTGGGGCTTACAGTCCATAAATGTCTTGAACGTGCATGCTGGTTGCTGATTCTGCTGGTTTTGCTGGCCTGGATTTAGAAATAACATAGGATTGGGATTGCGCTTTAAGAGATGAATTGACCTCATTAGTCAACAGTTAAAGCATTTACCTGCAGCATTCTGTGCTGCTAGAGCCTCAGCCACACTATCGTTGATTAGTGTCGCTATCTCCGCTGCTGTCATGTTGATGGTACATCGGCCACCAGCACGACCTCCACGTCCTCTTCCTGACATGATTCTTGATATTCACAAATACAAACAATGAGAAATATATCGCATATTAAACATTATTTATGTACAAGTAAGGAAATACAACATCTAATATTTTGAAAATTAAATAAATTGTAAGGCTACAAAATAAATAACTAAAACATTAAACTTCTCATGCTTTTATTGAATGGGGACAACCTTACCCATCTAGGTTTGAAAAGAGAAATAACATAAGCAAAACATGAATGAAAAGGAAAGATATAATAGGAAGATCGTCAAACATCCTCGTCATCGGAAGAAACGTATGATTGTGCATCATCGATCTCCACCGGTTCCTCCTGGGGTGGCTCCTCCTCTAAGGGCTCATCCTCGAAGGGCTCCTCCTCGAAAGGTTCTTCCTCGTCGTCCGAAAGTGGAATATCTTCCGGAAATAGGGCTGCTTGCAGTTGGGCTTCTAAGTGAGTCAGTCTTTCTTGAAGTCCTTTGGCCGCATGGTTTGCCACCTGTAGCTGGGCTTCCAGATTAGCCACTCTCTCCAGATTAGCCACCCTACGCTACTCGGTTCACCCTGATCAACCGAATAATCACTAGAACTAGTCCGGCGCCTTTTGGGCTTCGGGGATGATAAGATAGGTGCATCGTGTCCTGGTGCCTTAGGTGATGGTGGTGGAGTTGACGACATGATCCTGTAATATAACATATAAGTGCCAAACATCCAAGATTTATGACATGTAACTAATGTGTGAGGTTATAGTCTAGTATGCAATCCTAGTTCTCTATAACCAATGTCTCTG
This sequence comes from Smallanthus sonchifolius, assembly GCA_023525975.1. Classification (NCBI taxonomy): domain Eukaryota; kingdom Viridiplantae; phylum Streptophyta; class Magnoliopsida; order Asterales; family Asteraceae; genus Smallanthus; species Smallanthus sonchifolius. The sequence goes on from CM042038.1 coordinate 58,263,773, forward strand.
ATACCAATCTGTCACACCCCAAATTTTCAACTAACGGAGTTTCACCGTTTGGGAAGTGACGAACCAGGATCTCAGACATTAGTTACATTGAACGACTCTACATGGGACTCAAATGAAAATATCATATCAATCAGAGTTAATGCGGAAGCGTAAAGAAAGTAAATGCGCAAAACACACGCGTCCAAAAGAATAGTCAAAAAGTCCAAACCAAACACAAATTAAAATAGTCTAAACAGTTTAATAAAACTTAAATCACAGGTAGAATTACATGCATGTCCTATTGTGTGCACCTGTGCCTTATCTTAAGCGACCTGGGAAAAACATGTAAGAAAATGTCAACACGAGGTTGGTGAGTTCACAGGTTTCAATTTATAGAAGCGTTTAACAGATTAATGTACGTTCAATATATAAATCAATAGGTAGCTAACCCATAATCATGTTAACTAATGCGCTCGCAACCGACAGCTGACTGTTTATATGCCTCCTACCATCATGGTGCATGATTAGGTCAATATTGCACCCGTTCGACCTCCAATCGAGTTAGCGCGACTAACGCGGGTGAGGTTTGTCAAATCCAGTAGTACTACTCAAATTACGTCGCTATGTTCATATTAACGGTCCGATGTGAGGACTTAAAGGATAATGTATACGCATAGTCATACAAGTGATATCATATATGAATTACAAAAATCAAAAAGCATTTACGACATGTTTTCTCCCCCAGTTTTAAAACAGTAAAAAGGGGCCGTGAAAACTCACCTGAATAGCGTAGGCAATATCACACAAGAGATAAGTTGGAACCACGAGTGTAAGTCTCAAAAGACATATAAATGCCCTAAAATTATAAACACATAAATTAGGAACAAGTTGGGATTTGTGATGACGACACGGAAGTTAGAACATCTTAACGCTTTCTAAGGATTTAAGAGTAGACGAACGTGTCTACGAAATTATATAAATTTTTAATATGATCGTTAAGGGAAAAGCGTTACGTGTCGTATGTTAATAAATAATAATAATTAAACAAATACATATATTCGTACGTACGAGTCGTTTACAAAGTTTATAAAAATAATATAATTTAATACATTATTTTTAGGTTCGTCGGATTAACTAATTAATCATTGTGTGAAAAAATAATAAATATATTATTTTTAATCGAGTATGAAAACGAGAGTAAATAATATAAACTATTATATTATTTTTAGTTTAAACGTCACACAAAGTATTTTAACGAGGTGAAATAATATACAAATATATATTATCTAATAGTGGGAGTTACGGGTTAAAAATAATATAAACATATTATTTAAAAGTGGGAATAATAATAATAAAAATATGTTATGAAACCAAACCTAAGCCTACGGGTTGTTTTTCGGATTAAAACTCTTAATATAATAATATAATAATATAATAATATAAGGTTTGATTTTTAATAATTAAGTATAATTAAAAAGTGCCTCTAAAAATAAATGTGGGAGCCCGGTCTCGAACCCGGGTCTCTCCCACACACGCACACTCTCTTAACCAGTCCCGCCCGCTAGGGTATCGCGACATAATCCGGTTTCAATTGGTTTTATCATACAAGTTTAGTGGATCTCTCTTCTCTAACCATCCACGATCGAACCCGTCCCAAATCCAACAGTTTCGGCAAGGATTTAACACAAATGCATAGGGGTTTAGGAAATCAGGGATTTACGAATCTGTGGGTTCGCTTAATTGGAAAAACAACATCTTGAGGGTCATTTAATCACCGAATGAAGATTCAACACCCTAGTTTATGGATTCAGGTTCGATTTGAGAAATTTAGATGATAAAACATGTTTAAATCATAGGGCTTTTGATCACCAAAGAATTGCGAAACTGTTGATATAGTTTAATTGAATCGAGGTGGTGATTAGGATCAAAAACCCCAAATTAGATTATGAACAAACCCTAATTTCCAGATCATTATAAATTCGGTATTAAAAGGTTGAATTAACAGTGGGCTTTCAAAGAGTGATGGATTGCGAACCTATCCACATAAATTAATTGAATTATAATCGTGTCGAGGTTAGGGTTCGATTAACCAGTTCAGACGAAGAACCCTAGTTATCAGATTGCTATGAAATCGATGATAAATGTTCAAATTAGGATGGGGCTTTTAAAGTGTAACTGTTTGCGAAACTAATCATATAGTTCAATTTCGTTTTGATTAACCCTAGGATCGAAACCCCCAAATTGAATAAGGACGAACCCTAGAATTCGGATTTTGAAAAATTCGATGTTAAAATGTTAAATTGATAGAGGGTTTTCACTCTGTGGGTGGTTACGAGTCTACAGGTGTGAATTGATTGGATTAGGAACACGTTTAGAATAGGGTTCGATTAAACTGGTTTCGTATGAACTCTAGAAATTGGTTCATGATTAATTCGGTAATGTAAGCCCTAATTAGGTTAGGGCTTTCATTCTATAGACTAAAACGAATCAGAGGAGTGTTTCAATTACTAGATTGGATGTCGGGTTGATAGTGCTCGACCAAAACTGTGTCCGACTTCGAATTGCTTAGCCCCGGCGGCTCTGGTTGCGTCTCCGAGAAATGTGATATGTGCAAAAGCTTCGCAGGGTCTTGTTTGTCGTGTACAGGAGTTCAATTTGTGAGAGTAATACATGAATTTGTTCTATTTGATAATCGATGTTGATAGGGACGACGGTTACGGGTTTAATGAGCATAATTGGGTTTAATTCGAATCATTAACGGGGTTTAATGCTCTAATGATGAAAGTAAATGACGTAAACATGTAATTCAGTTATTAATTCGAATAGAAATTGGTTATGGAGTTCGAATTTAGATCAAAGCCGCGAGTTTGACTTTCTAAAGTCAAACAGAATCGAATTTTGAGTTGAATTTGACTTTGGGAGTCAACAATTCAAGTATTGGGACTTGGCAAGACTAGTCCCTGTTGTTTAGATCAAACATGTGACAGAAATAGTCCCTAAAGTTTTAGGTTGTATAAACTGGGTTAGGATTTAACGGAATACTTAAAGTGATTGTTAACGAAGTTATCATGAAAAGTCGGGTTGTCACATCATTCAATTTGAATATCCAAAAGAATAAAATGCCCCTGTCGAAACTACTAATTTCGATAGGGCAAAGATGTTTTGGGTGACTTAGAAGTTTCGGGTGCCAAGTTGTTTCGGGTGCCAAGGTGTTTCGGTTGAAGGGTAATTTCGATAGCCACAAGAACAGTTGAGTAAAAAGAAAAAAGAAAACTCAAATATATACACCATTTAAACAAGCTAATCAGGAAGATTAGATTTTATATGAGAGAATAAAATAAAGTTCAACTATACAAAGAATACTTACAGTTTTCTTTTGGAAAAGATCCAACATGAGATCAGATCTGGTCAGTCTCTTGAAACACTTCGTTTTGCAATCGAACTACTGTGAGTCCCTGAAGATAGCTGATATTTGTGCAAAGTAAACCCGAACATTTGTTTGTACATAGATTTCATGTGATTATAAGGCATTTAAGCACGATACAAGGTGTACCCCACATATTGAAATAAAATGGTTTTGAAAACCTATCAATCCTCAAGAAATACCCATATTCATCCTATCATATCTTTCCGGTTAACAGAGTACCATCTCAATAAGTCAAAAATACCGCCAAAATACAATAAGAAATCTAAGGGGATTTAGACTTTGCAAAAATAAAAATATCCAAGTAGATATTAAAAAGGTACGAACATTCTAGATCTTTGCGTAAGCAAAACAAAAGAAGTCGTAAAATTATCCAAGCGGATAGAAAAGGTTGAACACCCGAGATCTTTGTGTAAGCAAAAGAGACGGGGTCAAATCATCCAAGTGGATGGAAAAAAGATGAACACCCGAGATCTTTGTGTAAGCAAAACACATAGGGTCATCGGCGGTAAGTATCGTTACTTTGACGGTCACCTGGCTCATGAATAGGAATCCAACACGTAGGATTGTATCTGATTGAATTGGTTTTCTATTAGGTAAAATGGGTTGGATGTTTCAAGAATGGGTTCAAACACACATGTATGATTTTCTAATAGGTAAAATGGGTTGGATGTTTCACGAATGGGTTCAAACACACATGTATGAATTAAGATTTAGGGTTTCACAATACTTACAAGTTATAACCATATGCCGGGCCTACCAGCTATATTTCAGTAAACACCATCGCTTTTGGTCCATTACATGTTCAAGAGATGTGATCAGACTCTATCATTTCTCAATGGTCGATCCAATTTTCCTGAAACACAAAATTTGATGCCACTTGTAAGATTTAGAATATAGAGCTATGTACAAAGCTTAACAATGCAATTCTTTTCCTTTTTCTTATTAACTATAAACAAAACTTAACGAAGCAATTCTTTTTCCTTTTAACTCATGAATTTCAATTTCTCCCCCAAAAGAGTTGCTTGTAAATAAAAATAAATGTACAGAAAGTAAAATATTTTGGAAATCTTCCCGATTAACAAGTTTAAACATAAAATGATACTATTCACAAGGATTACTGAAAGTTGATCATTCCAAGCATCTCCACCAGTTTTTCAAATCTGGCGGAGTCAAAGGCTTTTGTGAAGATGTCGGCGGTGTGCTTGTCGGTTTTGACTTCAACGATTTTGATTTATTTCTTTTCAACATAGCCACAGATGAAATGGTGTTTGATCTCAACGTGTTTGGTTTTGGAATGTTGAACTGGTTTTTGGTAATGTGGGGAATGGCAGTGTTATCACAAAGGATCGGTGTCTAATGGAATGTGATCCCATAATCAAGCATTTGATGGTATATCCATCTGACTTGGGAGCAACAAAGGGTTGCGGCAATGTATTCGACTTCGGTATTGGATTGGGAAACGGTGGTTTGTTTCTTACATTGCCATGAGACAAGGCAATTGCCAAGGAACTGACAACCCCCCAGAAGTGGACTTGCTGTCTAAGTTGCATCCCCCGTAGTCAGAATCTGAATATGCTACAAGATCAACCATGTTATTTTTAGGATACCAAAGACCAAGTTTTGGCTTATACTTTAAATATCTTAAAATACATTTGACAACAATTAAATGAGAGAGTTTAGGATTAGCCTAAAAGCGTTCACACAAACACACTGCAGACATTATGTCGGGTCTGCTGGCAGTGAGATACGTGAGAGATCCTATCATGGAGAGATAGAGGTGCTGATCAACGCTTTCACCATCCAAATCAGGAGACAGACGATGTCGAACTTCTACAGGAGTTTTGAAGGGATGGGACTCAGTCATTTTGAACTTGGTCAGGATGTCTTTGACATATTTCTTTTGATGAATAAGAAATCCTGACTCTGACTGATCAACTTGCAAACCCAAAAAGAACTTCATTTCCCCATGGAGCTCATTTCAAACTTAGAATGCATCACTTCTTCGAACTCTTTGCACAAGCGGGGATTGGTGGATCCGAAAATGATATCATCAACATAAATTTGCACCAAGATTGTATGCGCACTGTCCTTTCGTTTAAACAGAGTTTGGTCAATTGCTCCTCGTGGGAAACCATTATTAAGCAGATGCTTAGATAATGTCTCATACTGTAAGGCCCCAAACCCGGGACACGTTGGCATACACGTAAGCACAGTAGTAAATGACATCAAATTGTCTCAATAAATGCAGCGGAAAAACAAACCGTCAACATGTGGTCAACGACCCAAATCTCAAACCCAAGTCATTCAAGTACTAATATCTCAATAGTTCAACATCATAACGGAAAATAAATGTCATCACATCAATCACGGTAACCATACGCCATCCAGAAGCCGCCAGCTCACACCTTCTCTTTACCTGAAATACATGCTAAAACTTCAACTACGCTGAGTGAGTTCTATAGTGATTTATTCGGGATCTTATTTTCCCAAAACCGTTATATAAAAGGGTTTAAGTCTCAAAAGATAATAACTCATAAAATGGGTTATAACAAAATGATGGTTTAATATCACCGACGAACAATTTATTCCCGCTTGCCTAATCCAAGGATACCGGCAAACCCAATCACCCGTCTGATCTCGCCAGACACGTTAAATCATTGACTAAAGTCAACCCGATATCAAGCTTGCACTCAATCACCCATCACGCCGAATAAGTACGTGACACGTTCCCATGCACACCATGCATACGCAACAAAAATTAGAATATGTACGCTTAACGCACAATGTCACCGATATTACGATTAATGCCAACAACCTATGCATGTATTCGAGCCCAAAACATTAAATCATTAAAAGTGGGCGATAGAAACTCACCTTTGCTAAACGCAACTCGATCACTAGAACTTGCTAACTTCTCGTGCTCGTCCTTCAACCTCGTACCTAACAATTACACAATACACGAGTCAATACTTGACTCAACGTTCGTCCACTCGCTCACTCACTCACTCGACTATCCCGACATTACGCATGATCGCATGCATACGCATGACGCCATGCAAAAACCCTAATCGCCATGCAACCCGCCCATGCACGTATGCGCACACGTACACGATCATGACAGTCACCGGGCACGTACCGGCTATCTCCGCCTCCCCTCGTGGCTACCAATAACTCCCACCCGGTTCCTGCCACCTCCGGCCATCACCCGCAGCTCCCACGCCCTTCGGCCACCGCTGCCACGGGTCCACCATGCTGTCGTCACGTCGTCTTTGCCCCCATAGGCCTGTCACGGCCATCACCGCGTCACCCCAGCCTCTGTCGGCTTCACACCGATTCTCCCGAGTCTTCAACCGTCGTGAACATCCCCTGGCCGGCACTACCGCTACTGCCGTCGCCACTCCCGACGCCACTGCAGCCCCGCGACCGACCCGCGAGTCCTTCTTCGCTGCTGTCACCACTGGACAACACCCCCTTCGCCACGTCCGGCTATCATGGAGGTCACCACCGTCACGTGTCTGATGTCCCGACCCAAACCGGTCCTTACCCGAGTTCGTTACGCCCACTGGCCACCCATAGTGGGTTCGGCCGAACCTCCCGTAGCCCGAAAACACCCACAAAATGAAAGTGATAATAACGTGCTAGATTTACAAGATTATACCTCTAATCCGGGTGACTCGTGTGGATCGAATCACCAACGAACTCTTCTTCTTCCTACTCACGTATCCTTCGAAACCCTAGAATCATAAAATGGTTATTATGATTATCCAGGACTTAGAACCCATAAACAATAATTAGAGGACTACGATTATACCTTGATTCGAACAAATCACGATGAACGGCCTCTCTCCCTTCTCTTCTCGGCAGCCGTAAGAACACAATGGGGAACCCCCCCTTGTCGTAACACCCTAAAGGGTGTGGGGTTGGACCGGGCTCGGCCCTTGCTCGCTACCGGGCCCCCGATCGGGCTTGACCCATCTTGAAACTTTTACAAACTCCCCCTTTAGGTCTTGACATTTACACCTTAAACCCTGACTAATTATTTATAAAAAAATAACCTGTAATTCCTGTCACATCTCTTTCCTTCGTGAACCGTTATTTACAATCATTACAAACCCGTTTTCTAAACAAAAAACCGGGATGTTACACATACCACGCACGAGGGGCTTGATGAAGCTCGTACAATGCCTTGTCTAGTTTATAAACTCGGTCCGGATAATTAGGATCAATGAAACCAGTTGGCTGCTTGACATACACTTCTTCTTGAACCTTTCCATACAGAAATGCGCTTTTGACATCCATTTGATGAACTGTGAAGTCCATATAGGCTGTATAGGCGAGAAACATTCTTACGGCCTCCAAGCGGGCCACTGGTGCAAAAACTTCTTCAAAATCAATCCCTTTCTCTTGATAAAACCCCTAAACCACCAAACGAGTTTTATTCAAAACCACAATTCCTCCTTCATCCTTTTTGTTGCGAAAGACCTTCAACTTAGAAAACTGTTGTAATTCCTCTTGCATTGCTTCCACCCAGCTATTGTTAAGCAAAGAAACTTTGATGTTTTTAGGTTCAACTTGAGAAATGAAGCAAGTGAATAGACCATCATTCATTGCTTCATAGGCACTATGGGTTTGGACACCTACACTGGGATGGTTCTTGTGAATTCTTAACTGTGGAATCTTATCTTCTTCCAAGAGTTCATCCAGATTTGTAATGTTATTGTTAGGAGGATCAACTTCATCAACAATAGGATCTTCAGTAGATGATTGTGGGGCAACATCCACTATTGGGTGATTGTTGTCTTCAATAGTTTCACTTGTTACACCAGAACCGGAAGAGTCCACATTAGATTCAACATCAGCAGGTGCATGATTCTCTTGTTGAGTAGATGAGGAAGAACTTGGATCATTTGTAGGCCCTAGATTGTTCATAGAAAAGTAAGGATTAGCAGGAGTTAACTCATTTGAAAATACAGGAAGATTAAATGACTTAAACAAAGATTCGACATCAAAAAGCCAATCAGGACCGTCCCCAGCGTCCGTATGATTGCTTTCATGTCAACTGATATCAATGGATTCCAACGCCATCCTCCTTTGCTTGTTGTAAACACGAAAAGCCCTTTGATTAGATGAGTATCCCACAAAATAGCATTCGTCGGCTTTGGCTTCAAACTTGTTCAGCTGGTCCGAAATATTCAGCATCGTGCAAACACAACCAAACTTTCTGAAGAAATCAATAACCGGCTTGCGCTTGTACATGATCTCATAGGGTGTCTTGTTGCAACTTTTGGTGATGAGAACTCGATTTTGCACAAAACATGCAGTATTAACTGCCTCGGCACAAAACGTGACAGGAAGCTTGGAATCAACGATCATAGTTCTTGCAGCTTCTATCAACGTACAGTTTCTTCTTTCAGCTACACCATTTTGTTATGGAGTGCGCGGTGCACTGAATTGCCGAGATATTCCTTTACTTTCACAAAAGGAATCAAGAGTGGCATTCTTGAATTCTATCTCATGATCACTGTGAATAGTCTTCACATTCATATTAAATAGATTCTTAATTTGAAGCAAATGAATCTTCATAATCTCTGGCGTCTCATCTTTCTTGGCCAAGAAGAATACCCAAGTAAACCGAGAGAAGTCATCGGTTACAACCAAACCATAGGATTTACGTCCATGACTAATGACACACACAGAACCAAAAAGATCCATGTGAAGCAATTGAAGAGGTGAATCAATGGAATTTATATTTTTAGGCTTGTGAGTGGATTTGTGTTGCTTGCCCTTGGAACAAGAAAGGCAATGTTCCACAGAAGAGAAGTCCTTCAAAGGAAAACCTATGACGAGGTTTCCTCGAACCAGACGGTTCATGGTTTTGAAATTAACATGTCCCAACCTCTTGTGCCATAGAAATGATTCGTCTTCAGAAGCTTTTAAGAGAAAACATGATTCGATTCCAGAGGGATTGTTCATATCCAGGCTATAAGTATTGAATCTTCTAGGAGATCCCATAAGAATAAGATCTTATGGAATGACCACTCCAGGTTTCAGAATTAGGCATTCTCTTGAGTTAAAAAGGGCACAGAAGTCTTTATCACAGATTTGAGAGACGCTCATCACATTGTATTTTAATTGTGGGACAAAGTTTACATCCTCCAAGCTATTTACACCATTTGACACAGTTCCTTGACCCTCAATCTTCCCTCCTCTTGGATTGTCTGTAAAGGCAACATAGTCTCCGTCCATTGGATGATAATTTTGCAGCAAGTTAAACTCTCTAGTCATATGTCTTGAGCAAACACTATCGACATGCCAAATGTTATCTCCAGTCCTTCTTGGTTGCCCCTATACATATCAAATTATTTAGACATTTTTACCACAACCATTGCTGTCAAGAAGTTTCTTGGTATTATAAGACATTTCTCAAAAATCATAATTAGAATCCTCTTTTAATGAAGTGTGGTCATCATAAAGAACATTATTTTTAACTTTACAAGTTCTTTTCAATCTGTTTTAAATTTTTTAATTATTTTACGCCTAAAATCTCTACTGTGAGAAGACTTAGATTGCACATTTGAATTCAAAGAAATTTTAGGAAATGATTCTTGATTAAGATGGAATGTTGTCAAATTACAACTTTTTGAAATATGATTTGATGCACCACAACTAAAACAGACTTTATCACAAGACTCTTTATCCTGATAATTGTCATCGCATGATGATGAAGATGATTGTGATGTTGACGCATCAGAACATGATGTGACTCTCTCTTCAATAACTTTTTCTTGATGACTTTGTTCTTCCTTTAATATGAAGAATTCCTGATTGCCCATGGTTTCTCGTGGAACACGAGTCACAATAATTCCTGCACTTTTAAACTTTGTAACACAAGGCATAACATTTAAAGATTTAGAAACAAAAGGTAAACCATTTTTAAACTTAGAAATATCATTTCCCAGTCTGTCATGCTCAGAAGGCATAGAACCAAAATACAAATTTTCAACGTGTTCACAAATATCTGGTTTTGACATGGACATATTATTACATTCATCCGACTCAAGTTCATTTAAAACATTTCCCCTACTAGAACTCTCATCACAATCATCTTCTGATCTTACACAATTTGACTCTGCACATGAAGCAAAACTTTGAAAATCTTAACATTTAATGTAATCATCAGCAGATAAAGTGCAAACATAAGGTGTAGGAACATGAGCAACATGCATATCAGCAAATATACCTGACTTAGAATAAGGTGGAGGGTGAAAATTATACCCAAGACCTTCTGTGGCTTTTCTATTAAATTGTTTATCAATTATTCCAAATAAAATTTTCTGATTCGTACCCATGTGTTCAATTTTTAATTTAGCCTTTTCAGCCTTTTGAACTCTCAGTTAAAACTTTATTGTTGTTGGTTTGAGTGTTAAGTTGCACAGTTAAAGATCGGTTTTCTTCAGAGATATCATGATTTTTCTTTATATATAATTTCTCATTTTTAACCACGAAATCATACAGCACCTTAATGTGATCTCGTTCGTCAACCAAGGCTTGGTTGATGAATCTATATTTCTGAATTTCATTTCAACAAGATATAGCATTGCAAAGTTTAGAAATAACCTCAGCTGGTATAGTAGTAAGATCCTCAACTGGCTCAATCATGACACACTTTCCTTTTTCCTCAATGTCTGTCATCAAATCTTTATCAGCTGCTTCACCAGTCTGTTCTCCCCATTGATAGTGTCCATCAGCTTGACAAACAAGAGCTGTGGAGCTGGAAGATGTGTTGGATTTGGGAGAATTAGTTTCTTGCTTTCCAAAGGAGTTCTTCTTCTCATGTTGATCCTTTGATGAAGGCTCCTTGAAGTTCCTAGCAAAATGACCCAGCTGATCACAGTTGTAGCACCTCACCTTCTTTATGTCAAACCCAAGTGTCTTTCCTTGCTTGAATCTATCCGTACCAGTCCTTTTGATGAATCTCTTGGCCCTTAGAGTCAACATTGCCATGCACCAATCAATGTCCATCTTCTCTAAATCATCAGGGTTGATCTGCTCCAAGTAATTTGGTTAAAAACTGACCGGTGTCAAATTTCCAGAAACCAGTGCATCATAGCATGGCGTGAAATGACTCATAATGGGTAGATATTCATCGGGAATCATAGTGGTTGACTTATGTGGAGTAGGGGAACTGATAGATTGAATTCTAGCAGCATATGGTGGAACATCAGTCTGAAAGTAAGACACACTGGAAAAACTTGAACCAGCAATAAGAGCAGTGTTTTGAGACTAATTGGTGGGAGTGACTGCTCCTTTCTTGATTTCAATCTCATAGAACTCAAGGATGCTGTAAAGTTATTGCTATGAAAAATTGCTCAGCTTTTCAGTCTTTTTGATCATGATACGGTTCCATTCCTCAGGAAGAGCATCTAACAGTTTCTTGTTCAACTCCACAGTCGGATACTCAACTCCTATTACTTTCAGTCTTGACACAATACTTGAGAACCGGTTGATTAGGTCAGACATAGTCTCTCCTCTAACACTGTTGAACATCTCACATTGCTTCTTGATGAGATCTCTCTTACTCTCCCTTACTTTAGAGCTTACTTCAAATCTAGTACACAAAGCTACCCATAAGTCTTTGGCTGTGGTGTACTCAGCAAATGTGTTGAAGATATCCATAGGGAGAGCCATAGCAATAGTCTCATAAGCCTTGTTGTCTCGGGTAATCAAAGCAATGTCCTTGTCATCATATTCAGCAACAGTCTTAGGACGCTGGACATCTGCAATAGTGGTAGCGGGTTTGTGAGGACCATCAGTGATTAAGTTTAACAAGGTGTGATCATGAAATTGAAAGAAGGTCTTCATCTTCTTGTTTCATTCATCAAAGTCTCTTGTAGACACCAGAACAGGTGGTTTGCTTCCTCTAGAATACTCATTGGTGCTTGAAGATGCCATAATTCTAGAAAAATAATCCAAATAGTAGCCAGTTTCGGGTGAACAAGGCTGATCGAAACAACCAGTTTCGATTGAACAAGACTGCCCGAAACTCCTAGTTTCGATAGTTTTGATGAAGAAAATGAATCCTGAAACAACTAGTTTCAATGAAGAACACTCAGAAAATCCAGTACAAACAACAGAAACTACTAGTTTCGATAGCCAAATTTTTGGGTGATCAATCTGCACAAATTAGTTTTGAAATAACAGGACAAAAGACTAGTTTCGATGATATCTTCTGTTGGGAATCATGGTACCAGTTTTAACTTTTAAAACTATAGATTATTTAAACCTTTTAAATAAATAAATAAGATATACTTTATTTAGCGGAAGCGATTTAATGAACCAGATCGAATCTGGATTCCTTTCAGTGATCCGATTACACGCGTGAAAACAACATAAAATAACCAACCATAGGGTGTTTAGATTTATACCTTTGACGATAACTAGATCTGTAACACCTTAGTTCAACGAACGTCATGCTAGTTGACTCGTACATGAAAAACTTGCAGCAAAACGTCACACGGATGCACAAAAGGGAGACCGACCACGAGGGTGGTCAGCGACGATGGTGGTGGCTGTTACACGATGGCGCACGGCGGCGGTGTGGTGGCGTCGACATGGAGCTCGCAAGAGGTAGGGGCGCCGATTTGGGGAGTAGGGGATTATGGTTTTAGGTTTGATTATAATGGTATATTTATAACCATTATAATTACACACTGGTCCCTCTGGTATTAACACTTAATACCCCAGTAATAATTAACCTTTAATTATTATAACCCTTGTATTTACTAATCATAATATAATTGGTAAACATTTAATCTTTAAATGTTTAACTGATTAAACATTTATTCCCTCAAATAATTAATTAATCAGATAATTAATTATCACAGTCTCCGACAAATATTTCTCTAAATATTTACTCACCATTTATTATTTCCGTCTTTTGTGAATAATATTTAACAATTAAATATTATGTATATTTTGTTCGTTGCCTAAGGTGTAACTCTTTGGATCGTACCTTAATAGTAACATTGAATTAATTGACAATCGGACATCATATATCCAACAATCTCCACTTGGTCGATTCTTCAGTTAGTCAGTTCAACGTAGACAGTGGTGGACACCTAGCTGCATCTCACTGCCCCTAGCAAGGTATGACGTATTTACAATCGTCAAACTATTTCCTTTTGTACAAGCAACCATTACTTTACAAAACATAACAGTCCTAGTAAGCATTTGTATCCTTTCTGTTTATGGCATTCGTTGAACATGAGACATGGATATAATTCTCCTCTCATATGTGGTTCAACCATTCTTGTTCTCGATCTCCAATTCAAAGTGGTCTAAACAAACTATACTTTTAGTTTGAGCATGGCCATGTGTTTTATACCAGCTTGAATCAACGAGGGAGCTAGAATGTCCAGCTTCTAATTAAAGAAGAACATAATTCCTTTGGCCACGTACAACTCCCACTGAACTTTAGATCACTCCTTATAATACCCTTATTACTGCCTGTTAAGGTACAACGTTAGATAAGATCAAAGAACAACCTTTGGTCACGAAGACTTCTGGTAAGTGCCTCGGGTCGAGGATCGACATATCTTACTTTATTTAAAATATATCAAGATAGGTAAAAATTTGATGTTGCTCGGACGGTCTATATAAAAACTAATATAAAAACCTAACCTAGACTCTCTAGCTTTAAATTTATAAATCTAGACTCAATCTAATACTAGACCACACAACCGGCAAGTGTACCGATCAATGTAGTAAAGCCTAATGAAGTCCGGATGTCGAACCCACGAGACACTAGCGACAACTCTATCTAGACTCTGACTCAACTAACTAAACTGAAATATAATTGGGGGGGATTTGTGTTGTACTTTAATGTAAACTTTCTAACTAACGACACTCAACTATCAAGCAGAACTCTTTTAACGAATTCAAGAATAGGGAAGGCACTACCTAGGTTAAGACTCTTACTTGCAAAGTATAACTTCTATCGGTTCTGGAAACTATGATGGATCTGGGTTCCTAATGAAACAACTCTAGATAACCTAGTGGATTCCTGATCACTCTCGGTCTCGGGATGTCACCAACTCAGCTACCTAAAGCGTACTAAACTCACCAGATGATTGGATCACTTCTCAGGTATTTCCAACTATGACAAGTACCCTAATAGACGGATTACCTCTCAGTCTCACCGCCTACCATACAGTCAAGGAATGCACGGGGTAATCTCAAGCTAACTACTATGATTCGGATAGCAACAATCACTAGACACCTAACACTAACGTCCTCTCAGACTGTTAATACTCGGATTCCTAATGACGAAGACTAAACGACTAATTCTCACCTCTCGGGTATTGAACTAGGACACACATTCACTTCTAATCAGTAATCACTTATGAATTCCTAAGGCTACTACGTCTAGACACCACTTACAATCACAAACCCTAAGATCTATGACCACGAAACGAAGATCAAACTGGCAGACAACCACAATCAACGCAGGAAATCATAAACAACCACACAATCAGCAGTAAACATGCACTAACATCATACAAAATCAACCAAAGATCTTTACTAAATCATAAACCCATCAATTGAATTCAAAAACCGATAAAAATCAAATCTTTAACAAGCAATCATCTTAAACCTAGGCAGTATGCAAAATCTAGCCAACAAACATGTTCAAAACAACCAAAACAGAAGTCATAAACATAGTCATAGGTTCAATTAAACAAAGTAAAGATAAAAGAAGAAGAATCATAAACCGAACGATCACGAATAACCAATTCGGGTTCCAAAACTCCAACTCCTTGCTCCACTAGCCTTCTTCTTCCTCAAAATCGCCAAAAGGCTCTAACTTGACGGCTGGAATCGACTTCAATAAGAATGGGAGAGTCCTAATCTATTTAGCCTTGAAATTAGGTCAAAATTCGCGTTCCTGGGGTCTCTCGCGTACCGCGGGAGGTTTCTGGCAAGTCTCTCGCGTACCTCCAGAGACAAAATAGTCGCGCAGGAAAACTGGTCCCTCGCGTACCGCGAGGGATTTGACCATCACGCCTCGCGTACCGCGAGGACATCCTGGAGATTTGAACTCCTCTCGTCGAGCCACCCCAAATCGATATATTATGGGCCCCGTAACTAATTTTCTAGCTCAAGATATGCCTCTTCTAAGGTTGGGCTCTTTCCCGACTTTTTCCGTTTTCATCCCGGGGTCTCGTGTGCTCGTTTCTTCATAGTTCTTGATCGTTTGAGCTCCAAAGTGACACGATTACCTACAAAACAATACATAACTCAATACTAAACATAAACGACTCAAAACGACTCTAAAACTATACAAAAACGACACGAACTTCAAGGGAAATGCATGTGTGTTTTGCAACACATCAAACATCCCCACACTTAACCTTTTTTCGTCCTCGAAAAAGACCTTTACAATGGAATCACAACTGGAAAACACTTTTAACAATCTTATAAATTTATTAACACAGATATAATCACACGATAAAATGCAACAATTGATATTTCGTTCCGATTAAACCCAACACCAATTATTAAGCCCCCGTTTTGTTCTAAATCCAATTTATACAAGCAGATCAATCTATCTATTTGTCTCACACTTAAAAGCTACAGATCCACCTAATCCCGTCTCAAGGTCATGTTTAGGCACAGGTTAAACCGTATAGATTTCTCCCACCACGTTAAACTAAGATTTACAGGTTTTAGAAATCAAATGAAATATGGAATGAAATGTCAATGAGCACAATCAAATGTATGAATCAACCTCACCTAGTGGTGCGTCTCCCAGGTCACCATCCCAGAAGGTAGCACATAGGATGCAGTTTATCAATTAAGCACATAAGAAATCAACTTAGAGGCGTATCCACAGAGTCACCATCCCCGTGGGAAACACATAAATTAATCTTATTTATCCAACACGTTGATCACTTAAATCCCAACCCATGGGTGTATCAACCAAGTCGCGATCCCGGAGGGTAACACGTAGGTCAAAACTCAAGCTTTCAATCGATTAATTATACTCATTATATGGAATTATGGATTTAGGCGCCACCAAACTCGAATTTATTTTCATAAAAAGAGAGTGGTGTGCCAAAAATTTCAAAAAAACTCTAAATTTTAACTTAACGTGGTACCTATCACCCTATGTTGACAGTTTCAGTATTACCGACACTCTAAGATGATTACCCACAAGATTTCATGAATTTATCAATTAATTTTCCTAAACAACATAAACAGGATATTTAAGCTTTCAAAAAGGCTAGATCTACCAAAACATCACAGACTATACGCGTTTTCTATCATTATTTATTTTAAATTCTACAAGCATTTCCAGTTATACCTATCATCTTCCATTTTGCTTGCAAAAACTCTAATTCAAAGGACATTTTTTTCAAATTTTTCAAATTTTTACCTAAAAATACAAAAATAGACTATTTATAAAAGAAAAACAAACTAAACAAACTAGACTCAAGAGGTTTCCCATCCCCACACTTGAACGACACATTGTCCTCAATGTGAACTAAGAAACAACTAAAAATAAAATTAAAATAAAGACTCAAAAATAAAAGATGGTAAAATGGAAGCGACTTAGCTGGTAATGATAGCAAGATTCTGTGCAGCTTCGTTCTTCCACTTGTGCAACCGTATAGCATTTCCTTCGCGGCTTGCACATCTCACTGACGGGTTGCCTTTACAAACTGGTAATGGTGATGATCAATCCTGCCCGAATGGAGATTGAGTATGGGCGAGATGATAAAACCTGCAAAATAAACCTCAAACATACCCGCAGCATCAAACTGACTCAAATAAAATAAAAAATAAAGACTCGAATGACTTACGAAAAACTAAAAGACTCAAGATAGATGGCATGCAGATAAACGTACTCAACGGGTGGCAAACACATAGACATGAATGCCACAGCAAGTAGATCACCGGTCACGAACAGTTTCTAGGTCTCCCATGGTCGTGGTGGATGATGGATGATGGTAGTGGTGGTCGGATTGTATGAAGGGGGTGGTGAATGATAGTGGTGATATGGATGATAGTGGATGGTGGTGGTGATAACAATGGATGTTGGATAGATGAGGTGGATGGGAGGTGTATGATAATGAAAATGGTGGTGATAAAAGAGTAGTAGTGTTTGTGGTAGTGGTGATAGTGGGTATGGAGAACCATGGGAAACAAAGGAGGAAGGGCAAATCCAGCATTTCCTCGCGTATCGCGAGAAGGGAGGATTCTATTCCTCGCGTACCGCGAGGAACAAAAATCATCGTCGGCCAGGAATTTTGTCCTTCGCGTACCGCGAAGACCTGGACAGATTTTTCTCGCGTACCGCGAGAGGGTGTTCTTCACAGAAAGTTTGGAAAATTTTCCAATTTTTATACTTAGAATATTTTTCACCCATTAAAATTTTTCATTACCCAAACTCACTAAAACCCGTCCCAAGCATAAAAACATATGTAAACATACTTGGAACTTCACTCCCGATGATTTTCCTCACCGAATCAAGCACGAATTCCCTGCACAACACGACACAAACAAAACACATACCAAAAAACATAAAAACAGACACGGACTCACACCAACGAATGCACACAAACTCTACATCCCGGGCACTTGCCCGAGATTCAAGCAAGCCTATCAGGAGGCTTCTCCTTTATGCCGCCCCCATCCGGCCCGTTTAGTATGATTGGTCTACCACCGATTTGACAAACATGGGTGGCAGACCTTAAATTTATTTTTAAAAATGTAAACGGGTCGGTCCACCAATATTTAAACTTACCTGGACCAAACCTGATACGGGGCATGTAGTGCGGTGATTGGTCATCTCCAGTATACTCCTTCCTATGGTCCTTGTATGACCATCCTAGGACCTTCATAACATGCCGGTCCATACGTCTTCTCGCCCTGTCCCGTGGTCGTGCTGATAAGGGTGGCGATCCACCATCTACTTCCTCCACGGGCTCTTGCCTCTCTCTATCTTGGGTGAAAAGTGGTAGGTCCGACACCAGCTCGGTTCGTGGTTCGTTGATAACCTCTTGCACTTTCACCTCTTCTTCTATCCCCACACTTGGCCCTTGATATAGCAAATCTTCAAGGAGCCTTAGATCGCCAAGTGGGTCAAATCCTTCTTCACTAGGAGTCGGCAGGTCCAACAACTCATCACCAAACTCATCCTCCCAGGATGGGACCTGTTCTCCTTCTATCTCCTTCTCTTTCTCTTCCAACTCTAGCAGACCCTCTTCACTAAACATCCATTCCATAGAGTCAGATAAATCCACATCTTCTCGTTCATCTTCATCTAATGACTCATCCTCATCACAGTCACTCCAAGAGAATTCATAAACGCCTGGCCGAGTTTGCTTAAGACCCTGTAGAACCGAGGGTGGGACGAAGAAGTCCATTTTCGTCCTCGGCTCTGTTTGCAATTCTTGCATAACATCGTCCTCACTCCCAACCAATGGATCAACAGGCTGAGATTCCCTAACATCCTCTTCTTCGAATAAACCTGCCAATCCTTCTTCTAGACAATCGCCTTCAGTTGGGGTTTTAGGGATCTCTACTTCTTCTTCTTCAATCAACTCTTCATCTTCACTCCAAAAACTATCATCATCACTATCATCCCCAGAGAAATCATACACACCCGGCCGAATTTGTTTAAGACCCTGCAGGTCCGAGGGTGGGACTACTACGCCCATTTTTGTCCTCGGTTCCGGAGGTGCCTCTTCCTTTTGTAGCTTGATACTTTCTAGCTCATCCATGAGCCTCCCATTTTCTTCTAGAAAGTGTAATTGTTCGGCTCTAGTTATCAGGTGCCATTGAGTGTTCATGATTTCTTGCACCTTCCTTTGCTCTTCGTTGATTGTGTCTTCATCCCTTATTACCTGCATCAACTCATTCTCACAAGACAAGTGTAAAGTATCACAATGAACTATTTGCTCTTGTGTAGAAGACGACAAACAAAAATCAGTATTGCAATCAAGGTCAGAATAATTACCTGGAGGTGGGACTTGTGCTTCACCTTCTGTCACTGTGCTTTGCACGTCGTCCATTGTAGTCCCCAGTATTAACTCCCCCGATGCAGTTTCGATCCCAATTTCATTCCCCTCTTGAT
Source organism: Smallanthus sonchifolius (assembly GCA_023525975.1). Lineage (NCBI taxonomy): Eukaryota > Viridiplantae > Streptophyta > Magnoliopsida > Asterales > Asteraceae > Smallanthus > Smallanthus sonchifolius. The sequence continues at coordinate 58,283,317 of CM042038.1, forward strand.
CGTATACCACACGATCTATATTTGTCGGCCGGTGTGATCCAATACGAGCCATCACTGCTTGGATATCTCTCTCATATTGCTCATTTGCCTCTCTACACCAGGCGTTCAACTCCTCTCGAGTCCTGTATTCCGCACGTGGCTGTACCTGCGGATAGGCATAATCATAGCAGTTTGCGGATTCCCCCGATGAATATGGGCAACGACAAGTAAAATGGGGTCCTCCACAGATTTCACACATAATGAAAAAAAAATTAATAAAGAGAAAAAAAAATTAATTAAACAGACTCAAGATACAAGCTAGACACACTAAAAACAAAGACTCACTAAAGGACACACAAACTAGACTCAACAAAATAGAAAAGACTCAAAACACAAAAGACCAAAAAAAAAAAAAAAAAAAAAAAAAAATCAGATAAGTTCAATCAAAGTTAGATACGCTATCGCCTAAGTGTCCCCGGCAGCGGCGCCAAAAACTTGATGTTGCTCGGACGGTCTATATAAAAACTAATATAAAAACCTAACCTAGACTCTCTAGCTTTAAATTTATAAATCTAGACTCAATCTAATACTAGACCACACAACCGGCAAGTGTACCGATCAATGTAGTAAAGCCTAATGAAGTCCGGATGTCGAACCCACGAGACACTAGCGACAACTCTATCTAGACTCTGACTCAACTAACTAAACTGAAATATAATTGGGGGGGATTTGTGTTGTACTTTAATGTAAACTTTCTAACTAACGACACTCAACTATCAAGCAGAACTCTTTTAACGAATTCAAGAATAGGGAAGGCACTACCTAGGTTAAGACTCTTACTTGCAAAGTATAACTTCTATCGGTTCTGGAAACTATGATGGATCTGGGTTCCTAATGAAACAACTCTAGATAACCTAGTGGATTCCTGATCACTCTCGGTCTCGGGATGTCACCAACTCAGCTACCTAAAGCGTACTAAACTCACCAGATGATTGGATCACTTCTCAGGTATTTCCAACTATGACAAGTACCCTAATAGACGGATTACCTCTCAGTCTCACCGCCTACCATACAGTCAAGGAATGCACGGGGTAATCTCAAGCTAACTACTATGATTCGGATAGCAACAATCACTAGACACCTAACACTAACGTCCTCTCAGACTGTTAATACTCGGATTCCTAATGACGAAGACTAAACGACTAATTCTCACCTCTCGGGTATTGAACTAGGACACACATTCACTTCTAATCAGTAATCACTTATGAATTCCTAAGGCTACTACGTCTAGACACCACTTACAATCACAAACCCTAAGATCTATGACCACGAAACGAAGATCAAACTGGCAGACAACCACAATCAACGCAGGAAATCATAAACAACCACACAATCAGCAGTAAACATGCACTAACATCATACAAAATCAACCAAAGATCTTTACTAAATCATAAACCCATCAATTGAATTCAAAAACCGATAAAAATCAAATCTTTAACAAGCAATCATCTTAAACCTAGGCAGTATGCAAAATCTAGCCAACAAACATGTTCAAAACAACCAAAACAGAAGTCATAAACATAGTCATAGGTTCAATTAAACAAAGTAAAGATAAAAGAAGAAGAATCATAAACCGAACGATCACGAATAACCAATTCGGGTTCCAAAACTCCAACTCCTTGCTCCACTAGCCTTCTTCTTCCTCAAAATCGCCAAAAGGCTCTAACTTGACGGCTGGAATCGACTTCAATAAGAATGGGAGAGTCCTAATCTATTTAGCCTTGAAATTAGGTCAAAATTCGCGTTCCTGGGGTCTCTCGCGTACCGCGGGAGGTTTCTGGCAAGTCTCTCGCGTACCTCCAGAGACAAAATAGTCGCGCAGGAAAACTGGTCCCTCGCGTACCGCGAGGGATTTGACCATCACGCCTCGCGTACCGCGAGGACATCCTGGAGATTTGAACTCCTCTCGTCGAGCCACCCCAAATCGATATATTATGGGCCCCGTAACTAATTTTCTAGCTCAAGATATGCCTCTTCTAAGGTTGGGCTCTTTCCCGACTTTTTCCGTTTTCATCCCGGGGTCTCGTGTGCTCGTTTCTTCATAGTTCTTGATCGTTTGAGCTCCAAAGTGACACGATTACCTACAAAACAATACATAACTCAATACTAAACATAAACGACTCAAAACGACTCTAAAACTATACAAAAACGACACGAACTTCAAGGGAAATGCATGTGTGTTTTGCAACACATCAATATCAATCCATGAAGATAGTTTTGAAACGAGTTACGTCCAATAATTATTCTCTAATAATGAATATGGCCACCAAATTCTTGGTCTTCCATTCATAATGAACCAACCATACGATTCACAGTAGTCTTATGTTCAGATTGATTCTGATGAATCTGATCGACTACGGGTATTTAGAATAATCTAAATATTCAAGGATTTCTAAAACGTATAAACTGTCGAACACAGTAACATCTAATTATAATTCATTTAACCATTTGTTGGAGCATGATCTGTGACAACAAGCCTTGCAATAGATTAGTCTTTATGTTTATAGTTTTGCATGTTTTGTGTTTGTAATAGTTAAGTTTGCTAAGGCGAACTTAATAAGTTTGCCTGGTATAGTTGATGCGAACTTAACAAGTTCGCCTGAACTAAATGTGGCGAACTTATTAAGTTCGCATGTTTCAGTATGTGTTGTCTATAAATAGTTCAAGAGTTGTTCTCATTTGAAACTTCTGCATTTGTAACTAGAACTACTCTGTGTTTACTGTTTGATTGATAATTCAAGAAGCTTTTTATGAAATCGTGTCTTGTGTGATTGTATTGCGTTCGTGACTATTCGAGACATAAGTATACGTAAGGATTCCGCACTTCGTGTACGTATTATGTGTTTTACAGCAGAGATCGATCGGTAGACCCATTGTGACTTACAAGTGGTATCAGAGATTTTGCTCTTGATTAGCTACTGTTCTTTGACATTGTCTCGATTGATTTTTCACAACAAGATGGAGATTTTCTAAAGTTTCTGTGTTCTTGAGAAGTTTGCGACTTTTTGGACTGAATTTTGATTGATTTCTTTATTTTTGGTGTTGTTTTACCAAAATTGATCCGTTAGAAGTGTTCTAAATCAATATTTGAAGAATCCTACGAAAGGAATTTCTCTAATTCATTCTAAATCAAGATTTATGGAAATTTTCAGACTTGTTCATGCGTTTGGGTGTTAGAACAATCTTCCTTGTTCTTCAGTTGATATAGGCGAACTTGTCTATTCTGTTACGGGCGAACTTGTCAAGCGAACTTGTTAAGTTCGCTGGATTCAAGTTAGGCGAACTTAGGAGGCGAAATTGTTAAGTTCGCTTCATACAGAAAGTTGTAAAAAATTTTCTAAGTGTTGAAGTGTGTTCAAAGATGTCGTCTACTTCTAATCAAGTGAACAATATGACTCACTTACTGAATCATGACAATGAGATTGGAACTCCAACTAAGTCACCAAGGCTTATGAATCTCAAAGATTATTCTAATTGGAAAAGTTGATTTAAAAATTATGTTAATATCAATGACACGAGTTTGTGGATTCCTATTAGTGAGGGATATAGTCATCCTGTTCATCGTCATATGGGTGTGTCGGATACACCAAAACCAATTTCAGCTCTTAATGATGATAAAAGGAAGTTGTATGATCGTGAAAAGAAAGCTCTTGCAGCTTTATCCATGTGTTTACCTCTGATATATACCATACTTTCAAAAAGTTCAAGACTTCTCGTGAACTTTGGGAAGGTTTGGATTAAAAGATGTGAAGGTAGCACAGATATCAAGAAGAGCATAAAAGAATTGTTAAAGAAACATTTTAGTGTTTTTAAACACTTTGAGGGTGAATCAGTGGATGAACTCATGTAAAGATATTATCATCTTATAAGTTAAATGGTCAACAATGACATCACCTACAAAAATAAGAAGATTCTTGAAAAGTTCTTGGATGCTTTACCAGCACATTTTGAGATGTACACAATAGTGATCAAAGAACAATTTGGATTTGATGATCTTATTCTTGAAGATTTGATGGGAAAGATTCAATCATATGATTTGCATAAACAAAAGAAAGACATAGTTTATCAAGATCCAAGCATTTATTTTGGGAAAGGTACATCGTCATCAAAATCTGGTGGAGTTGCTTTGTTTTCGGGAGAGTCGTCTGATGTTCCTAAAGACTATTCTTGTCAAGAAAATACATGTTTTTTTTGCTTCAGATTCTGGATGTTCAACTCATAGCAAGAATGAAGTTCATTCGTGTTCTACTAAAGTGTCTTCATCTGCAGCTAATGATATGATGGCAATGATTGCATCATTTTTAACCTCTTATGAAAAATTTATTGGTGGTAAGATCACTGATCTTGATATGATTGAGGAGGATTTTAAAAAGCTAGATAAAGATACTTTGGAAGAAATGAATATTCAGTGGAACATGTCATTGTGGTTGAGACAAGGAAAAGATCACTTGAAGAGAACTGGGAAGAAGTTCATTGGGGCATCAAGCAAAACCAAGATGGGAATGGATAAGTCTAAGGTGAAGTGTTATAATTGTCAGGAGTTTGGTCATTTTGCTCGAGAATGTACTAAACCAAGAAATCAAAATCAAGGACCTTCAAACTCTCAAGGCAATCAAAACAAACAGAGTACTTCCATAGCTTTGATATCTCAACAAGATGAAAATTACGACTGGGGTATTCATTTGGAAGATATTGTGGCTCATGTTAGTTAAGCTTTTCTGGCTGAAGTTCATCATGAAGACGGAATTGAAAGTAGTTCTTCTGATAGTGACTCTACAGATTCTGGGAGTGTACATGAAAGTGAAGAGTTAGTGCCTCAGATGAGTGAACCAAAGTTTTCAAATGAAGATTTACTGAATGACAGAGCTGTTGGAAAGGTTATAGAAAAGATTGCAGAGATGTTAGCTGAAGGAAATGCATTCATGGCCGATTCTAAGCAGGTAAAACAGGTTGATTCTTGTTTAAAATGCATTGATTTTGAATTCAAAATTACGAGATTGTGTAATGATAACAAGAATCTCATCTGTGACATGAAAGCAATGTACACCTCGAACCAAACTTTGAAGGATAATGAAACAGTTTTGAAAACTAAAATTGAATCTCTAAAAGATGATATTAAAGTTTTGCAAACCAAAGTAAATGAACAAGCATTTCTTCTCGATGTGTCATACTCTGAGTATGAAAAGAAAATTAATGAACTTGCTGTGTCTCAGATAGAGGTAACAAAATTGTTACGCAAGCTTGAGTGTTATAAGAATTCCAGTTTCTTGTTGGAATATTATAATGATAAAGCTTCGGGTGAAAAGGTTATTGGTGGGGTTGGTTCTTGTCCTTCTTTTGATGATACAGAGATTGGGGGTGGTGTTGGTTATTTTCCACCCTTTAATGCAAATTATACCCCATGTTTCATTGAAGAAGTTTTGGTTGAAGATCTGGAACCAAAAACTGTGTTGAACATAAATCATGTTACTGGTAATGACATGGTATATGATGATTCAACTGATAATGATGTGTTTGATTCAGAAAAAGTTGAAGGCATAGTGAAAGAGTGTAAGTATGTGGAACCCGTTGTGATGAAAACAGTGACAAGAGACAGGTGCATTCTAACTAAACCAGATGATCTGAGTGAACAACCAAAACCTAAATCTACTTTTAAACCAGTTAAACCGTTTGTAAGTGGTGGTTTTGATTCACAAGAGACAAACGAGATTGAGAATATCTCAACTCGTGATTTTTGTAAAAAGAAACTTGAAGAGGAAACTCATAAGGTTGTTCATTCTTCAAACACTATTTCTCAGTGTTCATCATCTACTTCATTCAAGGTTCAGAAAGGAAAGTATGTCCGTGTCTACAAGGAAAAATGTTCTTGTTTTCATTGTGGTACTGTTGGTCATATCTTGAAAGATTGTCCAAATAAGAACTTAGGGAAGCGTCTGGATAATCCAAAGTTGGCACGTCCTTTTGTGAATCCACCAGCAAAATTTGTAAGTAAGAATGTGGATAGTGGTGTAAAGAAGCCAAGTGTTCAGACTGCTTCTGATTCTTTGAAAGTTGTGAAGAAGGTTGAGTCAATTTGTGAGTCTACTCAACCAAAAGAAAATTTGTCTAGACCACAAAGACGTCGAAGAAATAAACGTTTGAGAAAACTTCTCGACCAACCAGTGGTAAATGACAAGGTTGAGGTGGTGAGTGAGACTGACAAGGTTCAGGTTACATCAAAGTGGAAACCTAAATCCACTGTTTCTATTTCAGGGAAACAATCTCCTAAAATTCAGGAGAAATTTGATTGTGTATTGAAGGAACTTGTTTATTTTGATGAATTAGCCCGACCCAAGACCATAATGGCTTGGGTCTCTATTACTAACTAATCTTTTCTCTTTGTGTGTAGGGAACTCCAAGGAGGATTGTTGGCAACCAATGGTATGTTGACAGTGGATACTCTCGGCACATGACGGGTAATCTTAATTTATTGGAAAATGTGAAAGAAATTCAGGGAGGATACGTTGCTTTTGCGGGCAAGAAAGGAGGAAATATTTCTGGCCAAGGAACTGTATTGAATGGGAGATTGAGCTTTGAGAAAGTCAACTATGTTGAGCAGCTAGAACATAATCTGTTATCTGCTTCGTAAGTCTGTGATAAAGATTTCTCATTTCATTTTAATAACTCAGAATGTTTGGTTCTAAAGCCGGGATTTGTGATACCTGAAGATTGGATACTTATGTGAGCTCCTCGAAAGAATGATACATATATGCTTGACATGAGCTCAGCAACGACAACGTCATCTGTTCCAACTTGTCTTCTTTCGAATGCTTCCGAGTCCAATTCAACTTTGAGGCACCGAAAAATGGCTCATATAAATTTCAGAAAAATGAACTATCTTGTCAAGAATGGGTTGATTTCTGGTGTCCCAGTTATGAGATTTCATGTGAATGAAGACTGTATTCCATGCAAGAAAGGGAAGCAGCACAGGAAGTCTTATCTTTCAAAGTTGACTAATTCAATTGTGACACCTTTAGAGTTGTTTCATATGGATTTGTTCGTACCTATTAGTGTTAAGAGTGAAGGCGACAAATCTTATTGTTTGGTTGTGACTGATGATTACTCGAGGTTTTCTTGGGTAAATTTTCTTGCTTCTAAGGATGAAATTGTTCCTAATTGTAGGACTTGAGAAATTGTTCAACTTGCAAGTCAGGAGAATTCGGAGTGACAACGGCACAGAATTCAAGAATGGGAATTTGGGTTTATTCTGTTTGAAGAAGGGTATTCATCATGAATTCAGTGCTCCTTATGTTTCTCAACAGAATGGTGTTGCTGAACGGAATAATCGAACTCTTATTGAGACTGCTCGTACTATGTTATCTGATTCAAAGTTGTCGGTTACTTTTTGGGCAGAGGCAGTAAATACATCTTGTCATGTTCTCAATAGAGTTTTGACCGTGAAGAAACACAACAAAACTTGTTATGAATTGATGAACAATCGAAAGCCTAATCTGGCGTATCTTTTGCCCTTTGGGAATCCACCTTCTTAAAGACTCGCGATGTTCCTACTAAATTCAGCTCGAAGGCGATTGAGGGAATTTTCTTGGGACATGTTGCTAATTCTCATAATAAGAGACTGTTTAACAAAGAATCACGTCAAATTGAAGAATGGTTTCATATTGATTGTGATAATCATTCTGTTCCTTAGGATGCAAAAGGTCCTTCTTGGGCATTTGATTATGATGCATTATTCAGATCTTTCAATGTTACTCCTGCAATTTCTCCTGCTAAAGCTGAAATACTCTATCAATCCTACTACAATGATGATTTAAATGTCGATCCTCGTTCGGTTATTCTGATTGTGGATACTCCTTCAGTTGATCCGAATGTAGCTTCAACTTCGGGTACAACACAACATGATGACTCTGACGATGATGAAACTGTGTTCCAGGAGTCTTCAAATGATATCCAGAACTTAGTTGATGATTCATCAGCATCGGCATCAGTTGAGGGGGAGTTGCCTTCAAATCTTGATGCTGTTATTCAAGCTTCCGATATTCCTCAATCTCGTGTGCATAAGAATCATCCAACTGACAATATTATTGGTGATTTGAATGCCGGTGTTCAAACGAGGCATCGTACACTTGCAGAAAATTCATGTTTGTATGCTCAGATTGTGGATACAGGTATCTTGGAGACATGTTTACATGCTTGCTTTATTTCTCAAACAGAACCTAAGAATGTGGTTGAGGCTTTGGATGATGATTGTTGGATTGAGGCCATGTTGGAAGACTTGGCTCAATTTGATAAATTACATGTTTGGGATTTGGTTGACTTACCCAAGGGTTCAAGATCTATTGGCACAAACTGGGTTTTCAAATGCAAACGCGATGATCGTGGAGTTGTGGTACGTAATAAGGCAAGACTTGTTGTCCAAGGTTTTAATCAGCAAGAAGGTGTTGATTACACCGAAGTTTATGCTCCAGTTGCGAGGATTGAGGCGATACGTTTGTTTCTTGCTTATGCTTCTTTTAAGGGTTTCAAAGTTTTTCAATTGGACGTCAAAAGTGCTTTTCCGTATGGAAAGGTAAAGGAAGAGGTATACGTGAAGTAGCCGCCTGGTTTTGAAGATCCCAAGTTTCATGAAAAGGTGTTTAAATTGAATAAAGCGTTATATGGTCTTCATCAGGCTCCTCGTGCTTGGTACGAAACTCTGTCTGTGCATTTACTTGAGAATGGATTTAAGCGTGGTCAAATTGACTCTACCCTTTTCATCAGAAAAGCAAGGGGAGATTTATTACTTGTTCAAATTTATGTTGATGACATAATCTTTGGATCGACGAATGTTGATCTATGTAAAGACTTTGAAAGAGTGATGAAGTTGAAATTCGAGATGAGCAGCATGGGAGAATTATCGTTCTTTTTGGGTCTTCAGGTTGATCAAAAGGAGGATGGTTTTTATATTCATCACACAAAGTATGTTGCTGATATTCTCAAGAAGTTTGATATGGAAAATGCTTCAGCTTTAACACTCCAATTCCAGTTAATCACAAACTAGATTCTGACCTGAAAGGGAAAGAGGTGGATTGTCGATTATACAGAGGAATGATCGGGTCTTTAATGTATCTGAAAGCATCACGTCCAGATATTATGTTCATAGTATGCTTGTGTTCGAGATTTCAGTCTAAGCCGAAGGAATCTCATTTGATTGCTGTAAAACGGATTTTTAGATACTTAAAGGGTAAACCAAGGTTGGGATTATGGTATCCAATTAATTCTGACTTTGATTTTAAAGCTTTAACAGATTCAGATTATGGAGGTTGCGGTTTGGACAGAAAAATAACATCTGGTGGTTGCCAATTTCTAGGAAATAGACTTGTGTCCTGGCAATGCAAAAAGCAAACCTCAGTTGCAATTTTAACATGTGCGGCAGAATATATTGCAGCAGCCAGTTGTTGCTCCCAAATCCTATGGATTCAACAGCAGTTGAGGGATTATGGTTTGAACTTTATAGGGACACCAATGATGGTTGACAACACAGCCACCATGTTGATCACAACAAATCCTGTGAAACATTCAAAAACAAAGCAAATAGAGATTCGACATCATTTTATTCGTGATTGTGCATAGAAGAAGCTGATAGAGTTGGTGAAAGTCCATACGGATGACAATTATGCTGACTTGTTTACCAAAGCATTCGATCGTTCACGGTTTGAATTTCTTACTCAAATGATTGGTATGCTTAATCCAACATGACAAAGGTTTTTCATGGAAGTTTTTTCTTTTAGTTTTATAGATTATTTAAAAGTAAATAGTTTTATGCTTTATTTTTAGCTAGTTTTCTTGCTTTCTGAAAAACTCAAAAAAATTTGGAAAAGATAAAATCGGCACTGCTTGAAGTTAGAGAAGAAATGATAGTACATCAGTAGGTGATCACATATTCATGACCATAGATTAACTACCTGATGTCTGTATTTATGATTGTGCTTACTTGATTTGATCTAAACTTCTAAAGTTTGCATAAACAGGAAATGATAGCTTCATGACTGCATGACATTTTATATAATCTTTTAATTTGGATATTTGCATGTGATTTGAATTTTAAGTAGGCTAGAAGCATTTTTAGTCCATTAGTAATGTGAAAACATAATGATCTATGTTACAATTGTGATTTGAACCCATGGTATGCCGGGTGTGTGTATTAAAAGATCATTATTAGATAAAGAATATGAGACTTTAAGTATTTCATGAGAACAGTATCGGACTATATTGATTAGCACAATATTTCAGTTCACTTTACTGCCCATGTCCCGAAAAACATGCAATGTGAAGTTGGACTAAGATATGTCTCTGACAACTTGTTGGAACATATACTCACCCTTGGATCAATTATCTTGATTCCATTGAATATATCCAGATAACAGTTGGATCACATTACCCAGTATCATTGAGTCAATCAATTCCTTGATCATTCTTCTGTTAATACGAATCATGATATTTCATCCAAAACCAAGCTATATGAATCATTCTGATTCAATATATCCTTCAGGATCTGATTTCATTTATTTGCTAATTGAGATAGTCTCATCCTGGAGATTGATCTAAACTTTGCATAAGTCTCAATATGTCTTGAAGATAGTGCAATTTACACATTGTCTTCATATAAATGGTACTAACTCACAAGAACGTGGGATAAAAACGCTTGTATTTTCAAATCTTATAATACTGACAATTTGAATTGACATGTAGTATATTGCAAATTCGGTATGAATAAGTTAGCATGTCATGACCTGATCTTGTTCACTTTGAAGTTTATCACGTATCATTTCATAAATTTCTAAAAAGGAATATTCAAAGATCATGAAAAAGAAAGATGTGATATCTGTGAGTTGTTAGTGTTTGAATAGAAATTTCAAAAGATTTAATAGTTTCTGAAAACATGATTTGTTAGATCTGAGAAATTGTTTGCTGAAATATGATAAAATGATGAACAAATTGTTTGTTTGTTGAGCCAGGTATCTGTGAATATACAGAATGCCATAGGTCAACCCTTAGATTTGCTAGGGATTTTATATTCAGAATGGGTATGTGATACATCAAAGATACCGATATGATCTTCTTACTCGCAGTGTTTGATCAAAAATATGTGATTCTGTATGTACAGAGAAAAACCAAAAAGATTTTGATTTTAGTTGTTATATTGTTACTGCTTTAATCCATTAAGAAAAATTCAAAAAGATTTTAGTGTGTTTTAGCTGAAATGTTTGAAAAATCCAAAAATATGTTCTTTACTTGTTCATTTATTTTTTCTAGGAAAAATTCAAAAAGATTTTGTTTTAATCTTCCATGAAAAATTCTTATAATTTTGGATTAAGTTGTGTACATGTTGCAAGGTGAATGGATTGTCGGAAAAGGTGCAAAAAGGAAGAATTTCAAAATTTTGCTAAGTGTTGACATAGGCGAACTTGCTATGTTCGCTTATTATGTTCGCCTGTTGTAGCGAACTTGTTAAGTTCGCTTAGCTTGGCGAACTTAACCTGATGCGTATATAACGGTTTGGGCGAACTTGAGCATTCACTTGTTGATTTTGACTTGTGCGAACTTATTGAGCGACTTTACCTATTCTGGTCATTATGATCAGTTAGCTAAACTTCCTCGAGTGACTAGGAATATATATGATAGTCGTCAGAAGTCTTTCGGCTATTAATGCTACTCAATCTGCACTTGATAGAGAATTTGTTTATTCTTTGATCATAACACTTGATCCTTCACAATCTACTAGTCCTCAGGTGAATCCTCCAGTATCCAAATCTCATGATGAGGCTGGTCCTTCTACAAGAGATGCTAGTGCTGACCGTATACAAGCCTTGGAGACACAGGTTTCAGGCTTACAATCTCAAGTAGATGAGTTGCTTGCTAGAGAGGTCCAGCATGCTCAGACTATTCTTGATCAAAACAAGGTGCTTGCAGAGATGCAAATCCTTATTAATCAGTTGGTTGAGCGTCTTGACGCTCAGGGGGAGAAGGCTCAGAATGATAAAACTACTTGTCATGGTATTGGTATTCAGAAGAATCCAGATGATGATGATGAACCAAGTGCTGGTGATGGTTTAGGTGAGCGTCACCACGTTGTATCTAATCCTTCATTAACTCAGGGGGAGTCGGAGGTTATGGTGGAAGCCAATATGATGACTAGTGGTGACAAAGAAGCTAATGATGCTGACATGTTAGATAATTCTTTGTTCTTTAAGGATTCTGATATGGATGAAGCTGACAAAATTGAATGCTTGATAGATTTGGATGATCTTTCTAATGGTGATGATACAGAAGAGGAAGGATTAGAGGAAGGAGATATTGTTGAGGTAGAGCTGGAGTGTGATGATAAGAAAGTTGTTTACAAAGGATGTGAAGGATTAATTGATACAAATGTGTTTGAAGATGATGTAATTCCTGAAAGGTTTTCAGAAGGAGTTGTAGAATCTGATGCATCTGATCCTGATCTAGAAAAACAAAACTCTAACTCTGCTGAAGTTTGCCTAAAGATACAGAAATGTATAAGAATACTGGAATGACTAAGGCACAATGGGTGGAAATGGTGAAGATTTGGAGAGATAACTTACCAGTTGCTCCAGTGTCGCCAGTGCAAAAGCAGAGATATGTAAACAAAGATAAATGCTCTGGAAGAATAATAAGTTGGTTTTATGAAGCTGAGTTCAAGTTATTCGCTTTGAAGAGAACAGATGGAGTTCAGTATTTGAAGCCTAGTCTTAAATACTTTAACTCTTTACCGAGATCTGAAGTCAATGGGTTATAAACAAAGCCCTTGATCAACAGATCGAATAATGGAATAGCTGACTCGATTGCTAACTTGATAAGAATGGAAGGAGGTTCTGGAAAGTATGAAAGACTGAAACCTTAACAGGGAAGAAGAGTAAAAGAAGTAGATCCTGTTACTCAAAAGGTGACATGGAGATACAAGTTTAAACCTGTGAGATCAGTACCGAAGATTCCATTGAAACTGATTCCTTATGATTGTCTACATGATCTTAAATGGTGGTACGTTGGGAGAGTTTGTGATAGAAGACTTGAATGGCAAGGTTATAGTGAGATTCTTTGATGCTATGAACCTCGTTAACTTTTCAAGGTCTGATCAGAATATGCTAAAGCGTAGAGAGATCATGTATACTGATGAATGTAGAGAGCAGGCATTACAGTACAAGAAGGTGTTGGATATGTGTCTGAAACACAGAATATGTGCAGGGAGCTCGTTGCCAAAGAATTGGAAGAACAAGACTTGAAGATAAAGACCAAGCTGTTGTCAAGGGGGAGTCTGTTGGAGCATGATCTGTGAAAACAAGCCTTGCAATAGATTAGTCTTTATGTTTATAGTTTTGCATGTTTTGTGTTTGTAATAGTTAAGTTTGCTCAAGCGAACTTAATAAGTTCGCCTGATATAGTTGAGGCGAACTTGTACTAAATGTGGCGAACTTATTAAGTTCGCTTATTTCAGTATGTGTTGTCTATAAATAGTTCAAGAGTTGTTCTCATTTGAAACTTCTGCATTTGTAACTAGAACTACTCTGTGTTTACTGTTTGTTTGATAATACAAGATGCTTTTTATGAAATCATGTCTTGTGTGATTGTATTGCGTTCATGACTATTCGAGACATACGTATACGTAAGGATTCCGCACTTCGTGTACGTATTATGTGTTTTACAGAAGAGATCGATTGGTAGACCCGTTAGGACTTACACCATTAAATCATTAATAAAAACCAATGTAACTGAATAATTCGAAAGCACCAAATACTAAATAAAGATCAAATCCATTGTCTAGCAAATATACGGCCTATCTTGTCATCATGCTCCTCATGTTTAGAATGAGGCATAGACTTAGTGAACGGGTCCGCTAGATTTTAATCTGTGTGAACTTTATTTAATACGATGTCTCCCCGTTCTATTATATACTGGATATAATGAAATCTCCTGAGTATGTACTTCGTGTTGTGGTGTGACCTTGGTTCTTTAGCTTGAGCAATAGCACCAGTATTGTCACATAGTATCTCGATTGGTTTATGAATACTAGGAATTACTCCGAGATCAGCAACGAACTTCTTCATCCAAGCAGCCTCCTTCGTAGCTTCTGAAGCAGCAATATATTCTGATTCGGTGGTGGATTGTGCAAAAACACTTTGATTAATAATTTTCCAAGTAATCGCACCACCATTTAGAACAAAAACAAATCCCGTTTGTGATCGAGAATCATCTCGATCTGTCTGGAAGCTAGCATCAGTGTAACATTTAACATCTAGTTCTTCTTCCAGTCCTCCGTATATCAAGAACATATCCTTAGTCCTTCTCAAGTATTTAAGAATGTTCTTTACAGCTATCCAGTGACGCTCACCAGGATTCTGTTGATATATGCTTGTCATGCTTAAAGCATACGATACGTCAGGTCTAGTACATAGCATGGCATACATGATCGAACCAATCGCAGAAGAATATGGAACCTTTTCCATTTTCTTCTTGTCCTCGTTAGACTAAGGGCATTGTTTGTTATTCAGTATGGTTCAATGTGCCATAAGCAAGGATCCTCTCATAGATTCTTGCATGAAAAACGTTGAATGACCTTATCAATATATGTACTTTGACTTAAACCTATAAGAAGCTTTGATCTATCCCTATAGATCTTTATTCCCAGAATATAAGCAACTTTACCAAGATCTTTCATCGCGAAACATTTTCCTAACAAAGACTTTACGTCGTTTAGCATAGGAATATGGTTTCCAATGAGCAGTATGCCATCTACATACAGAATCAGAAAAGTCATATGGCTCCCACTTGCCTCCTTGTAAACACATGGTCTATCTTCGTTCTTGACAAAACCAAACCCTTTGATTTTCTGGTCAAAGCGAAGATTCCAGCTTCTGGATGCCTGCTTTAATCCATAAATGGATTTGTTCAACTTGCATACCTTATTAGGATTTTTCGGATCTTCAAAACCTCCCGGTTAAACCATATAGACATCTTCAGTAAGACGTCCATTTAGGAACGCGGTTTTGACATCCATTTGCCATATCTCGTAGTCATAATACGCGGCAATGGCAAGTAGGATCCTAATAGACTTAAGCATAGCTACAAGTGAGAATGTTTCATCATAATCAATTCCTTGAGTCTGAGTAAAACCTTTCGCTACTAGCCTAGCTTTAAAGGTTTGCACATTTCCATCCATGTCGATTTTCTTCTTGAAAATACATTTACTTCCTACTGTCCGACTCTCGAGAGGAAGATCAACCAAGTCCCATACATGGTTGTCGTGCATGGATTGGATTTCAGCATCCGTGGTTTCAAGCCACTTCGTAGATTCTGAATCTAAGATTGCATATTTGTAACTAGTGGGCTCTGCCTGATCAACTATCAGGACATCGTCAGTCTGGTGAATCCTGATATACCGGTCGGGTTCATGACGATCTCTAGTACTTCTTCGAACTGTTTGTGTTACAGCTGAATCTTGAACATTTCCAGATTCAGTTTTAGCAGTTTCATGCTGAATGACAGGTTCAGATTGTGGTTCTTGGATCTCATCCATATCCATACGGTTGTCTCCAATCCCTCTCGCAAGAAGTTCTTTCTCTAAGAAAGTAGCTCTGTGTTTAATGAAAACACGATTTTCAAAAGTATTGTAGAAGTAGTAACCGATTGTTTTAGGGTATCCGACGAAAACAACTTTATCGGCATGGGGATTTAGTTTATCTGTAGATTCACTTGCAACATATGCGTTACATCCCCAAACCCTAAGGTAGGACACTTTAGGTTTTTCCTCATGCCAAATCTCATAAGGAGTTTTGTCCACCTTCTTAGTAGGAGCTAGATTTATGATTCTTGTGGCAGTCTTAAGAGCAAAACTCCAGAAGGAGTGTGGGAGGTTTGTAACACATCATAGACCGTACCATATCTAATAGAGTTCGATTTCTCCTTTCGGATACACCGTTAAGTTGAGGTGTTCCTGGTGGAGACAACTGAGAAATGATCCCACATTTCTTTAGATGTTCGTCAAACTCTAGACTAAGATATTCACCACCTAGATCCGATCGAAGCATCTTAATCGTCTTACCAAGTTGATTATGTACTTCGTTCTGGTACTGTTTGAACATTTCAAACGTTTCATGTTTATGCTTCATAAGATAAACATAACCATATCTACTGAAATCATCAGTAATGTCACAAAGTATCTCTCTCCACTTCTGGTCATTGTTCTGAATGGACCACATACATCAGTATGTATAAGTCCTAACAGATCCTTCGCCCTTTGACCGATGCCGGCAAAAGGAGCCTTGGTTAGCTTTCCACTTAAATATGATTCGCAATCATCAAATGACTCTTGACCTGTAGAATTCAGAATTCCGGCGGTCTGGAGTTTCTTCATGTTATTCTTGTTTATGTGTCCAAGTCTATAATTCCATAGATACGTGTCGTTGAAATCATATTTCATACGTTTGGAGGAGGTATTAAGTATGGTGTTATTATCATGGACTTCTATCTCATAGATTCCATTGTAAGCCTTTATAGAAAAGTAAAACAAACCATTCAAATATGCAGAATTGAAATCATTGTCAAAAGCATAAATAAATCATTGTTCTCGCAAAGCGGAAACTGAAACAATATTCCTAGTCAAAATAGGAATATAATAAACATTGTTCAAAACAAGTTCTAATCCAGAAGGAAGTAGAAGAGTATATTCTCATACAGCCTTCACAACAACCTTTTGTCCATTTCTCACATGGAGCTCCAAGTCACCTTGCTTCAGTTTTCTAACCTTCCTTAGTCCCTGCAAATCGTTAC
The DNA here is from genome assembly GCA_023525975.1 of Smallanthus sonchifolius. NCBI lineage: Eukaryota > Viridiplantae > Streptophyta > Magnoliopsida > Asterales > Asteraceae > Smallanthus > Smallanthus sonchifolius. The sequence continues at coordinate 58,300,177 of CM042038.1, forward strand.
AAATGTGATAACCACATCCAGTGTCAAACACCCAAGATTTGCTACACATAGAGAAGATCTCGATAATAAACATACCTGAGGACTGTCCTCCAACAGACCTTTTCTGCTTCAACTCGGCTAGCTATTTTGGGCAATTCCTCTTCCAGTGTCCGGTTTCATCACAATGAAAACACTTGACATTCTTTAGAGGTTTCTTGGCAACAGCTTTGCCTTTGCGCTTATTCTTGGAGCTTTTCTTGCCTTTTCCCTTGGCTTCAGATTTCCTGACTCGACCTTCTTTGATCATTAGCACTGAACCAGACTTAGCAGGAGTTGGTATATTAATCTCAGCAGTCTTCAGCAACATATGCAACTTAGAAATTGTCTTATCCTAAGCATTCATATTGTAATTCAAAGTGAATTGATCATATGATTTTGGTAGTGAGTTGAGGATTATGTCCCCGGCCAATTCATTGCTTAAAGGGGATTCAAGAAGCACTAGATAATCAATATATCCCTTCATTTTCAGTACATGTGTACTGACCGAAGAACCTTCTTGCATGCGACAGCTTATAAGTGATCTCATCACCTCGAAGCGTTCATGACGTGCATGCTGGTGGAACATTTCCTGTAGTTGCTTAATCATGTCGTATGCAGGCATATCCACCAGATTCTTTTGATGTTCTGGTATCATGGATGCCAGCATCAAGCAAGAGACCTTGATAGAGTCATCAACATGTTTATCCCAGGTCTTACGGGCTTAGCCCGTAGTGGCAGCTGGTTCTTCTAGGATTGGTCCTTCAAGAACATACAGTTTCTTCTCAGCCTTGATAACAATTGTCAAGTTTTAGTACCAGTCCATCAAGTTGGAATTGTTAAGCTTATCCTTCTCAAGTATAGATTTTAGGGAGAAAGAGGAATTTGAATTCGATTCGTTAGACATCTACAAAATTAAAAATAAGTTTTTAGTATTTTCATGCATAGATTTCCTAATAAAATTTATGACCCAATTGCAAAAATTATATAATTAGGAATGAGATCCCGGTTCCCCATGTCTCAGTGAATGGCTGAGCACTCTCCACTGGCATAGCTAGACAGGTAGGTAACGATTACCAATTGCATCAACTATACAACTCTCGGTTTGAGGGGCATGACGAGTAATGTCAAGCTTTGGATACGTTTTCCCTCAACTACGCCCACTTAAACAACTTAAGTGATATTTTTCCTTCAATTTAACCGTAGACCCGGCCTAAGTAACTCAGGAATCACGGTTCTACCTTCAACTAAAACCGTAGGACCGGATGCAAGGTAATTCACTAACACCGGGGTTTCGGATAAATTAGTTGAAGTGTTACGATTAAGGATGGCGTAGCAATATCGATTTTATATTGTGATTTCTTTAATTTTTTTAATATTATCATTTCGAGTAAAAAAACATTTTGGTCGACGAGCAGCATGATACAAGTCGCGCAATTTTAGTAAACCAATTTTACTAATTATTAGTTCGTGAAACACTTTCAACACTCGACACGATCCAATTTCAAATACCCTATTATTCGAAATTGGTCATTTGTCGCGAACTGATTTTAAACTAATCAACTCTTTAATTAATTTAAAAATCATTTTAAATAAAAACTTTTTAAATTTAAAACTTGTTTTTACTTTTAAATGAAACACTTTTATTTAATTACCTTTCCGAGAAAATGGTAGGATCATGTATTACAAGATGATTATGTTTAGTTGAGATTGGCGAAAACAATCACAACTATGCAAAGTAACAAGAACAATTATAATACTAATAAATGCAGTTTGTATTAATCTTCAGAGTTTACAAGTTACAGAGAAAACTATGTGAAAGCTTTACTTTTACAACGAACGATTACAATACTTATAGTAACTTAGAATCAAGACAGACCCTTAATTTTAAGGATCAGATCAAACACAGACCGTTGATCTTGTACACTAGAAGCTATACTACAATGTGAATACAACAAAAGACTACAAAAGTTAACTTTATCCAAACGTCTTCTTAAGGCATCATTGCTTGGATACATGGAAGAAGAGCGTTGTCTTTTATTTTCTACACGAGTGATATTCTTTCTGCATATGATGTATCAGAGTTGCAGCAGAAAGTTGTCAGGAGTAAAGTTCTATCAACAGCAACGTTTAATTTTTAGCAAATAAGGCTATCCGCAGCATAGTTGTTGATCAGCAGCAAAACTAAACTATCCACAACATTGACACTTATCCGTAGCAACTTCAGTGTTAAGCTTCATAGTCCGCAACATTTGTACTTATTGAGTTTTGTAGCTATCAATCTTTTTCTCTACAAAATAAACAATTTATCTATCTCGTCATTTTTAAATTGTGTCATAGCCTCTTGGATCCTTGTTGGGATTGTCAAAAGGAATTTTAGACAAAGATTTGATGTCCCTTCTTGGCATGCTAAAGATGGCCTTGCTGGAACATCTCATTTTGTTTCCTTTGACATCCACCGGTGTATATTCATCCTTGAAAGCATGGTAGGACCATTTGACAAGAGGAAGGTGGGATTGGAGTGGTTTTGCATCGATTACAACATATTTGCTAGGATTGAAGTGATGTTTAATCACTAGCATAAGATGCCTCCCACTTTCATTGTCAGACTCATGAGCTTCACCCAGCTCCAAAATCTTCTTCAAATCAAAGTCATGAAGTTGCATTACCTCATCCACAAACTTGTGTATTGATCTCTTCATCTCTTCCTTTCCTCTAAACACTTCAAACCACTAATCTGATTCACTATAAATCCATTGAAAAATCTCTCTTGATTCTTTAGATGTGGTAGGAGGTTTAATTTTCTTTTTAGGAGGCGGTTGATGAGAGGGAGCTGGGTGAGAGGATTAGGACTTTTTGGGAGAGGATGAGTGTGTTGTAGAAGGGTGAGATGGATTTTTTGGATAGAAGGAAGAGAGGTTGAGGGAGTAGTCTTGGGTTTCTTTGGTTTTCTTTCCTCTGTGGAGGTGTCTACCCTCTTCCAGAACTTTTCTTCTTCAATCTCTCTTCTTCGTCCTTTTTCACCTTTCTGTAGAGGACTTGTAGGTTTACGAAACTCATGGGACCTCTTGCCTTCAGGAAGTCCATCATAGCCTTCGTTTCTTCATGAGTTCTTACATTGAAGGCAATGGCTTTCCTAGATTTCTGTCTGGATCTTTCTTCTTCTTCAACCCTTTTCTTGTTAGCCATTTCTCCTTGTTGACCCATGAAGGCTCTGTATATTTCTTTATTGGAGAGTTTCTCAATGTAGTCTGCATCCTCACCTTGAGAAATGAGAACTGCTATCCACTCCTCCCTCATTTCTTTAGCCAGTTCAAAATCAGTGATCCTGAACTTAGCATCTTCAGCCTTCTTCCTTTCTATCTCTTCATCTGATTTATTTAGTTGTTCCTGTAGCTGGAGAGCTAGAGCTTCATCTTCTTCTATTTGTGAAGCTACAGGAATCTTACTTTTGTTTGCATCTAAAGATTTTGCATGGAGCTAAATCTGTTGTTCTTTGAAGAGCATGGCAGCTTTCCTTTCTTAAGCCTTTTTCAGTTCAGCCATCTCTCCTTCTTCTCTTTCTCTTCCTTTTCTTTCCACCTCTTTCTTTTATTCTTCAAACCTTTTCTCTTCTTCTTCTGTCATAATCTTCTTCCCTTTGTCTTTATTGGATGCCTCGGCTTCAGCTTCAGCTTCATGGATCACAATAGCAGATGTGGGAGTTGCTATTGAGACCTCAGCATTAGCTTCATTGGCAAGTTGTGGAGTTGACAAACGATGGGCATTTTCTTCATGTTCTCCCATTACTGATGTCCACTCTGCATAACTTTCAGTCTTTCTCTTCTTCTAGACTCCTCTTCTGTATTCAGAATGACAGTTGGAGAAGAGGGAAGAGACAGGTCTGAATCAGAATCATCCATTGCTATCCAACCCTCATTTTCAAGGAAAGTTTTGACAATAAGGTTCATCTCTTGACTTCTCTTTGAGTTTATTTTGCAGATGTGAGACCTTAGTTCAAACACTTTGAAAAGGAAGTTAGGATTGAGTAGTAGGATTTCTTGGATGTTGTTAATTGTGAAAGTTGATCCATCACACAAGAAAAAATTAAACCTAGAAGGGTCAGCACTAGACCAACCATGAACATCCAAGCCTCTAACCACCTCATTATATAGATATCTTCGTAAACATAGAACTTGTTCTTCAGTCAGAATATTGCTTCTTATCAACCTCTGACTTTCTCTTTCTTCAGCTGCTCTTGAGGACTCTACTAGTTCATCCTCAAGACTGCGATAAGCAAATTTCTTAGCTTCTTCAAGAACCTTCTCAAATCGAGGCTTGCTGTCTTCACATATATCATGAAAGTGTTCAATGGCAAGCCAGGCATATAGATCCTTGGAGGTGTTAATGCATTCAGTTAGGTGTAGGGAATAGACATCAAATAGATTTATGTTGTTCCAATTATGTTCCTGAACTTCAGCAAACTCCCACCCAATCCAAAATCATTCAAATATACCATCATATCCCCATGCCAGAATGGAGTCAAACTCCAAGTTGTTTGTTGTTAAAGAGTGTTGAGGGGATATGACTTGCCTTGAGATACTTGCAACCGATTCAAGTATCTGGACTGTAGTTTCTTTCTCTTCTTCCTCGATCTCCATCTCCTCATGGAAAACTTCATCTACAGCCCTTGCAACTAACTTCCAATCCTCAGAGATCTCTTCCTCTTCATCTCTTGAGTCTGGCAAATCATGAACTTGAATAAAGGTAGACTGGAATAGTATTCTTTGAAAAGCTTCCAGCTCTTTTATACACTCAAAACTGTCAATGTCATCTTTATTTTACATTTTCTCCCCCTTTTTGGTTGCATCAGTGCATATAGATGGGTCTATTTGAGTGCCCACTGATACAAGAGAAGGAAGAGTCAATGTTGGGCATTGATGGGCTTCATGCATAGAGACTTGGTGTCTTAGTTTAGACACTTCAGCCTCCAACATAGCAACCTTGGCCGTCAATTCCAAATTTTATAGTTTCAGACTGTCCTCATCCACATATGTGGAATCCTTGGAACAAGATTGGGGCTTAGGCCTAGCCTCTGCATCCCCATCACCCTGGTTTTCTTAGCTCTTGGGATTCCTCTCAATGAATAATGTTTCAAAAGAAACATTTTCATTGTAAGTTGCCATGGTTGGGGACTTAGTGATGTTATCACTGTCCTCCTAGTCAATTGATGGACCAGGAGTAGTGATAGTCCCTTCCAGATTCACTCTATCAAACCTCCCAGAGTGAACCTTCTCAGGTGATGAACTTGGGCTGGGTACATTAGCAGTCAAGTCAATCAGTACCTCTGAGATAGTGGCAGTTGGAAAAGGTACATCATTTTGACTAGGTGCCTCCGCACTTAAGTTCAAAGAAGAAACAAAATGTATGGGCTCAGCTGGATTTTCTAGGGATCCAGGATGTGATCCTGATCCTAATAGGGATCCTTCCAAGGAAGTTTCCCTACTAATGTGGCTATCCCTTTTGATATTCTCATCAGAGTGTAGTGACTCTAGACGAGGGCTTTTAGGTTGGAGTTGGGCCTCTGAGCCAAGAATAGAAGGATTCTTCTTGCCCTTTTTCTTTTTCCTGGTGTAACTTGCCTCAATTGGGGCCCTTTGTTCCAGTTGGGCTTGAAGAGTGGGGGTGAGTATTTGATGCACCTGTGCACCCTCAATAGGTTGCACAAGGGTTCGCACAAGGGAAACAGCTGTTAGCTCAGGCTGTGAGGTGGAGGGGTTGGATCAGTTTTAACTGGGACTGTTGAACTGTCATCTTGGGTTCTTTGTATGTTCAGCATTGTAGATAACAATGGAACATTAACCCCTGAGAACCTTTCTGAAACAGTTCTCATACTTTTGAAAATATTATTTTTGTACCCCCAATTACATAGACTCTTGCAGCTTTAGAAAGATTTTGTATTTCATTATTAAACACTTCTTGTAAGAATCTAGGATACATGTAAAAAGATTGTTTTGCCCATTCTTTAAGGTTGTACCTCAGAACCTCAAAAACCAAGTGAGAAAAGTTGAAATCTTAGGTTGTTATCATGCCATGTACTGCAGAAGCTAATCTTGAGTTGAGTTGATGCCAACCACTCCTCTTTTGAGATATGCATTGAAGAAGAGTGGGGCAAAGATACTTCCATGGGGGACCTAGTAGAGCTTTCTCTATTGTGTACTCCTCTTGATTTCCTATATACCCAAGGGACACAAAGGTCCTCGTGTATTCATCCTTTGTGTAGGAGTTGGCCGCACCTTCATCTTAAAGCTTGAGGTGTTTTCTAAGGGTTGCTTCAGAGATGATGATATCCTTGCCGTATACATTTGCATTGATTTGCGGAATCCCCTGTTCGGTTGAGTAGATGGCAAAGTTCCAGAAGTCTTCCATATGGGATATGTAGATTATTTGATTGACTGTCAGAGCAAAGTAAATTTTTTATTGATACAGAAAGTCGAGCATATCATCAAACACTTCTGACTTCTTGCCCTTGACAAGATACGCCGTTAGATTGTGGTAAGTTGAAAACTTGTCATTTGGGTTGTTGATGTCAATGTTTGCCATGGTGAGAAAGTTTAGAGGGAATGGTGAGGCTTTGAAAGTTGGTTAGAGGCTTGATTGCTTTGAATGCTTGAGAGTCTGAGTGAAAAGATGAAATTTAGGTCAGAATTGAATGTGATGAGGTGAAGGAGGGAATTTGATTTTGTTATAACGGAAAAGGGGATGAGCAGTGCTTCCTTGTACCGTACAAACTTTTTACTTTACACTATCTTACAGCTGTAACACACTGTAGAAGTCATGGTGAATATTGAAAGTAGCTTTTACAGCGGGTAAAAGTTAATTTTTGACCCATTTTTATCCATCTGCAGCAAACTTGGTTGTTGCGGATGGTTATAACAATCAGCAGCAAACTTGGTTGCTGCTGATGGATGTAATGATCCGTAGCAAAGGGTGTTGCTGCTGATTGCCTTAAAGCTATCCGCAGCAAACTTGTTCCTACGGATGACTAAAAGCAATCAGCAGCAAAAACTTTTGCTGCTGGTGACTAAATCTATTAGCAACAACCATAGATGAAATCATCAAAATTTCCTTAAGTGTTTTTTTTTTTTTTTAATTTTTCAGAAGATTATTTATTACACCGGATTGAAGAAAAAGATTTTAATCAAAGTTCATCATGCCAATGGATTAAACTAGATATCTAAATCTACCTTCATCAAAGGCTTTTGTAAATAAGTCGTCATATTGCTCATTGGTATGAACTTTGTTTAAAATAATTCTTCTTTCCTCAGCTTGATCTCTAATAAAATGATGCCTGATGTCAATGTGTTTTGTCGTGGAATGTTGCACTGGATTGTTGGTAATTGAGATGACACTCTTGTTGTCAATATGAATGGGAGTTGCCATGAATGTTACCCCATAGTCCAACATTTGTTTTTGTATCCAGATGACTTGTGCACAGCAACTGGAAGCTACAATGTATTCTGCTTCTGTTGTAGATGTTGACACACATGTTTGCTTCTTGCATTGCCAGGAAATTAGTCTTCCTCCCAAAAATTGGCATCCTCCTGAAGTGAACTTTTTGTCTAGATTGCATCCACCATAGTCATTGTCAGTATATGCATACAAATTGAATTTTACATTCTTTGAGTACCAAAGCCCTAGTCCTTGAGCTCCCTTCAGATATCTGAAAATTCTCTTAACTGCTTGAAAGTGTGAGACCTTTGGAGCTACTTGAAATCTTGCACATAGACAAACTGCAAACATGATGTCTAGTTTTGAAGCTGTTAGATACATGAGAGATCCAATCATTGCCCTGTACTGATGTTGCTCAGTGTCTTATCCGTTTTTGTCTAGGGACAGTTGATGGTGCACTTGGATTGGAGTTCTTACAACAGAGCAATCAACCATTTTGAATCTGTCCAAAATGCTTTTGACATATTTGGTTTGGCTGATGAAGATTACATTTAAGACTTGTTTAACTTGACCCAGAAAGAAATTTAGTTCACCCATTGAACTCATTTCAAATTTTGAGTGCATTAGGACCTCAAAGTCTTTGCATAACTTCTTCCTTGTTGATCCAAAGATGATATCATCTACATAGATTTATACCAGTAAAATTTCTCCCCCTTCATCTTTGATAAACAAAGTCCGGTCAATGGCACCTCTTCTGAAGTTGTTGTTGAGTAGATATCCTGACAAAGTCTCATACCAAACTCTTGGGGCTTGGTGTAGTCCATATAAGGCCTTATCCAACTTGAAGACTTTGTTTAGATGAGCAGGATCTACAAAGCCTGGAGGTTGTTTGACATATACTTCTTCACCAATCTTCCCATATAGAAAATCACTTTTGACATCCATTTGATACACAGTAAAGTTCTTGGATGCAGCATATGCTAGGAAGATTCTTATAGCCTTTAATCTTGCAACAGATACAAAGACTTCATCATAATCAATTCCTTCTTCCTGAGTGTAACCTTGAGCTTCCAGTCTAGCTTTGTTTTTTATAACAATCCCTCTCTCATCTTACTTGTTTCTGAAGACCCACCTTGTGCCTATAGCAGTTTATCCTGGTGGTAGGTCGACTAAGGTCCACACTACTTCCCTCTTGAATTGCAGCAATTCTTCTTGCATTGATTCGATCCAACTGTTGTGTTGCAAGGCTTTATCTATCTTCTTAGGTTCAACTTGAGACAGAAAGCATGAGTATAAACATATATTGGCTTCATGGGACTTTCTTCTTTTTTGAACTTATTGTTGAAGATTGCCAATTACATTTTCTAAAGGATGTTCTTAGTTGATTCTTTGAGTTGGAACCACCTCCAAACTGATTCCCTGGTCGAGGTTGCTATGATTTTGATTAGGAACATCTTCATTAGAGTTTGTTGCAAATGAATCTTCAACAACATCTTCATTTCCCATGAGATCAACACCCTCTTCAACCTCATCTTCATCTTCTTCAGCAGCAGTAGATGTCTCATTGTCAACTGCAGAGTTGTCAATGTTCCCATTTTGATTTTCATTTTCAGTTAGACTGTTGTTTGTAACATTTGAGTTGTTTGTTATAGCTTCACTGGCTTCAATAGAATCCACAACAGATGGAGGATTAATAGATGGTCTTTTGATTCAAACAGATGGACCATTGAAACAAAGTCTGTGGTCTTCATTGGCTGAGGAGACTTGCTCTTTGGAAGATGAAGATTCCATATTTGAGAAAATAAGAGGCTCAAATATTTGAGTGAAAGAGTCAATATCAAATAACCAGTCTGGCCCTTTTCCTTGTTCACGTGGAATGTGTTCCCTACATTCCACATTAGCTGATTCTTCCACTATTCTTGTTCTAGAAATGAATACCCTGTAGGCTTTGATTTGAGATGAGTACCCTACAAAGTATCCTTCATCTGATTTTACACCAAATTTTGGAAGAACACCACTGGTTATGAGAATAGTACATAGACATCTAAAAGGGTTTAGAAATCCAATGTAGGGAACTCTATTAAACCATAATTCATAAGGTGTCTTGTTGAGAGGCTTGACAATCAGAACTCTATTTTATACATAACAAGTTGTACTAACTGCCTCAGCCCAGAATGTGAGAGGTAGTTTTGAGTCAGCCAACATGGATCTAGCAGACTCAATTAGAGTTATGTTTCTTCTTTCAGCTACCCCATTTTGTTGTGATCTTCTTCGAGCACTATATTATCTTTGAATGCCTTTACTTTCACAGAAACAGTTCAAGATATGATTCTTAAATTATGTACCTTGATCACATCTTATGGTCTTGACTTTCTAATTGCTTTGATTCTCAACCTTAAGAATGTAAGATTTAAGAATCTCAGCAGTTTCATCTTTGGTTCTCAAGAAGTATACCCAAGAGAATCTGGTGTAGTCATCTGTTATCACCAGACAATATGACTTCTTACCCATGGACATGGCATTTATAGGACCAAATAGATCCATATGTAGCAATTTTAGAGGAGAGTCATTTGAGTTTAAAGTCTTGGGATTGTGAGAACTCTTGTGTTGCTTTCCCTTTAGGCAAGCTACAGAGTGATCATCAAGTTGGATATCCTTATCAGGTAGTCCTCTTACTAGATTTCCTTTGACTAACTTGTTGATGGTTTTGACATTTACATGGCTTAATCTCCTATGCCATAGTGCAGACTCATCAACTGATGCCTTGGATAGAAAGCAAGATACACTCCCATATGGAGAGACCTTGTTCATGTCCAGAATATATAAATTGCCTTGTCTTTGAGCAGTCAACAGTGTATTCTCTGGAGGGGGTTTGCTTAACCCAGGAGAAAGAACAAAACATTCTTTGTCTATGAAAAGCATCCAGTGCTTCTGATCACAAATTTGAGATACACTCATGAGATTGAACTCTAACTCTTTTACAAAGTTGACCCTTTCAATACTCATTCTTTCATTTGACACAGTTCCTTGTCAAGTGATGGAACCTCCTTTTGAATCACTTCCAAAGGCAACATATCCTTCATAAAAGCTTCTGAAGTCTAAGAGAATGGATCTATTGCCTGTCATGTGCCTGGAACAACCATTGTCTACTACCTAGGTGTTATCCTTGTCACCTGATTGTTCCTACACATGAGAGAGATCTAGTTAGAAAGAGGCACCCAAGAGCTTACAATCTTGGGAAAAGTAAATGTTTTGAAGTCAAAGTTTTCAGCAGGCTGGCATTCAACTGATCCAACAAGAATGCATTGAGGGGTTGAAATTGTTGACTTTGCTTTCCATCTTTGAGTCACTTTCCCTTCTCTTTTCACATTATCAGCAGCAGTTTTGTTTGCTGCGGATGGTTTCACTTTGTGAGCAGCACTTTTGTTTGTTGCTGATGGCTTTATCTTGTTAGCAGTAGATTTGATTCCTACTGAAGGCTTTTGCTTGTTCTTTATTCCTTTTGGCTTCAAATGTTCATCAGTAATCTTGATTGGTGCTGATGATTCAACACTTTCTTTCCTTTGCTTCTTGATCTTTCTGTTGAAGATGGGTTTTTTCTTGAGGAGCTCTTCTATATACCTATTTTTTGTTTATTAGGCAGGATCTTGGCTGTTGATGCTTTGGAAAACTGGTTGAAGGGATTGAATTCACACTTTACGGTAAAGTGGTTTGATTTTCCACAGATGATGCATGATTGTTGAACCTTTGGAGTTTGTTGAGCAGCATGTTTCCTTGGTGGAGAGAGAAACCTTCTAAACTGACTTGTTCTTGCTTCATAGCTTCTTACCTTTTTGTTCTTTTGCATTTTCTCAAAAGCTTGTTGTTTGAGATTTCTTTGCTGCTGAATGTAATAGAAGCAACTGCTTGTAGTGTGGTTGTATTTGCCATAAACAAAACATGACTTGGTAATCTTATCTCTCTGAAAGTACACATAGTCCTTTCTTTGAAAAAGATCTTTAAAATTTCTGGGATGATTTTTGTTGTGTTCAAAGGTGGCTTCCTTTAATGTTTTCTGTACATATGGAGTTCTATCTTCAGATGTTGGACAGATGTCAAACACTTTTCTTTCTGGACTAGCTTTGTGGGCTTTGAGTGTGGAGGAATGTCCCTTTTCAATTTTCAGTTTTCTTCCTTCTAGAGGATAGCTGATTTTGATTTGCTTAAATGGATGTGAAACTGGTACGGAAGAAATAAAAGGACTAGGGCCATTTGTTTCAATGACTTCCCCAGATTTTGTGGTTTCCAGAATTACCTCATTTGTAGGAAGTAGTGGGGCTTCACTAGTTTCAGTGGTTTCTGTGAAATCTGAGCATATGGACTTAGATTCAGTTGAAGTGCTACATTCTTCCACAACTACTTCTTCTTTGAGAGGATCAAGATTTCGATTTGCTTTATCAAGATTTGTGAGATTGAAATTTGGTTCATGTATTGCTACATAGTCAGCAGGAGGTGGGACAGATTTGTATTGCTCAGCTTGGTACCCGAGACCAATAGTTACCCTTTCATGAATTTGAGCATCCAAAAGTCTTTGCAACTTTTTGGATGCAAATTCATACTTCTCAACATGAACCTTTTGATCTACCAGTTTAGCTCTTGTAGCTTTTATCTTAACCAATAGATCATCAATCTGAGTTTCGAGATTTGTTTGTTCATGTTTTAATGATGAAATCTCTTTCTTTAGACAGTTAACTTTTCCTTTATAACTGTTTTCCACCTTTTTAAATTCACATTTCATTTTGATCTATTAAATTTTGGTTATGCTTTCTATATCCTAAGAACTTATCAATGCAAGCTTGAGAGCAAAGATGTTCAAATACCTAAGGTGGTATCTCAGTAGTGTCTTCCATAAAAGCTTGGTTACTTGTGTATAATTCTTAATACAGAAAGCTCTAGTTAAAGTCAGTTGTTCCAACCTGTTGAGCTGCACAGGCTGCAGTTTGAGCAGGGATGTTTTGACCTGCTAGACCTTGATGTGTCTGTCTTTATTGTGCAGCAGCTGGGTTTGCCTTTGGTGCTTTACTTTCTCTGGAAAAGTGACCAAGTTGGTTACAGTTGTAACATATTATCATGCTTTTGTCTAAGCCTACTCTGGTGTTGGAGTTGTTGCCTAGAATGGGTCTTCCTGTTCTGGAGTAGAACCGTTTTGTTCTAATGGTCAACATAGCATATGAATGTTTTATGTCCATTTCTTCTAGATCATCTAGATGAAAGTGCTCCAGATCTTCTTTGATTAAGAACATATTGTTTGAAGCATCAGAGACAAAGGCAGCTGAGTTGTTACTTTGAGGAGGGGCTTCGAGAAGAAATGGTGAGTTGTTTACTTGAGAGATGGGAGTGTGAGGGTGTGTGACAATGGGAGGATAGTAATTGCTGGAACTTGCATGGTCAGAATGTAATGCAGGGGAAGTGGTGGAGGGTAAGGGTGATGGTGAAGGTGAATGACCTGATCTTCTTTCTCTAGCTTGAATCATCTCCAGCTCATATGTCTTCAACATGCCAAACAGCTCAGTCATTGGGTTTTCAGTTCTTTTGATTAACACTGTGTATAGTGTCCAGCAACTTGGGAGAGATGTGGTTAACTTTTTGAGAATATCCTCATTCTCAAGCTTTACCTTAGAGCACTGCAGCTCTCCCACGAAATAGGTGTACATGTTATACTGAGTGGTAAGAGACTCACCATCTTTGTAAAAAAAAATTTCATATTGTTGGTTTAGAATATCTCTCCTGTTCTCCTTGACTTCTTCAGACCCAACAAACATTTTTTCAAGAGCTTCCCATAGCTCTTTAGCAGTCTTGTATTCTCTGAAGTTGTGGAAGATTTCATTTGGTAAGCACGTCTGTATGGCTTCCAGAGCTTTGAAGTCTACTTCCATCTTCTTGATATCTTCTTCTGAGTACTTTAAAAATTCCTTTGGGATAGATGGACCTACAGAATCAGCAGAGGTCATCATAGGTACATAAGGACCTTCTTGTATGGATCTCCACATTCCATATTCTTGGAAGCAGAAGAAGCTTTCCATTCTATTCTTCCACATATCATAGTCTTCTCCAGACACCGGTCTTGGTGGTCTGTGAAGGCTTCATTATCATCAAATCCAGTGTTTTGAGACATACTTTTGACAGATGATTTATAACAGAACCAGATAGTGATTAAACAAGTGTGAGTTTGTTTAATCTGAGAGTCAAAGTTCTGATACCACTTGTAGAATTGTGTATTACAAGATGATTCTATTTAGTTGAGATTGGGGGAAATAATCACAACTATGCAAAGTAACAAGAACAATGATAATACTAATAAATGCAGTTTGTATTAATCTACAGAGTTTACAAGTTACAGAGAAAACTATGTGAAAGCTCTACTTTTACAATGAACGATTACAATACTTATAGTAACTTAGAATCAAGACAGACCCTTGATTTTAAGGATCAGATCAAACACAGACCGTTGATCTTGTACACTAGAAGCTATACTACAATGTGAATACAGCAAAACACTATAAAAGTTAACTTTATCCAAACGTCTTCTTTAGGCATCAATGCTTGGATACTTGGAAGGAGAGAGTTGTCTATTATTTTCTGCACCTGTGATATTCTTTCTGCATATGATGTGTCAGAGTTGCAGCAGAAAGTTGCCAGGAGTAAAGTTCTATCAGTAGCAACGTTTAATTTTTAGCAAATAAGGCTATCCGCAGCATAGTTGTTGATCAGCAGCAAAACTAAACTATCCGCAGCATAGACACTTATCTGCAGCAACTTTAGTGTTAAGCTTCATAGTCCGCAGCATTTGTACTTAGTGAGTTTTGTAGCTATCAGTCTTTATCTCTACAAAAATAAAAAATTTAATTATCTCGTCGTTTTTAAATTATGTCAAAAAAATTTATTAAAAATTTGCGGTTTAATTATTATCCTAAATAATTTTATCACAACCACAAAAATAAATAAAACACACAATCAAGCAACTTGAAAAATTGTCCGGTTTCGTTCGAGCCATCAAACGAAAAACCGGACTGGTCTAAGGGATAACAAAATAATAAATCTGCTATCTCCCACTTAGTCCAATATCTCCATCTTTAAACTTGTCTTTGTCCGCCTTGGTATTCAAGTCTTCGTCTCTTTATGGTTAGAATATTTATTTACAATTACAATAAAAATAAATAAATAAATAAAACCCTAACTATTACATCGTGGATCCAAATAACCCATAAAAATACAAAGATAACAACCAATCAACAAACAACACAAATACAGGTCTCTAGTGCTCGATTCATTCAACACAATCACAACAAACACAAAAGGCTAGATCTTTTGTCAAACAAAAGTTTTGACCAATAAAACAATAGGTCGAATTATAAAAAAAATAAAGTCTAAACGCGCGTAAAGGTGGCTCTAATACCACTGTTGGGAATCATGGTACCAGTTTTAACTTTTAAAATAACAGATTTAAATAAATAAATCAGATATATTTTATTTAGCGGAAGCGATTTAATACTACCATTACCAGATCGAATATGGATTCCTTTCAGTGATCCGATTACACGCGTATAAACAATATAAGATAACCAACCATAAGATGTTTAGATTTATACCTTTGATGATAACCAGATCTGTAACACCTTAGTTTAACGAACGTCACGCTAGTTGACTCGTACACGAAAAACCTGCAGCAAAACGTCACACGGATGCGTAGAAGGGAGACCGACCATGAGGATGGTCAACGACGGTGGTGGTCGCCGGTACACGACGGCGGTGTGGTGGCGTCGGCGTCGAGCTCGCAAGAGGAAGGGGCATCGATTTGGGGAGTAGGGGATTATGGTTTTAGGTTTGATTATAATGGTATACTTATAACCATTATTATTACAAACTAGTCCCTCCGGTATTAACACTTAATACCCCAGTAATAAATAACCTTTAATTATTATAACCATTATAATTACACATTGGTCCCTCTGGTATTAACACTTAATACCCCAATAATAAATAACATTTAATTATTATAACCTTTAATATAACATTTAACAATTAAAATATTATGTATATTTTGTTCGTTGCCTAAGGTGTAACTCTTTGTATCGTACCTTAATAGTAACGTTGAATTAATTGACAATCGGACATCATATATCCAACACCTTCTCCAGACAAGAAGTTTCGATGACCAAAGGAAACGCAGAGATTGTCCCCCAGTAGTTTCGATGTCTTCTTCATCAAGCTCCAGCAGACTCCATTGATGAAAAGCTTCAAGAATCAAAAGTAATAAATTGCAAATCTAATCCAGTGAAAAGCTTCCAATGATGTTTCTGAACACGAAACAATCTTCAAACCCGAGAAATTTGAAGAAACAGATCCGGAATCGATGAAACAGTACCCAAAACAGTACAAAACAAGAAATCTTTAGTATCTGACTAAAAACACCTAAAATCGATCAGAAAAACCTAATAATACTCAGAAATCAAGAGCATAATGCTCTGATACCAATTGTAGGTCCTTATTTCAGACAGAAATCACTTCAAACGATCGATTACACACACACAGGCGGAATCTGTGTATGGCAGTATATGAAATTTAGCCTAGAACCATGTTCAAAACGTTCAAACACAAAAGTAAAAACATAATCATAGGTTCAATCTCATAAAACAAACAAAAAGATGGAATCTTGAAACCAAAAACGCTAAGTAAACAAACCCGAGGATCAAAGTCTTCAACCTTACGCTTGATTTCACTTCCTTGGCCTCAAAATCGCCTCTCCTAATGCTCTAGATGGCTGGTAATCGATAATTATGATAATGGGAGAGTCCTCATCTAATAAACACTTAAATTAGGTCAATTTTTGCATTTCTGGGGGCCCTCGCGGAGTCATCCTCTCGCGTACCGCGAGCCACCTTCATTCAAAGAAAGTTTAGTTGTTTTCTCGTTTTGCCTCGTGTGCTCGTGCCTTCTCCATTCTTGATCGTTTAAGCTCCAAAGTGACCCGATGACCTTCAAAACATAGTATGAATCAATACTAACTATAATAGATTCATAATGACTCTAAAACTATATAAAAACGACACGAAATAGGACAGAAATACATGTATTCTTTGCAATACATCAATAACTCATTGTATATGAGTCATATTTGTGAAATCTTGACTTTTTGTAAACTCAAATGACATTTTGGGATGTAAAACTTTAAACTTGTTTACGTATCCATTTATCATGTATGTGTTTGCGGTAATCATATGCTTTGAAAACTAGTGGTCGTTACGCCTCACGGTTCCGCCTTGGCGGGGTGTGACAAAAAACATCATTCCGAGGAGGATCAAACCCATCAACATGAGCAACAACATCATTCTGAGTAGGATCAAACCCATCATCAGGAGCAACAACATCATTCTGAGGTGCATCAAAAATGTGGCATTTGCATCTCGGCTTAGCCTCGAGATGCTACCACGTGTTGGATTTACTCATGAACACATAGTAAAAGAAAAAAATAACAGCAACAGAAACTAAAACTCTTTCATTAATAAAGCCAAGGTTTATACAAACCATCATAATTACAAAATTGTATAATGTCTGGTTTCAAAAACTATGCTAGTCTTCTTTCCATCTCAACAGATATCCAGGCCAAGCCTTCTATGCTAGCTCCTTACCTTTGCTGGAAGAAGCTATATTCTTTCCTGGTATGCATGCTAAAGTGTATTAGCTTGTTGGATATATGATGTCCGATCGTCAATTAAGTCAACGTTACTATTAAGGTACGATCCAAAGAGTTACACCTTAGGCAACGAACAAATATATAATATTTAACTGTTAAATATTATTCACGAAAGATGGATTTATTAAATGGTGAATAAATATTTAGAGAAATATTTATTGTAGATTGAGATATTTAATTATATGACTGATTAATTATCATTGGGTATTAAATGTTAATATCTATATCAATTGGAGATTAAGATAATTAATTATGTGATTGATTAATTATAGGGATTAAATGTTTAAATCTGTTAAACATTTAAAAGATTTGATTTTACTGATTATTGTTAATTAGTAAAATAGAAAAGGTTAATAATTAAAGAGTTAATTATTATTGGGTATTAAATGTTAATATCTCAAGGGGCTAGATTGTAAGTTACATGTTTATAAATACAACCTTAACTCTAACTGTTGAAACACTTTTGTGTGACAAACACTTTGGATATTGTCTTAGCTTTTGTACTTGTCTTGTATGTATTAGTCCTTATATCTTAGTGTCTGTATGTATTAGTTATCGAGTTGTATTTACTATTGTATGTACTCGTTGTCTAAATTCTCTAAGTTTTTTGCGCACTTAGCATGTGCGCAGGAGTTATCTCCTGCGTACTTAGCAAGTATACAAGAACTCTATGTGTACTTGCTAAGTACGCATGAGCAGTTTGCCCTGCGCACTTGCTAAGTGCGCAGAGCCCAGGTCTAGTATAAATAGGCAAGGTTAATGGAAGTTATGTACGCAGTCATATGCACTCGGTTGTATTCTCTATGTAACCTTCAAGTTTATAATAGACGGAGTTTGAAATTGATTTCGTTGTTGGTTTACTTTGTGTAGCTTGTTTCTCCACCTAGTCACGGGTATTCCGCACCCGGTCCGACTAGTCACACGCCCACACGTAACGATCTGAGACACTCGGGGACCTACAAGTGGTATCAGAGCTTAGCTCTTGATTTCGAGTGTTGTGAGTGTGTTAGGAGCATCTTCTACACAATCTACAGAGATTTTGCAAGCAAAGTGTGTGTTTTTGTTGATTTTTGTGATAAAATAGAGGTAGCTCTTGAGCACTATTTTAGAGGCAAAAATCACTCAAAAACCTACCTTTTGTTATGTGTTTGAGTGTTTTGAGCATCAAAGGTTGGTTAGAAATAATTTTTTAACCCTTTAGCTTGATTTAGTTGGTCATATCTTCACTTTTTGAAGATTCCGGTGAGTTTCTAGTGACCGGAAAAAGTTGGTGAGAATTGGTGAAAAGGTGACATGCGTACTTACCATATTTGGAAACAAGTACAGTCTTGTTGCGTATTTACTAAGTACGCAATACCGTTCTTGTTGCGTACTTAAGTCTATTCCTACGTACTTGTCTTTCCTCTTACGTACTTGTTAAGTACGCAAGAGCAAATCCTTAAGTGCGCAAGACCAGTTTCAAGTGCGCAAGTTGCTTTGACTTTTCTGAAATTTGACTAAGTGTTTCACTATGGCAAATATTCAAAACCTCGGTAACCTTCTTAATTATGACAATGAGATTGGAACCCCTCAGAAACCACCAAAGTTGCTTTATGTAAATGATTACTCAAACCGAAAAGCACGCTTTGAACACTATATTTCTTATACCGATTCTTCATTATGGATACCCATTCTTGAGGGTTATAAGCATCCCACATATACATATCTTGATGAGGAAGTTCCCAAGCCTATCTCCAAACTTGATGAAGAATAAAAGAAAGTTTATGATAGAGAGAAGAAGGCACACGGATCTATTACAATGGCCTTGACCAGGGAGTTATTTCACAACTATAGAGGATACGATAACTCCAAGGATCTCTGGAAGGCTTTGCAAAAGAGATTCGAGGGAAACATCGACGTCAAGAAGAGTAAGAGGGATCTTCTTAGGAAGCGGTATGAGTTTCAGATATCTGGAGAATGAATCTATAGATGAGCTTATCTCTAGATTCTATCATCTGCAAACTGAGCTGAAAGCTTATGACCTGATCTGTCCGAATGAGGAGTTAGTTGAGAAGTTTCTGGATGCCCTACCACCAAAATTTGAGATGTACACCACTCTGATGAGAGAGAACTCAAAATTCTATGAGATGACTATTGATGAAGCTATTGGAAAGGTTCAAGAACATGATATGAACCTGAAAAGAAAGGAGAGCTCAGGGAGACCTCAAATACAAGACCCTTCTAGGTATTATAGGACGTCTTCCACATCCAAGTCATCGGATTCTGGAATTGCCCTTTTATCAGGGAACTCTCATGAGGAGGATAACTCACATATCTATGGTGGTCATGCTTGCTATGCAGCAACTGGATCAGGATCTGGATATCACCACCAGAATTACTCTAGAAATCCTTCTCCCACATCTTCAGCTAACCAATCAGCAATAGCCAAGATAGCTGAAGATCATGTGGCTTTATTCTCATCATGCATGCTTACCTATGAGAAATTCATTGGCAGTAAGCTCACGGATCCTGAAACCATAGAAGAAGACATCAATCAGGTGGATCCGGATGATATGGAGGACATGGATATTCAATGGAAAATGGCCATGATCTTGAGAAGGGCGAAGCGTTTCCTGAATAGAACTGGCATGAAATTTATTGGTGGACATTCAAATGCCAAGGTGGGATTTGGTAAATCTAAGGCCAAGTGCTACAAATGCAATAACTTTGAGCATTTTGCAAGAGAATGTCAAAAGGACAAAGCACCGGCCTCGGGGTTCACCAGACCTAGCCAAGGAAACAGTCAAGGGTACAACAACTCCAACAACCACAATCAAGGTCAAGGTGGAGCGTTTAACGCTTTGGTAGCACAATAGGATGACAACTTTGATTGGGGTGTTCATCTGAAGGATGCCCTTATTGCTCAAACGCAAGTTAGTCTCACGGCTGAGATCGTGGAGATGATAGAAGCAGAGGAACGGGAAGCTTCTATGGCTGACCAAGAAGAGTCTACAACTACAGTTTCCCTCATGGCTATTGGAGAGGCATTGTAACATTCCTGATTTTCCGACCCTATTTGAATTTATTTTAATTAATAAAATAACAATACGACATTAAATCATATACTTGTTCAAACCTACACCTCATTAATTGTTAGCCGATTGTATTCAATTCGAAGATATAGAACTCTTAATCATGTGGTAACACCTCCTAGAGTTAATACAGTTAGTAATCCCGTTAATTTTCCGTTAAATCCTAACCAAGCTAATTCTGTCAAAGTTGAAGTTGCAAGGGCTGAATCTGTAAATAACCAGAAACCCTAGTAGGCACGGTCGCGCCACGTGTTGGCACGGTCGCGCCTCGTCTGGCACGGTCGCGTCTATTATTGGCACGGTCGCGCCTGAGTAACAGTCAAAACGTAAATGCAGTTTCAAAACGCTTGGTCGTTCGAATTCGAATCCTATGTGCGTTTCATTTCCTGTATCAAAGAAAATAATCGTCTATTTCGATTACTATCATCCAATTGCAAATTCTCTCAAGAAAAGCCATCCAATATTTCTCCCAAGCCTCGAATCATTATTTTCGATCCCGTTGCTACCAAATAATCAAGAAACTCAATCCTCCAATCATCTCTAAGGTTGCTGAAGGAGTTGGAACAGCCGGAATAGCAGCAGAAGCCGCCGGAAGCCACTTTCTCCGTCGCCGAAACTCCCTTCTACCGATCGCTATCAATTCCTTTCTGTTTTAGGTAATTGAATCATTCCTCTTGTTCGTTTCAATCCATATATCAAAAGCCCCATATTAATTTGGGCTTCCATTATAGTAATCATCCCGAATCAGAATCTATGTTTCATTCCAAAATGGTTTAATCGAATATGACTTTAAACATGTTTTAAAAGCAATTAATCTACACCAAAAGACTCGTAATAATCTTGTGAATGAAAGCCCTATCAATCCCGACTCCATCAATATAAGGATCAACCAATTCGTGTCTGTTTTGAAAGAGACACGGTCGCGCTAATCATCTAGCGCGGTCGTGCCTCGGGAGACGCGGTCGTGCCGACTTCTAGCGCGGTCGTGCCTCCTGCTCAGACACAGTCATGCTCGTTGGCTAGACTTGGTCGTGCCCCAGAAGCATAGACACGGGCGTGCCTGTCCAAGGCACGGTCGTGCCTAGTGATTTACTTAACTATGTCCTCTGTTGATCAACACGGTCGCGCCCTGGCTACCGCGATCGCACCCGTGGTCCGAGCACGGTCGTGCCCTGTCTAGGCGCGGTCGTGTGTGTTGACAGAATATTTATAATTTTTATTTCTTTTTACAAATAGTATTTCAGATTTATTTTTAAAATAAAAATGATTGAAATTATAAAAATCTGTATTATTGTTTATTTAGAAAAGATCAAATATTTAATCTTAAAATAAATAGAAATTATTTAAAGTTCAACATTTAATTCATAAACTCTACTCTTAAATAATATTGTTATGTTTAAGTTACATTTTATAAATAAATGAATAAGTTAATAATTATTTATTTGATTTATAACTAAACAAAAACATTTATTTAATTATACTAAATTACATATAATACCTACGTTATTTCCATAAACTATAATTATTTAATTTACTTAAGTAATTATCCCAAAATCAAACCTTATTTAAAATGTTCTAAAAATATTCATTTCGAATCTTCTATTTTACTTTCAAGTACCAAATCACTAACTCCATCCAATTCAACCATAGACTTAGACTTAGACTATTGTGCATTATTAATGCAATATATTACACTTTAGGTTATCTTGTGCATCTCAAGGATCATTATACTATTTAGTATTTGTGCTAGCTACGCCTTCGAAACAAGTGAGTATTCACAACCCCTTTTTACTCTTTTACATTTTTGGGGTGAAACATGAACACTATTCAACTTACATGTTTATATTTACGCAAACAACACAAGTACAAATCCTATTTACATTCATGTGTGCAAATTTGAGCTTTATGCCCGAGTGCTAGGTGTGTTAACCTCTTGTATGCTATTATGTGCAATCATTAACTTTTCAAGCCGACGGTTTTCAATGATGGATCTATTGAGTCTGACAAACCCACCCATGGTACGCGGTGATTGAAACCGACAACACACTTTGTTTTGCATGCTAGTTACAAAGGTTTGATTGTACGTTTGGTTACACAATAGCTGCTCCCCATAAATGCCTTATTTATCATGTTATGTAAAGGATTTGGTTTACAAACTATATGCTATCTATGTACAAACTTGTGTTATACTCACCAACTTTTTAGTTGACTTTATTTTATTCATGTTTCAGGTGATTTCATTTGAGTTTGATCAAGACATGCTACACATAGGCTTTGGACCTAGTAATATTAAATCAAAGACAAATTGTATTTCATTATGTACTTTGAACTTGTTTCGTGTTTGTTTGAATGGGAATGGATTTAATATATTACAATCTAGTCAACCTTGTGCTCATGAACAGTCTTACATGTCCTGCCCCGATGATTCCGCCATCGGTCGGGGTGTGACAGGCATCATGTTCATCAGCTGAGGTAGATTCTAATTCTTTTACTGCCATTTTTGTTCCAAATGTCTAAGCTTAAAGGATGAAAATTCTAAGCTTCAAGACAAAGTCGAACCCCTTCGTATTGCAGCTTTAAGCTACAAAGAAAACGAAAAACGATACAAAGATTCAATTGAAACGTTGAAGAAAGAAAAACGTGATTATTCACTTAAAACCAGCGATCAACAGTTTCATTTGGATGTTGCATACAAGGGGTTAGAGAAAAGGAACAATGAGATCAACAAGCTGCAAAATGAGATCTTGTAGTTAAAAGGCAATATTGAGAAGTTGAAAAAATCTCGTTTTGTGGTGGAACACTACGAGTCTGTAGTGAGACAAGTGAATGGCTTTGGGCTGGGTACTAATGCCATTCCTCCACCAGTAAGCGGGAAATTTGTCAACAGCTTAATTGACATTGATTTGTCTTGCCTTGATGAGTCCTCGAGTCAAGGTGATTCCACTAACAAGGATGATTCCTCAAGTAAGGCTGGCTCTGCATCTGATGGAGAGTTCTTTACTGCTTCTGATGATGGGTCTGAGAACACCTGCCCTGATGGGGTAGTCTCCGAGGAGTTGCTCGGTGAACAGAAAGTTAAGAAAAACATTGTCACTGATTATGATAATTGTATTTTGACTAAACCCGATATCGTTGAATCAAATGAAAAATTAAAAGTGATGCTTTATGGGGGATATAAAAACATTAATCAAGTTAAGAAAGAAGCCTTTTCAGCTCATTACGGGCTTGGCTATTAATAAAATATGCAAAAGTATTATATTCCTAAAAACCAATCACCATCGGGTCAAACTACTATTCATCAAACAACTTCTCTTGTTCATCATGCTAAGTCATCCAATGTTAAATCAAATGAGCCTTACAGGAGGACCTACAAAGATAAAAGAACTTGTTTTCATTGTGGTATGGTCGGTCACATCATTGTGAACTGCCCGAATAAGAACCAAGGGAAAAGGCCAGTTGTTTCACAACCAACTGTTGTCCCCAAGTCACCACCAGTGAAACAGACCAAGAGTCCAAAGAAGAATGAGGTGAAACCACTAGTGAAACCGTTGGTGAAGCCAAAGACCACCTCTGAGGCTAAACCTAATGTTCCAAAAAGGGAAAAGCATCATGCTAAACCCTGTGCATCTACCTCTGGTAGTGCACCAACCGGTGAGAAACATGTGGTAAAACTCTCCAAACCACAGCGAAGAAGAAGGAACAAGAGATTAAGAAAACTGGAACAGCTGGCTGGAGTTCAATCAGGTGAAGCTTCCATTACCTGCTGCTGTTAAATCTAAGCCTACTGTTCCAGTTAAGAAAAAGAAGAGGTCCTTGAACAAGAAAACAAAAGGTTCTCAATCTCCTAGTCCCAAATCTTCTACAGATTCACCCATTTTTGACAGTCATGACTGTGAGTTAATAGAGGTAGTTTATTTTGAGAAAGACGAATAACCCAAGACTAATATGGCTTGGGTCTCCAAATCTAACTAACTCGTTTGTGACTTGTGCAAGGACATCCAAAGGGTACTATCTCTAATCGTTGGTATGTAGATAGTGGATGCTCCCGGCACATGAAAGGTAACATGGCCCTACTTCAAGATGTTAAACCATTAAGAGGCGGCTATGTGGCCTTTGCTAGAGAGAAAGGCGGTAGTACCACGTGTCAAGGCGTGGTTTTGAATGGTTGTGTTAGCTTTGACAACGTCAACTACTGCGAGCAGCTGAAGCATAACCTGTTGAGTGTCTCCTAGACGTGCGACAAGGGGTACTCGGTTATGTTTGACAAGTCAGAATGCATGATTCTCAAACCTGGTTTTGAAGTTCCTAAAAACTGGATTCTGATGCGAGCACCAAGGACAAATGACACTTATCAGATCGATATGAGCGTGGCAACAACCACCTCATCAGTTGCTACTTGTTTGCTTACCAAAGCGACAGAGCTTGACTCAATCTTATGGCATAGGAAACTCGGACATATTTCTTGTCGAAAAATGAATCATCTTGTCCGAAACGGTTTGGTAACCGGGGTTCCAAAGTTGAGATTTGTCGTTGCAGATGACTATATGCCTTGTAAAAAGGGCAAACAGCAACGTAAGTCTCACAAGACCAAGCTCCAAAACTCCATCGATGCCCCTTTGGAGCTATTACATATGGATCTGTTTGGCCCCATAAGTATCAGGAATATTAGAGGTAAGTCATACTGTCTGGTTGTAACTGGTGATTTCTCACGTTTTTTTCTTGGGTGCATTTCTTAGGAACAAAGGACGAGACTGCTGACATTCTTCGATACCTGATCCTGAGCTTGAAATCCCTTTGCAAGTTAAAGGTTAGAAGAATAAGGAGTGATAACGAAACTGGGTTTAAGAATAATTTGATGGAGCTTTTCTGTCTCAAGAACGGCATTCGTCACGAATTTAGTGCCCCGTACACACCTCAGTAGAATGGAGTTGCAGAAAGGAAGAACATAACATTGATCGAGACTCCAAGGACAATGTTGTCAGATGCAAAGCTTCCTGTAACGTTCTGGGCAGAAGTAGTAAATACAGCTTGTCACGTCTTTAACAGAGTTCTGGTTGTTAAGAGGCACAACAACACTTGCTATGAGTTGATCAACAATCGACCTCCTAACCTTGACTATCTGGTTCCTTTTGGTAGTCCTTGTTCCTTATTGCAACAATACAAGGATCGGAAATCTAAATTTCATGCAAAAGCAGTCGAAGGCATCTTCTTAGGATATGTTGCCAATTCACCATGCAAGAGAGTGTACAATATAGGAACTCGTACTGTCGAGGAATGGTTCGAAGTGGATTGCAGCAAACACAGCATTCCACCAGAACCAACTGGTCCAGCTTGGGGTTTTGATTATGATGCGCTATTCAAGTCTTTCAACCTTCATGATCTATATGCCAATTATGCGGCAAATGTGTACAATTTCTTTCATGGTGGCGATGACTCCAACTTCTCAACTCGTGCCACGGTGCCCATTGTAACTCCCAAGTCCAATGCTGCATCTGGAACTCATGACAGTGATGACGTTGAAGTTGTCCATGTTGATGGAGATGGCGCTCCAGCTAATCCTAACATTCGTGTAGGAAATGAAGCTCCAGCTGATCCAATCAACATTGAATCATCTTCTTCTGGATCACAGGATATGGGGGAGTTGAGCACGAATCTAGACACAAATCTTCAGGAACCGCATGTACCAGAGACGAGAGTGCATAAGAATCATCCAATTGACAACATTATTGGTGATCCTCATGTCGGTGTTCAGACTCGTCTTAGAACCATTGCTGAGAACACTAGTATGTACGCTGAGATACTTGAAACTGGTATCATGGAAACATGTTTGCATGCTACATTCGTGTCCCAGTTGGAGCCAAAGAATGTGAAGGAGGCTCTCATTGACATCTGCTGGATTGAGGCGATGCAAGATGAACCGTCCCAACTCCAAAAGTTGCATGTGTGGGATTTAGTTAACTTGCCTAGAGGCGTACAACCAACTGGAACCAGATGGGTGTTCAAGTGCAAAACGGATAATCATCATGTCGTAGTGAAGAATAAAGCAAGGTTGGTTGTTCAAGTATTTTATCAACAAGAGGGCCTGGATTACACTGAAGTATATGCCCCAGTTGCTAGACTTGAGGCTATTCGACTGTTTCTGGCTTATGCCTCCTATGTTGGCTTCAAGGTCTATCAACTTGATGTGAAGAGTTCTTTCCTGTATGGAAAAGTTCATGAAGAGGGCTATGTCACTCAACCTCCCGGCTTTGAAGATCTGCATAATATCAATAAAGTGTATAAGCTCGACAAAGCACTTTATGGTCTTCACCAAGCACCTCGGGCATGGTATGAGACACTATCAAAACATCTATTTTCCAACGGTTTCAATCGTGGACAGATTGACTCGGCCCTCTTTATTCGAAAAGCAGGAGGTGATATTCTACTCGTACAAGTGTATGTCGACGACATTATCTTTGGGTCTACAAATGAAGAGATGTGTAGGGAATTCGAACAGGTGATGAAGTCCAAGTTTGAGATAAGCAACATGGGTGAATTGTCGTTCTTCCTGGGTCTGCAAGTCAGTCAAAGAGAGGATGGCATCTATCTACATCAATCTAAGTATGTGCAGGAAATCTTGTCAAAATACAAGATGAATGATAGCAGTACTTATGGCACACCTATCCCAGCCAATCACGGTTTGCATCCAGACAAAGATGGAAAGGATGTGGATGATCGGTTCTCTCATGTATCTCACAGCTTCAAGTCCTGACATAATGTTTGTTGTATGCTTGTGCTCAAGGTTTCAGTCACAACCGAAGGAGTCTCATATGATAGCTGTCAAGAGAGTCTTCAGATACTTGAAAGGGAAACCACGATTGGGTCTTTGGTACTCAAAGCAGTAGTCATTTGACCTCAAAGCCTATACTGATTCAGACTATGGCGGTTGTAACCTTGATAGAAAATCAACTTCAGGCTAGTTTCCTGGTAGTGCAAGAAGCAGTCAACGGTTTCTGTCTCAACATGTGAAGCAGAGTACATTGCTGCAGCGAGCGGTTGTTCTCAGATAATGTGGATTCAGCAACAATTGAGAGACTATGGCTTCAACTTCACTGGAACTCCATTGTTCATTGACAACAATGCCACCATGTCCATCACAAACAACCCGGTGAAACATTCCAAAACTAAACATATAGAAATTCTCCATCATTTCATCCGTGATTGTGCTGAAAAGCATCTCATTGAACTTGTAAAGGTTCACAAGGATGACAACTTTGTTGACCTTTTCACTAAGGCGTTTGATCGAACACGTTTTGAACATCTTGTCAACATGATAGGAATGTTCAATCCGGAGTGAAAACTTGTTTTTCTTAATTCAATTCATGGAAGTTAATTTTCTATTTCTTTTAAATGTTTTCTGTATAGTTCTTTTAATTTTCAAATATTTTACAAAAACACAAAAAAATAGAAAACCAAGAAAATTTCAAAGTCATTTTGAGAAAAGAGGAAATGAAAGTACATCAAAAATGATCTAAACGTCTTAGATTGCACATATGGAAATGATTGCGGCATGCTTAGTTGATTGTTTAAATTGTTGAGTTTTTATTCTGCTTATTTACAAGTAATTTGAATTGTCAGTAGGCAGTAAGCATCTTTGAATCTTTAGTAGTGTGGAAATTAAATCATTACTACAACTGTGTTTGAACTCATGTTTGCTAGTGTGTGCGTAAAAGAAAGCAAAAGATCACTATCAGATATAGGATGTTAGATTTTAGCAATGATTTTCTTCTGAGATCAGTTTCGGGTTGGGTCGTTAGCACAATTAATGCGGTTCATCTCACTGCTCATACTCACAAGTATGTAATGAGAGATTGAATCAAGATATGTCTTGACATCAACCGTTGAGCATATGTTCATCCTTGAATCACTCCTGATTCATTGAAATCAAATCCAGATAATAGTTGGATCCCCTTACCTAAATCCTCAAACACCATATTCATTATCCTGAATCATCATACCGATATTCACTGAAGAAATCACATGAAACCAAGAAAAATGAATCACTCGATTCTAAATCTTATGATTCTTGATAATCCTTATGGATTCTGTTTGATTTTTCATGTGCTAATTGATGTAGCCTCATTCTGGAAATTTAGAAAATCATTGGAAAAAATATTAGATGCCTTGAGATTAGTGCAAAGTTAAATTCATAGCATAACTCTGGGGCAAACGTTGTAGATTTATAACTATTACCTTAACACACAAGAACATGATACTAAGATACTTATGGTTTCAAATCTTATAATATTGCCAACTTGAATTACTTGTTTATGTGCTTATTACTTATGAATAAATTGTAATCCATGACATGATCCCATATTCTTTGATGTTTATCTTGTATCACTTTTTGCAATAGTTTAGCCTGATATGATCCTCTGCTCGTGTCTTTGAACAAAAATATCTTGTGTGTATATACATGTATATCTTTATTCAGAAAAGCTCAAAAAGATTTTAAGTCTATGTACAGTTCATTCTAATCAGAAAAAGCCAAAAATATTTGTGTTTAACCTTCTTGAATGGACTTTGAATGCTCTTGATTGAATGTGACTATCCGGTTCGCTATTTGACTTTGACTTCTTCATAATTTGAGTTGAAATTTGTGAAACACAAGGGTTTATGCGTACTTAACAAGTACGCAGGAATTAAACCTTGCGTACTTATAAGTACGCAGGACTTAAACCTTGCGTACTTGTAAGTACGCAGGACTTAAACCTTGCGCACTTGCCAAGTACGCAAGAGTTAAGTCTTGTGCACTTGTTAAGTACGATAGACCCAAATGCGTGGGGTATATATACAGTACTTAGGTTTTTTCTTTCAAGTCCTCATTTCAAACTTAAGACACTGTTGCATACTCCCTGATCATTTTTCACTCAAAAATTTGTGTGTTCCTAAACGTTTTTTCGTCCCGATCTTAGTTTCAACATCATCTAACTAACATTTGGTGAGAATCTAGGACCATTTCATCTGTTAAATCATGTGTTATGGACCGATTTGTGACTTTGAAACACTAGGTTATTGAAGCTAGATTTCTGACAATTTTGGGTTGTTTTTGCAACGCATTATGGCCTAAAACATGTTTAAAATCATCATTCGAAGCTTGATCATCACTTAATCGTCCATTTCGACCTTTGATTTTGTTTTTGACCTAGTTAGTAACCGTAGGTTCACGCCTGGGGACACTTAGGTCAAAATGACTGGGATGTAGCACTAAATTGATGTTGGTTTTGGTTCCAGTAGTCTCAAACATGTTTTTCGAGTACTTGGTGACCAACTTCATCATCAAATTTCACAATATGCAGATTTTGGAACTTTTGAAATTTGGCCAGGTGTTAAGCCTGCGTACTTAACAAGTACGCAAGACATAAGTCATGCGTACTTGCTAAGTACGCAAGGCATAAACCCTGCGTACTTGACAAGTGCGTAGGAAGGCCAAACTTGAAAATTTTCTAAGTCTGAATTGTCCGTTCATTGTGAATGTGCTATACTTGGTCATGTGTATTCAATTCCAATGAGTCTTCTTGTTCTTATTGTGTTTACTATTTGTTTTTGCAGTGATGGCTCATGCATTTACAAGTGAATTCAATCTGCTGGCACTTACTGAACCGGAATAGAAGGGTGCTGCACTTGAGTACCGGGAGATCATAGATTTCTTGAACCGCTCAAAGATAATCTACGCTATTTCAGCAGACCCTGTCGTATCAAGACCATACTTGGAGCAGTTCTGGGATACGGCAGAACATGACTGCACAGTAACCCCCAATGTCATTCGGGCTACTGTGGCAGGTCATGATATTGCCATTTATGAGGACATAATCAGGCGCGTCTTACAATTTCGGGATCTTGCAACCGACCCAATTTCCTATCCTGATTATTTTATGGATGGGTGTTGGAGACAACATATGGGGTACGTCGGTGTGCGAGATTATTCATCTTACAAGAAGATGTGGGTGCTAGATCAGTGGAGGTACTTTGCCCACATTATGATCGTGTGCATATCTTCAAGGAAGGCGGGGAAGGATGCCATGGGTCATGATATAGCAGCCGCTATGGTTGGACTATCTCTGAATAGGGGCTTTAACTTCTCTCGATACGTCTACAAGGCTATCACTGATCAGATTGACACAGCAGAGAGGTTTAGGTTCTTGTTATACCCCAGATTTGTGCAACTCTTGATAAATGATGCGTTGCCTAATCTACCTGCTATTGGGGAGAGACTGCAAGTTAAGCGGGTGGCCAAGAGAGTTTTCTCACAGTTCTTAACGCTAGGAAGTGTAGAACCTACCCCTGAGCATACTCCACTCTTTGGCCACCTGATCAATGAAGCTTATGTGGCACCGGTAAATTGGAGGTGGTATAGTGTCGAGTCTGAGTCTGAACTCAATGAACACAGTGATGAACAACAGGAAGAAGAGGAAGTTGAATCTAAGGATGAAGTGTCTGAAGAAGGAGGAGACGAAGAACAGGGAAGTGGGGGTGCTGAAGAATCCGAATCAGAGGCGACCAAGTCAGATTTGTCTGATTCTGATGATACATCCAAGGAGATTGACGAAGGTGACCCTTCCTGAGTTATCTTCTAAGAGAAAGAGACAAGAGAGTAGCAGTGAGTATGAGCCCGATTCTGATTCGGATGATGCTATACAAAGACGCAGAATAGAAAGTATAAACAAGCGTCGGGGGGATAGGCCACACCTAGCTATCTTGAATGAGGTAGAAGTCAGTGCTCAGAGGCAAGCAAGTGTAACGGCTGCGACTACTATTCCACTTCTACCTCACCTTCACAACAGCTTTATAGGCGACAGCGGAGGGGGCCACGTGTAACACCTGATGTGGCTACCACTGCTATCACAGAGGAGGTTCCTGTGATAGTGACCCTCTCTGTGCATTCTGTCCAAGTGGCGGTGACAAATCCAATTCTAACTGAGTCTGTCACCATCACCCCCAACCACCATCCAAACAACAACCATCCCTACCTCAATCCCTACAACCACCTTCCAACACATCAGTGAACCCTTTCATGACTTTGACTTCAACCAGGGGTTCGATTTTGGAGAATTCTTTTCCTTCCCGACTAATCAAGCCGAAGCATCGTCTTCTAGGGGACCTGATCCTCGTGATACCCAGATCACTACCCTAGAGACTCAAGTCGCTGGACTTCTTTAAATGCTATAGAAATTGAGAGAAGAATCTGACAAATAAAAGGGGCATATTAACTCTCTGATTAATGAGGTAGCCACGCTAAAGAAACAGCGGGCGGCTGATGACAAGCAGCGTTTAGAGCATGACACTATGGTGAAACTGGTCTGTGATATGGCCAAGATGCTTGCTGCTCAAGGGGAGAAATTGAAAGAGTTGTTGGAGAAGCAATCACCCAAGCCTAGCAGTGAAGAGGCTTGTCACTTAGTTGACCTAACTAAGGGAGGTGATCAGGATAAGGATCCTGAAGCCGGAACGAGTGGAAGTGAGCAACAATCATCGGCTTTGGCGATTGTTCCCATTTCTGTCGTGCATATGGCTGAGGGGGAGTCCACTTAGAGTGAAGGTGGAGGTGATGCTTCAGGTGGTAATAAAGGAAAGTCAGTGGCTGACTTCTTGAAAGATCTATCTGACGACGTGTCGGATGATGTGATCTTACTACTAGAGCCGGACTATTCCAAGGAAGCACTGATCGATGCTCTCTACAAATTTGGAAGAGGGAGAGATCGAGTCTGGTGATGATTGGGATGAGGAGGATGAGGATGTTGTAATTGAAGTTCCCAAGGGCAACGGGGAAGGAGAGTATGAGTTTTAAGATGGAGAGATTTTTGAAGCTCCATCCTTTGAAACTCATTTTGACACAGGTTCAGTCGAGCCTGATAGTATTGTTGAGGTCTCAACTGAAGCCTCCCCTGCTGACTCTACACCTATGGATCCAGAGGCAAAGAAAGACAAACATATACCTACAAGTTCATCGAATGATCCAGCTCCTGTATGGCAAAAGACATCAATCATAGACAAACATGGAGCGACAGGGATGATCTTAGCTGTGAGGTTCGAGGAGGACAAGAAGTTGTTTGCAATCAAGCGAGCTGGGGGGGTTCAATACTTGAAACCAACCAGTGAAGCTTTCAACTCCTTGCCAAGATACAACCTCGTGAACCTAGCAAACCGAGAGCTGCTAGGTCACTCAAATCACGCAGTAGCGATGGGTTTGTGGCAGGTTCTGCAGCGAGATGGTAGATCAGGGAAGTTCGAGGTGTTTAAGCCTCAAGTGCCCAAGCGAGTTAGGGACAAGAATGTTAGACATCCCGTGACTCATAAAAGCTTAAAGAAACTAGTATACAAGCCAGTGCTGTGTGAAACCAGGATTCCCCTGAGCAAGTTATCTCAAGATATCCTCGGTAACATATGGTACTGGTACGTAGATCCTAAATCGGGCGAGGCAGTGGTGAGCGGAAAGGTGTGGTCCGAGAGTGGAAGCTTAGTGCCAAGGGAACTGATCAGATTTTTTGATGAAGTCTGCTTCATAAACTTTTCTGTGAAATATCTGAAAGCGCTAGCTGACAAGTACTGCATGTACATGGACGAGTGGACAAAGTTCCTTGCTACTAAATACGACAAGGTGGTCAAGTTCTGCCTTGACTATAAGAAGAATATGGAAGCTAAAGCTAGGGAGCTGTGAAGACCGAAGACAATCCAGAGTTGTTGTCGAGGGGGAGTTTGTTGAAGCACTTTTGTGTGACAAACACTCTGGATATTGTCTTAGCTTTTGTACTTGTCTTGTATGTATTAGTCTTTGTATCTTAGTGTCTGTATGTATTAGTTATCGAGTTGTATTTACTATTGTTTGTACTCGTTGTCTAAATTCTCTAAGTGTTTTGCGCACTTAGCATGTGCGCAGGAGTTATCTCCTGCGTACTTAGCAAGTACGCAAGAACTCTCTGCGTACTTGCTAAGTACGCATGAGCATTTTGCCATGCGCACTTGCTAAGTGCGCAGAGCCCGGGTCTAGTATAAATAGGCAAGGTTAATAGAAGTTATGTACGCAGTCATATGCACTCAGTTGTATTCTCTCTGTAACCTTCAGGTTTATAATAGACGTAGTTTGAAAGTGATTTCGTTGTTGGTTTACTTTGTGTAGCTTGTTTTTCCACCTAGTCACGGGTATTCCGCACCCGGTCCGACTAGTCACACACCCACACGTAACGATCCGAGACACCCGGGGACCTACACTAACCCTAAAACCTAATCAAGTTTCTTAGCCACCACAAGGGTTTTTCGAAAACCCTCTCCCCTCCCTCTCGATATTCCGGTCGGCCCCACCACCGCCAAGCCGTCGTCCGCCACCGAGTCGGACAACCACCACCGTCGTAAGCCGCCGTCGCTGCCTTTGCGATGCCGTTGTCATGGTTTTCCATCTGCATACACGTGTGACATTTTGCTATGGTTTTCGTGTACGAGTCAACTAGCATGATGTTCGTTGTACTAAGCTGTTACAGATCTGGTTATCGTCAAAGGTATAAATCTAAACACCCTATGGTTGGTTATTTAATATTGTTTATACGCGTGTAATCGGATCACTGAATGGAATCCAGATCTGATATGGTAATGGTACTATTAAATTGCTTACGCTAAAATATATCTGATTTATTTATTTAAAAGGTTTAAATAATTATTGTTTTAAAAGTTAAAACTGGTACCATGATTGCATCCATATATAAGATATATAAAGGAAAGATTCTAAAGTAAGAATCAAAGCAATCCATTGGCGTGCTTGCATTGATTGCATCCGTATATGAGATATATAAAGGGAAGATTCCAGAGTAAGAATCGCAGCAATCTATTGACATTAATTGTTTTAAATGTTTTCTATGACATATCAATAAAGACATACCGTTAACATTTCTGTTAACATTATCTATAACCCATAATGATTGGGATAAGATGAAAACGAAATAGTTCATGTAGTTTCATCTAAAAGAATAATGTGCGTTGTCAATATTTTTCATACGATGAAAGAACTTTGGAAGAAAAGGATATTGTTTGAAAAGCATATAATGGTGATCATAAAGTGTTATGATAAAACAATACTATCTTATTGGATAAGATGCTAAGAGTACCAACTTTGCCTATCAAGAAGGGTTCTTGAAACAAGATCATAATTAGTTATGACAACTTGTGAGTCAAACACTACTATCTTAAAGGTTAAGATATGAACACCATGAGACGATCATTGAGAATGATTACATGATACAACAACATTATCGGATAATGATTACATGATACATCAACGTTATCTGATAGAAAAGTTCCATCAATAACATTGCACGAACATGAGATGTTGTGACCTGAAAACATTAGAAGATAGTATTCTGAAAGTGTTTTCAGATAACTTCTAATAGTTTGGACAAAAGTTCCAAAAGAGAGTTTTCCATAGTTAAGTTTCATTAATGGGATCATGAATCTTGGAGACATCCCGATAAAACAAAATTCACACAAATCAATATCTAGTTGACCCATTCGCTAAACCTATACCTCAATCAGTAAATGAGGTGCATGTTGATAGGTGATAGAAATGCTAGACTTGAGTTTGATTTGTTAGTATTTGGTTCTTTCAAACAATATAGAAACATTGGTGTTTATATTGACTTAAAGGTTAGGTGCATTATAAATAGATGTTTCTATGATTCGATAGTTTATACGTTTTAGAAATCCTTGAATATATAGATTATTCTAAATATCCGTAGTCGATCAGATTCATGGGAATCAATCTGAACGTAAGACTATTGTGAATCGGATGGTTGGTTCATTATGAATGAAAGACCAAGAAGTTGGTGATTCACAGATAATTATTAGAGAATAATTATTGGACGCAACTCATTTCAAAACTATCTTCATGGATCAATGTCTTGAGATATTTTGAATAAAGTAAGATCTGTCGATCCTCGACCCGAGGCATTTACTAGAACTTACTCTGACTGAAGGTTGTTCTTTGATATTATCTAACGATGTACCTTAACAGGCAGTAATAAGGGTATTATCAGGAATGATCTGAAGTTCAGTGGGAGCTGTACGTGGCCAAAGGAATTATGTTCTTCTTTAATTAGAAGTTGGACATTCTGGCGCCCTCGTTGATTCAAGCTGGTATAAAACGCATGGCCATGCTCAAACCAAAAGTGTAGTTTGTTTAGACCAATTTGAACTCGAGAACGAGAACAAAAATGGTTGACCACATATGAGAAGTGAATTGTATCCATGTCTCATGTTCAACGGATGCCCTTAACAGAAAGGATACAAATGTTTACTAGGACTGTTATACTTTGTAAAGTAAAGGTTACTTGTACATAAAGAAATAGTTTGACGATTGTAAACACGTCATACCTTGCTAGGGGCAGTGAGATGCAGCTAGGCGTCCACCACTGCCTACGTTGAACCGATTAATTGAAGAACCGACCAAGTGGGAGATTGTTGGATATATGATGTCCGATCGTCAATTAAGTCAACGTTACTATTAAGGTACAATCCAAAAAGTTACACCTTAGGCAACGAACAAATATATAATATTTAATTGTTAAATATTATTCACGAAAGACGGATTTATTAAATGGTGAATAAATATTTAGAGAAATATTTATTGTAGATTGAGATAAATAATTAGATGATTGATTAATTAGGGTTAGGCTATACATACCCCCCTTCCTACTTGTCGTACCCCACCCCTCGAACTTTTAAAAATGTCATTTTACCCTTTTCTAAAAATTATGATTTCTAAACTTGTTTTTTTGTTTAAAAACACTTTTTATAACATAAAACATATACCCCTCCCCTTCCTACTTATCCTACCCCCTTCCAAAAAAAAATAACTTTTAAACTTGTCATTTTACCACATTCGAAAATCGTTATTTGTAAAACGTTCTTTTAAATTTAAAAGTAATTTATATAACTTAAAATGTATACACATCCCCCCTTCTACTAGTCGTACCTCCCTTCCTACTTGTCGTACCCCCCTCCAGAAAAAATAACTTTTAAACTTGTCATTTAACCATATTCGAAAATCGTTATTTATAGAACGTTCTTTTAGGTTTAAAAGCATTTTCTATAACATAAAACGTATACCCCTCCCCTCTCCTACAAATCGTACCTCCCTTCCTACTTGTCGTACCCTATCCGGAAAAAATAACTTTTAAACTTGTCATTTTACCACATGCGAAAATCGTTATTTCTAGAACGTTCTTTTAAGTTTAAAAACATTTTCTATAACATAAAATGTATACCCCTCCTACTTGTCGTACACCCTCTAAAAAAATTTTACTTGTCATTTTACCACATTCGAAAAATCATTATTTCTAAAGTTGTTCTTTTAATTTTAAAATCACTTTCTATAACATAAAATGTATACCCCTCCCCCTCCTACTTGTCGTACCCTCTTTAAAAAAATTAAACTTGTGATTTTACCACATTCAAAAATCACTATTTCTAAAACGTTCTTTTAAGTTTAAAAACACTTTCTATAACATAAAACGTATACCCCTCCCCCCTCCTTCTTGTCGTACCCCCTAAAAATATTTAAACTTGTCATTTTATCACATTTGAAAAATCATTAATTATAAAACCATTTAATAAGTTTAAAAGCACTTTCTATAACACATAAAACGTACACCCCTCCCCCTGAACAGAATTGTAAATTCAGTTTTCGGTTCGGTTAGAGGATATATATTTTTTTTAATTCGTTTTATTCTTTTAACCAAATAATCCGAATAAGTGATAACTATATATGTTGAATTCGGTTATATATTTTTTTAATTCAGTTTATTCTGTTGAATTTGATTCGGTTAGACAAATTCGCAATACGGCTCTTTTCGACTAATGGATAGACCTAAAAAAATAAAAATCTATTAAACTGAACCAAAAAAGTCGAAAACCAAACCGCTGAACACCTCTATCGCCGCACAAATACAAGCCCGACCCGTCATATCCGATAAAATAAATTAAGACTTATTTAAAAACTCTTTTTTCTAAATAGTATTTTATTTTTTTCATAAAAAGTTTATAAAAAATAATCATATAAAGTTTTTTATAAAACTATAAAATATGTTTTTTTAAGTTGGTGTTATGTATTAAACTCATAATTAATACTTATAATAAAGTTAGTTAATTAAAGTTTTCTTAAACATGTAAATGACAAAATAAACAAAAAAGGTTAAAACTGTATTTATAGAGAACTAAAGGGTGAGGGTACAACAAGTAAAATCCAGATTAAGAGGGGTACGTATAGCACAACCCATTTATTATCATTAGGTATTAAATGTTAATATCTATATCTATTGGAGATGGAGATAATTAATTATGTGATTGATTAATTATGGGGATTAAATGTTTAAATCTGTTAAACATTTAAAAGATTAGATTTTATTTATTATTGTTAGTTAGTAAAATAGAAAAGGTTAATAATTAAAGAGTTAATTATTATTGGGTATTAAGTGTTAATATCTCAGGGGGCTAGATTGTAAATTAAAGGTTTATAAATATAACCTTAACTCTAACCCTAAAACATAATCAAGTTTCTTAGCCACCACAAGAGTTTTTAGAAAACCCTCTCCCCTCCCTCTCGATATTCCGGCCGGCCCCGCCACCTTCCGCCGTCGAGTCGGACAACCACCACCGTCGCAAGCCCCTACCGCTGCCACTGTCGTGGTTTTCCATCTGCATACACGTGTGACGTTTTGCTGCGGTTTTTGTGTACGAGTCAACTAGCGTGACGTTCATTGTACTAAGGTGTTACAGATCTGGTTATCGTCAAAGCTATAAATCTCAACACCCTATGGTTGGTTATTTAATATTGTTTATACGCGTGTAATCGCATCACTGAATGGAATCCAGATCTGATCTGGTAATGGTACTACTAAATTGTTTCCGCTAAAATATATCTGATTTATTTATTTAAAAGGTTTAAATAGTTATTGTTTTAAAAGTTAAAACAGGTACCATAATTCCCAACATATCTAACGCTGGTGAGTTCTAAGTTTTTAAGCAAACATTCTTTTTCTCTTTAACTAGACAAAATGATTTACTGACACGTTTAAACAAAACATAAACCATGCACCACATACAATGTCATAGCAATTACAAAAAAAAAGCACTACAATCTAGACGTCACGCTAACCTCTAAGTGGTTGTCACCACTTATCTTCTCAGCTAACTATACAGTCTTTCTATCATTCATCCCAAAAGAGATAAACACCCTTTGACTTGTTAATCATAGCCAAATTGTAAGATATTATATGGGTTATGTGCTAACATGGCAAAACTCTTACTCTCTAGGTCCTCACGACTAAACATTTATGTGGCATATTTATGCCAAAACACTTTCTTTCTAGGCCTTCGTGACCAAAACATTTTCTATTTCTTGTGCACCAAGGTATGAAGACATTTTCATTAGACCTTCATGGTCAACTCATTTTCTAAATCATTTTGTC
The DNA here is from genome assembly GCA_023525975.1 of Smallanthus sonchifolius. Classification (NCBI taxonomy): domain Eukaryota; kingdom Viridiplantae; phylum Streptophyta; class Magnoliopsida; order Asterales; family Asteraceae; genus Smallanthus; species Smallanthus sonchifolius. The sequence continues at coordinate 58,338,918 of CM042038.1, forward strand.
ACATTATTCTCACATCAAATCTTTTCTTACGTGTCAAAATCATCTTTCTAACCAGAACCTTTCTCTCGTTTAAAAATCATTTAAACGTATACTCTTGAAATCTTTCTTTTGAATACAAAGCAATATTTACAAATAAAGTAGTCATTCAAAACATAAACATTCTAACAAACATGCATATCAGCCCATAACATTAAAACAATTTAAAAGCAGGCTTCATAGAATTCACCTTAATCAGTTACAATATGCTATTAAGTTATCTGCTATCTGGTGTTATCCTATGGACAAGATAATACTATTTAGTCTATATTCTAGATGGTATAACACCATCAGGGATAATTCGTCATCCATTCCTATCTTTGTTGGCATTATCCGGGCATTTCCCCATGCCCATGCCAATCCTCCGGGTATAGTCGTTGGTAGTTGGCATTTCTTTCCCTTATGTATGTGTCAACCCTCAGGGCTACCTGATCTTAACTAAGGGAAAGAACTTACCGAATAACTATCTATGACACATTGATGTAGAGTTTCCTTGTCCCTTGTTCCTAAAATGACTTGCTCGTAACACACGAAGTGGTATATCAAGCTTGGGATTCTCAGAATAGAGCGTTCCCAAAAAAATGGATTGGAATACAACATGAAATGCTTAAAGCCCTATTTATAGGCTGAAGTTGGCCCTCGTAACGCACCATTATCATATGGTGAAGGCCAGTTGGCATTTGCTTGGCGGTCACGTTCTTGCTGTTTGACACCTGCAAATCCTAGAATCTAAACCCTAGTTGTTGGGTTAAACCCAACTAGGTTCTGTAAGGCCCAATAGAAATTCAAGCCTATTTGAGGCTAGATAAAGGTCTAAGCCCATTGGAGTCCCAAATTTGCATAATCCAAACATCATATTAGGCACGGTTTCATCTGATAACTCGTTACGCGATTCGAAAAGTTTAACGTTAAGTGCGTCAGACATCATTTTATTACCATATATTTGGTAAGACGATTAAATAAGATAACGAATTTTTAATATTAAGTATTAATATTCACTTGCAAATAATATTCAAATAAGTACATGCGTAAACCACGAAAGATGCTCGTAAGACTAGTGATACCGATACGTATTTTGATACGAAAAATATTATAAATATTTATTTTAATATTATTAGTGAAATAATAATAGTTAAACTCGGAGCCGGAACGTGTAAAAAGAACGAATGCATTAAAAACACAGTACCAACACAAACCGGTTCGTACATCTATTGAAACAGAGATTTCATGATTTAAAATATTCAAATAATATTATTAATAACGTCTCATAATCCTAATAATTTTAACATAATGATTCGTCAATTTAAAACGTGTCAGAGACCCTTACCAATAAACCAGTAGTATTCCTCTTGAAAACCCACACCAAAACCCTAGGTATAAAAGCATATTTACTCTCTCTCTACCTCATTTTCTCAAACACACTCACAACTTTAAAGGGAGAGAGAGAGAGCTTGCCTGAGAGAGAGAGAGAGAGAGAGAGAGAGAGAGAGAGAGAAGGGGAGGGTCAGCCATCCACCGGCGGCCTCCTCCGGCGTTCCATCGCGGCGGCAAGCGACTATGGTGAGCACACGTGAGTAGTCTCATCTCCGGCAGCCACCACCAAGGGAAGCAGCGGCGACGGCAGGTATGACAGGAGACGCTGGCGGCGTTCAAGTCCAGATCCGGACCGTATGCTTGTACTTCCGACAAAAAAAGGGGGATTCAGACGGACCAAAGGCCGGCGGTTCACCGAGCTGGAGAATACGACTCTCCGGCAAGAACGGTGGCTAGGGTTCCGTCGTGACAGGCGGCGGAGACAACGGAGGACTCGAGTTCAGGAGACGGGAACAATGTGGAGAAGAAGATGGCGATGAAGTGTAGGTCCCATCCACGAAACTGACGGCCATGTCGTTTTTCAGGCAACCTCGGTTTTCCGGCATACTCAGTTTTCCGGAGAACTCGGTTTTCCGATGAAGGTCAGATTAGCGGGATTCACGTTTACCTACCGTTCTCGAGACCCGATCCATTATATTCCAAGTTAAGTATTTCGTTTACTCGACTATCAGAGTATTTCCTTTTGTTTTCCGTATAGATCTGTGTGGATACGTTATAGATCTAGTAGTTTTGATAGCCGGGTTCCATTCCCGAGTATAAAACGTCTGTTTTTGAACAGATTTGAGCATTCCAAGATGTGGTCAAACCTGGTCAACGACGCTCAAACATGTTTAATACGTGAAATGTAAGATTTAGGACGTGTCGGTTCGGAAATAAGACTCTCGAAAGGTATAAACGCACGCTAACACGACTTAATTTATTTACGCGATAATAAAACGTGCGTGCGGTCAAGTTGTGTTGGGTTTAATTGATTCGTTAACGGTTAAAGTAAATCTTAACGTAATGCTAAACCTTAAACGAGTCGTATTAAAAGTACTATCGACAAGGGAAAACCCGCTCAAATGAAACAAGTAATTATTATTACTTATATTTTGGTTACGGTAATAAACAATAAGTACAATTATTAGATATTATTACTAGATCGACGAAAACATTTATGTTATGTCTTTAGTATAAAACGATTTAATCAAAATAATTATGATCGGATGATTTGGACTTTAATCGTTTTGTATAAAACACATGTAGGTTGATGAATGGTATTTAAACATAGACCGAATAAACGAAGAATTAACAATAAACAAAGGGCGATATAAATATTTTTTCATAAATATAAACGTATATATATATATATATATATGGAATGGATCATTTGAGAACTCTTAAATATCTTTAGAACTCTGAGAACTCATATCAATGGCCTATATTTTTTAAATTTTCTATTTTTATATATTGTAGTGTATGTTTATATACATAAAAAACAATCAAATTAATTTTTACATATGTTTTTACATTTTTAAGTTTTTACCTACACATGTGTAGTTATGTGTAGGTTTTACTCCCTACACATGTATAGGTAAAAATGTAAAAGCGTATGTAAAAATTAGTTTGATTGTTTTTTATGTACATAAACACACATGATAATATATAAAAAATACAAAATTTAAAAAATATAAACCATTGATAGGAGTTCTCAATATATTTAGAGTTCTCAAATGATTCTAACCCTATATATATATAGTGACAAACATATGTATAAGTATGTAAATACCAATGTCTTTGTAAAATCAAATGATTGTTATGTAACACAATATATTGAATCGAATATATATAAATGTTCATGTATATTTTTATGCACAAATATAAAAAGGTGTATATATATATGTCTATATCATTAAGGTTATTGTTTATAAGACACGGGCGACGGTAAATCTAAACGATTAGGTCTCGAATAAATATGAAAACTTAAATCTTTATAACTTGAACAAATATTATGTTAAATATACATATAATTGTATTCATATACAAATGTATATTTCACATAAACTCAAACGTTTATTATAAAATAGAATACTCGTATAATATATTGTTAGTTTTTTGAAAAGATATATAGATATGTATATATACATTTGTATGTATCCGAATACATTTAATACCATTGTGCGGGACAAGGTGTAAATATGTATAAACCTGCGCTACCTAATTTTATACAAGCATATTTACACACGTGACGAGTATATTATGTATTTTCCTAAGACTAGTTAAACTATGATTATGGTTTGACATAAATAAATGTGTACAAGTATTTGTATTATGCGTATTCAAATACACAAAGACAAACCAATACTCTAAGTATAACTACAACTCAAGAATGATTATCAAATAGTCTCTACACTTTAACGAATCAGTCAAGCTCAACCGCACACATGATAACTCAACACGAGTTTAGACTTGTTTTATAATATTAGGGTTAGTCTATAAAGCTTTTTACGTACCTACAGGACTCGTAGGACGTAAACGTGTGACTATCATATTGTGTGGACATTGGTTCCCATTTCTATCGAAAAGACATTATTGTTCCTGACACATTACCAGGTGAGTTAACGGCCCCCTTTTTAGCTTTTTATGTTTTGTAAACATCGGGGGAGAAACATACTTATACAATATATTTGCTGCCATATTTGAAAAGCATGAAACATATTTGCTTTATTACGTTTGAAAACATGAAGTAAACATTTTCATATGGTAACAAGAAAACAAGGCTCGACCCTTATGTTGCATGAGTTGGCCGGTGTAGAGCTCGTAAAGTCCCCTACATTACGTAATTGATAACCATTAGCTATAGGTTAACCTGAGGCCCTATGAATAGTACTATTGGGATTGACACACCTTGGTCATGGTTAGTCGCGCTAACCGATGATCCACATGATCGAATGGCCGCATAGTGTCTACACACGGGTTCGTTTGGTACGAGCAGGGGGCAAAAACAAGTGTTTGGGTTTGGTTATATCTCATGTATGAACATATATTTGTATTCTTAGCTAGTTTACGAATGAGCACACATTGCTTGTTTTGTTTATTATATACATTGAATCGTTTTCGTGCAGATGGATCTACCAATCTTTTAGTGCAAATTGGTTTTGGTTTTCATTGGGAAAACTACTCGTTTTATGACCTTGAGGTTATCACTTGTGTTCATTGGGAAAACGACCCACTTTATGACTACGAGGTCATCACATGTTTTCGAGGAAAACAATTTCATAATATGGTCATGTACACCTTTTCAATGTTTTCACTTTTTGACTCTGAAGTCATCATACGTTTTTGAGGAAAACGGTTTTATATTATGGCCACGTACACGATATCAATGTTTTCAAGGAGAATCGTGTTACATTACAACAATCAAACCTGTGAACTCATCAACCTTTTGTGTTGACACTTTAAGTACGTTTTTCAGGTATTACACAGCTATGGCACGGTTGGAATAGATTAGCCATTTGGACTAAACCCTAGAAGCCGAAGGAGAGTGATCGTCAAACCTCAAGACGGTTTTGAGCTATATGGTTCTAGGATAATGTACTAGCTTATTTTAGTATTTGTAATGATGTTCAGTGTATAGAAGTCTTTACTTTAGTTTCCACTGTTGTGTAATGTTACCAATCGTTGCAACCTTGGTTTATTTATTTATTTATTAAGTGAATAAATTTGGGTGTGTGACATGCTAGCCACGTAACGGATCGTTATGGTTTCATGACGGTCCCTCACGATGTAGCTGACCTTTTAAGCTCCTTTATCAGACTACTCTCATCGAGACAGCCAGGTTTCATATTTTATGGTTTTCGTAACTCATTTCCTAGCCCAAGATAAGCTTATTTGAAGTTTTAGCCTTTTTCGGTCGAAACGTCTTTTTTGTTTTGCTTTCCAATGTCGCGTTTCTTAACCGACCGTTATCCTAACTTATTGTTTGATGCTTTTCTTAACTCCTAAGCGTTCATGGTTTTGAAATTTCAGGATATTTATTGATGAACACTTATCATTAGAGTTTTTATTACTTCTTAACCAGGAGCGGACCTACCCTTAAGCTAGGGGTAGCCCCCGCTACCTCTCAACTTTTACGCGTAGTGTAATTTTTTTTACGATTTTATGTATTCGGTTATCCCTGAGCAAATATTACGTTATCTCTCAAAAAAATTTAAAAGCTCAACACTTTATAAAGAGTCCAAAATTTTATAAAAAACCTAATACTTTATAAAAAGTCCCCAAATTTTATTAAGGGTTTTGAGGTATTGGGTTTTAGTAAAACATTTGGGCTTTAGCCAGTCCAAATATTTTATTAAAATCCAATAGCTCAAAGTCTCAATTCTCAAACCCAACTTACCCAAACGGCCGGCCAAGAAGTTTTAGCCCTTTTTCGGTCGAATCGTCTTTTTTGTTTTGCGTTCCAGTGTCGCGTTTCTTAACCGACCGTTATCCTAACTTATTGTTTGGTGTCTCTCTTAACTCCTAAACGTTCATGTTTTTGAAATTTCAGGATATTTATTGATGAACACTTATTATTAGAGTTTTTATTACTTCTTAATCAGGGGCGGACCTACCCTTAAGCTAGGGGTAGCCCCAGTTACCCCTTAACTTTTACGCGCAGTGCAAATTTTTTTACGGTTTTATGTATTCGTTACCCCTGAGCAAAATTACGTTAACCCTTAAATTTTTTTAAAAGCTCAACACTTTATAAAAAGTCTAAAATTTTATAAAAACCTAATACTTTATAAAAAAATCCTCACATTTTATTAAGGGTTTTGAGGTATTGGGTTTTAATAAAACATTTGGGCTGGCTAAAAGCCAAATGTTTTATTAAAACCCAATACCTCAAAGTCTCAATTCTCAAACCCAACTTACCCAAACGGCCGGCCAAGAAGAAAGACAGAGAGCGAGAACTGTGAGACTGTGAGAGTCAAAAACTGTGAGACCACCGCCAGGCGCCGCTTACGCCAAACCCCGGTCCTCCGCCTCTGCAGTCCGCCTCGCAAGTCGCATGTTATTGTCAAAAAAATGTTTACATGAAAATACGGTTAATTTTTTTTTATTTATTTACATGAAAGTACGATAAAAAAAATTTTGCTTCATTTACATGAAAGTACGGTCAATTTTTTTTTCATTTACATGAAAGTACGGTAAAAAAAATATTTCGCTACCCCTGAACTTTTATTCTAGATCCGTTACTATTCTTAATACTTACAAACATGAAATATTGATGAACACTTCTAAACGTGAAAAACAATATAAATCTCCTAGATAATAAAAAAAATAGATAAAATTGAGAAAATTTTATAGTTTTTGCATGATTGCATTATTTATAAAAATATCACATATTTGTTAGCGATGACAAGATGCAAGAAGTGAAAGAATCAAATGAAAAACCGTCTATTCAGCGTTTTAATATTATTAATCAAAAGTGATAACGATGGATTCGAGTGTGGTACTTCCACAGCTGGTTCAACCATTCTTTCAAAACGACGTCTAACTTTAATGTTTAGCCAACAAAAAATCAAATATCTTTTGTATAGATGGTAACTTAAAGTATCTATTGTATTGTTCATAGCATTATTATGTCAAACACAATGGTTTCACTGAAAATTGAATCACACTCTGCTATATCACTGTCACATCAGCACATGTGTAATCACTTAACATAATCACTAAGTTACGTAATGATTTCATTGCAATTTATTTTTTTAATAATTAACTAATTAACTACTTTTTAATCTGTTGAGAGTGTGAAAGTGCCCCTTTGCCCGTGAAAACCCTCACGCCATGCGCCCCAAGCCCTGGATCACACCCCAGGGTGTCGGTGTGTTTCGCTACGGTGATTATGCTATGTGAATCACGCCCTCCACTTTCACCATCCACTACGGATGGCCTTAAGTTACGTTATATCACATCAACTTTTAAACATTAGTATTCTCTACTAACAAACTTCCATATTGTATTTATCCATACGTTCCTTTAAATATAAGATTACAAGTGGGCACTCGGTGTAAAACCCATTAAAGTTTGTTACCGGCTCAATGTAATATTACAACCCTAACCATATCAAATAATTAAAACTATTTAAATTGGTATCAAATCATATCAAATAATTAAAACTAATAAATTGGTATGACAAGTGGGAGATATTATGTGATGGTCTTTTCAAGTAACCCTACTTGTGTGAAGATTCTTGTCCCAAACATTTTTATGAAAAGATCTTCGAGTCCTTCTACCAACCACTTCTTTCTCTTCCCACCAATGTAAGAGAATAAATCAAAATCAATATAAATCTATCAAATAATGACTAATTTATTTTCTTATCTACCTATTACCTAGTGGGTTAGGGTGGGGTTGAGACTTAGTAGTAAAAGAAGTCTTACAATTAAGAATTAAGAAGCTACGGGTTTAAATCTTGTTCAGGGTATAAAAAAAACTATTACCTAGTAAATAAGTAACCGGTTACTGTACGTGTCACGATCTCAAGATTCATTTTTTCATTTAATATTTATTTTATTAATTCTTAAATATTCATTCATATTTAATATCTCCTTTATAATTACTAAATCTTTATTACTAACTATTTAATATTTTATTTATTTATTTTTTTGGATGGAAATTTGGATCACTGACTAGTCAGTGACCTACCCGATCATCTCCACCTCCCTCGGGAGGAAACCCATCATAAGTGAGAAAACCCTCTAGCCAAACCTGGACCCCTTTTTTTAATCACAATTGGGACTTAACCCAAGACCTTATGATTTTAGTGAAGTATTGGGTATACATCTTTTATTTATTTACCCGTGTAAATCACATGGTTCTAACTAGGGCTGTAAACGAACCGAACCAAACCGAACGAAGCCATGTTCATGTTCGTTCATTAAGCATTTAACTTGTTCATGAACGGTTCACGAACACTAACCGAACGAAATTTTATGTTCGTGTTCGTTCATTAAGGAAATAGATTTGTTCACGAACGGGTCACAAACGGAACCGAACGAAGGGTAATTTGGGACTTTTGATGTCAACCCTAATGTCTTTCGAAATGAACATTTAATATAATCATTTTAATATCAAGTTTTTATACTTGTGTTGAACTTACTTTACTTGGTTAGTTTTAGGGTAAAAAATAAAATAAAAATTAAAGAATATAAAAAGTTTAGATAAAATAAAATAGAAATATACAAAAATCTTTAATGAACAACATAAACAAATGGCATATGAACGAACCCGAACATAAACGAATGAATGTGATAGAGACCCAGGATGATACATGGGTCGGACCTGGGCTGGGCCTGAAATGGGGGCCAAAACAGGTCTGAAATGGGTGCCAAAACAGTTTCTGCGCAGTTCCCTTTTATGCACCAGTTTTAATTAGTGGAGGGGGTTATCTCCAGCTTTTCAGTAGCTGTCTTTAGGAGTCTATAAATAGGGGTCTGTGTTTTCACTTTCTGTTTTGTCTAGTATTTTTAAATCTGGTTTGTCTTTGTATTTTGGAGATTTACCCATCTCGAACTGGGTTGTTTAACCTTGTTTCCAGTTGAATCAAAACAGCCAACTTCAGGCTTTATCATTTGGTTCCATTGCCGGGAAAGTTTCGAAGCAACTATGGTGAATACCCGGAATTCTGAACACGGGGGTTCTACCTCTGACCCCATCACTGCCCAGTTAGCTGCAATTGCGGCTAAGTTAAAGACCATGGAGACCCTGCAGAAAGAGGTGGCAGCCCTAAAAGCAAGTTCCAAGAACAAATCGGTTGGGGGCTCGGGACGACAGGAAGAAGGTGAGTTTTCATGGAACGGCAACAGACATTTTCGTCCCTATAGTAAGATGGATTTTCGTGCTTTCAATAGGGGTGACCCACAGGGATGGATACTCAAGGCGGAGAAGTACTTCCGTTACTATGAAATCCCCGATGAAGAGAAAGTGGACGTGGCCTCGATGCACTTGGAAGGAGACGCTCTAGACTTGTATTCATGACTATCTGCAGAGCACTCTCTCGCGGACTGGGAGGATTTCACCCTAGTTCTGCACAAAAATTTTGGACCAGTAGAGTTCCAAACCCCAAACGAGCACTTGTGTAGCATCAAACAAACAGGTACCGTGCATGAATATAGTCAGGAATTCGCGAAAAGGTCAGCACGGGTATCTAACCGGCCTGAACATTGTTTGTTGGGGGTATTTTTGAACGGGTTAAAGGATGAGTTGAAAGCCAATGTTCGCATTCACAAGCCCCGAACCGTCTACAAAGCAATGAGCATGGCGATTGAATTTGAATCTAAGCTCGCCCCTGCCCGAGGTGACAAAGAGCTGACTTTGACGTCCCACGCCAAGTCCACTTCCGGACCCGTCCCAGCCATTATTAACCCGCAGAAAAGTTTTTCCCCTAGCATATCCGAGGCGGAGAAACAAGCTCGTTTTCAGCGGGGTGAATGCTTTAAGTGTGGTGATAAATTTGGACCAGGTCACTGGTGCAAAACGGGCACCTTTAAACTGCTCGAATACGCTGAGGAGGGAGAGGGCCAAACCAGAACTGGAATCGCAGAACAAGACCAGACCGCTGAGTTAGCTGAAATTAGCCTCCATGCTCTCTTTGGTCAGCCAAACACAACCACTATGAAGCTGCGTGGTTTGTTAGGCACTATGGAAGTTCTCACCTTGGTTGACAGTGGTTCAACACACAACTTTATTTCGGATAGGTTGGTCCGTGAGCTGCGGTTAATTACCCAATTTATAACTCCATTTGGGGTCCAAATCGGAAATGGTGACATAATCCGATGCAATCAGGTTTGCAGGGACGTCTCACTGCAACTTTTTGATCTTCAAGTGACCCAGGATTTTTACCCATTTGCTTTAGGGGGAGCTGACTTAGTACTCGGCATCAAATGGCTCGCAACTCTTAACACGGTTCAGGCTAATTGGAAAACCATGTCACTGCAGTTCAACATCAACGGGAGGGACTACAAGCTACAAGGGCTGCCACTTGAGGACATGCAGCAGCCTGCTACATTTCACCACCTTACCATTGAGCCCTTTGAGGAGCACACTACACAAGCAGCAGCTCAGCCTTCCCATTCCCGACTTGAGGACAAGTCGTTTGTTCGGGTGGGAAGTATTGATAGAGACCCAGGATGATACATGGGCCGGACCTGGGCTGGGTCTGAAATGGGCGCCAAAACATTTTCTACCCAGTTCCCTTTTATGCGCCAGTTTTAATTAGTGGAGGGGGTTATCTCCAGCTTTTCAGTAGCTGTCTTTAGGAGTCTATAAATAGGGGTCTGTGTTTTCACTTTCTGTTTTATCTAGTATTTTTAAATCTGGTTTGTCTTTGTATTTTGGAGATTTACCCATCTCGAACTGGGTTGTTTATCCTTGTTTCCAGTTGAATCAAAACAGCCAACTTCAGGCTTTATCAAAATGTTAATAAACCAACGTTCACGAACACAATTGAACGAACGAGACCTCTGTTAATGTTCGTTCAGTTAGTTAATCGAACGGAATTTTTTGTTCATGTTCGTTCATTTATTAAATGAACTTCCCACCGAACGGTTCACAAACTATTCGCTGAAAATTTGGTTCATTTACAGCCCTAGTTCTAACCTAATTTTACCTATAAAATAAATTAAGAGTAAATAAAGGATTTTACATGTAACACTCCGTTGTAAAATACAATAGCTTTTTCCATTCTTGAACTCCAAGCAACCAATTATGATTATTATTATTATTATACAAGTTGAATCAAAATCAATATAAATCATCAACAATGACTAATTTTACTTTTATATTTTATCAATAAATAAAGAGTAAATAAAAGGATTTTACATGTAAACACAGTAAAAGAGTAAAAATACAAGAGCTCTTTCCATTCTTGCACACTAAGCAACCAATTATGATTATTATTATACAGATAACAACTCTAAACTCTAATCCGAACAATCTTTGCAGCATATAATGGCAACAATCTTCTAGCTACACAACCATACTTAGTATATCACAAGGGCAAAAAGGTAAAATGACCACCTTAAGCTCGAGGATAGCTTGAACGCCCTTTCTTCCTTAAAAACTCAGGAATTTCTACCGAGCCACCTTCCGTGAAGGCTGGAAACCGTCGGTTCATTCCGACTGCATCTGCTTGACCGCCCTGCATTTTGCCAAGTTTATGATACAGTTGACTCAGAAACTTGTAAAATTCCCAAACTGCCATTAATTTTTTCTACAAATCAGAATTCTGCTGTTAACTTGGTGCTTGAAGTAATACCTGGACAGTCTGCCCGTCACTTTCTTCTTGTCGTTTGAATCCGGTTGCTATAAGAGTTATGCTTACCTGAGTTCAGAAAAAAAAAGTTTTATAGTTTTTTCACTTTTCCTTTTTCTGGTAACCATGAGAACCTGTTACCGGAAAGCTCACGGGACCCATCAATACCCTGTTAACCAACGGGATCGCTTGCTCTAGGCAGGTGGCCTTCAAAATGATATGATAGGAAACCAGTGAAAGCAGGATTCAATCCTAAGACCTCTGCTAGAGGGTAATCATGTGTTTACCAAACACCCCTTGAACTTAAGTCAAATTGTCAAGATGAAAATAATTTTGGTATGACTTTCTGGTAGACTTGACCAAAACACTTATTGCCCAAACTTCAAGCATTTTTTATAAATAATTTGTTGATACTTGAATATGGTTACAAAGAACACATCAATACAATAATAGTAATTTGTTGATACTTTGGGGGACTTTGGACCCATTTGACGTGTTTCCTTTTCATCTAGATTTCTTAATACTACCCAACATAACCCGAATCACCGATTCATAAGATATTGCCACCTCAACACATGCATTGAATATAAGTAAACAAATTCTAAATACTGTTGACAGAAGAATAAACTTACTTGACCACTTATTGATGGGTCAATAACCGCTCCAAAGATCAAGTTAGCACTTGGATCCACCAGATCATATATGACCTCAGCTGCAGCATTCACCTTTCAAAATGACATTTAAGACAACATCACTAAAAATTTTGTATTTCTATTTTCAGATAAGTGATAGAAGTTCCGGTCAAGAATTAGTAAAGATTGCAATTTTGACCCATTAACATGTGATCGGGTCAATTCAGGTTATGTTTTATATCTAACAAGTCAAATGGGTACATAAGATTGATAAAATGAAATAGGTAAAATGGATCAAACATGTCAAAAGTTGTCCAAACTGTATTTTTAATACATAAAACCTCCTACATAACCATATTAAAAGAATTTACATTATTATTGATGTAATATCTTTTGTAATATGCTAGCACCAATTCCCATCTAAAAGGTACCAAAATTGTCTATCTATGAAGGGTAAGGCATACAAAAATGTAATAATGAGGGAAGTTCATCACATAACCAATTTTAAATAAAGAACTGTGAGAACATAAACACATGTACCTATTGTTTTAAGTGTGTGACATAAGGCGGTTATGTAACCGTGTAACCGCATATCTTTCTCTTTCCTACCGTATGTGATTAGCACTACGTACAAGTGCTTATTGCAGTTCTCGCGATTATGTATTGAACGTGCCCCTATAGTCATATAGATACGTATAGATACAGACACGGATGTGTGTTTAGAGAGAGAGACCTCAAACAATGTCAAATCACTACCACCGGTTATATTCCACACAATTCCTGTAGCCCTCTCGATACCGATATCTAGCAAAGGTGATTGAATCGCATTCAATGCAGCATCACGTGCCCTTGTCTTCCCTATAAACAAACAAAGATTAACAAAAAAATTTAAATTAACAAAATAAAAAACTAATTTTTTTTCCTACTAACCTGTTGCAGTTCCTATCCCCATTAACGACGAGCCTGCATTTGCCATAATTGCCCGTACATCAGCAAAATCAACATTAACCAACCCCGGTATCTGCAAGTTTATGCCAACTAACTCATTTAATCTACAAATATAAATAAAAGGAAAATAAAAATCATAAAATTAATTTATTACATTTTTCATACCGTGATTATGTCTGAGATGCCACGAACACCTTGTCTAAGAATATCATCAGCCAGATTAAAAGCTTCAGTTACAGGGGTAGATGCAGAAACTGCAGTTAATAATTTGTCATTTGGAATTACAATAAGAGTGTCAACATTTTCCCTTAGAGATGCAATTCCTTCTTGTGCTTGAACTGCCCTTTTTCGCCCCTCAAACGAGAACGGAGTTGTCACAATACCGACAGTCAATATTCCCATTGACTTTGCAACCCCCGCGATTACAGGGGCCCCACCTGTACCTGTTCCGCCACCCATTCCCGCCTGCAAAAGAAATAAAAATAATTGTAATTGTAGTCTTTTTATCATTTAGGGCGTGTTTGGATGTGCATTTTGAAACTGATTATCGTGACGTGAATAATTAGAATCAGTCAATAAGGTTATCGGTTGGTTAGAGCTAGAGGTAGGTAGGTCATTTTATATTTATCCCAATAATTAATTTTCTTACATGCTTTTTTTGTCTATTTACTTTGACCATAAATAACTAGAAAAACAATTTGAATGCACATTCAAATAAGAGATAGGTTGGTCCTCACTTTGTTTGCAACTATCACTTTCCACAGCTTGGTTTAAAAAAGCGTGAGACGCTCCAAAGCATTTTGGTCCCAACAGCTAAGGCGCAAGGCGTGTCTACGTACAACCAAGTAAGCTTTATTTACAACCAAAAGTTGTGTCTCTCTCATCTGTTTTAGATATCCACCTATTTTCAAGTAAACCTTTCATAATTTTTGGTTGTTTTACATATAAACCTCCTAGATACCCTAATTTTGACCCAAACAACCAGAACTACATGAGGCGCGCCTTTTTCACCCTGATGTGTTTTCCTCAGCGCCTTAAACGCGCCTTTTAAACCAAGTTCCACAATAAATGAAGATAATGGATTCACCAAAGTAAGGGTTAACTATGTAACTTTACATTAATCTAAATAATTAGAAAATCATAATCACATTTTACCAAACACTCAATATTTGACTATTTGCCACTTCAATTTGTAATAATCACTTAAGACACACATCCAAACACTCCCAAATTAACCAATAAGAAAGCATATGAGACAGAAGTCAATGCAAAATGAAAAAATAGCAAGTATATGCGGTATGCAGACAATGTTCTACTACACTCTCTAAAGTCAGTCAGCTTTCATTTGGTGTTCCGATCTTGGTAATGGTAAAAGAAAAAAAAATAATAACCAAGTTTCATAATTGTACAATTTAAGTCAAATTACAAAAAGTAATCACTAAATATACCAAGATTCATATATGTTTCATTTAGGTCACTTAATTTATAAAAAAATAATATTCATTAAAATTTTCAGAAGATTGGAAAACCTAATGAAAGTTGACTACTTTAAGAGACAAAAAAAAACCTTTGAGTGACTTCAATGAAACAGATGAAAACTTAGTTACTATTGTGTAATTCGTGTGAAATTAGGGATTTTCATCAGTCACCCTATCTTTGTAAGTTGTAACTATGGCCTTTCTAATCACACTTAATAACCATATCCATCTACAAAACATAAAAAAAAACTAAAAACTTACAGTCACGAAAACCATATCCGAACCATAAACAGCTTCTTCAATAGACTCCCTACTTTCTTTTGCAGCATTCATACCAACATCCGGGTTCCCACCAGCACCAAGCCCGCGTGTCAACTCTTGACCAATCTGCAACCGTTGCTCCGGGAAAACCGGGGACATCTTCATAGCCTGCACATCAGTATTCACAATCCAAAACTCCACACCCTTCATCTCACTCTCAATCATCCGATTAACCGCATTCGACCCACCACCTCCAACACCAATCACCTTAATCTTAGCCTCATTATGACCACCAGAACTCGCCGAATCTCCCAAAACCTCACTAACATTTGGATTAAGCATTGAAACTTCAGGGTGCAACTTGAGAACATGATCTTTGTTACTAAACTGATTGATGTTGTGAGAATGGGCCATACATTTAATTTGGGGATTATAAATCATCTTCAAGGAACTCAATCTCCCACCAAAAACAGTAACTACCCCTCTTGAATTCCAGGGTTCTAACGGAATTAAAGATGCTGGTACACATGTTGCCATTTAGGGTTTTCAATACCTAATTGAAAAATAATACAATTGAATCAACAAAAAGTTAACTAATCAAATACTTGGTAAACTGTGGCATAAGTGAGTGTAATGAGCCCTAAATATTGATAATTTCCAGAAAAAGGAAAAAAACCCAAATTGCAAAATGGGTTATTGAGAGAAACATAAAAGGGAAGTGGGTGTGTAAGAAAATGTGGGTAGATTAATAGAAAGATGGTCGGAAACCTGAGGTGGTGGCGGTGGAGCAAGAACAGAGCGGCCGCAAAGATGGAAAGAAGTGGGTCGTAATCTTTAGGTTGTTTTTCGTAATTGAAGATGTTTGAGTTTGTTAATTGTGGTGTTTTTTTTTAGTGAAAAGAGATGTTGGAAAGTGATCAAGAAACGTTATATAGCGTGTGATATTATTCTTATCAACATTTATTTTACCAAAATTGACTTGCTATTTTGTATTATTTTGCTACCCATGTTCATGTTAACATTTTTTAAACATGTACTTTTATATTATAGAGAACTTCTTGTAAATAATGAAAACTAGAAATTAAGCCTGTGCGATGCGACGTGTTTGTGAACCTAGCAACGCGTGCTGTAATGGTGACATTGACGTTGTTAAATACATAAAAAAACCTACGAAGTTGCGACGGTTCGGTATAAATAAAAAAAAACTATAGTGTAAACATGACGTAACATTGAGACGACAAAATCGTTTGAGAACAAAAAACTATTGAAAAAAAAAGTAATTGGAAAAAAGAATTAAGAAAAAGTAATTGGAAAAAAAAAGTAAAAAGAAGGAAGAAAATAAAAAAGATAGAATCCCGGGATTCGAACTCATGAAGACAATTTTATTGAGTATGAGATTTTTCAATCCAACTACACCAACTTTTGTTTATTATTTTTAAAGATTAGTGTATCATTGAGTTAGTGGCTCGACCTTATGTTTTAAGGGTTAGTAATTATCTTTTTCATCCGTAAATTTAGTGGATTGACAAAAAATATTTACATTTAAAAGAATTGAAAATTAATTTAGTGAAACTTTATAGGATGTTTAGTTTGTAAATTTGTCCAAAATTTAGAATGCAAGAAAAAAAAACAAAGACAAAGTTATCCTTTTGTTTCCCCTAATTCCTCATGTCTCACTCCCTCCCTCCCAAGCACAACACCACTATCTTCCTTCTCCATCTTTGATGCTCTCGTAAAAGCGGAGATATCCTTAAACGAATCTAGCAACACTCGAAGAAAGAACATGGTCTAGTCATGCCTGAAGAACAAGGAATCTTGCAACACCTCATGTGAAGAACATCGAGTCTGGCAACACCCATGCAAAGAACAACGAAACTGGGAACGATAGCCCTTGTTTCTTCGTCTGCGACAACGACAACGATGGTCGCCATTCGCGACACATGAGACAAAACCCGACTATGGTCTTTATCAGCCACTTATTAATTTGAGATCAAAAGCTTCTAATTAAACGACCCATATAGCGAACCTAGAATTAAACCATCTATAATGGGATGGGTGGAGTTAGTTGTGGACACAGGTGTGGGATGGTGGCAGAAGGTGACCAGGTTTAGGAGTGAGGTGTCACAAGAGAATGATGTAACACCCAAGTCACATGCATGACCGCGTTTAGAGAAGGCACGACTGTGCCGGTCTCATGGTCCGTGAATCATCGAGCACCAAATTGTAACCAGATAAAATAGCTCGACTAAGATCAAGTTTCTAGCGATTGGGCAGTAGCGGTCCGCTACCAAACCCTTAGCGGTCCGCTAAGGACCCCTAGAACAGCCTATAAACAGATATTTAAGCATTTCATTATTTGGTATTCAAATTTGATTTCTTCGAGAATGCTCTATTTTGAGAATCTCGAGCTTGAAATACCACTTTGGGTGTTACAAGCAAGTCATTTTAGGAGCAAGGGATGAAGAAACTCTACATCAACATGTCGTAGATAGTCCTTCGGTAACTCCTCTCCCTTAGTTAGGATCGGGTAGCCACAAGGGGTATTGGACTTGTATGTCCGAGTAACAACATGACCATCGAGATAAGATCCAAAGAGTTACCACATGAACAACAATATATATATATATATATATATTGTTTAAAGAGTTAAACGAACCTTACACGAACAATAGTATATGGCAGAATGATGTTTTTTTTATGAAATAAGCATCGATATTATCCGGTGTAATCAACTGCTAAGGGAAATTGTAATTTGGAATTACAAACGACTAAATTAACTTGTCCTATGATTTGGAATTGCTAAGGGAAATTGTAATTTGGAATTAAAAATTAATATATATATATAAGGGAGGTTCAAATAAGAAGTAGTTTTTTGCTAAAAAATGACCAAAACACTACGAAACAATATCAAACGAACTCCGATTGAGCTCATTTCAGCGGTGTTGGGACCATCTCATCGAACTCTATCATCTTAGCTTTTAGGGTTTAGCTTTTAAGTTTTAAATTTTACGTTTGAATTTTAGGGTTTTAGCCTTAGGGTTTAGGTTTTTTTGTGGGGTGAGGGTGGGTGGTTTAGGTTTTTGGGGGTGGGTGGGGGTGGATTTTGGTTTTTTTTGGAGGGTGGGGTGGGGGGTTTAGGTTTTTGGGGGGTGGGTGGTGGTTTTAGGCTTTTTGGGGTGGGATTGGAGGGGGGATTTAGGTTTTTGGGGGTGCGGGTGGAGGGGGGTTTAGGTTTTTGGGTCCGGGTTAGTGTTCGATGAGACGGTTCCAACACCGCTGGAATAAGCTCAATCGGAGTTTGTTTGACCCACTTCTTAGCGTTTTTTAGCGAAAAACCACTTGTTAGTGGAACCTTCCCCTATATATATATATATATATATATATAGGATATATGTATATAATTAATTATAAAGTTAATTAAAAATGTATTTATATAATAATATAAATGTTATATAGTTAAATAACCAAAGTGTTTGGTTACTTGTGACTCTGAGATAATCACAAGGATTAAAAGTGTAATTAGTAAAAACATAGAAACCTTAACTTCATGATTGAGTTTGTGATTACCTATGAATATAAAAGTAGGGGCAAAGGATTAAGAGACCATCTAATTGCATTTAATTGCAAACCCTAACCCACCCCTGTCTCTCCTATTGTCGCCACAACCCCACTTTCGACCGCCGTCTGCCACCGTGAGCGGCCACCACCGCCATCAACGTGAGATGCCACTTTCGTGAGTTGCCGCCGCCAGTGTTGTTTCTTCATCCCTTCCCTTTTCTTTGCGTCGTCCTTGAGCCGCCACCAGGAGATCTGTTTGTCTCCGTGAACCGCCAAGGACCGTCGTGTATCACCGGTATCGTTAGGTGAACTTTATCACTATTTTCGTAGGTGGTGACACTGGTGATTAGGATAAACGAATAGAGATTCGTTTGCTTTGGAGACAAACCAGATAAAGATCCGGGTTTGTACGGGTGATTAGATTTGTGGGTTTTAGTTCGTGTAGCTGGATCTAGCGATCGAATTTTTGTCACGTGGTGTTATATAAATAATTACAGTTGAGTCGAGTTAAGACACGGATAAAAATAAAGAATTATTTTTATCAAGACTGAATATACCTTATCAAAAGTTCAAACATAATTATAGATAGTAATACCGTCCATGATCACATGTATATATATATATATATATATATATATATATATATATATATATATTTGGCATCAAGTGTGACACCTGCAAAATTTTAGAATCCAAAACCTAGTTGTTGGACTAAAACCCAATAAGGCCCAATTTGAATTCAAGCCCATTTGAGGCCCGGTAAGGATCCAAGCCCGTTAGTGTAATCCCTGAGGAATTCCGGCCTTATCTTAACTTCTCCGGCATTGTAAACTATTTATTTTTGTGAATATTTATACAATTTAATAAATTACTTGAATTCTTTCATATGCTCACATTTAATTCCATGATGTAACACAATTACATTTATCATTGTCTTAATAAATAAACATATACATTTATAAATATGTTAATGCAAATTTATAAACAAATTACAAAAATATTAAAGTATAATTATTAAATAATAAATTCATTTGAGAGAAATAGGATTTAACAATTAAAAATGCAATTAATTCAAATAATTAATTTGAGTTATAAGTTAAAATAAAATCTATTATATTTTTTTTATATAACTTATGAAAATTTATAAAGATTCATAGATTTAAAAGTTTTTTTATGTTTTATAAAAAGCTTAGGATTATAAATGCAAATCCTGAAAACTTAAACTTAACTAGAACCTAACTTTACACATAAAATGATAAAACATTGGAAGTTGGAGGGCCTGTTGCGTCAATACTGAAAACTTCAAGGGCTACTCTGCAAATCCCGGATTTCTCCTTTTCTAAACCGATCGCGAGTTCGAAACGTGGGGGAGACCGGTTCGGACTACCTATTTCTCGATCTCACGATTGAGATAATAACTCCCGAATTTGGAACCGGCACCACGACCGCGAAGCTTAACCGATCCATCTCCCACGTTTAATCGGACTTTTATGATCGAGAAGATAGTTAAACGAGTAACCGTAGCTTTCTTAAATGGTAGTTACTCGATCGATTCGATTACACCAAAATTTTCTATAAATAGCTGATCCAACCCATCGACGACAGACACCACAAGCTTCCTACGACCTTAAAACTCTTCGTAAACCATCGCCGGAGCTCAGACCAGTCGAAGAACTCGTCGCGATTTTAGCTCAGTCGATCTCTCGAACCACGCAAGCAACTAAGGTAAAAACTATACCAATCGAACCGTATTAACCCAGGGAATGAAAGCCCCATGAAATCGGGCCCGGCTATTAGCCGGATTGGTCGAATCAGCGGGCTAGGGTTCCGGTTGGTTTGGGGAAGAAGATGATACGGGGAAAAGTAGGGTTCTATCAATCCAAAGTAGGGAATAAATTTTTAAATCATATTAATCTCCCTATTTTTATAAATTGAAACCATGAAACTTTGTATTTAATTTCTATTATAAATACATTATAAACCAATCCAAATTCTTAAACAAATTTATTATTTAGACGAACTTACTAATTTATCTTATAAATTAATAATGTTTATTCTTAAGCATTATTAAAATCTTTTAAACATAAAAATAATTAAATGGTTATTTTTTTTAAATAAATAATTATACAAAATCTCTTTTATTCAATTAAAATCTAATTATTCTATAAGTCCTTGATAGGATTATTTAGTTATTGTTTTAACAACCTATTTATAAATACCTTAATCTAAATGTATAAATTGTGTCATCTCAAATACTCCAACTATTATACATATTAAGTTTAGCAAACCTTAAATAATCTTTTGAATTCCAAAACTTATACAAACTCATCTTCAAATCTCAACTCTTATTATCTAGTACAACCTATCTCAATCCTAGAATCCGAATCTATCTTGTAGGTTTATTGTGAGAAATTCTCGCACTACCTATCCAGTTTCATCAATACTCAATCATCTTTAGCTACATTCATGTGAGTTTTCATAGCCCATTTTTACTGCTTTTGTTTTTGGGGTGAAACATGTGTTAACTACTTTATCTACACGATTCAATAACTTGATTCTATGCTATGATCTACATGCTTTATATCTTGAACTATTTGGTGACCATTGCATGAACGCATGCCAGTACATTCATTAACTTGTGTTGCAAGCCTAAGATAGTACCTAACATGATCATTTATAGGGGAATCCGAAACTAAACTAAACTTACCACATAACCTTGGCGGGTTGTTGTGGTGTGAACTATTATCATGGGTATATCTCCCCATGTCGGATGTGAACTATTAACTTGGGTGTCATCTCCCCTTGTTGGATGTGAACTATAAAACTCGGGTGTTATCTAACCCTTTTATCAAAACGGCAATCCGTGGGATTGTGGCAGCTAGATTTCATTTACCAGGATTTAATTGTACGCTTGGAGCCTTATGTGTTCTCATATATGCTTTAGATCTGCTTTGAATCTTCTGAATCGTAAACTATATCTAAACTTTAGTTTGGTGTCAAAACCTATGTTGCTCACCAACTACTTGTAGTTGACATTTACTCGCATGTTTCAGGTGTACCTGCTTAAGGCCATTGCTGCTCATGTAGGACTTGGACCTAGATAATGAATTGAAATTTATGTTATGTTAAACTTTTGACTTTTCATTGTTCTTGTAACGAATTATTTAATATGGATTAATAGATACTTTCGCATTAAATAGATGATCATGAGCTTTTGAACAACCGCGTCAGCCCCGACGTATAATCCGCCGCCGGCTGGGGTGTGACAGATTGGTATCAGAGCCATGGTTATAGGGAATTAGGTTATTAGACACATGAACTAGACTATAACCTAGGAGTCCCAAACATGAGTTTAACTCGTGTCTTTTATTAGGAACTCCACACTATCTTTACTATGCATGCTTACCTACATCTATCTGTTTTTGATTACCTGATACAACTCCATGAACTACGACATTCAAGAGTCTACATGAAACTATTTTGAATTACTTGAACTACATGAAACTTACACTTAGACTTAATAGTCTAATCCGAATGAAACTCTCGTCAAAGGTATGTAAGTTCTAACTAATGAATGAGAACTTGTGCAATCCGGAAGAGTGGATGCCTGTATTCTGGGAGTTCTGTCTAGGAAAGCATTTCGTATAAATCCAAATCAACCGATGGACCAGTTATGCTTTCTTGGGAATTCTTGGGATGAGTGTCCACTTATAGGCTAAAGCATGACTTCTCAAACATTAGAAAGACTTAAAATACCTTGATAAGCCAATGTGCCCAATAGGGTACCATTTATGTTTCACCTAACATCTCATGATTAAATTGCAAACTCTTGTACATGATTCACATCTTATGAACTTTTTATTCACCCGTTTGTAGAATGCCTCCCCGTCATGAGCGTAGGAACAACCTCACCGATAGGATCATCCAGCAAATGGCTACGATCCTACCAACTATGGTCAACCAACTGAACCAGAATGCTGCACCAAGGAATCCCGCGTGCACATTCAAACACTTCAACTCCTGCAACCCCACCAAGTTCTACGGGAACAAAGGAGCCACTGGACTCCTCCAATGGTTTGAAATCATTGAGGGAACCTTCATCAATGCTGACTGTCCTGAGAACCTAAAGGTTCGTTATGCTACTAGTGTCTTCCAAAAAAGGGCACTCACATGGTGGAATGGAGAAAAACGTAACCGTGGGATAGAGGTTGCACTAGCCTTGCCTTGGGCTGATGTGAAGACACTCATGACAGATGAGTTTTGCCCCCGTAATGAGGTCAAGAAACTAGAAGCTGAATTCTGGGATCTCAAACAAGACAGTGGTGAAAGCCTTGCCTACACCACTCGCTTTCATGAGCTTAGCCTACTAGTGCCCCATATGGTCACTCCTCTCTCCCGAGCCATTGAGAAGTATATCAATGGTCTGCCCGTGCAGATTCAGGATACCGTGTTGGGTAGTAACCCAGCCACTCTCGAGGAAGCCATCCGTCTTGCTGCCACCCTGTCAGACAACCATGTTAAGGCAGGGACTCTATCTAAAAAGGGTGCCAAGAAGACCTTTGAGAAAGCCACCAATGAACCCCTCAAGGAGACCAAGTCTGAGTCTTCCTTCAATAACAGGAAAAGGAAGGGCAAAAATTTTGCCATTATCACACCCGCTACTCCTTTAGCCCAAGTAGCCCCTACTGCCTTCAACCCCACCAAGAAACAATATGCGGGAACTTCACCACTTTGTAATACCTGCAAACTCCACCACCCTGCCCATGCACAATGTCGTCTATGCACTACTTGTGGACGTTATGGGCATTGGGCTAACACCTGTCGTATTCCACCAACTAATCAAGTCTACCAACCTGCTGCTCCTGTTCCTGTTGCTATCACTCAGGGTCGTGCTTGTTACGAGTGTGGTGACCCTAATCACTTTAGGAACCGTTGCCCTAGGCTAGTCATTGTTAACCAAGCAAATCTAAACCAGGGCAACATGGTTCAGGGAAACATAAACCAAGGGAATATGAACCGAGGGAATGTGAATCAGGGGAATGCAAACCCTGTAGCTCGTGGACGTGCCTTTAACATCAATGCCAACGAGGCTCAAGCCAACAACGATGTGGTGAACGGTACGTACCCAATTAACCAGCAATATGCTTCTATCTTGTTTGATACTGGTTCCGATAGGAGTTTTGTATCCTTTGAATTTGAACCACAACTTGCTATGAGTCGAGCTAAGCTAGACAAACCCTTTGATATTTTAGTAGCGGATGGTTATTCCGTTTCATGTGACACCATTATTAGAGATTGTACCTTAACCTTGAGCGATCATGACTTTTCAATCAATCTTATTCCCATGGCTCTCGGAGGTTTCGACATCATAGTAGGCATGGACTGGTTGACCAAGCACCATACTGAAGTCGTTTGTTTTGACAAGTACATCCGTATCCCTCTTGACTCGGGTGACATTTTGAACGTCTACGGTGAGAAGCCGTCAAAAGGACTCAAGCTTATGTCTTGCACTACCGCACAAAAGTACCTACGGAAGAAATGTGTGGCATTCTTGGCCCATATTATGGAACGAAAAGGCAAAGATAAGAGTCTCCAAGATATTCCTGTAATCAAAGACTTTCCTGAAGTTTTTCCCGAAGATTTACCCGGTCTTCCTCCTATACGTCAAGTCGAATTCCGTATTGACTTAGTATCAGGAGCAAACCCCGTGGCCAAGTCACCTTATCGTCTTGCACCATCAAAGATGCAGGAACTTTCAAGTCAACTTCGAGAACTCTCTGACAAAGGATTTATTCGTCCTAGTGTTTCCCCTTGGGGAGCACCTGTTCTGTTTGTCAAGAAAAAGGATGGTTCTTTCCGGATGTGCATCGACTATCGGGAACTTAACAAGCTCACTGTAAAGAACCGTTATCCACTTCCGCGGATTGATGATTTATTTGACCAACTTCAAGGCACTACCTGTTTCTCTAAGATCGATCTTCGTTCTGGTTATCACCAGCTACGAGTCCTCGAATCCGATATCCCCAAGACAGCCTTTCGTACTAGGTATGGTCATTACGAGTTCATGGTTATGCCCTTCGGACTAACCAATGCACCCGCGGTATTCATGGATCTTATGAATCGCGTGTGTAAGCCGTACTTGGACAAGTTCGTAATCGTCTGCATTGACGATATTCTCATCTACTCAAAATCAAAAGCAGAACATGAAGAACACTTACGTTTGGTTTTGGACCTCTTGAAAAAGGAGCAATTATACGCTAAGTTCTCCAAATGTGAATTTTGGCTAAAAGAAGTCCAATTCTTGGGTCATATAGTCAACGAGAAGGGTATTCACGTGGATCCCGCTAAGATTGAGGCGGTGAAGAACTGGCAAGCTCCAAAGACCCCTACCGAAGTCCGCTCATTTCTAGGTTTAGCGGGCTATTATCGTCGTTTCATAGCAAATTTTTCAAAGATCGCGGTACCTATCACAGCCTTAACTCACAAAGGCCAACCCTATGAGTGGGGACCAAAACAAGAGGAAGCCTTCCAAACCCTAAAACAGAAACTGTGTGAGGCTCCTATCCTGACTCTTCCTGATGGAACCGAAGATTTTGTCGTTTACTGTGACGCTTCCCACTTAGGCCTTGGTTGTGTACTAATGCAGCGAGGCAAAGTGATTGCTTATGCGTCCCGACAACTCAAAATCCATGAGAAGAATTATACGACGCACGATCTTGAGTTGGGTGCGGTCGTATTTTCTCTTAAAATTTGGAGACATTACCTATATGGTACCAAATGTGAGGTTTACACCGATCACAAGAGTCTCCAACACATCTTCAATAAAAAAGAACTCAACATGAGGCAAAGGCGTTGGGTTGAACTCCTAAACGACTACGACTGCAATATTCGTTATCATCCTGGTAAGGCGAATGTCGTGGCCGATGCTCTTAGTCGTAAGGAACCTATCAAGATCCACAGCATTCGAATCCAAAATGATATTCAAACTCGCATCCTAGAAGCACAACATCTTTCTGTCACTGAAGGAAACATGTACAATGAAATGTCATGTGGTGCTGAACTCCAACTTGAAACCAAACCCAATGGGTTACTTTACTTTCTAAATCGTATCTGGATTCCGGACCGTGACAACCTTCGTACCTTTATCATGAACGAGGCTCACAAGACTCGCTATTCTGTGCATCCTGGTGCAGACAAAATGTACATGGATCTCCGTACCCAATACTGGTGGCCTGGTATGAAGAAGGACATTTCCCTCTATGTGTTCAAATGCCTTACTTGTTTGAAGGTTAAAGCCGAGCACCAGCGTCCATCTAGTTTACTTGAACAACCCGAGATTCCCGTGTGGAAATGGGAGTGTATTGCCATGGATTTTATAACCAAACTCCCACAAACATCTCGTGGGCATAATAGCATTTGGGTAATCATCGACCGCTTGACAAAATCTGCTCATTTCATACCCATACGTGAGGACTACCGAGTCGAGAAATTAGCTCGAATCTATATTGATGAGATCGTTAGTCGTCACGGTGTACCTCTCAACATTATTTCTGATCGTGATGGACGATTCACCTCTCGTTTCTGGCAATCCTTACAATCAGCCTTGGGCACTCAGCTGAATCTTAGTACGGCTTACCATCCGTAAACCGATGGTCAGTCCGAACGAACGATTCAAACCCTCGAAGATATGCTTAGAGCCTGTGTCATTGACTTCAAGGAAAACTGGGATTTACACCTACCCCTAGTCGAGTTCTCATACAACAACAGTTATCACACAAGCATTAACATGGCTCCTTTTGAAGCACTTTATGGTCGGAAGTGCCGCTCTCCTGTCTGCTGGGCGGAAATCGGTGAATCACAAATCACTGGTCCTGAACTGATTCAAGAGACTTCCGACAAGATAATGTTAATCCGAGACAACCTTCTAGCAGCAAGAAGTCGGCAAAAGAGCTATGCCGACAAACGTCGAAAACCCTTAGAATTTCAGGTTGGCGATCTGGTTCTTCTCAAGGTATCACCTTGGAAAGGCGTAGTTCGTTTTGGAAAGAAAGGGAAACTTGCGCCAAGATTCGTGGGCCCTTTTAAAATCCTTGAGCGGATTGGAAAAGTAGCCTATAAGTTTGACCTACCCGAAGGACTCAGTAACGTTCATCCGACATTTCATGTCTCGAACTTAAAGAAATGCTTAGCTGACGAGAATCTCCACATACCACTCGACGAGATTCACATTGACGAAACTATGCACTTCGTGGAGAAGCCCGTCGAGATCATGGACCGAGAAGTTAAGCAGCCCAAGCGAAGCCGAATTCCAATTGTGAAGGTTCGATGGGAATCCAAACGTGGCCCTGAGTTCACTTGGGAACGTGAAGATCAAATGAAGGCCAAGTACCCTCACCTATTCCCAAGACCCTCCTCTTAGTAAATTTCGGGACGAAATCTCCTAAAGTATGGGAGACTGTAATCCCCGAGGAATTCCGGCCTTATCTTAACTTCTCCGGCATTGTAAACTATTTATTTTTGTGAATATTTATACAATTTAATAAATTACTTGAATTCTTTCATATGCACACATTTAATTCCATGATGTAACACAATTACATTTATCATTGTCTTAATAAATAAACATATACATTTATAAATATGTTAATGCAAATTTATAAACAAATTACAAAAATATTAAAGTATAATTATTAAATAATAAATTCATTTGAGAGAAATAGGATTTAACAATTAAAAATGCAATTAATTTAAATAATTAATTTGAGTTATAAGTTAAAATAAAATCTATTATATTTTTTTTATATAACTTATGAAAATTTATAAAGATTCATAGATTTAAAAGTTTTTTTATGTTTTATAAAAAGCTTAGGGTTATAAATGCAAATCCTGAAAACTTAAACTTAACTAGAACCTAACTTTACACATAAAATGATAAAACATTGGAAGTTGGAGGGCCTGTTGCGTCAATACTGAAAACTTCAAGGGCTACTCTGCAAATCCCAGATTTCTCCTTTTCTAAACCGATCGCGAGTTCGAAACGTGGGGGAGACCGGTTCGGACTACCTATTTCTCGATCTCACGATTGAGATAATAACTCCCGAATTTGGAACCGGCACCACGACCGCGAAGCTTAACCGATCCATCTCCCACGTTTAATCGGACTTTTATGATCGAGAAGATAGTTAAACGAGTAACCGTAGCTTTCTTAAATGGTAGTTACTCGATCGATTCGATTACACCAAAATTTTCTATAAATAGTTGATCCAACCCATCGACGACAGACACCACAAGCTTCCTACGACCTTAAAACTCTTCGTAAACCATCGCCGGAGCTCAGACCAGTCGAAGAACTCGTCACGATTTTAGCTCAGTCGATCTCTCGAACCACGCAAGCAACTAAGGTAAAAACTATACCAATCGAACCGTATTAACCCAGGGAATGAAAGCCCCATGAAATCGGGCCCGGCTATTAGCCGGATTGGTCGAATCAGCGGGCTAGGGTTCCGGTTGGTTTGGGGAAGAAGATGATACGGGGAAAAGTAGGGTTTTATCAATCCAAAGTAGGGAATAAATTTTTAAATCATATTAATCTCCCTATTTTTATAAATTGAAACCATGAAACTTTGTATTTAATTTCTATTATAAATACATTATAAACCAATCCAAATTCCTAAACAAATTTATTATTTAGACGAACTTACTAATTTATCTTATAAATTAATAATGTTTATTCTTAAGCATTATTAAAATCTTTTAAACATAAAAATAATTAAATGGTTATTTTTTTTAAATAAATAATTATACAAAATCTCTTTTATTCAATTAAAATCTAATTATTCTATAAGTCCTTGATAGGATTATTTAGTTATTGTTTTAACAACCTATTTATAAATACCTTAATCTAAATGTATAAATTGTGTCATCTCAAATACTCCAACTATTATACATATTAAGTTTAGCAAACCTTAAATAATCTTTTGAATTCCAAAACTTATACAAACTCATCTTCAAATCTCAACTCTTATTATCTAGTACAACCTATCTCAATCCTAGAATCCGAATCTATCTTGTAGGTTTATTGTGAGAAATTCTCGCACTACCTATCCAGTTTCATCAATACTCAATCATCTTTAGCTACATTCATGTGAGTTTTCATAGCCCATTTTTACTGCTTTTGTTTTTGGGGTGAAACATGTGTTAACTACTTTATCTACACGATTCAATAACTTGATTCTATGCTATGATCTACATGCTTTATATCTTGAACTATTTGGTGACCATTGCATGAAAGCATGCCAGTACATTCATTAACTTGTGTTGCAAGCCTAAGGTAGTACCTAACATGATCATTTATAGGGGAATCTGAAACTAAACTAAACTTACCACATAACCTTGGCGGGTTGTTGTGGTGTGAACTATTATCATGGGTGTATCTCCCCATGTCGGATGTGAACTATTAACTTGGGTGTCATCTCCCCTTGTTGGATGTGAACTATAAAACTCGGGTGTTATCTAACCCTTTTATCAAAACGGCAATCCGTGGGATTGTGGCAGCTAGATTTCATTTACCAGGATTTAATTGTACGCTTGGAGCCTTATGTGTTCTCATATATGCTTTAGATCTGCTTTGAATCTTCTGAATCGTAAACTATATCTAAACTTTAGTTTGGTGTCAAAACCTATGTTGCTCACCAACTACTTGTAGTTGACATTTACTCGCATGTTTCAGGTGTACCTGCTTAAGGCCATTGCTGCTCATGTAGGACTTGGACCTAGATAATGAATTGAAATTTATGTTATGTTAAACTTTTGACTTTTTATTGTTCTTGTAACGGATTATTTAATATGGATTAAAAGATACTTTCGCATTAAATAGATGATCATGAGCTTTTGAACAACCGCGTCAGCCTCGTCGTATAATCCGCCGCCGGCCGGGGTGTGACAGTTAGAAATCCAAATTTACACAATCTGAATATCATATTAGTCACACGATTTCATTTAATAACTCGTTACGCGATTCTGAGAATTTTAGAAAAGATATAAGAACGTACGCGAATCAGTAGTTTTAAACGTTAAGCGCTTTAAACGTTGGTTTTTACCGGGCATTCGACAAAACGATTAAGTAAAATAATGAATTATTAACATTAAGTATTAATATTCATTTGGAAAGACTGTTCGGATAAATACATGTGTAGTACGTGTATACGAAAGTTAAACCACGTTAGATCCTCGTAAAATTAACAATTGCGGTACGCTTATTACCGTTATGATAAATTTTGTTTTTTAATAAAAATGTTATTAATAACCGGAGAGCGAAACGATAAATCCGACGAACTGACTCACACACGCGTTTTCAGCTCATAACGACTCAAATATCCTCCGATAATAAGATAACAAAATAAATGATTTGAATATTTATTTTAGTATTAATATTTATATTAGGAACGACAAATATTAATCGGGAACTAAAGACATGATGATATTTTGGGTTTGACACGCGTTACTGGTAGGTAACCTACCCACTTAAAACCCTAGATATATATAGATATATACTTTTCTTGTCCTTTTCCTCATTTGCACAAAAATCACACACACACTTGTGTGTATTTCTAGAGAGAGAATCGAGAGGAAGAAGGAGAAAGGAGGGGCCGGCCACCATTTCGGCGGACGAAAACGACTACACAGCGGCGAGCATGGCGGAGGCGGAGTCCGACCGAGCAGCCGACGGCGCGCAGCGGCGGATCACAGTGGACCAGCGAGTGGCGGCAAGTGCACCACCTCATCTGATATATCTCGACGTCCTGAGTTCGATGATTGTGGTGGTTTACACTAGATCGCGACGGTGGTGGAGATTCCGGCCAAAAATACTTTTTCCAGCGACGTCAACAATTGGGGCTTTTGCTAGAAAAGAGATCCTAAAGGCTCGTTCTAAGCACACGAAGAAGTTGGTTCGAAAAAGTGTAGTTTTCAGGCCAAAAATCATGAAATCCGGCCACTGCCCGGTTTTCCGACGACGGCGGCGACCAGTGGATCTGGTGGAGCTTGACGAGATGGTTCCATGGCCTCTTGAATCACCTCAATCGGTTTTCGTATGACCAAGTTATGAGTGAAACAAGTTTTCTTCTCGCGTCGTGCTCAGCTTTTCGTATAAAACCGCTTAGAACGGCTTGTACGCTAAGGTATGACCAGAAAGAAACACTTATAGATCTATTGTCGGGTAGTTGCACGGGACCTAGAAAAATTACCGGGGACGTCTTTTGAGAACATTTTTCGGACACGTTAAAATGTGTTATAATTATATAATTTTTTATATAGTTATCAAGTAATTGATGAATTTAAGTATGGTTTTAGTATTAGAATCTAAAACGTGGTTTATTGGATTATTGGTGTAAATTAATGTTGGAATTGGACAATTGGATATTGTCTGGTTTAGCCAAAAACAAACGGGACTCTGCCCGATTTTCTAAAAAAATAAAGAGTTTTGTTTCTACAACTTAGATGTCCTCAACATGGTTTGGGTTTAGATTTGAAACTGTAATGTTAGGGCACGATCCTAGTTATATTGTTGTTGATGTTGACAACACTTGTTTGAACAATATGAACCGTTTAGGAACGTTGCGCCCACATATTGTCAACTGAGTTTGTGATATTATTAGCTGGACTTAAGGTGAGTTCACTGCCCCCTTTTAGCTTTTTAATGTTTTGTAAACTGCGGGGGAGAAACATACTTACATATCATGTTTTACGTTATTGTTTAACACATTTGGAAACATTATTGTTTCATACACTTGAGAAAACATTGCAAACATTTTTATATGATAACAAGAAAACAAGACACTAACATTATGTTGTACATGAGGAGAGCTCTTAAAGTCTCATGAACATCATCAACATTTGTAACCATTAGCTATGGACTTAGCCTAGGATTCTATGAATAGTACTATTGGGGGTGACGCCCCCAGTCATGGTTAGTCGCGCTAACCGGGACCTAAAGGGTCAAATGGTCGCATATTGTCCTGTTCCGTTCTCGTGGTAAAGCGAGGGAGGGGCATTCACCGGTTAGGTTTGGTTACGGTCTCATGTATGAACATATTATTTGTAAGCCTAGCTAGCCTACGAATGGATCAACCTTACTTGTTTTCTTTATCATACGCGCTTGGGATTATTTGTTAACAAGGAATTCATTATCATGTTTTTGGGGGATAACTACTTATTTTATGACGGTAAGGTCATATACATGTTTTCGGGAAAACTACTTACTTTATGACGGTAAAGTCATATACATGTTTTTGAGGAAAACTACTTATTTTATGACGGTAAAGTCATATACATGTTTTCAGGAAAAACTACTTATTTTATGACGGTAAAATCATGTACATGTTTTCGGGGAAAGCTACTTATTTTATGATGGTAAAGTCATGTACATGTTTTCGGGGAAAACTACTTATTTTATGACGGTAAAGTTATATACATGTTTTCGGGGAAAACTACTTATTTTATGGCGGTAAAGTCATGTACATGTTTTCGGTGAAAACTACTTATTTTATGACGGTAAGGTCATTTACATGTTTTCGGGGAAAACTACTTGCACTGAAATAACTAACTCTGTGAACTCACCAACCTTTGTGTTGACACTTTCAAGTATGTTTCTCAGGTAACCCTTAGCCATGGCGCGGTTGGAGTAGGGTAGCTATGTTGGATCAAATCCTAGTAGCTGAAAGGGCATAGATTATCAAGTCTCAAGTCTATCATTGACCTAGAAGAACGTAGATCATTGTATTACTTAGTATTAGTAATTGTATATGTACTCAAGTCTTAGAAATCACTACTACATCTTCCGCTATTGTTTAATAAACCAATCGTTACGACCTTTATTTATTTATTAAGTAAATAAATTTGGGGGTGTGACATAAATATATATTTTCGTTGATTCATCACTTAATCACCAACAGGTCGTCGAGTCTGCTTTTAAAACGTAAAGCATAACACGATCAAGTCACATCTAATTGGTTGACACTTTAAACATGTCAAACTTTCATGTTGACATCATATCATAGACCCTAAGGTGACCTTATTTGTTTAGGTCACGTATGGTAGGGTCGGCACGTTACGTATCACTCGACATATTGCTAGTATCATAAAACACACAGGTGAGTTTCACGCCCCCTTTTTACTTGTGTTTATAAACTTTGGGGAAAAACATACTCGTAATCGTTTTTCTATGGTAACAAGAAAACAAGACCCGACCTTTATATTTACATGAGTTTACGTTTAGAGCTCGTAAATTCCCCTACGTTATCACTTTTATAACCATTAGCTAAGGTCTTACCCTGGGATATAGATACTACTATTTTGGATTGACACCCCCTGCCATGGTTAGTCGCACTAACTGTCGATCCGTATGGTCGAATGATTGCATAGTGTTCAAACGTGTGCTCGTGAGGTACGAGCGAGGGGGAAAAATACTTGTGTCATGGTTTGGTTGTGCCTCATGTAGGAACATATTTTTGTATTCTTAGTTGGTTTACGAAGGGTCAAACGTTACATGTTTTGTTTATCATATACATGAAATCGTTTTCGTGCAATTGGTTTGCGAATCGTATTCATTTAAAATCTGTGAATTCACCAACATTACGCTGACATTTTAAGTATGTTTTTTTAGGAAATTGAATGCAACGTCAAGGGTAATCAACGTAGGAACAAGCATGCATTCTTGGATACATTTTGAGTGATTTCCCTTACATAACCTAACACTATTGGGTCATATTTGTGAAATCACAACTTTTGTGTTTTGAAAACAATTATTGTGGTTTGTAAACTTTAACTTAAACTTGTATCCAATTTGTGTGTTTGTGGTTACAATAATCATATGCTTTGAAAACTATGAGCGTTACACTTCGTGTTTCCGTCTTGGCGGGGTGTGACAGGGACACACGAATAAGGTAAATAGTTAATCACATCAGGCCAGTGTTATTAACTTTTTTTTTACAAGTTGCGTTCTGATTATCTGTTATGCAGGGAAATGTTTTAGAATATTGGTCGAGGACAGAGAGTACCTTACACACTTTAATGATAAATTCTTGATAATTAGTCTAATACATCAAATATGACATGGCTAGAAGAAATCATGAATAAATCTGATTGGAAGAATGAAAGAGCGGATGGATGGAGATAAATACTCGAATGATACGTTACTCGTGTTCAGGCACCCGCATTAGGATACGTGGTGGGAAAAGTTAGAACATCGTGTAAGGTAAATTGACAACTACGGTTGCTAGGTAATTGTGAACTCACAGGTACATGTTTATTGTAACATACCCTATGTCGTTTAGTAATGCTTAAGGTCTTGAGGTCCACATAGTAACATCATCAAATCGCGTGATGGTCATACGAATGACTAGACAATAAAGAGGGACATTATTAGAAGTAGCATTCGTACTGAACTAAGAGTTACCTTACTCTAATATAAGAGGTAATAGCCGGAATGACTGAGACTATGAAGGAATATGTTAAGAATCTGAAAGATTGATTATAGTTACGACTTGGACAATCACCTACGTTTAATGAAATATCTAAAGAGATATTTCTTAACACCAGATTACCAAGATTGCTTCACTCAAATGTTATACGTGATTGAACAGGTAGGACACCTGTATGTTGATTTGACCTAGAAGAGTCAAAATGTCATACTTATGAAGTCTTAAGAAAGACAGCTGAAAAAGTAGATAAATAATTGCTTAAAATACGTTTATGTAAGTTTACCTCAGAGCTATTATCAAGAAACACACATGCATGGAATCAGGAAAATATACTTTAATGGTAAGACCCTCAACCTGTGTGAGTGAGATGAAATAAGTAATATTGGGTATATTACGAGGCACTTGTTAAAATAGGAAATTATAGGTTAAATAGATCCACCAAAAGGAATGTAACGATCGGGTGGTGGGTATATCATATGATTGAGAAGTCAAAACAATAAACCTTGATTCAAAAGGAAATTCAAGTATTAAATGGAATTAACAGTATAAGAAAACACAAGAGAAAAATGGAGAATCAGATGAAATCACTAAAGGAACGATGATGTTATGGATAAACTTTGTTCTATTAGAACAACTAGGAGATGTTATTAATGTCACCAGGAAGTAAATAATGTTATAGCAAAGAATTAAATAATGTAGGAAAGATATGTAAGAGAGATGAAGAAAGAATATAATATACAAGCATGGCGAGGACGGAGATGGACTTGGATATAAGTTGCCATCTATATTCTATTCATTCCTTGAAAAGTCAAAATCTTTTAATGTATGCCTAGTAACTTATTAGTAATAATTGGTAAAGTCTTTTACGTATTGGGGTTGATGACTCAACGATAGAGGCAAAGCTTCTATGGGTTCAAGTCCCACTAATAACATGATTAAAAGAAATTCGCCTTTCAAAAAAAAAGTCTTTTACGTATCATGAACACTTGTAGAACTTAAGTGTTGCCCTTAAAATAGATAAACAAAGTCAACGGACTATTCATACATTTGAAAAAAAAAACTTGCTCAGGACATATGTTATTTTAAGGGGAGTTGAAATAAACCTCTTCTATTAATCAAATTGCTTATAGTTATCATTTAAGTACCGATGTTGCGTCTTTTAAGACATTATATAGAAGAAAATGTAGAAGCCCAATTTGTTGAAATAAAGTAGAAGAAAATCAATTGTTTAGACCCGAGACTGTGTTAAGAACAACTAAAAAGGATTGTTATGATCGACAAAAGAGCTATGATGATAAACGAAGAAAACTAAGCCTTAAGAACATTAGACAGATGATTAAAAGGATTAGGATTGTGGTATATAAGTAGGAATTACCTGAAATGTTGAAAGGAAATCACAACATAATTTGCGCAAAGGTATTGGCATATCTGAGTCGGGCTATTCCATTTAAATAATAAATAATGTAAAAGTACATGATAAGTTGCATTTTAAAGAAGAGCAGATTAAAATCCTGGATACCTAGGAAAGGAAGTTAAGGAAAAAGGTTATATCACTAATAATGGTACAGTTGTAAAGACTAAAAGGGACGGATAAAACATGGGAATTAGCGGGTGAAGTAAAGGAAAAATATCCACATCAGTTTATCTAATCTCGAGGATAAGATTTAAATAAGGTGGGGAGATTGTAACACCCGTAAAATTTTCATGTCAGAAGTTAACAAAAAAAATAAGTTAGGACGGATATCGGTTAAGAAACGCGACACTAGAACGTAACTGTCACACCCCAACCGACGGCGGAATACGTCGGGGCGGGACATGTAGACTGTTCAAAAGCTCATGATCAACTAAATTACAAAATTTTATTAAAATGATTTAAATGTACAATACATGTTGATCAAACAATCAAAAGCTAACAAATTCTAGTTTATTTGTCACTAGGTCCATAAGCTCCTAAGTGATGACCTTGTACTTCAAATAATTTAACCTGATATATGTTTAAAATGAGAGGGTCAACTATAAATAGTTGATGAGCAAACATAGGGTTAGATATCTCATGTAGTTTTCAAATGATTTGTACAATTCTTATTACATATGGTAAGTAAGGCATTTTATGGAGAATCTATAGTCGAAACTAGATGTACAATCAAACCTTGTGACTGAGGCATAACACGCGGTTTACCCTAACGTAAATTGTCGGTAACAAACACCCTACCCGGGTGGGTTTGTCAGACATGATAGATCTATCAATGTTAACCGTTGGCTTGTACTGAGTTAATGATTGTACGAGTGTGTCATGTATATGTAGTTCAACTCATAGCATTTAAGCACAAAAACACAAATTACACAAATAGTCATAATGTAGAATTGTATTTGTAATTGCAAATAGTTTTCAATACACAACATGTTTCACCCCAAAATGTACAAAAATGAAAAGGGGCTATGTAAAACTCACCTTGCAAGTTTAGAGGGTTGAACTTGAACTTGTAGTAACTTAGATTAAATGCCTTAAGGATTGCCTAAGTTAAGTTTGTTACATTAGAAACAAGTTAAGGATAGTCGAGGGGTTGACAGTGTAATTAGTTGAAAGTGGTTGTTGTACAGTAGAGTGGTTATCATTCCAGAGTAGTACCTACAACAGAAAAGTTCCCAGGAAAGAGTTGGCCGGATCAGAACCCCGTCTTTTCCTAGCCAGAACTTTAATGTTTGTCAGATACCTACATACTGGTTTGAAAGTTTCTTTATTTGCATACTTAACCAAGTTTAGGGTGAGTTTGGTAAGCTTGGAAAGTACAATGGCTAAAGTGAAAATATGAGTTTAGTATAGATAGAAATAAATTTAATTGAATATTAAACGGTTTTCGTATATTTTATGGGTGTGCTAACCCCCTCGCAACCATCACATGTCGTACCTCTGGTCCGAGCATTGGCAAGGTCCTTATACTCGCCAGTATAGGCATCCTTGCATTTGTCACAAAGACTCATTCGTTCCTCAGCCCCGTAGGCTGGGAATCCTTTACTCTTTCAACCTCTTAGGCCTAGAGTTTACTCTTTCAGCCCCGTAGGCCTAGAGTTTCCCCTTTTCTTCTTTATTTATTGAGATCCACCTTACAGGCCGGGTATCTCATTTCATTTGGGACCTTGAGTATCTTTGACTCACAGCCTCCCAAATGTATCAAGCATTTGTTTTCATTTCATTTATATGCTTGATTTACTCACTAACCAATCCTCACCATTAAAACTTCGTAACGGTTTCTCCATGATGCATTAGAAGGGTTTATATATAGGAAGTACCAGCGTCATATCCACCACCCCTCTAACACTTCGTGAGTACTCCGTTATTCCATTTTAGGGTTTAGACTCGTTCCATCAAACTCATTCATGTTTGCACGTGTCATCATGCATTCACATATTCATCATGCATTTCACATATTCATATTTATCACGTTTTCATATTCATTATGCATGGTATACTTCATCTCATAATCGTATTCGTCATATATTGTAAACTAGGGTGATTTTCCTTCCAGAGCAGTACCTCCAACAGAGATGTCCACAAGAAAGAGCGACGGGTCTAGGAGAGATTTATACACAGCTCTTTCCTAGATAGGACATTCCGTTTGTCAGATATCTACATACCGGTTGGATGTTCTCTCATACGTTTACTATATTTCTTTATTCTTTATTAGTCTATACCCCTAAACATTCATAATGGTTCACCACGAAGTACACAAGAGGTTTATATATAGGAAGTACCAGCGGCGTATCCATCACCCCTTGGATACGTCGTGATTACTCCATTACTCCTGTTTAGTGTCTAGACTAATCCGTCATTACCCCGTACCCTCTTTATATCACATAACACATATCACGTATCATTTTAACACATAATTCACGTATTTGTGTCTAGGGTATGAGTCTAGTGTACTTACATTATCCTTGGATAGTTCCTAATTTCGTTCCTGGCTTTAAACGTTTCTCTAAACTTGAACCGCACTCGTCACGTACCGCATTCGTAACCTCCGCGCTCGTGACCGTCGTTCGGGGCTCCTCGGTATGCGTGAGTGTGTGTGTTAGTGGTGGTGTTGATTGTTGTTTCATTTTGAATGGAAAAAGCCTCTATTTATAGGGCTGGAACACCACTGGTGGTGGACCGCTAAGCAAGGGGGTAGCGGTCTGCTACCGCCTCTTGCCAGCCGACTTTCTTGCCCACCACGTAGCGGACTGTTATGCTCTGGGTAGCGGTCCGCTACCTAATCCTTTTCAGTGAGTCCGCCATAGGGCCAAGGCGAAAACGCGAGGCGCGACGTTCATAGTTTCCAAAGCATATGATTATCACAAACACATACATGATAAATGGATACATAAACAAGTTTAAAGTTTTACATTCCAAAATGTAAATTGAGTTTACAAAAAGTGAAGATTTCGCAAATATGACTCTATTACAATGAGTTATACAAGAGAAATCCCCCAAAAGTTGTATCCATCTTGTATGCATGTAATCTACATTGCTAACTTTGTGATCACGTCAATTTCCTGAAAAACATACTTAAAATTGTCAACACTAGGTTGGTGAGTTCACAGGTTTAATCAAATAGTTCTTTGTAAAATTCTGTTGTTCATAAATAGTTCCAGTTGCATGTGATAATCAGAATAAGTAAGGTGTGACCCATTTGTAAACTAGCTAGGAATACAAATAATATGTTCATACATGAGGCGTAACCAAACCATGACAAATGTGAGCCCCTAATAATCGTTATCAGGTTCTATGCGGCCATAAATCCTCCAGATTGTGGTTAGCGCGACTAACCATGACCGGGAGACGTCACTCTCCATAGTACTATTCATAGGACCCTAGGCTACAGTTAATGGTTACTACGTTGTTCCAGGGGACTTTAGCGGCCTCAAATTGTTGTTCTCATCTCATGTAAACATAAAAGTCGTGCCTTATTCTCTTGTTATCCCATAAAATAGTTGTAAGAATGTTTTTCCCCCAAATATAGAAAACAGTAAAAAGGGGCCGTGAAACTCACCTCGAGTTTGTGTATACTTGTAATGATATTTGTTGTAGTCAAACTTGACTATTCGTACCCTAGATACCAAAGGGTAAATTGTGTTAAGACCGAACGTCTTATATTGCAAATTGTTCACCGAACTTGTAAATCTGGTTGCTTTTGTTTAAATGTCTTCTCAGATTTTCAACACTTGTTTTGTTATAAAAACAATTCTAAGTTACTGCCCAAATGGGACTGATGACCAAGTGTCGAAACTTCCTAGTTTCGATTTGGTAAATGAGTATCGAAACTACTTAGTTTCGATTGAGTAGTCAGGTGTCGAAACTTCCTAGTTTCGATTTAGTAATCAGGTATCGAAATTACCTAGTTTCGATTGAGTAGTTGGGTATCGAAACAACCTAGTTTCGATTGAGTAAGTGTTATCGAAACTACCTAGTTTCGACTGGGTAAAAGGTATCGAAACTATAATTTCGATTACTGCAATTCTGATTGACAGAATCAGTCCTACATATTTTTATGTTTCAAACTTGAATTCGACACAATTTTCTTGTTATCTTACTTGCGTTTGAATATTTTGTATGTTTAGCTACGGTTTTAAAGAGAATAAAGTAGATAGTATTGAGTTTTTACCTTAAAACTGAGATAAAGATGATGAGAGAAAACAGAGAATGATCTTGAATCTTTTGCTAAACTCTATTTAGGAACACTTGAAATTCTTCTTAAAACACCGAATTATGGTGGATTTTGCCTTAAAACTTGACTTCAGATTGAAGAGAATTGGGAAGATTGTCGTAAGAAAAATGAGTGATGAAAGGGTTTAGTGAGACTTTTGATTGAAAGGGGTATGGTTTCATCTGAATTTTCGCAATAGGCTGTATGGGTTTTAGTATAAAGAATTTGAATGTGAGGTAAATAGGGACGTGAGAATGGGGGGGGTGGTCTTCTCTGGCTTCGACCGAGAAAGTCAAAGTAGTGGGTTGGGGTTTGGGTTAAAATAAATCAAACCATGATTTAAGTGTAAAATTTATTAAGGGTATTAATATCAATTATAGTTTTAAAAGGGTAATTTAATTCGGTTTAGGTTCTCCACGGTATTATAAATTTATTCTAAAAATAATTTATTGTTCCACGTAAAGTTTGTGTAATATATATGCCTATATATTTTTCTGGTCATTTGCGATGGAAACTGGTAACTCCTAGAATTACCAAAATATAAAATGAGATAATGTTCGGTTTTTGTTAGACCTTAATGTCCTTGTTTGTGAAATTAAGTAAATCACAAAAATAATTATAATGTAAACTTGTTTAATACATGTACGGATATTGACCTGAAATGTCGGGTGTCACATTCTCCCCATGTTAAAAGAATTTCGTCCCGAAATTCAATTCGTGTCATCTTGAACTGGTGCATCCTTAAACAAGGAGGGATATTTTGTTTTCATTTGGTCCTCCCGTTCCCATGTATAGTCAGGACCACGTTTTGAGTTCCAACGTACCTTAACCAGTTTGATTCGACTACGTCTCAGTTTTTGAACTTTCCAATCTGAAATCTCAATCGGTTCCTCGATGAAATGAAGTTTATCGTCAATGTGAATCTCGTCAGGCGGTATAATTAGCGTCTCGTCTGATAAACACTTCTTGAGATTTGATACATGAAACGTATCATGTACATTGCTTAGTTCTTGTGGCAACTTGAGCTTGTAAGCTACAGGGCCAACCCTAGCCAGTATTTCAAAAGGTCCAACGTATCTAGGGTTGAGCTTACCACGGTTACCAAACCTTGCAACGCCTTTCCATGGTGAGACTTTTAACATTACTCGGTCACCAATTTGAAATTCTAATGGTTTCCGTCTGTTATCAGCA
This sequence comes from Smallanthus sonchifolius, assembly GCA_023525975.1. Lineage (NCBI taxonomy): Eukaryota > Viridiplantae > Streptophyta > Magnoliopsida > Asterales > Asteraceae > Smallanthus > Smallanthus sonchifolius. The sequence goes on from CM042038.1 coordinate 58,379,835, forward strand.
TAGCTCTTTTGTCTATCTCGGGCCGCTTTCAGACGGTCCTTAATTTTGAAGATCTTATCAGTGGTTTCCTGGATAATCTCAGGGCATGTCAAATATTTTTCACCTACTTCCGCCCAACATAACGGTGAGCGGCATTTACGACCATATAAAGCTTCAAACGGAGCTGCATTAATGCTCGTGTGGTAGCTGTTATTATAGGAAAACTCTGCTAATGGTAAATGAGTATCCCAATTTCCTCCGAAATCAATTACACACGCACGGAGCATATCTTCTAAAGTTTGAATGGTCCTTTCTCTTTGACAATCTGTTTGTGGGTGATATTCCCTGCTCATGTCAAGACGTGTGCCCATGGCTTCTTGTAATGATTTCCAGATTCTAGACACGAATCTGCTGTCTCTATCAGAGATAATAGAAATTGGCACTCCATGCCTAGCCACAATTTCCTTGATATAAAGCTTTGCAAGTTTCTCAGTTTTATCCGTCTCTTTGATGGGTAGAAAATGAGCTGATTTTGTTAAACGGTCTACAATTACCCATATGGTATCATAACCACTGGACGTCTTGGGTAATTTCGTGATAAAATCCATAGAAATCTGTTCCCATTTCCATTGTGGAATTTCAGGTTGTTGTAACAAGCCAGACGGTTTCTGATGTTCGGCTTTTACTTTTGAACACGTTAGGCATTTACTAACATATGTGGCAATATCTTCTTTTCATATTGGGCCACCAATATAATTCTTTTAGATCCTTATACATCTTATCTGAACCTGGGTGAATGGAGTACCTGGACTTGTGGGCTTCGTCCATAACCAACTCCCGTAAGTTACCAAAACATGGCACCCAAATTCTATTCATGAAGTATAAAGTGTCATCTGACTTTGGTTCCAACTGCTTTATCATTCCTCGTAAAGCTTCATTCTGAATGTTTTCCTCCTTGATTGCCTCTTGTTGTGCCATCCGGATTTGAGTCGTAAGACTCGTATGAATCGTCAATTCTAGGGCACGAACACGAAGAGTTTTAACTCGTTCTTTGCGACTTAAGGCGTCTGCTACGACATTGGCTTTTTCGGGATGGTACTTGATATCAAAATCATAGTCGTTTAGTAGTTCTACCCAACGACGTTGTCTCATGTTAAGTTCCTTTTGATCGAAGATATGTTGAAGACTCTTGTGATCGGTAAAGATAGTGCATCTTGTACCGTAAAGATAATGTCTCCAAATCTTGAGTGCAAACACAACCGCGCCCAACTCCAAGTCATGGGTCGTATAATTCTTTTCGTGCACTTTTAGTTGTCTTGAGGCATATGCGATGACTTTTTCTCTTTGCATTAACACACAACCAAGTCCTTGGTGTGATGCATCGCAGTATACGACAAAATTGTCGATTCCCTCAGGAAGGGATAAGATCGGTGCACTACACAGCTTCTGCTTTAGTAATTGGAAAGCTGACTCTTGTTTGTCACTCCAATCAAACTTCTTTTCTTTCTGGGTTAATGTGGTTAAGGGCAGGGCTATTTTTGAAAAATTCTCAATGAATCGTCTGTAGTAACCAGCCAAACCCAAAAATTGACGTACCTCTGTTGGAGTCTTTGGTGCTTCCCAGTTTTTGATCGCTTCTATTTTTGATGGATCGACGTGAATTCCTTCCTTGTTGATGACATGTCCAAGAAACTGCACTTCTCGGGTCCAAAACTCACACTTAGAGAATTTAGCGTAAAGTTTCTCGTTCCTGAGTAGTTCTAAGATTAATTTCAGATGGTGTTCATGATCCTCCTTGGTTCGTGAATATATTAATATATCGTCAATAAATACTATCACGAATTTATCCAAGTATGGCTTGCACACTCGGTTCATGAGATCCATAAAAACAGCTGGTGCGTTCGTCAAACCAAACGGCATAACTAGGAATTCGTAGTGGCCATATCGAGTCCTAAATGCTATCTTTGGTACATCTTCTTCTTGGATTCTTAGTTGATGATACCCCGAACGTAGATCGATCTTAGAGTAGAAGCTAGAACCTTGTAGTTGATCAAATAAATCATCTATTCGAGGAAGTGGATATCGGTTTTTGATTGTAAGCTTGTTTAATTCTCGGTAATCAATACACATCCTAAAGGTTCCATCCTTTTTCTTTACGAATAGGACCGGAGCTCCCCAAGGTGAGAAACTCGGTCTTATGAAACCTTTATCAAGCAACTCTTGGAGTTGATTTGATAATTCCTGCATTTCAGAAGGTGCTAATCGATACGGTGATCGCGCAACTGGTGCGGCTCCTGGTACTAAGTCGATTCGGAATTCTACTTGCCTCGGTGGTGGTAATCCAGGTAAGTTTTCAGAAAAAACTTCAGGATAATCCTTAACGATTGGTATATCCTCAAGTCGACGTTCCTCGGGTTTCTTCTCGACGACGTGAGCCAGGAATACGCAATAGCCTTTACATAGGTACTTACGAGCTTTCATGCAGTTTATCATTCTTAATGTTACTCCACTCTTCTCACCTTGAATCGAAAGAACTTCTCCGTTCGGGAGTGGGATTTGGACAATCTTCTCAAAACAAACAATCTCGGCGTGATTCTTCGACAACCAATCCATACCAATAACAACATCAAAACTTCCCAAGTCAACGGGTATCAGGTCTATACTAAAGGTGTGGTTCTTAAAACATAAGGTACAACCCTGAATGACTTCTCCAGTTTTAATTAATTTCTCGTTTGCTAATTCAATTGTATAATTTTGGTCTAGTTTGCTGGGCTTAATACCGAGTAGGGACTTAAAGTCATTTGACACAAAACTCATATCAGCACCCGTATCGAAAAGTATAGAAGCATAGTGATTATTTATCGGGAACGTACCAGTGACAATGTTTGGATCTTGTCGTGCGTCACCGGCTCCCATCACAAATGGTCTTCCACGGGCCTGATTGTCGTTTCGGTTCTTCAACTTTGGACAGTCTTTTCTGAAGTGCTTTGGATCTCCACACTCAAAGCATCCCTGATTCATCCTTTCTGTTCCTGGGTTGACTTTTCCTGCTACTTGATTTATCTTATTAGGGTTCGCATTGCTCCTACAGTTATGGGCTAGATGTCCATACTTTTTACATTTTCCACATTGGGTACACTTTCCACTGTGATGATATCCACACTTGTCACACCTTGGTCGTGCTCCAAGGTATCCATTTTGTTCCACAGTGTTGGCAACAAAGGCTTTCATAGTTTCAGGTCTCTTGTAAATTTGATTCTTGTTTTGATTACTGGGTTTTCCAAACCATTTCCTCTTTTCCCCAGACCTTCCTTCCTCGGTCTCCTTCTTCTCAAACAAACCATCACGCACAGCATTATCCCTTAGCTTGAATGCTAGAGTTATAGCGCTCTTGGCATCCATGGGGTTCGATGAAGTCACTAAACTTCGTATTTGAGGTGCGAGACCCCACAAGTATCTTTCAACCTTTTTGTATTCTGGGGTAACCATGTGTGGAACCAAACTTGCTAATTCATTGAATCGGTCAGTGTAACCAGCAACATCATCTCCTATCATCTGTAAATTCCACATTTCAGATTCGATCTTTTGCAACTCATTTCGAGGACTGTATTCCTCAATCATCATGTTTTTCAAGTCTTCCCAAGACAACTCATATGCTGTTTGCCTTTCCAAAGTCTTTACTTGTGAATTCCACCAGGTTAAAGCTTTATCAGTGAGTGAGCATGTAGAATACTTCACCATGCAGTCAGCGGTACATTCACTAATATCAATCACCGATTCCATCTTTTCTATCCATCTCATTAGCCCAACTGCACCCTCGGTGCCATTGAAGTTGCGGGGTTTGCAAGATAGAAAGGCCTTGTAGGTGCACTTCCTATTTGGAGCATCTCCGGAACCTCCTGCTGTACCGCTACCTCCTGCACCTCCTCCGCCGGTACCACTGCCGTTTCCTCCTCCACTATTTCGATTTGCCTCATACTGCTCCATGGCAGCAGCTACTCGCTGTGCTATGAGTTGCTCCACGTTTGGGGAAATCGTCTCATTGTTGTCACCAGTAGTGTTACGGGGTGTCCCACGCTTAGGTGCCATGACGTTCTTTCTAACATATCAATTAAAAAGAAACAACATTATATAATAATAATGATAGATCATGACATAAGGATACAACAACATCAAACGTAAACAACCATCATTACAACATAAACCATCACATACATAGTTAAAACATACATAGTACATTGTTCCAAAAGACAAGGATACAAAAGGGATGGGTTCTCATGACCACATCAGTACTAAAGTTTTAAACTACATAATGTGCTATGGGCACAACCCGCCTATAATAGGTTTAAAAGAAGAAGTGGGAGTACAATCCAATCATCATGGCAAGTCCCGCCATGACAAGGCTAGTTCTCGCCACGAATTCAGCAGCCAAAGTCCTCTCTTCCAGCGCCTCCACCATGTCTCAGACTGTGACAGTGAACTGCCAGTCCATGTCAGCTCTCAACTCTAGATAGTCAGTGGCACCCTGTATGTCTCCGGTGCTGTCTTCCAGAGCCTGTACTCGAGATCCGAGTCCTTGACGTAAGCGCATGGCTGCATCCCCATGTGCCCGAATATCATCTAGGATATCATCAAGACGCTCTTCGTGCGTACGAACGCGTGCTACTAATGTAGGCACTGTGAGCTCCATGGCTTCCCTAGTGTGAGGTAGGAGTGTTGGGGAGTTGGTGGATTCTCCGAGCTCAAAGGTAGATGGGATGCTCTCCATCTCCCTCCATCGTGCCAAAGTACGAGGCATCCAACGGATAGTTCCCACAGTAGGGTGGTAGCAGGGTCGTTGTTTAGGTGGTTCTTCACCGGTCTCCAAGTCTTCCGGGTCACGGGCTGCTAGAGTCCTTTTGCGTGGAAGTCGAACCTTCTTCCTAGTACCTTGCACCTTAACTGGTCCTCCGCTTTTCTTTCGGTAGACGATAGGCGGTTCTCCCAAGGCGACATTAGGTGGTGTGGAGTTGCGAACTTGTATTCGATTTTTGGGACGTGTGGCGGAAAGTTCCTCGTTTGATTCAGAGTCAGAGACGGGGTCAGAGTGTGAATGTGACGACATGCTTGTGACTACAATATCCATATAACATGATGACTGGTTATGCAATGCTTATGCAATGAAAACATTTTAGTGAGTCATTTAGATTATAGACTAGGTTCCATTGTAGACTCCTAGTTCGCTATAATCAATGGCTCTGATACCAAGTCTGTCACACCCCGCCAAGGCGGAAACGCGAGGCGCGACGTTCATGGTTTCCAAAGCATATGATTACCACAAACACATACATGATAAATGGATACATAAACAAGTTTAAAGTTTTACATTCCAAAATGTAAATTGAGTTTACAAAAAGTGAAGATTTCGCAAATATGACTCTATTACAATGAGTTATACAAGAGAAATCCCCCAAAAGTTGTATCTATCTTGTATAAATGTAATCTACATTGCTAACTTTGTGATCACGTCAATTTCCTGGAAAACATACTTAAAATTGTCAACACTAGGTTGGTGAGTTCACAGGTTTAATCAAATAGTTCTTTGTAAAATTCTGTTGTTCATAAATAGTTCCAGTTGCATGTGATAATCAGAATAAGTAAGGTGTGACCCATTTGTAAACTAGCTAGGAATACAAATAATATGTTCATACATGAGGCGTAACCAAACCATGACAAATGTGAGCCCCTAATAATCGTTATCAGGTTCTATGCGGCCATAAATCCTCCAGATTGTGGTTAGCGCGACTAACCATGACCGGGAGACGTCACTCTCCATAGTACTATTCATAGGACCCTAGGCTACAGTTAATGGTTACTACGTTGTTCCAGGGGACTTTAGCGGCCTCAAATTGTTGTTCTCATCTCATGTAAACATAAAAGTCGTGCCTTATTCTCTTATTATCCTATAAAATAGTTGTAAGTATGTTTTTCCCCCAAATATAGAAAACAGTAAAAAGGGGCCGTGAAACTCACCTCGAGTTTGTGTATACTTGTAATGCTATTTGTTGTAGTCAAACTTGACTATTCGTACCCTAGATACCAAAGGGTAAATTGTGTTAAGACCGAACGTCTTATATTGCAAATTGTTCACCGACCTTGTAAATCTGGTTGCTTTTGTTTAAATGTCTTCTCAGATTTTCAACACTTGTTTTGTTATAAAAACAGTTCTAAGTTACTGCCCAAATGGGACTGATGACCAAGTGTCGAAACTTCCTAGTTTCGATTGGGTAAATGAGTATCGAAACTACTTAGTTTCGATTGAGTAGTCAGGTGTCGAAACTTCCTAGTTTCGATTTAGTAATCAGGTATCGAAATTACCTAGTTTCGATTGAGTAGTTGGGTATCGAAACAACCTAGTTACGATTGAGTAAGTGTTATCGAAACTACCTAGTTTCGACTGGGTAAAAGGTATCGAAACTATAATTTCGATTACCGCAATTCTGATTGACAGAATCAGTCCTGCATATTTTTATGTTTCAAACTTGAATTCGACACACTTTTCTTGTTATCTTACTTGCGTTTGAATATTTTGTATGTTTAACTACGGTTTTAAAGAGAATAAAGTAGATAGTATTGAGTTTTTACCTTAAAACTGAGATAAAGATGATGAGAGAAAACAGAGAATGATCTTGAATCTTTTGCTAAACTCTCTTTAGGAACACTTGAAATTCTTCTTAAAACACCGAATTATGGTGGATTTTGCCTTAAAACTTGACTTCAGATTGAAGAGAATTGGGAAGATTGTCGTAAGAAAAATGAGTGATAAAAGGGTTTAGTGAGACTTTTGATTGAAAGGGGTATGGTTTCATCTGAATTTTCGCAATAGGCTGTATGGGTTTTAGTATAAAGAATTTGAATGTGAGGTAAATAGGGACGTGAGAATGGGGGGGTGGTCTTCTCTGGCTTCGACCGAGAAAGTCAAAGCAGTGGGTTGGGGTTTGGGTTAAAATAAATCAAACCATGATTTAAGTGTAAAATTTATTAAGGATATTAATATCAATTATAGTTTTAAAAGGGTAATTTAATTCGGTTTAGGTTCTCCACGGTATTATAAATTTATTCTAAAAATAATTTATTGTTCCACGTAAAGTTTGTGTAATATATATGCCTACATATTTTTCTGGTCATTTGCGATAGAAACTGGTAACTCCTAGAATTACCAAAATATAAAATGAGACAATGTTCGGTTTTTGTTAGACCTTAATGTCGTTGTTTGTGAAATTAAGTAAATCACAAAAATAATTATAATGTAAACTTGTTTAATACATGTACGGATATTGACCTGAAATATCGGGTGTCACAGCTGAGTCACCCGATACGTACCTGCCACGTGTCATTCTCTCCCGACACGTACCTGCCACGTGTCAAATTGCGGCTGGTGAACCGTTACCCTCCTGGTGGTGGTCCGCCATAGGGCTGAGTCACCCGACACGTACCTGCCACGTGTCATTCTCTCATTATTTCTTTGTCCACACGTAGCGCACCGCTATGTAACCCGGTAGCGGTCCGCTATCGGCTTAAGTTTCCAATTTCTTTATTTTTAAGTCCCTTAACTTTGGGACTTTTACACTTTTAGTCCCTGGATTTTTATTTCCTCAAAATTTGGGATGTTACAATTTATTATCAATACTAAGTAAGGGCAAAAGCATTTACGTTTCGGGTTAGAAGATCTCGCACCACCTTCAAGTTTTGCTATTTGATTACCTAAACATAAACACCTAATTTAGTAATCTAAACATACATCAAAATCACATTATAATTGGGTTCACAACCCAATTTCCCATTCCCAACCCAAATTGACCCGTTTGGGTTATTCCTATATCCAAACACCCTCTTTCAATCTAAACTCACCTACTTGAGTTTCATTTCCAATTCTTTGACACTAATTTCTCATTCAATATTTTTCATTAGGTTAATCTGGTGTTCATTCAAGTGTCTAACACCATATAAACACTTAAACATCACTAATTCAACATCCTATCATCATAATCCAAAAACCACTAATTTTCTCCATATGAACCCTAACTTCTCATAATGAAAATCAAAGGGTTCTAGGATGTTAATCACCATTCTTTACCTTTAGTTTCGCTAGATTATCAACAATCTAACACCAATTAACCACATGCATCATAAATTTTCGGATTTCTACAAAACCCACATACTAGCTCATCAAAGGTGAAATCATTGGAAGATAATCACTTACTTGATGTTAGGAAGGCGTTGTGTGGGCCAAAACCTTCCCAAATTCAAGCTCAAATGCACGATTTTGCTCCAACACCTCTTTTCTCCTTTTCTCTCTTGCAATGAACGACCTCTTCACACAAATGAGGCTCAATTTTGACTTTTACTAGTCAATATGACAGATTTTGCCATTTTACACCTTTAGCCCCTCAACTTCCATTTCACCCATTTTCATTCCAAAATTAGTTAAAAACTAATTTAACCCCAACATTAACTTGAAACCCGCTTGTTTCAACTTATTTCTAAAATATTTTTTTCACCATAATATTAATTAGAATATTTATTTATTTATAACGAAACCAGATTTTGGTTCGTTACAAATCACCTCCCCTTATTTGGGTTTCGTCCCCGAAACCCGACTTCACATAAAAAGGTTCGGATAATATTTGAGCATTTCTTCCTCGGTTTCCCAAGTCATTTCCGCTCCCTTCTTATGTTTCCACCTCACCAAAACTTGGCTAATCTCTTTATTGCGAAAACATTTCACCTTTCTATCCAAGATTGTCACCTGTTCCTCAACATAATTCAACTTTTCATCCAATTCAATATCATCCAATGAAACAAAAGAAGATTCATCCGCCAAACATTTAGTGGGGCAAGTTTTTCCTTTATAAATTTTAAAACTTACAATTTGTAGAGATGATTGATTTAATAACATCAAATACATCCTTTATATAATAAATCACTATCTCAAGTTTCCACATGCCATCTTTTTATAAGGTCAACTAAAGTTTTTCCCGCTCAAACTTAGTCAACAGAAATTATGGTAACATCAATTCAAATCATTAACTTTCAATGAATACAATTAAAAAAAATTAATATCATGGGAACATTCAAATCCTTAACTTTCAAATTATGAAAATTTATGAATTATAATTATCATTTTTTTTATTTTCAATATTATTGATTGGTTATTTTAAATCAATACTTATATATAATTTCAGATTTTCAGCCATGAGAAATATATACAATTTTATGAATTTTGTCGTTTTTATTGTTCAACCTGTGTAGTACACGGGTTTTCTAACCTAATATATCATATATACATATTTATAATTAGATTCATATATCTATATAAAAAGGACGTAAAAACGTGATTAAAGATGTATAAGTCTTATATCAAAAGTTGTATAATTGATTTATTTGGTATAATCAAATATATATATATATATATATATATATATATATATATATATATAAATGTACATACATATGTTATATATATAATAGGAGGTTAATATTTAAATGTAAGATCAAAATTTTGAATTGATAGATGTTAAAATAACAATTAAGGTGACATATTGTTTTGAACAAGTACGGGGTTCACTAGGAGTGTCGTTACTGTATAAAATAAAATAATGTAGTATTAGAAAAATCATGGATGTTACAGTAACCGGACACGAAACAAAAAGAAGGTTTGACCGTAAAGAAACCAAAACTTCAAATAATCATATATGAGGCTAGGAAATGAATTACGAGAGCCATAATGAATGAAATCTGGGTGTCTCGGCGAGAAAAGGCTGAAAAGTTGCTTAGCGGACCGCTACCCAAGCTTAGTGTTCCGCTACGTGCTCAGGAAGGTTGAAATTATAAATTGAAACGTGTATTCATGACTCACACGTTGGGGTGGTAGCGGTCGGCTAAGAACAACCTATAAATAGACCTTTAAGCATTTCATTTGGTGTTCAATTCCAATTTCTTTGGGAACACTCTATTTTGAGAATCTCGAGCTTGAAATACCTCTTTGGGTGTTACAAGCAAGTCATTTTAAGAGCAAGGGACGATGAACCTCTACATCAACGTGCCGTAGATATTCATTCGTTAATTAAGTCATCTCCCTTAGTTAGGATTGGGTAGCCTGGAGGGTTGGCACAGACATAAGGGAAATGCCAGGAAGTGCCTGCTAGTAAAGGCTATACCCGAAGAGTTGTCATGGGCATGAGGAAATGCCCGGATAATGCTAACAAAGATAGATCATAGGATAGAGATGACTAATTATCCATGAAGGGGTTATACCATCTAAGATATCGAGTAAATAATATTATCTTTCTATAGAACTATGTGGATACTAGAGCTAGTGCCGGTTATGCTCGATTGTATATTGTGAACGTTAAGTTGTTAAGGTGAGTTCTATGAGGTCATTGTTTAATACTTTTTAAAATATTTTGGGCTGATATACATGTTGAAAGGGTTTACGTGAGTTCTTAACGCCCACTTTCAAATGTTTTTGATGCTTTGGGTATTATACATGTCAGAAACTGAGTTGGACAAATGTGAAGTTCCATACGCCATTTTTCAAATATTTTGGGCACATTAGAATATTATAAATTATTTTGTTATGGATTCTATACGATGTTCTTTTTTCTATAATTTTGGGCTAGAATACACGTTTAAAATGATTTCCAAATGCAAAGGTTTTAAATGACAAATCCTTGGGAACCGCAAAATAAAAAAGTTTTGAATTGACACATCCTCGTGAGATTTTGAAAATGGTTTTCAACTAATTTGGTTTAAATAAATGTATTTACACACTTTAAAACATCCTAATGGATATAAAGAAAATTACAACGGATTAATAAAACTGACATGACATCATGTAAATTTAATTTAAGTTATATACATATAGCTAAATCTTTGGGGATAATTGTGCTTACGTCACACATTAGCACACATGATCTCTAACTAGTATCGTGAGCCCCGAGATAATTGATCGCTACGAATGGACTTTTATAGTGCTGGACATAAAACCCATGCTATATTGAATTGCAGATTTGCTTATGCACGCTTTGACCTGTTAATTTTAAATCATTTCTTGGACACTGCGTGATTGAAACTGTATTTGAGCTATGATCTATCAGTGGCCTTGATTGACTTGAAAAAAGCTTAATATTTTTGATGCTACATAAACCTCTGTCATAAAATACTACACTATATAACCTTGTTTTGAATGAAACTTGTACACCCAGCCGACGACCATATATTCAATTCATCAGTACGTTTTAAAATGCAAATTTACATGCAGAAAATGATATCAATAATGGCTATAATTCACACGATCGAGATTTGAACACAAGCCAGCAGCTAGCATAAATAATAACAAACCACCTATAATAATACAATATAATATATATGTCATCTGTTATTTAAACTCTCTAGTTTACAAGAAATTATAACCCTAGTCTTATCATTCGAGGTCCATCGGTAATTAATCAGGTTGGACAACTTGAGGTCCTCCTTAACATCCTCGACTTGTCTCTCACTTTCTGACCTTTTGCCACACCTTTCATCCTTATTTCTTCAGAAAACTGCACTCATGTTTCAAATTTCAGAACAAATAAAATTACTTTTTCAAGTAAAAAAACATCAGTTTAATTAATTAGAAGATGTGGGCACCTGTTGTTTTCTTTTTCTCTCTATTTCTGCCTATTCAATATCAGAAAATTAAACTTCAGTGTTTGATTCGAATTCGGTAAGTGTAAAACTCGAATATGAAAGTCGAAAAGAAGATTATTCGGTTCTTACCAGAGTTTGTTTGAGTTGAGCATTCTCTTCTTTTAACATGTTCAACTCGGCCTCCAGTTCGACGGTGTAAGCCTGTTTTCTAGCTCGAGACCTTGCAGCCGACTCTCGGTTCTTTATCATCCTTCGTTGACGCCTCTCCACCACTTTCTCCACTGGTCCGTCGATTATACGTTTTCGGCTGCCCCTTATGCCACCCATTTCCATCGCATACTGATTCCCGCTATCGAGGTGACTTTGAGCCATCCCATCAGAAGATACCGGACTCGTTGGTGATCCAATCCCGAGCCCCTGCCCGTAACCACCGGCAACACCGCTTCCATTCCCTCCCATGCCACCGTAAGACGGTTGTGGTTGATAGGTGCTCGTTCGTTTTCCTGCGGGATAACCCGGTGCCTCCCGGATTAGGGGCGAGTATGGTGGGATAACACTTGCACCACCACCTGTACTGAGGCCCATCATGGGCCTTACAATGTGGGCCGAACCCGGCGGAGGCCCAATAACCCGATTGTTTCCGTTTGTCGGGTATAGCCCAAAAGAAGCTGGCACTTGCTGTTGAACAGGTGTTGCATTGGGATTATTTTGTTCCCGAACTACCCCCGCCTTCACTAAGAAATCCTCAAGGGTCATTTCTCCGTAAGTCGGTTGGCGCTGGGCCGAACTGGGAACTTGATCATTACTCGAGTTATTTCCATTGCTTGGTTGTTGGTGATCTTGTCGAGTTTTTTGAATTTCCGACCAAACCTCATCGACTGTTTTTCGAGATAACGGGCCCGGGAGAGTCAACGACCCTTGTCTAGACAAACTTAGCTGCCTAGCAATCATATTAGGATCAGCCGAACCCGGGTTGATTCCCATCAAGAACTGCTCACTACTACCAGCTACGTTAGCCCCCATGTTGGCGGAAGCAGCAATGCCACCACCAACGGGGGCTGTGGCGGGAGGGTGGACTTGGGTATGGGCCTGGTTTTCTTCGGCGGTCCAAATGCTATTCAGAAACTCGTCCATATTCATCGACCCAAAATTCTTTCCGCTCTCGTTAAGAGTGTGTTGAAATTCATCTAAAGTAAGGGAATAGATCGACGATTGACGGCCGAGTTGAGGCGCGAGGGTATTATGGACATTATTCCTAGCTTGGTGTTGGTCAGATTGCAATGGCGACTCGACTTCACCCGGAGACATGATTTCCGTGTCTGGAACCACCATCCGTTTATTTTTCTGCTACTCTCATCAACAAGTTACAACAAAACTCAATCATAAATGATAACCACTCCACAATTTATTTAACTACAAAACACCAATTTTAACCTAATTAAGTCACTAGAAAAACAAGAAAACACATTTAAAATATTCCAAGAAACTTAATTCTTAAGTACTCATCAACGGGTCCTAGATCCGTTGATCATCAGTCAGATGTTGTTATCCGGGACATCAGTCTCGGGTAACAGGATCCAGACTTGAAAAATGCTATATACAATCCAACCGGATAATTTCTAATTTTGTTGTAACATGTACAATAAAATTACTATTAAAATTACCACAAAACTGTCCAATTGGTGATTATAACTACCTGATCTCGATCTCTACATAACAAATTAACATTAATTTTTATTCTTTTAAGCATGACACGTGTCTAGGGCTAATACCGTGACACCACTTCCCTATTAAAACCACACCGATTGATTTGAATCATTTGATCCAACGTATGATCAGGCAAAAGCTAATTTCTACTTTTTGCAAAATAAAGAAACAGCTTTATAAAAAACCATAATACATAATAATCAAGATCTTGAAAAACCTATATAGAATTAACTTCAGCAAACAAAACTAGTGCATGCATTATACCTTTAATGGCACCAATCAGTAGATTCACATAAGCTTGAAAACCATAAAACAGGTGGTTTAAAACGCTGCCGTTTTTATATATGTTTAGAGAGAGAGAACTGAATTGAAGTTACAAAAGCTTGCAGTGGTGGAGTTGAAGGTAAGGGAAGGTGTGGGGCCCAGGGTAGGGGTAAAAAGGTCAAGGAAATAGTGGAGTGTAGCCATGGAACGGTGGTGCTACCATGGTGAAAGGTCAAGATTGCATGCGTTTGCGAGGAAAGAATATGAGAGGAAGAGGGGTATTTTGAGAATACGGAAAGTGTCCGATTGACACGTCGTGGATAGGTGTCTGTATTGTAGCTGCCTCGTATTTTGTTATTTGATTTGTTTTCTTCCACGTGTCCTTCGTATGTCAGAGTGCATATGTCGACGGCTTTTCAGATGCGATGTGTTTGTATACTCGTTATTTTGTCATCTTTTTTTGTTTTATACGGTTAAGTTTCTAAATACGGTATTAGGGTGTTTAATTTTTTTAAATATTATTTTATTATTATTTAATGTTTTTTAAATAATTAGAGATGGATAAGTATTTGAGGACATACACATCAAGCCTTTTTATTTATACAGGGAGAGTAATAAGAGAAAACTAATTTTTCATAAAAAAACTAGAAAACTCTTTCTTTTTAATTTTAAATCTTTAATTACTTTTTCATATGTTATCATTTTTTTTTAAATTACACAATAAAATTGAGTATTTTTTATCTTTAATTTGAGTATGATATTGTTATATTTGGAAGAAACTTTTTTAACGTGTCGATACTATATATATGCAGTATCATCATATGATCATACTACTACATATATTATATATAATATATAGTATCATCATATTGCATATAATGTATATATACAATATCTATCATACTGCATATATGTAGTATCATTATGCAGTATAATGATACTACATATATGTAGTAATGAAAAACTCTGACACATTAATTTTTTGTTATTTTATATAACAATATTATACTCAAACTAAAAAAAATGTTTAATTTATCGGTGTAACTTTTTCTAAAATAATAACGTATGAAAAAGTTATTAAGTTTAAAAATTGAGGGGAGAGTTTTTTGGTTTCTTATTAAAATGAGTTTTCTCATTAACCCAACCATATATATATAGGGGCTAGTTCAAATAAAAAGTTGTTTTTCGCTAATAAATCTAGAAAATGACAAAAACATTAAGAAACGATATCAAACGAACTCCGATTGAGCTCATTCCAACGGCGTTGGAACCGTATCTTCGAAATCTACCATCTTAGCTTTTGGGTTTAGCTTTTATGGTTTAGATTTTAGCGTTAGAGTTTAGATTTTAGGGTTTAGGTTTTTTTTGGGGTGGGGAGGTTTAGGTTTTTGGGGGTGAGTTTAGGTTTTTGAGGGGGATTGGGTGGAGGGTTTAGGTTTTTGGGGGGTGGGGGTTTTAGGCTTTTCGGGGTGGGGTTGGAGGGGGGTTTAGGTTTTTGGGGGAGCAGGTGGAGGGGGTTTAGGTTTTTAGGTCCGGGTTAGGGTTCGATAAAACGGTTCCAACGCCGCTGGAATGTAAGACCCCGACCCGGGTATCCTACAGTTGGTTCTCAAAACCGGTCATCCTCTTAGTAATATAACCGTTATTAATCAAATTTCAGCGGAAGTCTTTCTAAACTCTTTAAATATTATTTAACATTGTTATCGTCATGAATTACCTCACGAATGTTTGCACACCAATCCGGGTAACACCGCTCCCAAGCCAAGATACGTCAACGCAACGCTTACCTGTAAAACATTCTATCGTATACACAAAGTCAGCTACGCTGAATGAGTTCTAATATTTTAATTTTATTAAAAGTCAACTTGTCACAAAAGTTGTTTATAATGTAGTTTCACAATTCATTAACAAATAGATAACCCCTGTTATCACACGATATCCCATAACAATTCACCACCCAAGACTCATCCCATAATAATAATAATTCCGTAGTCTCATTGGCATAAATCAAACTTACTACACATATACTCATACTCTAGTACACGTATGAACTTGACCCTTGGTTAACATAACAAATCCCTAGACATCGACTTACTCCGCCTTGCTCGGGCTCTTACAAATCAGCTGACATGACAGTTGTAAACGCCGCATCAATATCCAGACACAACGGTCAATCTAACTCTACCCGCTTCATAAATATCATCTACACATCGCATTAATATCATTGCGCGTATAATAAATATAACTCAACACTTATATGCAATTTAACACGTATATACATGCACATAAACACGTACCTCGTCTCTGCGCCCTCGTCGGGGCATTCGACACACCCCGAGCTCATCACTGTCCTGTTGGACATCGTCACCTTTGGTAACCTCCCGAAGGACCTCGTCTTTCACAAATCCCGTTTGTCGTGTCATAAAGACAACGATGAAAACATAATATCTGCCGTGTCACAAGGACAATGACACAATACACACAGCACATGTATAAAACACATAACATCATACTCTGTTTACATGGCTCATTAACTGCACCTGCGCCCCACACATAGCACTAGGATAACATATCCTATACGTATTCATAAGCATTAAGCTTATATCCCGACTCACTCTGGCTAACTCATCCCACAATACCCCATTGCTATGGTGACACACATTCAAGTACTATGTCTCACAATCTAAGCACATACCTTGTGCGTGCATATCTTGTAACACCACCTATTCCTATCCACACGACATATAGTCTCGTCCCCCGACTCACCCCTATTAGGTCACTATACAACCCACGACCATATACCTACCTTTAAGCCTAGCTCACATGATCTCATAAACACCCCCGTAGACCCTCCGACTCATTACTGAATGTTTTAGTTCGTAAACACATCGGGTTAAAACCCCAAAACTCTTAACATGTTTAATATGTTAAACATCTCTTGTAAGTATGTACGATAGCCCCAAAAACAGTAAAACATTTAAAAGATGGGATTAGAAACTCACAGTTATGCTGAGTCCGAATCCTTTGCTCGGGAGCTCGTCTCGTCGGCTCGTTCGATCACATAATCAGAACATGTTCTAAACCCCAACGTCGTCTCGTCGGCTCGTCATTCCTCCTTCACAAAACCCTAGTTCCCCAGGCACGCGTATCGGATTGTAGTTGACCCGCTTAGAACTCGTGTGCCCGGACCTAGGTTTCCATGCATGCACGTACGTGATCATGTAACTCTAGCCGGCAACCCTAACCGCCCTCCTCTTCGTCCTCCGCTTCCTTGCCGTGTACCACCACGCATGTCACGTCGTCTTCTTCGTCGGGTAACAACCCTAATCGGCCAACATCTCCGCTACTAACCCATTGAGCTCCACACGAGCCATGTAACACACCGGATTCGTCTCTGCCTTCACCTTCCTTTGTTCACCACCTTGGTGCACCGCCACAGCACCCACCACACTCGTTTGTCACCACCACCGTGGTCGGGTTAATCCCGCCTGGTCCGCTCCCCCGCCGTTCTCCGCCTCACACCACCACAGCGTACACCCGTGGTCCCCCTGCTCAGCCTCACCATCGATGTTGTCTCACTGCGGCCGTGAGGTGTCACCGAGCACCACCACCCCTCACGTCCTCTCCTGCCATGCCCGAGGACGCCATCCAGCCGACCACCAATGTCGTCGCACGTCTCCTTCCTCTCCAATCACCATACATAATAGATAATGGAACCCTAATCGAGTTCATGCAAAACTTGAACAAAACAACGCTACAAAACATAAACAGAAAGTACCTTCGAAGTGATGATGTCCCTCCTCCACTCGTCGCCGCGTGGAACCACTGTGAGACCACCTAGCCCGACCCCTTCCTCCTTTGCGCCTTCTCTTTGCTTCCATCGAACACCCCGTAGGACGAATGGCCTAGGGTTTTCACCTAAAGTCTTATTTAAACCTTCTAGGTTTACATTCGGGTCCCTCCAGTTCATATAGTTGCACGCTTCGATCTTTAAATTGGACATAACACGTTTAACCGGATCCTTTATGACCCATCAATATGTAATGCGTGCGCTATCTATCCTAACACACATGTTTTAAATGGATTCGGGTTGCCTCCGTCCCGAACCATTAGATTTTGAAGTTTCGGGATGTTACAAGTCTACTCCCTTAAAAGAGGATTCGTCCTCGAATCCTGCGTTGGTACAATCCAACCGAACTTTATCCTTCAGCTCCAACCGAAGTATTCAAAACTTTGTGTGCCATCTTCTCACTTTAGTAATTATTCACATCGCCATACGTTCATAAATTGATCACCATCCTCGGTGTTCCTACGAAGTCTTTTCCTTTACCTGCTTTTGACTTTGGGACTCATAGGTCTAACCTGCTTGTCCCTCACCTTTAAATTAGAGGATACGACGTCGTCAATACCTTCTTACTTATCCCCTGTTCGCGATCTGCTTATCGCACCCACTATGTCTTATTATTCCGATGGTCATCCCCAAGTAAGGCTTCCTGCTCTTTGTAATTAGGATCAGTCATCCTCCTCCTCATCTGGTACTCTAATCTGCATCTAGCGATAACTCCTCGAAATTTAGGCACTGTTGTCTTACCCCTTACAGCTTTCGTTTCTATAAGATAGAGTTTATGCAAAGCTTCGCTGATCCCATCTCAGGTTCCACGAATATCGTATCTTCTTACCGCATTACCTTGCACTCATTGCGCCTCATAGGTACGCACATGTCACTCATCATTAGCACCTCGATCACCGTCCTCTGATGATTTAGTTTAGTCAATCATGTTTGTTATAAAATCCCAATGTTATCTCCTATAATGCTCCGCATGAGCTTGCCCCTTATAACTTCATCATATGCGTACCCGCGTAGGCATTCCCTTTATAGTGACTTATGTGCAAACCTACACTTGCCCTTCCCTCGCTCTACTTTACTTGACATTGCTCTATCCTTACCACGCGATTACCGACCGCGTCTCACTTACCGAGTGCGAACATGAAGCTCCGCCACTCTTTGTCTTGTTTAGGGAAAACATGTCCACTCTGTGCTGAAATCTCAAGCGTCGACACCTCGATCCCGTTGTAGCTATCGCCGATCAAGCATCCACGTAAAACTTTCATCATTAAGTCTCCCAGCTCCACCCATTGGCTTCGTGCTCCAAATTTTCGAGATATAAGCATAGGCATCTCATAAGAGCACCTCACCGATCGTCTAGAAAGACGTCAAACTCCTCGCATCACCTTGATGTATCATCGTCGAGAAAACGTCAAGATAGAAATACTATGCTCGATCACACTAGCTACATGTCCTATGCACGACTAAGCGGGCACTACCCGGACACATAACGTCAGGTCATAATAACAAGACATGTCATGTTAGGAGTATGTATAGGTATAGCATCCTATCTCTACAACTCGCACAAAGCACACACATAACTAGCTAGATTTGAACAAATCTACGTGTTATACAATATGACCTTGTCATTTATAGACACACAAACTCGTGAATTCTACCTTCTATTCATTATAACGGTAGCCCCTGCCACACGTCATCATACACTGAGTTTACCCCGTCATACCCCATACGGGTCATTCCAATGTTTCAAGACGACATACTGCTCATTCTAGACACAAGACATCCCTCTACACATTCATACACATAATATTTAAACCCTAATTTCCCACAAGACCTCGTCCTGAACATTTTCACCTACTTAAAGATGCATAATCATAACTCCCCACAGGACCTGTCCTGAATACTCACACAAGGTGCAACGCACCCATTACACTTCAAACCATCACCTACTCATTAACACATAGGTGACACTATCATACGATCGTTGACACAGAAAAATTCAAAATTCACGTCTATACAAGTCTACTCACACCATCTAATCAACCATGCTCTAGTATCACCACAAAATCACATTTAATGCTAACTCACATTATTCATAATGCAATCACCCAATCATATTATACCGCACATATTCCACTATTGTAAACACAATCTTACGCCGTCACAAACACAATTATCATTAATTATGTTCAAGTCATCATGCGGTAAGACTCACGATAATTGTCAAAATCAAATAATCATTATTTGAATTGAGCATCACTCCACGTAAATGTCTAATCAGTCATAACGTCAAATCACCTCGAAATCTCCATGAGAACTACCACACAAACTACTCATCAAGCAATCGAGCATCCCAAACACTGCCCGCCAAATCACTGCTTGACCACGTCAGGTGCATCTGGCATGTCTTCCTCTGGTTCCTCCTGAAACAAAGTTCTCTTAACCAACGCAAGTGGTCAATTTCTCAACGGTGCAGGTCCACATCCTTGAGAAAAATCAGGTACAACTGTCACCGCTCTCCTTTTCCATCCCGTCTTTCCAATCATAGCTCCACGCGGTATGTCGATGACCGAAGCTCTAATCACACTCGGCACGAGAAGCGCCTCCCATCTCACTAGCAGTTTCACCTGCAGCAGTCGTCGTCTTGATTGGTCGTTCTGCATTCCCCCTGGCAAGAGCATCACGCCTACCGATCTCGTATTCTTCGTCTTAACCACCTAATCCTACTCAAGATAGAACGTTGGAGTGATTACTATGTGCACAAATTCAGAATATGAGAGTAATCATAGACTGCCAAATCACGGTGATCAAATGCGATTTGGTGTCCCACATTACTGCTCGGATTCTAAACCTTTCCCATCGCATCCACACTAGCTTTCTACCTTTCACACGTACCGGATGCACATGCATCCCGCACATCTCACATAGAACCACGCAATAATCTATCAAATTATCATAATAATCACAATCGTACACCACATATGGTTACACACAAAATCATTAAACCATGCTAACACACCAACTATCTCACATAACGCAAATACTACTACTTCTCATTGCTTAAACACAAAACATAATTTCACCTAATTATACCGCACAACTTCACGTAGTGTTATACTACACAATTAATACTCTAAAATTAACGTATAACTCGAAAGACGTACTTCTTGGCTCGCGGTTACTCGTGGTGGCATTCGTTTCACCCTCGTCCCATTTTCAGTTTAAGTTAAGGTATTTTATTTTAGTAGAAACACCAATTTTAGTAAGTTAAAAAAAGCTTTCTAGAACTTAACAGCAGATTCTAGCATTAAATAGGTGGAGTTCCACCGAGTTTCAACATCCATGCAAACTAAACTCTTACTTTATATTTTCTCTTCTTCTACACAAGCTTTAAACTTTTAAAGTCTACCGGGAGAATACCTCACATATTTCACAGCTGCACGAATTTTTTTGATTGATAAACTCAACTTACTTAGCCCATCTTTAACAACCAAGTTCAAAATATGAGCCACACATGTAATATCCAGGATTTTCCGACCTATACTTTTCTAAAACCCTTGCACGTATTATAAATTCAAACTTGAAATTCTAATAAAACTATTTTTTCTTCTTAAATAGTAAATATTGATTAATTTGATATATATTTAAGAGAACACAAATATACTTGAGATATATATATATATATATATTAATGAGATTTATATATATATATATAGGTATCTTATAAATGAATATATCAAAATTCTTAAAACTTTATAAGTTGTAGTTATATAAATAATATAATTAAAAAACTTATTTAAAAAAAAATACTTAAACTCATGTTTTAAAAAAAAATGATAAAGACTTCAAACTCCAGGGGCTGTTTGTGCAAGTTAGCCAAACTTTCGGAACCCAAACCGGTCGCGGGTTCGAATCTCACATCAACCGGTTTTCATCCCTTTTATCCAAAAAACGCATTCCAGGCCAGATTCAACGAACCCCGAGCTTCGCCTCGAGCGTGCGACCGAAACCCAATGACATTCAATGTCCAATTTCAAATTAAATGTCCGCGTGATTCGAACTTTAACTCGTTTCATTCACCCGTAAACCTCCCAACGGTACGAGCATTAAACGCCAAAATTGATTATAAATATAGGTTAAAACGCATCAACGACACACCACTCATACTCCTCCTACTCTCAATTCACCCAATTTGTACCTGCATTGCTTGTTCGGACCTGTGAACAATCGGCTGAAAGCTCAGAACCATTCTCCTTCGTTTCGACTTCATTTCAGGTAATTCGAACGACCATTATATTCGTTTCTCTTCATAGATCAAAAGCCCTCTGTCAATTTGTAATGACAGAGGGTTAATCACTTCATATTTAGGAGATTTGATTCTAGGGTTCATATCGAATTGGGGGTGTTTGGAAGTGTTGTTTATCAATTTCTTTTTCTGTATAAAACATCAGCGAGGCCCGTAGCCGGGTGGTTAGATGTGTGTGTGTGTGACTCGGGTGGCCCGGGTTAGATCCGGCCAGCCCGAGTTTTGCCATTTTATATTTTTTTAGCCTTTTAAAGCACTTTTAAATCTTGCAATAATTTTTATAAAATCTGTTAAACTATTTTGAACTTAAAAATGATTTTTAATTACATCTTTATACTATGGAATCATTTTTAATTAATTAAACCTATTTAAAACTTATAAAGAATTGATCTTTAAAACTAGTTTTAAAATCCTTGGAAACTATAGAAATACTTTTAAAGTTTATAAAAACTTATATACCAAACAGGAAATAATTTATAAACCTTGAAACTTTAATTTATTAGTATTTCCTAATTATTCCTGTTTTAAAACCTTAAAAATAAATAAATACTAAAAAAAGAGCAGAAATAACCTATATAAAATCTATAAATCAGAGAATTTGTAACACTTACATATTTTTAGAAAACAAAGATTCATAAACTTTTGTATTTTTGTTAGTCAAAGGCTATTTATTTATTTAAATAAAACAAGAAAATAAATAAACATTATTTATTTAAGATTAGAAAATTTATAAACTTATAGACTTTATAAAAACAAAAAACTTGTTTGCTCATTTATTTAAAAATAGAATATTCTAAATTTATAAACTTTATAAGAATTAAATAGAAGATTTAATATTAAAATATTTATAAACTTATGTATAAATTTAGAATACTTATAAACTTATAAGTTAAGACTTTATAAACTTATGGTTATATTTTGAACTTTAAAAATATTTATAAACTTATAGTTTAAATATAAACGTTATAAGAAATTCTAGTTAACATTTTATAGACTTATAAGTGTTTAATTACTATTTAAACTTATAATCATCATTTTAAAACATTATTTAATTACAAAGTATTTGTAAATACTTAATACTTTAAAGAATCTTAAATAGATTAGATTGATTTTTTAATTTTGTAGATAATTATTTATCCTTGATAATTATCTGTCCATTAAATATTTTTCATGTATCCTTAATAATTATTTTAAATAATAATTATAAATCTCTAAGTTATTATTTATTCTTTGTTTATTATTAAACTTTAATAACTATTCACTCTTTAAATAATTATTGTTTAATCTTTTGTTTAATTATTATTTCAACTCCATTTACAAATACTTAGAAAAACTATTTTGATTATTATTGCCTATTGTGTGTAATTAATAATTGTAAGACTTTTAAATAATTATTTTAATTAATAATAATTCTAAACTACAAACTTATTAAGACGTTGATATCCAAGTCTTGCATTCAAAACCTTATTTGAAACTTTGATTTAAACTTTATACACACAATCATTCCCGTCTCCTATTTGAAACCCTGGATAATCTTAGAATCCTATATGCTTAGCCATAAACATATATGATCAAACTTAAAACTTTAGACTTGCATTATTAGGCTTATTGTGATGATATTCTCAAGGTCTTGCTATACTTAATCTTTATTGGACACTCCTTCCTCAATCCATGTGAGTATACTTAGCCCCTTTTCGTTTTATATTCTTTATAAACTTGGGGTGAAACATGTACAAACTTCAAAGCTTATACAATTCTTGTGCAACTATGTCTTTATGCTTATTCTGGTGTTATTATATCTGAGACTTGCATGCTTAAATTAAACTTAAAACTAGCATATCCATTAACTTTGATCAAGCCTATAGTAACAATGATAGATCTATTGTATTTGACCAATCCACCTAGATTGATTGACCCTTCGGGGGAGCCCATGGTGATTGTTACTGAATTTTAAACTTTAAACTTTTAAGGGTAACCTTCGAGTTATGCCTAAACTTGGTTGGAGGATTGATATGCACAATGTTTAACATGTTTGTTCTCACAATTATACTATAGAATGCATGACATAGTGAATTGTAAAACCTTTCAAAGACTTTGTTAAACTGTGTCAAAACCTTCGTATCTCACCAACTATTTTTAGTTGACAGTTTACTTACATGTTCCAGGTACGCTAGCATGAAACTTGTTATGATCACATAGGATGCTTTGTATTGAACCTTTGAAAATCATAAATGAAATATTTAAACTTTAATAGTCAACCTTGTGCTTTTGAACAACCGCGTATGCCCCGACGTATAATCTGCCGTCGGTTGGGGTGTGACAACAGATCTCATATGCAAAAACTCTCCCTTCAAAACACCACACTCCTAGTGATTAAAACCTTTTTGCAAATACTTAATCGCTACATCGTTTGAGCTAGCATTGTCGACCGTCACAGTCAAAACATTTTTTAAACCCCATTCTCTTATGCAAACGCCACTCATCATCAATAAAATGTGAGGTCAAACACATATAAGATAAATTTTGTCCCGAAGTCCAAGTGTTTGTGGTTAAACATACTTTGTAGGATATAGTTCTAAAGATATCCTTCAATTTTCTCCTTTCCTCAATAAAATAACTATAACAATCTCTTGTTGAAGTCGCACATGAAGGTACAATAAAATGAGGATTGATAACTTGGCAAAATTCACGAAAACCCTCCCGTTCGACAAAAGAAAAAGCTAATTCATCAACTATTAACATTTTTGCTAAAGCCCTCCTAATAAGTTCTTGATTAAACTCCCATAACTTAGGAATTGTCATCTTTACAATAGAACTATCATCACTACATGTGTTTTTGACTCAAGATTAGTTAGCTTTTGTTTTTTATCAATATTATCCGGAAACATTTTGCACGTGCTGATGTGATTTTTCATAGGAGTAGTCCCACTTTTTGTAGAACAACCAATTTTTTTTTGCAACATATACATTCAGCAATATCAAGGTCATTAGTTTTAGTAAAATGGTTCCACGAAATAGACCTTTTTTTATTTGCATGTGCTCGAAGAGATTCGCTTACAGACACAGCAGGGGGTTTTCCATCTTTTTTCTGTTTCTGATTCTTTTGTTTGGCCTTTGACACCACCTCATTTTCAGACACTAGCTCACATTCAGAGTTGTTGGCATTTGCATTCGGAATGTCCATTGAAATACTGAAATTGAAACAAACTGATCTATAAATTGAAATTGAAACAATTTGCCCTAAACAAAAACAAGACCGCCATTTTACTTATAAGTTATAGATCTGAAAAGAAATGGAAGTTATGGATTTTAGGGTAAATCTAACTTAGATTTAAACCCTAAATTTTGTCTCCTTCATCATCAAGAAGACAAAATCTAGTATTTTTTACTTACCGGTGCGGTGGTAGGAAGGAGATGGAGGTCGGAGTGGTGTTGCGTGTGGTGGTGGTCGCCAAACGCTGCGTGTGCTGATGGTCGAGTGGTGGTGGTCTGGTCAGGCGGTTGATGGTCGAGTGGTGGTGGTCCGGTCAGCGGTCACCGGTGGATAACTGGATGGAGACGTGGAAGTTTTGAACTATGTGGTGGAGGTGCTCTGATGAGAGTCTGAGAGAAAGTGAGAAACCCTAACTTAACTTGGAAGGCCTAAAGGGGATTCATTTAATATTAGCCACCATGAAATAAATTAATAATATATATATATATATATATTAATTTTCGGATAGTCGGATATCCGAATATCCGAACATTTTCAAAATCGATATCCGAATCCGAATCCGAAAAATTGGATATCCGAATTTTCGGATATCTGATTTTTCAGGTATTTCGGATTTGGATTTTCGGATTTTCGGATATTTTTAAACACCCCTACTCGCAACCGAATCTGACTGTTTGTTTGTGTTTGAATGCCTCTCACCATGTCTATCAACATTGATGATCTGTTAGGTCAATATTACACCCGCTCGACCTTCAATTGAGTTAGCGCGACTAACACGGGTGGGATTTGTCAAACCCAGTAGTACTACTCAAGATTACCTCGCTAGTTAATATTAAACGGTTCGATGTGTAAGGACTTTCATGATAGAGTGTTACGCTTAGACTTAACAAGTGATAATATATATGAATTACAATAATCAGTGTTTGCGTCATGTTTTCTACCCCAATTTAAAAATAGTAAACGGGTCGTGAAACTCACCTGAGTTGTGTAACCGTAGTAATATAGCACCACACAAGGATGCAACAAAAACCACAGATGGATAGCACGTGGACAATCTACGAATGTTCAAGAATATGACTCATGACAGTTAGAAACACGTAAGAGTTTGTGATAACGACACGAAAAGATTGAATGTCCTAAAACACTCTATTGATCAACGAGTAGGTAAACTTGTCATCGGAATTAAAAAAATCCCTAGCTTATTATTTATTATGGATGAGGTACGTATAAAATGTCACCAAACACGGGATATTAATATTAAATAAATGTTTGCGTGTTTTTATGAATTAAATAATAGTTTAGGGAAATAATATAATTAATTATATTATTTTTAATATATAAATAATACTTAAAATTGTATTATAATATCAATCCCGAGCATGCGGGTATTTTCGGGTGTCGAAACATTTTAATATAGCATTATAATATCATAGGGAGTGATTTTCTAAAAAGGAAACTAGTGAAAAAGTCCGTAAAAAAATAATGTTGGAGAACGGACTCGAACCCGGGTCTCCTGCGCACGAGTCCAATAACTTAACCACTCCGCCTGCTAGGGTCAACGCAACACAAGTCGTTTCAAATGGTTTTAATCCTTACCCCTCCTGTGTTCTTCCCCCCATCGCGAAGCCGAACCAAAACCATCCAAATTCTATCGGTTTTGATCGTGGATGAACACAGAGGTTTAGGGGTTTTGATTATTGGTCTATTGCGAGTCTGAGCATGAGTTTAATTGCAAAATCATCAAGTCTAGGATTGTTTAATTACTCGTTTAAAAACCGAAACCCTAGTTTAAGAACATGAAAACAAATTGATCGAAGTAGATAATGTTTACTGTTGGAATCATAGGGCTTTTATGGATTAGGACATTGCGAAACTACTCATATAGTTTAATTTGATTGAGGCTGTGCCTAGATCAGGGCTCGATTAACCAACTATGCGATGAACCCTAGGTCTGATTCGAGTTGAATTCGATGATATAAGCCCTGAATAGGTTAGGGCTTTCATTCTAGAGATTGAAACGAGTATGAGAGTGTGTTTGTTTACCTCAATTGGTATCGAATTGATGGAGTCCAACTAAAACTCAATCGCGGCCTCGACGGGTTGCTCTCCGACACGTCTTCGATCAAATTAGAATGTGTAAAATCTTGACAGAGGTTCGACTAGCGTGTGCAGAGTGATTGGTTTCGAATTTGATAGGCCAATTGATCGAATTGATGCGTCTTAGTAATGGGTTCGATGGTTTCGAGTTTAATGAACTTAATTCACAATCATTAACGATGATGGACGGTTAGAAATGGCTTAATGATGTTCGAAATCATCAATGCCATATGTTATAACTTCGAATTCGAACAGATTTACAGTTAAGAATGCGAATTTGGATCAAACACAATCTGAGTTTGACTTTTAAAAGTTAACATAAGGCAAATACCCATTATTTTGACTTTATAAGTCAACGTATTTGATTTTGAGTAATTACACAACTAGTCCTTGTAGTTTTAGGTGTATTTAAGTTTAAATAATGACAGAATTAGTCCCTGAGGTTTGTAATAGAGTTAACTGGGTTATGAGATAACTGGATTTGGTTTAACGGGGTTATTCGAATTTGTAGGGTGTCACACAATCTTCAAGGATGCTTTCGAGTTTGCTAAAAGTTGTGTCAATTGCCAAAAGATGGGCAATATTTCAAAGAGGAATGAGATGCCCATGGAATCGATCCTGGTGGTAGACATCTTTGATGTAACATCCAAGATTTTCTGGCGTTACTTATTTTATTTTATACAATAATAGAACTTTAATTCAATCCCGTACCTACCACATTAATTAGTATTTTAACGTGTATAAATTCAAAGTTTCACCCTTAATTTCACATATTACTACCTGTTACATATATAAATATATTTATATTATACTAATAAAAAAATGTAACATATAGGCTTTAAATCATAATTTTTTCCACTCTTATATATACCATATATATAAATATATATTGTAAATTATTTATAAATATATGTATGCAAATATATATTTGAAACATACTAATTAAAACCACATAATAATATTGATTTAGTTTTATACAAATATATATTCAACATTTTTAGATAAATCATTTTAAAATTTATAATATAATTAGTTTATGTCACACCCCGACTAGGGCGGAAACACGGGGCGTGATGGTCCACGGTGTTCATAGCCTTTGATTACATTGAACGACTTCTAATAACATTCATAATCAAAGATTCTAAGTTGTTACAAGGAAACACAAATTGTTTCCAAGATATTACATGCCAAAGGTACCGTACTTAAATCCAATGTGTACGGTTTTTCATACAACAAGTTTGTCGGCTAAGACCTAGATGTCCCTATGTTACACCGAGTTGACTTCAAAAGGATGTTCTACAAGCGTGCATGTCCATGTACCATGTTTCTAGTTACCTGAGAAATACATGCTAAAATGTCAACATAAAGTTGGTGAGTTCACAGGTTTAAGTAAGCAGAAAAATATGTTTCATTTGGACTACGAGATTTCCCGGTATGTAAAGCATTATTGATCAAATAATACTT
Organism: Smallanthus sonchifolius; assembly: GCA_023525975.1. Lineage (NCBI taxonomy): Eukaryota > Viridiplantae > Streptophyta > Magnoliopsida > Asterales > Asteraceae > Smallanthus > Smallanthus sonchifolius. The sequence goes on from CM042038.1 coordinate 58,408,386, forward strand.
ATGTATGAGCATTGTTACCATAAGCTACCATAACCGACACTTGCCGTTTGTCAGTTAACCCGTCACTTGACAGAGTTATTGATGTGAGCCCCGCCCAATATTCTATCATGAAACATTTTATGTGTGTGAATGGACGGTATGCACCCGCTTTGACCTCCAATCAAGGTTAGCGCGACTAACAACGGGTGGGGGTGTCAACCCAAATAGATCTATTCATGTGTTCCACTTCTGAACCAGCTAACGGTTATAGTATTCTCGGAGACTTAGTATGACAGTTGCGTACTCATGTAACAATCAGTTTGTGTACTCGTATCCAAATATGAGCTATGTAGTATCCCTGTATGTTTAAAAATCATTTAAATCATAGTAAAATGGGGTCGTGAAGACTCACCGTATCCAACGAGGTGGTGAGTGATGATGTATGCAGTAAGTCCAACAAGTATTCGACATATCCGTGCCCTAAATTATTTAAGACACCTTAAGTCCTATGTAGTTGTTTAAGTGTGGATTGGTCACCTGACCAATACCCTGAAGTCTCGACCATTGCCTTATAATAATCTACAAGGGTCCAACCCGATCTCCGTTGATGATATAACTTGTCGTTCAAGTGGTTATATTTATTAAATCTATTTAATAAATATTATGGCTCGATCTCTTAGTTGTCAATATTCCATTTTCGGTTTAAGTCATTATTTATGATAATAAATATACGATATATATTTATTATAAAATAGATCTACAAAAGTCATAAAGTAATTATAATATTATTTTATTGTTTAAATTTATTTTCATTTGACTCAAAAATATATACATATATATGTATATATATATATATATATATATATTATTCCTTCTCAAAACAATATATAAATATATGTATGCTTTTATAAAAGAAATTTATAAAATGTTATCATTATTTTTGTATGTTAAAATAATATTAAATGTCAAACCCTTATAATAATAATTATAATAAAACTCATAATTATTACTAATAATATTAATGACTAAAATGCCATAATAATAAAATGATGACTAATATTAATAATGCCTTGTAAAATTAGTCATCATAAATAATATTTAAGGTTTCTAACTTGTGATTTTAACTATCACATTTTTATGTTAACGTATTTTTTATACGTTAGTTAAAATACGAATCGGGTATAAACATTTTAGAATTATATCACCAACTAGTTTTACGTTAAAATAAAATAGTCGAATACTTATGTAAATAGTCGAGAGAGAAGGAATGACGGTGATTGGAGACTTGAGACCCTTTGAGATGCACTTGGTAACACTAGGTTCCTCCCTTGTGTTCTTAAACTTGTATTGAACAAAGAAAACTAAACAAATATATTGTTTTGTTGGGTCGTTGGACAAAAGAGTCAAAAAGGGAATGAGATTGTTTGATTTTTTTGAATGGCAAGTTTGAAAATAAAACTCCAATGTGTGTGAATTGCCGTGATCAGAGAAAGAGTGGTGTGGTGGCTTCAAGCTAGTGAGATTTGTCTTGCATTTATAGGGATTTATGGTGTGTATTAACTCTTGTGTAATTGAAAAGTGAGAACAAAACATGAGTTGACAAGGCTTGCATGGGAGGCATGGGCATGGGAATGGGGTGGTAGATGCCGAAAGTAAATAACGTGGAGTGAGTGTGGAGTTGCAATGGTCATATCCTGCCTCTAGCATTAGGAATTGGTCATTGCAAGGTCAAACCATCAAATTAATATGTGATGCATGTTGGTTGTGGGAAGAAGCTCACAAGAAAAGGGATTTTCCTTTGGGACTAGTTCGGTCGAAAGGAAAATCAGGGTGGGGGTACGGTAGGGGTGTGTAGTGTGGAGTATTACCCGCTCGCTTCCAGTCCGGTATAATATCCGCGTGTCGTCGTTTTTCCGTTCGTTGTTACGTGTCAGGAATGAGTCAGATAAACAAAATAATATAAGTTTTGTAATCCGGATAAAATACGTGACCGTGTCATATGTTTAGATTTTATTTTCATCCGGGTGGGTATTCCCTACTATTAGAAATAGAGAGATGTTTCAAGATGTTGAAATTTTTATTTTCTTAGTTTATCACTAACGCGATATGGGGTTTGATGTGTCTAGGAAATCTCATTATTTCCTGTGTATTTGTGTAGTGGTTTGACTCTACTGGACCGGGTTAGGCCTAATTAATTAAATTTAGTCTAATATGCGTCGTCTCGTGTAATTATATCTAAATAGTTATGTGGTAAAATTAGCAGTTGTCACAGTTTATAAAGTTTATAAAAGAGAATCAATTTATATATATATTTACAAGAGAATTAGAATAAATAAACCTAGTTTGAACCCTTATCATTTACATTTAAACCCCTACTTTAGCCATTTGAACCCTCATCTAAAGCTTGAACCCTTTTATACTTTGAACCCTCTTCTTCACCACCAGGGATGTGCGATTTTGACTTTTGAAAGTCAAAATCGAGTTCCAATATCATCAAATCCAATCAAGAACTGTTACCATATCCGACCGAATCGTGGTACCCTCTAATCACGTGCACGTTTTCCTCAACCATAAACGTCCATTATCACTCTTTAATCGCAAGAAATCAAAACCCATTCGAAATAAAGGAAAACTTGAAACAACCCATAAATCAAGCGCAAATCTCGTGATTTTGTTCGATTGACCAGTTATAAAGCTTTCCTCATCATTCTACTTAATCCCTGCCATCTGGCTACTCAAACGAGTCTCAAAACCAATCCCTTCCCTCATGTCTGTCACGTTCGACTAAGGTGAAGCAGTCCCTTTTATCACTACGAATCCAGTCCCGATTTCAGGTAAATTTTATACTATCCTACTCGTTTTGATTCCCCAAACTAAAGCCCCAATGTTTTTGTTGCAAATCTGTTGTTAATCGTGTTCAATTTGGGGCCAGGGTTCAAAATCTCTTGATTTGGGGAAGATGACACAAGTGGGTTTTATCTTAAAACTAGTCACTTCTAATCTTTAATCAAGGTTGGGGTTGTTCCGGTGGCGGATTCTTGCGCTAACAGCAAACAGGCCCCGAGTTCTAACCCCGGCCACACCTGTTTGCTTCCTTTTTATTGTATTTTGCTTTATTTTACTTCTTGTCTCACTCACACATAAATATATATATATATATATACATATATGCATATTCATATAAGTATAAACTCATGAACTTTTACAAAGATAAAAGTATAATATACATTTTTTTATGATAACAAATACATTACTTTATAACTGTTATGGGTGTATAAACGTAAATATATACATATATATATATATACACATGTTTTTATAAACAATTATTGTGATAAACCTACCTTTTAGAAATATGCAAGGGTTTACAATTATCATCCTTTTCAAATATATATATATATATATATATATATATATATATATATATATATATATAGATATTTACAACTATGATAAGTTACTCTAATTATCTCAAAGGTATAATGAATAATATATGAGCATTATTATTTCTACATGTGTATTGTTTCATTACTAATATATATTTCTAAAGGATAGACAATTGTTAAGTGTATTTTATAAACCCTTAAATCAATTATTACTAAATTCATACCGTTAATTTACATTTTCGTTATCAAACACTTTATTCAAACACCAACTCATACGCATTCATTTAATGAAATTACACAAATACTTTTGTACCAACCCCCGCTCATCAAATTACGATGAACCCTAGGCATTACCTTAGACTTTGTGAATGTCATTGACTAGATTCACATAATTCACTTATAGGTTAACATCGTGATTAAACTTATCACTTGTCTACTTACTGCTTGTGTTATCCACACAAACTAATACAGGTGAGTTTACATAGACTTTTTTACATTTTTATACTTTTGGGGTGGAATATGATTTCATTTGAAACTATTTGCAATTTATACAATTCAAGCATTATGATCATGTGTGCAATTAGTGCAAACTATATTTACATACTTGTGTGCAATTTGTGCAAGTGCAATCAGTAACTCTGTACAATCCGACAGTAACAGTGATACATCTATTGTGTCTGACAAATCCACCCGGTTAGGGTGATTGTTGCCGACATTATATTTGGATAACTTTGTATGCAGTCACAAGGCTTGATTGTACGCCCCAGTTTAACTATAGTGGTTCTCCATAATTGCCTTATTAAACCATGTTTCATATGAGTTGTACACAAAACACTTGGAAATTATTTGTGGTGTCAAAACCTATGTGTTCTCACCAACTATTTTTAGTTGACCTTGTTTTCATCATGTTTCAGGTACAAATGTTTAAGTGTGTATTCAAGTTGCTACACTTAGGGATGGAGACCTAGTTAATTAAACATTGAATCATGTTGATGTATTTTGTTTTCTTTTTTAATGTTGATTGTGTTGTGAATAAATGTATGGAAATTAAGTTAATCTTAAATATGAAACTTTAGTTTGATCATGAGCTATGAACAGTCTACATGTCCCGCCCTGATGTATTCCACCGTCGGTTGGGGTGTGACAGATTGGTATCAGAGACATGGTTATAGGGAATTAGGTTATTAGAAACCAATGACCTAGTCTATAACCTTAGGATACCCCTTGCATGATTTTCCTACATGTCATCATATATGTTATATTACATTTTGCAATATGTGTTACCTTATATGCTATGCTAATTGATATCTTATATGTTTACATAAATTGCCACTCATGAGATACCTTAATTGCTACATTACTTGAACTGCCTACACGTTACCTATGTGATTACACCTAATGCTACCTTAAGTATTACCATATCCTACACTTATTCTTATATAAGTCCTTATACTCCTTCATACGTATACCTTGGTAGTTATGTCATCATCATCACTTGTGGAAGATTCAAACTCTTAGGCTTAATTTCTATTAAATTTTTTATTTTTATTTTTTCAAATCTTGTCAAAGTTTTGAGTTCTGAAAATTAGTAAACAACATGTGCAATCCGGAAGGGTGAATGTCTGCACTTTGGGTCTTCTATCTAGGAAAGCATTTCATATAAATCCAAATAAACCAAAGGATCCGTATGCTTTCCTGGGAATTCCCGAAATGAGTGTTCACCTATAGGCTAAAGCACGTCTTCTTGAAAGTCTAAGAATTTGAATTACTTTGATTTGTCAAAGTACCCATTTGGTTATAATACCAAATTAGTACAATCTAAACACCATCATTTTGTTTATTGCCATTTTAGTACACACACACCTAAGCCTTCTTTGTAAACTAATCATTTTATTATCGGATTTAAACAACATCATTATCTGTTTCAAACAAAGCATTTATCAAACCTTTAGTTTATAGTATTATCTAGAATATAAACTTCTATAAACATTTTCACCTTGTAAGAAAACTTAATACAACTTGGTTTATAAAACATTATCTTAATTAAATATGACTTTTACTTCGTTAAATTAATAATTATTATTAAATCTTGGCTTAAGTTATTAATTAGCCATTATTTTCTCTTGAAATATTTTCTTCATAATAATTTAAAAAAAATCATTTATTTATCCATTTAACTCGTTATTTTCACCATTTTATTTATTTACAAACAAGAATAAATTACAATAACTTATTTATTTACAAACAAAATTAGTTATTCGTAAGCAGATTACTCGGAATATCTTCAAAACCTTCTCGTTATCTAGCACCTTCAAAAACGTGAAAACGTACTAGGCACTTCAAGGCGATGAATCATTTCGCGTAGGCGTTAACCATCCATATAAACCTCAACAAGATTTAAAAAGTTCAAACCCAACTACCCACATTATACATGAACACCAAACAACACGCTTGTCCGCAACACTCGACCACTTACAAAGTTCAATAGTTTACGTTACTCACGAGATTCAATAACTTACATGATACATGAGACTTGTTTGTTTGTTATATACATAATACTAGACTTATCACATAATACATGAAACTTATTTGTTGCAATATACATAATACTAGACTTATCACCTAATACATGAGGCTTGTTTGTTTGCAATATACATAATACTAAATTTAACACATAATACATGAAACTTGTTTGTTTGCAATATACAAAATACTAGACTTATCACATAATACATGAAACTTATCTGTTGCAATATACATAATACTAGACTTATCACATGATATATAAGGCTTGTTTGTTTGCAATATACATAATACTAGATTTATCACAGGATACATGAAACTCGTTTCTTTGCAATATACATAATACATGAAACTCGTTTGTTTACAATACACATAATACTAGATTGATTACATGATATATGAAACTTAATAGTTTGTTTGCACTATACTTAATACTAGATTGATCACATGATACATGAAACTTAGTTATTTGCAATATACATGATACTAGATTGATCATATGGTACATGAAACTTAGTTGTTCACAATACACATGATACTAAATTGTTTACATTATACATGAAAACTTATTTGTTTACAAAATACATAATACTAAATTGTTCACATTATACATGAAACTCGTTTGTTTACTATATACATGATACTAAGCTATTCACATTATACATGAAACCTATTTGCTTACACTGAACATAACACTAGATCGTACATGAAACTTGAGTGTTTACATTATACACGGAACTAAATTGTTTACAATTGTTGCAATTGATTGATCACATTATACACAAGGCATGATCATTCACTTTATCCAAGAAAGTTGAAAGCTATAGACTTCAAAGCTACTCAGGGTTTGACGTATTCTTGTTCAAACACGAGGAAGCTACAAAACTTTAAAACTACTCGGGGTTTGACGTATTATTGTTCAAAAACGAGGAAACTATGGAACTCTAAGTTATGCCACCTTATTACTCTTTAAATGCTAATTGACCTTACTATCTAGGGACACAGTTATTTATTAGCAGCTCATACGTGAAAATAATACACATGAACTAAGTAATTTAGTGCCCTCTCTTGACCCGCACACAACGGGAGGATCTATACGGACCATGTGACGATTTAAGTAATTACGGGTGCACATGTAATTATAAAAATCAGCGCATGGAAAACATAGTGAATTATGTCGTGTGTTATGCCCTAAAACCTATCGTGATATACAGCAACGAAACTAATGTGATATGACAAGGACATGGTGGATACGCCGATGGTACTTCCTGTTGGTTTTTATACATGCCCTTTTGAAAATAAGTTTGTAGCGGAAGCATTTTGACATGTATATCTAGTAAAACTTTTTGAAACAAAACCCACAAAAGGATCCATATGTGAGAAATCTTGAAACAAAACATACATAGGGTGTTTAGCATAACAACCTTTGTAGAGAAGTGATACCTCATTAATGATGATGGATGAACAAAGATCCAAGTGTCTCTTCTCCAAAATATATCCACACCAAGCAAGTTAATATCCAAGTGATGCTAGTCACTTCAACCTATAAAATATCAAGAAAAACAACAACAATAAATCTTTTCTTTTGTTGTTATATTTATACAAGTAGGTGAACACTTTCAAGAACCAAAACTAACCACCCCATAAACTAAGGTGTATGTGTGTACGTTCTTTGTGTTCATAATCTCAAAACGATTTGTCACTTTACATCTCAAAACCGTTTTAGATCACACCATACCAAAAACGATTTTTGTGCTTATCATTAAAGCTCTCAAACCTCAAAAACCAAAAACTACATAATGACTAGTTTTCCTATTAAACCCACAAAGAAAATCTTGTATATCAATTTGAAACTTGTGGCTCACAATCAAAGGAAAGTTAACAAATGTTTTTAGGTTTTAAATTATTAAAACAAAAGTTTGAAGTTTCCACATGAAACTTCCATCGAGAGCTCCTAACAATAAAAATGGTGGTTTTTTTTCTTTTCCTTATCTTGCTTTTAAAGACCATCCAACAGTCTCTGACGCTCTATTGTCTTTTCCATGCCATATGAAGCACGCCATAAGCTACTAAGCTATCATACAAGACATAAAGACATGTCTTCTATTTTTCAGCAATAGTAATTGGTATCAACTTCCAAGGTGCATAGAAAAGAAGCGAAAGCAAGTCAACCAAGTAAAAGAATGTGGCCATCCTTATATTACTTGTATTGAATCATTTATATATAAATAATCATTTATATATCTACGTTATACATATTTTATGGTACTTCATAAAATATATATTATGTAATGATTCTATTCATATCATTATTTTACTTAATAATAATATTTTTGACATTAATCGAGTTGTATACATTAAAACCGAGTTTAAACGACTACTTGGAATAATTGCTTAGTTTGTGACCTTTTGGGATCATATGTCAATGGCAACATTGTCATATGTTGTGTCTTGGGCATAGAGTTCCAACACTTCCTATTATAAGTGTTCTATCATATTATCAGAAGTAGCGTTGTTCGTGTCACGTGAAGTTTTGACCTATACCGTTATGAAATCTCTTATCCACTGACAATTCTTGAGCATATTAGACTACATCTTAAACAAACCCTGATCATCAAATCCATTCCAAGTAATGCATTTCACCTTTAGAATCCAAATTATTATTCGGCGGTTTTCCTCCTTAAGTTCATTTCAAAAACTAAATCTACTGTCATCATTCGTGCCTGACTTTGTGAAACAGACCTGAACCTTGTTATAAACCGACAATCAAAACTCGTGGAGAATCCAAAATCATCTCTTTCCTAATTCAGTAGCCTCCATTAGTTGAATTTCGGGACAAAATTCTCTCAACTAGAGGATACTGTAACATCCAAGATTTTCTGGCGTTACTTATTTTATTTTATACAATAATGACACTTTATTTCAATCACGTACCTACCACATTAATTAGTATTCTAAAATGAATAAATTCAAAGTTTCACCCTTATTTTAAAATATTACTATCTGTTACATATATAAATATATTTATATTATACTAATAAAAAAATGTAACTTATAGGCTTTAAATCGTAATTTTTGCCACTCTTATATATACCATATATATATATATATATATTGTAAATTTTTTATAAATATATGTATGCAAATATATATTTGAAACTTACTAATTAAAACCACATAATAATATTGATTTAGTTTTATACAAATATATATTCAACATTTTTAGATAAATCATTTTAAAATTTATAGTATAATTAGTTTATAAAATAGAAATCAATTTATATATATATTTACAAGAGAATTAGAATAAATAAATCTAGTTTGAACCCTTATCATTTACATTTAAACCCCTACTTTAGCCATTTGAACCCTCATCTAAAGCTTGAACCCTTTTACACTTTGAACCCTCTTCTTCACCACCAGGGATATGCGATTTTGACTTTTGAAAGTCAAAATTGAGTTCTAATCTCATCAAATCCACAAATCCAATCAAGAACTGTTACCATATCCGACCAAATCGTGGTACCCTCTAATCACGTGCAAGTTTTCCTCAACCATAAACGTCTATTATCACTCTTTAATCGCAAGAAATCAAAACCCATTCGAAATAAAGGAAACCTTGAAACAGCCCATAAATCAAGTGCAAATCTCACGATTTCGTTCGATTGACTAGCTATAACGCATTTCCTCATCATTCTACTTAATCCCTGTCGTCTGGCTACTCAAACGAGTCTCAAAACCAATCCCTTTCCCTCCTCTCTGTCATGTTCGACTAAGGTGAAGCAGTCCCGTTTATCACGACGAATCGAGTTCCGATTTCAGGTAAATTTCATACCCTCCTACTCGTTTTGATTCCCCAAACTAAAGCCCCAATGTTTTTGTTGCAAATCTGTGGTTAATCGTGTTCAATTTGGGGCTAGGGTTCGCAATCTCTTGATTTGGGGAAGATGACACAAGTGGGTTTTATCTTAAAATCAGTCACTTCTAATCTTTAATCCAGGTTGGGGGCTAGTCTAGTGGTAGATCCTTGCGCTAACAGTGAACAGGTCGCGAGTTCTAACCCCGACCAGACCTGTTTGCTTCATTTTTATTGTATTTTGCTTTATTTTACTTCTTGTCTCACTCACACATAAATAAATATATATATATATATATATGCATATTCATATAAGTATAAACTCATGAACTTTTACTAAGATAAAAGTATAATATACATTTTTTTATGATAACAAATACATTACTTTATAACTCTTATGGGTGTATAAACGTAAATATATACATTTTTTATAAACAATTATTGTGATAAACCTACCTTTTAGAAATATGCAAGGGTTTATAATTATCATCCTTTTCAAATATATATATATATATATATATATATATATATATATATATATATATATATATAGATATTTTACAACTATGATAAGTTGCTCTAATTATCTCAAAGGTATAACGAATAATATATGAGCATTATTATTTCTACACGTGTATTGTTTCATTACTAATATATATCTCTAAAGGATAGGCAATTGTTAAGTATATTTTATAAACCACCCAATTTTATAACTTTTAAAATTATAGTGACGTCAAGAATTTTATTAAACGAAAGGTTATGTATATATTTATAAATTGAACATTTAAAACATCATGATCTATAATAGTATTAATATATATTTACACTCCCTTTTTAGGACACATTATTATAATAATGAGAAATAAAAAGAATTTATTTGTTAAATTATTTGTCTATTTTAGCAAAACCCCTTAAATCAATTATTACTAAATTCATACCGTTAATTTACATTTTCGTTATCAAACACTTTATTCAAACACCAACTTACACTCATTCATCTCATGAAATTACACAAATACTTTTGTAGCAACCCCCGCTCATCAAATTCCGTTGAACCCTAGGCATTACCTTATACTTTGTGCATGTCATTGACTAGATTCACATAATTCACTTATAAGTTAACATCATGATTAAACTTATCACTTGTCTACCTACTGCTCGTGTTATCCACACAAACTAATACAAATGAGTTTACATAGCCCCTTTTATATTTTAATACTTTTGGAGTGGAACATGATTTCATTTGAAACTATTTGCAATTTATACAATTCAAACATTATGATCATATGTGTAATTTGTGCCTTATGCTTGAACACTATGAGTGCAAACTACATTTACATACTTGTGTGCAATTTATGCAAGTGCAATCATTAACTCTATACAAGCCGACGATAACAGTGATAGATCTATTGTATCTGACAAACCCACCCGGTTAGGGTGATTGTTGCCGACATTACATTTAGATAACTTTGTATGCGGTCACAAGGTTTGATTGTACGCCCCGGTTTAACTATAGTGGTTCTCCATAATTGCCTTATTAAACCATGTTTCATATAAATTATACACAAAACATTTGAAAATTATTTGTGGTGTCAAAACCTATGTATACTCACCAACTATTTTTAGTTGACCTTGTTTTCGTCATGTTTCAGGTACAAATGTTTAAGTGCGTGTTCAAGTTACTACACTTAGGGATGGAGACCTAGTTAATTAAACATTGAATCATGTTGATGTATTTTGTTTTCTTTTTTAATATTGGTTGTGTTTTGAATAAATGTATGAAAATTGAGTTAATCTTAAACATGAAACTTTAGTTTGATCATGAGCTATGAACAGTCTACATGTCCCGCCCAGACGTATTCCGCCATCGGTTGGGGTGTGACATTTGATTTTTGGGGGATTGATTTCATGGGACCATTCCCGAACTCTTTCGATAATCTATACATTTTGGTGGCGGTTGATTATGTTTTGAAATGGGATGAAACAATCGCCACCAAAACCAACGATCAGAGTGTCGTTTGTAAGTTTGTCCAGACTAATATTTTCTCAAGATTTGGAATCCTTCGTGTGATCATAAGTGATGGGGGATCACATTTCAAAAACTTTCACTTTGGCAAACTTCTAAAATGATACGGCATATACCATCGAATTGCCACACCGTACCACCATCAAACTAGTAGGCACGTCAAGGTATCCAATACGAAAATTAAAGAAATTTTGCAGAAAACTATGCATGCCAACCGCAAGGATTGTTCAACCAAACTAAATGATGCCTTGTGGGCGTACCACACTGCTTATAAAACGCCTATTGGTACCACGTCATATCGATTGGTCTATGGTATAGGATGTCATCTACCTGTAGAATTAGCTCACCGTGCTCTATGGGCTATTAAAAACGTTAATGCAGATTATGATAATGCAGGTAAAGAAAGAAAGCTCAAACTATGTGAACTAGAAGAGCTAATAGATGAGGCATATGAAAGTGTAGCTGCATACAAAGCAAAGACAAAAGTAGTGTATTATGCCAAGCTTAAAAAGAAGACCTTTGAAGTGGGTCAGAAGGTGTGGTTGTATAATTCCAGGATCAAACTCTTTCCTGGAAAGTTGAAGAGCAAATGGATGAATCCATATCTAGTCACCAGAGTTAGACAATATGGTGACGTGGAAATTGAAGATTTTGAGGACCATCTAAGGTAAGTGATGAATGGTCACCGGGTAAAACCATACCTCGAGTTAACTGACATCAACAAACCATCGGTACAATTCGAGAGTTTCTTCCTAAGCACTTTGGAAGAGGTTGGAGCAACATAACATCACTAAAGTACACTGCGCCTGGCTGAAGACGTTAAACTTAGCGCTCTTAGGAGGCAACCTAAGGTTAGTTAGATTTAGTTCTTGTCTAGTTAAATGAACGTTGTGGGTGTGTTCCCTAGAAACCCTCACGAGACTCAACTCGTCCTCTCGGGCTACCGAGGGGTATAAAAGGCTTGTTACATACGCTAAATGCATCTGTGATTCCTACGAAAATGAGTTAGTTTGTCATTTCTTTATTTTCATTGTTTGTGTGCAATTGCCTAAGTGTGGGGATGTCTCTGGGGAGATCATGGTTGAAAGGAGTGTAATTGAGGGCAATACACAAACCCGTGGGGATAGGATGCCATTGTAGAGTCTGTGGAATTTGTTAAGTTTTCGGTCTTTTCGGTATAGTTTTGTGTCTTTCTAAGATTTTGCATTGATTCGTGGCCAATTGGGTGAGAAAAACCATCAATATTGACATTCCAGGTATGTGTGCATATAATCTAAGTGTTGGAATAAGTTTTTGAAGAATTTGAAAAAAAATAAGTTTTGGGATGTGAAAATTTTTCTAAGGCAAAAACTCAAAAATTCATCAAAACATTCTATTACCAGAGGTCCCTCGCGGTACGCGAAAACAACAGGCCCAATCTTCGCGGCATGCGGAGGACAAATGTAGGGGACGGGTGATTATTTGTCCCTCGCGGTACACGAGGGAATCCCATCCGATCTTCTCGACATGCGAAGGATCCCGTTTGGCCATTTTTCCCTAATTTTCATTTTTAGTAATTTTTAAGTCGTGTCAGTCCGTCGGGTATTTTATTTTTGTTTTGAGTTGTTACATTGAGTCACTATGATGCTTGTGGGTTTGCTTCGAGCATATTTTTGCAGGTTTGGAGTAAATTGCCCATACTCAATCTCCATTCGGGTGGTGATTTCCGACTTTCGCTTGATTCTTCTATACAAAGCAGCTCATCAGCAGATTTCTACGACGATTGCGAATGAAATGCTATACGATCGCATGTCCAGCTAAGTGTTCTTTATTTTTGTATTTAATTTTTGTTTTAGAATCGATCTTCCTACATTGGTGGCAATGTAGAGTTCAAATGTGGGGAGGGGAGACCTTAGTCCAGGTCTGTATTTGAGTTTGTATTTTGAGTCATAAAAATAAAAAATCCATAAAAATTTAAAAAAATTTCAAAAATGTCCCTGGATTAGAATTGTTTCAATTAAATGGGAAATAATAGTAGAATTGGAAACTTTGCATAAGGAATTGAAATGAATAATAAAATAACAAATGCGTTTAATTTGTAACGTTTTGGTAGGCTCAACTGGCTTTGAAGAGCTTAAATATCCTGATAGTGTATCTAGATTAAATTGAATAACTAATTCAATATATCTTGTGGGTTCTCATCTTAGGGGTGTCGGTAAGGTCAAAACTGTCAATATAGGGTGATAGGTACTACTATAAACAAAAATTTATAAGTTTTTAAAATTAGTTGACACACCGCTTTCTTTTTATGAAAATAAATCCGAAAGTTGGTGGCCCCCGCATTCCATCATCCGCATCATTCATGAGCTTAATTAATTAAATTAAAAGCTTAGGTTTTACCTACGTGTTACCCTCCGGGATGGTGACCTGGTTGAAACACCCATGGGCTAGACTTAAGTGATCAATATCTAGATTACTAAGTTAGGTTTATGTGTTACCCTCCGGGATGGTGACTTGGGGATACACCACTAAACCGAATCTTATGAACTTCATTGCTTAAAAACTGAAACCTACGTGTTACCCTCCGGGATAGTGACTTGGTTGATACACCATTGGGTTAGGTTTAATCATATTATGTTAATAAAAGCTCGAATCATTCATCCATCAATCCACTAACAACCATAATTTTTTAAACATATAAATTCGTGTTTATAGTGGTGGGAAATCTATATGGTTTAACCCAGGCCTAAACATGACCTTGAGACTGGATTAGGGTGAGTCGTAGCTTTTTGAGTGTGAGACCCATAGATAGACTGATTGCCTGGTAATGTATAATATAGTAGATCACATAATCGGGGGCTCGATAGTCGGTGGTTGGGTTTAATCGGATCAAAATACTGATTGTTACAATTAATGTATCAATATGTTTAAAGCTGTGTAAAATGAAAATGCGAAGCAAGTTTCTGATTATGATTTCATTGCATAGTTCTTTTTCGGGACGCAAAAGGTAAAGTGTGGGATGTGATGTAAGGTCAAATATCTTATGTTTAAGAGTCAATTTTGTATAGTTTTAATGGTTTAACCTTGTACTTTGAGTCGGTTTTATGTGTGTTATGTAGTTTTAAGTGTTACAGGTTAAATGTTTTATTGAGCGGGAATACACGAAGAAATTAAATAAGGTACAAAGCTCGGGAAGTCAAGAAAGTCAAAGTCAAGCTTAAAAGTCAAATTCCTGAATTTTGGGGTCTTCTCGGTACCAGGAGGATTATCTTCACGACACACGAGGGAAAGAAAAAGAGGCCCGACTATTTTGGACTTCGCGGTACGCGAAGGCCCGACCAGGAAGGTTCGCGGTACGCGAAGAAAAGGAATTACGGCAAATTAAACCTAATTCTAATTATAAGCCTATTGTGACTCCCATTCTCAGATTATCCTCTTCTCAGCCGTCCCAGAGGTGTTCTAATGCGATTTGAAGCTTTTCTAGGTCAATTGTTCTTAGTTTTCTATGCTTGTAAGTTCTAGTTTGAATACATTGATGTTTGTAACAATCATGAGAGGCTAATCCACTTGTGATTGCTTTCGGGTGGATAGTTCATCTCAGTGAAACCTTAGTTACTGGTTTTCTACTGTGTTTGATTTGTGTTCTTGAGTGACAGTCTTTAATGCATGTACTTATGGTTTGTGTTGAATTTGTTTGAGTCACCATCTGTTTTCGGTTTTCTTACATCGTTAGCTATTTTGTTGATTTGTACTGCTTTGCATTTGTGAATTGGTGATTGGGCGGATGAACGAATCTTAAAAGATTGTCCCACAGTGTAATACTCCGAATATTTTTATAACGTTCGACGTCATAATCATAAATGAGTAAAAATGACTAATTGAAATTTTAGATTTAGACGAGCTTTTGGTATCATAAGAGATCGTTTGATAATAATAATAATAATGATAAAATAATATATTATATTTAACCTTTCTCCGTTTTTAATGAAACTTAGGTCAAAACGTAAAGAAAAATAAGTTATTCTCAACGACATATTCGTAATTTTATAAAACGCTATATTATATAAGTTATCAGAGAAAAACGAGTTAAGCATATTATAAAAACTTAAGATTTAACATATTGTGTGTGTTGTGCATCACTTTGACGTATTCAAAGTTAGTATCTCACATCGAAAGTCAGGGGAAACTATGGAGTAAACTTCAACTATAAATAGAGTTTAAGAACCCATACGTATATTTATATTTCACGGGAACGCTTTAGTATAAAGAGAATCCTGAGTCCTTAATACTCCTTTGGGTATTGTTAATAGTTATTTTGGAGTACGAGTAGAGAGACTCTACATCAAATTGCCGTAAATAGTTTCAAGTACATTCCCGTTTAAGTTTATGTCTAGTTAATTTAAGTTTATGTCTAGTTAATTGTAACACCCAAAATAAAAAGAAAAGAAAATTTTAAAATTTCACTCCCTCGCGGTACGCGAGGGAGATTTTGACAAAGCCCCGCGATACGTGAAGAATCTGCTTATACGCCAGATTTATACCCTCTCGCGGTACGCGAGAATATTCCCAACCAAGCCTCGCGGTACGCGAGAGAATAGTACACGCGTCAGGGCCAGAAAACACGTGTCATTCACCCTTGCCACCAGCCGACACGTGTCATGCTGACTCAGCACCGTTCGTGACACCTCATCCTCTCGCGGTACGCGAGAGATTTCCTTGGCCGGCCTCGCGGTACGCGAGGGACTGGAAAATCAGCCTATAAAAGGCCTTCAACGGGATTGAAATTCTGTACAGTTTCCAAACATTCCTTATACACAAACCCGATCTCTCAAAACTCTACGACGTCCCGAAGCGCTGTTCAAGAATCCAACGAAACCCTGCTCAAGCCGTAGTTCCGTCCAAATCCCGCAAAGTAGGTATCGTTAAAACTATTTATATATATATATAGCCGCAATTATATATATATATTCTCTCATATATATTCTCGTTAATCGTGTCTTCCCTAGGAAGAAACGTGTCGAGGTTCTGCTCAAATTCAAGCCTACAACCCTACCAGCCATCAAAATCAAGGTGAACACGTTTAACGCTTTTCAAACGATAAAACCATTTTATTTACGAAAACGGCATGAAACAAATTAAATACTTTAATCATAAGGGTAATCTACGTGATAGCATTCAGGCCATAAGCATACGTAGATTTGATCAAATGGTATACATGTGACGGGTGAAAGTCCGGTCCGTGGCTGGGTACAGATCATGAAAGGGGGTATCATAAGACTGAGGATATGGTTCCTTAGCAGATTATACGAGGGACGAGTTCCTGAGTATCATATAAGACTAAGAACAAGGTTCTTAGCATCACGACCCTGGGAATAGGCTATCAGTCTGAGACATAGAGCTCAGCCAGTTGACCCCATGGCAGTTAACCCAGTGTATGTAGGTGGTATATATTTCAGGTGAAAAAGACTGCTGAATGTGTAGATTTACCATACAGAAACGTGCTTAAAAGCTTTAATTTGGTTTATGTTAGAAATCATTTTCGTGTCAGTTAAATGTGATTCACCGGCTTTATGCTGATGTTCATTTTCAAAACGTTTTTCACAGGTAGTGAAAGAAATCATTAAATTCAGGGTGGTGCAGTAAAGACAAGATCTTTAGGCATATTTAAATCCCTGTGACAGACTAATACAAGACCAAATGTTGGAACGGACGTAGATCCTAAACATTTTAACTGGCTTGTATTATGTAAATTAATTCAGCAGATGTACATTATATAATAGACTTTTGAATGTCTATTATCATGAAATGAAAAGGGACGTGGATCCCAAGTTTTGACAAAAAGTACAGAATTAACCCTTGAGGTTATTTGTATGACATTTCATTACAAAAAGGGCATCAAGTAAAAACAAAGACTTCCGCTGTCCAAATTTATGGGACCTCATTCAGATACCAGCGTTGTCTCGCGACGCCCGGGCAGGGGTAGCCCGGGGTTGTGACAGGTTGGTATCAGAGCCACATTCAAGGGTTTTAGCAAAACTAGATACTTATATGATAGTATCTTAGCTATAACCAATAGTTGTGCCTACTGAACGAACGGTAGGAAGATGCCTTTAACATAACCAATAAATTTCAGGATGTCAGATCCATACTATTATCCTTATAATTACCCAAACTACTTCCCTGGAGAATCATCTAATCAAGTAGTACCAAGCTATGATGATTATGTCCACTATCTACCGACCCCGGAGAATTGGAACAGAATGGTCGCAGAACAAGTGGAGCAGACTCAAGCAAGGCTTGAACCTCTGAGAGAAGAATCAGAGTATTCAGTGGAAATGGAAGATTCAAGAGAATCTTTACGTACTGTTATGACATCTATGCCACTACCTCAATCGTTAGACATAGTATACCCTACCGGAACAATTCAAGAACATCCACCCAGTCCAAGTGAAGAAACTCCACATTCGATTTCTGAATCCGACAAGGCTGCCGTTTGTGAAGGCAGTGGTGGAAAGTATTTCTTTGATCCTATTCCAGAACATCCCGTTTTCAAGGAACCTTTCTTCTATGTAGATCCCTCCGATGGACGTCAGTATGCAACCGACGGAAAAGTCGTGTGGTCTGTTAACTCAGCATATCACGATCTTAGGATGGGACACAGGGAACCACCTCCTTGTTATGGATATCATGATGAACTGCCAAAATCAATTGATGAACACCTCGATCGTGCTCTTAGAGAGGCTGACGATCTACGTGCTGAACTGTACTTCACCAGACAAGTCGTAGTTAAAAACGAACAAACTATATTTGACTATGAACTAGCCCAGGAAGACAGGAAGTACGCAGAACAATGGGTGGCAGATCAGTTGATCCAGAAGGGTGCTATGACCGAGACCCTGGGGAGATTCTATCAAGATTTGGGAGATGTGCTTCTCGATTAAAGTTAATGATAGTATTTGTATAATTAGCTAACTTTAGGTGATATAGATGCATATCTATATTTCTGTATTTGTAACAAATAGATGAAGTTTAAGCGATAATAAACTTCAAATTTTGACCCAAATTCTTGTCTTGTATTCTTAGATGTCTCAACAAAATAACAATAGCGGTCCAGCTACCTACATTACCAAGGAAAAAGGAAAAGAAGTTAATAATAATCCTGAAATAGCTACTCAACAACCAGAATTGCAACAACTGGTCAAACAAAGCATTAAAGAAATGCTTCCTGCCATAATAAAGGAAGTACAAGAGAACATCAAAACTCCAAGCTATGTAACCTCTCATTCAAAAAGAACAGAAAACCCTCCGAAAACCAACACAGAGCAAGTAGCAAGCTCTCGTAGAACTCAAACCTCGAAAAGATCCAGAACATCAAGCAATAAGTATTCTGAATCTGAAGAATCGTTAAATCTAAGCAGTGAGAGCTCAGAAGAAGAGAATAAAACAAAAAGGTATAGACACAAAGGATGTTCTTATAAAACCTTTCAGGACTGTAAACCTTATGAATTTAAGGGCACCGAAGGCGGTATTGCTACTCTTCACTGGCTAGAGAAGATGGAGTCAGTAATAGCAATTAGCAAGTGTGCTAAGAAAGATCAAGTACTGTATGCTTCAAACTCCTTCAAAAATGAAGCGTTGGAATGGTGGAATTCAATCATTTCTGCCAAAGGGAGGAGAAAGACAAATGCCATGGATTGGAAAGAATTTCGGGCAAAGGTGAAAAAGAAATTTTGCCCCAAGACTGAAAAAGAACAAGCTGAAAGAAAATTTCTGGAGCACTGAATGGTGGGTACCAATGATCGAGAGTATACTACCAAATTCTTTGAATATGCTCGATTGGCACCTCACCTGGCTAAACCCGAGTCGGTTCTCATAACTCGATATATTTACGGTTTAGTTCCAGAGATCCGTGATTTGGTGAAGGTTGTCTCACCAAAAACCATTGAGTCCACCGTAGAATTGACCGGTACCATGACGGCTGGATTAATCAGAAATATAGAGGAAAAGAAGAAAGTCGAATCCTCTATAAAATCAAAACCCGAGGCCAAAAGATTTAGTAAGAACTTTGGGCAAAAGGGGTTACCATTTAACAATCCACCATGCAAAACGTGCGGACGCAGGCATAGTGGAAAGTATATTTTTGAAACTCCATTCTGTAATCATTGCAAGGTCTCAGGTCACACTACTGAGAATTGCTTCAAAAGAAAGGGAATGATTACTTGTTTCAATTGTGGAGAGCTGGGGCACATCAGCACTAATTGCCCTAAGTTTGCAAGGACCGGAAGAGCTGGAGGATCAGGAGCCAAGATCACTCCAGAAAACAAAAAGACCGTACGAGCTTTTGTCATGAATGCTAATCAAGCTGAGAAAACGCCGGACGTAATTACCGGTACGTTTCTTCTTAATAATGTTTATGCTAAGGTCTTATTTGACTCAGGTGCGAACCGGAGTTTTATAGATTATAATTTTTGTAATCTATTAAACGAACCATTAAGTCCCTTAGCTGAAACATATGAAGTAGAAACAGCGAACGGTGATTTGATAAAAATATCCCAATCACTGAACAATTGTTACATTACATTGGCTGGTTTCACTATCCCAGTACAATTGTTACCAATGTCAATAACTGGCTTTGACATTGTTTTGGGGATGGATTGGTTATCCAATAACCAAGCCGAAATCCTTTGTAATCAACAAGTTGTAAAACTCGTTACACCAACAAACAAAACTCTAACTATCCAAGGTGATAAACCCGCAAAACCTATCCAGATAATTTCCATACTTAAAGCAACCAAGTGCTTAAGAAAAGGATATCTGGCATGTCTAGTATCAATTACTGCCTTGGAAAAGGAGAAGAAGATAGAATCAGTACATGTAGTATCTGAATTTTCAGACGTTTTTCCTGAAGAACTGCCTGGATTACCACCAGAACGAGAGGTAGAATTTCGAATCAACCTTGTACCTGGTGCAACTCCAATTGCCAAATCCCCGTACAGACTGGCACCCACAGAAATGGCAGAACTCAAGAAACAATTGGATGAACTTCTTGAGAAAGGTTTTATACAACCAAGTTCTTCACCCTGGGGAGCTCCAATTCTCTTTGTTAAGAAGAAAGACGGATCAATGCGCATGTGTATTGATTATCGGGAATTAAATAAAGTTACCATTAAAAACCGATACCCACTCCCAAGGATTGACGATTTATTCGATCAACTCCAAGGAGCTTGTCATTTTTCAAAGATCGATCTTCGTTCAGGTTATCATCAGTTGAAAGTGCATGATAACGATATCTCGAAAACTGCATTTCGAACACGGTATGGACATTTCGAGTTCACGGTTATGCCATTTGGACTTACAAATGCTCCTGCCGCATTCATGGACATGATGAATCGTGTCTGCAAACCTTACTTGGATAAGTTTGTCATAGTTTTTATTGATGACATACTTATTTATTCCAAAACCCAAGTTGAACACGAAACTCATCTTCGAACCATACTTGAACTTCTTCGAAAAGAGAAATTATATGCTAAGTTTTCCAAATGCGGATTTTGGTTAACGGAAGTACAATTTCTTGGTCATGTCATTAACGTGAACGGAATTCAAGTAGATCCTTCCAAAATTGAAGCTATATCCAAATGGGAAATTCCCAAGTCACCCACCGAAATTCGTAGTTTTCTGGGATTAGCGGGATATTACCGCCGGTTCATTCAAAAATTTTCTCGTATAGCAATCCCACTCACATCCCTAACTCGGAAATCTGTAAAGTACGAATGGGGACCCAAACAATCTGAATCTTTTGAAACTTTGAAACAAAAACTGACAAACGCACCTATCTTATCCTTACCAGATGGTATTGAAGACTTCGTAGTTTACTGTGACGCCTCACATACTGGTTTAGGTTGCGTATTAATGCAACACAAGAAAGTCATTGCTTATGCATCTCGTCAGTTGAAAATTCATGAGAAAAACTACTCAACCCACGATCTAGAATTGGGCGCTATAATCTTTGCTTTAAAGTTATGGCGACACTATCTCTATGGGGTTAAGTTCACAATCTACACTGATCATAAAAGTCTCAAGTACATATTTAGCCAGAAAGAGTTAAATATGAGACAAAGAAGATGGATGGAAATCCTGAATGATTATGATTGTGAAATTTGTTATCATGAAGGAAAGGCAAATGTAGTAGCAGATGCCTTAAGCCGAAAAGAAAACGTCAAGCCAAAGAGAGTACGTTCTCTCAGACTTGAACTACAAATTGATCTTGTAAGTCAGTTAAAAGAGGCACAAGAGTTAGCTTTAAAGGAAGGTAACTTTGAAAAAGAAGGAATGAAAGGAATGCTTGACTTACTGATCAAAGGAGAAGATAATATCCTTCGCATGAATAAACGTATTTGGGTACCAGTTACAGGTGATCTTCGAGAGCGAATCCTCGAAGAAGCACACAAGTCCAAATACACCATGCACCCAGGAAGTGATAAAATGTACAAGAACCTCAAAGAAAGTTACTGGTGGATTGGTATGAAAAAGAACATTGCTATCTACGTAGCAAAATGTTTGACTTGTTCCAAAGTTAAAGCCGAACACCAAAAGCCAGCTGGATTATTGCAACAGTTAGAATTACCAGTTTGGAAATGGGAATTGATAACTATGGACTTTATTACCAAACTTCCTCGAACCACTCGTGGAAATAATGCAATCTGGGTTATCATTGATCGTTTAACCAAATCAGCTCACTTTCTACCTATTAAAGACACCATGAGTATGGACAAAATGGCACAAATTTACGTTAATGAAATTGTAACGTTACATGGTGTGCCTCTATCCATAGTGTCAGATAGAGATAGTCGCTTCACATCTCGATTCTGGCAAAGTTTTCAAACAGCTCTAGGAACTCGATTGAACCTTAGTACTGCTTACCATCCACAAACTGATGGGCAGAGCGAAAGAACCATACAGACCCTAGAAGATATGCTCCGAGCCTGTGTAATAGACTTTGGAGGTAATTGGGATGATCATTTACCTCTAATAGAATTTTCCTACAACAATAGTTATCACACAAGTATTCAAGCCGCACCATTTGAAGCATTATACGGAAGAAAATGTCGAACGCCTGTATGTTGGTCAGATATCGGAGAAAATCAGTTATCAGGACCAGAGATAGTCCAAGAAACTACCGATAAAATCTTGCAAATACGAGAACGTCTAAAAATGGCTAGAGATCGACAGAAAAGTTATGCAGATAAACGAAGAAAGCCGTTAGAATTCCAAATCGGTGACAAGGTGTTATTAAAAGTTTCACCTTGGAAAGGTGTTATTCGTTTCGGAAAGAAAGGAAAGTTAAGTCCACGTTTTGTTGGACCTTTCAAAATCATTAAACAAATTGGACCTGTTGCCTATCAGCTTGAACTACCAGTAGAGATGGGTGGAGTACACGATGTATTCCATGTATCAAACCTACGTAAGTGTTTAGCTGATGAATCCTTGCTTATGCCTTTACAAGATGTGGAAGTAAATGAAAAGCTCAAATTCATTGAACGCCCGTTACAAATTGAAGACCGACAAATCAAAAAGCTTAAACGAAAGCAATTGGCGTTAGTCAAAGTAAGATGGGACTCCAGGCGTGGCCCAGAATATACTTGGGAACTTGAGTCAGAAATGCGCAAAAAGTATCCACATCTCTTTCAATGAATCTCGAGGACGAGATTATTCTAAAGGAGGGGAGGATGTAACACCCAAAATAAAAAGAAAAGAAAATTTTAAAATTTCACTCCCTCGCGGTACGCGAGGGAGATTTTGACAAAGCCCCGCGATACGCGAAGAATCTGCTTATACGCCAGATTTATACCCTCTCGCGGTACGCGAGAATATTCCCAACCAAGCCTCGCGGTACGCGAGAGAATAGTACACGCGTCAGGGCCAGAAAACACGTGTCATTCACCCTTGCCACCAGCCGACACGTGTCATGCTGACTCAGCACCGTTCGTGACACCTCATCCTCTCGCGGTACGCGAGAGATTTCCTTGGCCGGCCTCGCGGTACGCGAGGGACTGGAAAATCAGCCTATAAAAGGCCTTCAACGGGATTGAAATTCTGTACAGTTTCCAAACATTCCTTATACACAAACCCGATCTCTCAAAACTCTACGACGTCCCGAAGCGCTGTTCAAGAATCCAACGAAACCCTGCTCAAGCCGTAGTTCCGTCCAAATCCCGCAAAGTAGGTATCGTTAAAACTATTTATATATATATATAGCCGCAATTATATATATATATTCTCTCATATATATTCTCGTTAATCGTGTCTTCCCTAGGAAGAAACGTGTCGAGGTTCTGCTCAAATTCAAGCCTACAACCCTACCAGCCATCAAAATCAAGGTGAACACGTTTAACGCTTTTCAAACGATAAAACCATTTTATTTACGAAAACGGCATGAAACAAATTAAATACTTTAATCATAAGGGTAATCTACGTGATAGCATTCAGGCCATAAGCATACGTAGATTTGATCAAATGGTATACATGTGACGGGTGAAAGTCCGGTCCGTGGCTGGGTACAGATCATGAAAGGGGGTATCATAAGACTGAGGATATGGTTCCTTAGCAGATTATACGAGGGACGAGTTCCTGAGTATCATATAAGACTAAGAACAAGGTTCTTAGCATCACGACCCTGGGAATAGGCTATCAGTCTGAGACATAGAGCTCAGCCAGTTGACCCCATGGCAGTTAACCCAGTGTATGTAGGTGGTATATATTTCAGGTGAAAAAGACTGCTGAATGTGTAGATTTACCATACAGAAACGTGCTTAAAAGCTTTAATTTGGTTTATGTTAGAAATCATTTTCGTGTCAGTTAAATGTGATTCACCGGCTTTATGCTGATGTTCATTTTCAAAACGTTTTTCACAGGTAGTGAAAGAAATCATTAAATTCAGGGTGGTGCAGTAAAGACAAGATCTTTAGGCATATTTAAATCCCTGTGGCAGACTAATACAAGACCAAATGTTGGAACGGACGTAGATCCTAAACATTTTAACTGGCTTGTATTATGTAAATTAATTCAGCAGATGTACATTATATAATAGACTTTTGAATGTCTATTATCATGAAATGAAAAGGGACGTGGATCCCAAGTTTTGACAAAAAGTACAGAATTAACCCTTGAGGTTATTTGTATGACATTTCATTACAAAAAGGGCATCAAGTAAAAACAAAGACTTCCGCTGTCCAAATTTATGGGACCTCATTCAGATACCAGCGTTGTCTCGCGACGCCCGGGCAGGGGTAGCCCGGGGTTGTGACATTAATTAGTATTATTATTTTTAGGCATTAGAATTATTGTTAGGGGTGGGTATTGGGTAACCTAGCCTTAGCTAGGCATGAACTTGATCACCCATGCTTAAATAAGGCAGCGTTAACCAATATTAACCATGATAATAACTAGTTAGTTATACCATTACCTAACCTATAATTACTTAAACTGTATCAGGACCCAAGGATATTATATAATTGTGTTGACAACTGTTACACATGTGAGTTACCATGTTTGTTTATAAAAAGTGATAGTATACTCGTCCTGTCTAAACTGGTAATAATGAGAATACTGCAATATGCGAATATCAGTGGGGGTATAAAGGATCCTTGTATGCTTAATGGATACGTTACGAAAAGCTGAAATAGGATCAGGGAGCCCAGTATGGAGTAACCATGCGCTCAGTAACGGATTACATACCTACGTGATGGTTGTGGGGTTATTACTGGGTCAGTGTGTCCGTTGTACAGTGGTTATGGGATAGCCAGTACAATAGTCATAACCCATATTGTGTATGCATAACTGTCAATGTGTTTTTGTAAACTGTTTAGCATGAGCTCACCAGCAATTAGCTGACATTGTTTTAAGTGTACTTATCACAGGTGACCCGTGAGGACAATCTTAAGAACTACTTGATGAATGTGGAGCCTAGAAGACCAAGAAGTGTTTAGCTGTTATAGTTTTGTAAATAAATGATATGACGTAATCAGATTATCATAAGTTTTTAATGAAAGTTTAGTTTACTTTCGTTGTTAAGATTGTATCAATTGTACATAATCACTGGGTTTCTGGTGGGGTGTTACACACAGTCACCACTATAATTAATTGGTTAGTATCACGTTTAGTGGAATCAAACTAGGTCAAACCTGAACTTTTGTGGATCTGTTGAACTTGAGCCACAGAAGTGATTGCGTTTTTCTCAACTTAAATTTAATTGTTTTTTATAATTCCAGGTGTTTTAAATAATAAAGTTTAAATCTTTAGTAGTATTGAACCATTGTTTTAAATAGTGTTTTCCACGAGTTCCCTATGGATTCGACAACCCTACTTACCTGCCTAGAGTCTAAGGTAGCTAAGGAGTAGT
Source organism: Smallanthus sonchifolius (assembly GCA_023525975.1). Classification (NCBI taxonomy): domain Eukaryota; kingdom Viridiplantae; phylum Streptophyta; class Magnoliopsida; order Asterales; family Asteraceae; genus Smallanthus; species Smallanthus sonchifolius. The sequence continues at coordinate 58,434,533 of CM042038.1, forward strand.
TTTTATTATAGTTTTTTATTGACCTTGATACCGCGATCAGGATCCAATAAAGATATGCACAGACAATGAATGGACTAAAACTGATTTTGGCCGTGAGTCGTCCAAAGCATGACGAAATAATCTTGCTATAAAACTGTGAAAAGAAACGGGAAAAAGTCAAATTTTCATTGTTCATTAAATGATGAAAAGAACTTGACTTTACACTGCAAACTTTTATTCTTCAAAATTAGCAATTTAGATGCTAACCTAGGCTGGAGATTTTGGTATCCAGTCCTGGGGGAGCATATCTAGTTATAGCAGAAAGTGCTTTTGCTGCATTGCCATGCACTTCAGGACAATCCTTCATAAGTTGAGTTGTAAACTTTAGTTATTAGTTCATATATCCAAATTTCCTGAAGAACATAAAATTAACTTGTAATAAAAAAGACAGCCATGTTTCCTGAAATACAATGAGAAATTCATGTTTCAACATGAATTGTAAAGATAGAAAGGAACATTATAAGTAAAGATTTCTTCAAAAATAACAGATTAGTATACTATAAAAAACCAAAAAATGACAACCTGGTGAACTTACTTTACTGAAATAACCAGCCAGTAGAGTACTGTGAGGATGTTCTGGTTCAAGGAAGGATAACAACATGTTCATCAACTACAACAATATAAGAACAACTTATTTCACACTTCTGAATTCTAATTTTCAACTAAATAACTTTAAAAAAAAAAGATCAACTCTTTTGTACCTCATCATCCTCCACCAAGGCTTTGAGAATGATATCGACTTCACAAGTAAAAATCTCACAAGCAATAAAAAGGAATCTAGAATAACATAATACTTACTATATGATTGTAAATTCTTATAACTTATTTTACATTATGGCGCAAAGAAACCTACTTAAAAGTTCGCCCCCTTTCAGCATCTTTCGGAGGTTCTTCCACTATGTATTGAACAAGTTGTTCAACCTGAGTCCTTTCCCTCAAACTGCAATTGACAGCATTTCTTCACAAGTGACCTCAACTTATCTGTGGTGAAATCCATACCCTCTGAAATAAAATTGCAAGCGTTAACAATAAAGCATACTTCATTAAATACAAGAACAAAATCAAATAATATAAACACTGTATCATACCAAAATTTGGTCAAAACATTCTTCCCTTAGACATCTTCAGCTCTGAGTCTGATCTTTGTTGTAGGCATGATCCTCATCATTCTGAAGGTCAACCAAAGATACCTCAAACACATGATGTTTCAACCCCTCTAAAGCAATCAATTATTAAAAAAAAAAATTTAACATTTAGCAATCAATTTCTAAAAACATATATTAAGAACTATATAACATTCCAACAGAGAGTTCAATGTAGACATGAACATTAGGGTAAACTACAGCGAACAAATCAAATTTAACAAAAAATACATCAAATTTAAACCTAATTGATTGCAATTTACTGTACCAGGTACTAAAAAAAGGCAAATAAACATGTAAAACGAATATAATTCCAAAATCCTTCAAAAGTTTTATAAAAGTGTCCCAGCAAAACCAAAATTAAATGATTCAAAATGAGTGGAGGTAAACAGAAGAAGCGACCCGGAACGCAACCAACGCTTGAATGCACAGGGACGGATGTGAATGGGCCGGTGGCGACGATCAGGTCTCACAACGGTGGTAGTGGTTCGCCCTGTGTGGAACGATCTACGGGGACGGTGGTGAATGGCCGGCGGCAACGTCCAGGTCACACAGTGGAACGATCTCCCTCTCTCATCCATGAATGAATGGAAGTGATAAAGGTTATTGGAAGTAATAAAGCAGACTGCTTATTACCATCAGTTAGCGAAGATGAAGAATCGCCGGGAAGGGAACGAAGGTGAATAGAAGTCATCTCAGGCGTACAGGAGAGAGAGAGAATCATGGCCGGCAAGAAGGACGGTCGTAAAGAAGGTTTCAAAAAAATGGTCGGAGGCCTGAGTATTGAGTACATGAGAGAGGGGTTCGATTATAACCGTAGAAGAAACGTACCTAAGCTTTAAGTGTATGATCATTAACATTAACTACATGAGAGAGTTGAAAAAGGTGAAAAAAAGAAATATCTACCCATTAAATACCTTTTTACCAAATCTTTAAGTGTATGAATCAAATGATAATTAGTATCGTTTAATTATAAATAAGGGTTAGAAGGTAATTGTACACATTTGAGTCATTGCCAATGTGTAAACTGTATAAAAAAATGTAAGGTTTCTTAATTTTTTGAATAAATTACATCCATATCCTTTAAATATCTATTATATATAGTAGTATAGATAACTTTTATGTATTACATACTAGGTTAGTAACCCGTGTACTACACGGGTTGAATATAAAAAATATATAATTCAAAAATGTAAACAAAATTACCAATGACTAATATTACATACAAAAAAATATCATTTTGTTCAAGATCTTTTGCTTGTTCAGAATAACTCAGCCAGGGATGATGGATCAGATGAGAAATCAAGATCACCTTGCATGCCTTGTTCAAATATACCTTGCTCCGTTTCTAAATACCCATAAAAAGAAGAAAAACAAAGGAAAATAAAATAAAACTGAGAATGAGTCCAATAAATAATGACAGTTTTATAACAAATATACAACAATTTCCATAATATTGCAAAGTTCCCCTTTTTGCTAAATTTCAAACTTAAAAAATAAAATATTACTGATTGGTTTAAGGCTTACTGCAATTATTATTTGATGTGTTTTAACAACATTAATTCTAAACAACCGTACTATTTGTTTCATTTGTTTGCCTAAAGATATACCAATGGAAGAGTGTATGTATTTGGTATTATATTATTACAGTAGGACAAAACAATAGTTCTTAACTAAATTATGGATATAAAATATTGTTTTATAATCATAAACACACTAACTATATATGTATATGAAATTCAGTAAAGAGTGTCGGGCCAACCCGGGTCGTTTTGACCCTAACATGTTACCAAAACACAGTTTGCTACCCTAGGAATAAGACTGGAGAAGCATCGCATGGTTCTTGAAACAAAGTGAGACCACATGTAATATTTTAGGGCATCATACTCAATTAAAAATGTGCCATTGCAAAAGATGAAGAATACCTTAACAACAGCTTCACTTCCAAGCTCTTTAATATCATCCAACATACCTGCAAATTTCAAAGTGAATACTCAGATTTTTACAGGTCTTTAATCTCCCATTTATAATTAATTTGCTAATTAGAAATTCAATGTGATTAGAGATATAATTGTTGAGAGAGTTTCTTATTATGCGACACCTTAAAATTAATACTAAAAAAATGACTATATAAAATTAAAAAGTTTCTGCACCTAAAAAACAAATAGATTATGTTTTTATAATATAAAGTTGAATATGTTCCAAAACCCTATGTTCCATGATAAATTGGATTGCAGAGATTAAGTAGCAAAATAGGCGACGAGTTGGGTTAACATGTCAAAATGGGTGACTTTCAACCCGCTTGACTCATTTTGAACTGTTTCCTTTGTAGCTAGTTTTTTTAAACAGCACGTTAAATACCTAGGATTTGTTGTAATTGCTTTCCTGAACCAGTTTCACAAAAGAATGTATTAAATGCGTCATCTGCAACGTCAACTCAGATGTTGCTGCAAAAGAAAAAAAAGGAACAAATAAATAATTACTCTAAAACGGCATATGCATAATAGTGCATACTAAAAAAATTCTATATTTTCAACATATGTATTATTCAAAGCATATGTATCTATTGCAGTATATTCAAAATTAAGAGAAAATATTATAATGAAACATAAGAGATAGTCATAAATGAAGTCTTACATCAACCTTGTTTTAGTAAAAGTCTTAAAGCGTCTTGTTTCCCATGACCAACAACCAAATCAGAGAGGTGCCAACTGTCAAATTGACTTTGTGAATTAACATCAACACTATAGGAGATTATTAACTCCATCAACTCAATATGCCCTCTCTTGCAACAAAATGCAGGGCTCTTCAGTTTAGGCACATCATAATCTGTTTGTTTTTACATATTAACACCTAATAAACAAAGACAACTTAAAGAAAGAACTTTGGAAGTTTTCATTTTTTTTTTAAATACCTCAACATCATTGAGAAAGATCATTTCCAACCATGAACCGCAATGTCCATGTCCTCCATGGTGGTTCTCTCCAACCACCCACCAGAATCTTCCAAAACCTTATCCGCACACTCCTGCTGTCCCATTGAATCCAAAAAAAATTCAAAAAGATCCCGTTCACTTGTTGTTTCACCTCAAAACGGAACGCTAAGTTAACATGTTGTAACCACGTTAGCAGATTCTCATACTTGTTTACAAATTAGCAAACAGCAGGTTCAAGTTCAAACATCAAAATTGAAAACTTACAGAAATCATCAAAGATTGTGCACTAAAAGAAACAAATTGCCAAATGGGTACATCAAAATTCAAACTTTTAAGCTAATAAATTCAAGAAAAATTAAAAATTTACAGAAATCATCTAAGAATGTGCAATAAAACAAACAAATTGCCAAACGGGTACATCAAAGTTCAAACAAACTGCTAATAATTTCAAGAAAATTTATTGAAAGGGATATAAAAAACACCACAAACAGAGCACCAATATATCTAAACTATGTATCAGAAACATATGGATACAAGCATTTGCCAACCACTACAGTCCCAGAGCAAAATACCCGACCCGAATCAAAGAACCCCTTCAAAGCAAACTAAGATCCGAAGCCCCGAAATGCCAGCCTCTAAAATAATCAGTAGCAGTTTCAGTACAAAAATCCAACTATTTGCAACTTGAAAGCTATAATACTTGAAGACAAACACCCTCTAGCAAGACCTAAAAGCATATCAACTTGATTTGCAAAATTGAACATAAATGTGGAATGCATATTAGAAATTAGAAACTTTAAGGTGGATAGCAGTACCAAGGATTACTCTAACCGAATCTGTAAAAGGGTGATTTCTACGTGTAATAATATGATAAAAGAGATGAAGAAACGTAGGTTACCACGCAAAGAAATCTAATACAATCCTTAAGTACTTGCAATTAATCATAATTTATCTAGTTACCAAAACCTAAAAATTAATTAAAAAACTCGAAACTCACCCAAACGAAATCTCATCATCAATCCCTTCGAGGCTAAATCCAGACATCAGTGAGTCTTCTTCGGTAGCCATTGACAAAATCAAGACTATTTATTTGCTTAACAAATCATTTGATAGAAACTAAAACATGCAACACCGGCTGATTAGAGGTGATGATTGATGAAATGGTGGTGAAAAAGAGTATCGTGTTCTTCAGTGCATCCTTCACTCTATACATGGACCATATTCGTTTTCGTTCTCAGAAAAATCCTTTCGGCGAAAAGAATTCACTCTGCAATACTCCCCTGAAATTGAAAGTATGGTAATCGTAATAACGAATGAAGGAACGACGATCAATTTTAGGGTTTCAAAAGAGAGCTATAAGAGAAATGGAGAGAAACAGGAGGAAGCGGGATTGATGAGATAACAATTAGGGTTCCACATGAAAAGCTAATCGGACCGGTAAGGATCCGCGTGAAAAAAAATAGTAAATGAGTTTAGGAATGAAAATAAGGGCTGCGCACAGACTACAAGTGTCACTTGAAAATGAGGGCTGAGAAGTCATCACAGACTGATAAGTGTTACTTAATATTTTTATTTATTAGATAATTAAGATTGTTTAATTATTTTCATCAAAATTATTATATATACTAATTATTATTATACAAATATATGTTTAAGGTATGAAATAAAAATTATAAAAATAATAGATATTTTTAGGCTCATGATTTAGTTGGAGCTTAATAAGTGAACTTTGATCTCAGACTTGTTTATTATACAAACTTATTTTTAAACTCGATTTAATTTGAGTTTTTAGCGAACCGATTTAATTTTGTTATTGCCTTTAAATCTGATATGTCTTTCTTGTATTGTTGCTTTTTTAAAATTCTTTATCAATCTGAATGCTATATAAAGTTGGCAGATTAATGGAATAAAATATTTTTTTGTTTGTGCTGATGCTTTATTGACCGAGAATTTTATGGGATTAGGTAAGTGTGTATGAATGTGAAAATTGTTTTCATGCATATTCATTGATACATGTTAGCTTAGGGTAGTATTTTAGTTGCAGTTTTGTTTATACCGAGCCTATGGTTTTAATATACCTTTCTTGTTCAGGGAGGGTTTTTTTGGAGCTGGGGTCTCCCTGGAAGCAACCTCTCTATCCTCTGGGATATGGGCATGGTTTGCGTACATCCCACACTCCCCAAACCCTACCTGTAGCTTTGCTATTGGTGGGACCTTACTGGGCATGGTGATGTTGTTGTTTATACTGATATGGTTGTGTTTTTGGATTAGGCAACCATGAGTGATGAAGGAGATAAGACTTGTCCACTTTGTGCTGAAGAGATGGATTTGACAGATCAGCAGCTGAGGCCCTGCAAATGTGGCTATGATGTATGGTCCAGTTTATTTCTAAAGGCTTTCTATACCAAGTTTCTTTTTCCTCCCCGAATTATCAGAGTAGCTAGTTAACGATAAAAAGTATCCATGAACCCGATTGTTCATGTGAAAGCTAGGTTTTTATTTTCTAGTTTTTCTGGTATCATTGAGATTCTAACTTTTTATTCTAACGATAAAAAGTATCCATGAACCCGATATGTTATATGTGAACATTTGGTTAACTAATAGTCGATTCCCTTATATGCAACACTCAATTTTCAATAAATTGTTTAGGTCTGCAAGACTGTAAATTGTTATTATGGCACAACAGGTCTAGTGGTGCATGGTTAATGTAACTTGTTATTAACATATATAATCATCATTTGCAGATTTGTGTATGGTGCTGGCACCACATTATGGGTATGGCTGAGAAGGATGGTACGGAAGGGAGATGCCCAGCATGTCGTACCCCTTATAACAAGGAAAAAATAGTGGAGAGATGATGCAATCCCAATAAAAGTATATACTCGGAAACCTAAAAGCCCAAACCAGGGGAGTCAGCCCATCTCCGATCAGCCCAATTCCAATCAGTCTAGCTGGAGTTGTTATTCGGGAATTACTTTGACCCTTTCAATCAAGAGCGGTTCCCGAAGAGTGGCTAAGAGGAGTAGTGGGAGCAGTTGCAAAACCGTAATCTGGGAGTAGTATCGCATATTTTCCTTTCGTTTGTGTCTTGTCTCCGATTACAAGAACTGAAATTATTGCTCTAGAGTATGAGTCAAAGACCAGCCACAACCGACCAGGAAAGACTTCAAGCTGGTCAGCCCAATAAAAATAACCCAAACCGACCCCAAACCCCTCTCCCAAACCATAGCCCACACAACAACCACAACCCAACCGAATAGCAATTTCAAACCACCCCTTCGCATTTCTGACAGCGAAAAACAGTCCCGTTTTCTGAGGGGGGAATGTTTTAGATGTGGGGATAAATATGGTCCCGGGCACCGCTGCAAAACAGGCACTCTCAAGGCTTTGGAAGCTGTAGATGAGACTGAAAACCAATGGGATCCGGAAGAGGTTGATTCAACTCTAAACCGAGAAGATATGGCCGAGATAAGTTTACACGCCATTTTGGGTAAGTCTCATACAACTACCATGAAACCGGCGTTCTTAATTCTACAGAAGTTCTAATCCTTGTGGACAGTGGGTCCACCCACAATTTTATCTCTGATACCATTGTTCGTGAGCTTAATTTGGCCACTCAGCTTGTCACTCCGTTCGGAGTACAACTCGGCAATGGGGATATTATTCGGTGCAACAAGGTATGCAGAGATGTAACTTTACAGGTTTCTGATCTCAAAGTCACTCAGGATTTTTATCCTTTTTCAATTGGAGGGGCAGATGTTGTATTGGGTATTCAATGGTTAGCATCTTTAAATACGGTCGAGGCAAATTGGAACGAGATGTTCCTTGTTTTTACTGTTAACGGGAAAAAGTATAAGCTGCAAGGGGTGATGTCCGGCCCTCAAAAGTCCGCCACATTCCAACATCTCGCCATTGACCCTGACCTTTCCCTTGAAATTCCAACCTTCTTGCAACCTATAATTCAAGCATACCCGGCCGTTTTCCAGGAACCCACTTCTTTACCCCCTTTCCGTACCCATACCCATTCCATCCCTTTACTTCCAAATTCCTCACCACCTAATACCTGTCCATACCGATACCCACATTCCCAAAAAACAGAAATTGAAACACAAGTGGAATCTCTACTTACTTCTGGTTTCATACAACCAAGCCACAGCCCTTTCTCTAGCCAGGTGCTTTTGGTGAAAAAGAAAGATAATTCGTGGCGAATTTGTGTTGACTTCCGAGCCCTCAATAAGATAACTATTGCTGATAAGTACCCAATTCCAAACATCGATGAGCTGTTGGATGAACTATATGGTGGCACGGTTTTTTCTAAACTTGATTTACGTTCGGGTTATTATCAGATACGAATTAACCCAACCGATATCGAAAAAACAACTTTTCGAACCCATTCAGGACATTACGAGTTCAAAGTGATGCCCTTTGGGCTGACCAACGCTTCGTCGACTTTTCAGGTGCTATGAATGATTTGTTTCACCCCTATTTACGTCGATTTATCCTGGTGTTCTTTGATGATATTTTGATTTATAGCCAAAACCAGGAGCAGCACATTCAACACCTGCAAACTACACTAAAGCTCCTCCATGAGTTTCAGTTTTTAGCAAAGATTTCAAAATGTTGTTTCGGTCAAAGTCAGGTTTTATTTTTGGGTCATATTATTAGCCAAGCTGGTGTACAGGTTGATCATGAGAAGGTTGTGGCAGTCAAAGCCTGGCCAATTCCGACTACAGTTCGTGAGGTACGTGGTTTTTTGGGTCTCACCGTCGTTTTGTCAGGAATTATGGGGTAATTGCCAGACCCTTAACAGCCCTCACCAAGGACGGGTTCGTGTGGAATGAGGAGGCTCTTACGGCCTTCAATACCCTCAAACAAGCATTACTTTCCACACCTGTCCTTCGATTGCCTGATTTTACTCAATCTTTCACAGTCGAGTGTGATGCATCTTCTGATGGGGTAGGCGCTATTCTCACACAAGCAGATCATCCAATTGCCTATTTCAGTCGAGGATTTTCACCCTCCAATCGCCTTAAATCAGCCTATGACAGAGAATTGCTTGCCTTGGTTTTAGCTGTCCAAAAATGGAGCCATTATCTGCTCGGCCGCCACTTTTTCATCCGCACAGACCATTATATGCTTAAATTCCTCCTTGAACAGCGTATTACTACTACTGAGCAACAACGGCTATTATTGTAATTAATGCCTTATGACTTTTCAATAATTCACCGGTCCGGAAAAGAGAACAGGGGAGCAAATGCCCTATCCCGGAGGCCGTCTGCAGCTACCTTACTTAATCTGGTTTTACCGTATTGTCTGGATGCTAATGACATTCTTGCAGGGCTAAAGATTGACCCATTTACCAAGCCTATCTTACAACAATTAGGTACATATCCTAATTCTTGTCCCTGTTTTTCAATGGCTGGTCAGCACTTACTTTACAAAGGTAGGCTAGTCATCCCTTGTAACACGGCCCTTCGCGAGAAAATCTTACAGGAGGCTCATGACACACCTTTGGCAGGCCATGTAGGATTTCTGAAAACCCTTAAACGGGTCACTGCTGAGTTTTATTGGCCCAAACTTAAGACAGATGTGCGGGTTTTTGTCCAACAATGTCTGATTTGCCAACGTCACAAGTATGAGTCGTTATCCCCTGCTGGGCTGCTCCAGCCCTTGTCGATACCTGCCAAAATATGGGAAGACATTTCTTTGGATTTTATCGTGGGGCTCCCTCCTTCTCAACGTTATGATTCAGTGTTGGTGGTCGTGGATCGTTTGAGCAAATATGCTCACTTTCTTCCTCTGGCGCATCCTTTTACAGCTAAAAGTGTGGCATCTTTGTTCTGCAGGGAAATTGTCCGCCTCCACGGGTTTCCCTGATCCATTGTTTCTGATAGAGATGTCATTTTTTTGAGCCACTTTTGGAAGGAACTGTTTCGTTTATGTCAAACTACACTGAAAATGAGCACCAGCTACCACCCACAAACGGACAGCCAAACTGAAGTTGTCAATCGCTGTTTGGAGGCTTATCTTCGTTGTTTTGCTCATGAACAACCTCGCAAATGGAGTTCTTTCCTGCACTGGGCAGAGTATTCATACAACACAGGTTTCCAAACTTCTACTCGTGCCACTCCCTTTACTGTCGTCTATGGCAGAGAACCACCACCACTAGTTCCTTATCTGTTGGGTGAGACTGCAAATGCTGAATTGGAATCCCAACTGCTTGACCGGGATGATATGCTGAAGTTACTCCATGAGAATTTGAAGAAAGCTCAGGATCGAATGAAAACTCAGGCCGATTTAAAGCGTCGGGATGTATCTTTTGAGGTGGGTGACAGTGTTTTCCACAAAATCCAACCATATCGTCAGAAAAGTTTGGCAAAGCACCGTTTTGAAAAGTTATCTCCCCGTTTCTTCGGGCCTTACCGCATCAGTCGTCGTTTCGGTTCAGTGGCTTATGAACTTGATCTTCCTCCAGATTCACGTATTCATCGGGTTTTCCACGTTTCTATGCTGAAACCAGCCCGCGGCCAAGTTCCAGCGACCACTGCTGCTACTTTACCTGTTACAAATGATTGGGAAATTGATCTTCAGCCTCAGTCAGTTTTAGCACATCGCTGGGTTTCTGAAGCTGGACAACCAACTTTGGAATTACTTATTTCTTGGTGTAACCGTCCGTCTGAGGAAGCTACTTGGGAGAATTATGACCTCTTCGCTGACCAGTTCCCTTCTTTTTGACTTGAGGACAAGTCGTTTTACCGGGTGGGTAGTAATGATGCAATCCCAATAAAAGTATATACTCGGAAACCTAAACAGCCCAAACCAGGGGAGTCAGCCCTCTCCAATCAGTCCAATTCCAATCAGCCCAGCTGGAGTTGTTATTCGGGAATTACTTTGACCCTTTCAATCAAGAGCGGTTCCCGAAGAGTGGCTAAGAGGAGTAGTGGGAGCAGTTGCAAAACCGTAATCTGGGAGTAGTATTAGTCCGCATATTTTCCTTTCGTATGTGTCTTGTCAAGTTTATTAATTTCAGTTCTTGTTCTTGTAATCGGAGACCTTGCCCTTCTCGAAATCGGGCCGACTGTTTTGTTTATTATTCAATCAAAATCCCAGATTCTATCAAGACATCATCAAAATGTGAAAGGTTTGGTCCTAGACATATGATATGATAAAATCTGTTGACTTTTATTTATCGTGGGGGTTACCTTCGACTTTTCTATTGTGCTATCAGATTGGTGGCTGAAATGAGTGTGGAGAAGAAACAGAAATCACAGAAAGGAAAAACTAAAACTTCTGAAGGTATACAAAGAAACCTTGTCTACATTGTGGGACTACGTTTGAATTTAGCAGATGAAGATGTACTTTTCTCTCTATACAGATTCACCTTTATCTGGTATTTCTGGAGTTTAATTTAACTTGTGTTCTATAAGCCAGCTTCTGCAGTGGAAAGAATATTTTGGTCAGTACGGGAAGGTGCTAAAGGTTTCTATATCTCGGACAGCAGCTGGTGCCATTCAACACTTTGCAAACAATACTTGTAGTGTGTAAGATTATTTTTTGTTGCTCACATTGTTCAATGTTCTGGAGTGGTCATATCATATGTTTGTCATTTTCATTTATTTGGTCGTGTTAATGGTTATCTTTAAAGCAGTGTGTCTCTATCTACAAATTATTGCATATAAACATCTGTATTTATAGTATTTATATTGTCTAGATATATTACTTACTCAAAGGAGGATGAAGCGGTTCGAAGTATACAGTCGGTGCATGGGTTTATTTTGGAGGGTAGACCTTTGAGGTTAGAACCCAATAACATGACCTCAGAGTTTCTTCTTCTTTTATCATCTTAGTTGATGAATTGGATGTTTGTTGCAGAGCCTGTTTTGGGACCACAAAATATTGTCATGCATGGCTGAGAAGCATGGTATGATATGTGAAGAAGTTGATTTTGACAATTTACTTTATTTTCTTAACCCAGTATTTTACAAACCTTTGCTGGGTGATTTAATTTTTTTATACTTTTTATTGAGCAATTTAATTTTGTTGATGCAGCCTTGCACCAATCCTGATTGCTTGTATTTGCATGAGTTCGGACCACAAGAGGATAGCTTTACTAAAGATGAAATAATATCAGAATATACAAGGTACCTCTCTTTTTTTAGTAACACAACACCATATATATTGTAATGGTATTGCCATATTGTTCTGAATGTTGTTTTGGCATGAAGTTTTTTGAAAAATGCGTGGATTTTTTTACTAGTTTTTTATCTGGAAAACATGTATCTGCACGCAACATCTCATAACATGATATGATTTATGAACGAGTTCTGGCTCTTTGATATGGTTTTTGATGTACGTAAAACTACTATATTACGGCTTTCAGCTGTAATTATTATTATAACTAGGTTAGAAACCCCGTGTATTACACGGGTTGAATAAATGCAATGTCATATATATACTTAATAATAAAGATTTACATATTCCATATTTATGACATTTTACATAGTTTCTTAATATAAATTCTAGAAACGTTATATAGTTATTTTTTTAAAATGTTTTATAAAAAGAATGAAAGAAATGTTCATTTTATAAAAATGTTTTATGAACAAATTTATTTGTTTTAAAAATAACAAACGTTTTATAGAAAAAAGTTATAGAAATAATTATTTTTTAACAGGAGAGAGTGGCGGGAAACAAAAAATTCTAAAAACAATTAAAAAATTTGTATAATTAATAGGAGAGAGAGGCGGGAAAAAAAGTTGAGGATGCATAGGAGAGTGACAAGTGTCCCACCAAAACCTTTATTTATTATATGGTATAGATTTATAGGTAAGTTTTGTTTTGTTAGATTTAGATAATAGAAGGAACATTGTGTGAGTGAAGTGGAGCAACAAACCTGATTGCTATATTGGAAATTTTAAGGGGATGTATAAGCTGGTGCAGCATGTCCTCAATGACGACAAAATGTTTAATTGTTTGAGGAAACTTAGTAGACTATTATTTATCTTTTGAAGTTTCAGTATTTTGCACAATTTTAACTTTTACTTATGATGGTGTTACATCTGTTTCGCTTCATATATCTTTTGAAGTTGGGGAAGTTGCACACATATATTACAGTCCAATAGGAGTTGATGAATAAAACGTTGTTGATAGTTTGTAGTGCAGTTGCTTTTTCAATATAAAGAATCTAGCCCCAAAGATAGGGTTAGACCAGTCTCTAGATATATCTGGCTGTTCTTGTTGGTTGAAACTTGAAACTGTGTAATGATTTGTTGCCCCCTAATTAATTTACCTAGTGGTTTTAAAGGGGTAGAGTTCAGCAAGTTACTGGTGCTAAAAATGAAATGCAACGGCTCTCAGGCAATATTTTACCACCTGCAGCAGTTGATTACTCTAATAATAGCACTTCATGGGGAAAACCTATTCATAAGAATGTAAGATATTCCATGTTGACCTTTTTGCTACTTGCTTATATGTTTCTTCAAGAAATTATTTTAGAAGTCGTTACTATATTAAAAAAATTACAATGAATCAATGATAAATATGGTTCATGAATATAATACGTATACATATACCAAAAATGATAAAAAGGCTAAATGTTCAGTTCGGTATACACGACTGATTCTAAGTTCCAAGCCAAGTCATCGGTGGGACCCCTAAATCGCCGAACTGAACTGTGAACCGAACCGCATAAATCTCAAACCGGCCGACTTGCTTTACTTCTTGCGGTTTGGTCAATTTTAATGGTTTATAAGCAACCCCAAGATTACAACCTCCTAAATCGCTATTCCTATAGTAACACTATTTTAGTAAATATCTGAGTCAACCCAATCCATGTCATCTAGCACTAAAACTTACCCGATTTGACCTGGTGCCACTTACCCCGTGCCTCTAGTTTTTGATTTGTATTGATTGATGTGTTTCAGGGGAATACACAATTCAAATAATCACCCTTGTGCTGCAAATGTAGTGAGTTCCAATGGACCTTCTAAGCAAAAAGTGGACACGGGTACTACGCCGCCATTTTCAACAGCAATGGTGAGCCCTTCATCACAAGGCGATGAAATACCAAAGAAACATAGTGCAGAAATACCAACTGCTAACACAAAAGCTAAACTAGATCATCCACCAGATTATTTAAAACAAGTTCTAGCTTCACCAAATGATAAAAAGGAATCTATTGGTATGGTACCTAACCGGCAGTCCTCTGATCCTGCTTTAATCAGCATTAGTAGAAATCATGAATTACAACCATCTGATGACGAGACACTTACAGAACCTTTGGCCTCAAATAAAGCAAAGAATGCTTCCAATCCCATTCCCACCATGGATGATAGTTATGTTACGGGAGAACAGTCTTGGAATAAAGTACAAGAAGTTGCACTTAATGATGTAGAAGCCGATTTGGTATCTTTCAATAATCAAAGGCTCCAGGATCCAGAAGTTGTTACACATATACATACACATACACATACACATACGGGCTATGTAAATAATACACGCCAATCATCTCAGTTGAATAATTCTCATTCTCCTTTATTGAATACCTTCAATATGCCAGCAGTTAATGGACACTCTTCCAATCTAGATGGTGATAATAGGCAGCAGATGAGAATATTTGACGATCCAACGACAGCGGTGTCAAATGGGGATCATAAAACCGCCTTAGATTTAGGAGAAAACAGTATAATATCTAATATTTTGTCGATGGATTTTGACCCTTGGGATGAGTCATTAACCTCACCTCAGAGTCTGGCTAAATTATTAGATAATGGTGATAAACAAGGGTCTCAAAGAGTTTCAGGTTCAAGAAAAACACACAACTGCAACCAATCAAGGTTCTCATTTGCAAGACAGGGTGATGGGTACATAGATCAAGGGTTGAATTTTCCTTCAAATTTGAGTGATTTTCAGAACGGTTTCAATGTACGCTGTGATTTTGTTGGTAATATGGATGTTTATTCAGGTCAGCTTAGTGATGCCAATGGTTTCTCTTCTTTTAACTTTGAGGAATCTGATCGTACTGCTGCCAGTTATTCTTCTCCGTCTTCCAATAAGATTTCAGGTAGTGTCTTGTTAATATTTTTTACTATTCTTATTTCTTTGTCCTTTTTTTTATCAGTTTGGTTTATAGGATATCTATAATTATGACACAGTTTCAAGACCCCAAATTTCTCCCCCTCCTGGATTTATGAGGCACAGCAGAGCTCCACCTCCCGGCTTCACTTCTAATGATAATATATCTAGTTCGTTACAATGATCTTTATTTTATCACCTCTCTCTCTCTCTCACACACACACCCCCCTATATGTATATATACATACACGTATATGTGTGAGTGTCGAAGTGGTTTTAGCGTGCTAAGCGTAGGAAGCTACAAAATTAGGGATGTCAATGAAACCGAACCCGATGGGAAAACCTGAAACCCGAAGCATTCGGGACGGGTATGGGCGTGGTAATCGGGTATGGGACCGGGTTTGGGTTTATGTTTGGAATTTTTTGCGGGTTTGGGACGGGTATGGGAAATGGTGATATACTCGTTTACCCGCCCCGATTACCTGATAACTTATACCCGTTTACCCGATTATATACCCGACATATTTTTCTTTCTTTTTTATTTAATTTAAGTGTATATACCGTATTTATTTTAAGTGTATATACCGTATTTATTTTAAATATATATACCAAACATGATTTTATTTTCTTTCTTTTTTTATTTTAAATTTATATACCCGATAGAATGCTACACGAGTCTTGGGCGAAAGGGTATGCACGTCAATATAAATTCATGCTATAATCATGCAACTTGTGCGTAGCACACTATAAATCACGTTAATAACGTTATAAATTCACGCTATTCCTGCTATAATTAACTTTTTTAAAATAAGGATTATTGGATTTTAATAATCTCACCCTTTACCAATTGGCCAATAATAATCCTAACTGAAAATATTCTTACCACCGGTCTCTACTTTCAAACTATTTTTTTACATTGGACCCCCCGTTAAAAAAACTTAACGCCGTTAGAGTTTTAATGATGTGGACATCTGCAAACCGCCGGAAAGTCGAGCTAAGCTAGCAGTGGTCTCGTGGTGGCTTTTGAAATTGGCTTTGGTGGCGTTTAACTGGTCTCGTTTGTCCGGAAAGTCCAAACAGAGACAACAATGGTGTTTAACGAGACCAGTTAAACTCCACCAAAGCCAATTTAAAAGCCAACACGAGACCACTGCTATCTTGGCTTGACTTTCCAGCGGTTTGCAGATGTCTACGTCATATAAACTCTAATGGCGTTAAGTTTTTTTAACGGGAGGTCTAATGTAAAAAAATAGTTTGAAAGTAGGGACCAGAGTGGTAAGAATATTCTCAGTTGGGATTATTATTGACCAATTGGTAAAATGTGAGATTATTAAAATCCAATAATCCTTAAAATAAAAGTTGTTTTTGCAGTAAAAACTAGTAGAATTCCCCCAGCACGTGACACGACCTATTAGATTTTGGCATGTTTTTGTCGTTATAGTAAACCCCATATGACCTACACTCAAACTTAACTGACATTAACAAATAGTTTGTATTTGAACTAAAAAATAAAATAAAAACACCGGCTAATTAGCAAATAAGGTAGTGTTTGGTATGCAGGAATGAGAGGTGGAATGAAATGGACGATTACGAGGGAATGAAAAAAATGATGTTTGGTTGGACGATGGAATGGAATCACCCATTCCACAAGGATTGTCAATCCATCTAAATCCCTCAAATTCATTCCATCCACCCCTTGTTTTTTTTTCATTCCATCACCCCTTTCACCCTTCATCATCACCACACCCTCCTACCACCACCGCCACCACCCACCCCCACCTCCAACCACCACCGTCACCACCCACCCCCACCTCCCACTACCGTCACCGCCACCTCCCACCACCACCACTACCCCCTGTCTCCTCCTCCTCCACCACCCACCACCTCCTACCACCACCACTACCCCCTGTCTCCTCCTCCACCACCCACCGTCGCCGCCACCACCCAATACTGCCACCAACCACCACCACCACTCACCACCGATTTTATTTCTTTGTTTTTTCTAGCCTACCAAACATCATAAAGTAATGATTTATTCCATTCCCTCATGGTAACCAAACAAGACAACGGAATGGAATGGTCCATTTCATTCCTTTGTCCATTCCATTACATCGTCCATTCCATTCCCTCGTCCATTCCATTACCTCATACCAAACAGACCCTTAGAAATGGACTTTACTCTGCTTAAGTTGAAATGGCCAGAAAGCATTCTTTAAATTTCTTAATATCTGCATATAGAATTAACTATTAATATGTCTTAGCCCCTTTTTGTAGATTCTTTCAGCATATACATACACAGATACATAGAAGAGTGTATGTAAAAAGTATACCTAAGATGTGTTTGTGTTTCCAGATATTGAAAGACTGCCTTAATGTCTGACACCATTGGCATACAACATACTTGGTTAAAAGTGCAGAACTAACAAAGTAAAAATGAAAAAAAAAAATAGTAAATGAACATGCAGGTGAATATCTCAACATAAAAGACATGAGCCACCTTCAATAACAGAAATTTTGTAGTCAATATATGTTGTTGATCAGACTATAGTTTTATGCTTGAGATAGCCTCTAGGAGAACCATAAGAATCATTAGGGGAAGAAACTTCAATGTCAAGTTTGAGGAGACCCATATGAAAAAAAAAACACAAAAGAGCTATTGCCAGGGATCGAACCCATGGCGGTTGGCTTGGTGCGCTTGAGCTCAACCACTACCGAAGAACATATTTTTTTTAAAAAGGTTGGAAAACTAGAGCTGCCAAGGATACAACCTGGGCAGCATGGTGCTTAGACATAACCATTGAGCCAAGGGCCAAGGCTCAGTCTTTCATTTTGTATAAATATAACTAAGTTTCAATCTCGGTATGAGCATACCTTGGTAGAAGGGTAAAAATAAGGTCTGAAATTGTACTTGACGTTAAACGTCGAACCATCCTGTAATCAAAATCAAATCAGGTATAAATTCGTAACACACTAATGTACAAAATCATTTCTAATCCTAATTTTACAAAAAAATAAAATTCATTCAACATTGACGACATAAAAACGAAATCAAATCAACAACAAAACTTCAATAGAAATTAGGTTTTGGGGCAATAGAACTATATGAAATGAGACAGCATGCATAGAAGCCGCAGATCTGCTTTTACATTATTCCTTGTATCATTCTTTGATTAAATACATACCAAGATGACAACTTTTGTCTCAGATAAACTTAATTCCTTTTTAATTTCATGGAGTGTGATAATGTGTTAAAACATCCAGAATTTTACAGACAAAATAACAACTTTTGGTCAGTTTTAAATACCTAGAACACTAAACAACTTAACTGTTTCAGTAGAATGGCAGAATGCTTCTGGTTTGAAAGATGCTGCATGCACAAACTCTTTTAAATAATAGAAAACATTCTTAATGAAGACTTAGATGTCTAATTTGCGTATGTTCAGGAAAAAATCCACAGTTTCATAACCATGTTCTATTAAGATTCCATTTGTTTAAAATCAGGAGAAAAGTGGCAAATCTACTACTAGCCCCGAAAATTCATAACTTTGTTAAAAGAAACTTAATTTTGCCAAGAATTTGGCCCAATTATATATATTGTTATTATATTTAAAGATTAATTGGATCAAAGCAGTAACACTTCATCATGAAATCAAGCCATGCTTTCGCCAGAACAATCGAAGGTCTGCAAAAGCCACGATAGACAGTCAACAACACAAACAGAGGGAACAACCTGTGGAAATCGGCCACCCTAGAGAAGAAAGCGACTAGAGGCCGCAGACAAGAAAACACCCTCTATCAACGCAACGTTTTTCACCAAATTGTATCATCTCCGATAAAATCTGGGGATATCTTCCCTAAAGAAAGTATTTTTTTTTTTTTTTTTTATCAAAATCAAGTTAGAGGAATTGTTTTATACAAATAAAGTACTGATCATTCAAGGTGAAAAAAGAACAAAAAAACATAATCATTTGCGTAAGAAAAGATACTTAACATCTTAAGCATTATCCTCTAGTCAAACTCCTTTTGTACTATAAGCGTTGCTCAATAAAATTCTTCAATGGGATTTCGAGTTATAATGTCAAAAGTGGTATTAATATAAATTTCAAGTATCTAATGCACCAAGTAAATATATTTACACCATAAGAATGAGCATACGATTATATGCGGCATTCTAGTGCCTAAACTGATGACGAAATATATGTTCTCATGCATTGAACTTGCTGGTAATCACGCCTATTACATCTATATGTATTCATAACAACATAATCCAGCAAAGTATATGCATACCCACATATCAAAAGTACAAGGATTGAGAAGCGCATCAATAAATCAACAAACCGCACGAGCGTGAATATAGTTCGGGAACCGCCAAAAAACTGACACACTACGAACCATGCCTGCGAACAGAAAGAGTATCCTGTACCTAGCAGTTTCCGAAGGCTTCCCAATCCGAACTTTTTTCCTGGATTAATCTCAGAAATTGTTACCGCCCTCTGTTCAAATCGTACTCGGTAACAATAAAAGGATATAAAAGATTACTCTCTCCGTCAATCAAAGTTCTTTTGTTTCTTTTAGTACTACTGTCAGAAACCAAAAAACCTAAGATATACACTCTTTTGTGAGATCTGATATCTGTTGGGGTTTAACTATTGAAGGGTTCATTTGCCTGTATTTGACTACCAAAAATCCCCAAATGGAGGCGGAATCACCAAAAGTGAAAGGGAAAAAAAGTCTGCGTAAACGAAACAAAAAAATGTCGATTAAAAACCTAAAACGACTCCCAAACACCAAAGCATACGCAGTAAAAAAATACCGTTAACATACGCTGAAGACGACATCCATCGTAAAAGAAACATACCTCTCAGACGTTCTTGAAACCTCTTCGCTTCCTCAAAACCGTCGTCAAATACGTCTCCCCTTTCCGCTCCCTTTCTCTATTTGTCTCTTAGGCGTATAGTTACAAACGAATACGTGGGTAAAAACTCCGGTGCTATGTGTACCGAAAGGTTATGCATCAAGTAGTTGTAAAACATGCAATACATATGATAATACACTATTCATAAACGCTTTTCTTTAACGTATAGTATAATTATATAGCAATATCATACTCAAATTAAAAATAATAAGTTATTGATTTTATGCCCCTTATGTCTCATATCTTCTTAATCAATGGCCTATATCCCTTGCTAGACTTCTCATTTTACTTTCACTTTGTCTACACGTAGCATTATATGTGTATGGTTTATACTTTTCAGGAAATCATATGTTTGACAGTTCATCTTTACTGAGAAAAGTGAATCAAGCACCAGCTGCTGTGTACAATAACTGTAGTATTAGTGAGCTAGAATTCATGGATCCTGCAATTTTGGTGGTTAGTGGTAGAGTTCCTCCTGGGGGGCTCACTAGTCCAGGGTTAGACATGAGATCAAACTTCTCTAACGATAACAGGCTTCGGCTTTTGGTCCAAAGATCTTTCACACAGCAAAACCACAGATTTAATGAGCTAGCAGGGGATTCTTATACAAGAATTGTAGAACACAAGCATGTAGGTAATTTCCAACATTCAAGGATGTCTAGTAACGAGAGACTTGGGGGGTTCAACAAGTATTATTCAGGTTATGAAGATACCAAGTTCCGGGTGCTAAGTTCAGGTGACGTGTATAACAGAACATTTGGAATTTGATGTTCCCAGGATCTGACTTGTTGTCGTGGTTGGTATTTCTGAGCTTGTTCAAACCAGATATCGTATGGCGGTCTCTTTGGTTCATTTTTGCATAGATCAGTGAAAAATTGAACCTTCTGAAACAAGGGCTGACCGGAAACCAGCAGGTGACTGTTATTTGTTTCTTATTTTGTTAGTCTCTTAATTAAGCCTGTCAAAGTGGTTTAGTCAGGTCAGGTAAGCTAACGGGTCGTTTTAAAGAATTGTCAATTTGGTTTGGGTCAAAACATGTTCTGACCAAAATGGGTTCGGGTTAAAACGGGTCGTATTAGGAAAAAAGTATCACAACGGGTTTACCAGCTAAATTTGTTTTGATGGCGGTTAGTGGCCGCGGTGGTGTTTGTGGTGTATTTTCATAGATTGTATAAAATCAAATTTATTTAGCAAACAAAAATTTACCCAAATCAAACCCATTTTTTTTTTAAGAAACCAGAGTTTGTAACCATGTTTATTTTGAGTTTAGCAGGCAAAACAAGTAGTTGGCGATTATTTAAAATGTAGCAAACGATTCTCCTGGAAAATAGTCACGGTGTTCTCACATCAGTGTGAAGGTAAATCTGCATTCGAATGGTGGTTGTAAACCGATTTTCTTGTTTCAAATTTACATTCTTTGTCGCGTGATTGAACAATATAAAGTTGATTTCAGACATTCAAATAAATTGTTTGAGTTTGATTTTACTCCACAGTTATTATACAAATAAACTGATTGAACAATATAAAGTTGATTGAATATATATATATATATATATATATATATATATATATTTATAATAATCAAATGGATTATTTTATAATAAGTTATAGAATTATATAGGGTTAGGCTATACATACCCCCCTTACTACTTGTCGTACCCCACCCCTGAACTTTTAAAAATGTCATTTTATCATTTTCTAAAAATTATTATTTCTAAACTTGTTTTTTTGTTTAAAAACACTTTTTATAACATAAAACGTCTACCCCTCCCCCACCTACTTATCCTACCCCCCCCTTCCCCAACAAAAAAATAATTTTTAAACTTGTCATTTTACCACATTCGAAAATTGTTATTTGTAAAACGTTCTTTTAAGTTTAAAAGTAATTTATATAACATAAAACGTATATCCCTCCCCACTCCTACTAGTCGTACCTCTCCTCCTACTTGTCGTAACTCCCCCCCCGGAAAAAAATAATTTTTAAACTTGTCATTTTATCACATTCGAAAATCGTTATTTCTATAACTCTATTTTAGGTTTAAAAGCATGTTCTATAACATAAAACGTATACCCCTCCTACTTGTCGTACCCCCCTAAAAAATGTAAACTTGTTATTTTACCACATTCGAAAAATTATTATTACCAAAGTTGTTCTTTTAAGTTTAAAATCATTTCTATAACATAAAACGTATACCTCTCCCCCCTCCTGCTTGTCGTACCCCCCCTAAAAAAAATTTCAACTTGTGATTTTACTACATTCGAAAATCATTATTTCTAAAACGTTATTTTAAGTTTAAAAACACTTTCTATAACATAAAACGTATACCCCTCCTCCCTCCTACGTACCCCCCCAAAAAAAATTTAACTTGTGATTTTACCACATTCGAAAATCATTATTTCTAAAACGTTATTTTAAGTTTAAAAACACTTTCTATAACCTAAAACGTATACCCCCTCTAAAAAAAATTAAACTTGTGATTTTATCACTTTCGAAAATCATTATTTCTAAAACGTTCTTTTAAGTTTAAAAACATTTTCTATAACATAAAACGTATACCCCTCCCCCTCGTACTTGTCGTACCCCCCTAAAAAAATTTAAACTTGTCATTTTATCACATTCGAAAAATCATTATTTCTAAAACCGTTTTTTAAAGTTTAAAAGCACTTTCTATAACATAAAACGTATACCCCTACCCTCTGAACGGAATTGTAAATTCAGTTTTTTGAATAAGTGATATATATTTTTTTGAATTCGGTTTATTCTTTTAACCGAATAAGTGATAACTATATATGTTGAATTCGGTTTATACATTTTTTTAATTCAGTTTATTCGGTTGAATTTGGTTCTGTTAGACAAATTCGCAATATGGTTCTGTTCGACTAACGGATAGGCATAAAAAAAGAAAAGTCGATTAAACTGAACCAAAAAAACCGAAAACCGACCCGATGGACACCTCTATTGCAACTAACCTCCACTCCTACAAATACAAGCCTGACCCGTCACATCCGATAAAATAAATTAAGACTTATTAAAAAACTCTTTTTTCTAATTAGTATGTTTTTAAGACTTATCAAAAACTATAAAATATGTTTTTTTTAAATTGGTGTTACGTATTTAACCCATAATTAATACTTATAATAAAGTTAGTTAATTAAAGTTTTTTTAAACATGTAAAAGACAAAAGAAACAAAAAAGAAAACAAGAAAGGTTAAAACTATATTTATAGAGAACTTAAGGAAGGGGTGCAACAAGTAAATTCAGATTAAGAGGGGTACATATAGAATAACCCATATATAGGGTTAGGCTATACATACCCAAATAACATTTGCATGCAAGCAAGATAGCATGCTGCTGATTTTTTTCATTCGTTATCATCCCTTATATGTTTTCATCCCTTATATGATATGTAATTTACGTTTTTAACCCGTTTAGTTTTGTATTAATTTCGTTTTTCTGTATAACTTTAATTCATTAATTAAAAAAAATGGAGTGTATTAAAAACTAGGTTTTTTTGGTTTTAATGTTGACATTCCAATATATTTTTTTTTGAAAAAGGAGTTTATTAAAAATTAGGTTTTTTCTTTATCGTATATATAGTGAGTACGATTATTGTTACGGTACCGTGACGAGTCAAACCGATGATGGCGAACATCGTTGGTAGGATTGGTGTTATCAGAACCGGTATATGTGTTAGTTTTATGGTTTTCGTTCGAAGTAAAAAAACGCTTTTATTTTCTAGGCTACAACAGTCAACATGTGTGCGACAAAACCACCGCAAATTAAAAAAAATTCTATCGTAATTATACCAAATTTTGGTGCATTCACGAACCTAACTGGTAACAAACGGATAAAAGTGGTTCCGCTACCGGTGTTATTCGAACCCACGGTGCTGTTTGTTTGTCGTTTCTTTTTATCGATGTAAAACACATGTACCCTTTTTTTTTCTCGATCGTTTTACACGATTTTATCTTTTTGTTAAACATTTTTTTTCCGTTTTCCATTTTTTCATTTCTACAACGTTACTTCTTTGTCATTTACCATTATATCTTTGTTGGGTGTTTTTTTGTTCAACGTCTTTATGTTTGAAACCGAACAATCAAACCAACATATGCCAAACATACATCTATAACACATGATCGACAAACACGCAATGAAGGTTACTACTTTATATAAATGTAAATAGTCATCATTGTCATGTAGATGGTAGAGAGTACAATAGAATCATCCTGGGCTGGGTTAGTCTCCGTTCTTTTGGACTGGGTTGGTATAGGACCGAATT
The DNA here is from genome assembly GCA_023525975.1 of Smallanthus sonchifolius. Classification (NCBI taxonomy): domain Eukaryota; kingdom Viridiplantae; phylum Streptophyta; class Magnoliopsida; order Asterales; family Asteraceae; genus Smallanthus; species Smallanthus sonchifolius. The sequence goes on from CM042038.1 coordinate 58,458,917, forward strand.
CAATGATGTGTTGGGTTAATTATACATTAGTTTTTTTTTCACGTAAATTAAAGCTGGTTTTAAAAATTCGAGTAGGACGGGTCGGTTTCCTCTTGGTTTTTTTCGGGTTCTACCCGAATCGAAAATCGCGGAAAGTGGAACTCGAGGACCAAACCGAAGGTTGGAATCGGGCCATAAAACGGGTTGGTCTTGGTTTGATTTCTCAAGTTAGTCAGTTTGACACAGTTGTTGCACGCTCTAATGCTTACACTTCTACATGTTAATAATGTGCTACGCTAGGTAGTTTTTCAACCCTCTTTTTCCCCTCCATTAAGACATTCATTGTGTACAAATACTTACGTGATTCTTAGACCGTGTCTTTACAATATTCTAATAAAACAAATATATATTTTATTTAAGAGGAAAATCATATTTGTTATAAATCGCCTTTTACAACAACCTAATATTATATAACCACTAGCACATGGGGCGACAGGGGTAAGAGGTGCACCCAGTGACGAGGCAACACACAATTGTCACTTTCGATCGTTTTATTAAAAGTACAGCATCGAACAATTAATTACGGTCGACAAACCAAATCGTTAAGGGTTTATAAATATAAAACATTAAAATAATCACTTATTTCATATATAAAAAATAAAGTAATAATAAAGTAAAACGGCCGGTTTCAAGTTTTAAGGCGATGGATTGTTAAACCTTTAAAAATTGAATTGTGAACTTAACTGTAAGAATCTTAAACCGGATGATTTGTTAACGGCTAAGTTGATTTCAACAATTATTTTTACCGTTAGGGATACGTATGGTAGTATTAAGGCGAGTGTCAGGACGCTAATGGGGATACATACCCCTTCCTCGTGGAGGTGAGGCTCCACCAAGGTTCTACTTTGAGTCCGTTCCTTTTTACGATTGTCCTGGATGAGTTGTCGAAGTCGATTTAAGAGGCTATATCGTGGTGTATGTTTTTCGTAGATGATATTGTGTTGGTATCAGAAAAGACGCAGGAACTGAATGTGCGACTAGAGGAGTAGCGAGCAGCCTTAGAGTGCAAAAGCTTAAGCATCAGTCGTTCTAAACCTTAGTATCTCTTTGTAATTTCAGCGAGGCCAAGCGGTAGTGCAAACAACCAAGTTTAAGTATTTAGGCATATTCGTCGAGAGTGACATGGACATTGATTGCGATATAGCCCATCTCTTTCAGGCAGAGTGGTGCAAGTGGAAAGCAGCCACAATCGTTTTCTTGCGACAAAAGGATTCCAGAGAAATTCTATAGGGTGGTAGTGCGACCAGTTATGCTATACCGAACCGATTGCTGGTCAATCAAGAAGGCTCAAGTGCAAAAGTTGGAGACATCTGAGATGAGGATGCTAAGGTGGATGTGTGGGCACACAAGGTTATACATGATACGAAGTAAGGTTTTTAGGGATATATTAGGGGTAGCACGTACTCGGAATGTGAGATTGAGATGGTTTCGCCATATACGGATGAGACAGATGACGGCACCAGTAAGGAGTGTGGAGACACTCAATGTGGAAGGGAAACAGAGTAGAGGCAGACCAAAACTGACTTAGGATGAGAAGATTAGACAGGATTTGATAGACTTGCACCTCTCTTGTAAGACCCCGACCCAGGCATCCTACAGTTGGTTCTCATAACAGTCTATTCTCTTTAAAATACATTTATTATTACTCAAATCACAACATAAGTCTTACTAAAAAAATTAATTATTATCGTTATCAAACTTACCTCACGAATGCCTTCACACAGGATCCGAGTAACACCGCTCCCAAGCCAAGGTACGTAAATCACAAAGCTCATCTACAAAACGATCTAACGTACACACAAAGTCAGCTATGCTGAGTGAGTTCTAATAGTTTAATTTAATTAAAAGTCATCTCATCATAAGAGTTGTTTATCTTTACTCGGGAACTTTTGGTCCTTAGAAAATAGTTTTATACTTAGTTATCTTATGGATCACCCTTGTTATCCCATGATACCTCAAAAGGTTCATCTCCTAAGATTCGTACCACAACTTTAATCCAGTAAGTTCCATCGACATTACTCGAACTTACAACCCTAGTAACTCATAACCTATAACCCATATTAACTCAAAAACCCAATTAACCCCACTAACCCCTAGACATTAACTTACTCAGCCTTGACCAAGGCTTTCGCAATCAACAGACACAACAGTTGTAAACACCACCTTAAAATCCCGGCACCACGGCCGCTGTAACTCTACATATCACAATAAGGTCATTCACACTTCACATTAATATCAACACATTAGTATCATCTATATACCACTTTAATATCATCCCATGCACAACAATAAAACTCGACACATGCAAGCAAATGTAACCAAATATAATAAGCATGCAAACACATACCTCATCAATGCACCCTCGTCAGGGCATTAACCCACCCCGAGCTCATCATTAACCTGTTAAATAAATGTCACTATTGGTGACCTCCATAAGGACCTCGTCCTTCACAATCCCTTATGTCGTGTCATAATGATGACGATGCAAACACAATACCCGTCGTGCCACGAGGACAACGACACCAAACATACAACGCAAATATAAACATATAATATCATACTACACTTATATGATTTGTTAACCACACCTATACCTCACACATAGCATTAAGACAATATTTATCGCACATGAAATCGTAAGAATTTAACTTAAAGCCCGACTCTCCCTGTCCAACCCTCAACACCTCATACATTATTAACTTGTATCTTTAGCTCACGTTTGCCTAAGAACACACCATTGACCATATGACTCCTTAGTACTCATCTTATATCAAAACCCATCGGGCTATAACCCAAAACCAATGTTTTTAAACTCGGACCGGACCGGCCGGTCGGATCGGGAACCGTGACCTCCACCGGTCCGGTTACATGCTCTGAGACCGTTTGCTGGTTGAACTAGGCGGTTCAAGCGATTCATCAGTCGAACCGCGAACCGATGGTTGAACCGGGTAGTTTAATTTTTTTTTACTATTTTTTTTATCTTTTTTATCCTATAGTCCTCCTACTTACTTCTATTTACAATTTTAACTCAATTTGGCTCTTTCCTTTTAACTTATACGCTGCCACAGGTCCTCCAAAAAACCTAATCAAAATTAAAATTGAAGATTCAAAAGAATTAAAATTCCTACAGACCTACAACCCTCCTCCTTGACTCAAAATTGTTTAAATGGTTGTATATGTAGTATTTGGAATTTTTAATATTTTTCTATATATTTTTATGAATATTTATATTATTTATTGCGTCATCCGGTTCTTGAATCCGGTTCGACAAGTGAACCTCTAAGACGTCCGGTTCGTTGTCCGGTCCGGTTCTGAAAACATTGCCCAAAACTCTTAACACGATTAAATATATTAACACCTCCTGAAAGTATGGAAGATATCCCCAAAATAGTAAAACCTTTAAAAGTAGGGGATTAGAAACTCAGTGATATTAGGATCATGTTCTTGCAACGCAACGGTCTTCTCGTACGAAACCCGAACCTGACAACGTATGATCACATGGTCAGAATATGTCCTAAGCATGCGTCAGTTTCGTAAAAATATAAATGATCCCGTCATTCGTCTCGACCGTTTGCCCCCCCTCGTCTATGCTGAAAACCCTAGTCCACGTGCTCTTCTCAAACATGGTTACCATTGACTCGCTAGGACTCGCATGCATGCATGCTCACGTACCAAACGAAGTCATAGCCGTGTAGGTCACACAGACTCGAACCGATTTTTCCATGCACGTCCAAATCTCCACATGCAAACCCCATGACCACAAAACCTTAAACGGTGCAACCCGTCCCCATGTTCTTCCCCGTTCACCACCATGAACCACCACTCTCGTGACTCACTACCACGCGTTATCACGGGTTCCCCGTCCCCTTCGCGCACCGCCATCACCTTCCGCGTCTAGCCGAAATTGTAATCGGCCATGCACCATCACCACGCACCAAGTCTTCTTCTTTGTGCCAAGCTCTAATCGGTTCCATCTACCAACACCACATCGGGAACCTCACCATCAACATCCACCGCCGCTTGCCGCCGTCGTACTATCCTCGCCACCATTGACCGCTGTCGGCTCCTCGCGGCACCGCCACAGCCGTTGCCGGCTCCTCGTCGACCATTGCTACATCGTGATCCCACCGGCGAACCGTTAAGCGTCGCCGAGTCAGCCACTATCATAGTTGCTGGCGCACCCCGTCACAACCACCGTTGCCCTCACCACTGCTCATCGCTGCCACTAACTTCATCCCAGCCGTCACTCCCGGCAAACCACCCCAAAACCCTAGTCGGACCTCCATGCAAATGCACGTGAATAGCGTAAATCAATGAAATGAGATTACCTTGGTTAATTGCGAAGCTCCACACTCGAAACCGTTCGGAAACCACCGCTGTCTGCCTCTCCTCTTTTCGGCGTCTCCCCTTCTCCGCTTCCTGCTGCCGTCACACCCTCCTAGAGCCGATATGGCTCTAGGGTTTGAGTTTAACTTGTTTTTAAACCTTTAGGGTTTACGCTCAAGTCCCCGAGTTTCCTCTTTGTGCGCTTTCGATCCCTACCATTCTCATTGTGGCTACCCGGGTCCTTCTAATTCCATGTATAGGGTTTTTCATGAAAACTCTCATCAACTGTCTCATTTACAAGAGACTTTGGTCACCCGTTTAGCCCGAATAATAAATACGTAGATTTCGGGATGTTACAAATCTACCCTCCTTAAAAGAGGATTAGTCCTCGAATCCTACGTCAGCATAACCCGACACAATCAACTTTCCCTTTTTTTCTCGTACATCAAAAGCCCTTAGGTACCATCCGTTCCCTTTTCATATACATATCATCCTACTCATTACTTTTCAACACCGCCAAAGCCCTCTCTATTTTCCGTTCTTTACTTTGGGACTTGTAGGTCTCTCCTAAACATCCCTTCATCCCTTGATTCCCCAACATGTACGCTTACGGCACATCGTCATCAATTACCCGCTCACTCATCCCACCTTCCTATTCCGGTCACACATGACGTCGCTCGTTTTAATAGCCCCGGTGACCTCGTCATTCCGATGGTCATTTCTAAGTAAGGTTACTTGCTTTCATAATTAGGATCATTCATCGTCCTTCTTATCTCGCACTCTAATCGCCATCAAACGATGATTCCTTAAAAACTCAGGCACCCTTGCCTTGCTTACCGATGTGGTACATATCTCATTCTCATATGACCCCCAAGAACCTGTGTAAAGCTTTACTGATCTCTTCTAGCGTCTCCCCACTACAATACCTTTTTACTACATTACCTTGCGCTCATTGCGTCTTATAGGTGAACATTCGCCGCTCATTATTAGTGTCTCGATTGCCGTCTTCTGATGATCTTGAATTTGTGCGCCACTATCGTGTTGGTTCTAAAATTCCAACGTTATCCCCCCATGCTCCGCAGGAGCTTACCCTTTAAAAATTAGTCATATGCGTGCTAGTGTAGTCATTTCCCTTTCGGTGACTCATGTGCAATCCTGCACCTACCCTTCCTTACCCCACTTTCCTCTTTGTTGCTCTATCTCTTCCACGCGATCACTGACCACGACTCATTTATCAAGTGCGAACATGAAGTTCGTCTTATTACAAGCCTCAGCCCCTTGTCTCGTTCAGAGAAAATATTTCCACTCCTTTTGTATCTTCCCTCGCTCGAATTCTCTATATGGAACGTATTCCATTGAGACCCCTCGTCACCTCATTTACCTTGTGCTGGAACCTTTAGCGTCGTCATCTCGATCACATCATAACTATCTCCGGTCAAGCATCCATGGAACGCTTACATCATCAACTCTCATAGCTCCACCCATTGGCTTTGTGCTCCGAGTTCCCGAGATATAAACATAGGCATATCATTTGAGCACCTCACCAATCGTCTGGAAAGACGTCAAAACTCCTCGCATCACCTCGATGTATTAGCATCAAGAAGACGTCAAGATGGAAATATTATGCTTCATCATCCCTACCACTCGTCCTATGCACGACTAAGCGTGTACTACCAGGACACATAACGTCAGGTCATAATAACAAAACCTATCATGTTCAAAGTATATATAGGTATAGCATCTCAACTCTAACTCGCACCAAGTGAACACATAACTACCTAGACCTGAGTAATTCTACATGCATACAATGAGACCACGTCATTTATAGACACACACACACCTGAATTCTATCTTCTATTCACTCCAAAGGGTCGTACCAATGGTTCAGAACAACACATTATTCAGCCTAGATGCAAGACATCACCCTAATCATTTACACACATAATATATACATATAAACCATGATTCCCCACAGGACCTCGTCCTGCACATTCACGCAAAGTGCAATACACCCATTGCGCTCCAAACATCACCTGATTATTAGCACGTAGGTGAGACTATCTTATGATTGTAGAAACGGAAAATTTTAAAACTAATGTCTATACAAGTCTACTCATACAGCCTAACTAACCATACCCTAGCACCCCAACAAAAATTACATTTAATATGAACTCACGTTGTTCCAAAGTAGTCACCTAATCACACAATACCGCACTAAGTTTAACACTATACCCACAATAGTACACTATCACAAGCACAACTATCATTAATCATACCCATGTTATCCCGCGGTACAACTCGCAATCAATGTTAACATGGAATAGTCAATATTTGCAATAGGCATCCCACCACGTAAACGACTAATCAATCAAAGTGTCAAATCACCTCGAAATCTCTCATGACAACTACCACACAAACTACTCATCAAGCAATCAAGCATCCCAAACATTGCCCGCCAAATCACTTCTTGACCACGTCAGGTGCATCTGGCGTGTCCTCCTCTGGTTCTTCCTGAAACAAAGCTCTCTTAACCAACGCAAGTGGTCGATCTCTCAACTATGCAGGTCCACCTCCTGGAGGAAAATCATGTACAATTGACACTTCTCTCCTTTTCCATCCCGTCTTTCTAATCATAGATCCACGCGGTATGTCGCCGGCCGAAGCTCTAGTCACACTTGGTACGAGAAGCGCGAACACTACTCCCATCTCACCAGCAGTTTCACCCGCAACAGTCGTCGTCTTGACTGGTCGTTCTGCATTCCCCCTAGAAAGAGCATCATGCCTGAACGATCTCGTATGCTTCGTCTTAACCACCTAATCCTACTCAAGATAGAATGTTGGAGCGATTACTATTTGCACAAATTCAGAATATAAGAGTAATCATATACTGCCAAATCACGGTGATCAAATGCAATTTGGTGGTCCACATTACTGCTCGGATTCTAAATTTTTCCCATCATACTCACACAAACTTTCTACCTTTCACACACAACAGATGCACATGCATCCCACACAATTGACATAGAACCACACAATAATCTGGCAAATCAGCATAATAATCACAATTTCACAACACTCATGGTTACACACAATTCAACTAACCATGCTAACACACCAAACTATTTAACATAACGCAATTAATGCTACTCCACGTTACTTAACTCATACATAATGTCACTTAATCTTACTACACAACTCCACGTAGTGTTACACTACACAATTAACACTCTAACAATAAATTCATAACTCAACAGACGTACCTCTTGGCTCGCGGTTACTCGTGGTGGCATTCGTTTAACCCTCGTCCCATTTTCAGTTTAAGTTGAGGTATTTTATTTTATAAAAACACCTATTTTCTCTTAAACCACAGCTCTGATACCAGCTTGTAAGACCCCGACCCGGACATCCTACAGTTGGTTCTCATAACGGGTTATTCTCTTTAAAATACATTTATTATTACTCAAATTACAGCAGAAGTCTTACTAAAAACATTAATTATTATCGTTATCAAACTTACCTCACGAATGCCTGCACACCGGATCCGAGTAACGCCACTCCCAAGCCAAGATACGTAAATCACCAAGCTCATCTACAAAATGATCTAACGTACACACAAAGTCAGCTACGCTGAGTGAGTTCTAATAGTTTAATTTAATTAAAAGTCATCTCGTCATAAGAGTTGTTTATCTTTACTCGGGACCTTTTGGTCCTTAGAAAATAGTTTTATACTTAGTTATCTTATGGATCACCCCCGTTATTCCATGATACCTCAAAAGGTTCACCTCCCAAGACTCGTACCACAACTTTAATCCAGTAAGTTCCATCGAAATGACTCGAACTTACAACCCTAGTAACTCATAACCTACAACCCATATTAACTTAAAAACCCAATTAACCCCACTCACCCCTAGACATTGACTTACTCAGCCTTGACCAAGGCTTTCGTAACAGTTGTAAACACCGCCTTAAAATCCCGGCACCATGACCGCTCTAACTCTACATATCACAATAAGGTCATTCACACTTCACATTAATATCAACACATTAGTATCATCTATATAGCACTTTAATATCATCCCATGCACAACAATAAAACTTGACACATGCATGCAAATGTAACCAAATATATTAAGCATGCAAACACATACCTCATCAATGCACCCTCGTCAGGGCATTAACCCACCCCGAGCTCATCATTAACCTGTTAAATAAATGTCACTATCGGTGACCTCTCGAAGGACCTCATCTTTCACAATCCCGTCTGTCGTGTCATAATGATGACGATGCAAACACAATACCCGTCGTGCCACGAGGACAACGACACCAAACATACAATGCAAATATAAACATATAATATCATACTACACTTATATGACTTGTTAACCACACCTATACCTCACACATAGCATTAGGACAATATTTATCCCACATGAAATCATAAGCATTTAACTTAAAGCCCGACTCTCCCTGTCCAACCCGCAACACGTTATACATTCTTAACTCATATCTTTAGGTCACGTTTGCCTAAGAACACACCATTGACCCTATGACTCCTTAGTACTCATTTTATATCAAAACCTATCAGGCTATAACCCAAAACCCTTAACACGATTAAATATATTAACACCTCCTGAAAGTATGTACGATAGCCCCAAAATAGTAAAACCTTTAAAAGTAGGGGATTAGAAACTCACTGATATTAGGATCCTGTTCTTGCACCGCAACGGTCTTCTCGTGCGAAACCCGAACCTGTCAACGTATGATCATATTGTCAGAATATGTCCTAAGTATGCATCGGTTTTGTAAAAATATAAATGATCCCGTCATTCGTCTCGACTGTTTGCCCCCCCTCGTCTATGCTGAAAACCCTAGTCCACGTGCTCCACTCGAACATGGTTACCCTTGACTCGCTAGGACTCGCTTGCATGTATGCTCACGTACCAAACGAAGTCATAGCCGTGTAGGTCATGCAGACTCAAACCGAGTTTTCCATGCACGTCCAAATCTCCACATGCAAACCCCATGATCACAAAACCTTAAACGGTGTAACCCGTCCCCATGTTCTTCCTCGTTCACCACTATGAACCACCACTCTCGTGACTCACTACCACGCGTTATCACGGGTTCCCCGTTCCCTTCGTGCACCTCCATCACCTTCCGCGTCTAGCCGGAATTGTAATCGACCATGAACCATCACCACGCACCAAGTCTTCTTCTTTGTGCCAAGCTCTAATCGGTTCCATATACCAACACCACGTCGGGAACCTCACCTTCGGAATCCACCGCCGCTTGACGCCGCCGTACTATCCTCGCCACCATCAACCGCTGTCGACTCCTCGTGGCACCGCCACAGCCGCTGCCGGCTCCTCGTCAACCATTGCTACGTTGTGGTTCCACCATCGAACCGTTAAGCGTAGCCGATTCAGCCACCATCATAGCTGCTGGCGCACCCCGTCACAACCACCGTCGCCCTCACCATTACTCGTCGCTGCCACTAACTTCATCCCAGCCGTCGCTCCCGGCAATCCACCCCGAAACCCTAGTCGGACCTCCATGCAAGTGCACATGAACATTGTAAATGAATAAAACGAGATTACCTTGGTTAATTGTGAAGCTCCACACTCGAAACCGTTCGGAAACCACCGATGTCTGCCTCTCCTCTTTCCGGCGTCTCCCCTTCTCCGCTTCCTGCTGCCGTCACACCCTCCTAGAGCCGATATGGCTCTAGGGTTTGAGTTTAACTTGTTTTTAAACCTTTAGGGTTTACGCTCATGTCCCCGAGTTTCCTCTTTTTGCGCTTTCGATCCCTACCATTCTCATTGTGGCTACCCGGGTCCTTCTAATTCCATGTATAGGGTTTTTAAACCTTTAGGGTTTACGCTTAAGTCCCCAAGTTTCCTTTTTGTGCGCTTTCGATCCCTACCATTCTCATTGTGGCTACCCGGGTCCTTCTAATTCCATGTATAGGGTTTTTCGTGAAAACTCTCGTCAACTGTCTCATTTACAAGAGACTTTTGTCACCCGTTTAGCCCGAATAATAAATACGTAGATTTCAGGATGTTACATCTCTGAGGACATGAAAAGGAGTTCGTGGAGATCTAGAATGAATGTTGGAGATTTCTAGGGGTGTGTATAGGCTTGGCCTTTGGTTAGGATTCCTGGCTTCTCTAATAGTTCACTTAGGCTACCTTTAGGTTGCCTTTAGTCGTAAGTGTTGATGCTAGCTTCGTTCTTAATTTCACCTTAGTTGTGGGGGCCCATAGTCTTACGATGTCTTTGGTCTTATGTACATTAGCCTTAGGGCTTGTATGTCGTAGTAGTCTTTCTATATGGCTATAACCGGTTTTGTGTGCCTTATTGTGCCTGTACCTGATATGGATATTTGTTTCTTGTTCCATGTAATTCTCTTGTATTTTATGTATGCTTCCTATTAGATTTAGAAACTATTGTGTCTGCTCTTCTTTCACTCTACTTACACTACAAACTTATATGTCTTGTCCTTATATATGCTTTTCACACCGAATATTTGTTTCTTGTTTATTGCTTGAATGTTTTGTATATTTTCGGAGTTTTGGGTCTCTCTGGGATGCAGTCTGTCTACCCCTATGGGATAGAGGTAAGGTTTGTCATCATTCCACCTTCCCAGACCCTACTCTTTAAGTGAGATTCTGCTAAGTATGTTTTGTTTTATTTATTAATTATTACCATTCCTACGTATTTGTTTTGATTTATGTTTCATCATTATTAAAAAGTTAATTTAGGTTAGGGTAGGGTGGGGTGGGGGGTTCAACGGTAAAGCCATTTGCAGTTAAAGTGGTGAAACTCTTCTTGAGGTCGAGAGTCTGAGCTCCGACATAGACGGATGTAAATTATTAGGAAAAAAAATTAAAGAGTTAATTTAGTAAAATATCAAGCTCCGTAGATGAATTAGTGTAAATTATTAGTAAAATAAAAAAGAAAACTAATGCATGATTTTTAATTTATATTTTATGTCTTAATAATTAGGGGTGTTCAAAGTCGGATATCCGAAAATTCGGATATCCGAAAGTTCGGATATCCGAATTTCGGATATCCGAAATTTTCGGATAGTGGATTTCACTATCCGAATCCGAAATTTCGGATATCCGAATTTCAGATATCCGAAAATTCGGATACGGATTCGGATAGTGAAACGGATATCCGAAAATATAAAAATATATATATATATATATATATATATATAAATAATATTTTTAAATTAATAAAACAATTAAAAACCTTAAAAAACATTAGAAAATATACATATAAAAATATATAAATATAATATATCGGGTTTTGATTCAAATTTTCTTAATTTTAAATAATAAAAACAATTAAAAAAAATATATAAATATAATATTTCGGATATTCGGATATCCGAACTATCCGAAATATCCGAAAATCACTATCCGAATCCGAATCTGAATCCGAAAATTCGGATATCCGAAATTTCGGATATCCATTCGGATTCGAATTTTCGGATAATTCGGGTTCGGTTTCGGATTCGGATTATTTTGAACACCCCTATTAATAATGCATTGATCCTTGATATTTTGGTTGTCTTTGAAAATAAGGCCTGACTAGAATAAATGCTGTATGAGAAATTATGGGTTTTTTAAGTAAAATAAACAAAGTTAATAATGACAGTTTCTATTCCCTTTACTAACAGAAAACTTTAGAGTGAATAACTGAATAACTGCTCTCACAGTGAGCAAGTGATGATTCTTGGAGAAGTTTCTTGTCAAATTACTTGTTTAAAAAATAATTTATATAGTAAACATATTTCATCTATCTATATTATTTATTTAAAAAATAATAATTTATATAGTAAACATTTTTTTTATCGTTAAAAATCGGGTTTTAATGACTGTTTTGTGTAAATGAGTCTCGTATTTATTGGTTTGGGAGAAGGCATCCTTATGATTTTTTTAATTTGAAGGTCATGAGTTTGAGTCTCACTTAGTACAATATGTTCAGATGGCCCAAGAGTTTTACCACAGTGTGTTTTCTAGTGGTGGACGAGCCGGGTCACCAGCGTTGTCTGCGTTCGCGAGCGTAGGTGACCTTTCGCCAATGGGTTTACCCGGGTGGCCGGGCTAATAGTATTCGTTGGTCGTTAAAAAAATGAGTATTTTTTAGGTAAATCTAGATGATAAAAAAAATGAATAAATATTTAAATAAAATATATTCACTAGTATTTATTCATATACTAGCTTAGAACCCGTGTAATACACACATGGTGAAAAATATCAATATATAAAATTGTTAAATTTTTATGTATATATTTTACAGGTATAAAAATGTATTACATATACTAAAGATAGAAAACAAAATTCAAAATATGTAAAAATGAATATATAATTGGGTTTCGAAAATACGTTAATTACTATTTAATATAATATGACTTTCATTTACTATTTGATTGAAAATAAAAGTTACTTAATTATATTTTAAAGTTTCTTATATTAAGGGATAATTTAAAATAAATATGTTTTATTAATATAATTATAGTTTTTTAAAGATTATATTATTATTAAAAGATAGAAGTATATTTAGTAAAAGAGAGAGACGTGAAAAAAATGATGAGAATGAATATAGAGGCGACACGTGACATGGAAAAATCTTTATTTATTATATAGTATTAGATTAGATTTTAAAGTTTTTTATATTAAGGGATGATTAAAAATAAATATGTTTTATTAAAATAATTATTATTTTATTTAAAAATATATTATTATTAAAAGATAGAAGTGTATTTAATAACAGAGAGATGCGAGAAAAAAATGATAAGAATGAATATTAAGGCGACACGTGAAATGAAAAAAAACTTTTATTTATTATATAGTATAGATATAGATTAGAACCTTTAGTCCTGAATTCTTAAATCAAAATATCGATATTAAATAAAATATTAGAATCGAGTTATTATACGTAAATAAAAATAATGTTCAATTAAAACGAAATAATAAAATAAATACTAATATCAACTTGAGTTATTAAACGATAAAATATGAAGTATTATATGTAAAAGTTAGTTAAACTATTACATATTTAAATTTCTTTTACAATATTAAATACAGAAAAATTGTAAATACTAATTGAAAATTAAAACATGTTACACTAAAAAATTAAATTGATGTAGAGTTATAGAATAAGGTAAAATAAAATAGTAATAATTGATCTAGACTTTCAAACTTTCCATAATACCCATGTTAAACACTTTTATACGATATATTGGCTATGTCCTACAAACATACGCTCTAAACCAGGCATATGGACACAATTGACAATCCTGTAGTTATTCGACTATGTGCCATAACATTTGGGCATAGTCCCACAAACATTTGACCATGAGCCATGACAAGTCCTTTAACATGATTCCAGTTTAGCTACTCGCCTAGTTCCATTTGCAGGTTAACTAAAGAACAAAACAAAAATAAATTAGAAATAGAAATATCTCACGAACAATTTTGAATAAATAGATCCTAAAAGGACAGAGATTGTTTTAGAGACGAATTCAGTCGTAACTCCTTGTTTTGTACTATATGTTATTTGAGCTAAAGTATTGTGTTTGTGTTCTAACTAGACAACTCATCATAACATACATATCAGATCATAGTAATCAAGAATAGTTAGTTATGGAATTTCGAATTAAAAGCAGCTGGATTAAGTTATGTGAGTCTAGGATAACGTAACTAAGACTACATCATACAAGATCAGGGTATTTGGTAAGATACTATGCTTAAGTTTGATCTCATGTCATGCTCCCATTGTTTAGCCCTTTTGAGTTTAACCTAATCCCTCCGTTGTACAAGGGAGGGAAATCTAACGAGGAAGCTCTATCCTATTATTCCAGGCACTCCCTATCTCGACACTTCATTCACCCTCATGTTTTCATTCTTTAGTTTATCATAACATACTTTGCACATATACCCATACATGCTACACATAAAGATATAAAAAATACTGATTTAGCTGTCAAATGGTGGCCCTTAAGGCTCTTAACTCATAATCCATTTTAAGCGGTTCTTTTATGTTCGTCGCATAAATTAAGCCCGAAACAACAAGGGACCGACCCAACTTGATCATCAAGACCTACCTTCCTATGCATCAACATTCAACAATACACATGGAGAAAAGTCAAGGGGAGGCTAAGTTGATTTGAATGGGACCATGTTTCATTAAATAGGAGGACCGTTTGGCAAAACCCTCCGCAATGAAGTTATCAACTTGACATGACATAACACCAATTGGTCAAAAGGAGCACATTATTCTCCACCAATGTCATGAGAATACTTTTCTACAAGGGCATTATATTTTTTTAAAAATGTTAACAAGTTAAAAAAAATATACATAAATTATTCAAAATGCATGTGACAATTATTTATTTTGTTCAATAAACCTCAGGATAATATTTTTTTTTAACTACCATCGCTTTTGCAGTAGATACATTGATTCACACACATATATATGAGGAAGTCCTGCTTAGCACCATGCCCTCAGCAATTACTATATGTAACAATGTAGACAAAATTAAGGTGGCTGTGATGGTGGTGGCGGCGGCTTTATCTGGTAATAGTATTGAGATGAGCTTGTGGCGGCTGTGAGCGGAGAATAATGGCAGTTGAGAGGTGCCATTGAGATGGTATCTCTTGAGTGGTGGCTGCCGGAGCTGAGAATCCTGATGATGCTGCTGCTGGAATGTGGTGGTGGCCGTGCAGTTTCCAACCCCAGTAGGGCGGTCCTTGTGACGTCCCTGCCATGGCCTTGCTAATTGTTGCCCTTTCCTAAAAAAATCACTCGGGTTAGCAAAGAAAAAATGGCTGGGTTGGGCTACGGGTCAAAGCGGATTCAGGCCCATATGAGTAAATACACCTCGGGCCAGATCCGTTTGTTGCTAATTTTTTTTATCTAACCTGTCAGAGATAAAATTGTAACCCGGATTGACCCATTTATAAGTAAATGGGTCAAAATGTATGTGGTATCGAGTCAACACAAGTGAATTATATTAACTTATTAATGAATTTACCTTTTCTAATTTTTTTTTAAATCTTACCCGTTAGAGATAAAATTGTAACCTGAATGAACCCATTCATAAGTAAATGGGTTAAAATATTTGTCGTAACGAGTCAACGCGAGTAAAATTATATTAACCTATTAATGAATTTAACTTTGCTAATTTTTTTTAATCTTACCTGTTGGAGATAAAAACGTAGCCCGAATTGACTCATTCATAAATAAACGGGTCAAAATGTAATGTCTGTAACGGGTCAGCGCGAGTAAATTATATTAACTTATCAATAAATTTACGTCATAGTTGTTAACCAAGGTAGGGTATGAATGTCTCCATAATGGAGGGTATACAGAAGTTATAGGCAGTCCTTTAAGAGCTGGAACAGGGTTCTCTAACTGCTATAATAAATAACATAACATATAGCGTAAAATTACCAAAATACCCTCAATCTGCGTGATTAAACTACAAGTCTTGTGCTCTTAACTTTTACTCATTACCTGTAATCTCGGGGTGTCATGCGTGTAATCCAAACGGGTTTGCTCTAAACTTTCATTTCTACTTGAACCCACTCGACAAGAAGGGGTCGAAATCCCCAAACTTAAATTTAGATCATGGTCGTTTCCTGAATCACACCAAAGAGAAACTTTATAAATTCACGAGTCAACAACAATATATTGCATGAAATAATACATACAATGATTATGGTAGATGGAAATTACCATGATGAATTGCCTCAAAGTTGGCCACTGCTTCTCTTCCGTTACACTCAATTGCAGCCTTGTCATAAGCCCTATTTTTCATCAAAAAGTGAGATTATGTTGGATGATGCGCGACTAAGTTGCAGATTGAGAACTTTGGTTAAAAAAGTTCAGCAGAAAGTGGGCATTGTATTTGTAAATTCATGATCATTAGGACCTTGCAGCATCTGCTTCACTGTCGAATAGCCCAAGATATATATACATGCAATGCAAGCATTGTAATCTCCATGATGAAAACTAGATCGCGGATCATTTTTGATTCGCTTTCTTTCAAATTATCTATTATCTGTGTACCCATATAACCAAACACACTAATTTTACATCAAGTTAACTTAATCTTCAAGGAAAATCCACCAAATGGTCCAATGCAGTCATTAGCTTATACAATACATTCTCAAGAACTTAAATTAGATTAATTGTAACTGGTGGAGTAGTAGATCCTTACTTTTTGCCGAAAAACTGCCCCATCCGAGCTTCCCATTTGCCACATTTGTGCAATGTCACCCCTCGGTATTTTGAGCTCCCCCTAGAAAAACCAGTGCTCTGTCGTCTTAGTATATGCACAAATTCTTCTTTTGAGAAGTTCATCGTCTGCATCAATCAAAACCAAAAACAGATTAAATACAAAGAAACCTATCAAATGTAGCATCCGGCCTCTCATATCAACCAATATTGTTTGCTTTGCCCACATAGAGCGCACAGATTTGTTTTTGGTTGCCTGAATGAAAACTTTCCATGAGGATTGCCCCACTCAAGCACGCTTGACTGTGGAATTTTCCTCTTATCCACAACTAATACGCTCAAAACATGTTGGTGATATTTGAGGCGGGACATTCCTTATCTATTATACAATCCAACTAATACGTCTTTAACAAAGTTCAAACCTGCTTCATAACCTCCTCATAATCACCGAGATCAAAGTTGATATCAGCATCAACACCACGAAACTTAATAGCAGCTCGATCATAAGCTCTGAATATCATCACAAACATATATTCAAATTCTACCAAACAACAAAGAAGAAAGACACAATAAAGATAACAAGAATATAATCAGTTCATCATATACCTAGCTGCAGCATGAGCAGTATCAAATCCCCCTAAATACACAATCCAACACAATAATAATTACTCATAAATTACCAAACAATGGAAAAATAAAAAATCAATTCAATTTCATACATGTTCTTACCTAAATAAACTTGTTTCCCACAATCCCTGCATCAAATTACAAAAGTTCAAATATAAAAACCATCAACAAAAACTATTAGATAAGATATATTAGTCAGAGTTTATTATATTATTTTTTACCATAAATAAAAATACGATTATCTGTATATTTTTTTTTGAACGGCAGATCTATCCTATTCATACTCTTAAATTACACCAAATATTTCACCCCATGCCTGGATTTGAACCCAGGACCTCCCATCTAAGAGGCAAGAACCTATACCAAGTGAGCTAATCCCACATCGGCGATTATCTGTATTATACTCTTATAAATAGTTCAGATGCAAAATCAACAAAATTATCAGATAAATATATTAGTTAAAATTTTATTGTAAATCTTTTTACCATAAATAAGAATATTATTACCTATATTATACTCTTAATTATAAATAGTTCAGATATGAAACTAACAAAAACTATCAGATAAAATATATTAGTTAGGGTTTATTATAAACTTTTTTACCTTAAGTTAAAATATGATTATCAATATTATACTCTTATAAATAGTTCAGATACGAAATCAACAAAAAATATTAGATAAAATATATTAGTTAGGGTTTATTATAAATTTTTTTTACCATAAATAAAACATATGACTATCTATATTACAGTTCAAATACAAAATACTGTAATTCTTTTTACCAGATATGAGACTCCCATCTACCAGTTCTTCTATAGAAGGTAACACCTCTATACTGTGAGCTTTTAGACCTAGGTCCCCTCCTGCTCTTCTTCCCCACCTGATTCGGTTGTACTAACTGCTTCGGTTGTTGTACTTGCAACTCATTTCTGTTAGGGCACAACAACAACGAGTTCGCCGATTCCTCTCCTCGACTCACCGGAAACAGATGCCGAGTCACGAACTCAGTATCTTTGACTTTCAATATGTCAAAATTGAAGCCGGCAGCCGAGCTGGAGTCTTCCTCGTCGCCGGCATTACTGGAAATGAAACCATCCGCATTGACCACGGATGAATTGGAGATGCCGGATTCCTCCATGTCTCGAAACGCTGTCGTTTCGGCTTGGTTAACGAATTTGAGATTAAGATCTAACATCTGCACGGTTGATTGAAATTGAAGTTTAGATAATTTTGGTGAATAGAGACGATGGAGAGAAAATATCTGAGAATGATGGGGAACAGCGTGATTCCATTGGGGAGAGAGAGAGAGTACATGGGGACATGTCAGGCCCATTTTAAGACTAAACATTTGTTAGTGGAAGGAGGTTGATGAATTGAGGACAACAATAATTCAAAAAAGCTATACAAAATAAATAAGTGACTGCTAATGGCTAATGAGAATTGTTATTTGGATATACGTATAATCTTTCATAATTTTTTATGCCTGGCATCCTCATACAACCTGGTTATTCCAACCCTATACGTATCGTATAGGTCAATACGATGCAGTTTAGGGTACGATGTGCCTTCTGCAACTAGTCATCCATCACATCGTTATACGCTACGAGGTTTGACCAAAATCCTATACACATCGTATTGTGTATAGGGCCCAAATTTTGTGTATTTAACCATGCAGAATTCTCATTCGAACGTATCGTTCAAAAACTTTTCAAACAATTTCATCAAAAGATTATAACCATGTCTTGGTGGTGGGATGGTAACTACGGTTTTCAAGTATATTCTAACGAGTCGCTGGAAAACAAGCCGCAAAGTTCTGGCGTTCAAGAGGTGAATCGGGAGGAGGTCTCGTCCGGCGTTTATTCTAATCAATGGGTAAGGCTTCCAAATTAGAACGAGCCACTGAGCAATCCTGAGTTCATATACGGTGAACCGTCTTACCTTACACAACCCACGAACGACTTCGTGTACGGTGAAGTCTCTTACCCGACACAACAAACCGACGGCTTCGTGTACGGTGAAGTCTCTTACCCGACACAACAAACCGACGACTTCGTATACGCGGGTAACAAGCCGCCTACGAGTCCGAAGACGAGGAACAAAACCATCAAAACGTGTCGTATAAAACTGACAAGAATTTTCAGTCTCGTGAACAGTTGGTGGAGTGGGTTGTCCAGAGAGGACGTGAGAATGATTACATCCTTGTCACCCGACGATCGAGGAGAAAAGGCGACGACCCGTCGGAACGTTTATCAAGGTGTGGCTTGTGTGTGACCGTCACGGCGAACGTGCGTCTACTGCCATGGTTAGACGTGCCGGTAGCAAGAAAATAGGTTGTCCCTTTAAATTGGAAAGAGAGTACCAAGA
Organism: Smallanthus sonchifolius; assembly: GCA_023525975.1. Taxonomy (NCBI): domain Eukaryota; kingdom Viridiplantae; phylum Streptophyta; class Magnoliopsida; order Asterales; family Asteraceae; genus Smallanthus; species Smallanthus sonchifolius. The sequence goes on from CM042038.1 coordinate 58,478,525, forward strand.
AAATACTGGTGATTGGAAATTAACGGTGAAGGATGACAGTTATAACCACGATCCTAGTCAACATCTTGAGGCGCACTCGTTTGCCAGGAGACTGTCTCAGTCGGAACAACTTTTGGTGGCGAAGTTGTATTCGCAAAACATGTTGCCACGAAACATTCTGGCAACCATAAGGGAACAAAACACAAAGAGTAGTTGCATTAAAAAGGACATTGATAATGCGATACAAAAGATAAAAAAACGAAACGAGATTCGGTGAAACTCCAATGCAAGTTCTGGAGCACCTGCTTTCTTCTAAAAAATACGTTTACTATACTCGGGAGGATCCTGTCACAAATGTCGTGGAGGATGTATTCTTTGTTCATCCGAAATCGTACGAGATGCGGCGTGCGTTCCCGCACGTGTTGATGATCGACGCGACGTACAAAACAAACATGTATAGACTTCTATTTGTCCAAGTGGTCGGTGTGACCTCCACACACTAGTCGTTTTGCGTCGCTCATGCATTTATATCTAAAGAACGGGAGGAAAACTTCGTATGGGCGCTACTGCAAATCAAAGGAATGTTGCAAAAGTGTATGGAGCCGCGTGTGATAGTAACAGATAGGGACAAAGCTCTTATGAACGCGTGTGATAAAATATTTCCGGACAGTTCCAAGAACCTATGTCGGTGGCACATACACGAGAATATCTCAAAACATTGCAAGCATCGTTTACAGACGAAGACTGGGCAAATTTCAAGTATTCATGGTCGACTTTGTGTGAGTCTCCCATGCCAGATATATATCAGTACAACTTCAACCGACTTTACGAACGACTGTATGCGGCCAAACGAGGAAGCAAGTTTTAAATATTAAATATTTTCAATATTATCTTTTTTATTGAAAAATATGGTAGGGTGAATAGTATTTTTGTCCCATTTTTTATGGTTTATTATTTGTTTTTCTAAAGAAGTATCAAAAGATCACTGGTTGGGATGGTTACTTCCAAATTTTTATATTCAAGTGGCGCAGTATCGAAACTCCATACAAATAAATTGATTTTGTTACTTTCATTTGGCATTTTGATTTTTTTTTTAAATTTTCATTTTCACCACTCATACTATATATAATATATGTTTTAAACCCGTTTACTTTTATACTATTTTTATTTTCATGTAATAACTTTTATTCAGTAAATTTTTTTTAACGGTACGCGTGGCTATCTTTAGTTTTTTTATCAACGTTCCCAAATAATTTTTATTTTGAAAACAAAGTTGTATTCAAAATCGAGTATTTTTTGCGATCGTATGCTATAGCGAGTGCTGTTACCGTTGCGCCACCGTGACCAATATTGGTAAAATCGAAACCGGTATCGGTATTCGCTTTTAAGTTTTCAACGAGTTGAACCGATAACGACCAAACTGCTGCTGCGTGACGCAAGGAAAAAACGACCAAACTCTCGCCGAGAAGCGCGGGTGAAAAAACTAGTTGAATATTTATTAAATTATTTTTTCAGGAGTTATAGATTATATGACCAAAAATTGGTTGGACTCAAATAAAGAAAAGTTTGTATCCGTCTGGTCCAATAGAAACCTCAATTTTGGTTAACATACAACGAACCAAGTCGAGAGCCAGCATTCACACCTAAAGAGCTATCTTAGAAATGCTAACAGCTCACTAGATAGACTTGTTGGGTTTGTTGATAAAATTGTAACAAATCAATATTTTCAATTACAGTTGGGTTTGGAACAAGCCTCATAAGGAAAATGGACAACCACGTAGCTATTGAATTGTTTGATAACCTGCACGGTAAAGTTTCACATAAAGCTCTAAATTTGTTAGAAAACGAGTGGTATAAGTTATCGCATATACAGAAACAAAATACAACGTGTGGTTGCCAACTTTTCAGTAGTTGTGGGTTGACGTGTGCTTGTCTTCTGGCAAATATCGAAGCTACAGGTCAACCTTTTAATACTTATCTTGTTTTTTCTATTTTCAAACTGTTCTGACAATTTCGTTTTAATACAGGTGGCAGAATCCCGCTAGATGCGGTGGACGTCTTCCGGAGGAAACTTGATTTAAAACCATCATTTGTCGATGATGAAAATGTAGACGTGGATAAAGTACTTGGTCAAGTGAGAAACAAAATTATGTCACAACCCGACCAGGTCAAAAAAAGTCTGCTGTCGAGAATCTCAGGGGTGGTCTTTCCGAGCAAAAGTAACAAGAAAGCGCTTGTGGTACAAAAATATATTCGCGGTCGTCCAACTTTGAAAAAGTAACAATAAAGGAAACAAGATTTCGTGAGAAACTGCTCGTTCACAGGATCCCAACAAAGCAAACGTGACCATGCGACACACAGCTCGTACATTGCGTCACAAGACTCTCGATAAGCGAGTTCATTCATTCAACACCGTCGTTCAATGAAGGGTAAAGGAAAGCAACCACAAGATGATAACGCTTATCTTGGGTTTTTATTGATTATGGGGAAAGATGCAGTTAACAATATAAATTGTTTTAAGGATTCGATTCCATCTTTGTTTTATCCGTACATTTCACATATACAAGATGTAAATCCCGACGGTAACTGTGGTTTTCGATCGGTAGCTTTGGGCTTAGGGTTAAATGAAAACAGGTGGCTTTTTATTCGACAACAACTTCTACATGAGATGGACAATAAAGAATAATAGTGGAGAACTGTTTTTGACAGAGTCGCTTTTCAAGAGTATGATAGGCTACGTCGCACGATAGATTGGCAGGATGTGAAAGCTGCACCAGGTAGTCGTTGGATGTGGATGCCATGCACAGGACTCCTAATTTCTCAAAGATTTGGGGTGATTGTTCATCTTTTAAGCATCGTCGGTAATCAAACATTTTTTTCATTGTGGTTTGGTCCTAATGTTCATTCTCAACATCAAATAGTATCGTCAGCTCACGTCAACAATGCTCATTTCATCCACGTCAAGTTAGACGGAGATTTTCTGATTCCCACGCTGAGTGCACTTTGGAATTTGCACCGAAATGATAATGCAGCAGAATGAGAAAATAAATACAGTGATCGTATTGAACGATTTAAGAAAATAATGGCTACTGATAGACCTAGATTTTCACAATACATCACGACTCACGGATGATGTTTATTTAAAATTGTATTTTAATTATTTTTAATTAACTTTATGGTCATTTTAATTAGTTTTTTATTAATTTTGATTTAATTATTTTTAATTCATTATAATTATTTTTAATTAATTTTAAATTAACTTTAATTAATTATAACTAATTTTAATAAAATTTTTAATTAATTATAACTAATTTTAATTAATTATCCTATACGCCACGTATAGGCCAATAAGTGACGTATAGACTTTAAATGGAGGGAATTCTTAACTTTTCAAATTTCAGATATTTAAAGGCGATGTATAGGCCAATACGTGGCATATAGAATACCAAATGTTGGAGGCTATACGCCACGTATTGCCCTATACGTGGCGTATAGCCTTCTGATAAACCCGGATGATGCCTCGTACAGTCCTAAACGATCCAAAACAAACACACACAAACACATACGCGACCTGGCAATAATAGCTCGTTGATTTCGATTGTCGTCTCAAAAAAACTTCGTAAAGGTACGTATCTCAACTCCCGATCAATAATGTTAGGTTTATATTGATTATTAGCGGGTAAAACTGGGTAGATTAGGGCTTTTTAACACTGAAACTTAAGCGCTATACGCCACGTATAGCGCCATACGTGGCGTATAGTTCATCTGAGGAAGGCGATGAAGCCATACGCCCCGTATAGTGCTATACGTTGCGTATGGGACGGCGGTGGACTGGCAGCTTCTCCAAGAGGTCCAGGAGGCGTAGCGGGCGAGGGCCATCATAGGCGAGGACACGCCATGGGATCGTCATTTTGATATTTCATTCACTGAGACCTACCGAGAGGTGGTCATCGAGTTTCTTTCGACGTTCATCTACTCAGAGGCCAGGCTGGAGCCTCTTCCTGGGCACGCGCTAGATGTGGAGCCAGATCAGGTCTTCTTTTGTATTTTTGTCCATCCTTACCGTCTGATCCTCCATCAGTGGGCCGTCGTGACGGGTTTGTACTTCGATCCCGAGACGGTCACGCCACTTTACAACGAGGCAGTTACGGAGGTGGATAAGGAGGATCTCCTTATTTTTTGGGGTTTGATTTTGGATAGTCTTTGGTTGGGTACCAAAGGGAGGGTCTTGGGGATTAGAGACCCTCTGTATAGATATCTGCACCGACTTATTTCGACGTCGATCGCACCGCGTCTAAAAACCCGTGAGTGGTGCACCGATTGAGACCTCTTTTTTCTTTACTGCCTGCTTACAGGTAGGCGGTGCGCCCCATCCACATGCCTGGCTATTAATTTTGCGTCTGCCTATATGAGGCAGAAGCGCGGGCTTTTGTACGGCGGTGCATTCATCACTCAGATCATGCGTGCGCTTACACCATGGCATGCACATGAACCTGAGATGTTACCGCCCATTCCCCCTGTTCGATTAAACCGTCGCACGGCGAGCGGCATGCGCATCATGCACAGATTCCCGAAGGGCCTTCGGTTCGTAGGGCCGTCTATGACCAGGTTTGGGTCCCGGTGCCGTTGCCGCCGATGCCGGGATAGGGGGACTCACTACAGGGTGTGGCGATGGGGACGCGCCGCACGTCGATCCCATCCATGACCAGCCGCCACAGCATCCCCGACATGTACGTCGGTCTGTTACGCTAGACAGGGCCACCCATGCATTGCTTGATGGACTTGTTGCCGATTCGCGGCGACATGATCGTTGAGTCAATCGCATGGATGACCTGATGACGTGGGCGGTTGGCCACCTCGTGGATCTGTCACGAGCCGCCGGCATCGAGCCACCACCACTACCACCGCCACGTCATTATCCGGACGACCCCGTTCAGGATGAGGGCGGAGCGGGTCAGGCTGACGGCGGAGCCGGTCAGGTTTAGTTGTTTTATTTGTATTTAGTTTGTTTCTTTGTTATGTATGTTAAACATTTTGATGTATATATTTAATTTTTTGATGTAATGTATATACTGTTTTGTTTATTTGTTTGGTTTTAATGTTTAATATTTTGTTTGGTTGTAAATGACAAATTATAAATTTAAAAATATAATAAATGTTTAAAAAAAATAAAATTATATAAATTCTAAAATAGATAAAAAATTATAGAAATTAAAAAAGATAACAAACTTATATTTACAAAGTTATATAAATATTTACAAACTTATATAAATTATTTACAAAGTTATTTGCATCGAGCCACCACCACTACGCCCCGTATATGATTCTTAAATCACCAAATCTCCCAACTTTTGAAGCAAAAATATAACCCGTGAGCCATACGCTGCGTATAGACCAATACGCAACGTATGGGACCCAGCCGTGAGATAGGGAATGACATTTGGCATTCTGTTGGCAAATACTCAACCCTATACACCTTGTATTGGCCTATACGAGGGCGTATATGGTGGCGGCGGGGAACTAGCAAAAACCCATAAATAATATCGGGATGAGTATGATATTAGGTTTTTTTGAACGACAACGATGAGAAACTCAAAGAAAGCTAGCGGGGAACTAGCAAAAACCCATTACAAACATAAAAAAAAAGACCAAACAAAGAACACCTAAACCATTACAAGAACCACCGGACGGGGAACTACCAACCCCCCGCACCAACAAAACTAGACAACCCCATACAGCGGGTCGCACACCCAATTTTCCCAATTTGGACCCGGATTATTTCCTCTATTCTTCATCCATTTGAAAGACAAAATCTTGATATCTTCCAACAAATTTTCCACTCTTTTTCTGGAGTTCGAGAAGTTCCACATATTTCTGGCTAATCAAAGAACCCAGATCGTATAGTAAGAGATTAAAATTCTGACCTTTTTGGACTTGCCACAGCCATTGGGGCTGTGAATCGCTTCAGACAGGTCCTTAACCGACCTAATCCCTGCCAAATCAAAATGGAACCACCTGGATATTTGATCCCAAATGCTACTCGCCACCGGACATCGAATGAAAAGGTGGTCTTCGTTTTCAATTTCCGTCCTATAAAGGGAGAAAAGAGGAGACGGAACTGGGGCGCCCCGGGACATAAGCGAGACAGCCACCGAAACGCGGTATTGGAACAAACATCACAAGAAACATCTAACCTCAGGTAAGGCGGGACTACCCGTTGAGTTTAAGCATATGATATTAGGTGATATTGGTTTCATTGTTCTAATTTTTTGTCTGCAATATATTAACATACTAGGTTAAAACCCATGTAGTACATGAATTGAATAAAGACAATTTGTTGTAAACCGGCAGTTTATATATAGATTTATATGTTGGATGTTATTGGTAAAATAGTTATTTTTTTAAAAATATTTTATAAAAAGAATGAAAGAAATGTTGAATTTATAAAAATATTTTATGAACAAACATAATTTTTAAATAAAAAATGTTTTATAAAAACAATTATAGATATCATTACTATTTAACAGGAGAGAGAGGCGGAAACAAAAAAAATTAAAAAAATATTAAATAAATTTGTATAAGAATTAATTACACGGATGGCTACACGGATTTCACTTTTGGCACCTATGAATGGAAAACTACAGGTTCAGCCCAATAGTTTGCACGAAAGTAACAAATTTGGCCTCTAAGTTAGATGGACGTTAACTTTGACCGTTAAATGAGTATAAAATGACAAAAATACCCTTAAATAATAAAAATTAAAAAATTAAAACCTAAACCAAAAATTAAAATTTAAAACTCCTACCCTACCCCACCTTCAACGTCTTCTTCATCTTCATTACCATAGTGGTGCCACTTCTGAGCACCGGCTCTGCCTTCCATAGTGGTGCATCACCACCGCAGTCTAGTCGCGTTGCCCTAGACACCACCAGTCCCTACCCGGAGCCACGCGTCAGACACCATTACTACCCTATACCACCACTACGATCGGCCACCAACACCAAACCTCCCCCTCCCTCGCGGTCGTTCATGGGACATTGTTAAGATGGGAGTAGGAGGAGGGGACCAAGTTAGATGCCCTGAAATCTAAAGCATAAGAGCACGAGGCAACAACTCCAAGATATGAATATACACTGCATCTTCTCTTACTTGTGTACAGTCACCAATGTCTCGATGACCCTCAATCCATCGAATCTAGCTAGGTGCGAGTTTCTCCTTTTCTGAACCTATTTCCCCGCCATTCTCCATCTCAATTCTTGTAAAACAACACCAATCGTTGCATTCATCTTCTCTAGCTACCAATTACAGGCGTAGGGCATCCGGTGAAACCCTCGATTAGGGCGTGATCGTGTGCGACGGAGATGAAGCAGGCACTGTGAGCGTCCCAGTAGTAGTGGCGTCGGAAGACGAGGTTTTCGGTGGAGCAGCGGACGGATACGGGGGCGGATCGACAGCCGTCGCATATCTTGGAGTGGAGGTGTAAATAATTCTTTGTCGGTGGAGCAGCGGACTTTGTTGAACCACCAGTTTCTCATTCCTATGGGCCAAAAGTAAAATCTGAGTAAATCACATGGGCCATCCATGTAATTAATTCTTTGTATAATTAATAGTAGAGAGAGGCGAGAAAAAAAATATTGAGGGTGAACATGAGAGTCACAAGTGTCCTTTCAAAACATTTATTTATTATATAGTATAGATTATATGGGTTTTAAAAATATGATAAATATTATGTTAAAATTGTTAGAAAGTTAAAATTATTAAAATGATGAAATTGTTAAAAGTATACTTGACTATTTGATATTTTCAAGTCGGGTTTATAGGTGAGTTTAAAATTGGGTTCTAGTAATAGGCATCTAAACAAGTAAATGGGTATACGCACGAACCTGATAGGGAATGAGAAGCGGATACTCGATTGTACGTGACCGGGTACAACCCATTGTCATCCTTACGAAATAATTGAATCAATTAAGAAGTTAATGGTTTAGTTATGGTTTTTCATAACGGGTTTTTGTGATTCGTTGTTGTTACATGCATATAAAAAGCTAAACCGAAGTGATTAAAACTCAACTATTATATATTTTTTTAAATAACATATTATATGTCAAAAGGTTTTTTTTATACTTTTGTAAATAATATATGTTAGCGAACTTAGTAGCAAACTTACTAAGTTCGCTTGTTTAGTATAAGTTCGCCCCGCTTCAGTAGTTTGTTAACCTTTGTATATAAATAGCTTCTTTGTAACATTATTGAAGTTATCAATCAAATCATCTCAGTTTTACCCCCAATCTTCCCTTAATCAATGAAGCTTATGCTTTTCTCATTCAAGATGAGAAAGAGAGGGAGCTTCATTCATCGGCTCAGTTTATTCCTTAGAATGCTTCTATGCAGGTAGCAACGAATTATTGTGCTCGGAAAGGTTCTGTTTGTTCTCATTGCAAGAAGCCATGACATGATGCCAGCAAATGTTATCGTTTAATCGGGTTTCCTAAAGATTTCAAATTTACTAGACCCAAAGCTGCTGCTAATGCTGTTTCTGATGCTGGGGTTACTGTTCCTACTTCCGGTGCTCCTAATGCTCTTTCTTCTGAACAGTACAACAATCTATTGCAACTTCTTCATCATAATTCTGGGGTTTAGGGTGGTGTTCCTAATGTTCAACCACTCAACTTTGCAAATTTTGCAGGTATTATTAATTGCAATTCGACTACGGTCGCTACTACTTGGATCATTGATACCGGTGCAAGTAATCATATGTGCTTTGATTTCAATTTACTTTCTGATGTTCAATTGCTTAACTCACCCGTTTATGCTCTTCTTCCAAACGGGCATGTCTTAACTGTTACGCAGGTCGGAACAGTTAATCTTATTTTCTATTTCTAATGTCTTCTTTGTGGCTCAGTTCAAGCACAATCTCTTATCTGTTCCTAAACTTTGTAGGGATACAAAGGGTCTTGTTCAGTTTTCTGAAACTACTTGTTTCTTGCAGGCCCCTTCGCTGAGTAGTCCGTTGGTCCTAGGAGATCTTCTTAATGGCCTTTATCTTTTGAATCCAAATAAACTTTTCTCTGTTACAGTTGATTCTTTTTCTCACTGTAATTCTGTTGTTTCTTTGAAACTTTGGCATACTCATCTTGGTCATTTACATGTGTACAAACTTAAGCAATTGAATGTCTTTACTGGTGTACATGATTGTTCTATTGATGATTGTTCTGTTTGTCCTAAGGCTAGACATCATAAACTGCCTTTTGCATCTAGTAGTATATCCAGTTCTCAAATGTTTGATCTTATTCATATTGATACGTGGGGACCGTATCGATCTACTACATTTGATGGATATAAATATTTTCTCACCATTGTTGATGACTTTACTAGAACTACTTGGACTCATCTTTTGATAACTAAAGGAAATGCCTTTCTTATTCTTCAAGGGTTCATTGAAATGGTTGAGACTCAGTTTAGTATCAAAGTGAAGTGTGCTCGATCTGATAATGCTTTTGAACTTGGTTCGGGTATTCATCATGCCAAGTATTTTAAAAAAAAGGAATTATTCATCAGACTACTTGTCCTGGGGTTCCTCAACAGAATGGGGTGGTGGAACGTAAACATAAGCATATTCTCGAAACTGCTCGTGCTCTTATGTTTCAATCCAAGTTACCAATAACTTTTTGGGGTGAATGCGTTCTCATTGCTACTCATTTGATTAATATTTTCCTCACACGGGTTCTTAAGGGAAAATCTCCTTCTGATATGCTCTTTGGTAAAGCTCTTTCATACACCCACCTTTGCACTTTTGGGTGCTTGTGTTATGCTTCTACTTCTACACCCGGACGAGATAAATTTATGCCTAGAGCTCAAGGTTGTATTTTTATTGGCTATCCCTTGGGAAAGAAAGGTTACAAGCTTTATAATCTTGACACTCGACAAGTTCTTGTTTCTCGGGATGTGACTTTTCTTGAGCATATTTTCCCTTCTTTACACTCTTCGGATCCTTCTTATTTGTTCCCTTCTCTAAATGATATGTTTGAGGAGACAGATCCAACTGCTGTTCCTTCCACTTCTTCGGCTACTCCTGAAGTTGATTCCACTCCTCCTCCTGTTCCTCCTAGTCCACCTCCGGAGCCCAGGAGATCTACTCGTTCTTCTGTCCCTCCTTCTCATCTGCAGGATTATGTTTGTAATTCTGCTTCTTCTGTCGATTCATCTTGTTTTCATACTTTGTCGAGTGCTTGCCAAGCTTCTCATTTTGTTAATCTTGCTGATCTTTCTCCTGATTCCCGGCAGCTCCTTTTAAATCTTGATTCTGTTAAAGAACCTTCTTCTTATTAGGAGGCTGCTAACCATCCTGCTTGGCAAGAGGCTATGACTAAGGAATTTAATGCCTTGGAAAGTAATCAAACTTGGGAGGTTATGCATTTACCTAAAGGTAAAAAGGCCATTAAGTGCAAATGGGTGTATAAAGTCAAGTATAATGCTGATGGTACTGTTGAACGTTGCAAAGCCCGTTTGGTTGTTCGTGGTGATACTCAGAAAGCAGGAATTGATTTTAATGAGACTTTTTCTCATGTCGTTTAGATGACTACTATTCGTAGTCTTATTGTTGTTGCCACTAAACGACAATAGGGTTTATATCAATTGGATGTCAATAATGCCTTTTTACATGGGGATCTTGACGAAGACATATATATGCTTCCTCATCCTGGAATGCCTTTATCCTCTCCTGATCATGTACTTAATCTCAAGAAGTCTCTTTACGGTTTGAAGCAAGCTTCAAGGCAGTGGTATGGAAAGCTTTCTGATGCTCTTAAGACCAAAGGTTATATGCGGTCTCCCAATGATTATTCTTTATTCTCTAAGACGATGGGGGATTTTGTTGTTCATGTCGCTGTCTATGTTGATGACATTCTTCTTACTGGTGATAATGATCAAGAGATATATGCTTTGAAGGCTTTCTTACATTCCACTTTCCAGATCAAGGATCTTGGCACTCTCAACTACTTTCTAGGCATTGAGGTTCTCAAATCTCCCTCTGGTCTTATTATGACTCAACGCAAATTTGTGAAAGATTTGCTGACTGAGTTCCCTACCGACGATGTTTCTTCTATTTCGTCTCCTTTGCCTTTACATTTACAACTCAAGCTCAACGAAGGTCAAGTTCTTGATGATCCTTTGGCCTATCATCCACTTGTTGGTAAACTCAATTATCTCACTCATACTCGGCCTGATCTTGCTTTTGCGGTTCAGTTTCTCAGCTAGTTTATGAGTGATCCGCATGTTCCTCATTGGGATGCTGCATGGCATACTCTTCGGTATGTCAAAGGCACTTGTTCTCAAGGGTTTTTATTTAATGATGATCCTGATATGTCTTTGTCTGCTTATTGTAATTTTGATTAGGCAGCTTGTCCTAATACTCGGTGTTCTGTCAGTGGCTATTTCATTTCTCTTGGGGGCAGTCCTATTTCTTGGAAATCCAAGAAGCAAGCTACTGTTTCTCTTAGTTCTGCTGAAGCTGAATATCGTTCTCTTCGCCATGTCACACAGTAACTTGCTTGGTTGACTCGCTTGTTTGTGGAGTTTCGGCTTGATAATCTTACTCATGTTCCTCTCAAATGTGACATTCAGGCGGCTATTCATATTGCTAAGAATCCAGTTTTTCATGAGCGAACTAAGCATATCAAGTTAGATTGTCATTTTGTCCGTGAGAAGCTTCAAGCCGGTTTGATTCTGCTTTCTCACACACGGACTTCTGATCAACTTGTGGATTTATTCACAAAACGTTTGGCTGGTCAACCGCATTCAGATATCATTTCCAAGTTGGGGTTGTACCTCTAACTTGAGGGGGGGGGGGTGTTAGCGAACTTAGTAGCGAACTTACTAAGTTCGCTTGTTTAGTATAGGGGCGAACTTGTTCAGTAGTTTGTTAGCATTTGTCTATAAATAGCTTCTTTGTAACATTATTCAAGTTATCAATCAAATCATCTCAGTTTTACCCCCAATTATTCTCTCTCATTTTTTCTCTCGTTTATCATTCTCGATTGTTTTAGCGATCTCGTTTATCATCCTCGCTTGTTTTAGCGATCATTCTCGATATCATAACAATATATAAGTTATTTCAACCTCCTTTATAAATTATTACGATTGTTGTTATCTTATTTTCTCTTTAACTGAAATAAGCTTAAATTTACCCAAAACCAAAGAGAAAAACCAACGACTAGTTGTTGGGTTATGAGATACAGACAAATTGGCTACCGACCACAGAAGATACCGAAAGTCAAAGTTTTCTTCCGAGGCATAGTTCATATCGGAGATCAAGTTGATGATGATGGTAGATACGGATATGCATGCCCAGTCAAAGATACCGAAGTCAAGAAAACAAAAATTAAGGGATAGTATCTTTGACTAATTCTTTTTGTTATGTAACACTTTATTATAATTATAGAATATATTGTTATGTTTTGGTTAGTGCTATGATTGTGGAGAATATCTCTCAATCAGTTACGATTAATCTCCTGTATATATAGTAGTCGAAAGACCTGTAATCATAATCAGTTTTCATTGCAATATATGAGTGGTTGATATTATTGATCTGTGTTCTCAATATTTATATTTATGCTATCAATTGTAATCTGTTTAGACTGTTTCCGCCAGTCTCTACATGGTAGAACCATCTTAGTTGATCATGACAAGTGGTATCAGAGCTCTGGATCAAGAACAATAATTTAACAATTAGTGTTCTTATCTCGTGGTTCTAAAACTCATATCAATTCATTTCTTAATTCTCTATTTTGAAAAATGTCAATATGAGAAATGGATTCTAAAACTGGAACCATCAACAAGCCACCAAATTTGCTTGTTAATGACTTCAACATGTGGAAGATCAGGATGGAGGAATTTCTTGGATTTTATAATTTCAATATCTGTGTCTGTTCAAGAAGGACCTCATGTACCTATGACCACTACTGTTGACAACAATGTTTTTCGTGTCCCAAAGGAAGTCTCTAGATACTCTAAGGAAGACAAGAAGGTGATTAAAAGAGACTTCAAAGCAAAGAGTGCTCTAGCTATGGCTATTCCAAATGATATATATCAAGGATTCCTTCATTGAAGAAGTGCCAAAGAACCATGGGAAGCACTTCAAACCAAGTTTGAAAGGGATAGACAAAGTGAAGACCAACATGAGGAAGACCCTCATTCAAGAATATGAGATGTTTGCTCATATTGAGGGGGAGACTATGTCTCAACAGTGTGATAGACTCACAAAGCTTCTCAATGAATTGAGAACCAAAGGTCAAGAATATGACATAGATGAAGTGCTGAAGAAGTTTCTAAGAACTCTTCCCGCACAATGGAGAATGTACACTATCTCCATCTAGAACTCTTATAATCTAAAGAAACTTGATCTGGTAGAGTTGCATGGTATGTTGAAGACTTATGAACTGGATATGAGTCAAGATATCAAGCTGCTGACCAATACCAATATAGGTGCCGGGGTATCTAATCAAGGTACCACATTCTTTACACATTAAGTATCAACTAGTGACTACACCGTCACTTTTCCTACCAACGGTAACTTCACTTCCTCTTACTGTCAAAGCTCTTCTAAACCATCAAGAAATGAAACATTCATGGCCAATGGTCCGGAGTTATTTGATTTTATTAAAGAAGATTTGAAGTACTTTCATCCAAATGATTTGGAAGATATGCATCTAAAATATAAAATGGCTATGATAGCCCAAAAGGCAAAGAAGTTCTACTCTATAACTGGAAGACTATATCCCAACACTACATCAAATGGATGAATTGGTCTTGATAAACGAAAGCTAAGGTGTCACAGTTGTCAAAAGTTGGGACATTTTGTTAGAGAGCGTAGATCAGCAAAAAGGGCTGATGGGAGTCAACTTCAAACGTCAGGAGCTCAGGGAAATGCAAGAAAAGCTCCCGTTAGACAGGAAAACAGTCATACTGCTGCTATTTCCACAACTCAACAACAATGTTTGACAGGAGAAGAATATGACTGAAGTTTCCAATATGAAGAATCCGCTTCAATAAATCATGCCTTTATGGCTCATGTGTCAGAACTTCTTGAACAAGTAAGCAAATCTCTATGTTTAGAAAATTGTATCAAAATGGTGTTAAGTTATATAGATCATAAAAAAAATCTTGTTGAAAAGATTGAAACTTTGAGGATTATAAATCTAAATTTAGAAAAACTGAAAGAGTTTACAAAGAGAAGGTAGAGAACCTTCAAAAGGAATCTCTAGCCTTAAATATGAGAAATACTAATTTTGAAACTCAGATTGATGATCTTTTAAAGGAACTCACTCTTGCAAGGTCCGAGTTTGCTGAAACCAAGGTTCACATAGAAAAAATTGAGGGTGCAAATGCTACCCTCCAAAATCTTTTAGACTGTCAAATCAATGATAAACTCAGGCATGGAATTGGATATAACTTTGTTGAACCGCCAGTAGAGTATACTCCTGTTCCTGAACCTGTAAATGACATAAAGCTTAAATTTTCAAGTGATACTGAGCCAATCGAAGAAGCTCATAATGCTTTTAATCTCTCATCATCTGAGAGTGAACATGAGGCCACCCTACCCAACCCTAAACGACCACACTTAGATTTGAAAACCCAGCACCTCACCACGCTCGTTCATATCTACCACCATCGATCATTGCTACTCCTTCCCTCTGTTGGATATTAGATATCCGATAATCGTTAATATAAACGTTGCTATCGAGGTACGATTCGAAGAGTTGCACTTTGGGCAAAGAACAAATCATAACGTTTAATTGTTAAACATTATCTCATGAAACACAGATTAGGATTCGGTGGATTAAATATTTATAAAAATATTTGTTGGTTACTTCGTATGTAATTGTTTAGAATAATTAATTAACGAAGGTCGGAGTGTTGATTTATATATATATATATATATATATATATAATTAATGGGTTTTATACTTAATGGTTAAATATACCACATGTCCGGGTTTGCGCAAAACAGTTAAATTAATTAAAGTATATAATAAACTATAAGGATTAACAGTAACTAACAGTTAATTACATGGATTTAACTGTTAAATCCCATGGGTGTATTATGTAAGTATGGTAACTATAAATATATCATAATGCTTAAACCCCAAAGCTAATCCTCGCCTCCATCAAGTTTGCGCTAAAGAGAAGGAATCAGAACCCCTCCCATTGCGCCGTCCACCGCCGCCGGCCCACTTGCTACCTCGGTTAGCAGCCTTCGACAACCGTTGCTTGCTGCCGCTACCTTGCCGACCGGACCCCCTCTCACACGTGCTTCTTGCCACGAACCGTGTGACACCTGCGAGCTAAACCGGGAGACGCAAGCCGGGTTTTGAGAGCCGTGTATTCGTGTGACGAATTTGTGTGTTGTTATCTAGCGTGACATTCTTTGTACCAGTGTGTTTCAACCCGGTTATTCGTCAAAGGTATAAAACCTTAACACCCTATGGTTGTGTATTATATTTATTGTTGTCTAAACGCTTTGTAATCAGATCATTGTCGGATAAAGTTCTGAACTTTATTATTGTGTGCTATTGTTTACGCTTCCACCATTGTAAATCTAATTTTATAAAGTATTGTTTTAAATGTTAAAACAGGTGCACGATTCCAGCACCCTCGTCTTCTCCGTCCAACCCCCATCCTCCGCCCTTTTCTGCGGGCCAACATCTCCGCCACCCCACCAGTGACCAACAACAACCTATATGCCCATTTTGTACTAGAAGCTCTTTTGAATTCCTTTTGTTTCTCGGCAATTTCTTGATATCAGGTACCAATTTGACCCCTAAAAACAAAACTCAAGAACAAAACTTAAGAAGTAGGGTGAGATTCGATTGAACAAGATTTTCATCAAGAAATTTGAACTCAAAACAAAATGTAGCACCTTTGGTTCCCTTTTTTATACTATTGACCATTACTGTGCTCACCTTCTTCGGTTTCCTTTTCTAACTCTTTTCCTTTCGTGAATTGCAGTTCTATAAGACTGTTGTTCTTAGACTCAGGACTGAGAATCGTTCCTCTTCTGAATTGAGGCGGGATGCTAGAAATCTGTAGTAATTCAACGAGTAAAAACTATTAAAAATTGCTAGTGTTGCCTGTAGTGTCACTGTAGGTCCTGAGCAGATCTGAGAACACAAATCCACGTTGAAATCCTTCAAACAGTCCGAATCAAGAGTGCGGAATCCCTTGATTCGATATCACTCTTAAATCAGAAAAAATGAGTAGAGACGGGTGCAGTAATCACATACATGAACAACATATAAAAACAGAAGATAAGAACAAATAATTGGAGCATAAAACATATGAATCTTTCATTGATACGAAAATGGAAGCTCCTCACACACTCAACAATTATTACTATTATTAGGATTATCCCACCTTTTACCAATTGGCCATTAATAATCTCAACTGAGAATATTCTTACCACTGGTCTCTACTTTCAAACTATTTTCTTACATTGGACCCCTGTTAAAAAAACTTAACGCCGTTAGGTTTTATATGACGTGGACATCTACAAACCACCTTAAAGTCTAGCCAAGCTAGCAGTGGTCTTGTGGTGGTTTTGAAATTGGCTCTGGTGGTGTTTTAACTAGTCTCGTTTTTTCCGGCAAGTCCAAACAGAGATAACGGTGGTGTTTAACGAGACCAGTTAAACACCACCAGAGCCAATTTCAAAACCTACCACGAGACCACTGCTAGCTTGGCTCGACTTTTCGGCGGTTACAGATGTCCACATCATATAAAACCTAACGACGTTAAGTTTTTTTAACGGGGGGTTCCAATGTAAGAAAACAGTTTGAAAGTAGGGACTGGTGGTAAGAATATTCTCAGTTGGGATTATTATTGACCAATTGGTAAAAAAGTGGGATTATTAAAATTCGATAATCCTTGTTATTATTGTTATTATTATTATTTTTAATATTCTGGGGAGTACTTGGGATGTTCTGCCTGCCCTATAGTTTCTATAGGCTTCTCTTCAATCGAAACAAGGTTAGTTTTGTTAGAGACAGTATCGAAACAAGTAGTTTCGATAGAGAAGTTCTTCAATCGAAACTATCTTGTTTCGATACGCTAGTTTTGATGTTTTCTACTTCAGATTTAGGGCTTCAATAGTTGTTTAAATAGAACATGTTCAGTCGTCACCTAGTTTTGACAGAAAATGTTCAGCTTCCATCTACTTCGATACCTCCAATCCAGGTCTGAAGAATGCTTCAAAAAGCCTTACTTCTTCAGAATTTGACAATAAAAACGTAGAACAGCAGTCACCAACCTGCTACACATCTTCTTCTTCATGTTTAACGTCTCAAAGGTGGGTTTTTCTTTGATTTTGGAACAGATTCGAGGGCAATAAAGAGCCACCATGGCTTTGATACCACTTATAGGTCCTGAGCAGATATGAGAAAACAGATCCGTGTTGAAATTCTTCAAACAGTCTGAATCAAGAGGCGTGATCCCTTGATTCGGTATCACTCTCAAATCAGAAAAAATGAGTAGAGATGGGTGCGAGGATCAGATACACGAACAACATATAAAAACACAAAATAAGAACAGTTAATTGGAGCATAAAACGTATGAATCTTCCATTGATATGAAAATGGAAGCTTCTCACACACTCAACAATTATTTTCACCTAGGGTGAGCTCCCCCTAGGGTGGTGATTCCCTATACAGACACACTCTCTCCTAATGAGGTATTCTAGGTCCTAGCCTTGTTTTCCAAGCACCGCCAAACAGGCCTGAAAAATAGGTATCGAAACAAGTAGTTTCGATATCGTACAAAGTTTTGATTAAAAGCATCAGTATCAATTTTATACCCATCAGTCGCCTAGACTAGTGTCGCCCGTTAGTGACGTTGGTGAACTAGTATCGTTCAAACACTAAGTGTCGCCCGGTGACACCAGGGACAATGTCATTAGAATAGGGTCGTTAGAACTTTCGTTCTAGACTTAGTGTCGTTACTTTTAGTTTTTTTCAGGTGCATGGCGGCTCTGTTAGTGTTGCCAACGGAATGACATGTGTCCCAATCATTGGAAACTTTGTGGTCGACACCACACTTTAGTGTCGCCACACGTCAGAGTCGTCCCACCATGCTTCATCTTCTTTAAGTGGCCGCGACTAGTGGCGCCACTTGAAGATCTTCATTTTCAAACCCGCTTTTCCCCAATATTGTAACTTTTTTTTATCTCCAAATCGTTTGTTTAACCCACACAAGCTTAGATTTGGGCTTTATACCCCATTCCATACGTAAAAACCATGTTTTTTAAAGATCAAAACTCTAGTTTTACCCCAAAACCCATTTAGACTGAAAATAGAGGTTTTAGGTTGGATTCTTACCCCAAAATTCTGGTTCCTTCTTCTGATATTGCTCACAAACACTGGAGAAACGGATTAGAGCAGATCTTGAGCCCACATTAGTCCTACATCGGATTAAAACCTTCAATTGTATTCTTGTTTATTTGGTAAGTTTAACTTCTTTTCAAAATTCCTTATTCATATGGTCACTAGTTTGATTCTTTTGGTATTCAAAGGAGAAGTTTATATTATTTTTCATTTACTTGTTACACCCACATTAGTCCTACATCGGTAAATCCAAGAAAACCCAAGTATTTCACCTCTGTATATATATGAAACTCCCCATCCCACATCGGCTGAATGAAGAAACTCAGCTCCTATCACCTCCCTATAAAAAGGAAACCCAACAACAAAGCATAAACAATAAAAAACGGTTGGACCGGTGAACGGTTTGCCGGATGAACCGGGTTTAATGCAAAATCGACCGGGTCTTAGCGCTAACGGTTCAAACATGTCAACCGGGCCGGAGTTTCAAGCGGTTCCCGGCCGAACCGGCCGGTCCGGTCCGGGTTTGAAAACACTGTACATTATTTTCTTTCGTTAGTCCCATTAAAGGTGTGGGTTTTCAGGGTGTTACAAAATGGATATTATGTTAAAGAGTTAATTACTATTTGCGTCCAGACAAGTTATCAAAAATCTCAGTTTTGAGTTGCTTATGTCCCTCTTTGGTTTCCATTTATTGCCTATTTAGTCCATGGCACTAGCTATATTACATTTTATCATTAGTCGGAGCAATATTCATTTTCTGTGAATTGTTCCTCAAATTCCTTGCAAAAACCATATACTTAATCACTTTGTCTTCTCACTATTCCGTCTACTATAAGTCTATAATTTTCCCTAATAAACCTAATTTCCATTTTCTACAAAGGTGCAAGTTGTTTAAATTTTCATTCATAGGTTTAAAAAAAATTAGGGTCTAAAACCGAGATTTTCGGTATATCATCAAGGGGGAAGCTTAGTGAGGGCCCACCTGGTTTTCCGCTGACAAGTGTTACTTTTGTTCGGCTGAAAATTTTATAGGTATTAAGTTCCGGCTCCCCTGATGGGAAAAAAAATCCCGGCCCAGCCTACGTTTTTCTTCAAGGTTCGCCACTGTATATCACATAGCTGAAAACGATAATTAACTAGATTAGATTTAGGTAAATTTATATGCATCATTAAAAAATGTAATTATAATATGTATACTAAATAAAAAGAAAATTATTGCATTCTCATGTGTTCTGTCACATTTTTTTAAGTTATTAATTAGAAATAAGAAAATATGTTCAGGCTTTATAAAGAAATAAACGTAGACCTGACTTTTTATGGAATGGAAATGTTGACTTTGACTTTTGTGTATTACATAAAAAGACGGTCGTACAATAGACGAACGGACCCGTTGTACTTGTACTCGGTTTCCATCCATGAAACCACCCGATCACAATTCACAACCATTTTCTTTTCCAAAATTAATGGCAAAAAAATGTTAGCGGGACCCACACCTCATAATTATGGATTTTATTTTTCAAACCTTAAAAATAAGAGGAAACAACAAGTATTTTTCCAGTAATTTTAAAAGTTTCATCTTAGATCCTGAATTAAAAATCTATAACATTAGTCAGTTTTGTCTAAAACAGCACGATTAATAGAAAAACTTAATTAATGATCTTAGTATTTTCTGAATTAAATAAAATTAGCCAGTTGTAATTATAGAAATACTAGATCACTTTTATTAAAATAACAATAAAATAACAATGACGATACGCTCGTCATACGTTGGAAATCAACTTAGTAAAATACGGTTTACAAACCCGAACGAAAATAAATATAAAATACAAAATTATATAAATAAATGATATGTCTTTAATAGGTACTCTAACGACCTCCTTCTTGAAGTATACTTGACTCGAGTCTTCAACAACTTGAGTCTTCAACTTTTTTCTTAGCTACAACAAATAACAACCGAAACGCTTTCGGTTTTGGTTGAGGATTCGAGTTCAACACGGCTCACTTAAAACAAATTTCACGCCTCCTCTAAGACGAACGCATCTGTCTCCCAGCGTACAACTACCGAAACATTATGTGTACCACCGTAGATGTCCACACACCAGATATTGTACCGGGTTAACTATAGAAAAATATAAAGTTGGTGATAGTGAATCAAGAACAATTTAGAGAGTGCTGCTCTCTAATTAAGTTCTATGGATCTAGTTCTCTAGTTTTTAACTCTTAATATTTCATGTCTTTTCATCATCTTCCAAAAATCAACAAAATGGTTTCTTTTATGCTCATACTAAAAACTAAATATTTAATATTATATTAAACACAATTAAACTACTTTAATATGACATAACTTCATATTTTAATTTGTATTAAACATGTAGATCCCCGTGTGTCTCGGATCGTTACGAGCGAGTGTGTGGCTAGTCTAACCGGGTGCGGAATGCCCGTGATTAGGTGGAGTATCAATCAACACAAAGTAAACCGACAACAAACACAAGGTAATTTAAAATTCGTCTATTGATAATCACAGCCGGTTACAAGGTTATATAGAGTGCGTACATATCACCAACACAAACCAGCTATATATACTAGACCTGATGCCTGCATACTTAGCAAGTGCGAAGTAATTTGTTCATGCGTACTTAGCAAGTACGCAGACAAATGTTCTTGCGTACTTGCTAAGTACACATGTTATAAAACCTGCGCACTTACTAAGTAACACTTACAAAAGACAAATTCAACAAGTACCTACATACATGTTTACAACTCGATAACCAATACATACAGACACTGAAAAACAAATACAAATACAGAAAGATAGATACAAAAGCATGGACAACATCCAAAGTGTCTGTCACACAAACGTGCTCTAACAAACTCCCCCTTGACAACAGCTCTGGATTGTTTTCGGTCTTCAAACTCCATTAGCTTTAACTTCCCAGCTTCAGCTTGTATTCAAGGAAAAACTTGACTAACTTGTTGTATCTTGATGCTTGAAGCTTCGTCCATTTGTCCGTGTAGATGCAGTACTTGTCATTTAGAACCGTCAGATCTTTCACAGAGAAGTTGATGAAAGTGATTTCATCAAAGGCTCTAATAAGTTCCTTAGGCTCCAAGCTTCAACTTGCAGACCTTATCTTTCCCATAACCACCGCCTCGCCCGTCTTTGGATCCACGTACCAGTACCACATGTTACCAAGGATACCCTGAGATAACTTGCTTAAGGGAATTCTGGTTTCACATAGCACTGGATTGTAGACCAGTTTCCTTAGGCTTCTGTTAGTCACGGGATGTCTCACATTCTTATCCCGGACTATATTGGGCATTTAAGGCTTAAACATCTCGAAGTTCCTAGATTTTCCCTCTCTCTGCAGTGCACCCCACAAACCCTTCGCTACTTCATGACTAGTGTCACCAAGTAGCTCACGATTTGCTAGGTTCACTAGATCGTACTTCGACAAAGAGCTGAATGCCTCACTGGTTGGTTTCAGACACTGAACCCCACCAGCTCGTTTGATTGCAAACAGCTTCTTGTCGTCGTCGAACTTGACAGATAAGATCATCCCTGTTGCTTTATGCTTGTCTAGGATTGATGTCTTTTACCAAACAGGAGGCTGATCCCTTTTGAATCATCCTTGGGGAAACTTGTTCTTCCAGGCTTCAGCGTCAACAGGTTGGGGATCTGTGGGAAAGGCTTCAGTCGAGGTTGCTGCACCACTAGCCTCAGCAACATTTTCAGGCTCGACTCAACCTATGTTGAAAGCAGCTTCAAAGGCTAGAGCCTCCAAAATATCTCCATCCTCAAGCTCATATACTCCCCCACCGTCACCCTTGGGAAACTCCACCACCACATCCTCATCATCCATATCCCACTCCTCATCAGACTCGATCTCTCCTTCTTCTAACTTACCGAGAGCATCGATCTGTGCTTCTTTGGAATAGTCTGGCTCAATCATTTAGATGACCTCATCAGATAGGTCATTAAGAACATCAGCCTCAAAATTTCCTTTCTCACTCCCACCTCCAGCACCAGAAGTATCACCGCCACCACTGTGCTATGTAGACTCCCCCTCATCCATAGACACAGCAGAGATTGGAACAATAGCCAAAGCTTGTTGCTCACCTCCACTATGACCGGCTTCAGGATCCTTGTCTTTGTCATCATCCTTGGTTAGATCAACCGGATGACAAGCCTCATCACCACTAGGCTAGGCTTCTTCTTCTCCTTCTCTTTGCCTCTCTCCCCCTGAGTAGCAAGCTTCTCGGTCAGGTCACAAACTAGCTTGACCATCATGTCATGTTCTTTTCGCTGCATTTTAAACCTCAGCTCCAAAGAAGTCCTGTGTCCCAGAATTAAGTCATTAGTCCTAATCATTAGTTCATTCTGGGACAACACATTCTTCAACCTCTCTTAAGTCTCAGTCCTTTGCCTTCTGAGAATTCTTACTTCATCCGCCAAAGAATTTATCCGAACCTGTTGAGCCTCTGATTCTTCCCTTGACTTCCAAACCGTTTCAAGTAAACCAGCCACCTGAGACTCCAGGGTAGCAATCTTGGCATCACTAGGATCATGATCCCTGGACAAAGAGGCTTCGACTGTGTGGGTGGGGAAAGAAAATAACTTATCTAAATCAAACCCCTGAGTGAAGTCACCAAATGCATAGGGTAGACTGATGGGTTGAAGGGTGGTTGTGTAAATGGTGGTTGGGATAGTGGTTAGAATTGTGTTGGTTTCAACAGTGGTTGAGGTGATAGTGACCGATTCCGTCTGGATTGGAGTCGTCACCATCACTTGATGGACTGGTTGAATAGGAAGGGATACTATATCAGGCACCTCCTCTGAGACAGTAGCGACAACCACCCCAGCAGTAACATGTGGCTGCCTCCTCCTTTGATAGAGCTTGGTTGAAGTTGAAGCAGTGCTTGCCATCGTAATGCTTGCATAGCGTTGAGCACGAGCTTCAATTTCTCTCATTACAGTTTCAAATGGCCTGTCCTTCTTCTGTTTTACTCTTCTTTTTCTTCTCTGTCTTTGTACCTCAGTATCCGAGTCAGATTCTGGTTCATATTCACTTCCGGCCCTATCTTGTATTTGTATTTTCGAGGATGAGTCGGGAGGGAAACCTTCGCCATTCTCATTGGGTGTGATTGGTCGGGTGCACCATCAGAATCAGATGAATCAGATTCAGTTGCTTTAGAATCTGACTCTTCAGCACCTCCCTCTCCTCCTTCATCATCATGACCTCCATCACCAAATTCATCACTCTCAGAACCATCTCCTTGTTCCTCTTCCTCTTCTAATTGTTCTCCAACTTGTTTATCAGAATGTTCACTTAGCTCAGGCTCTGAGTCAACACTATACCATCTGAAGTCAGGAGGGGCCACATATGCTTCATTAATTAGGTGGCCAAAGAGTGGTGTGTGCTCAGGGGTAGGTTTTACACTGGCTAGCTTTAGGAATTGTGCAAACACTCTCTTGTCTACCCGTTTAACTTGTAGACGTTCTCCAATCTGAGGTAAATTGGGCAAAGCATCATTGATCAACAATTAAACGAATCTTAGGTACAATAGGAATCTAAACCTCTCCACCGCATTGATCTGATCGATCATAGACTTGTAGATATACTTGGAAAAGTTGTAGCCCTTATTGAGAGAGAGTCCAACCATTGCAGCCGCCAGGTCGTGACCGATAGCATCCTTGCCCGCCTTCCTAGCAGATAGGCATATGATCATGACGTGTGTAAAGTAACGCGACTGATCAAGTACCCACATCTTTTTATAAGAGGTATAGTCCATGGTACCAACATAACCCATCCTTTGTCCCCAGCAGCTATCCACCATATAGTCTGGATAAGTGATCGGGTCAATAGCCAGATCCCCAAATTGTAAAACTCTCCTGATGGTGTGTTCTAAAATTGCAATTTCATGACCTGCTACAGTAGCCCTAATGACATTTGGGGTTACTATACAGTCATGATCAGCTGTGTTCCAGAACTACTCCATGTATGATCTTGAGACAATAGGATCAGCAGATATGGCATAGCTGATCTTGGAATGGTTCAAAAAATCAACTATCTATCGGTAATCCAGTGCAGCACCCTTCCACTCTGGGTGTGTTAAAGCTAACATGTTGAATTCAGTCGTAAATGCACGAGCCATCACTGCAAAAACACAAGATAAACAACATAAGAACGAATAGAATAATTGGAATGGAATAATCATGACATGGTATAGCACTTGCACACTGAACTGAGTTTCAGACTTAGAAAAATTTCTAAGTGGCCCATCCTGCGTACTTAACAAGTACGTGGGTAGTCTGTTCTTGCGTACTTAACAAGTACGCATGAGTTACTTCTTGCGTACTTGCTTAGTACGCAGGTACTTGCACTTAGATAAATTTTGAACTCCAAAATTCGAATTAAGTGTGGTTTTGCTGTGGATTAAAGTCACCACAAGGTTGAAACACCTGATTATGACCGATGAAACCCATACCAACAGCAATGACTTGCTAAAACCGGTCATTTTTTACCTAGTCCTGGTTCGACGTAGAACCACGGCACCATAGGGGGTTAAAACCAAAATCAAGACATGTATAAGATTAATTTGTGATGATTGAGCTTCGATTAACGATTTTAAACAAGTTATGGGTCTCAATTTGGGTCAAGAACATCCAACATCGGTTAAAAATTCATCAACAAAACCCTAGGTTCTTAAGTTCAACAAATCGGTCCATAACTCATGATTTCACGGATGAAATGGTCTTAGATTCTCACCAAATGTAAGTTAGATGATGAAACTGTGATCAGAATGAAAACTCGTTTAGGAACACACGAACTTTTGAGTAAAAAATAAGCAGAGGGTATACAACAGTGTAGAGTAGTTTGAATGTGATAGACTGAGAAAACGTTCTAACACTCGTTTATACACCCCACACAAAACTGTCGTGCGTACTTGGCAAGTGCGCATGACTTAACTCCTGTGTACTTACTAAGTACGCATGATTTATGTAACATCCATGATTTTCTGATACTATTTTAAGTTATTTTATACGATAATGGCGCATCATTTCAAGCCAGTTTTGCCTGACAACATATGTAACACTAATCATTATTTTAACACGTATCAATTTGAAGTTTCATCCTTACATAAACATATTATTTTCCTAGTTAGATTTAAATAAACAAATATATGTACATCTATATATATATATATATATATATATATTTGTGTTTTGTTATAATAAACAAATCAATATATATATAATTGACGAGTTTTAATCCTATAATTACAACTTTTTCATATATATGTATGTATCTATTTATAAAAATATATGCAATCATATATATATTGGATTTAATGTTTAAATTTTATAAGTTTTATTAAATCAACTTTTTAAATAACTAAAATAATTTAAAATAAAATAAATAGGTCTTGAACCCTAAATTTCCTTGAACCTACACTTGAACCTTTGAAATTCAACCCTTTTACTCCAAATTAACCTATTTTGACTTTCCAGAAGTCTACAGTCCCGAATCAGGGCCGAATTCGATTAAGATACATCGGGTTCAAACTTGCCTCGAATCTAAGATGGATGATCGACCCTAACCAAACGTAATTTACAACTAATATCCAGACAAGCGCGACCAATTTTGAAAGTTAAATCACTTCGGATGGAATTAACTTTTCAGAGTCAAAGCACGATAAATTCGATCGTCAATCAAGGGATTCGAACGTGTTAATGTCCGCTAATCATGCTAGACCACCCCTTGTATGAGCTTAGACCATATTCGAGACCCAATTCATCCACACTCGTCGAATTAACGCGTGAACAGGCCGACAGCGGTTAACTTTCAAACTCGTAATCAAATCACGCATTTAAGATGGAATTGAGAGAATTAACTCACCACACACCATCAGCCAACCCCTATGAAACTCCCTCAATCATCAAACGATCTTCATTGCCCCTCTAGAACCCTTTCAAGCTCCAAGAACATCAAGACTTAGCATTCGGTCGATCACGCTCCGTACCCAACCATTTCAGGTAATGTTCATACCATTGTACTTGTTTTGATTTTCCCAATCCAAAGCCTAACACCTCTGTTGCAAACCTATGATTAAACGGGTCTAATTTGGGGTTAGGGCTACGGGTTGCGCGGATGGGGAAGATGGTGGGTTGGGGCTGTTTATTAAATTGGTTAATGTACTTATCTTTGTCAAGGCTTGATGCCCAGATCAATTGGTTAAGCTCCGATCCCTTCGCGGTCAAGGTCGCGGGTTCAAACCCATACCCGGCATCTTTTTAATTCCCTTTTTATACCAGAACCCGGCCCCCTTTGCAACAACGTGTTAAAACCAATTTGAAAAGAATCTGTGATAGGATACATCCCTGGTCCAGTGGTTAGTACTCAGTGTCTAGGTCGGGCAGACCCGGTTTCAATCCGGACATGCCCCATTCTTTTTTAAAACCGATTTTTAATGCTCCAAAAATGGTATAAAAATTATTTTTACAAACCCAATATTATTTTGAACAAAATGAAACAAAAGTTTACAATTTTTAACATAAAATCTCTATTAGTACAAATTTAATTGTTAGGATTTCATTGTAATTATTTCAAAGAATATATATAGATTTTCTTTAAACAATTAATCAAAGGAATTAATTTTCCTATGTTATAAAGGTTGTGACAAGATTTTATAAAAGTATTTTTCCTTGAAACAAAGTTTACAAAGTTTTATAAAATTTAAGATATATATTTAAAACAAATAACATTTTATCTAAATATATATTTTTCATATTTATTAGAAGAACATATCTATATTAAATAATACATAAATAAATGAATTAGATATTATTTATAGAATTTATATTTACAATCCACTTAGAGTTGAATTGTATTTAACATTAGTTTTTATAAACTAATATATATTTACTAGGATTTGACACATTTTTCATAACTAAATAAATAAATAAAAATAAACTTATTTATTTAAATTATATTTGAAACAATATAATTACATACCACTTTTCTAAATAAATAAATTTAATTCATTTAGTTATTCAAACCTAAACTCTAAACCATTTACTATTAAAAAACATATACTTCAAACTTTCATTTTTATTCAAGCTCTTATTCAAATATAAACACAAACCCTTACACATCCCTCCTGCATAATATTACGCCAACTCGTTGTACAAGTCCTTACACTCACTCCCATTGAAACCCTAGGTTTGCCTTAGACATTTGTGCATGTTATTAATTCATATCCATATACACTTTCACTCTAGGTTATCTTTGTTTGAGTTGCAAGAATCATTTTGCTACCTATCCTCTTATGCTATCTACATATTAGATACAAGTAAGTTTTACATAGCCCCTTTTACACTATTTTAAATATTTTGGGGTGAAACATGAATATTATATACAATGATTTGCAAAACTACACAATACAATTCCACTTTACATTCATGTGTGTAATTTGAGCTTTATGTTTGAGTACTAGGTGTGTTAACTACTTTTGTGTGCAATTACATGTGCAATCATTAACTATACAAGCCGACGGTTAACAATAATAGATCTATTGAGTCTGACAAACCCACCCAGTTAGGGTGATTGTTACCGACAATATAATTTTGTATGCTAGTTACAAAGGTTTGATTGTATGAATTTTGGTTTCACAATTGTAACTCTCCATTTGTTCCTTATTAACCATGATATGTATGGATTGTATACACACAACACTTTGATGCTATTTTAGAGTCAAAACCTATGTATGCTCACCAATTTTTTAGTTGACCTCGTTTTCATCATGTTTCAAGTACTAAAGTTTGAGTTGATCAAGTTTGCTTCACTTAGATTGTGGACCTAGTTAATTGAATAAAATAAACATGTTATGTATTTCAAAGTTCTTGTATTATTGAATTTGATTATTTTGAATTATGAAATGTAATTGGGATGTTTAATATATTACAATTTAGTCAACCATGTGCTCATGAACAGTCTACATCTCCCGCCCCGACGTTTCCGCCGTCGATTGGGGTGTGACATATTGGTATCAGAGCATTGGTTATAGGGAATTAGGTTATTAGACACTTTTGACCTAGACTATAACATTAGAACACCCACACTATGCCATGCTACTATACGCTACATGATTACTACTTTGTGTGAATATTTTTACATGTTATCCTAAGTAATTACACTACATGATACAATACCTAATAGTCTATGTGTCACACTACTTGATAACTCTTGTACTTATATCCATTGCTATCTACATGCTACATATTTGATTCATTAAGTGCTATCATAATTTTCAACACACACTTGTACACACCTAATTCTTCATGCACCCTTAATCTCACACACATGATACCATCATCTTTTGTGAACAAAATTTAAACTATTGGGCTTATGCCCATTAATAATAAACTTAAAAGCCCACTTATCCTCCAAGAAGAAGAGACATTCCGGAATAGATAAACCTCACTTTCGGGCCTCAAAGCCCAGTCCACAAAGATTCTCATCA
This sequence comes from Smallanthus sonchifolius, assembly GCA_023525975.1. Taxonomy (NCBI): domain Eukaryota; kingdom Viridiplantae; phylum Streptophyta; class Magnoliopsida; order Asterales; family Asteraceae; genus Smallanthus; species Smallanthus sonchifolius. The sequence continues at coordinate 58,507,393 of CM042038.1, forward strand.
TGGCCATGAGCCCAACAATAGTGTTATTAGTACATGATGGCTGGAAGAGTGTGTAGATCCATGAGGGATTATGGCTAAGGAAAGACAGGGTACTTAAGTGTGTCCTAGTGACCCACCCCTCTTTCCTGCGAATTCTCCTCATGGGTGCACTACTTATAGGTCAAGTGTACTTCTAAAATACTATTGTGAAGACTCGGTGTTATGACTAGTCAAACTCTAAACCTATGAGAACACCTAAATTTAGCACTTAATATTTTATTATCGTTTACAACCTTTTCATTGTTTTTCTGCTAGACATGGACTCCTACCCTTCTTCCTCCCCGGTATACCATCCCGGAGCAGAGTCTGATCAAGAAGAAGACATCGGGTCACCAGTGTATCGGTCACCAACACCCCCAACTGCTAGGCCAAGGTTTGACGTAAGGGCAGCGTTGATTAGGAACACTGGCCCGAGACTTTGAGCATCTGAATCACCCCATCAAGAAACCTGTACCTGACACCTCACCTACACAACCAGTTACCATCCCATCTAAGGGACCCCTACCAGCACCCGACCCATATCACTCTAACCCTATGGAAAGGCATACCATGGCACCCCATAGTGCTATGGGAGTCCCATTTGATGCCATCCCCTAATATGTGAGGACCTTAGAGTTTGTGAGACAAGGGATGGAGCACGGGATAAGGCACAACTTGCAAGGACAGGGAATAGATAGCCTAGCGAATCAAATATGGTACCAAAAGGAGAAAATTTCTACCCTCGAAAAAGAAATGCTCGAGAATCGGACGGAAGCAGCTAGAGCTGAGGCCAAATCGACTACCCGAGTAACCATAGCGGTGCTCGTCTTGGTGATTATCTGCTTCCTAGTGGAAAGCTACCAGACGTTAGAAGAAATTTCTATTTATTGTCCATAAATTTTCAGTTTGAGAACCATTTCCCTATGTTTTGAATAATGTTCAACATTTCAGCATTTAATAAATTTTATATTACAACTCTAAAGTTATTATTCATTGATTTGACGCAGTGAGTGTGAATTACATTCGTCATATTTTCATTAGAATTCTCCAAGTATCACCTTCCTCATTCACTACAATTTAATACACAACCGACAATCTCATTCGTAAACAAATCATCCTATTATTTGATTTTAAACAACCTCATTATTTTGTTCAAGCAAAACGTTTACCAAAATTTTAGATAGTATCTGAGATATAAAATTTTCTATAAACTTTTTCATCTTGCGAGGAAATTTAATACAACTTGTTTTATAAAAGAATTATTAATAATTAATTATGACTTTTTCTCGTTAAAATGATTATTAAACCTTGGCTTAATTATTTAAAAAAAATATTTAGCCCTTAAATTTCTCTTAAAAATATTCTCCGTATAATAATTGAAAATCTAATAAACAGGTTTTCCACACTACTAATGATTCAAAAATGCTAATAGCCTACTGACAATTCAAATTACTTGCAAATATTCGAATTAATAATAGAAAATAACTTAAACTTTCAAGTAAGCATGACGCAATCATTTTCCATATGTGCAATCTAAGACGTTTAGATCATTACTGATGTACGATCATTTCCTCTTTTCGTCAAATGACTTTGAAATTTTCTTGATTTTCTATTTTGTTTGGATTTTTGTAAAATATTTTAAATTTGAAACAAACTATACAGAATTAAAAAGAAATAGCATTTAACTTCCATGAAAATATTTTGATTTGAAAAAGAGTTTTTACTCAGGATTGAACATTCATATCATATTGACAAGATGTTCAAAACGGGTACGATCAAACGCCTTAGTGAAAATGTCAGCAAAGTTGTCATCCGTGTGAACTTTTACAAGGTCAACCAAGCACTTTTCATCACAATCACGGATGAAATGGTGACAAATCTCAATGTGTTTAGTTTTGGAATGTTTCACCGACTTGTTTTTGATAGACATGGTGGCATTGTTGTCAATGAATAAGGGCGTTCCAGTGTAGTTTAAGCCATAATCTCTCAATTGCTGCTGGATCCACAATATATGAGAACAACTGCTCGCTGCAGCAATGTACTTTGCTTCACATGTTGAGACAGAAACCATTGACTGCTTCTTACACTTCCAGGAGACCAACCTGTCTCCTAAGAATTGACATCCACCTGAAGTTGACTTCTTATCGAGGTTACATTACAACCACCATAATCAGAATCGGTATAGGCTTTGAATTCAAATGACTGCTGCTTGGAGTACCAAAGACCCAATCGGGGTTTCCCTTTCAAGTATCTGAAGATCCTCTTAACAGATTTCATATGAGATTCTTTTGGTTGTGACCGGAACCTCGAGCACAAGCAGCCGTCAAACATAATGTCGGGGCTTGAAGCTGTGAGATACATAAGAGATTCGATCATCCCATGGTACAATTTACAATCCACATCCTTTCCATCTTTTTCTGGATGCAAACCATGATTTACTGGGATCGGTGTGCCATAAGTACTATAATCATTCATTTTGTATTTTGACAAAATGTCCTGTACATACTTAGTTTGATGTAGATAAATGCCCCTCCCTTTGACTAACTTGCAGACCCAGAAAAAATGACAGTTCATCCATGTTGCTCATTTCAAACTTGGACTTCATCACCCTTTTGAATTCCCTACAAATCTCTTCATTGGTAGACCCAAAGATAATGTCGTCGACGTACACTTGTAAAGGTAGAATATCACCTCCTGCTTTCCGTATGAAGAGAGTCGAGTCAATTTGTCCACGATCGAAACCATTGGACAATGGATGCTTAGATAATGTCTCATACCATGCCCTAGGTGCTTGATGAAATGAAGACCATAAAGTGTCTTATCCAGCTTGTACACTTTATTAATATTATGTGGATCTTCAAAACCTGGTGGTTGAGTGACATAGACCTCTTCATGAACTTTTCCGTATAGGAAAACACTTTTCACATCAAGTTGATAGACCTTGAAGCCGACAAAGGGGATATAAGCCAGAAACAGTCTAATGGCCTCAAGTCTAGCAACTGGGGCATACACCTCTGTGTAATCCAAGCCCTCTTGCTGATAAAAACCCTGAACAACCAACCTTGATTTATTCTTCACTACAACATGTCGATCATCCGTCTTACATTTGAACACCCATCTGGTTCCAATTGGATGCATACCCTTCGGAAGATCAACTAAATCCCACACAAGCAACTTTTGGAATTGAGACAATTCTTCTTTGATCGCATCTATTCAGCAATTGTCAGCGAGATCCTCTTTCACATTCTTCGGCTCCAATTGGGATACGAATGCAGCATGCAAACATGTTTCCATGATACATGTGTTAAGTATCTCATCATACAAACTGGTTTTCTCGATAATGGTTCTGTGATGAGTTTGAAAACAGGCATCAAGATCACCAATGATGTTGTCAATCGGATGATTCTTATGCACTCTCAACTCTGGTACATTGGGTTCTTGGATATCTGAATCGAGTTTTGTGCTTAACTCCCCCATATCATGTGTACCAGAAGAAGATTCAATGTTGATGCATACCCTTCGAAAGATCAACTAAATCCCACACATGCAACTTTTGAAATTGAGGCAGTTCTTCTTGCATCGCCTCTATCCAGCAGTTTTCAGTTAGAGCCTCTTTCACATTCTTCAGCTCCAATTGGGATACTAATGCAGCATACAGACATGTTTCCATGATACCTGTTTCAAGTATCTCAGCATACAAACTGGTGTTCTCGGTAATGGTTCTGTGATGAGTTTGAACACCGGCATCAAGATCATCAATGATGTTGTCAATTGGATGATTCTTATGCACTCTCAACTCTGGTATATTGGGTTCTTGGATATCTGAATCGAGGTTTGTGCTTAACTCCCCCATATCATGTGTACTAGAAGAAGATTCAATGTTGATAGGATCGACTGGAGCTTCATTTCCTACACAAGAGTTAGGATCAGCTGAAGCGTCATTTCGGTCAACCTGAACAACATCTTCGTTGTCACTTTCATGAGTTCCAGATGCAGATGCAACATTGGAATCAGGATTTGGAATAGGTACAGTAGCCGTGGTTGAGAAATTTGTGTCATTACCGCCACTATAGAACTCATACAGGTTTGCGGCATCTTCAGTAGATAAATTAGGATGGTTAAAAGACTTGAAGAGAGCATCATAATCGAATCCCCAAGATGGACCTGTTGGTTCGTGTGGAATGTTGTATTTACTGTAGGCCATTTCGAACCATTCTTCGACTAAACGATTTCCTATATTGTACACTCTCTTACATGGTGAATTGGCAACATATCCTAAGAAGATGCCTTCCACTGCTTTTGCATGAAATTTTGATTTGCGGTCCTTGTACTGTAACAATAAGGAACATGGACTACCAAATGGGACTAGGTAGTCAAGATTGGGAGGTCGATTATTAATCAGCTCATAGCAAGTTTTGTTGTGTCTCTTAACCACCAAAACCCTGTTCAAAACATGAAAAGCTGTATTGACTGCATCTGCCCAGAAAGTTATAGGAAGCTTTGCATCTGATAGCATTGTCCTTGCAGTTTCAATCAAATTTTTGTTCTTCCTCTCTGCAACTACATTCTGTTGTGGTGTATACGGCGCACTGAATTAATGATGAATACCCTTCTTGAGACAGAAAATCTCCATCATGTTGTTTTTGAACTCCATCCCGTTTTCACTCCTTATTCTTCTAACTTTCAAATTGCATAAAGTTTCTAGGCTCAAGATCAGGTATTGAAGAATTTCAGCAGTCTCATCCTTTGTACCTTAAATATGCACCCAAGAAAAATATGGGAAATCATCAGTTACAACTAGACAGTATGACTTACCTCCAATACTACTGATACTTATGGGTCCAAACAAATCCATGTGTAGGAGTTCCAAAGGGGTATCAATAGAGTTTTGGATCTTAGGCTTATGAGATTTCCGTTGCTGTTTGCCCTTTTTACAAGGCATACAGTCATCTGCAACGGCAAACTCATCTTAGGAATCCCGGTTATCAAACCGTTTCGGACAAGATGATTCATTTTACGATAAGAAATGTGTCCGAGTTTCCTATGCCACAAGATTGAGTCAAGTTCTGTGTCTTTTGTAAGCAAACAAGTAGCAACTGATGAGGTGGTTGTTGCCACACTCATATCAATCTGATAGGTGTCGTTTGTTCTTGGTGCTATCATAAGAATCCAATAAGCAGGAACCTCAAAACCAGGCTTGAGAACCGAGCATTCAGACTTGTCAAACATAACCGAGTACTCCTTGTCGCATATTTGAGAGACACTCAACAAGTTGTGCTTCAGCTACCCGCAGTAGTTGACGTTGTCGAAGCTAATACATCCATTTGTAACCACGCCTTGACAAGTGATACTATCGCCTTTCTCTCCTGCAAAGGCCACATAGCCGCCTCTGAATGGTTTAACATCTTGAAGCAGAGCCATGTTGCCTGTCATGTGCCGGGAGCATCCACTATCAACATACTAATGGTTAGAGATAGTTCCCTTCGGATGTCCCTGTAAGAGTCACAAGAAATTAATTAATTTTGGAGACCCAAGCCATTGTGGTCTTGGGTCATCCGTTTTTCTCAAAGTATACAACCTCAATTAATTCACAATCATGACTATAAAAAATGGGTGAATCCTTAGAAGATTTGGAATCAGAAGATTGCAAACTTTTGGTGTTCTTGTTCCAGGACCTTTTCTTCTGTTTCTTCTGAACAACGGGCTTGCTTGTCTCAACCTTAGGTGAACTAGAGGAAGCTTCACCTAGTTGACTACTAGCTAGTTGCTGTTCAAGTTTTCTCAATCTTTTGTTCCTTCTTCTCCTCTGTGGCTTAGAAAGTTTCACCATAGGTTTCTCACCAGTTTGTGTACTACCGGAGGTAGATACACTAGGTTTAGCAGATTGGTTTTCCATTTTTGGAACAAATGGTTCAACCACATGTTTTGCTGGTGGCTTAACCATTGATTTCACCGGTGACTTCACCACATTTGATTTGGGATTCTTGGGTTGCTTCACTGATGGTGTCTTAGGGATAACGACTTTTTGTGGAATCATTAGCCGTTTCCCTAGGTTCTTATCAGGACGGTTCACTAGAATGTGACCGACCGTACCACAGTGAAAACAAGCTCTTCTTTCCTTGTCAATCCTCCTGTAAGGCTCTTTGGTTTTGAAAGTAGATGACTCAGCTTGATGAGTACCAGGAGTTGTTTGGTGAACATTACAAGCATCTTGTGCTTGACCTGAATTAGATTGATCCTTTTGGGTGTAATATTTGTCAATATTTTTCTGAAAATTTCTACCCAAGTGATTAGCAAAAGTTTCTTTCTTGACTTGCTTAATGGTTTTGAAACCTCCATAAAGCATTAACTTAAGTTTATCATTTGACTGAACAGTGTCAGGTTCAGTTAAAATACAATTATCATGATCAGTGACAATGTTTTTCACAATTTTATGTTCACTAAGCAACTCCTCTGAGACAACACCCTCAAAATTGGTGTTCTCGGAGCCTTTATCTGAGAAGAACTCCTCATCGGATGCTGAACCAACCTTACTTGAGGACTCATCCTTGGTCGAGGAATCATCCTTGCTTGAGGAATCATACTGACTTGAGGATTCATCTAGACATGACAAATCATTGTCGACCAGCCTGTTGGCAAACTTTCATCTTACTGGTGGAGGAATGGCATTAGTACCTAAACCTAAGCCACTCACTTATCTCACTACCGATTCGTAATGTTCCACCACAAAGCGAGAATTTTTCAACTTCTCAACTCTGCCACTCAACTGCAAGATCTCATTTTGTAGTCTAGCAATCTCAACATTTCTTTTCTCCAACCCCTTGTAGGCAACATCCAAATGAAACTGTTGTTCACTAATTTTAATTGAGTAATCTTGTCTTTCTTTCTTAAGAGTTTCAATTGAGTCTTTATAACGTTTTTCATTTGTTTTGTAATTCATAGCTGCACTACGAATGGGTGCTATTTGATCTTGGATTCGATCTTTTTATTCTTTCAAACTTAAATATTTTGAACATGAAATAACTGCAAAAGAATTAGAATCTACCTCAGTTGACGAATTGGATGCTTCTCCAATGGCCATGAGAGCAAGTGCAGATTCTGGTTGGTCAGCAACACCTGCTTCCCTTCCTTCAACTTCCATCATTTCAACAATCTCTGCCATCAGACCCATTTGAGTCTAAGCAATTATGGCATCTTCCAGATGAACACCCCAATCAAAGTTGTCGTCCCGTTGAACCACTAATGCATCGGACGTTCCACCTTGACCCTGATTGCGGTTGTTCTAATTGTTGTACCCTTGGTTGTTTCCCTGGCTTGGTCTGGTGAATCCCGAAGTTGATGCTTTATCCTTCTGACATTTCCTTGCGAAATGTCCAAAGTTCTGATATTTGTAGCACTTAGCTTTGGATTTATCAAATCCTACCTTGGCATTTGAATTCCCACCAATGAACTTCCTACCAGTTCTGTTCAAGAAACGCTTAGCCCTCCTCAAGATCATGGCCATATTCCATTGAACATCCATATCCTCCATGTTGTCTGGATCCACCTGATTGAAATCCTCTTCAATAGTCTCAGGATCTGTCAGCTTCCTACCTATAAAGTTCTCGTAGGCAAGCATGCACGAGGAGAACAATGCCACATGATCTTCAGCAATATTGACAATAGCAGTCTGGTTAGCTGAAGAGGTAGATGTAGTGTTTCTTGAGGAAGATCGATGGCGTTGGCTAGATCCTAATGCATTAAAGCAAGTGTGATTACCATAACCATTTGCATTATCTTCTTCCTCAAGACTCCCAAGAAATAAGGCAATTCCAGAACCTGATGACTTTGCTGTGGAAGACACCCCGTAGTACATAGAAGGATCTTGAATCTGAGGTCTCCCAGAGCTTTTTTTCTTTTTCAGGTTCATGTCATGTGCTTGAACCTTTCCTATCGCTTCATCGATCATCAACTCATAGAACTTTGGTTTCTCTCTAAGTAATGTGGTGTACATATCAAACTTAGGTGGTAATACATCCAGAAACGTTTCTAACAACTCATCATCAGGATACTTGAGTTCATAAGAGCCAAGCTCAGTCTGGAGATGACAAAATCTAGAGAAAAGTTCATCAGTAGATTCATTCTCTAAGTATCTGAAGCATTCATACTGCTTCCTCGGTAGCTCTCGCTTGCTTTTCTTAACATCACTTTTTCCCTCGAACTTCTTCTGCAATGCCTTCCAAAGATCTTTAGCAGAATCATACCCTCTGAAGCTGTGAAATAGATCTCTAGTCAAGGTCATAGTTATAGAACGCCTTCTTTTCTTCTTCTTCATCCAGCTTAGAGATAGGCTTGGGAACAGTTTCTTCAAGAAGCAGATAGATTGGATGCTTATATCCCTCAAGGATAGGTATCCACAAGGTGGAATCAGTGTATGAGATGTACTCCTCAAACTGTGCTTTCCAGTTCGAATCATCATTAACATGAAGCAACTTAGGTGGTTTATGTGGAGTCCCTATCTTGTTGTCATAGTTAAACAAAGGTGCTGAAGGTTTGCCATGGTGAAACACTTACTCAAAAATCAGAAAATCAGCACAACTTGCGCACTTAGAAATGGCCTTGCGCACTTAGAAAGTTGGCACTTAGAAATCAGCACAACTTGCGCACTTAAAAAGTGATCTTGCGTACTTAAAAAGTACGCAGGAACAGTTGACAAGTACCCAGAGACTTTGTCTTGCGTACTTAACAAGTACACAGGAACACTGTCCTTTTTGCCAAATATGGTAAGTACGCATATCACTTTTTGAACCTGCTCTACCAACTTTTTCTGGTCGCCGGAAAATGCTCAAATCTTCAAGTTTTGAAGTTTTGAACAAATTGATCAAGCCAAAAGGTTAGAAACGTGTTTTTAACAAACCCTTGATGATCAAAACACTCAAAAAACAACAAAAAGGTCGAATTTTGAAGGATTTTTTAGTCTAAAATAGCACTCAAGAGCTACCTCTGTTTTATCACAAAAATCACCAAAATCAATCACTTTTTCTTGTAGTAAGGCTGTAACTTGTGTCGAAAATGCTCCTAACACACTCACCACACTCGAAATCACCACACTCGAAATCACCACTTGTAGGTCCCCAAGTATCTTGGATCATTACATGCGAGTGTTTGGCTAGTCTAACCGGGTGTGAAATGCCATTGACTAGGTGGAGTATCAACCAACACAAAGTAAACGACAACAAACATAAAGTACTTTAAACTTTGTCTATTTATAATCATAGCCGGTTACAAGGTTATATAGAGTGCGTACATATCACCAACACAAACCAACTATATATACTAGACCTGATGCTTGCGTACTTAGCAAGTGCGTAGGACTTTGTTCCTGCGTACTTAGCAAGTACGTAGACAAATGTTCTTGCGTACTTGCTAAGTACGCAGGTTATAAAACCTGTGCATTTACTAAGTGCGCACAACACTTACGAAAGACAAATTCAACAAGTACCTACATACGTGTTTACAACTCGATAACCAATACATACAGACACTGAAAAACAAATACAAATACATAAAGACAGATACAAATGCATAGACAACATCCAGAGTGTCTGTCACACAAACGTGCTCCAACAAAACACAATAAAAGAGTTTAATATGAATTTATGAGACAAAATCACCATATAATTCATGACATAGAATTATGAGACAAAAAACAAAACACTCATTGTTTTATGACAAAATATTTGTTAGCATTAATAAAAAAGATGCAACAATTTCTACTAGAATCAACCAAGTTCAAAAATTTTCCATTCTAATCACTCAACTTCGAGTATAGATATCCCATTCATCTTAGCTCCGTTTTTGTAAGGCCCCAAACCCGGGAGGCCTCACTTGTTGGATTTACTCATTCACAAACAGTTCTTAAACATGAATATCAAATAATGCAGCGGAATCATTCATTCATCATAATTAAAACTTGTTCATACATGCGGAAGCGTAACATTGTCAAATACATGAACATAACATAAACTCATAACGGGATGCCAGTCTTCATATCATCCGGGAAACTCATCTCGCTTGCCAAGCATCACCGTCCATCATCCATACCTGCCTTAAACTGAATGTGCATACTAAAGAGTCAGCTACGCTGGTGAGTTCTAGCTTTACATAAAACCTTAACATAAACATTTTGCAAAAAACATAACATACATTTGTTTAACAAAAGCGTACGTAAAACATGCAATAACTTAACATCATCATAACATAACATCATAACATAAGTCAACATGAACCGAATCTGCGCCTTCTCGTAACCGTCAATTCCATACATCGCATACCAGCGGATGAACTTAGGGCTCGTTACCTCTAAGCCATCCGTCACACAGGTCCCCTAAGGCTCGTTACCTCTAGGTGGACCAAACATATGTTTCCTAAGGCTCGTTACCTCTAGGTAGACCAAACATACGTCTCCTAAGGCTCGTTACCTCTAGGTAGACCAAACATACGTCCCCTAAGGCTCGTTACCTCTAGGTGGACCAAACATACGTCTCCTAAGGCTCGTTACCTCTAGGTAGACCAAACATAACTTAGGCACTATTTCCCCGCAAGGAATAGTACCTTCCAATGGTATCACGGTAATCCCATGGGTGACCGTCGTCACCCCATCATCAACCAGTTGTACAACCGTTAGCCAGCCACAAAGGCCCCCCGTAAGGTGAGGCTAATACACACATACATACATACCTTAGCTCCCGTAGGAACTCGTGGCAGATTCGTTCATTCGTGAGTTTCATAAAACCTTTACCTCTTTTAGTTAAAGCATTCATACGTTTTATTAAACAAAACATCATCTCTTTCGTAAACCTTTCATAAACTTCATTTGGCAAAACATTGCATAAACATCATCCCGTAAACATCATTTCGTAAACATCTCATCGTAAACATCGTTTCGTAAACATCTCATCGTAAACATCATTTCGTAAACATCATTTCAAAACATTATTCCGTATGTATGCACACCAGCCCAAAAACATTTAAAGAAACATTTAAAAGAGGGCTCTAGAACTCACCGGATACGCTAATATGGGTTGTCCTAAACGAAGGTCCAACAACGTCACTTCAGTTCTGAATTGATTAGTTAAATACACATCAGACCAATCCCGACTCTAACGGTTTAACCATTCTAACATACTGACTTCACTTAACCAGTTCTGATGTCTGCACACTTGGCAAGTGCGCAGACCCTGCTGCCTGCGCACTTAGCAAGTGCGCAGACCCTGCTGCCTGCGCACTTATCAAGTGAGCAGGTCCCTCCTCCTGCGCACTTATCAAATGCGCAGGTCCCTCCTCCTGCGCACTTAGCAAGTGCGCAGGACCTGCTCCGTGCGCACTTAGCAAGTGCTCACGACCTGTTCTTCGCGAAAAACCCTAACTTTCGCATTCGGGTCTGATCATGTCAAGATCCCGAACCTGTTTGTATTCAAAACGTTCGTTTTCCATTAAGGAACTCAAATCCATGATTATATTTCAGTTTCATCCGTTCAAACCTTACCTTTTCACCCAAAACCCGAAAAACGAACTAAAACTCAGATTTAGGTCGGATTGTTACCTGAATCGAGTTTCTGATCCGGAGGTTCTTCTCACGAGTTATGGAGTAACACTTTGCTGAAGTCTCGGGTCGATCCGCCAACTTTCTCTCTCTACGGTTTCTCTCTCTAAAAGTTGCAAATAAGAGAAAAGGGGTGGCATAGGCTATTTATAGCCCGCTGGCCCATCCAACCCGACCCGTCATGCCTCGTTCGTTTATTCCATTATTATAACTGTCGTTTTATTTTTGGGATGTTACAAGTCTACCCCCCTTACAATAGGTTTCGTCCCCCGAAACCTTATCATAAGTCAAATAGATGAGGGTACGACTCCCTCATTTCCTTCTCCATTTCCCAAGTGGCTTCCGATCCCTTTCGGTATTTCCATTAGACTTTAACCAATTGGATAACTCTATTACATAAATGTTTCTCCTTTCGGTCTAAGATGGCCACGGGTTCTTCGATGTAATTAAGGCTGTTGTCGACCTCTATGTCCATAAGTGGTACATGAGCTGATTCATCCGCCAAACACTTTCGCAAGTGTGATACATGGAAGGTAGGATGAATCCCCCTTAACTCATCAGGCAACTCTAACCGATAAGCGACCTCACCAACTCGTGCCATTATCCTGAATGGTCCAACGAACCTCGGACTTAACTTTCCTCTCTTCCTGAATCGTATTATTCCCTTCCAGGGTGACACTTTCAACATTACTCTGTCCCCAACATCAAACTCAATAGTCCTTCGTCGTTTATCCGCATAGGATTTCTGACGATCTTGTGCGGCCTTCATTCGTGCTTTGATTTGATCAAACCTTTCTGACGTTTCCCTTACTACTTCCAGACTCCCCAATTCCTTTTGTCCAATCTCACCCCAACAAATCGGGGTCCTGCATCTCCTCCCATACAACATTTCGTATGGCGGCATGCCTATAGTCGTGTGATGACTATTGTTGTATGAAAATTCGGCTAACGGCAGATGACTGTCCCAACTGCCGCCAAAATCGATAATACAAGCACAAAGCATATCCTCCAAGGTCTGAATGGTCCTTTCGGACTGACCATCCGTTTGTGGGTGGTATGCAGTGCTGATATTAAGCCTCGTGCCCATCGCCTCGTGAAATCTCTTCCAGAACCTCGATGTGAATCATGTGTCCCGGTCAGATACGATCGTCAAAGGCATCCCATGTCGTGCTACTACTTCGTTAATAAATACTTTCGCTAACCTTTCCGACGAGAACGTCTCGCGAATAGGTAGGAAGTGAGCACTCTTCTTTAAACGGTCCACAATTACCCAAATGGTGTCATGACCTTTAGCTGTGCGAGGTAGCTTGGTTATGAAGTCCATGGTAATGTGTTCCCACTTCCATTCTGGTATATCAAATGGTTGAATCTTTCCATACGGTTTCTGATGTTCGGCCTTTACTTGTGAGCAAGTCAAGCACTTGCTTACATACTTTGTCACTTCATGCTTCATTCCAGGCCACCAGTATTCCTTCCTTAGATCTTGGTACATCTTATTGGTACCAGGATGGATAGAGTACCGAGACTTATGAGCCTCATCCAAGATTTTGGTTCTAAGCTCGCCACTCATAGGTATCCATACCCGCCCAAAACGTGTCCTAACACCTAGGGTGTTATATTCCAACTTGTCCTGTTGGCCAACCATCCTTTCCTTCTTTATGTTTTCTTCTTTAAGTGCCTCATCTTGAGCCTTTTCAATTTCTCTCATCACATCCGATGTTACCACCAACTGGCAAGCTTTCACTCTAATAGGAGTAGGCACATCCTTTCGGCTTAGAGCGTTAGCCACCACGTTTGCCTTTCCAGGATGGTATATTATTTCACAGTCATAGTCTTTCAACAGTTCCAACCATCGCCTCTGCCTCATATTAAGTTCCTTTTGTTCGAAGAAGTACTTCAAACTTTTGTGGTCGGAGTAAATAGTAAACTTCACCCCGTAAAGGTAGTGCCTCCAGATTTTCAATGCGAATATGACAGAAGCAAGTTCCAAATCGTGGGTTGGATAATAAGCTTCGTGAATCTTCAACTGCCATGACGCATACGTGATCACTCTCCCGCGTTGCATCAACACGCATCCCAATCCCTGACCCGAAGCGTCAGAGTATACCACTAAGTCTTCATTGCCCTCGGGAAGGGCCAAGACTGGAGCTTGAGTTAGCCTCTTCTTTAATTCCTTAAACGCCTCATCTTGGGTCGAACCCCATTCATACTTGACCTCTTTCCGAGTCAACTTTGTCAACGGCGAAGCTATTTTCGACAAATCCTGGATGAATCTCCGATAGTAGCCTGCCAATCCCAAGAAACTACGAATTTCAGTTGGCGTCTTAGGAATATTCCATTCCCTTACCGTCACTATCTTTGCTGGGTCAACCATAATGCCATTCGGGTTAATGACGTGACCTAGGAATTGGACTTCCCTAAGCCAGAACGCGCATTTGGAGAACTTAGCATACAACTTTTCCTTTTTCAGAGCTTCCAATACTTCCTTCAAGTGACACGCGTGATCACCCTCATTCTTGGAGTAGATGAGGATATCATCGATGAACACGATTACCGATCGGTCCAGCATCGGTCGACACACCCTATTCATTAAATCCATGAATGCTGCGGGGGCGTTCGTCAATCCAAAAGACATTACGCGGAACTCGAAATGTCCATAACGCGTGCGAAATGCAGTTTTCGGTATGTCTTCCTCCCTTACCTTCAACTGATGGTACCCGGACCGAAGGTCGATTTTGGAGAACCAACTTGCGCCTTGCAATTGATCGAACAGGTCATCGATCCTTGGTAAAGGGTACTTGTTCTTCACCGTACGTTTGTTCAACTCGCGATAATCAATACACATTCTCATCGAACCGTCTTTCTTCTTTACAAACAACACCGGAGCACCCCACGGCGAGATGCTCGGTTGGATAAATCCTTTCTCAAGTAACTCGTCTAATTGTGCCATTAACTCTTTCATCTCCACTGGTGCTAGTCGATATGGAGCCTTAGCCACGGGCTGGGCATCTGGTACTAAGTCGATTCGAAATTCGATCTCTCTGTCGGGTGGTATCCCAGGCAAATCCTCTGGAAACACCTCCGGGTACTCGCGTACCACGGGTACATCATTTAGCTCCTTCGCTTCCTTACACTCGTCAATTACGTACACCAGATAAGCCTCGCATCCGCGCCTCAAGTAATCTGCTGCCTTAATCATCGAGATGACGTTTGGCATCGGGGCGTCACGATATCCAAGAACCTCGACTTTGCTACCGTCCGGAGCCTTGAGTCGGATTATCTTTCGTTTGCATATAATTTGTGCTTCATTGGCAGTTAGCCAATCCATACCTAACACGACATCAAACCCACCCAAAACCATAACAAACAATCTGACAGGGAACCTATGACCTTCTATTTTTATCGTGGAGTTGTCAACTACATCGGTCACTCTCGCAGTTCTACCCTCAGCAGTTTCTACGCTAAAAGCCCTTTCTAGTTTACTGACAGTGTACTTCACTCGTTTACAGAAGGTCGCAGATATAAAACTCTTATTGGCACCCGAATCAAATAACACAGAAACAAAAGTGTTGTCAAGGATGAACGTACCTGACGCCACGTCGGGATCTGCCCTGGCTTGTTCTTGCGTTAGTGCGTACGCACGAGTCTTTGCTCGGGGCATCTCTTCTTTCTTTTCCGGGCCTTTCCCTTTCCCGACTTCACCCATTCTGGGCTTGGTGCATTCCCGGCTCATATGACCGCTTTCACCATAATTATAACATTTAATGCCTTGCCTGCATTCCCGAGAGTAGTGCCCAGTCTTTCAACATTTGTAGCACAGATTTGTCCCTATCCGACATTCACCCGTATGTCTTGCCCCACATCTTCCACAGACTGCCGTCTCGCCTACCCTGTCCTGTTTGTCCCGAGCCCCAAACAACTTCCGACCCGATCGCTTAGCGGGAAAACTCAACTTCTTCTTGGGCTCTTCAATGGCAACGACATTCAGCGCCAGATCATCAAATACCACTCCGCTCAGTTCTACTACCGAATCGTAGGTAGTAGGGGCGTTTGCTTTAACATAGGTGCGGACCTGGTCCGGCAGCCCTTGAATGTAGCATGCAATCTTTCTTTCCTCCGTCGTGACAAGATGTGGCACCAGACGTGCCAGTTCATTGAACCGTGTGGTGTACTGCCGGTGCGTCATGCTCCCGGCCTTCAAACCCAGAAATTCCCTCTCTACCTTCTCAATCTTGTTCCTTGGGTAGAAATTTTTGATCACCAAAGTTTTCAAGTCAGCCCACACCATCGCGTCCACAACCTCGCTACCTTTTGCTTGACGTACACCTTCCCACCAATGGGACGCTTCTTCTCTCAAGGAGTTAGCAGCAAATTTCACAACCTGATCCGTTCGGCACTCGCTCAAGAGAATGGCAGCTTCCATACGGATTACCCAATCAAAAGTAGCCACCGCGTCCTTCTTCCCAGTCAGGACTGGTGGGTCACATGCCTTAAAGGACTTATAGTCGCAACCACGGTTAAGCGGTGCGTTGATTGCCTCAGTGTTCGGGGTGTCAACCGCCGTGTTGGACCCACCTTCCCCATTAACCTTCTTCAATGCTTCAACTAACATACCTGGCAGAGAAGTCTTCATCAGCTCGGTGAACTCTCGAGCTATAGCTGCTCTCACTTCTGGTTCAAAAGTGAAAGGTTGTTCTGCAATTGTGTCTGCTCAGTTCCATGCACACTAACCTCCGGTTCAGTGTGAATACTTCCTTCTTCACTGTGCTCTTGGCGCACAGGAATCCTGCCACGCCCACCATTTCGACCGCCGGTACGACCATCGGTACGGCCACCACGCCTTCCGTTCCCTCTCCTCGCCATTTCGTTCTATAAGACAAGAAATCCAATGTTATCACGCTAGTTAACAAATAAAATTCAATAAGTACTGTAAGATGTTAATATACACTGGCCATCTGCAATTAACCATTACACTACCTTTCGATTTCTATTTGACCACCTTTGTGATTCCATCAGAACACAAGTCCTTACCAAACCTTTTCTAAGGCATACTATATATGTAAATATATATATACTACCTTCATACCTGATGATGCGGCTCGAGTTACCCGTACTGGCATCCGCTTTCGGTCCCATTCACAGTTTAAGTTCAGACACTGGGAGGGTCCGAATCTGTCAAACTATTGCTCTGATACCAACTTGTAAGGCCCCAAACTCGGGAGGACTCACTTGTTGGATTTACTCATTCACAAACAGTTCTTAAACATGAATATCAAATACCGCAGCGGAATCATTCATTCATCATAATTAAAACTTGTTCATACATGCGGAAGCGTAACATTGTCAAATACATAAACATAACATAAACAACTCATAACGGGATGCCAGTCTTCATATCATCCGGGTAACTCATCTCGCTTGCCAAGCATCACCGTCCATCATCCATACCTGCCTTAACCTGAATGTGCATACTAAAAAGTCAGCTACGCTGGTGAGTTCTAGCTTTACATAAAACCTTAACATAAACATTTTGCCAAAAACATAACATACATTTGTTTAACAAAAGCGTACGTAAAACATGCAATAACTTAACATCATCGTAACATAACATCATAACATAAGTCAACATGAACCGAATCTGCGCCTTCTCGTAACCGTCAATTCCATACATCGCATACCAGCGGATGAACTTAAGGCTCGTTACCTCTAAGCCATCCGTCACACAGGTCCCCTAAGGCTCGTTACCTGTAGGTGGACCAAACATATGTCTCCTAAGGCTCGTTACCTCTAGGTAGACCAAACATACGTCTCCTAAGGCTCGTTACCTCTAGGTAGACCAAACATACGTCCCCTAAGGCTCGTTACCTCTAGGTGGACCAAACATACGTCTCCTAAGGCTCGTTACCTCTAGGTAGACCAAACATAACTTAGGCACTATTTCCCCGTAAGGAATAGTACCTTCCATTGGTATCACGGTAATCCCATGGGTGACCGTCGTCACCCCATCATCAACCAGTTGTACAACCGTTAGCCAGCCACAAAGGCCCCCCGTAAGTTGAGGCCAATACACACATACATACATACCTTAGCTCCCGTAGGAACTCGTGGCAGATTCGTTCATTCGTGACTTTCATAAAACCTTTACCTCTTTTAGTTAAAGCATTCGTACGTTTTATTAAACAAAACATCATCTCTTTCGTAAACCTTTCATAAACTTCATTTGGCAAAACATTTCATAAACATCATCCCGTAAACATCATTTTGTAAACATCTCATCGTAAACATCGTTTCGTAAACATCATTTCAAAACATTATTCCGTATGTATGCACACCAGCCTAAAAACATTTAAAGAAACATTTAAAAGAGGGCTCTAGAACTCACCTGATACGCTAATATGGGTTGTCCTAAACGAAGGTCCAACAACGTCACTTCAGTTCTGAATTGATTAGTTAAATACACATCAGACCAATCCCGACTCTAACGGTTTAACCATTCTAACATACTGACTTCACTTAACCAGTTCTGATGTCTGCGCACTTGGCAAGTACGCAGACCCTGCTGCCTGCGCACTTAGCAAGTGCGCAGACCCTGCTGCCTGCGCACTTTTCAAGTGCGCAGGTCCCTGCTCCTGCGCACTTATCAAATGCGCAGGTCCCTCCTCCTACGCACTTAGCAAGTGCGCACCTGCTCCGTGCGCACTTAGCAAGTGCGCACGACCTGTTCTTCGCGAAAAACCCTAACTTTCGCATTCGGGTCTGATCATGTCAAGATCCCGAACCTGTTTGCATTCAAAACGTTCGTTTTCCATTAAGGAACTCAAATCCATGATTATCTTTCAGTTTCATCCGTTCAAACCTTACCTTTTCACCCAAAACCCGAAAACCCAAAAACGAACTAAAACTCATATTTAGGTCGGATTGTTACCTGAATCGAGTTTCTGATCCGGAGGTTCTTCTCACGAGTTATGGAGTAACACTTTGCTGCGGTTTCTCTCTCTAAAAGTTGCAAATGAGAGAAAAGGGGTGGCATAGGCTATTTATAGCCCGCTGGCCCATCCGACCCGACCCGTCATGCCTCGTTCGTTTATTCCGTTATTATAACTGTCGTTTTATTTTTGGGATGTTACAGTTTTAGATACGGTTTGTTTCGTTTGTGAAGCCCTCACACCATAGAACACAAACCCAAAAACTAATAATTATATTAATCGTAATTACATATAATTATTTGTATCCAAAGTTAGTGAAAACCGCATTTTCACTAAATTTTCCAACAATCCCCCATATGAATGGAGATCGATCAAAACACACAAAATACCCAATGAAACCTCGACAATTGAGTCTTGCATAGGATAGGTAGGTTTCCCTTTGAACATTCCCTTGTGAAACATATTTAGCTTACTAGTTGTTTGGTAGACGCGATGTCCTTGAACCAATGACTATTTATACGCAAGCCTTTCCGTAGCGGGGCACATACCCTCATTATCGTGTCCATTCGAAGCGAAAGCTCTAGGAATTGCGCACCTTACAATTTCATTCGAAACAATCCCACTTCTCTTTCACAGAGGTGATTTGTCTCAAACCATTAAAAGCATTAAGGTTACCATGATTTACAAAAATCATAAACCTCACATCATGTCACTGTTCTTATAGGAATGGACTAGGAAGTGATTAAACTCCTTTTATAATTTAGTAGGATACATATATGTTGGATATGTGATGCCCGATCGTCGATTAAAGTCAACGATACTAACGAGCTACGATCCAAAGAGTTACATCTTAAGCAACGAACAAATATATATATATATATAGGGGAGGGTTCCAGAAAAAATCACAAGTTAGGCGAAAACCACTAAAAACCAATTTTACCCAATCATATAATCATATTTATTTTTTGTTTTATTTTATTTTTATTTGTTTATAAGAGTATCAATTTAATATTAAACATTTTTACCAAAAAATATTTTTTACATATAGCGTTACGTATACGTAAACATAAAACAAAAAAATGTGTGGTTACCAAAAAATTATGGTTACGTATACGTAAATCAAAAAAATTATTTTTGGATACATATACGTAAATAAAAAAAATTGACTGAAATGATGTGGTTTTCTCGGTTTTCGCCTAACTTTGTAGTTTTCTTTTGATTCTTCCCCTATATATATATATATGGGAAATATCAAATAAAAACCGTTAATTGTTGTGAAAACTCTTAAATTCAATATGAGCCACACTTTCAATTTATATATATTTTAACTTATGGTCAAGATTAATTGTAGATTTTTTATTATTTTTTAAACACATTGTGTGGCTATGAATAATTAAAGGGCTAGAATGGTAATTTCATTTTTTTTCTTTTTCTATTTAAATTAAATCAAGATCTGAGAATCTGTAATTTTGATAGAATTTGAATAACATGTACCCTTATATGTGTAAAAATCAAATACACATTTGTAAAAATCAAATAAAATGATTAAAAACATATACACATATTAGAAAAAACAATTATACATTCAAATACCCAAATATGTTTTCAAAAAACATAAACATATCAGAAAAAAAAAAATTTACACTGTCTTGAACCCAGATCTTCTTCCCATACCTTGTTCCCTTATTGCACTGCATATGTAAAAAATCTCACAAGTAAAATAAAAAAAACACATGTGTATGAATCAAAAAACCTTGGAACATTTATTACACACTACATAATTTTAATTTTCTCTAGGTATGTGTACATTTGTGTAAATTCAGTTTACACTTGTGTAAATTCAGTTTACACTTGTGTAAATTTAGTTTACACTTGTGTAAATTTAATATATACTTCTGTAAATTCAGTAAACTAAATTAACAGTAAACTTTTACAAATGAAATCTAAGAAACTGAAATTTGTATTACAAAATACACATGTGTAGAAATAAAAAAAACACGTGTAAAATCATATATTTGAATGCAGGAAAATCTTGTTATTCCATTCTTTTCAAACAAAAAGGTTATAAAATTTAAAGAGTCTAAGAGAGGATAAAAAAAACTATTGATAACCCAAAAAATGTGTTTGGTCCTAAATCGAATAAAAACATGTGTAACTTAACTTGTGTAAATCGAACATACACTTGTGTAAATCGAATTTACGAATGTGTAAATCAAATATACACGTCTTTCATGTCATGATTTTAAAGGCAAAACACTTGGTATATATATACATATGAACAAATGTAAAAAAATGTTATTTTATCTGTCTTTATAAGCCTATTTCTGAACCAATTTGTGTATTAATTTATTTTTTAACCAAAAATTCAACAAAAGGCATTTGAGTTAACAAAATTCCAAGAACAACATCTTTGATTTCTTTATCATTTTTATTGGAAGTTCAAACTTCCTTTTGATTTCAGAAAACAGATCATAGAACACAAATTCCAAGTTCAAATTTCTTTTTTGATTTAAAAAAACAGGCATTTGATTTCAAAGTTCCTTTAGATTTAAGAAAGCAGATCATAAAACCTGAACAACTAAATAATAAGCAACACAGAAACCATATTGGCCCCAAAATCAATTCAAACCAATAATCAACAAAACCTAATTCTATAAAATACAAAATGTAGTGAAACAAAACAAATGAAATATAAAATCTTAGTTTTAACAAACAAATCAAATATAAAATGCTAAAGAACAAAATATAATCAAAACCCCGAAATCCTACATTAAACACTTACCTCGGCACATTTTCCTTGCAGTTTGCTTCATCAAGAACATCAATGCCTTCTTTTGCTCAGATCTGTGATTTGTTTAAACCATAATAATACCAACCACAAAAAGATACCATCGACTTACAGTTTACGAGAGAGATGAGCGGAGCATAGTTTACGATAACCCATAATTCATTACTTACTTCCAATAAGCCACACCACAAGCCAGCGGTGGTGGATGGATGGCGGCGAGGTAAGAGACCGACGGTGGTGGATGGGTAGAGAGAGATGAGCGGCCATATCTGGGTTTTGCCGCTCGACGTCACCGTTTTGCTACTGGTGATGGAAAAGGAGAGCAGTAACGATGGCATGTTCGTGAATAACAACATCATCAACGTTTTCCTTCTTTATGCGTTTAGAGTAGATTTGTTGGTTTTTAGATCATCAGTTGAGGGAAAATTAGAGAAGATGTGGGTGTTTAGAGAGAGATAGATATCTTGTGAAGAAGATAAAAGATGGAAATAATGGATGGCAGGTTGGATAGAGAGAGAGAGAATGAGGAAATTACCCAAATACCCTTACATATTAAAAATAAATAAAAAAATCCAACAAATTAATTTGTGGTCTAAATTGAGTTTATGGGTTTTCACAACAACTTAGGGTTTTCACAGTATATATATATATTTAATTGTTAAATATTATTAACGAAAGACGGATTTATTAAATGGTGAATAAATCTTTAGAGAAATATTTATTGGAGATTGAGATAATTAATTATTTACGGGGATAAAATGTTTAATCTGTTAAACATTTAAAGATTGGATTTTACTGATTATTGTTAATTAGTAAAATAGAAAAAGTAACTAATTAAACAGTTAATTATTATGGGGTATTAACTGTTAATATCTCAGGGGCAGTGTGTAAATTACATCTTTATAAATATAACCTTAACTTAAACATAAAAACCAAATTGAAAGTTCTAGACACCAAACAAATTTTGAGCCCCCCTCTCTCTCGTTTCGGTCAAGGACGCCACCAGGGCCGCCGCCGCCGTTGCTTTGCGTCGCTGCCATCTCTGGGCTCTCCTCTGCGTAGCCATGGACGTATTTTGCTGCAGGTTTCGTGTACGAGTCAACTAGCGTGACGTCCGTTGTACTAAGGTGTTACAGATTGGTTATCGCCAAAGGTATAAATCTGAACACACTATGGTTGGTTGTTTAGTTATGTTTATACGCGTGTAATCGAATCACTAAAAGAAATCCATATCTGATCTGGAAAAGGTACTATTAAATTGCTTTTGCTAAAATATATCTGATTTATTTATTTAAAAGGTTTAAATAATTATTTTTTAAAAGTTAAAACAGGTACCCTGATTCCCAACAGTGGTATCAGAGTCACCTTTACGCGCGTTTAGACATATTTTTATATATATCGATCTATTGTTTTATTTGTCAAAACTATTGTTTGACAAAAGATCGAGCCTTTTTTCGTTTGTTGTGATTGTGTTGAATGAATCGAGCACTAGACCTGTGGTTGTATTGTTTGTTGATTGGTTGCTTCTCTTTGTATTTTTATGGGTTATCTGGAACCCCGATGTAATAGTTAGGTTTAGTTTTATTTTTTTATTTTTAGTGTATTTGTAAATAAATATTGTAATCTTAAAGAGACAAAGACAAGAAGACCAAGGCAGACAATAAAAGGATTAAAGATGAAGATCTTGGACTAAGTGTGAGATAACAGATTTGTTAATTTTGTTATCCCTTAGACCAGTCCAGTTATTCGTTTAATGGCTCAAACGAAACCGGATAATTTTTCCTGGTTGCTCGATTTTGTGTTTTATTTATTTTTTGTGGTTGTTGTATAATTATTTAGGATAATAATTAAACCGTAATATTTTAATAACAATTTAAAAACGACGAGATAATTAAGTTGTTTATTTTTCTCGAAAAGGTAACTAAATAAAAATGTGTTTTATTTAAAAGTAAAAATAAGTTTTTAAAACAATTTTAAATTAATTAAAGAAGTTGATTAGTATAAAATAAGTTCGTGACAAATAATCAATTTAGATTGATAGGGTATTTGAAATTGATCGTGTCGAGTGTTGAAAGTATTTCACGAACTAATAATTAGTAAAATTGTTTTACTAAAACCGCGCTACTTGTATCATGCTACTCGTCGACCAAAATGTTTTTGACCCGAAACGGTAATGTTAAAAAACATTGAAGAGAACCCAATATATAAAATCGATATTTCTGCGTCACCCTTAATTGTAACGCTTTAACTAATCTATCCAAACCCCCAGTGTTAGTGAATTACCCTGCATTCGGCCCTATGGTTTTAGTTGAAGGTAGAACCGCGATTCCTGAGTCACTTACGCCGGGTCTACAGTTACAATTGAAGGACAAATATCAATTAAGTCGTATAAGTGGGCGTAGTTGAGGGAAACGTATCCAAAGCTTGACATTACTCGCCATGCCCCTCAAACCGAGAGTTGTATAGATGATACAATTGGTAATCGTTACCTACCCGTCTAGCTATGCAAGTGGAGAGTGTTCAGCCATTCACTGAGTCATGGGGAATCGAGATCTCATTCCTAATTATATTAATTTTTGCAATTGGTCAAAAAATTTTAATTAGGAATATATGCATGAAAATACTAAAACTTTTAATTTTTGAATTTTGTAGATATCTAACGAATCTAATACAAATTCCTCATTCGCCCTGAAATCTATCCTTGAGAAGGATAAGCTTGATAACTCAAACTTCATGGACTGGTACAGAAACTTGAAAATTGTTATCAAGGCTGAGAACAAACTATATGTTCTCGAATAACCAATCCCAGAAGAACCAGCTGCTACTATGGGCCAAGCCCGTAAGACCTGTGATAAGCATGTTGATGACTCGATCAAGGTCTCTTGCTTGTTGTTGGCATCTATGATTCCAAAACTTCAAAAGAATCTGGTAGACATGCTAGCATACGACATGATTAGGCAACTGCAAAAAATGTTCCAACAGCAGGCCCGTCATGAACGCTTCGAGGTGATAAGTGTGATAATCGCGGTTTTTTAGGTCATTACAGTTTCTCGACTTTTTATACATTATATATATAAATTTTAAATTCTATGGCATTATTATATTTTTAGTGTTTCTAGGAATTCTAGGAACTTTGCCTTAGACGAACACTAAGGTCCGAACTAGAAAACTCGGTTAAGTGCATACAATGCTTATACTGTGAACACGTTAAATAAAAGGTAAAATTTAAATTCTCAAAAATAACTTTTATATTTATATTTTAGTTAAGAATGATGTTTTATAATATTATATGTGCTAACTTTTATGATTCTTGATTAAAGTAACGATCACAGGTGGTTCTTCCGGTATTTACCTGGTATAACCTTTTGAAATTTTTTGAGGTTTTATGCTTTAAAAATTGTTAAAATCCATTATTTTGGATACTAGATTTTTATGTTTGGATAAAAATATTTATTAAAGTGTTTAGGGGTGTAGTTTTTTATAAAAAGTGGGTATGTTTTTACAAAATTTGTAATTTAAAACACAAGACTTCACATCCCACTATAAATACCCAACCCCCCACCGATTTTCTCCATTCTCCCTTCTTGTTCCAGCCATGAACACCCCACCACCACTCCCAAACACACCTTAAACTTGAAATCAAGCTCATAATAATCAATTTCCAAGCTTGAATCTTGGTTCCAATGGATTCATGAGCATGTTCTTAATGTTTTAAAGGTATTATAACATGGTTTTCATCTTTTATTTTTTGTTTTGATCTTTGCATGTGTTCTTAAGAACACCAAGAACACACACATACACTTACTTTGATTTTAAATTTTGATGATTTCAAGTGCTTTAAGCTTAAATTTTACATTTTTAACAATGATTTATAGATGGAAACTTATTATAATCATCTACAATGAGTTCTCTATTTCAAATCTTGCAAAATATGATGATCAAAGTGTATGAACACTTACATGCATCTTCTTGAATTAAAGTGAATTTTTGTTTGATTTTGCGTCTTTGATCTTGGAATTGAACCACATTGTGATTGTAGGTTATAAATCAAGGAAAACTCAGTAGCTTAACATCAAATTCCACCTCCATTTGCTGAATCGGAAGGTATATCCTTGAATCAAACTTGTCAATTAGCTTGAAATCTTGAATGGCCAAGAACATCCATGTTCTTGGTGGATTTTTAAAAATGGTTGATTTGGCACTCAAAATTTGTTTCAAACACTAATATATATTTTAAAAGTATGATATGGAATTTTTGGTGATCAAACTCTCTATGGATTGTTTATTAAAATTCCTACAAAATTTAATACATGAAAATTGGGAAAAATACCTTTGTGTATGGGAAAAATTTGGAATTTGGAAAGTAGTTAGTATACTATAAATTAAGACTCCTGTTCAAATTTCGTTAATTTTGGAGTTGTTTAAGTATGTGTTTGACATTTTTATAGTTTAAACAAATGAATTTGGGATCAGATACTTCTGTACAACATTTGTACTTGAAATTTTTAATGGAATCTTATATGAACCTAAAACTAATCTGGTAAATATTTCGTGAAGTTTGAACAAGTGTAACTATTTTTCTTGAATTTGTTAAAATTTAATAATATTATAATCATAATAAATAATCTGAATATTGGAAAAATATGAAATTTGGTAAGAAATTTTTATTTATGTATAAAATCAATTGTTATAAGTTTCAAGCAGTAAATTTATGTCTATGTATGTTTTTGGATTTATCGTCCTCCGCCGTTCGTCGGGATTGGAATCCTTTGGCTTCGTCTTTTGATTTGTTGTTCTTGGGAGAGTGACTATTTGGAGTTCTTAGAATATTTGGTGATTGATAATTTCCGCTGCGTGTGCTGATTCCTAAATTCTTGGGTATTCAGCTGCAATTTTTGGTCCGATTGGTGTTGTTCGTCTTCGCTACTTGAAGACCTGTGTTTCCGCTGCTAATTCTGGTCGCCCTCGTCGGAGTGGTTGCTCGTGCCATTCGGTTTTGTAAGAGCTTGATTATTGCAAGGGTTGTTGAAGCCCTAAATTCCAAGTGAAGGTGCAGGTGTCTTGCTGATCTATTTCTCTAATTCTGAACCCATACGTGCAATATCTTTCATCAGAAACACATCCTTGGTGTTTATTTTCAAAGAATTGCAGAGATTAGTGAGAAATCTGAGGTGTAAGTGACGAACCCTAGATTCTCATTTTGGGGGTTTTCACTTTTGGGTTCATTGAAGTAAAGAAGAAGCATATCCTAACCATTTTAAGGAGTAAAGATCAACTAAACCATCCTCACCGCTGCACCGTCGTCTGAAATCAGCCCCGTCGCACCGCGATTATCGCCACCGCTGCGAGTCCGATTCAAGACTAGGAGGAGACCTACGGTCTAAAACCCTAGTTCTACTGACGGTGGTACCAAGGTGGAATAGGAAGGAGTACCCTAACTTGGGCGCAATTGGGTTAGTTCGTTCCAACTCCTTTATTTCTGTCAGTTTTACCTTCTTGTTACACGAATTGCATGCTTAGGCATTCTTGGTCTGGGTTAGGAGGACTAGCAATTGTTCTTGATTCACAGGGAGAGACATACCCTGTTTTTTTTGTTTTGACTGTTTTAATTGTTGCATATACGTGTTGCATCTGTTTGATTGATGAGCAATTTGTCTATTCTATTTGCTTAACTGTGGTTAAAATAAAAATAAATATTCTATTTGCTTAACTGTGGTTAAAATAAAAATAAATACATCTTGTGTATTATTTCAAACATAGACGGTAGGTGAAATAATGTCTCCTTGAGATCATGTTCAGGGGAGAGGGGTGCATCTAGTGCTAACCATAAGGGGTATAGGTTACGTTTGGCATCTTGGAATGTAGGAAGCCTAACTAGTAAGTTGTTAGAGTTAGTAGACGTGCTTAGAAAACATAGGATTCAGGTAGCTTGCCTTCAGGAGACTAGGTGGAAGGGTCAAAGGGGGGGGGGGGTGAGTGTAATGGCTACAAACTGTTGCATTCGGGTTGCGATGGAACAAAAAATGGGGTGGGTTTTCTAGTTGCTAAAGAACTGCACGGTAATGTGGTGGAAGTGAAAAGATATAATGATAGGATCATGGTGTTGAGAGTAGTACTTGGTGAGGAAGTTGTGGCAATTGTTAGCGCTTATGCACCACATGTAGGTCTAGGAGACCAAGAAAGGAGGGATTTTTGGGGTAGTTTAGACGGAGTAATGAGGTCATTACCTAGACAGGAGAAAATATGCTTAGGAGGTGATTTTAATGGTCACGTTGGTAAGGAGAGTGATGGTTTTCCGATGGTTCATGGAGGTTTTGGTTATGGTGTTAGAAACGATAATGGTAGGGAGCTTCTTGACTTTACGCTTGCGCATGATCTTGGTATTATAAACACGTTCTTTATAAAGAGGGAATCACATTTGATTACTTTTAGTAGCGGGGGACGCAACACGCAGATCGACTATTTCCTGATGAGACAAGGGGATCGCAATTGGTGGAAGGATTGCAAGGTAATTCCAGGAGAGTCAGTAGCGACCCAACATCGTCTGTTGGTGGCCGATTTTACCTTGAGAAAAAGGGTGGCGGAGAGGAGAAGAAAAAATAAACCAAGGATCAGATGGGGGAATTTGAAGGACGAAAACATCAATTTGTTTAAAGATAAAGTCATGGCGATGAACACAAATACCAAGGATGGCGACACAAACCAGATGTGGGTAGCTATGGCAACCACTGTTACACAGGCGGCAAAGGAAACCCTCGGAGTCACATTGGGAGCAACAAGAGGACATCAGGAGTCTTGGTGGTGGAATGAGGAGGTGCGGAGCAAGATAAAGGACAAGCAACAACGCTTTAAAGAGATGTTGCAGTGCAGTAATGGAGAGGAGATAATGACACTACGGGAGAACTATAGACAGGCAAAGAGGGAAGCTAAAAAGGCAGTGAGTGAGGCAAATAATTTTGCCTATGAAACGATGTATAGAAAACTAGACACCAAGGAAGGGGAGCATCATATGTTTAAGATTGCCAAAAATAGGGAGCGTAGGAGACAAGATCTTGGGGTCGTGAAGTTTATCAAGGAAGATGATGGAAGAGTTTTGGTAAAGGGACGAGACATCAAGCTGAGATGGCAAAACTATTTCTACACCCTTTTCAACAGTTGTAGACCAAGTCTAGCCATAACGGAGAATCCCACTACTCAATCCAGGCAACGAAATAATTGTTATTGTCGAAATATCACACAGGAAGAAGTGAGGAGTGCTCTTAAGAAGATGGGAAGAGCTAAGGCAGTAGGTCCAGACAACATACCCATTGAAGCGTGGAAGTGTATGGGAGAGGAAGGCGTTCAGTGGTTGACAAGACTGTTCAACAATATCTTCAAAACCGGGAAGATGCCAGATCAGTGGAGGCATAGTGTCTTAGTACCCCTATATAAAAACAAAGGAGATGCTCAATGTTGTGCTAACTACAGGGGGATTAAGCTCCTATGTCATACAATGAAATTATGGGAAAGAGTTATAGATACAAGGATTAGACGACAACCCAGGTTACAGCAAACCAATTTGGGTTCATGCCAGGCCGGTCCATTACGGAGGCGATACACATTTTAAGAAGATTAATGGAAAAGTACAGAGAGAAGAAACATGATTTACATATGGTGTTCATCGATCTTGAAAAGGCGTACGATAGTGTGCCTAGAAGATTGATCTGGGAAAGTCTGGAGGGAAGAGGGATCCCTAGTAAATATATTGAGGCAATTAGGGATATGTATCATGAGGCTAAGACATGCGTCCGAGCACCCGTGGGAGATACAGACTTTTTTCCAGTGGAAGTGGGAGTTCACCAGGGGTCGGCACTAAGCCCCTTTCTCTTTGCAGTAGTTTTGGATGAGTTGTCAAAGTCGATTCAAGATGCAATTCCATGGTGCATGCTTTTTGCTGATGATATCGTGTTGATTGCAGAAAGTAAAGAGACATTGAACAACAGACTAGAGGAATGGAGAACAGTCTTAGAGCACAAAGGTTTGAAGATAAGCCGATCTAAAACCGAGTACCTTCACTTCAACTTTAGTGGTGCAAACGTCGACGAGAAGACCCAGATTTCTATTGAAGGTGGGGTTGTCTCTAAGACACTGAAGTTCAAGTATCTAGGATCTGTCATCCAGAGTAACGGGGACATCGACAATGATGTAGTCCATCGGGTGCAGGCTGGTTGGTGTAAATGGAGAGCGGCCTCAGGTGTTTTGTGTGACAAGAGGTTTCCAATAGGGTTAAAGGGTAAATTTTATAGGGTAGCAGTTCGCCCAGCGATGCTATATGGAACCGAGTGTTGGGCCATCAAGAATACACAAGCTCGAAAAATGGATGTAGCTGAGATGAGGATGTTGAGGTGGATGTGTGGACACACAAGAAAGGACCGAATAAGAAATGAAGTTGTTCGGAAGAGATTGGGAGTCACATGTATCTCAGATAAGATAAGAGAAGGAAGATTGAGATGGTTTGGACATGTCAAGAGGAGACAGAGCACAGATCCAGTGAGAACGGTGGAAACTCTCGTTGTAGAGGGGAAAAGGAGCAGGGGGAGACCGAAATTAACGTGGGATGAGAGGATTAGGCTTGATTTGTTAGATTTACACCTCTCAGAGGACATGATCAATGATAGGACTTCATGGAGACGTCGTATTAGGGTTTTAGGATGAGTGACCCGTTGTGTGGGAGAGTAGAGTTGTTTAGCAAAGATTTTGCGTATGTCTTGTTTCTTGTAGGTGTATTGTGTTTCTTGTGACTAATATACTCTAGTCATACACTGCTAATTGTTAGATTACTGTTAGATTTATTTTACTTTATTACTCATTAATTTTATTTATATTTTTATCTTTTTCTTTCCCATGGAGCCGGGGGTCTAAACGGGAGCAGCCTCTCTATCCCTTGGGATAGGGGTAAGGTTTGCCCTCATCACACCCTCCCCAGACCCTACTAATAGCGTTAGCTATGTGTGGGATTATACTGGGTACGTTTGGTTTGGTTATGTTTTTGGATTTATGGTCCATTAAAACTTTATAAAAATTTACTATTTTGGAAATTTTTGTATAAAAATGTTTTTATAAAAGTCTTAGGAAATGTTGGAAAGAAGTATTATCATTTTTAAAACTTAAATTTGGACATTTTATTTGGATTCTAAAATCACACTAAACCCCTAATTTCGGACGAATCAGATTTTTAAATCGTAAACCGGACTTTACCCGCGTAACTGCGTTTTTGATCAAACAAAACGGTGACTTGAGATTCTATCATATATGACTTTTTAACTACTGATGTTATTCATTAAAATCTAAAACTTAAAGTTTTAAGGTCACAAACTTATATAAAAGCCAGTTTTACAATTTTTAACGGTTCGTATGCGCGTGCACGGGTTTTGGGTATGCATTTGATTGCATAGCCACATTTGGTTTCCTTTGTTGACTTAGCCTCACATATTAGGTTTCCTATATGTATTTTGTGTCTACTTGTTAGTAGGACTCGGTTAGGATACCATCATTTGCGGTTTCTCTGTTTTACTGTACTTTACGTTTTTCACTCTTAGGTGAGTTTTACGGCCCCATTTTTTTTACTGTTTTACGGGGAAAAAGCTGTTTTACACACTATACGTTGTTACCTGGGTTTACTTATGAATGTATTAAGTGCCCACTTTAACGCAATCAATTAGCTTGGATAGCAGATGAGAATTATGAATAGTACTATTTGGGTTGACACCCCCGCACAGGGTTGGGCGTGCCAACCAGACTTGTAGGGTCATTTGGGTGCATAATTAGCCATAGTAGGTGTTCACATTTGACACCTGGATACAGGGGCAACAACTAGTCTGACGGTTTTGATTGTGGCTCAGGGTAATTATATCTTAATACGTGTACTTGATCATCTGCGGATGGTTACTATGGTTACTATTTCATTTTGAAATTTATTTACTTACTTTTTTTTATCAAGTCACAAAATGTGCGTACTCACCAACTATTTTTATAGTTGATCCGTTTTCGAAACATGCTTGTCAGGTAAACGGTTATGGGGATCATTTGCTTTAAATGGCTTTTGGGAAGAATTATTATTTTGTACCTTTGGTTGTAGTGAGGCATTTTAGACAATTTGTATTGATTCAAGATTTTCATGTATTCGTACTTTCGTTAGAAGCTTGTAGTTTGGTTCAATGTAATGCACAAATTTCCTTTTAGTTTCTCTTGTACTTGTGTTCAATGTGATATACCAGTTACATCCCGTACTTTCGCCATGGCGGGGTGTGACATACTTGGTATCAGAGCACCGGTTATAGAGAATTAGGTTTAAACGAGACTAGACCTTGACTATAACTCTAAGTTTATTACATTGAACCGTAGGAATTATATGTGCATTGCATACTACCTCTTGCTTATCTATGACGCATTGCTTCGTCATAATCATGTCATCGTCACAGCACTACACGTACTCTTTAATGATTCCGGTTACTTTTGCGGTAATCTATATCCTCCTCAGTCTGTCTTAGTGTTATCACGTGTTGTACCTGTACTTTTCACCACACCTACATCTCCTCTAGCTGTGGAGTCGGCTTTCACTTGGTGCGGTATATACTTTCTTTCATGAATTGCTGGATTGGACGGCTAGGACTTTCACATTAGCTATGGCAAAACGATCTGCCCGATCAAAAGGGAACCCGAGGTGGAGAAGCAGTACTAAACGGGAGAGAACTCTACTGGTCAAGAGGCCCATAGCCTTCTCTTTGTTGGATCATTGGATCCACATATACGTACCAATTTATAGCATGATTTGCTCGACACTGATTTGAGGATCTCTGCCCTATTATTATTGCCTGACTTCAATCACACTTTTTCTTTTATTAGAGGACGTCGGTTTTGCCTCTCTATCCTTACCTCCAACCAGCAGCAGCCTTAGACGGCAGACCTATGAGTATTGGTACAAATAACTAAGTGTGGTTAGATAGAACATATACACTCTTACTCGAAAGTGCAACACGATGACATGATCTAATGAATATTTCAGATCCCTTTTAACTGGGAGCTTGGGATAGGAGAAACACTATAGGGACCATGCAAAGTAAATTATCATTACGGGTGCACACGTAATCATAATTTGCAGTGCATGAAAACTCTAGTGAGTCTTATTGTCCTAGTTAATGTTCCTGATTACTTTGTATTTCTAATCCCGATTCTCAGTCATTCGAATACTGATCGAAACTATCGTAACCTTAGGGTAGATCTAAAGACATCAAATAATGTGATGGGCTACCTCAGGTGACATAGGAATTTATATCGTCTCTTTCATCTTTGAATTCGAACATATCTAAAACTTTTATAGAGACTTCATTGGCATGGCAATTTTAACCGAATCATTGAAGATATATGTTCTCAGTTGATTTTGACCTCGGTACTTGGAACGGACTTGAAAATTTCTTGTAAAGTATTTCTTAACCTATTAGATCGAGTTAAAGATTTTCTTTCAATTTCGTTATTTGTCTATCCATGCATGTGAATGATCCGTGGTCTAGCGTGAACCAAACCTCAACACTTCTGGCTCCCCTATTAGATCTTCATTGTAAGTTATCACACTTATGAAGGAACATGAGAAATTCGAATTTGATCTAATCAACTCCTTAATGGATTTCGAGCAATGAATACTTTCTTCCCTCAACCATTTTTATTTGCTAAATCTTATCCCCTTGAAGACTTTTACTGGTCACATATATTCAATGTTGGTGTTTACAACATTCAACACTTGCAGTAATTGTACAACTATTATCAGAGGTCTAAGAATAATCTTGGATTTTACCTTATAATCCAAACATATTGTAACATCGATTGAGTAGCAACAGATGGTGAAATTCTTTAAAGCATGCTAAACTTCTTTTTCCTCGACAATACAACCTTTCAACACAATCTCTTGGACAACTCTTTAGTTTGATGTGTTACCATTGTTACTGTGCATTTAGTGGTAATAACCCGAATTCTTATTCTCCTGAACTGATTTGCGCTATTTCAATTGGCAACAAATGCCAAAAATCTAATTCTACATTAAGCTAAAGGAATAGCATGGCTATCACTATAATACCTACTATGTAAAAACAATTTCCTATCAACTCACTATGACCTCATTACTTTTCCGGATGCAAAACCGTCATCAACAGTTCTGCTAAAATATTCTAATTATCCGCAACGCATTGAATTGAAATTTACCTTCAAGTGCTCTGCAATCACTTTTGTAATATGGTACAATAAATCTTAATTCCGTTCACGCAACACCCTTAGGGTATTGTGCAAACCTGACTTGACCATCCAAAATAAATGTCAAACGAAGTTGTTCTCACAACATTTGACATTTAGTACATTATCAAACTTTGATAGTTTCCCGACGATCAATAATCCATGCTTATGCCTAAACAAATTTCAAGGAAATCTAAGACTGAACTGTCAGTTGTTGTTCCCCAAGCATGAGGCTGACATACAAAACTCTTAAACTTGTCTCATTTTCTAGTATTCCTGTTAATTCTATTGTTTCATATTCTTATGCAAGGGATATAATCATGGGTTGCCTCAAACAACCCATTGTAAAAAAAATCCGAATAGGATATTCTTATATCATTTTGTACTTGCACTCCCTCAAAGATCATTCGGTTGATCGACTCTCTGATTTCCAATTTAGTAGAGACTTGTTCGCATACTTTACTCTCAGTCTCCTATAATTAAAAGTCTTAGAGCACCTACTTTTAAGAAACAACTTCTTAACACGTGCCTCGAGATAATACAAATATCTGGCATTTAAACATTCATTCCATCAACTTTATGGCTTAAACCCTAATGCAAAGGATTTTTAGGGCTATAACCGATATGGGTAAAATACGAAATAGTAAGTCATAGTGGTACCATTCGAAAGCCAAGGAATTTACAGACATACTGTACTACCAGTTATTGGCAGATAATCGATTCGACCCTCTTCAATGCGACATTTAAGGATAAACTTTAAAACCTTATGGTCCACTCCCATCGACTTTAATGGGAAAACGAGGATCTAAGTTGAAAATTTGAAAAACCTTATCATTTGAAAGATGCGTCCTAGAATCACATGAGAGCAATTTTGGATTTTTTTTATGTGTTCTACAATTCTTAATCGATTAAAGTTGTACGTTACTAGGAAGAGAAACAAAGGACGAATCATAGTTGACTTTTCTCTATTGAAGGTCTACACATATACATTACTTTCAATTCCTCAAGTTCTTTTTAATTTTATATACATTCTTTTGAAGATCCGTTTGGGATGTCCATACATTATCGTTAAGTGACCTAGGAGCATAACGTTCCTGCATTTGACAAATTTCTGAAGTTTTACTTGATCCTCTCCTATTTTCTGTCATGTACTTATGAGTGTCAAGCCTCAGGATAAATTAACAATGATGTTACATCAAAGTCTACCAACTTAATGGGTTAGCAAGCTCTGAAATCACTTACTATTGTTATAAGGATATCTCCTCGACGTGAATGTTTACCTCCTCATCGAGGTGAACTAGGGATTACCTTCGAATCATTTCAATCCACATCAAGGATAATGTAGACGTCGAATGTTATCGTATCAAATTTGAACAACTCGATGTGATGATTATACCGTCTCTTGATATAAAATCCTTATTATATTTCAAAATTCCAATTCTGACCGTTAACCAAATTCGATGTATGGTAGTCGATTCAATTTCCGAATATTGAACTGGCACATAGCCTTTTAACCAAGCTACTTGATTAGATCATTCTGGATTTTTAGTTACTTTCTCTATCTAGATGTTGTCGTGACTTGATTATCATATAACCCATTGCTAACTTTCGGCAATATGTATTCAAACCGTAGGATGAAAATCACCAAACATGATTTCATTATATCAAGACTAACATACAGGTTAGTACCGAATTCCAATGCTTTGTGATGAGGTTACATAACACCGAGTCATCATTTACATCTATTTTTTTTATGATGACTCATTTCCTATAACACTTGATAGGATTGAGTAAATTTAACTCTTAGCAAACTATCTCGATAGAATCCTAGTGTAACCTCTCTTGTTTGTTAATCCTCGGTTTCACGACTTAAGTTTCGCACCATCATACTCGTACTCATTATACTTATTTGTAAAGCTTTATGCTTGGGTTACTTGTTATATAGTCACTGTCTAATGACTAACCAACACTCTTCCATTCAAGTATAAGGAGTGTAAACCTCATCCACATGATATTTTGATTTTCAGAATCCTTAAGTATTTTACGGTTATGTTGTATACATACCAATTATGTTGTATCGCCCTATGATGCAACAATGTACCGACTTTGGAATAGTAACTAATATTACTGACAATCACCGGGTACTACAACTAGAGATTCCACAGTGGAAGTGGAAACAATTTTCAATGGAATTCATTTTTAGTGGCCTAGAACACTCGGCGGTCACGGTTTGATTTAACCATCTTTGGCCGGTTGTTGAAAATTTTTAATTTCCTTTCCTATCCGAAATAACTCCAAGATGGAGAAATTAGCTCGACTGTATGTCAGTTAAGTGGTAGCAAGGCATAGAGTGTCTGTTTCCATTATCTCTGTTAGGGTTAGTTGTTTTACATCTCGTTTCTGGCAGACACTATAGAAAGCTTTGAGAACGTGTTTAGACTTAAAGCACTGATTACCTTCCTCAAACGAATGTTCAAAGTGAACGAATCATTTCGGCCTTGAAGGATACGCTCAGGGTTGTGTGATAGACTTCCGTGGTAATTGGGATGCTCAATTACCATTGGTCAAATAGCCTTCCAATATCAATTATCACACTAGCATTGATTATATGCCATCTGAAGCTTTGTTCTTACGTAAATAGCAATCATCTCCTCGTTGGACTGAAGTTACTGATAATCATTTTAGTCTGTCTAAAAGTCAAACATAAGGAATACATAAGGTTGTCAAAAGCCAACTGTAGAGTTATGCTGGTGTTCGGAGAAAACGTCTCGAAATTCAAATCAGTTACAAGTACATTTTAAGGTATCACCCTGGAAGGGTATAATTTGATTTGGAAAGAGAGGTAAGCTTAACTTAAGATACTTTGGATCGTATGAAATCATTGTTAGATTCGGTCCAATGGTGTCCAAACTAAAACTACCTCAGTAACTTCGTGACGTTTCCGATATTTATCATGTTTTCATACTCGAAAGAGTTTAGCCGTCAAATCTATATTTATACCACCTGAGGAAGTTTGAATTTTTGACAAAATCATTATTCGAGGTGTTATCTATTTGAGTTCTAAGTACATGATATAATCATTTTTCATAACTTAGAGTATTGGTTTTCAATATGACACATTTATATTCACATCGAGACGTGCTAAAGTCTACCGACTCTTTGAACTTTTATAGCACCTCTCCTGTTAAGGATTTCCTGGTTGCTATATGTGACAATATTCCTTGATGGCACAAAGTAGGATGGTACTTTCCTATGCTAGTAAAAATATACTAAATCGCTGAAATTTTATATCACTATATTATTCTGGATTCACACCAACTTTGTATCTACAGTATATCTATCATTTGGCAGATTCTTTAATTTTTTGATTACACCAGCATTGTACTTTCTAATTGAATCTGGAAATAAGTGATCTTTGGATCCATTGGAGATTTCGAAGGATCTCTCTCATGTTACTTAACTCGGTGATTCTAAGTTCTCAGTTTGTCAAACCCCCTTACTTTCCAGGAAACCAGTTATATCTGGACTTCCGTACTTGAAACAAATTTCGAGAAATAATTTGTCAATTGTACACCAGTTGAATTTCGGGACGAAATTCTCTTAACTAGGGGAGAATGTGACAACCGCGGTTTTTTACGTTCTTACAGTTTCTCAACTTTTTATACATTATATATATA
Organism: Smallanthus sonchifolius; assembly: GCA_023525975.1. Lineage (NCBI taxonomy): Eukaryota > Viridiplantae > Streptophyta > Magnoliopsida > Asterales > Asteraceae > Smallanthus > Smallanthus sonchifolius. The sequence goes on from CM042038.1 coordinate 58,544,647, forward strand.
ATTTTTAAATTCTATGTCATCATTATATTTTTAGTGTTTCTAAGAATTCTAGGAACTTTGCCTTAGACGAACAATAAGGTCCGAACTAGAAAACCCGGTTAAGTGCATACACTGCGTATACTGCAAACACGTTAAATAAATGGTAAAATTTAAATTCTCAAAAATAACTTTTATATTTATATTTTAGTTAAGAATAAAGTTTTATAATATTAAATGTGCAAACTTTTGTGATTCTTGATTAAATAACGATCAATGTTGGTTCTTCAGGTAAATACCCGACATTTACCAGTATAACCTTTTGAGTTTTTTTGAGTTTTTGTGTTATAAAAATTGTCAAAATTCATTGTTTTGGATACCAGATTTTTATGTTTGGATAAAAATATTTATTAAAGTGATTAGGGGTGTAATTTTTATAAAAAGTGGGTATATTTTTATAAAATTTGTATTTTAAAACACAAGACTACACATCCCACTATAAATACCCAACCCCCCATCTATTTTCCCCCTTCTCCCTTCTTGTTCCAACCATGAACACCCCACCACCACTCCCAAACACACCTTAAACTTGAATGAAAGCTCATAATCATCCATTTCGAAGCTTGAATCTTGGTTCCATTGGATTCATGAGCATGTTCTTAATGTTTTGAAGGTATTATAACATGTTTTTCATCTTTTATTTTCTGTTTTGATCTTTGCATGTGTTCTCAAGAACACCAAGAACACACACACACACATACACTTACTTTGATTTTCAATTTTGATGATTTCAAGTGTTTTAAGCTTAAATTTTGCATTTTTAACAATGATTTGTGGATGAAAACTTGTTATAATCATCTACAATGAGTTCTCTATTTAAAATCTTGCAAAATGTTAAGATCAAATTGTATGAACACTTGGGTGTTCGTACATGCATCTTCTTGAATTAAAGTAAATTTTTGTTTGATTCTGAGTCTTTGATCTTGGAATTGAACCACATTGTGATTGTAGGTAATAAATCAAGGAAAACTCAGTAACTTAACATCAAATTCCACCTCCATTTGCTGGATTGGAAGGTATATCCTTGAATCAAAGTTGTTAGTTAGCTTGAAATCTTGAATGGCCAACAACATCCAAGTTCTTGATGGATTTTTAAAAATGGTTGATTTGGCACTCAAAATTTGTTTCAAACAGTAATATATGTTTTAAAAGCAAGATCTGGAAATTTAGGTGATCAAACTCTTTATGGATTATTTATTAAAATTCCTACAAAATTTAATACATGAAAATTGGGAAAAATACCTTTGTGTATGGGAAAAATCTGGAATTTGGAAACATTTCGTGAAGTTTGGACAAGTCTAGCTATTTTTCCTGAATTTTTTAAAATTTAATAATATTATAATCATAATAAATAATCTGAATATTGGAAAAATATGAAAATTGGTAAGAAATTTTTATTTATGTATAAAATCAATAGTTATAAGTTTTAAGCAATAACTTTATGTCTAAGTATGTTTTTGGATTTATGGTCCATTAAATCATTATAAAAAGTTACAATTTTGGAAATTTTTGTATAAAAATGTTTTTATGAAAGTCTTAAGAAATGTTGGATAGAAGTATTATCATTTTTTTAAACTTAAAACAAAAGTTTTAACCAAACCCTTAATTTTGGACGAATCGAATTTTTAAACCGTAAACCGGACTTTACCCGCGTAAATGCGTTTTTGATCAAACGAAACCGCGACTTGAGATTCTATCATATATGACTTTTTAACTACTGATGTTATTCATTAAACCTTAAAACTTAGAGTTTTAAGGTCACGAACCTATATAAAAGCCAGTTTTACAATTTTTAACGGTTCGTATGCGCGTGCACGGGTTTTGGGTATATGCGCTTGATGGCATAGCCAAATTTGGTTTACTTTGTTGACTTAGCCTCACATATTAGGTTTCCTAAATGTATTTCGTGTCTACTTGTTAGTAGGACTCGGTTAGGATACCATCATTTACGGTTTCTCTATTTTACTGTACTTTACGCGTTTCACTCTCAAGTGAGTTTCACGGCCTCACTTTTTATTTTTACTGTTTTACGTGGGGAAAGCTGTTTCACACACTACACGTTGTTACCTGGGTTTACTTATGAATGTATTAAGTTCCCACTTTAACGCAATCAATTAGCTTGAATAGCAGATGGGAATTATGAATAGTACTGTTTGGGTTGACACCCCCGCCCAGGGTTAGTCGCGCCAACCAGACTTGTAGGGTCATTTTGGTGCATAATTAGCCATAGTAGGTGTTCACATGCGACACCTAGATACAGGTGCAACAACTAGTCTGACGGTTTTGATTGTGGCTCAGGGTAATTATATCTTAACACGTGTACTTGATCATCTGCGGATGGTTACTATGGTTACTATTACATTTTTGAAATTAGTTACTTACTTTTTTATCAAGTCGCAAAACCTACGTACTCACCAACTATTTTTATAGTTGATCCGTTTTCAAAACATGCTTTTCAGGTAAACAATTATTGGGATCATGAGCTTTAAATGGCTTACTTTTGGGAAGAATTATTATTTTGTACCTTTGGTTGTAGTCAGGCATTTTAGACAATTTGTATTGATTCAGGATTTTCATGTATTCATACTTTCGTTAAAAGCTTGTAGTTTGGTTTAATGTAATGCACAATTTTCCTTTTAGTTTCTTTTGTACTTGTGTTCAATGCGATATTCCAGTTACATCCCGTACTTCCGCCTTGGTGGGGTGTGACAATAAGACCACTAATAAGCTGCCGCATGCAAGAAGGTTCTTCTGTTAGTACCCGTGTGTTGAAAATGAAGGTATACATTGATCATCTAGCATGTCTTGAATCCCTTTTAAGCATTTGATTAGTTGGAGATACAATATGAATGATTGGGACAAGACCATTCCGGAGTTGCATATGATGCTAAAGACTGTCGAGATGAATATACCAACTCCTGCTAAGTCTAGTCCAGTGCTGATGATCAAAGAAGGTCGAGTTAGGAAAACTGAAGCCAAGGGAAAATGCAAGAAAAGCTTCAAAAACAAGGGCAAAGGCAAAAGTGTTGCCAAGAAACCTCTGAAGAATGTCAAGTGTTTTCATTGTGATGAAGTCGGACACTGGAGGAGGAATTGCCCAAAATATCTGGCCGAGTTGAAGCAGAAAAAGTCTGCTAGAGGACAGTCCTCAGGTATGTTTGGTATGGAGATCTTCTCTCTATCTAGCAAATCTTGGGTGTTGATCGCGGTGTCAAGGTCAATCAAAAACTATATTAAAAACTACTACTTAGCTAACTTAGACTGCAATATAGAAAATTAGGGTTGTCGTATCCACAGGGAATCATTGGAGAATGCTATTTAGAAAACAGATTCAATTACTACTAAAAAAATTCAGACTTTATTATTTAAAAGACTTAGAATTATAAAAAGCAACAAACTTTAAGATGAGAAAATAGTAGGAGAAGAACACAATCACTTCCGGGGTTCAAGTTCAACAGATTCACAAAGGTTAGGTTTGATTGATTCGATTCCACTAAACGTGACACTGACAATTCAATTAAAGTGATGATTGTGGGACAATCTTTTAAGATTCGTTCGTCCTCCACAATTGCATAGATAGACAAATTAACCAATTAGCTCACGATGCAAGGAAACCAAAAACAAATGACAATTAAGATAACTAAAACAAAAGTAAACAATTTAAATTAATCAAACGTGTGTGTATTCAAGTTGTCATCCACAAACACAAATCAAAAACAACGAAACCAGAACCTAAGTTGCACTGAAACGAACCATCCACCCGGAAGCAATCACAAGTGGATTAGCCGCTCATGATCGTAGCAAACATCAAAGTAATAATCTTGGAACTTAAAAACATTCAAAACTAAGAACAATTGGCATAGAAAAGCTTGAAATCGCTTTAGAACACCTCTAGGATGGCTGAGAAGAAGATTACTTGATAATGGGAGTCACAATAGCGTTATAACTGAAATTAGGTTTAAATTGTCGAAAATCTATTTCTTCGCGTACCACGAGAATTTCTGGCCGGACCTTCGCGGACCCCCTTCTCAAATCCCTCGCGTACCTCTAGAAACTCCATCCTAGTGTACCGCGAAGACCCTAAAATCCAAGAATTTGACTTTTTGCTTTGATTTTGACTTCCCAGGCTTTGTACCATTGTTAATTTCTCTGTACACTTATGCTCTTTAGCACAATAACCCTGTAACACACCAAACTACAAAACGCACGTAAACCCGACTCGATAAACACAATTAAACTACTAACCTATACAAAAACCGACACTTATACACGGGATATTTGACCTAAATCACATCCCAACACTTAACGTTTTGCAACCCAAAAAAGAATAATGCAATGGAATCATAATTGAAAAACTTGCAACTTATACTTTGTTAGAGCATGAATTGGTAACTGTAGCAAACAAATATGTGTATGTTCATAGAGAGGCGAACTTAACAAGTTCACCTAAGCATCTTTAGGAGCGAACTTGTTAAGTTCGCCTATAGTGTTGTGTGTTCCTATAAATAGGTGTTTACAAGTCTTAGTGTTTAAAAGACTTGGAAAACTATAGAGAGAGATCATACCTGAGAATTTGAGAGAGTTTGTAATCAGTGTCTGATAAGGAAATACAACGAGAAGATTATTTACATTGTTATCATTTCTGTCATCTTGTGTATACATTCATTGATACGGTTGGATTCCGCACTCCGTGTCATTGATACGTCACGTCACGAGATCGATCCGTAGTGGAGTCATGTGGACCTACAAGTGGTATCAGAGCTTATGCCCGTGATTTGTGTGTGATTCGTGAGGATTTGTGTACAATTTGACAAAAAATGATCATTTTTTACAAGATTTCACTTTCATGGAGTTTTCAAGTTCTTGGGGTTGATTTTAAGGCTGAATTTGTGGATTTGAAGGTGTTTTTGGTGAAATTAATCCGATAAAAGTGTTCTAAATCATGAAATACTAAACCCTACGGTTCAGTTTCTTCAAATTCCATCAAATCAGTGAGAAATGATGATTTTTGGAACTGTTGGTTCGTGTTTGGGTTGAAAACTCATCTTCCTGAGTTTGTTACAGCTGAACTAGGCGAACTTAGCTTTGGAATTCTGTTGTAGACGAACTTATTAGGCGAACTTATTGATTAGGAGAATTTATCAAGTTCGCTTTGGATCTTGTTCGCTCAGTGAAGTTCATGCGAACTTACTTAGTTCGCTCAGGCAGTATCAGACGAACTTATCTAGTTTTCTAGTGTTCATAAAAATAAATAAAAAAATTCAAAATGTCAATTTCGTGTGATGATAATGAGATTGGAACTATGCCACCGAGGCTTTTGTGCATATCAGATTAAAGTAGCTGGAAAGTCCAGTTCGAACAGTTCATATCAGAAACTGATAAAAAATTTTGGAGACCAATAACAGAAGGATATGTGCATCCTACTTATTCATTCATCAGTCAAGATGCTCCTAAACCAGTGACAACTCTTACTAAAGTAGAAAAGCAGAAGTTTGATCAAGAGATGAAAACGTGTGAAACTTTAACGATGTCTTTACCAAAAGAAATCATTCATAATCCTGGGAAATGTCCAACTTCAAGAGATCTATGGGAAGCATTGCAGAAGAAGGGTGAAACAACTTCTCAAGCATTTGTGGTCTTGATCAAAGAAGTATTGGAGAAGAGGGTGATTCTCAAAGTGATTCTTCTGCAGAGTCAAGTGATAGTGAGACTATTCGTTCTGCTGAAAGTAATCAGTCTACCTAGACTGATGTGATGACTGAAGAGATCTTCCAGACAGTTGAAGATGATCTGAGTGAATAAGATATTGATGCAGAGCTTGTCATTATTGACCAAAAGGGTGAAGCTGATGATAATGTTTTCATGGCTCCTGGTGCATCTTCTTCAGAAGTAAAAGCTGAGGTAGTTTCTAACTCTGAAACTTTTTGTTCTAACTGTGTTTCAGTGAAAGATAAAATGATGAGGGTTATAGATGACAACGTAAACCTCATTTGTAATATGAAATCAATGCACACGGTAAATCAGAAATTAAAAGATAATGAGAATGTGTGTGTTGCAACGATAGAATCACTGAAGAGGGATATAAGTTCTCTGACCTTGAAGATCAAAGAGAAGGCATATCACCTAGATATGTCCTTTTCAGAAATTGATAAAAGAAATAATGATCTTGCTGAAAAATATAAGGAACTTGCTACATCTAAATCTGAGGTGATTAGATTGCACAGAAAGTTAGAAAGCTTTGGAAATTTATCATTCTTACTAGGATATTTTAATAATACAGAAGAGGGGAAGGGAACTAATGGTATTGGTTATGTTCCTCCACCATTCAACGGGAATTATTCTGTGACACCTTAGATTATAAAAGATGATGATTTAGATCCTAAGACTGTGTTGAAGGTGAATCAAGTCACAGGTGAAGATATGGTGTATTCTGATGAGAGTGATGATGAATATTTTGATGAAGCTAATATAGAAGGTATACCGAAAGAAGTTAATGTCGAGGAACCAAACGTTGATTCTAATTCATATGGTAAAAATACATTTGTAAGTTCTTCAAACTCAAGGAGAGTTCCATATGTCAGAGATTATGAAGACAGTCGTACATGTTTTCATTGCAGTGAGATGGGACACATTGTGGTGAACTGCCCTTACAAAAATAAAGGGAAGAAGCATGTAGTTCCTAAGAAGATGAAGCTTGAATCAAAACCTGTTGAGAAAAAGTTTGCTCTGTCTCAAACTCCAAAAGAAGTTCATGTAGGAGAATCTTCTTCAAGTGCATCTTATCATGTGAAGATTCCTTATATGAGAGATTATCGTGAGACGAGATCTTGCTTTTACTTTGGTCTTGTGGGTCACATTCGGATGGATTGTCCTCACAAAGACAAAGGTAACCGACATGTTACTCCAGAAAAGGTAAGAACTCATGGTAAGCCTTATGTTAACCCAAATGTGGTTAAACCTCGTGATACACTAAAGGGTAATTCAAAATCTGAGGTTAGGCTTTCTAGACCTCAAAAACGGAGTAGAAATAGAAGATTGAGAAAACTTTTAGAACAACAACAACTTTCACAATCTAAACATTTTTCAAATGAACAAGATTGTTCAAACACTTCACATTTTAAGCAAAAAGACCTTAATGAACAGAAGTTTGTTTGGAAATCAAAAGTTTCTGTTTCGAACTCGTCGAAGCAATCACCGAAAATCGATGAGAGATTCGATTGTGAATGGAGTGAAGTTTATTATTTTGATACAGATGGACGAACCATGACAACCATGGCGTGAGTCCCAATTTCAAATTAATGTTTCTTGTTAGTTGTGCAGGATTAACCAAGAGGGACTATTAATACCATTTGGGATGTTAATAGTGGTTGTTCATAGCACATGACAGGGAATGGCATCTGCATGAGCAAAGAGTTGTTGATAACGGAGAAATCTATTTGATTCAACGACTTGATGCTCAGGGGGAGAATATGTCACACACAATGTTGTTTTGGAAAGAATTTTACCAAGTCCAAAAGACAGCCTGAAACTTAGGATGACAATAGTGAGCATAAAGTCGTTGATGCAACCATTTGACAAGTTGAGAGGGAGTCTACAGGACAGTACAGATTTTTGTTGGTGACAAAGGCAAAGGCATTCAATTACATTCGATTACATCGGTTTGAGTTTTTAATTGATTGAATTGCTTAATTCCAAGTAACCAAGTAAAATGTTTTTCTAAAAATGTTTTCATGGAAGATTTTATTTTCTTTTGTTTTACTTTCTTTCATAAAGATTTTGAAAAAGCTAAACAAATTGAAAAAGATAAAATTGACATTACTTGAAGTTAAAGAAGAGATGATAGTACATCAATAGATGTTCTTTCACACATGACCTTAGATTGACTGGTTGGTGTTTTATGATTTCTTATTTGTGATAAATGTATTGATTAGAACTTCTTAGATTGCACAGTATGAGAAATGATAGCTTCATAACTGCTTTTGCTTAAAAAAATTGATGCTTGCTGCTTATATTTTAATTTGGATACTAGCATGTAGTCTGAATTGTCAATAGGCTATGAGTATCTTTGGTCCATTAGTAGTGTGACAACATAATAATCTTTGTGACAACTGTGATTTGAACCCATTGTATGCCTGGGTGTGTGTGTAAAAAAATCATTATCAGATAAAGAATATAAGATCTAAAATACTTCATGAGATCAGTATCGGTTATGTCGTTAAACACAATTTTTCAGTTCACTTCACTGCCCATGCCACAAAAAACATGCAATGTGATGCCGAACTAAGATATGTTTCTGACAACATCTGTTGGAACCTATACTAGCCCTTGGATCAATATCTTGATTCCATTGAATACATCCAGATAACAGTTGGATCACGCTATCCTATGTCATTGAATCAATCGATTCCTTGATCAATCTTATGTTGAAGAATTCTATCGGTACAATCTTTCTGTTACTATGAATCATGATACTTCATCCAAACCAAGACATTTGAATCATTCGATTCTGAATCATTATGATTCTCTGCTTGTTTTTATGTGTTTAATGGTATAATTTCATCCTGAAGATTGAAAATTATCTTGCAATGATATTATATGTCTTGAAGATAGTGCACATTTATTTTTTTGTTGGCATACTAGTGGGGTACACGTTGTATTTCATACTTAATTGGTACCTTAACTCACAAGAAAGTGGGAATGAGATGCTTTAGTTTCAAATCTTATAATATTGACAATTAGAATTTGTGTGTCCTAGCATGATCCTATTTTCTTTGAATGTTTATCGCGTATCATAACATTCAATATCAAAGTCTTGAAAAAGATAGAGTGTGATAATCTTGAAAGATATTGGTTTGATTGGTCAAGGCTTGACAGAATGTCATAGGATACCATTTGATATTATACGGATTTTATATCCAAAATGTGTGATTGATTCATTGTTTATACTTATATGATCTTTTTACTCGTGATGTTCAACCAAAAAGAAGTGATTTTGTATTTTTACAATTCAGTTTCTACAGAGAAAACCCAAAAAGATTTTATGTTTCTTATGTTTGAAAAACCAAAAAGATTTTATTTTTCCACCGTCCATGGAAATCTTAATTTTTTGGTTATTCTTGGTTGTTCTCCTTTGCAAAAACTGAATATTGCAGACAGAAGTTGACAAGGGTTCCTTCTCCCAAGTTTTCTTCTAGATAGAAAGAGAAAGTGTGTAGATGAACAAGACAAAGACTATAGTGGGTTTGATGATATTTGAAGATGGATGACAATCTTCTAAAGTTGTTGTCAAGGGGGAGTTTGTTGGAGCATATTTTGGTGATAACGAGCTTGAAGATATTATGTCTTAGTCATAGAGTCTTTGACTTGTAATTGATAGAATTGTTTGCAACAGTTAAGGGGGAGTCTGTTAGAGCATGAATTGGTAACTGTAAGTTCGCCTAAGCATCTTTAGGAGTGAACTTGTTAAGTTCGCCTATAGTTCTGTGTGTTCCTATAAATAGGTGTTTACAAATCTTAGTGTTTAAAAGATTTGGAAAACTTCAGAGAGAGATCAGACCTGAGAATCTGAGAGAGATTGTAATCTGTGTCTGATAAGGAAATACAACGAGAAGATTATTTACATTGTTATCGTTTCTGTCATCTTGTGTACACATTCATTGATACGATTGGATTCCACGCTCCGTGTCATTGATACGTTACGTCACGAGATCGATCCGTAGTGGAGTCATGTGGATCTACATACTTTCATTTTACACAACACAAATTCTCATAAACGCGTTAACTGTAACAATCGGTATTTCAATCCGATTAAACCTAGCCACCGACTCTCGAGCCCCCAATCATGTGATCTACTACATTATACATTACCGAGCAACAGTCTATCTATGGGTCTCACACTCAGAAAGCTACAGTTTAGCTTAATCCTATCTCAAGGTCATGTTTAGGCCTAGGTTAAACCATATAGATTTCCCACCACTATAAACACGAATTTATATGTTTTTGAAATTATGGATTAATGGATCTATGGATGAATGTTTTGATCTTTGATTAATGTGATACGATGCACAAACTTCACTAAGAGGCGTATCCCCTAAGTCACCATCCCGAGGGGTAACACATAGGTTTCCGTTCTTAACAATGACGTTCATAAGGTTCAACATAGTGGTATATCCTTCAAGTCTCCATTCCAAAGGGTAACACATAAACCTAACTTAGATGTCCATTACTGAGCACTTAAGTCCCGCCCATGGGTGTATCACCAAGTCGCTATCCCGGAGGGTAACACACAGGCTGAACTCAAGCTCTCATATAATTAATTAAGCTCATGAAATGATCGATAATGGAATGCGGACGCCACCATATTTCAGATTTATTTTCATAAAAAGAAAGCGGCGTGCCAAAATTTTAAAAATTTATAAATTTTTGTTTATAGTGGTGTCTATTACCTTATATTGACAGTTTTGACCTTACCGACACCCCTAAGATGAGAACCCACAAGATATCCTGAATTAATTATTCAATTAAACTAGATTCACTCTCAGGATGTTTAAGCTCTTAAGTCGGTTAGGTCTACCAAAACGTTAAAAATTAGACATGTTTGATTATCTTCATTCAATTAGATTCCACACGCAAATTCCCGATTGTACTATCATTTTCCATTTAGTTGCAAACATCCTAATCCAGAGACATTTTTGAAAATTTTAAAATTTTTATGAATTTTTGTGATTTTACGACTCAAAATATAGACTCAAATACAGACCTGGACTAAGGTCTCCCCTCCCCACACTTAAACTCGACATTGTCCTCAATGTAGGAAGAGCGACTCAAAAACGAAAACAAAATACAAAAAGAAGGCAAACTTAGCTAGATAGACGATCGTATATCATTTCATTCGCGATCGTGTTCCACAGATGCACGCGGGCTGCCTTGTACATGAGAATTGATTAAAAGTCAGAAATCACCACCCGAATGGAGATTGAGTACGGGTGGATCAATCAAAACCTTCAAAAGTACGCAGGAAATAGATCCACAAGCATCATATCGACTCAATATGACGACTCAAAGAAAATAAAAACACTCGAGGGACTCGACACGACTCAAAAATAAAAAATAAAAAATTAGGGTTTCATGGTACAACGAGGGATAAAAAGTGAGCCAACCCTTATTTTTGTTCTTCGTGTACCGTGAGTAAGGGTCCCTCACAGAAAGATTAATGCCCATGGGTCAAGACTTCTTGTATCTCTGAATCAGGGACATAACGCCTTATGATTTGATCTGCCCCCACTTTGAACAAATCTGGGTCCTCCCAAATGTAATGTTTAGCTTGGGCTGCAAATTGCTGCCTCTTCTTCTTTGTCTAGAATTCCGGGATAGTTCCTGCAACCAAATAATTCGCAAAGTTAGCAAACCATGGCTCAGTTGAAATAGATAACAACTGCTTATCTAGGAATGTTTCATTAATGTCATCACAATCCGTTTCCTTCTCCTGAACTATTCGTGACAAGTGATCTGCCACCACATTTTCACACCCCTTTTTGTCCCTGGTCTCTAAGTTATATTTTTGCAAGAGCAAAATCCATCTGATCAATCTTGGCTTAGCATCTTTCTTTGTCATCAAGTACCTGACTACACTATGATCAGAATAAACAATTACTTTGCTCCCCCAAATATAAGCTCTAAACTTATCAAGAGCATAGACCACTGCAAGTAGCTCTTTCTCAGTGGTTATGTAATTTAACTAAGCTTCTAAAAGAGTCTTACTTGCATAATAAATCACCACGAGTTTCTTAGCGACAAGTACCCCAACTGCATAATCACTGGCGTCACACATGATTTCAAACGGCAAAGACCAATCCGATGATTTTATAATGGGTACCTCCACCAAATGTTGCTTAATTAGATTGAAAGATTTTAGACATTCATCATTAAATTCAAAAGGGGCATCCTTGAGCAATAAATTGCACAAGGGTTTTGTTATCGTACTAAAACCTTTAATGAAACGTCTATAAAAACTGCTTATCCCAAAAATGAACGGACACCCTTTATGTCGTTTGGTGGAGGTAGAGTAGCAATTATCTGGATTTTGGCATGATCAACCTCAATGCCCTTCTTTGAAATCATGTGTCCTAAGAAAATACCCTCTTGAACCATAAAATGGCTCTTTTCCCAACTTAGGACCAAATTGGTCTCGACACATCTTTTCAAAACTTTTGTTAACTGTTCAAGACATGACTCAAAAGATGGATCAAAAATAAAAAAAAGTCATGAAAAGATATTCATCATTCACCTTTGAAAGGTGATCGGGGCGTTGCACAAACCAAATGGCATTCGCCTAAATGCAAATGTGCCATAAGGACAAGTGAACGTAGTCTTTTGTTGATCCTCAGGATGTATGGCTATTTGATTGTATTCTGAATAGCCATCTAGTAAAAAGTATTATGTATGGCACAAACCAAATGGGATCTCCCACTTAGATATAGCTTCTATTTTGGATGGATCAACTTGAATAACTTCCGTATTTACAATATGACCCAGAAATTGTACTTCTCTTAGCCTAAATTCACATTTAGAGAATTTAGGATACCATTTCTCTTTTCTTAGGAGTTCAAGTATCGTTCTAAGATGATTTCCATGATTTTCCACATCTTTAAAATAAATAAGTATATCGTCAATGAAAACGATAACAAATTTATCTATATAGGGTTTAAAATACGATTCATCATATCTATAAATGCGGCAGGAGCATTAGTAAGTCCAAACAACATAATATGAACTCATAATGTCCATATCTGGTTCGAAAAGCAGTTTTAGGAATATCTTCTTCTTGAACCTTTAATTGATGATATCCCGATCGAAGATCTATTTTAGAAAAATGTAATGCGCCTTGTAATTGATCAAATAGATCATCAATTTTGGGAAGTGTATATCGATTCTTGATTGTTATTTTATTTAGCTCCTTGTAGTCAATGCATATCCGCATTGTACCGTCTTTCTTTTTAATAAAAAGAATTGGAGCACCCCATGGAGATGAACTTGGACGAATGAATCCTTTCTCCAGTAATTCATCCAATTGATTCTTCAATTCTTTCATTTCGGTAGGAGCTAAACGATATGGAGCTTTAGCTATAGGAGCTGTTCCAGGTTTAAGATTGATCTTAAATTCTACTTCTCTTTCGGGTGGTATACCTGGTAATTCATCTAGAAACACATCTGTATACTTGGCTACTACTAGTACGTCTTCAATCTTCTTTTCTTTTGTATTGGTATAAATTTGAACCAAATATGCTATGCAACCTTTCTGAAGATACTTGGTTGCTTTTATCATCGAGATGATTCCTAGAGGTCGATTTTGTTTATCACCATAGATTATGATTGATTTTCTAGAAGGAATACCGATTTCTATGGCCTTCTTATCACAAAGGATATGGGCTTGATTACTGGCTAACCAATCTATTCCTAAGACAATATCAAATCCTGCTAATGTCATAGGCATTAATTGCACAGTATGACGTGTCCAGCTATTGTGATAGTACAATCTTCTAGGAATTCAGAAATTTTGACTAAATTTCCTTCGGCCGTCTCTGCTTCATAAATCTTATCTAATGGAATTAAAGGCTTGTTTAATAGATTACGAAACTTATAATCTATAAAACTCAAATTTACACTAGAGTCAAATAATATCCTGGCATAAATATTGTTAATGAGGAATATACCAGTGACTGCATCTGGGATATTTGCAGCATCACGAGTATTTAGTATGAAGGCTCGCACATTTTTTTTTATTTCCATTATTGGCTCTTGTTCCACTAGATCCTACTTGGATAAGCTTTGGGCAGGATGATTTAAAATGGCCAGTCTCTCCACAATTGAAACAAGCGACGTTTCTTTTCTTTGGGTAGTTTTCAAATACATGCCTAATCTGCTTACAAAAATGACAAAAAAGTTTTCTTGAAGAAACACTCTCCCGTGTGCTTCTCCTTACAGATTTTACATTCAGAGATGGAAGGATTGAATCTTCCTGTGGCAGGTTGATTCCTATTCTTCCAAGGAAAGTTGCTTTTCTGATTTTCGGTTGCCTTCTTGGCCAACTCTCTTGCTTTCCGTTCTTCCTATTTTAGGATCATTCCATCAGTCAGGATTCCTCCTAGCTGTACGACAGAAGCAATGGTTTGAGGCATAGTAGCCTTGACCATATCCCTAATTTCTTCAACCAATCCCCAAATGTATCTTTTGATTAAATTGGATTCAGGGGTTGAGAGATGTAGAACTAAACGAGCATATTTAAACATCTTGGAGACATACTCCTAATGTTTAGTTCCTTCCATATGATGATTTAGAAATTTAGTTTCAATTCTCTCTCTTTCATTGATGGGACAGAAGATTTGGATCACCACTCTAATGCCTCGTCTTTAAAAATATTTGATGCATATAGCACCATATCTTCATCAGCACATTTGCTAATGGAGATAACAGATTCAACTTTTTCCAGCCACCTTAAAGCTGATATTGATCCTTCACTTCCAGCATATTCCATTAGTTGACATGCTCGGAATGTACGGAACGTACATCCCTTCTTCTTGTTCTTTCTTTTCTTACTTATTTCTTCGTGATCAGAATCAGAATTGTCTCCGTTCGAACTATAATTCTCTTCCTAATTGTTTTTAGATTCAGCTAGTTTATTTTTCCCTGTATCTTATTTCATAGCCTTCAAGATTTTAGGAAGGGTTTCCTCGATTCCTTCCACAATAAGCTTTTTCATTTAAGCTTTCTATTGAATTTGTTCAGAGGTTTAATTTGGAATTTGCTTCCTTTTTTCCTCTGGTATTATGAGAAGGACCTTGTCTCGACATTCTATAAGAAGGAGTTTATTAATATTTTGGATATGTATTACAAAAACAGGAAAGAAGATTTACATATAACCCTGATTACGGGCATTTTCTAGCATTTGCCTTAATGCTCTATTCTGGATGTCTATAGATGCTAGTCTAGGATTTTCTCTTTCTAATTCTGCTACTCGTTCCTGAAGAGCTCTTATATGATCATCATTAGAATTTTCCTCATTCTCCTAAGGGATTTGTATATTTGTATGCTCATAATATTCATATATGCTATTTGAATCTTTTCTTTCTTCTCCTTTAGGATTATTATCATAAGGGATTTCAGGTAGTCCCTGATAATAGTATGGATTATAATATGAATTTTCTCCATAATCCAGATTCCGGCTTGCTGTCTTTAAAGAAGAATAATAGAGGGTACATATGGTTGAGAAGGAGGTGTTAGTTCTCCTAAACTTCGATATGTATTTCCAGTATTTCTTGAACTTCGTCCAGGTTCTATATCAGTTTCATTTGTTGGCTGAAATTCATATCCAGGAGGAGTATATTTCTGAATGAAAGAAGGAACTTTTCCTTTGCCCGTCATCTATATAGAAATAAAATACTTTTATTTATATATTTTATTACATAAAGATAATACATTTTATTTTCGTTTTGTCACATAAACCAGGATGGTTATCTTTCCAGAGCAGTACCTCTAACTTAAATGTTCCCAGGAAAAAATGACAGGTCCAGAAGGGATTTATACACCATTCTTTCCTAGACAGAACATCAAGTTTGTCAGATATCTACATACCGGTCAGAATGTTACCTTTTGTTTATCATGACATTTATTATTTCTTTTTATGTTTTCTTTTATTTTTCTTTTCTTTTTCTTTTTCTTTTTCTAGTTGATGAACTCTTCCTTTAAGCCGCCTTGCTTCCTTCTTTACTTCGTCTGTCTCTCTCAAGGCACGATCAAAGAATTCTATTGGTGTTCCAAGATGAGCTGAAGGATAGTTATATTGAGGAGGTGGTTCATGAATACCAAATAATATGTCATTAAACACATTATGGTAGGGATCATCAGGTTCATCAGTTGGTTCATTGATATATTCTTCCAACATCGACGATAGAGTATAAGGATGTTCTTCACTCATCGGATAAAGATATGGATCCTGTGTCTCTATTTCTGGTACCTCTTGGTATACTTCTTGCATCGCCTCAGTTGACATGTGTAGATGCTCCATAGGATTTCGTGCACACATCCTAGGGTTGCTATGTCATGCCTCATTATGTGATGAAGGCGGATTCCCTGTACCCCAATTCTCAAAATCTGATGTTAGAAGTTGAACCATTAAGGTTCTCAGAATTTGCTTGTGGCATAGGTGAATCGTTAGAAATGACAATTATTTCCTCACTATCTGAGATAACTACAGGCTCTTCTCTTGATCCTGTTGGATGGTATAGTCCTCCTCTAGTTTGTCTGAAGATGTAATTATAATAATTATCTCCTGACATCTGTAGGTTCATTACTTAATTATAAGAATCTACCTACTATACTTTAGCATGCAATCTATCCTGGTTTTAAGCTTAGCTACCTTACGTGAGTATCTTCTCAGCTAAAACCAAATCAATTCAAGTTACAGCTTAGATACTAATATATGGTATCTAACATGCTGAAACAAATGGCTCTGATACCAACCTGTCACACCCCGGATTTAGCCTACCCGGGCGTGCGACCAACGATTGGTACCTGTCTTATTATATTATCAGAGTTTCATAAACACAGCGGGATATTTTAATAACTAAGGTTCTTTTCAAAAGACGGGGAATTTCCCGTTTCATTTAATTTCATTTATAGGGGTAGACCCTGATATTGTTCACAAACGTTTATTTACAAAACCAAGGTTTAACATGAGCTATTTCTTTCAAATGATGTCTAGGGTGTACATTCCTTTTTTATGACATCATAAATCTGATCAATTCCATGGCTAATCAATCATAATTCATCCTTGGTTACCTGTAAAACGTTTGAAAATATTTTATTTGTATAAACTAGTGAATACAAGTATATTTAAAATCATAATCTGACAAGCTTGAATAAATAGAACAATTTTCCCATAGTTTCTGGTCAATTACACAGTCAACTTTCTAACCACTAGCCACACCAGGGACCTTGGATATAGTTTTACGTTTATTCAATAGTCTGCCTCTCGCCTCAAGCGACAGGTCTTTCATAACAACCAAGGGTTCAACCCCTAGCCCTGTTACAGCGTCTCATCTGTAACACGTGTATGCATACGTGACTCTATGGGTTGACTGCTTTATAGTAAATCACCTTATGAAACGAATGGTTGTATAAATTCATTCAACTCAAACCATAATCATAACAGTTTTCAGTTTTGAAATCATTTTCTAAAAATACAAGTATTCACGTTGACAAAGTCTTGGCTTAGTGTAAGTCCCAGCGGGTCTACCGATCGATCTCTGTTTAAAACACATAATACATACACGAAGTGTGGAATCATTACGTATACGTATGTCTCCAGTAGTCACGAACACAATGCAATCACACAAGACACGATTTCATAAAAAGCTTCTTGTATTATCAATTAAACAGTAAACACAGTGTAGTTCTAGTTAAAAATGCAGAAGTTACAAATGAGAACAACTCTTGACCTGTTTATAGACAACACAAACTGAAACATGCGAACTTATTAAGTTCGCCACCTTTTAGTAAGTTCGCCTCAACTATACCAGGCGAACATATTAAGTTCTCCTGTGCAAACTTAACTAATTACAATTACAAAACGTACAAAACTTTAAACATAAAGACTAATCTATTACAAGGCTTGTTGTCACAAAAATGCTCCAACAGACTCCCTCTTGACAACAGCTTGCTCTTTATCTTCAAGTCTTGTTCTTCCACTTCTTTGGCAACGAGCTCCCTGCACATATCCTGTGTTTCAAACACACATACAATACCTTCTTATACTGTAATGCCTGCTCTCTTCTTTCACTAGTATACATGATCTCTCTACGCTTTAGCATCTTCTGATCAGACCTTGAAAAATTAACAAGGTTCATAGCATCAAGGAATCTCACTATAACCTTGCCATTCAAGTCTTTTATCACATCGTTTCCCGTACATCCATCAACGTACCACCATTTAAGATCATGTAAACAATCATAAGAAATCAGTTTCAAAGGAACCTTTTGAGTAACAGGATCTACTTCTTTTATTCTTCTTCCCTGTTGAGGTTTCAGTCTCTCATACTTTCCAGAACCTCCTTCCATTCTTATCAAGTTAGCAATCGAGTCAGTTATTCCATTATTCGATCTGTTAATCAATGGCTTTATTAATAACCCATTGACTTCGCATCTCGGTAAAGAGTTAAAGTATTTAAGCCTTGGCTTCAAATACTGAACTCCATATATTCTCTTCAAAGCGAATAACTTGAACTCAGCTTCATAAAACCAACTTATTATTCTTCCAGAGCATTTGTCTTTGTTTACATATCTCTGCTTTTGCACTGGTGCCACTGGAGCAACTGGTAAGTTATCTCTCCAGATCTTCACCATCTCCATCCATTGTTCCTTTGTCATTCCAGTATTCTTATACATTTCTGTATCCTTAGGCAAACTTTCAGCAGAGTCAGAATTTTATTTTTCTAGATCAGGATCAGATTCATCAGATTCTACAACTCCTTCTGAAAAACCCTTCAGTAATTACATCATCTTCATACACATCTGTATCAATTAAGCCTTCACATCCTTCGTAAACAACTTTCTTATTATCACACTCCAGCTCTACCTCAATAATCTCTCCTTCCTCTTCTGTATCATCATCATCAGAAAAATCATCCAAATCTATCAAACATTCAATTTTTTCAGCTTCATCCATATCAGAATCTTCAAAGAACAAAAAATTATCTAACATGTCAGCATCATTAGCTTCATTGTCATCACTAGTCATCATATTGGCTTCCACAATAACCTTTGATTCCCCTGCGTTAATGAAGGATTAGATGCAGCGTGTTGACGCTCACCTAAACCATCACCAGCACTTGGTTCATCATCATCATCTGGATTCTTCTGAATACCAATACCGTGACAAGTAGTTTTATCATTCTGAGCCTTCTCCCCTTGAGTGTCAAGACGCTTAACCAATTGATTAACAAGGATCTGCATCTCTGCAAGCACCTTGTTTTGATCATTAATAGTCTAAGCACTCTGGGCTTCTCGAGCAAGCAAATCATCTACATGAGATTGTAAGCCTGAAACCTGTGTTTCCAAGGCTTGTATTCGTTCATTACTAACATCTCTTGTAGACGGACCAACCTCATCTTGTTCTTTAGATACAGTAGGAATCACCTGAGTACTAGGAGATTGTGAAAGATTAGGAGTTACGATCAAAGAATCAACAAACTCTGTATCCATTGTAGATTGAGCAGCATTAATAGCCGAAGCCATCAATTTAGGTCCTTTGACTACATGAGCTTCATCATCCTCAGAACTAGATGTTTCATCTTGTAATTTCCTTTTACCAAGTACTGTATTGGGAGGAGGAACCCTTACAGACATGCGTCTTGGTAAAGTCACTTTCTCCTTACCTAGAGACTTCTGACGGTTATCATATATATTTCTAGTAACTCGAGGAAGTTTAGCTAACTGATCATAATGATTAGGGCCAAAATCTTGAGAACTATCATCATTGTCATTAGAGCTACCAGATCCAGATGAACTGGTGCTAGTCTCTTCAACCGCTACATCATCAACATGAGGTTCATTATCAACATGTACAGTTACATCATCATCAGCATGATCATCATCATCATTATCATCACCATCATCACTGTCAGTACCTTCATTATCATCACCACCTTCCTCATCCTCTTCCTCCTCATCTTGATTGTCAACTGGAGGTAATTCCAAAGCAGGATCATCATGTATCCAGTTATTGTTTGGCGGTGCAACATAAGCAAGATTAATTATGTGCCCAAAAAATGGTGTAGCAACTAGAATTAAAGCAGGATTCTGCTGTTTAATATTCGTACAATCAGTAAAGATCCTCTTAGTCATTGGAGTTAAATTCAATCGGGGATTTACTGGTGGAAAATTAGGGATCAAATGATTCAGGATAACCTGCAAGAATCGAGGGTACATTAAGAAACCCACAGCCTCGGGTGGTGTAATCTGCATCACCAAATCCCTGTAGAAGTAAAGAGCAAAGTTGAAAGGTAGATTCAATGTCAAAGCTACCATTGCAGCTTTCAAAGAAGGCTTTAACCCGTCAGTACCAGCTTTCCTTGGTGATATGCATTGAATAATCACATGCATAAACTATCTCCATTTCCCTACAAGACCACCCTTGCGTGCTTGTGTATCATTTTGGCGACCTCGATAACCCATTCTTTGAAAGCAACCCATAGTCAAGGTATTCGGTAAACTAATCGAGTCATCATTTTTTCCACCCAATGCGAGAGCTGTCCTGATATTCTGGGCAGAAATAGTAATTTCTTGGTTATTCACTGTAGCCCGAATCACATGTGGATCAACATCTGTATCTTGGTGTGCCGTCTCCCAGAATTGTTGAATGTATAATAGGCTAATATGAGGATTAGCTGAAAGAGAGACATGAATCCTTGATCGATTGAGAAAACTAATAATCTCTTGATAATTTGCCGCCTCAGCTAACTCGGGATCAAGTAGTGCCACCTGATTGTGCTTATACTCAACACGATGATCCATGACCTGTTCAGAACAGTATATTAGACATCGACAATTTCAAAATAAGAAAAAATAACAAAGTAACAAAAAATTTTAAAGAAAAATCACAACTTTGAAAATGCCAAGTCTTTCCAACTCTGGTCCCCTAGGCGAACTTAACAAGTTCGCTTAGAGTTACAAGAGGCGAACTTGTTAAGTTCGCCTGAGCAAGTTCGCTCAAAAATACGAACAGTCACAGAAATCAAAATCTATCAATTCGATGTTATACAAAGCAATCAACCATACTCAAACACTCGCCAACACTCGATTAAGGTAATCAACAGTTCAATTTCAGATTTAAAACACAAAATGATGAAGAACAAGCCATGCGACAGTCACGATGATAACCGGGAATAAAGACCGCGATTTCGAACAAATTGATGGATGAAATGAGATGATTATACCTTCTATGAACCCGCAAACTAATTTTGATATAGAAACAAGAACAAATAATCACTTCACCAACTAGAATTCAAACTTAGAAAAATTGTGCAATTTCATATAAAATCGCCTGATAAGTTCGCTCTAGTCAAAACAAAGGTAAAAATGGTCAAGTTCGCTGAAGTCAATATATACTCATCTGATTAAGTTCGCCTAATTCAAGCGAACTTAACAAGTTCGCTTATCAAGTGAATATGTTAAGCGAACAAGACAACTTCGCCTAACCCATACTTGAACAAAATTTAGAAAATTTTCATTTTCTTCTCTTTCCGACATTCCGATTATCTTGCAACCTGTACAACAATCTCAATCCAAACTTATAAGAATTTTTCATGGAAGATAAAAACAAAATTGTTTTGAATTTTTCTTAGAAAACCAAATGAACAAGTAAAGAACATATTTTGGGATTTTTCAAAATTTATGCTAAAACACATTAAAATCTTTTTTTACATTTTTTTCTTAAAGAATTAAAGTAGTAAATCTAGAAACATATAAAAATAAAATATTTTTGATTTTTCTCTGTACATACAGAATCACATATTTTTGGTCTAACACTGCAAGTAAGAATATCATATCAGTATCTGTGATGTATCATATACCCATTCAGAATAAAAATCCCTAGCAGATCTAAGGGTTGACCTATGGCATTCTGCATATTTACAGATACTTGGCTCATCAAACAATTTCCCAGATCTAATATATCATATTTTCAGACACTATTAAATCGTTTGAAATTTCTTTTTAAATTTTCAGAAATTCATGAAATGATACGCGATAAACTTCAAAGTAAACAGGATCAGATCATGACATGCTAACTTAGTCATACCGAATTTGCAATATACTGCATGTCATTTCAAGTTGTCAGCATTATAAGATTTGAAACTATAAGCGTTTTTATCCCACGTTCTTGTGAGTTAGTACCATTTATATGAAAACAATGTGTACCCTATAAATATGCCAACAGAAATGTAAAATTGCACTATCTTCAAGACATATTGAGACTTATGCAAAGTTTAGATCAATTTCCAGGATGAGACTATCTCAATTAGCATATAAAAGAAACCAGACCCCGAAGGATATATTGAATCAGAATGATTCAGAATCGAATGATTCATATAGCTTGGTTTTGGATGAAATATCATGATTCGTATTAAACAGAAGAATGATCAAAGAATTGATTGACTCGGTGATACAGGGTAATGTGATCCAACTGTTATCTGGATATATTCAATGGAATCAAGATAATTAATCCAAGGGTGAGTATATGTTCCAACAAGTTGTCAGAAACATATCTTCGTCCAACTTCTCATTGCATGTTTTTCGGGACATGGGCAGTAAAGTGAACTGAAAAATTGTGCTAATCAATATAGGCTGATATTGGTCTCATGAAATAATTAAAGTCTCATATTCTTTATCGGATAATGATCTTTTAACACACACACCCAGCATACCATGGGTTCAAATCACAATTGTGACATAGACCATTAAGTTTTCACACTACTAATAGACTAAAAACGCTTCTAGCCTACTGACAATTCAAATTACATGTAAATATTTAAATTAAAATTTATATATAGCAATGTCAGACAGTCATAGAGCTATCATTTCCTGTTTATGCAAACTAAGAAGTTTAGATCAACTCATATAAGCACAAACATAAACACAGACACCAGGTAGTCAATCTATGGTCATGAGTATGTGATCACCTACTGATGTACTATCATTTCTTCTCTAACTTCAAGCAGTGCCGATTTTATCTTTTTCAAATTTGTTTGAGATTTTCAGAAAGCAAGTAAACTAGCTAAAAATAAAGCATAAAAATATTTACTTTTAAATAATCTATAAAATTAAAAGAAAAACTTCCATGAAAAACCTTTGTCACGTTGGATTAAGCATACAAATCATTTGAGTAAGAAATTCAAACCGTGTACGATCGAATGCTCTGGTAAACAAATCAGCATAATTGTCATCTGTATGAAGTTTCACCAACTCAATTAGCTACTTTTCTGCACAATCACGAATGAAATGATGTCGAATCTCTATGTGCTTTGTCTTTGAATGTTTCACAGGATTTGTTGTTATCGACATGGTGGTTGTGTTGTCAACCATCATTGGTGTCCCTGTAAAGTTTAAACCATAATCCCTCAACTGCTGTTGAATCCATAGGATTTGGGAACAACAATTGGCTACTGCAATATATTCTGCCTCACATGTTGAAATTGCAACTGAGGTTTGCTTTTTGCATTGCCAGGACACAAGTCTATTCCCTAGAAATTGACAACCACCAGATGTTGATTTTCTGTCCAGACCGCAACCTCCATAATCTGAATCTGTAAAAGCTTTAAAATCAAAGTCAGAATTAATTGGATACCATCCCAACCTTGGTTTACCCTTTAAGTATCTAAAAATCCGCTTTACAGCAATCAAATGAGATTCCTTCGGCTTAGACTGAAATCTCGAACACAAGCATACTGTGAACATAATATATGGACGTGACAATGTCAGATACATTAAAGACCCGATCATTCCTCTGTATAATCGACAATCCACCTCTTTCCCTTTCAGGTCAGAATCTAGTTTGTGATTAACTGGAATTGGAGTGTTGAAAGCTGAAGCATTTTTCATATCAAACTTCTTGAGAATATCAGCAACATACGTTGTTTGATTAATATAAAAACCATCTTCCTTTTGATCAACCTGAAGACCCAAAAATAACGATAATTCTACCATGCTGCTCATCTCGAATTTCTGCTTCATCACTCTTTCAAAGTCTTTACACAAATCAACATTCGTCGATCCAAAGATTATGTCATCAACATAGATTTGAACAAGTAATAAATCTCCCCCTGCTTTTCTGATGAAAAGGGTAGAATCAATTTGACCACGCTCAAATCCATTCTCAAGTAAATGCACCGACAAAGTTTCGTACCAAGCATGAGGAGCCTGATGACGACCATATAACGCTTTATCCAATTTAAACACCTTATCAGGAAACTTTGGATCTTCAAAACCAGGCGGCTGTTTCATATATACTTCTTCCTTTACCTTTCCATACACAAAAGCACTCTTGACGTCCAATTGAAAAACTTTGAAACCCTTGAAAGAAGCATAAGCAAAAAACAAACGTATTGCCTCAATCCTCGCAACTGGAGCGTAAACTTCGGTGTAATCAACGCCTTCTTGCTGATTAAAACCTTGGACAACAAGTCTCTCCTTATTACGTACCACAACCCCACGATCATCACGTTTGCATTTGAAACCCCACTTTGGGCCAATAAATCTTGAACCCTTAGGTAAGTCAACCAAATCCCAAACATGTAATTTATCAAATTGAGCCAATTCTTCCTGCATGGCCTCAATCCAACAATCATCATCCAATGCCTTAACCACATTCTTAGGTTCTGTTTGAGAAATAAAGCAAGCATGTAAAAACGTCTCCAAGATACCTGTATCCACAATCTGAGCATACTAACATGAATTTTCTGCAAGTGTACGATGCCTCGTTTGAACACCTGCATTCAAATCGCCAATAATATTGTCAGTTGGATGATTCTTATGCACCCGAGATCGAGGAATATCTGAAGCTTGAATAACAACATCAAGATTTGAAGGCAACTCCCCCTCAACTGATGTCGATGCTGATGAATCATCAACTATGTTCTAGATATCATTTGAAGACTCCTGAAACACAGCTTCATCATCGTCAGAATCATCATGTTGTGTTATACCCGAAGTTGAAGCGACACTCGGATCAACTGAAGGAGTATCCACAATCGGAATAATCAAACGAGGATCGACAGTTGAATCATCATTGCAGTAGAACATGACAAGCTTTATTTACTGCCTCTACCCAAAAAGTAACCGGCAATTTTGAATCAGATAACATAGTCCGAGTCATCTCAATAAGAGTTCGATTCTTTCGTTCAGCAACACCATTCTGTTGAGGAACATAAGGAGCATTGAATTCATGATAAATACCCTTCTTCAAACAGAATAAACCCAAATTCCCATTCTTGAATTCTGTGCCGTTGTCACTCTGAATTCTCCTGACTTGCAATTTGAACAATTTCTCAAGTCCTACAATTAGGAACTTAAGAATTTCAGCTGTTTCATCCTTAGAAGCAAGAAATTTGACCCAAGAAAACCTCGAGTAATCATCAGTCGCAACCAAACAATAAGATTTTCCGCCTTCACTCTTGACACTAATAGGGCTGAACAAATCCATGTGCAACAACTCTAAAGGAGTCACAATTGAACTTTGAAGGATGAGACTTCCTGTGTTGCTTCCCTTTCTTGCATGGAATACAGTCTTCATTCACATGAAATCTCATAACTGGGACACCAGAAATCAACCCATTTTTGACGAGATAGTTCATTTTTTTGAAATTTATATGAGCCATTTTCCGGTGCCACAAAGTTGAATCGAACTCAGAGGCATTCGAAAGAAGACAAGTTGGAACAGACGACGTTGTCGTTGCTGTGCTTATGTCAAGCATATATGTATCATTCTTTAGAGGAGCTCGCATAAGTATCCAATCTTCAGGTATCGTAAATCCCGGCTTTAGAACCAAACATTACGACTTATTAAAATGAAATGATAAATCTTTATCACAGACTTGCGAAACAGATAACAGATTATGTTCTAGCTGCTCGACATAGTTGACTTTCTCAAAGCTCAATCTCCCATTCGACACAGTTCCTTGGCCAGAAATATTTCCTCCTTTCTTGCCTGCAAAAGCAACGTATCCTCCCTGAATTTCTTTCACATTTTCCAATAAATTAAGATTTCCCGTCATGTGCCGAGAGCATCCACTGTCAACATACCAATGGTTGCCAACAGTTCTCCTTGGAGTTCCCTGCACACAAAGAGAAATGATTAGTTAGTAATAGAGACCCAAGCCATTGTGGTCTTGGGTCGGCCTGAGTCATCAAAATAAACTATTTCCTTCAATATACAATCAAATTTCTCCCGAATTATATGAGATTGTTTCCCTGAAACAGAAATAGTGGATTTAGGTTTCCACTTTGATGTAACTTGAACCTTGTCAGTATCGTTCAACACCTCAACCTTTTCATTTACCACTGGTTGTTCGAGAAGTTTTCTCAACGGTTTGTTTCTTAGACGTCTTTGTGGTCTAGACAATTTTTCTTTTGGTTGGGTAGACTCACCAATTGACTCAACCTTCTTCACAACTTTCACTGTATCAGAAGCAGTCTGAACACTTGGCCTCTTTGCACCACTATCCACATTCTTACTTACAGATTTTGCTGGTGGATTCACAAAAGGTCGTGCCAACTTTGGATTCTACAGACGCTTCCCCAAGTTCTTATTTAGACAATCTTTCAAGATATGACCAACAGCACCACAATGAAAACAAGCACGTTTTTCCTTATAGACACGAACATACTTTTCTTTCTGAACCTTGAATGAAGTAGATAATGAACACTGAGAAATAGTGTTTGAAGAATGAACAACCTTATGAGTTTCCTCTTCAAGTTTCTTTTTACAAAAATCAAGAGTTGAGATTTTCTCAATCTTGTTTGTCTCTTGTGAATCAAAACCACCACTTACGGTTTAACTGGTTTCAAAGTAGATTTAGGTTTTGATTGTTCACTCACATCATCTGGTTCAGTTAGAATCCACATGTCTCTTGTCACTGTTTTCATCACAACTGGTTCCACATACTTACAATCTTTCACTATGCCTTTAACTTTCTCAAAATCAAACACACCATAATCAGTTGAATCATCATAAACCAAGTCATTACCAGTAACAAGATTGATGTTCAAAACAGTTTTTGGTTCCAGATCTTCAACCAAAACTTCTTTAATCAAACATGGGGTATAATTTGCATTAAACGGTGGGCAATAACCAACACCTCCCCCAATCTCTGTATCATCAAAAGAAGGATAAGAACCAACCCCACCAATAACCTTTTCACCCTAAGCTTTATCGTTATAGTATTCCAACAAGAAACTGGAATTCTTATAACACTCAAGCTTGCGTAACAATTTTGTTACCTCTGTCTGTGACACAGCAAGTTCATTAATTTTCTTCTCATACTCAGAGTATGACACATCGAGATGAAATGCTTGTTCATTTACTTTGGTTTGCAAAACTTTAATATCATATTTTAGAGATTCAATTTTAGCTTTCAAAACTGTTTCATTATCCATCAAAATTTGGTTCAATTTGTTCATTGCTTTCATGTCACAGATGAGATTCATGTTATCATCACACAATCTCATAATTTTGAATTCAAAATCAATGCATTTTAAACAAGAATCAACCTGTTTTACCTGCTTAGAATCGGCCATGAATGCATTTCCTTCAGCTAACATCTCTGCAATCTTTTCTGTAACCTTTCCAGCAGCTCCATCATTTAGTAAATCTTCATTTGAAAACTTTGGTTCACTCATCTGAGGCACTGACTCTTCACTTGCATGTACACTCCCAGAATATGTAGAGTCACTATAAGAAGAACCACTTTCAATTCCATCTTCATGATGAACTTCAGCCAGAAAAGCTTGACTAACATGAGCCACAATATCTTCCAAATGAATACCCCAGTCATAATTTTCATCTTGTTGAGATATCAAAGTTGTGGAAGTACTTTGTTTGTTTTGATTGCCTGAGAGTTTGAAGGTCCTTGATTCTGATTTCTTGGTTTAGTACATTCTCGAGCAAAATGACTAAACTCCTAACAATTACAACACTTTACCTTAGACTTATCCATTCCCATCTTGGTTTTGCTTGATGCCCCAATGAACTTTTTTCCAGTTCTCTTCAAGTGATATTTTCCTTGTCTCAACCACAATGCCATGTTCCACTGAATATTCATTTCTTCCAAAGTATCTTTATCCAGTTGTTTAAAATCCTCCTCAATCATATCAGGATCAGTGATCTTACCACCAATAAAATTTTCATAAGAGGTTAAAAATGATGCAATCATTGCCATCATATCATTAGCTGCAGATGGAGACACTTTAGTAGAACACGAATGACCTTCATTCTTGCTATGAGTTGAACATCCAGAGTTTGAAGCAACAAAACATGTATTTTCTTGACAAGAATTGTCTTTAGGAACATCAGACGACTCTCTCGAAAATAAAGCAACTCCACCGGATTTCAATGACGATGTACCTTTCCCAAAATAAATGCTTGGATGTTGATAAACTGTGTCTTTCTTTTGTTTATGCAGATCATATGATTGAATCTTTCCCATTAAATCTTGAAGACTAAGATCATCAAATCCAGATTGTTCTTTGATCACTATAGTGTACATCTCAAAATGTGCTGGTAAAGAATCCAAGAATTTTTCAAGAATCTTCTTGTTTTTGTAAGTGATGTCATTGTTGACCATTTCACTTAGAAGATGATAATATATTGACATGATTTCATCCACCGATTCACCATCAAAGTGTTTAAAAACACTAAACTGTTTCTTTAACAATTCTTTTCTACTCTTCTTGATATCCGTGCTACCTTCACATATTTTAGCCAAACCTTCCCAAAGTTCACGAGAAGTCTTAACTTCTTAAAAGTATGGTAGATATCCAGAGGTAAACACATGGATAAAGCTACAAGAGCTTTCTTTTCACGATCATACAACTTCTTTTCATCATCATTAAGAGCTGAAATTGGTTTTGGTGTATCCGACACACCCATATGACGATGAAAAGGATGCTCATAACCCTCACTAATAGGAATCCACAAACTCGTGTCATTGATATTAACATAATTCTCAAATCGACTTTTCCAATTAGAATAATCTTTGAGATTCATAAGCCTTGGTGGCTTGGTTGGAGTTCCAATCTCATTGTCATGATTCAGTAAATGAGTCATATTGTTCACTTGATTAGAAGTAGACGACATCCTTGAACACACTTCAACACTTAGAAAAATTTTACAACTTTCTGTATGAAGCGAACTTAACAACTTCGCCCACTAAGTTCGCCTAACTGGAATCCAACGAACTTAACAAATTCGCTTGACAAGTTCGCCCGTAACAGAACAGACAAGTTCGCCTGTATCAGCTGAAGAACAAGGAAGATTGTTCTAACACCCAAACGCACGAACAGATCTGAAAATTTCCATAAATCTTGATTTAGAATGAATTAGAGAAATTCCTTCCGTAGGATTCTTCAAATACTGATTTAGAACACTTCTAACATATCAATTTTGGTAAAACATCACCAAAAATGAAGAAATCACTCAAAATTCAGCACAAAAAGTCACAAACTTCTCAGGAACACAGAAAGTTCTGAAAATCTCCATCTTGTTGTGAAAAATCAATCGAGACAATGTCAAACAATAGTAGCTAATCAAGAGCAAAAGCTATGATACCACTTGTAAGTCCCAGCGGGTCTACCGATCGATCTCTGCTGTAAAACATATAATACATACACAAAATGCGGAATCCTTACGTATACATATGTCTCTAATAGTCACGAACACAATGCAATCACACAGGACACGATTTCATAAAAAGCTTCTTGTATTATCAATCAAACGGTAAACACATAGTAGTTCTAGTTAAAAATGCAGAAGTTACAAATGAGAACAACTCTTGAACTATTTATAGACAACACAAACTGAAACATGCGAACTTAATAAGTTCGCCACCTTTTAGTTCAGGCGAACTTGTTAAGTTCGCCTCAACTATACC
Source organism: Smallanthus sonchifolius (assembly GCA_023525975.1). NCBI lineage: Eukaryota > Viridiplantae > Streptophyta > Magnoliopsida > Asterales > Asteraceae > Smallanthus > Smallanthus sonchifolius. Next base: position 58,574,378 of record CM042038.1, read on the forward strand.
AGGCGAACATATTAAGTTCGCCTGTGCAAACTTAACTAATTACAATTACAAAACATACAAAACTTTAAACATAAAGACTAATCTATTACAAGGCTTGTTGTCACAAAACATGCTCAAACACATAGTGTTCTTCTAAAGCGGGAGTCCTAGTGGGCAGCGTCTCTGCTTAGGTCGTCTAGCTTGGATTCTCCGAAAAATCGTTTCCTAGCTTCTCAGCTTTCTTCTACGATAACCGACACTTCGGAAACTTAAACGCACGAGCGAAAATGGTATTGGGAGAGTGGAAATAGTGGAATTGATCTAGAAATCGATTTATGATGTTTTGAAATTGAATGGTAATCGATTTCTATTTATAGGATGAAAATGGGTCTGTAGCGGACCGTCATGGAAATGGGTAGCGGTCCGCTACCGCCAAAACACTACTTAGTCAGCATGACACGTGTCAGGCTCCGGTGTTGCGGCGCAATTTGCGGCTAGCGGCCCACTACCCAACTGAGGTAGCCATAGCGGACCGACATGAATCTGGCAGCGGTCTGCTACCTGTGACACGCGTCAGAAACCATAATGAGTCATCATGGTTCGTGTCATTCTCTCATTGTTGCCTTTGGGACCTCGTAGCGGACCTTTATGCATATGGTAGCGGTCCGCTACCGATGAAATTTCAGAAATTTTCATTTTTAGTACTTGATCTTTTCTGTATTTATACTTGTGGTCCTTTAACTTATATATTTTATATTTTTGGCACAAAAATTTGATGAATGTTACAATATCTTAGTTAAGAGTTTGATGAACGATTAAAGAAATGTGGGATCATTTCTTAGCTCACTCCACCAGGAACACCTCAACTTAACGGTGTATCTGAAAGGAGAAATCGAACTCTATTAGTATGGTTCGATCAATGATGTGTCGTACAAACCTCCCACACTCCTTCTAGAGTTTTGCTCTTGAGGCTGCCACACGAATTATAAATCTAGCTCCTACTAAGAAGGTAGACAAGACGCCTTATGAGATTTGGCATGGGAAGAAACCCAAAGTGTCCTACCTTAGGGTTTGGTGATGTAACGCATATGTTACAAGTGAATCTACGGATACACTAAATCCGTGTGGCGATAAAGTTGTTTTCGTTGGATACCCAAAAACAATCGGTTACTACTTCTACAATCCTGCTGAAAATCGAGTTTTCATTAAACGCAGAGCTACTTTCTTGGAGAAAGAACTTCTTGCGAGAGGGAGTGGAGATAACCGTGTGGATATGGATAAGATCCAAGAACCACAAAAGGAACCTTCCATTCAACATAAGATTGTCGAAACTGAATCTGGAAATGTTCAAGATTCAGTTGTGACACAAACTGTTCACAGAAGTATTAGGGATTGTCATGAACCCGACCGGTATATCGGGATTCACCAGATTGACGATGTCGTGATAGTTGATCAGGCAGAGTCCAATAGTTACAAATCTGCAATCTTAGATTCTGAATCTAAGAAATGATTTGAAGCCATGGATGCCGAAATCCAATCAATGCAAGATAACCATGTATGGGACTTGGTTGATCTTCCTCCTGAAAGTCGGACAGTAGGAAGCAAGTGGATTTATAAGAAGAAAATCGACATGGATGGGAATGTGGAAACCTTCAAAGCAAGGCTGGTGGCGAAAGTTTTTACCCAGACTCAAGGAATTGATTATGATGAAACTTTCTCGTCGGCAGCCATGCTTAATTCTATTAGGATCTTACTTGTCATTGCCGCGTATTATGACTACGAGATATAACAAATTGATGTCAAAACTGCGTTCCTAAATGAACATCCTACTAGAGATGTCTATATGGTTCAACCAGAAGGTTTTGAAGATCCACAGAATCCTAATAAGGTATGCAAATTAAACAAATCCATTTATGGATTAAAACAGGCATCCAAAAGCTGTAATCTTCGCTTTGACCAGAAATCAAAGAGTTTGGTCTTGTCAAGAACGAAGATAAATCATGTGTTTACAAGAAGGCAAGTGGGAGCCAAGTGAATTTTCTAATTCTGTATGTAGAAGATATACTTCTTATTGGAAACCATATTCCTATGCTAAAAGACGTAAAGTCTTGGTTAGGTAAATGTTTCTCAATGAAAGATCTTAGTGCAGCTGCTTATATTCTAGGAATAAAGATCTATAGGGATAGATCAAAGAGGCTTATTGGTTTAAGTCAAATTACATACATTGATAAGGTCATTCGACGCTTTTTCATGCAAGACTCTAAGAGAGGATCTTTGTCAATGGCACATGGAACCATACTGAATAATAAACAGTGCCCTCAGTCTGAGGAGGATAAGAAGGAAATGGAAAATGTTCCATATGCTTCTACAATATGTTCAATCATATATGTCATGCTATGTACTAGACCTGACGTATCGTATGCCCTAAGCGTGACAAGCAGATATCAACTGAATCCCGGTGAGAGTCACTAGATAGCTGTAAAGAACATTATTAAATACTTAAGAAGAACTAAGGATATGTTCTTGATATATGGAAGACTGGAAGAAGAACTAGCTCTTAAATGTTACACTAATGCTAGCTTCCAAACGGATTGAGATGATTCTCGATCACAAACAGGATTTGTTTTAGTTCTGAATGGTGGTGCGATCACTTGGAAAAGTATTAAGCAAAGTGTTGTTGCACAATCCAGCACCGAGTCAGAATATATAACGGCTTCGGAAGTTGTAAAGGAGGCTGCTTGAATGAAGAAGTTCATTGTTGATCTCGGAGTAATGCCTAGCATTCAGAAACCGATAGAGATACTGTGTGACAACACTGGTGCCACTGCTCAAGCTAAGGAGCCAAGGTCATGCCACAACACGAAGCACATACTCAGAAGAATTCATTATATCTAGGATATATTGGAACGGGGAGACATTGTGTTAAGAAAAGTTCACACAGATCAGAATCTAGCCGACCCGTTCACTAAGCCTATGCCTCAATCTAAACATGAGGAGCATGCTGACAAGATAGGCCTTAGATTTGCTAGACAGTGGGTTTGATGTGTATTTAGTATTTGGTGGTTTTGAACAAATCAGTTACATTAACTTTTATGATTGATTTAATGCTTAAATGTATTATAATTAGATGTTATTGTGTTCGATATTTTGTATGTTTTAGAAATCCTTCAATATGTAGATTATTCTAAAAGTTCGTAGTCGATCAGATTCATGGGAATCAATCTGAACGTAAGACTATTGTGAATCGGATGGTTTGTTCATTATGAATGAAAGACCAAGAAGTTAGAAGCCATATTCACAGATAATTATTAGAGAATAATTATTGGACATAACTCGTTTCAAAAATATCTTCATGGATTGATATCTTGAGAGGTTTTGAATAAAGTAAGATCTGTCGATCCTCGACCCTTGGTACTTACTAGAACAAACTCTGACCAAAGGTTGTTCTTTGATCTTATCTAACGACGTAACTTAACAGGAAGTAATAAGGGTATGATCAGGAGTAATATGAAGTTTAGTGGGAGTTGTACGTGGCCAAAGGAATTTTGTTCTTCTTTAATTAGGAGTTGGACATCCTGGCGCCCTCGTTGATTCAAGCTAGTGTGAAACGCATGGCTATGCTCAAACTAAAGAGTAGTTTGTTTAGACCACTTTGAATTGTAGAACCAAAACAAGAATGGTTGAACCACATATGAGAAGGGAATTGTATCCATGTCTCATGTTCAACGGATGCCCTCAACAGAAAGGATACAAATGCTTACTAGGACTGTTATACTTTTTAAAGTAAAGGTTACTAGTACACAAGGAAATAGTTTGACGATTGTAAACACGTCATACCTTGCTGGGGGCAGTGAGATACAGCTAGGCGTCCACCACTGTCTACGTTGAACCGATTAATTGAAGAATCGACCAAATGGGAGATTGTTGGATATGTGATCTTCGATCGTCAATTAAAGTCAACATTACTAACGAGGTACGATCCAAAGAGTAACACCTTAAGGAACAAATAAATAAATATATATATGTATACTATTTAATTGTTAAATATTATTCACGAAAGACGGATTTATTAAATGGTGAATAAATATTTAGAGAAATATTTATTGGAGATTGAGATAATTAATTATCTGATTAATTAATTATTTACGGGGATAAAATGTTTAATCTGTTAAACATTTAAAGATTGTATTTTACTGATTATTGTTAATTAGTAAAATAGAAAAGGTTAATAATTAAACAATTAATTATTGTGGGGTATTAACCGTTAATATTATAGGGTCAGTGTGTAAGTTACAGTTTTATAAATATAACCTTAACTTAACCCTAAAAACCTAATTGAAAGTTCTAGCCACTGAGCAAGTTTCGAGCCTCCTCTCTCTCCTTTCGGTCGACGACGCCACCAGGGTCGCCGAATCGTCGCCGCTGTAAAGCCGTCGGCGCCGCTGCCATCGCCGGGCTCTCCTCTGCGTAACCGTGTGACGGATTTGGCTGTAGGTTTCGTGTATGAGTCAACTAGCGTGATGTTCGTTGTACTAAGGTGTTAAAGATCTGGTTATTGTCAAAGGTATAAATCTTAACACCCTATGGTTTTTTGTTTAATATTGTTTATAGACGTGTAATAGTATCACTGAAAGGAATCCAGATCTGATCTGGAAAAGGAACTATTAAATTGTTTCCGCTAAAATATATCTAATTTATTTATTTAAAAGGTTTAAATAATTATTGTTTTAAAATTTAAAACATGTACCCTGACTCCCAACAATATAAACACACATATATATATATATATATATACTAGCTTATATATCAACTTATACATTAGTTATGCCACCATATTAACCACCCTTAGATATACAATTAGGTTGTCCTATTGAACTTAAATTTTGGGATATCTAGTCAACTAAGATAGGTTTTCCTAAATATATCATCTTTCATAGGCTTTAGTCTCATTCCACAACTCAATCTATCATAGACCCTCTGGTTGTTGGATCCAAAACATTATCTATGACTCCGCCAAGTCAATACAGATAATTGCAATTAAAGTGAGTTGTAATTTATGCCTTTTGTATGTTATAACATACATCTAGTAAGATTCTGAATGTAACCAAGTCGCATATGAGTCTTGCATCTAGATACACTAGATAGACTCCTTATAACCTTTGTGTACTCAAGTTGGTCACGTGTTTGCAATATTAATTTAGATTACGAAAATCCTTGTTGCCAAACATCCACATTCAAATGCAAGTCACCCCCACATTTAAGTGTTATTAGATAACATCCAAATGGGGTGACAAAAGGTTTTCCCTTTCCAAATGGGCTTGAGAAAACTTCTCACACAACCATTTCTACATCCCCTAAGGGGTTGTTTCTTAAATGTCTCCCCCCCCCCCACATTTCTTTTTGTTTGATCAAACTTCACTTATGACAACATCATGGGACTTATGAGTTCTCCTCGTTAAACTAGATAGCATCATTTTCAATGATATAGTTAATCAAGTTTTTCATAAGTTATATCAGTCTCCTTGTACTTAATGAACATAATCATTTAACTTTGTCAATACACAAATCATTCTTGTATCTAAGTACGTTTTGAATGTTTATAGTTAATTTGTCTCATCGGAGCATCATAATTAACAAGTACTAGTCTAGAATGCTTTAGACTACAATACTCTTGCTTGTGAACAGAAGATGCATCATTCTGTTTCTTCACATCCTTAAGGGATATCACAATATCCCTTGTCAACATTCATACCGCAAACTCATGAGACTTATTCACCATTCCATAACCTTAGTATTTAGGAAAGTTTCATAAGTTATTGTATGTTACATATACATAACTATATCATTCAAGTTAGAAACATAACTTGTTTGCCTTTAATTTTCAAGGCTTCACCATTAACTCATAAGCACTTAACAATAAGTCTTAAGCAGAGTAACTTTGGTGAACACATTCATCGCCAAAAAGGGATAAATAGTACAAGTGTACAAACACTTTTATGTTAAGATAAAGTCAATTAGATTTACACTCAACAACATGACATTAAACAAGTTTGTCTTTAAGTGATTTGCACACTTGTCTTATTTTTCAAAGTTTTGCTGCAAGAAAGATAGTCAGAAGCAGAGCACCAACTGCCATCCTTCTCCAATACAATGAGGAGTATACTCACAACCAAGTGTCATTACACCCTTTCATCAAAGCTTATGTTGACTCTGAGGTTAATGAACTAGTTGTTCAGAGAGGAGAAAATCTGGAGGAGCTAAGAATGTATGAGTTTGCTCAGAGAGATGTTTGACTCCTAAAAGATATTATTACCTTAGTATCTATGTAGATTCATTAAATTTGAGTTTTATCCCATAGATTTTGCAAATATGCTTGGAAGTTTATCCAGAGAGGTAAGAGGTATTCATCATGAAGAGTGAGTTATGGCTCATCGGCATAAAAGGAGATTGTAGAGTGACTAGCCAGAAAGATGAAGATCACAAAGTCACTAACTCCGGATCAGTCCAAGTCCTACTTAGCAAGAACAACTTACTCAGGAGTCTTACTACGGGAATGAAGTCAGAGATTATATCTAAGTCTTACTCAAGAGGAGTAAATCTACTCTGTGTAACAAACCAACTTTCGGTTTACCTTATAATGTATTCTATATATTATAGGGGATGTTTATATATAAAATGAAACTTGGAGTTTTCTTTGAAAAGTGGAGTTTTACTAGTTTGGGTGAAAATGGTCAGATTTGAAAGTCCAATGGTTGTTTGGTAACTTTCTAAAAATCAGGTTTTTAAAGTGGGGGGTTTCTCACAAACACATGTGTTTGTGTGTGTCATGAATGAACATGGAGCGTGAGGGGGAGAACCAATATCACCAAATTGATTATTTGCATGTGGAATCTTGATGATTTGGGGTGTTCATATTCTTCCAAACATCAAAGTACGCATACTTTCATCTCTAAATCACCGTTGGATGTGTTCTTGGTGGGTTTTGGTATAAAACAAAAATCGGGTAAATTGGTGTGTTGGTTTTGGTTAAATGTTGTTTACAAATCTTATTCTAACTTGGTTGAATGTTAAGGGTGGTAGATAACATCCAATTTGATGATTTGGAAATTAGGGTTCTTGAGAACCTAATTTGGGGGTTTTATAATTGAAGGTGTTTAAATGGTGAATTAAGTGTGGATAAGTGTTTAGGAATTTAGTTGAAACTCCAATTGAATTGGTGACATTTTAATTGGATGAAATTATGGAAATTGGGTGAAAGCCTTAACGGGTCAAAATTGGTGATTGATAGTGTAGGAAGGTTAAAACTTGTTTAAGGTTTAATTAATCAAGTATAGAATGGGTGTAATCCACAAGGTCTAGGGTGGGTGTTAGACCTTAATTGGAAACGGTGAATTGGTGGATTAGAAGTTTGACTACAATGGGTCAAATCGGTCCTTTGGGTTGTAAGGTGATATTTAGGGTTGATGTAGTGCAAAGCACACATCTTTATTCATAGTGTTTTAGTTTGTTTTGAGTAGTTTTATGTTCGTTTTGAGACGTTTTTGTGTACATGTGAGTCTGTGTTATGTTCTCAGATGCTCATGATGAATATAAGTGGAAACCGGAAGAAACCGAGCACGAGAATGAAGGCCAAGGATCGAAAGACAAAAATGGTAAAATTCTAGTACTCGCGGTACGCGAAGAGCAGAGGAGAAACACTCGCGGTAGGCGAGGGAAGCATAAAGGGTGCCCTACTATATTGTCCCTCGCAGTACGCGAGGGACTGGCCATCATCTCTCGCGATACGCAAGAGACCCGTATTTCATGAAAAAACCCTAAATTGCAAATTAAAATATTTTGAATTCCATTAATTCAGGAGTTTGTATCTTAGCCATCCAGAGAAGGGTTTTAGGCGATTTTGGAGCAATTGGAGGAGGAATCAAGTGTAAAGATCAAAGCTTTAGAGTCCGGGTTCGTTTGATTTACGTTTTCGGTTTCAAGATTGAATCTTTGTGTTTGAATTCTGAGTTTGAAACCGTGATTATGTTTGATACTTCTGTTTTGATGTGTTAGAACATGATCCTAGGCTAAAACTTTAATACTGCCTAGGTTAACGATTAATATTTGTTAAAGTTATGATTTTTATCGATTTTTTTGGATTCTAATTGTTGGATGAATGATTTTGTAAGAAATCTTAGCTTAATAGTTATGATGAGATTGCATGTTTAATTCTGATTGTGTGATTGATTGCAATTCCATATGTTAATTGTGGTTGTCTACCAGATTGATTTGCATATCTTGGTCATAGATTCTAGGGTTTGTGACTGTTGTGTGGTTTGCTAGACGTAGTGACCATAGGAGTTGTGTTTGACTGCTGATTAGAACTGAGTGTGTGTCCTAGTTCAATACTCGAGAGGTGAGAATTAGTTGTCTAGTCTTCGTCATTAGGAATCCGAGTGTTAATAGTCTGAGAGAACGTTGGTATTAGGTGTCTAGTGATTGTTGCTAGTTCAAGTCATAGTAGTTACCCTGAGATTACCATGTGCATTCCTTGAATGTATCATGGACAGTGATACTGAGAGGTAATCTGTCTATCCGGGTACTTTGCCATTCTTGGAAATACCAGAGAGGTGATTCAACCATCTGGTGAGTTAGTACACTTTAGGTTCCTTAGTTGGTGACACACTGAGAGTGATTAGGGATCCACTAGTGTAGAACCAAAGACTGATGGCTACAAAATTCTCTAAGTACAAATGCTGCTGATCTCAGAGTTTGCTGCTGACCAACAATCTGCTGCGGACAAGCTTATCTGTTGCGGATACTTGTTCTCCTGCTGAAGAACAAATCTTCTGCGGATAGCCTTATCTGCTGAAGACCAAAGTTGCTGCAGATAAGCTTCTCAGCAGCATCAACACTTGATGCTGCTGACAGGCAAATCATCAGCAGCTCTGGATGTTTACATCTTGCTGCTGATCAACATCTTTGCTGCTGACAGCCTTGTGCCTTGAAGACAAATCGTTGCAGCTGACTATCCATACCAAGCGTCACTGACAACTTTCTGCAAAAGCAACTGACACACTCAAAGCAGAAGGAACCTCAATGGCACAACCAATGACGGACAACAATGCTCTTCTCCAAGCATGCAAGTAATGATGCATAAAGAAGACGCTTCAATAAAGTTAACTAGATGTAGACAAAACGTGTAATAGTTAGCTAGATACAACAGATCAACGGTCTGTGTTAGATCTGATCCCTAGAATCAAGGGGCTGTCTTGATTCTAAGTGAGTATAAATAATCTGTAAACACTTCATTGTATGTGTGCTTGTTGTGCTTCTTCACTGAGTTTTCATTTGTAATCGTTTATTCACAAAGCTTAATACAACAGTGATCTTACTAGTATTCTTTCTGTCTGTTCGATTACATTTGTGTAGTTGTTATTGTTTCCGCCAATTTCAACTAAGAATACATCCATCTTGTAATTTCACGATCCTACAAGTGGTATCAGAGCTTTGGCTCAGATTAAACAAACTCACACTTGTTTAATCACTTATGGTTCTATTCTAAACTCTCTCTATTTCATCAAGTCACCAAGAACAAAAATGGCACAAAGCAATGGGTTTGAAGACATCTTGAAGCAGCAGTATGAAAACTTCGTCCGGAAGGAAGGTGAGTCTCTAACTGTTTTATACAACAGATTTACCTATCTTGTAGGAGAGCTGCAGTGCTCAAAAGTGAAGCTAGAGAATGAAGATATTCTCAAGAAGTTCATCAGGTCTCTACCAAGCTACTGGACACTTTACACAATGTCAATCAGAAGAACGGAGAATCTAAAAACTCTCCAGATGACTGAGCTCTTTGGAATGCTAAACACCTATGAGCTAGAGATGATTCAGGCAAAAGAAAGAAGCTCAAGCTACCAAACAGCCTCAACATCCACCACCACCTCCTCTGCCCTACATTCTGAGCACTCGGGTCCTAGTTCAATTCAAACTGCAGCATGTGCAACTGTTGGAACTTCTGAGTTCGACTGGAGCTTTCAATATGAAGAACTGCCCGTCAACAATCAAGCTCTAATGGCAGACACTACAGAGATACTACCTCAGGTATTTGAACATCTTTGCTCTCAAGCCTGTATTGATAAAGTTTTGGGTTATAGAAAGCATAACCAAAACCTCATAGATCAAAATGAAGAGTTTCATCAGATGAAATCTGAGTTCAAAAAGGTTGAAAATACTTATAAAGAAAAGGTTAACTGCCTTAAGAAAGAGATTTCATCGCTAAAACACGAACAAACTAATCTTGAAACTCAGATTGATGATCTACTGGTCAAACTAAAAGCTACCAGAGCTGAACTGGCAGAACAGAAAGTTCATGTTGAAAAATATGAATTTTCCTCCAAAAAGTTACAAAGACTTTTAGATATTCAAGTCCATGAGAAGGTAAAAACTGGACTTGGGTATAACAATGATCAGTACAATGTTGTTCCTCCTCCTGCTGACTATATTGCCATATACGAACCAAGCTTCAATGTTGAAAATCTTGACACTGCAAACCGAAACCTTGATCCTTCAACGGATGAACCTTTCATCGAAGACTGCACTACCTCATCGGAATCTGAGTCAACTCACTCAGACCATGATGAAACGAGTGTAGTCCCATCTGAAGTTGTTCTGAATAGAGTTGCAGTTCCTGCTGTTCTTCCAGCTGTTCCAGCCCCTGTACCATTCAAACAGATCAAGATCAGCTATCCTCCAGATGGAAGAAAGCTAAACATTAAAAAGGGACAGACATCAGAACCCACAAACCCCAAGCCTCAGTTCAAGCCAATCACAAAGAGAAAGGTATTTGATATATGTCGTAAGCCGGAAGAAAAAGTTCCATATGTTCAAAGGACCCTAGAAGAAGCCACCGTTGAACATAACAAAGCTCATCCATGGAACTTCAAGGATCTGTTCCAAAGAAAGAACTATATGTACTGTGAAAGGAACAAGCTGGCGAAATCATGCTTTGTGAGTGGGAGATACAATCACACTGCCAGCACATGCTTCTACTACCTTCAGCAGCAAAAGAATCTCAAGCAACATGCTTTTGAGAAGACAAAGAAGAGCAAACAGGTAAGAAGGTTTGAAGCTAAGACAACTCAATTCAGAAACTCTCTTTCTCCACCAAGGGAGCAGTTGTCAAAACCTCTACAATCTTGCATCATTTGTGGTGAATCAGACCACTTTGCTGCAAACTGTAAGTTTAACCCTTTCAACCAGATCCTTCTTCAAGCTCCTCAAAGACAAAGGGTAAAGAAGGATCAGCATACATCGGTTGTTAGTCCAGTCAAGCCCAAGAAAACAAAGCAGAAGCTTTCAGCAGCAACCAAGTCTGCTGCTGATAAGCTAAAATCCTCCGCAGCAAAATCTGCTGCTGATAAGGCAAAGACATCAGCAGCAAGAGTGTCCACTACTGATAAGGCAAACCCAAGGCAAAGCCTACAGTAGCAAAGAATGCTAACACTTCAACAAAGCTGTCAGCAGCAGGATCTACTGTCAACAAGCCAGAAACATCAGTAGCAAAATCTGCTGCTGACAGTGTGAGGAAAACTAGAAAACCACCAACTCAACAATGGAAGGCAAAGAAACCACCAAGCATCATCATCGGTTCAGTTGAATGCGTCTATCCTTTGTTGTAAATATATATGTCCTCTGAGAGGAATCCCAGGTGCCAAGAAACCATGGGTGATGGGGATGAAGAGGCTAGGCCTAAGGCCCCATCTGGATCCAAGGATTCCACAACTGTGGATGAGGACAGACTGAAACTTCATATCTTGGAATTGACGGCCATGGTGAATATGATAGAGGCACATCAATGCCCAACTTTTCTTACTCCTTCTTTTGTATCCGTGGGCACCCAAACTGATGCACATTTGTCCACTGATGCAACCAAAAAGGGGGAGATGGTCCCAATGGAGAAAGACTCAGACAGCTTTGACGACTGCGGGCTGTATTTCAAAGTACAAGATGGCTGTTTTCGAAGCTTTTTCCTTTGGTTGAAAGGATAGTCAGAAATGTGCAAAAGCTTCAGCAACAAAGGCAATAAGAGAATTTTGGTAGCATCAGTCTAGGGGGAGTTTGTAGAACCAAAGACTGATGGCTACAAAATTCTCTAAGTACAAATGCTGCTGATCTCAGAGTTTGCTGCTGACCAACAATCTGCTGCGGACAAGCTTATCTGCTGCGGATACTTGTTCTCCTACTGAAGAACAAATCTGCTGTCGATAGCCTTATCTGCTAAAGACCAAAGTTGCTGCGGATAAGCTTCTCAGCAGCATGAACACTTGATGCTGCTGACAGGCAAATCATCAGCAGCTCTGGATGTTTACATCTTGCTGCTGATCAACATCTTTGCTGCTGACAGCCTTGTGCCTTGAAGACAAATCGTTGTAGCTGACTATCCATACCAAGCGTCACTGACAACTTTCTGCAAAAGCAACTGACACACTCAAAGCAGAAGGAACCTCAATGGCACAACCAATGACGGACAACAATGCTCTTCTCCAAGAATGAAAGTAATGATGCATAAAGAAGACGCTTCAATAAAGTTAACTAGATATAGACAAAACGTATAATAGTTAGCTAGATACAACAGGTCAACGGTCTGTGTTAGATCTGATCCTTAGAATCAAGGGGCTGTCTTGATTCTAAGTGAGTATAAATAATCTGTAAACACTTCATTGTATGTGTGCTTGTTGTGCTTCTTCACTGAGTTTTCATTTGTAATTGTTTATTCACAAAGCTTAATACAACAGTGATCTTACTAGTATTCTTTCTGTCTGTTCGATTACATTTGTTTAGTTGTTATTGTTTCCGCCAATTTCATCTAAGAATACAACCATCTTGTAATTTCACGATCCTACAACTAGGTTATCTATAGTTGTTATCTTTAGAAACCCAGATCCATCATAGTTCTAGAACCGGTATAAGTTGTGCTTTGCAAGTAGGATTCCGACCTAGGTAGTGTTCTTTCCATATCTTGATTTCACCTTTGTTCTTCATCTTGATAGTTTGAGTCGATCTTAGTTTTCTACATTCATTAGTTATATTCTTTAGTGTAGTAAACCCCCCAATCGTCAATCTTTAGTCCGAGTCAGAGTCTAATATAGTTATAGTAGTGTCTCTAGGGTTCGATATTCTGGTTTACCATTAAGATGTGCTACACTCGATAGGTACATTTGCCTTTCAGTGCGGTTTAGTTCATAGGTTTTCCATTTATTACTTAGGAGTCTAGGTTAGGTTTTAGTAGTTTTTTTATATAGACCGTATGGATGACATCAAGGGTTTTTGGGTTTGATTAAGGTCATGTAGTTAAACTAAGTTAGGGTCTTGATCTTTAGATCATAAAGGTGTGTTGGGTGTCAGTCGGTGATTAACGGATTACTAATTGTAAATGGGTTGTATAGGTGATCAAGTAGTAAGGAAGCTAGTTTGGAGGATCAAGCGGGATCATCTTTAGCAAAAGGTAAGTGATTTGCACTTACTTAGTAATGATAGATGGTGGTAATTGCACATATTTTATTTACATGTTGGTTGCTCAAATATCTTATATGTGTTTAATTGTATGTTGAAAATTAAGGAATTGCATATGGTGAAAATAGGGTGGGTGTGTGGTATTTGAGGTTTAAGAATCTCGCCTTGTTGTTTGATGAATTTAGTTAATAAATGTATATGGTGTGTTGGTGTAAAATTGACTTGTGTAGTAAAAGTCAAACTTGTATGCATAACGTAGTTTGAAATTGGTGTAGTTGACTATGTGGTATATAGTCAAAGTAAAATGTAGAATATGATAAATTGACGTAGTTCACTATGTGGTATATAGTTAAACTAAAAAGTATAATGTGGTAACTTGGTGTAATTGACCTATGTGGTGTATAGTCAAACTTGATGAGCTAAATTTGTGTAATTGACTTATGTGGGGTAAAGTCAAACTAAATGTTGTAATCCCAAACTATTATGGAATAATAGTGAATTGGTGTAAATTGATTTAATTTGGTATAAGTCAAACCATTGTGGAATAATGGTGAATTTGGTGTAAATTGACTTATGTGGTATATAAGTCAAACCATTGTGGAGTAATGGTTAATTTGGTGTAAGTTGACATATGTGGTATATACCAACGAGTTTACCTTGATTGATGTTAAAGGACGAAGATGATATGTTCAAGCAAGGCCATCTTCAAAATGCCAAGCAAAGACATAAAGACTCTATCTGAGCTTCCTCTAAACAATCCTAGCCAGGACCCAAGAGACCAGAGGTAGAAAGGATAGTCTGCAACATGGAAAAGCTTCAGCAGCAAAAGCAGTAAGAGAATTTTGGTAGCATCAGTCTAGGGGAAGTTTGTAGAAATAAAGACTGATGGCTGTAAAATTTCTCTAAGTACAAACTGCTGCGGATAAGCCTATCTGCAGCGGATACTTGTTCTTCTGCTGAAGAACAAATCTGATGCGGATATCCTTATCTGCTGAAAACCAAAGTTGCTGCTGATAGGCAAATCATCAGCAGCTGCTGATCAACAACATTGCTGCTGATAGCCATTCCCAATGAAAACCAAACGTTGCAGCTGACTGGCTTCGATAAAGCAACCATTACCACTGACAACTTTCTGCTACAACACTGACACACTCCACGCAGAAAGAATGTTACTGGTGCAAGACAATAAAAGAAAACGATGCTCTTCTTCCACGGTCTCAAGCAATGATGCCTAAGAAGACGTTTGAGTAAAGATAACTTTTGTAGTTTTTATTGTCGTTATATGTAGAATAGCTTCAATACAAGATCAATGACTTGTGTTAGATCTTGTGACAATCCGGACTTTAGGGTTAACCCCGTTAGTAAATCCAGTTATCTAGTAACCCAGTTAACTCAATATTAAACCTCAGGGACCAATTCTGTCAATATCCAAACTCTACTACATAAAACTTTAAGGACTAATTGTGTAATTAGTCAAACCTCTATTTTGTTGACTTTTGAAAGTCAACTAACCATGTTCTTAACTCATTTCTAACCGCAAGGACTATTATTCTTAAACTTAAATACATGAAAACTACAAGGATCAAAGTTGTAATTACCCTAAACCTATTCTGTTGACTTTACTAGGTCAAAATTAATAATTTTGTCCTGTTTGACTTTTAAAAGTCAAACCGATGTGTTCTTGATTCAAAATCGAACTCCACAACTGAAATTCGTGGGAATGTGTAACCGATATGCACGTTCGTGTCATTAACAACCGCAACCATCGTTTTAATCATAATCATTGCCGAATTAAGTCACTTAATGACTAATTAACTCGAAATCGTCGGCCATGATCACGTATCGATCAAATTCAAGCAAATCTGATAATCATTTCACAATCAAACCATCTACGCAACTTGTTCGAACCTCTGTTAAGTATTTTCACACATCAAGTTCACCGGAGAAGCAGGCGGAATCACCGGAGACCAAGCAACCCGTAGCCGGATACCGATTTAGCCGGGAACCATGAACTCGACATCCTTTCTGGTAATAAAACATACCCTTAGTTTCGTTTCCATACCTACAATGAAAGCCCTATACTAATTCGAGCATATAACATCGAATTAGTGATGAACTGATTCTAGGGTTCATCACGATTTGGGTTTAATCGAATCCTAATCTACACACGGTTTCAATCAAATTAAATTATTGGGGTAGTTTCGCCATCCGTTATTAATCAAAAGCCCCATGAATCTAACCCTAACTATTATAAGATTTAGTCAATTTGATTCTTGATCAAACCTAGGGTTTTCGATTTCTAGAACAAGAATTAAACGAACCTATACTTGATAATTTTATGATTAATTCCACCCACAGATTCGTATTAGATTGACGATCAAAACCCCTAAACTCTTTTTACAAATCATTGTTGAAATCGAAAGGATTGGGACTGATTTTGGTTCGGGTTCGCTATAGGGAGAAGAACACTGAGAACTTATGTGTTAAAACCAAACAGAACCATCTTCCAACGCGATTACCTTAGCAGGTGGACTGGTTAAGACTGAGTGTTGGTGTGGGGGTGACCCGGGTTCGAACCTCACCAACAGCTTTTATTTTGTAGCCACTTTTTGAGTATTATTTTAAAACAAAATCATTTCCTATATTATTATATTAATATATTAATATGTTTTAGCCTCGGAAACCACCCGTAGGCTCGGGATTGATTTTATAACCCATTTTTAATATTATTTCACACTTTTATAATAATATGTTTATATTATTATTTAACCTATAACCCCGAACAAAATAATATATTCAAATTATTCTCAAACCGTAATTCAAATTAAAAATAATATATTTATATATTATTTTCGCCACATTGTGTAACGTTTCAAACAAATAAATAATGTATTTATTTATATAATTATCCACGTTATTATGATCCGGATACAATAATAGTTTTACTGTTTTCCCACAAAATTTAATTGTCGTGTTATATCTCTAAGTTTAAGATAATATAATAACTTATATTATTTTCCTAAACCATTATTGAATGGTACAAACGCACGGATATATTTAATTATTATTATATTCGTAATTGAGAAACCTTCGACACAAAACATATTTATCTTAATAATTAAATTAAGAAACCCTATATTCCCGTAGACACGTTCATCTACTCATTGATCCTTAGAATACGTTAAGACGTTCTAACCTTCCGTGTCGTCGTCACAAATCCCATATGTCCCTAACTTATATGTTTATAATTCTAGGACATACGTAAGCCGTGCAGGCTAACATTTGAGATTCCAAATCTCATACTTGTGTGAAACTACCTTCAACGCCAAGCAGGTGAGTTTTCACGGCCCCTTTTTACTGTTTTAACTTGTGGGAGAAAACATGCTTAAACTGATTTTTAGATTTTGAATTTCATATGCTATCAATGTTAAAGCTAAGTGTAACATGCTATCACAGAAAGTCCTCATCTTATCTCGAACCGTTAATATGGATCTTAGCGATGTAATGTTTAGTAGTACTAATGGGTTTGACAAATCCCACCCGCGTTAGTCGCGCTAACTCGATTGGATATCGAACGGGTGAAATGTTAGCCTACTCACATGGCCAGTACTGATAGACCTGGCAGGAGGCAATAAACAAACAGTCAGTTTCGGTTGCGAGCACTTGAGCAAAACATGAACATAGGTTAGCTACCTATAGATACATATTGAATGATCATAAATCTGGTAAACGCTTACGTATTTATTTGAAACCTGTGAACTCACCAACCTTGTGTTGACACTTTTTCTTACATGTTTTCTCAGGTCGCTAAGCTAAGACACAAGGTGCACGTTAGGGCATGCATGGGATTCAACTGCTTTGCTTTGTGTCTATTTATGTTTGGTTGAATTATTTCATTGTACTTTGTTTGGTTTGGACGTTTGGACTTTTGAGACTTTTGGACTTTGATTTTGGGCACGTGTATTTTGCGCATTTGCTTTCTTTACGCTTCCGCATTGATACTCTGATTTAAAAGATATTTTCATTTTGAGTCCCATGTAGAGTCGTTCAAAGTAACTAATGTCTGAGATCCTGGTTCGTCACTTCTCAAACGGTAAAACTCCGTTAGTTGAAATTGGGGGTGTGACAGATTAAAAGTCAAACAGGACAAAATTATTAATTTTGACCTAGTAAAGTCAACAGAATAGGTTTAGGGTAATTACAACTTTGATCCTTGTAGTTTTCATGTATTTAAGTTTAAGAATAATAGTCCTTGCGGTTAGAAATAAGTTAAGAACACGGTTAGTTGACTTTCAAAAGTCAACAGAATAGAGGTTTGACTAATTACACAATTAGTCCTTAAAGTTTTATGTAGTAGAGTTTGGATATTGACAGAATTGGTCCCTGAGGTTTAATATTGAGTTAACTGGGTTACTAGATAACTGGATTTACTAATGGGGTTAACCCTAAAGTTATATTTCATATGGATTTACTAACAGGATTTACTAGATAACATGCTTAAACTGATTTTTAGATTTTGTATTTCATATGCTATCAATGTTAAAGCTAAGTGTAACATGCTATCACAGAAAGTCCTCATCTTATCTCGAACCGTTAATATGGATCTTAGCGAGGTAATGTTTAGTAGTACTACTGGGTTTGACAAATCTCACCCGCGTTAGTCGCGCTAACTCGATTGGATATCGAACGGGTGAAATGTTAGCCTACTCACATGGCCAGTACTGATAGACCTGGCAGGAGGCAATAAACAAACAGTCAGTTTCGGTTGCGAGCACTTGAGCTAAACATGAACATAGGTTAGCTACCTATAGATACATATTGAATGATCATAAATCTGGTAAACGCTTACGTATTTATTTGAAACCTGTGAACTCACCAACCTTGTGTTGACACTTTTTCTTACATGTTTTCTCAGGTCGCTAAGCTAAGACACAAGGTGCACGTTAGGGCATGCATGGGATTCAATTGCTTTGCTTTGTGTCTATTTATGTTTGGTTGAATTATTTCATTGTACTTTATTTGGTTTGGACGTTTGGACTTTTGAGACTTTTGGACTTTGGTTTTGGGCGCATGTATTTTGCGCATTTACTTTCTTTACGCTTCCGCATTGATACTCTGATTTAAAAGATATTTTCATTTTGAGTCCCATGTAGAGTCATTCAAAGTAACTAATGTCTGAGATCCTGGTTCGTCACTTCCCAAACGGTAAAACTCCGTTAGTTGAAATTGGGGGTGTGACAGATTGGTATCAGAGCCATTGGTTATAGAGAACTAGGATTGCATACTAGACTATAACCTCACACATTAGTTACACGGCACAGACACTTATACGTGATACATATAGCAACTATACATTGCAGTGCAAGCATGTAACACCATCCGTATCACCCTCAATTGGCAAGGGACACATCATTTGCATTGCATCATCATTCCCAGTGACGACACTCGGGGAATCACCGGAACATCATCCACTCCCGTTCGAGGGCAGCGAGACGGAGCCTTCGGAGGAGTCACTTACATCACCATCACCCGTTGGGTATGGTGGGATTTCTCAGTTCCATGTTATGGACGACACTCAGCACTAACGCATATCTCTTTGGGAATTGGGATCGTCGGAGGCGAGTCCCTACTGTACCCGCTAGCAACAATACGCCGACTGAAGGCAGACCGTTACACGCATTATTGCAGAATCTATTGACACATAGATGTCATCACTTTCCCGAGCCATGGACTCGCGTCTTTGGTCGATATTCTGTTGAGAATAGATCGAACATAAATCTGAGAACGCATTGCTCAAAGCATACTCAAACCCTATTCTGACTCAGTGGGAAGAACAACTACTTTCCTTCTTCCAGTAACACATATCCATGAAATAATTACACTTCTTGAAGTCGCATTTCATGTACATGTTTGCTTCAAGTGCATGATTCCATCTGCAATCCACTGGAATGAACTCTCGTATTGTGTTTCAACTCGAGTGAATATTCGGATCGAACGATTCCTGACTACTCATCCTGATATGAGTCCTAGTTGGTCAACTTGTGATTGATGACTAAGCCTCTCGATGACTTACCATATCTGACAACACTTTGTACTCGGTAATGCCAATTGAGGGACATTTTGACACAGGGTAGGGAGAAGCTAGGGTGAGCATGCAAAGCAAATTATCATTACGGGTGCACACGTAATAGTAATTTGAGGTGCATATAAGTCCTGGTGAAACCTAGTGTGTGGATAAATGGTCCCAATCTGTGATTTACAAACTTAATTTTCCACTGTCTGTAGAAATTCTCATAACCCACTCAATGACTAGTTGGTATCGTTAAACATGTTTAACAGCTGATAGACGCGACTATCAGGTTGAAAATGTTTACAGACACACTGAATTATCATCAATGGAATCCATCAATATTATTTTCACTCATGTAAGAGTCTTAGTGATCTTACGACTCTCATTCAAACTTGATCAATGGAACCACCTAGAGTGAAACTCAAGTAAAACCTTAGAGTAAAACCACCGACTTCAACTAGGTACACAGAATTTGAGGAGTTCTTCACGAAATGATCATGTTGATCCAATGACATTAGGAAACGAAGATTTAACCTAACCAACCATCTGTTGAACGCAATTACCTAAACATACATCCTACCTCTTATGCTACTGGAATCTATATCTCATTAGACTTTTCTTTCCTACATGTGAACCTCTTCCCTTAGCCTATGCATTGGCTGACACTTGATTTATAAGCGCGGGTCTCACTAGAAGTCTCAGCATGATTTCACAAATTCCATATTAGTGTGTCGTGCTCCAACTCTATTAAAAGCCAAGTATACTATTGAGATAGCAGACTCTCAAAAAAAAATCGAAACAACTCGCATTCTTGCAGATGTAAACTAGTATTGGTTAGTCATAAACTTGACATTGACCTTCTGCCAGTTACACTTGGCAGTTTCGACCTTATTGTCGGTATGAATTGGTTATCCAAGAACCAACCTGAGGCCATCTGTTGTGACAAAAATGATTGCCTTCCTCTCCTTATAGGGGAAATTCTTTCGGTCCAAGGAAAAAGGAGTGGTTCAGTCGTTGGCATCATATCCTTCATGAAAGCACAGAAATGTCTTCGAAAAGGTCATACTGCTATTTTGGCTCTCGTCGCCAAGCAGTCATCTGAGGAGAAGAAAATTGATGATATACCAATCGTACGTAACTATCCGGAAGTATTTCCTGAGGACTTGCCTAGTCTGCCACCGTACTGTCAAGTTGAATTCCAAACCGATCTAGCACCCGGAGCGGCACCGATCGCTCGGGCACCTTATAGATTAGCACCTAGTGAATTACAAGAGTTGTCCACTCAGTTACAGGAGTTATTGGATAAAGGTTTCATCTGACCTAGCTCATCGCCATGGGGAGCTCCAGTCCTGTTTATCAAGAAGAAGGACGGAACTTTCCGTATGTGTGTCGACTACCGTGAACTGAATAAGACCACAATCAAGAATCGTTATCCTTTGCCTCGTATTGATGATCTGTTTGATCAAATCCAAGGATCAAGTTTCTATTCCAAGATAGATCTTAGATCCGGTTACCATCAATTGAGAGTCCGGGACGAGGACATCTCTAAAACTGCATTTAGAACCCGGTACGGTCATTACGAGTTTTTGGTCATGCCATTCGAACTAACCAACGCACCCGCGGGATTCATGGACTTCATGAACCGTGTGTGTAAGCCCTACTTTGATTAGTTCATCATCATCTTCATTGATGACATCCTCATCTATTCTAAGGACAAAGAAGAACATGAGGAACATCTGCGTTTAATCCTTGAGTTGCTAAAGCAAGAGCAATTGTATGCCAAATTTTCAAAATGAGAATTCTGGATTCGCGAAGATTCAACTTCTAGGACATGTAGTCAACGAGAAAGGAATACATGTAGATCCATCTAAAGTAGAAACCATCAAGGATCAGACAACACTGATGACTCCAACAGAGGTGCGACAACTTCTAGGGTTGACTGGCCGCTACCGTCAATTCATTGAGGAAATCTCAAGATATTGCTCAACCTCTCACTACTCTAACTCAAAAAGGGTAAACCCTATAACTGGAGCGAAACTCAGGAATCCGTGTTTCAACTGTTGAAACAGAAACTCTGTAGTGCACCTATCCTAGTCTTTCCTGAAGGAACGGATGACTTCGTAGTGTATTACAATACCTCTATTCGAGGTCTTGGTTGTGTGTTGATGCAACGCGAAAAGGTTATCGCATACGCTTCCCGTCAATTGAAAGCTTATGAGAAAAAAAAACTACACTACCCATGACCTAGAATTGGGAGATGTAGTGTTTGCTTTGAAAATCTGTAGACATTACTTGGACGATACCAAGTGCACGATTTACACTGATCACAATAGTCTTCAACGCATATTCGAACAGAAGGAGTTGAACATCCGACAACACCGTTGGATCAAACCTTTGAACGACCATGATTGCGCTATCAAGTATCATTCGGGCAAGGCTAACGTAGTAGCCGGTGCCCTAAGCCATAAGGACACCAAACCTAAACGAGTTCGAGTATTACAACTTACTATTCACCCCGGGTTACCTGACCAAAATCCGAAGTGCTCAACTCGAAGCTCTTAAAGAGGAAAACCTACTGTTAGAAGCTACACGCAGTATGGAAGGACAACTGATAGTCAAATCAGATGGCATTCGCTACCTTGCAGAGCGAATATGGGTTCCAGTGTATAGGAACTTAAGAGGACTGGTTATGGATGAAGCTCACAAATCTTGATACTCTATTCATCCAGGTTCCGACAAGGTGTACCATGACCTAAAGGTGCTATATTGGTGGCCAAAGATGAAGGCTGATATTGCTACCTATGTGAGCAAGTGTCTGACTTGCGCAAAGGTCAAAGTGGAATACCAAAAGCCTTCTGGTCTACTTCAACAACCAGAGATCCCAATGTGGAAATGGGAACAAATTCCTATGGACTTCATAACCAAACTACCCCGAACCCCTACCGGATGTGATACCATATGGGTGATCGTTGATCGATTAACAAAGTCCGCTCACTTCTTAGCAATCAAAGAGACCGACAAAATGGATAAACTTACTCGTTCTTACCTGAAAGAAATAGTCTCTCGGCACGGGGTGCCAATCTCCATTATTTCAGATCGTGATGCACGATTCACTTCTCGTTTCTGACAGTCGTTACATAAAGCTTTAGGCACGTGTCTAGATATGAGCATAGCGTACCATCCTCATACTGATGGCCAAACAGAACATAATATCCAAACTCTGGAGGACATGCTACGAGCTTGTGTGATCGATTTCGATAACACTTGGGAGTCTCACCTACCGTTGGTGGAGTTCTCCTACAACAACAGTTATCACACTAGCATCAAGGCAGCTCCATTTGAAGCACTTTATGGACGGAAATGTCGTTCTCCTATTTGTTGGGCCGAAGTTGGGGATAGTCAACTTACAGGTCCTGAACTCGTACTCGAAATCTCTGAAAAGATGGTTCAAATTAGAAATCGTATGGCGGCAGCTCGTGATCGTCAAAAGAGCTACGCCGATAAGCGTCGTAAACTGTTAGAGTTTCAAGTAGGCGACATGGTCCTATTCAAGGTCTCACCTTGGAAAGGTGTAATTCTCTTTCGGGAAGCGAGGTAAACTGAATCCTCGTTATGTTGGACAATTCAAGACAGTGAAGAGAATTGGCCCAGTAGCGTATCAACTGGACCTACCGAAAGGACTTAGTGGTGTACACGATGTCTTTCATGTCTCAAACTTGAAGAAATGTCTAGCAGACGAGACACTTGCAGTTCCTCTTGAGGAACTACACATCGTTGAACAATTGCGTTTTGTCGAAGAACCGGTAGAAATCATGGATAGGGAAGTCAAAACGCTCAAACACAGTAAAATCCCTATTGTCAGAGTTCGTTGGAACTCGAAACGCGGACCGGAATTCACATAAGAGCGCAAGGATCAGATGATGCGCAAGTATCCTCATATGTTCAAGCAATCCACGTCAAGCTCTAAAAGTACTATTCAAATTTTCGGGACAAAAATTCTTTCAACTAGGGGATGATGTGACACCCAGAAATTTTTTTTGTATTATTTTAATTTTCGGGACGAAAATTCTTTAACTAGGGGATGATGTGACAATCCGGACTTTAGGGTTAACCCCGTTAGTAAATCCAGTTATCTAGTAACCCAGTTAACTCAATATTAAACCTCAGGGACCAATTCTTACAATATCCAAACTCTACTACATAAAACTTTAAGGACTAATTGTGTAATTAGTCAAACCTCTATTATGTTGACTTTTGAAAGTCAACTAACCATGTTCTTAACTCATTTCTAACCGCAAGGACTATTATTCTTAAACTTAAATACATGAAAACTACAAGGATCAAAGTTGTAATTACCCTAAACCTATTCTGTTGACTTTACTAGGTCAAAATTAATAATTTTGTCCTGTTTGACTTTTAAAAGTCAAACCGATGTGTTATTGATTCAAAATCGAACTCCACAACTGAAATTCGTGCGAATGTGTAACCGATATGCACGTTCGTGTCATTAACAACCGCAACCAACGTTTTAATCAAAATCATTGCCGAATTAAGTCACTTAATGACTAATTAACTCGAAACCGTCGGCCATGATCACGTATCGATCAAATTCAAGAAAATCTGATAATCATTTCACAATCAAACCATCTATGCAACTTGTTCGAACCTCTGTTAAGTATTTTCACATATCAAGTTCACCGGAGAAGCAGGCGGAATCACCGGAGACCAAGCAACCCGTAGCCGGATACCGATTTAGCCGGGAACCATGAACTCGACATCCTTTCTGGTAATAAAACATACCCTTAGTTTCATTTCCATACCTACAATGAAAGCCCTATACTAATTCGAGCATATAACATCGAATTAGTGATGAACTGATTCTAGCGTTCATCACGATTTGGGTTTAATCGAATCCTAATCTACACACGGTTTCAATCAAATTAAATTATTGGGGTAGTTTCACCATCCGTTATTAATCAAAAGCCCCATGAATCTAACCCTAACTATTATAAGATTTAGTCAATTTGATTCTTGATCAAACCTAGGGTTTTCGATTTCTAGAACAAGAATTAAACGAACCTATACTTGATAATTTTATGATTAATTGCACCCACAGATTCGTATTAGATTGACGATCAAAACCCCTAAACCCTTTTTACAAATCGTTGTTGAAATCAAAAGGATTGGGACTGATTTTGGTTCGGGTTCGCTATAGGGAGAAGAACACTGAGAACTTGTGTGTTAAAACCAAACAGAACCATCTTCCAACGCGATTACCTTAGCAGGTGGACTGGTTAAGACTGAGTGTTGGTGTGGGGGGTGACCCGGGTTCGAACCTCACCAACAGCTTTTATTTTGTAGCCACTTTTTGAGTATTATTTTAAAACAAAATCATTTCCTCTATTATTATATTAATATATTAATATGCTTTAGCCTCGGAAACCACCCGTAGGCTCGGGATTGATTTTATAACCCATTTTTAATATTATTTCACACTTTTATAATAAAATGTTTATATTATTATTTAACCTATAACCCCGAACAAAATAATATATTCATATTATTCTCAAACCGTAATTCAAATTAAAAATAATATATTTATATATTATTTTCGCCACATTGTGTAACGTTTCAAACAAATAAATAATGTATTTATTTATATAATTATCCACGTTATTATGATCCGGATACAATAATAGTTTTACTGTTTTCCCACAAAATTTAATTATCGTGTTATATCTCTAAGTTTAAGATAATATAATAACTTATATTATTTTCCTAAACCATTATTGAATGGTACAAACGCACGGATATATTTAATTATTATTATATTCGTAATTGAGAAACCTTCGACACAAAACGTATTTATCTTAATAATTATATTAAGAAACCCTATATTCCCGTAGACACGTTCATCTACTCATTGATCCTTAGAATACGTTAAGACGTTCTAACCTTTCGTGTCGTTGTCACAAATCCCATATGTCCCTAACTTATGTTTTTATAATTATAGGGCATACGTAAGCTGTGCAGGCTAACATTTGAAGTTCCAAATCTCATACTTGTGTGAAACTACCTTCAACGACAAGCAGGTGAGTTTTCACGGCCCCTTTTTACTGTTTTAACTTGGGGGAGAAAACATGCTTAAACTAATTTTTAGATTTTGTATTTCATATGCTATCAATGTTAAAGCTAAGTGTAACATGCTATCACAGAAAGTCCTCATCTTATCTCGAACCGTTAATATGGATCTTAGCGAGGTAATGTTTAGTAGTACTACTGGGTTTGACAAATCCCACCCGCGTTAGTCACGCTAACTCGATTGGATATCGAACGGGTGAAATGTTAGCCTACTCACATGGCAGTACTGATAGACCTGGCAGGAGGCAATAAACAAACAGTCAGTTTCGGTGAACATAGGTTAGCTACCTATAGATACATATTGAATGATCATAAATCTGGTAATCGCTTACGTATTTATTTGAAACCTGTGAACTCACCAACCTTGTGTTGACACTTTTTCTTACATGTTTTCTCAGGTCGCTAAGCTAAGACACAAGGTGCACGTTAGGGCATGCATGGGATTCAACTGCTTTGCTTTGAGTCTATTTATGTTTGGTTGAATTATTTCATTGTACTTTGTTTGGTTTGGATGTTTGGACTTTTGAGACTTTTGGACTTTGGTTTTGGGCGCGTGTATTTTGCGCATTTACTTTCTTTACACTTCCGCATTGATACTCTGATTTAAAAGATATTTTCATTTTGAGTCCCATGTAGAGTCGTTCAAAGTAACTAATGTCTGAGATCCTGGTTCGTCACTTCCCAAACGGTAAAACTCCGTTAGTTGAAATTGGGGGTGTGACAGATCTGATCCTTAGAATCAAGGGTCTGTTAAGTTACTATATAAGTAGTACTTAGAGTCATTGTACAAATGTTTTTTTTTTTGCTCAAGAGTTTTCTCTATAATCTTGTAATCTTTGAAGCTTAATACAACATTGCATTTATCAGTATTCTTCTTGTTTACTTGTTTACATTGTTTAGTTGTGATTGTTTCCGCCAATCTCAACTAGATTAGGACCATCTTGTATTCACCGATCTTACAAGTGGTATCAGAGCTTTGGCTCACAGATTAAACAAACTCACACTTGTTTAATCATTCTCTGGTTCTATTCTAAACTATCTCTTTGCTTAAGTCACCAATTATCACAAATCCAAAATGGCACAAAATAATGGAGTTGAAGACACTGGAAGCATCAGCAGACCACCAAGACTGGTGTCTGGAGAAGACTATGATATGTGGAAGAACATAATGGAAAGCTTCTTCTGCTATCAAGAATATGGGATGTGGAAGTCCATAAAAGATGGACCATACATACCCATGGTGGCCTCCGCTTATTCCGGAGGTACACTGGTTCCTAAAGAATCCTCCAAATACTCTGATGAAGACATCAAGAAAATGGAGGTAGATTTCAAGGCCTTGGGAGACATCCAGATGTGCCTACCAAATGAAGTTTTTCACAACTTCAGAGGATACAAAACTGCAAAGGAGATGTGGGAAGCTCTTGAGAAGATGTTGGCTGGCTCAGAGGAAGTAAAAGAAAACAGAAGAGACATCCTGAAGAGGAAATATAAAAACTTCGTCTAGAAGGAAGGTGAGTCTCTAACTGTTTTATTTAACAGATATACTTATCTTTATGTGAGCTGCAGTGCTTAAAAGTGAAGCTGTAGAATGAAGATATTCTCAAGAAGTTCATCAGATCTCTACCAAGTTGCTGGACACTCTACACAGTGTCCATCAGAAGAACTGAGAATCTGAAGACTCTACAGATGACTGAGCTTTTCGGTATGCTAAAGACCTATGAATTAAAGATGATTCAGGCCAAGGAAAGAAGCTCAAGCTACCAATCAGCTTCAACACCCACCACCACCTCTTCTGCCCTCCACTCTGACCACTCGGGTCCTAGTACAAGCAACTATTATCCTCCCATCGTCACTCATCCCCAAACTCCCACCTCTCATTCAAACAACTCACCATTTCTTCTTGAAGCCTCACCTCAAACATCAACTTCTGCTTTTGTCTCTGAAAACTCAAGCAATATGTCCTTTATCAAGGAAGATCTGGAAAGCTCTCATCCAGATGATTTAGAAGAAATGGATATACAGCACTCCTATGTCATGATCTCTATAAGAGCAAAAAGGTTCTACCCAAGAATAGGAAGACCCATTCCAAGTAACAACTCTAACACCAGGGTTGTCTTGGACAAAAGCAAATTGAGGTGTTACAACCGTAACCAACTTGGTCATTTTGCCAGATAATGCAAGGCACCAAAGGCAAACCCAACTGCTGCTCATACCAGACAGGCTCACCAAGCTCAGCCAAGATAGCAACAACAACAATATGCCACTCCTCCTTCACAAACTATAGTTTATGCAGCTGTTGGAACTGCTGACTTTGACTAGAGCTTTCAGTATAAGGATATTCCTGCAAACAATCAAGCTCTCATGGCAGACACATCAGAGGTACCACCTCAGGTATATGAAAATCTGTGTACTCAAGCTTGTATAGATAAGGTCCTTGGATACAGGAAACATAACCAGAATCTCATAGATCAAAATGAAGAATTTCACCAAATGAAATCTGAATTTAAAAAGGTTGAAAACGGTTACAAGGAAAAGATTGATTGTTTTAAGAAAGAAATTTCATCATTAAAACATGAACAAACAAATCTTGAAACTCAAATTGATGACCTTCTGGTTAAGTTAAAGGCTACAAGGGCCTAATTGGCAGACCAATAGGTCCATGTGGAAAAATATGAGTTTGCATCCAAAAAGCTTCAAAGACTTTTGGATGCTCAAATTCATGAAAAGGTAACTGCTGGTCTTGGATTTCAAGCTGAATAACCCTACAATGTTGTTCCTTCACTCGCTGACTATGTGTTGGGTATAATTTTGAGACTGATGCTGTCAATCGAAATTACAGTATCGAAACTACAAGTTTCGGTTGAACTTTTGTTCAATCGAAACTACTAGTTTCGGTTGAACTTTTGTTCAATCGAAACTACTAGTTTCGGTTGAACATTTGCTCAATAGAAACTAGGTAGTTTCGATACCTGTTTTTCAGGCCCATTGGGCGGTGGCTTGGAAAACAAGGCGCATGTGCTTAGCCTCCTATATATAGCAGATTATGTCCTAGGAGTGAGTGTGTGTCTGTAGAGAGAATCACCACCCCAGGGGGAGCTCAGCCTGGGGTGAGACTAATTGTTAGTGTATGATCGAGCGTTTATTTTCATTTCAATCAAAGAATCATATGTTTTATGCTTTCAATTATCTGTTCTTTTCATTTTCATATGTTTCTGTTCGTGTATGTGATTCCCACACCCGTCTCTACCATTTCTGATTCGAGAGTGATACCGGATCCAGAGATTCCGCCTCTCGATCCGGACTGCTTGATGGATTTCTCCGCAGATCTGTTCTTTCAGTTCTGCTCAGGACCTATAAGTGGTATCAGAGCCATGGTGGCTCTTATTGCTCTCGAATCTGCTCAAAATCAAGAAAAACCCGTCATTGAGACGTTAAACTTGAAGAAATCGATGTGTAGCAGGTTCGTGACTGCTGTTCTACATTTCCACTTTCAAAATCTGAAGATGTAAGGCTTTTGAAGCATTTTTTAGACCTGGATTGGGGGTAGCGAAGTAGCTGAAGGTTGAAGATGGTCAATAGAAACTATGTGGCGGCTGAACATTTTCTATCGAAACTACTGGTGTTGCCCTAAATCAGAAGTAGAAGACATCGAAACTAGGCTGTCGAAACTAGGCTATCGAAACTACTAGTTTCGATTGAAGAATCTCCTATCAAAACTACTAGTTTCGATTGAAGAATCTCTCTATCGAAACTTCTTGTTTCGATACTGCCTCTATCGAAACTAGCCTTGTTTCGACTGAAGTAGAGCCTATCGAAACTACAGGCAGAACTATCCAACTACTTTCCAAAAAAAAAAAGTTTTTTTGGAAATTTTCTTGGATAAATTTTTTAACAGGATATTGCATAGAAGGAGGGGAGTTTTGGAAGAAAACTTGGAGACAGCCTCTTTCGGGTTTTCGAACATTTCATTTCTTCGGCAATATACACGATGTTCTGCCTGATTCAGCCGTAATTCCTTTGATCAAAGTTCAAGTTTGGGCAGCGGGTAACAAAGTCAAGCATACTTGTGACAAACCTGCTCCTGCTCAGGACCTACACTATGTAGCTATTCATGAACCAAGTTTCAATCTTTCCAACCTTGACATGGCCAACCGAAACCTTGACCCTGTTGTCCAAGAAACTCCTGTGCAAGAATGCTCTACTTCATCCGAGTATGAGTCAACTTGCTCAAACTCCACTGAAGCCAATAAAGCTTCATCACCTCCTACCTGTGAAGTTATTAAAGCCAACAATCCAAGCCCTTTCATTCCTTCAAAAACAGTACCGGTATCTCAACCAACCAAACAAATAAGAATCAGCTATCCTCCAGAAGGAAGAAAGCTAACTGTTGAAAAGGGACAGTCTTCAACCTCCACCAACTCAAAGCCTCAATCCAAATCAATCCAACCAAGGAAGGTGTTTGACCTATGTCATGCGCTTGGAGAGAGAGCTCCATACGTTCAAAAGACGTTGGAAGAAGCCACCTTTGAGCACAACAAAGCTCACACCTGGAACTTCAAAGACTTGTTCAAAAGAAAGGACTATGTGTACTTTCAAAGGGACAAACTGGCTAAATCATGCTTTGTATGTGGGAAATACAATCATACTGCCAGCACCTGCTTCTATTACCTTCAATAACAAAGAAACCTAAAGCAACACGCTTTTGAGAAAACAAACAAGAACAAAAAGGTAAGAACCTTTGAAGCCAAAGAAACTCAGTTCAGAAACTCTTTATCCCCACCGAGAGAGCATCTGCCAAAACTTCAACAATCTTGCATCATCTGTTGTGAATCAGACCACTTTACTGCACACTGTAAGTTTAATCCTCTCAACAAGGTTCTTCATCAAATTCCTTTTCAACAAAAGCCTATCAGCAAGATGAAGAAGGGTAGGCATACTTCGGAGATTAAACCATCAGCAGCAAACAAAACTGTTCTGATCAAGTAAGACTCAAGCGACCCAAAGCCAAGCCTTCAGCAGCAACCAAGATTGCTGCTGCTCAAGTAAAACCATCAACAGCAACAAAGTTTGCCGCTAATAAGCCAAAGTCCTCTGTAGCAAAATCTGCTGCTGATCAAGCCAATCTGTCAGCAGCCAGAACAAAGAAAGCTGGAAAACCACAAATTCAGCATTGGAAAGCCAAAATTCCTCCAAGGATTATCATTGGTTCCGTTGAATGCACACATGCGGATACTGATAATCCGAGAACCCTTTTTTGCAAGGATGTAGGCTCTTGGATTCCTCCCACTAACTAGATCTCTCTCATGTGCAGGGACAGCCAGGTCACAAGAATAACACCTGGGTGGTAGACAGTGGTTGTTCCAGGCACATGCAGGCAACAGATCCATCCTCTCCAACTTCAGACATTTCAATGGAGGATATGTTGTCTTTCGAAGTGACTCAAAAGGAGGATCTATTACTGGACAAGGAACTGTGTCCAATGAAAGAATGAGTATTGATAAGGTAAACTATGTCAAAGAGTTGGACTTCCATCTCATGAGTGTGTCCCAGGTCTGTGACCAAAAGCATTGGATGCTCTTCACAGATAAAGAATGCTTTGTACTGTCTCCTGGATTATCCAAACCTCCTCCAGAAAAGATTTTATTAACTGCTCAAAGAAAAGAAAATCTATATGTACTTGACATGAATGAGGTCACTCCATCTGGCAGTGTATCCTGTTTTCTGTCAAAAGCTTCAGTTGATGAATCAGCTCTCTGGCATAGGAGATTAAGCCATGTTAACATCAAAACTATGAATAAATTGGTGAAGGATGATCTTGTCAGAGAGCTTCCTGACAAAGAATTCCAGCTAGAAAATCATTGCATTGCTTGTTTGAAGGGGAAGCAACACAAGAGTTCTCACAAGCCCAAAACTTTGAATACAAATGACACTCCACTACAGCTGCTGCATATGGATCTCTGTGGTCCTTCAAATATTATGTCAATGGGTAAGAAGTCATACTGTCTGGTGATAACTAATGACTACACCAGATTCTCATGGGTATACTTTTTAAGAACAAAAGATGAAACTGCTGAAATTCTCAAATCCTACATCCTTAGGGTAGAGAATCAAAACAATCAGAAAGTAAAAATAATAAGGTGTGATCAGGGCACAGAGTTCAAAAACCACACTTTGAACTATTTCTGTGAGAGCAAGGGAATAGAAAGACAATAAAGTGCTCCAAGAACTCCTTAACAAAATGGAGTTGCTGAAAGAAGAAACAGAACTCTAATTGAGTCAGCAAGATCTATGTTGGCTGACTCAAAGCTACCTCTCAGATTCTGGGTAGAAGCAGTAAGCACAGCCTGCTACATGCAAAATAGAGTTCCCTACATTGGATTTCTAAAACCTTTTGGATGTCCATGCATAATTCTGATCACACATGGGGTTCTTCCTAAGTTTGGTGCCAAATCTGATGAAGGATATTTTGTGGGCTATTCCTCTCAATCCAAGGCCTATAGAGTATTCAACTCAAGAACAAGAATTGTGGAAAAATCAGCCAATGTGGAATGTAGAGAACACATTATTTGTGAACAGGGAAAAGGCCCAAACTGGCTCTTTGACACAAACTCCTTCACCCAAATATTTGAGCCTCTCATCTTCTCAGATATGGAGTCTTCCTCTTCACAAGCACCTGCTTCCACTGTCTCCTCTAACTACAGACTGGATTTTCCCAAATCTTCCATCAGTCTAAAAAGACCATCCATTGATCCTCCATATGTTATGGAAGCCATTGAAGCAAGTGAAGCCGGAACCAGACTCTCCAATGTCACTAGCAGCAGTCTGTCTGAAAATGAAATTTTGGATGAAGACTCTTCGGTAAATGCTGTAGATGCGGCAAATACTATTGCTGATAATACTGATGTAGTTATTAATATTGAAGACTCTTCCACCATGGATGAAGAAATCCCTGATCAAAATCAAAGCAATCTTGAGCCAGGGATACAGCTGGAGGTGGTTCCAGCACAGAGGATCAACAAGGAACATCCTCTTGAAAATATTATTGGCCAAGTTCACCA
This sequence comes from Smallanthus sonchifolius, assembly GCA_023525975.1. NCBI lineage: Eukaryota > Viridiplantae > Streptophyta > Magnoliopsida > Asterales > Asteraceae > Smallanthus > Smallanthus sonchifolius. Next base: position 58,607,120 of record CM042038.1, read on the forward strand.
AGGAGTTCTAACAAGAAGCAAATCTCATGAGGCCAATATATGTTTGTTTTCATGTTTTCTATCTCAGGTGGAACCCAAGAAGATAGCTGAAACTCTGAAACACAGCAGTTGGATTGAAGCAATGTAGGAAGAGTTGCTGCAATTCAAGAGACATGATGTCTGGAAACTTGTTGATCTTCCACCTGTTCAATCTGCCATTGGCACAATATGGGTATTCATGAACAATCAAGATGAGAGAGGCATTGTAGTTAAGAGCAAAGCCAGACTTGTAGCTCAAGGCTACACTCAGGAAGAGGGAATTGACTATGATGAAGTCTTTGCTCCTGTTTCCAGGCTGGATGCCATCAGAATCTTACTAGCATATGATGCATCCAAGAATTTCATGGTCTATCAAATGGATGTCAAGAGTGCCTTTCTGTATGGAAAGATTGGAGAAGAAGTATATGTCAAATAGCCTCCAGGCTTTGTAGATCCTGCACATCCTAACCAAGTGGTCAAACTAGACAAAGCTCTGTATGGCTTACATCAAGCCCCAAAAGCCTGGTATGAAACTTTGTCTGGATATCTACTAAGCAAAAACTTCAGAAGATGTGCCATTTACTAGACCTTGTTTATCAAAGATGAAGGGGGAGAAATCTTACTGGTACAAATCTACGTAGATGATATCATCTTTGGATCAACAAGGAAGAAGTTGTGTAAAGACTTTGAGATCCTGATCCACTCAAAGTTTGAAATGAGTTCAATGGGTGAACTAAATTTCTTTCTGGGTCTTCAAGTCAAACAAGTTCCAAATGGAATAATCATCAGCCAATCCAAATATGTCAAGAGCATTATGAAAATATTCAAGATGGATGACTGCTCAGCTGCAAGAACCCCTATGAAAGTGCATCATCAGATGACTCCAGACAAAGATGGTCAAGACACTGATCAACATCAGTACTGTGCAATGATAGGGTCTCTCATGTATCTCACTGCCTCAAGGCCAGATATCATGTTTGCAGTATGTCTCTGTGCAAGATTCCAAGCAGCTCCAAAGAATTCACATCAGCAAGCTCTCAAGAGAATTTTTAGATACCTAAAGGGAGCCCCAAGACTTGGGCTATGGTACTCTAAAAATGATAATTTCAATCTGTATGCATACACTGACAGTGATTATGGAGGATGCAACTTGGACAAAAAGTCCACTTCAGGGGGATGTCAGTTTCTAGGAGGGAGACTGATTTCATGGCAGTGCAAGAAGCAAACATGTGTTTCAACTTCTATAGCAGAAGTAGAATACATTGCAGCTTCAAGTTGCTGTGCACAAGTCATCTGGATACAAAATCAAATGCTGGATTATGGGATGACTTTCATGGCAACTCACATTCACATTGACAGCATGAGTGCTATATCAAACACAAACAATCCGGTGCAGCACTCCAAGACAAAGCACATTAACATCAGGTATCACTTCATAAGAGATCAAGCTGAGAAAAAGAGAATTATTTTAACCAAAGTTCATACCAATGAGCAATATGCTGATTTATTTACAAAACCGTTTGATGATGCTAGATTTAGATATTTAGTTAAATCTATTGGTATGATGAACTTTGATTAAAATATGTCTCTAAAATTTGTTTTTGTAAATGTGTTTGTCTTTTGGTATAAATAAAAGCTACAAGTCAGCAACATCTATTTTTGCTGCTGACAGGTTTAATAATCTACAGCAAAGTTTTTGCCACTGACCGCTTTAAGTTATCAGCAGGAACAAGTTTCCTTCGGATAGCTTTAAGGCAGTCAGCAGCATCCATTTTTGCTGCTGACATGTTTAATAATCTACAGCAAAGTTTTTGCCACTGACCGCTTTAAGTTATCAGCAGGAACAAGTTTCCTTCGGATAGCTTTAAGGCAGTCAGCAGCAACTCCCTTGCCGCGGATCATTGCATCCTCAGCAGCAATTGAGTTTGCTGCTGACAGACTTAACTATCCGCCGCAACCAAGCTTGCATCGGATAGGCTTAACTATCAGCAGTAACCAAGTTTGCTGCTGATGGGTAAAATTTAAGTCTAAATTAACTTTTACCCGCTGTAAAAATTCCTGTCAGTCTTTACCATGACTGCTATAGCGTATTACAACTGTAACAGTAAAAAGTGAATGAGGTTGTATTATACAAGTACGTTTGTTTTTTCCCTCCTCTGTCGTTATAACTCAAATCAATTTCTCCATAACCACTTCATATTCAATTTCAACCTAACCCTCATATTTTTCTCTCAAACCTCCATAGCATTCAAAGCCTTCCATACTTAACCACCTTTCAAAACCTTCATCCTTCCCTCCAAACCTAACAAATGGCAGAGGTAGACATAAACCGTCCCGATGATAAGTTTCCTCCATACCACATCCTCACAGCATACTTAATAAAAGGGAAAAAGTCTGAAGGGTTTGATGACATAATCGACTTTCTCTATCAATCAAAGATTCACTATACACTCACTGTCAACCCACCCATTTACATTCCTCACATAGAGGATTTTTGGAAATTTGTCGTCTTTTCTACCGAACAGGGGATACCCCAAATCAAAGCCAAGGTAGATGGCAAGTACAACATCATCTCTGAAGTTACTCTCCGTAAACACCTCAAGCTTCAAGACGAGGGGGCCGCCATTGGATACGTAAAAGATGTCTACATGAGGACCTTTGTATCCATAGGGTACACTAGAAATCAGAATGAGTACACAATAGAGAAGGCACTGATGGGCCCTCCCATGGAAGTATCTATGCCACATTCTTCTACAATGCATATCTCAGAAGAGAAGTGGATGGCATCAAGTGAGCTCTGCACTTGCCTCTGCTGTTCACAGTATGGTTACTGGATAAGGATTCAACTTTGCACATCTCATCTTTGAAGGTTTAAAATAAAACCTTCAAAAGGGTGCAAAGCAGCAATTTTATATGTACCCAAGGTTCTTGCAGGAGTTTTTAACAATGAATTAAAAGAGCTTTCAAAACCTACAAAAATCTATCTTATGCTGGGTCATAAAAGTAACATTTTTCAGAGTATGAGAACTGTTTCCAAAAAGTTCTCAGGGGTCAATGTCCATTGTTATCTACAATGATGAACATACAAAGTACCCAGGGTGACAGTTCAGCAATCCCAGCTGATACTGATCCCACACCCTCCACTTCAAATCCTGACCAACCAACTGCTTCCATTGCTCGAACTCTTGTGCATACTACTAAGGATGCACAGGAACAGAAACTACTTACATCTGTTTTTGATGTTATCGTTCAACTGGAACAAAGGGCCCCAGTTGTAGTAAAATATACTAGAAAAAGGAGCAAGAAGACTCCTTCTCTTCTTGTCTCAAAGGCCCAATCCTAACCTAAAAGCCCTCATTCAGAATCCCAAAATTCTGATAAGAATATCAAAAGGGATAGCCACATCATTAGAGAGACTTCCTTGGAAGCTTCTCTATTAGGATCAGGATCACATCCCGGATCCATAGAACAACCCACAGAGCTATTCCCTTTCTTTTCTTCTCTGAACTTAAGTGCAGAGGCACCTTGTCAAGATGATATACCTTCTCCAACAACCACTATCTCGGAGGTATTGATTGACTTGGTTGCCAGTGCACCTAAACCAAGTTCTACAGCCAAGAAGGTTCACTCTCGGAGTACAGAGTGAATGTGGAAAGGGCTGTCACTACTCCTGATACATCAACTGACCAAGAGGACAGTGATAACATCACTAAGACCCTAACCACGGTAACTCACAGTGAGGATGTTTCCTTTGAAACACTCTTCACTGAGAGGAATCTCAGGTGCCAAGAAAACCAGGGTGATGGGGATGCAGAGGCTAGGCCTAAAGCCCCATCTGGATCCAAGGATTCCACAACTGTGGATGAGGATAGACTGAAACATCATAACATGGAATTGACGGCCAGGGTGGAAATGCTAGAAGCCAGGGTGGAAATGCTAGAGGCCAAAGTGTCAAAATTAAGGCACTAAGTTTCTATACGTGAAGCCCATCAATGCCCTCAAACTGACCAGACTCTGTGCACTGATGCAACCAAAAAGGGGGAGATAGTTGTTGTGGAAGACAATGCTGATAGCCTCGACGAATGGATACAAGAGCAGACAGCCTTTCAAAGTTCTCTATTCAGACCTGCTTTAGTTAAAGTTCATGACTTGCTAGTCTCAGTAGATGAAGAGGAAGAAATCACTAAGGATTGGAAGTTAGTTGTCCGAGCTATTGATGAAGAGTTACAGAATGAAAGTCACCATGAAGACACGCCTCCATCATTCAGCATGCTTCCTGAAGCCGCGGCCATAGTAAGTCAAACCACTGCCCCCCCCCCCCCCCCAATTCACACTGTCTTCAAATAAGATAGAATTTGACTCCATACTAGCTTGGGGGTATGATGGTTCAACTGAGAGATTCTGGATCGGAAAGGAGTTCAATGAAGTAGAAGAGCTTAACTGGAATGCACTAAATCCACTCCAAGTGCTTGAATTGTACCTATCCAGCTGCACCAACACCTCTACAGATCTCTCAGCGGAACTTGGTATCAGCAGGTTCCAAGACTTGATAGAGGAAAATCTGCTCTGGTTTGAAACACTACTAGAAGAAGCAAACAGGGTGGCCTATCCTAAAGACCGTGCAGAATCTTCAACAGCATTAGAACAAAAACTGGCTCCAAGAAAATTTAACCTGATCAGGAGCAATATTTTAATAGAAGAAGAAGTTGTTTGCTGGAAGTGCTAGGATGGTCAAACACTGGGTCTTCTGACTTCACATTCTTCTTGAGTAATGGATCATCTCTCTCAATCAGCATCAATGAGATCCTACTCTTAAATTCAGACTTCCTGCACAAGGTCTTCGAGCTCAGAACACACATATGCAATGTAAATTCCTTAGAGAGTCGAGCAATGATAAAAACCATCAAAGCTAAGCTCGAAAAGGAAGGACGACTTGCAATGGATGACTCCAGCTCTGACTCAGACCTATCCTTTCTTTCCTTTCCAACTGCCAGATTAAACATAGCAGAAGAATCCAGAAGAAGAGAAAAGGAAAAGATGAAGAAAGAATGGAAAGTAGTGACAGGTCTTGAATGGGAAGAAGATGAAGAAAGTGTCCTTCCCTTGTCCATTCCATAATATGCCAATGAAGCTGAAGCTGAGATCCCAACAACATCTCTTACATCTGTTGTTGTAGTCCATTAAGCTGAAGCAGGGGCATCCAGCAAAGACAAGGGGAAGAGACCTATAACAGAAGAAGATGAAGAAAGATTATTGAAAGAGAAGAAGGAAAAGGAGGAAAGAAGAAGAAGAAGAGGAGATGGCTGAATTAAGAAAAGCACAAGAAAGAAAAACTGCCATACTCCTTAGAGAACAACAAATTCATCTCTATGCTAAGCAGCTAGATGATCTGAAAGTCAAGATTCCTGCAACTTCTCAAATTCAAGAAGATGAAGCTCTAGCTCTTCAACTGCAGGAACAATTCAATAAAGAAGAAGAAGAAGAAGAAAGAGAGAAGAAGAAAAATCAAGAGGCTATGTTCAGAATAACTGATTCTGAACTAGCCAAAGAAATGAGAGAGGAGTGGATAGAGGCTCTAATTTTTCAAGGTGAGGATGCAGACTACATTGAGAAACTATCAAATAAAGAAATCTACAGAGCCTTCATGGGTCAGCAAGGTCAATTGGAAAATAAGAAAAGGTTAAAGAAGAAGAAAAAGCCAAACAGAAATCCAAGAAGACCATTGCCTTTAACAGAAGAACCCATGAAGAAAGGAAGGTCATGATTTACTTCCTAAAGGCTAGAGGAGAGAGTTGAAAAAGGCAAGGTCTCATGAGTTTCATGAACCTGCAAGCCCTTTACTTTAAAGTCAAGAAGGAAGAGGAAGAAATACTGGGGAAGAAAGGCTCAAAGAAGAGGGTGACTAATCAAGAAGATGAAAGGAAACAAAAGAAACCCAAGCCTTCTCCCTCATCCACCACTTCCTCTATTCAACAACCTTCCACTCTCAATCATAGACCTTCCTCCTATCCACCCACAAAGTCCAAATCCTTCCCCCCAGCTCCTTCTCATCAGCAGCCCTCCAAGAAGAAAACCAAACCTACCACCACACCAGAAGACTCAAGAGAAATAATTGTCTGGTTCTATAACAGTCAAGATAAATGGTTTGAATTTTTCAGGGGAAAGGAAGAACTGAAAAGATCTATCTACAAATCTATTGATGAGGTACTGCAACTCCCAAACTCAGACCTAAGAAGAATGATGGAGTTGGGTGAAGCCCATGAGCCAGAGAATGAAGGTGGGAGACATCTTTTGCTAGTGATAAAACATTACTTTAACCCTGGTAAAGATGCAGTCATTGATGCCAAACCTCTTCAAACCCATTATCCATTCACCAGTTGGTCCTTCAAGGCTGATACCAACGAGTTTACCTTGATTGAAGTTAAAGGACAGAAGATGATATGTTCAAGCAAGGCCATCTTCAAAATGCCAAGAAAAGACATAAAGACTCTATCTGAGCTTCCTCTAAACAATCCCAGCCAGGACCCAAGAGGCCATGAGGTAGAAAGGATAGTCTGCAACATAGAAAAGCTTCAGCAGCAAAAGCAGTAAGAGAATTTTGGTAGCATCAGTCTAGGGGGAGTTTGTAGAAATAAAGACTGATGGCTGTAAAATTTCTCTAAGTACAAACTGCTGCGGATAAGCCTATCTGTAGCGGATACTTGTTCTTCTGCTGAAGAACAAATCTGATGTGGATAGCCTTATCTGCTGAAAACCAAAGTTGCTGCTGATAGGCAAATCATCAGCAGATGCGGACAGTTATGTCCTGCTGCTGATCAACAACATTGCTGCTGATAGTCATTCCCAATGAAAACCAAACGTTGCAGCCGACTGGCTTCGATAAAGCAACCATTACCACTGACAACTTTCTGCTACAACACTGACACACTCCACGCAGAAAGAATGTTACTGGTGCAAGACAATAAAAGACAACGACGCTCTTCTTCCAAGGTCTCAAGCAATGATGCCTAAGAAGACGTTTGAGTAAAGATAACTTTTGTAGTTTTTATTGTCGTTATATGTAGAATAGCTTCAATACAAGATCAACGGCTTTTGTTAGATCTGATCCTTAGAATCAAGGGTCTATCTTGATTCTAAGTTACTATATAAGTAGTACTTAGAGTCATTGTACAAATGTTTTTTTGCTCAAGAGTTTTCTCTGTAATCTTGTAATCTTTGAAGCTTAATACAACATTGCATTTATCAGTATTCTTCTTGTTTACTTGTTTACATTGTTTAGTTGTGATTGTTTCCACCAATCTCAACTAGATTAGAACCATCTTGTATTCACCGATCCTACAGTGTAGTTGATTATGTGGTATATAGTCAAACTAAAATGTAGAATATGATAAATTGACGTAGTTCACTATGTGGTATATAGTTAAACTAAAAAGTATAATGTGGTACTTTGGTGTAATTGACTTATGTGGTGTATATTCAAACTAGATGCGCTAAATTTGTGTAATTGACTTATGTGGGGTAAAGTCAAAGTTAATGTTGTAATCCCAAACTATTGTGGAATAATGGTGAATTGGTGTAAATTGATTTAATTTGGTACAAGTCAAACCATTGTGGAATAATGGTGAGTTTGGTGTAAATTAACTTATGTGGTATATAAGTCAAACCATTGTGGAGTAATGGTTAATTTGGTGTAAGTTGACATATGTGGTATATAAGTCAAACAATTGTGGAATAATGTTGAAATGTTGTAAATTGACTTAATGTGGTATAAGTTAAGCCATTGTGGAATAATGGTAAATTAGTATATTAATATGACTTGTATGATGTTCATACTTGTCTAAATGTCGGTCTTGGAGTCAATTACTCAATTGACATAACTTAATGAGTGTGGTAAACTCGGGTGGTAAGCTTGTAGTCAAAGACTCCAAGTAATAACGAGAGTCGGATTAGATAAGGGGTAAAAAAGACTTGTGGTTCTCGTATGAGGAGTTTAAAACATTCACAAAATGTTGTTGGTTGTTTACAACGACTGGGGGTCGAGTCGGGAGGTCGAAAAGGTCAGAAACTAAAATTTGCTGCAGGTGGACATAACCATGTCTATTCCACACATGGTCATGTCAGAAATTTTTAGTTCATCAGGTGGACATGGTTATCGCAGTCTGCATATGGCCATATCTGGAAATTGATGTGGGCATCAGGTGCATATGGCCATGTCTGATTTTGCACATGGCCATGTAAGAAATCTTGTTTCTTCAAAGCTCCCAATTTTTGTGGTGTTTTCTTGGGTTTAACCCATGGGGATTTAAGGGAGGTTTTATATCATTACTAATGGTGTTTACATGTAGGTAAAGATCTGGTTTAATGCCTTGGGTCAAGCTTCGTGTTGGATTCGAATCTCGGTTGTTTGCGTGGTCGTAAATGTTAGAGTTAGAACTCTTGGTTGGGAGTCATTAAACTTGTTTTGAGTCATCTCATGGATGTTGAAACTTATTGTTGCTTTTGAGATGTCGATTGGTCGTTTTAAAACAAACCATGTCATTGTCATTTTGTTGTAGTTAACATGTGTTGTTTCGTTAAGAGTGTCTAATGGGACCTACTCCCGTGTGATTTTGAAAGATAAAATCGGTTGAAAAACTTTGGGTGTTACACTCTGGATGACAGATTTATGTTGAGTAATGATATATGATGGTGAGTAAACAAGGACACTGGAGATTCAAGACTAAGTATTTAGTCCGGAGAGACTATCTACTCCAGAAGAGCAATTTAGTCTTCCGGAGTAGAGGAATACTGTTCGGACTACTATGTGTTTCTTTTACAAAGGACTACTCCGGAAGGCATAAAATCAACTTAGAGTTAGTTGAGTTTGTTATGCCAGGCTGGCTTCTAGAAGGATAGAAGTTAGTTAGTTTGTTACGGTCAACTATATCCTTGTCTATAAATAGTGTTTAGCTTTATGTAATTATGAAAACCTTTGATATTGTCAAGTCTTCCTTGTAATCAGAACGATTTCAAATACAATTTGCCGTTGGAGTGATTTAATATTGTTCATTTTGATTCAATTGCTTATTGTTTGATTGTTGTTTCCGCCAATAATCAGATTCAGATTCGTGTGTTCTTGATAGATCTCGATCTTACAAAATCCGCTTGTATAAAGACATAGAAGTTTCAAGAGAAGTTTGATTAAAAAGGTTTTACGTTCTTACACTTGAAAATCAAGAATACTCACACGTTTAAAGACTAGTTTAGATAAATATAAAAAGTCCACCATGAAGATGGAGTTAAGAGAGAATGATTAATGAACATAAACATACCATTAGACTAATAAATTAAACATTACCATACACCAAACTTCATCTTCACCCAAGCAATACAAATGGTTTAGCCACGAATGGCCATACGAACAAGCATAAAGCTAAATTCGATAGGCTCCCCTATTGCAAACAACGCGGAATAGCCTCTCTACTCTCTACTACAAACTACAGAAACAGACTATATGAGTGTCTATTCTTCTCTAGATTTGTGTGTGAAATGAGGAACCCATACCTTCTATTTATAGGCCTTCGAGTGGCCAATGCACGGTCGTGCATTAGGTTGCAACCCAAAGCTTCAAGTGGCACGTATGGGGCTCCTTGGGACACACGGCAGGTAATGTACGGTCGTTGATGTAGTGTGAGATAAGTATAAAAATATAATACATATATTTTTAGGATGGTTTCACAAGATCTGGTTTTAAATTTATAAAATGATAATTACTTTAACTTAAAACACACACAATACGCAAGTGTACCTATCGCAGCGTAATATAGTTTAGGTAAGAACCAAGTATCGAACCAATGGACACGGTCGAGTTCCAATACTCAACTTTTGTTATCGTTTAGCCGTATTAATTAGTGAGTAGGTTTTGTGTGATTGTGAAGCAGAAAAGTAAATGACGGTAAAGTAAATAACATTAAAGTAAAAATGTGCGTGAAGTGTGTAACAAAAATGTAACTAGCAGAATAGTAAATAGCAGAAAAGTAAATATGGCGGAAATGATCAGGTTACGGATAGTATTGCTTCGGGTTTCGAATCAGCTTGGTACGTGATAATGTTAAGTTCACTTATTCAGTGGTATGACTACTACAAACTTGTTACCCTGGTCACCGCTAGAGCCTCGTCCTCACTATATTTGATTCATGAATTATAATCTTTAATTTAAAATAGTAGTGCCTCCCGTTAAGGACAACAGGTACCCTCAACCCTTCGAATGGTCATCTCCGGGTTGGATTAAGATGTCGTACTTAAAATTCTTTATATTAGAGTTAAATAGGTGATTATATTTTGCTCACCGGCAGGCAGTGTAACAATGGGACAAAGTACAAAGACGTACCGTTCCCAACATGAGTTCACCGATTCTTGGTCGCATAATAAGTTCGTATAAAGACGTACGACCTTAGAAGTATAGAGCAAGCCTTGGCTTATCAATCTATGCTCGTATAAAGACGTACGAGTTTCAAAGGAAGTTTGATTAAAAAGGGTTTTACGATCTTACTCTTTAAAATCAAGACACTCACAATTATAAAGACGAATTTAGACAATAATAAAAGCCCATCGAGAGATTGTTTTTAAGAACAAATTAGTTAAAGACATAAACATACCACTTCATTAATACGTTAAACATTAACATGCACCAAACATCATCTTCACCCTAGCAATACAAAGAGTTTATAGCCACGAATGGCCATAACGACTAGCGTAATGATGAGTTTCGTAGGCTCCCCTATTATGGAACAAGGAGGAAGAGCCCCTCTACTCTCTACTATCTACTTTAACTACTAGAATGATCTTTTCTTGAGTGTTCTTTTGGTCTGAATTGGTGTGTGGAATGAAGAACTCAAGACTCCTATTTATAGGCCTCAAAATGTGCAATGCACGGCCGTGCAATGGGTTGCACGGTCGTGCAAAGGACTAGGGAATCAAACATGGTACAGAGGACACGGTACTGGGCCGTGGGAAGCAAGGGACACTGGGATGCACAGTCATGCATCCCCTTGTTTTCTCCCAGCTTTGTCTTTTAGCTGCTTGGTTGACTTTGTTGACCAATTTTGACTTCTTGGGGGTCAATGCTCGGGAATGAATGTTCTAGAATCTTGAATTCTTGGTGTTTTTGATAGGATTTAGCTTGATTTATATTTTCAACACCGAATAACCTGCAATTATAAAATATAAGTATTTTAAGCATAAATTGCAAGGTTATTATTCAATTAGTACCATAATGTGGGATTATTATGTATATAAAATATGTATAAATGATGGCACATCACCCACATCGCATATTTCTTCGAAATTTGTGATACCTTCAAACTAAACAGAGTGTCAAATGACACTATTCGTCTCCGAATGTTCCCTTTTTTCTTTAAGGGAACTAGCTAAGGCATGGTTGAATTCTCTTCCTACCGGGTCAATCACTACTTGGGATGATCTCGCCCAGGAGTTCTTGTCAAAGTATTTCCCATCGGCCAAGACCTCTAAGTTAAGAAATGATATCACCACTTTCACTCAAGAAGATGGTGAATCACTATATGAGGCATGGGAACGCTTTAAGGATATGTTGAGAAAATGTCCTCACCATGGGTTAGAGGTCTGGCTGCAAGTATCTTCCTTCTACAATGGGTTGCACAATCAAGCCCGTCAGACACTTGACGCTACTACGGGTGGCGTCTTTGGAAACAAGAGGCCACAGGAGGCTTATAACCTAATTGAAGAAATAGCTATGAACAGCTATCAATGATACAACCCAAGGACTAGCAAGGAAACAAGGCAAGGAGTTCACGCCGTTGATGCTATCAGATCATTGTCTGCTCAAGTAGATGCCCTTACCACACGGCTAAACCAAATTAGCAAGGGCAAAGAAACACCTGAAACAATGGAAGAAGTTAAAAGCATCACAGCAGATGCTGAGCAGGTTGACTTCATCGGAACAAATCAACCACAAAACAACCCCTATAGCAACACCTACAACCCTGGATGGAGGAATCATGCAAACTTTAGTTGGAAAGACAACAACAATCAAGGACAATCTGGTTTTGGACAACAACAACAGTTTCAGCAAAGGTAACCTCAAAACTTTCAACCTCGACAACAATTCCAAGGAACAAAGAAGTTGGGTAATGGGTTAAGCTTGGAAGACGCATTAACTAAACTAATCTCTACAACTGAAAGTCAAGCCCTCCTAGCAGCTTCTCATCACAAGCAATACGAGGAAAGGTTTAGCCTACATGACACTGAGTTCAAGACACAGAAAGCTACCCTTCAATCCATTGAGACGCAATTAGGACAAATAGCAAAACTTTTGTCCGAAAGACAACCAGGATGTCTCCCGAGTAACACTGAGACCAATCAAAAAGCCAATGTTAGTGCTATTACCCTAAGGAATAGCAAAGCCTACCCAAAACCACCAATTCCAGGAGAAGAAGTCCAATCACCAACGAGAGAAATATTCACTGGAGTACCGCTCCATCCACAGCCCGCAAGTTCGACTACTCAGAAAACACAGCCCAGTGTAATTCCACCTCCTGCGATGGACCTTCCTCCAAAAGTTCCACCAAAAAGAACATTTCATTCTCACATACCATACCCAGGAAGGCTAGTTAAATAGAAAACTGACGAACAATACGAGAAATTCATAGAGCTCTTAAATCAAATCCATGTCAACATTCCCTTCTTAGAGATCATACAGCAAATGCCAAAATATGGACGTTTCTTAAAGGATTTCCTTACAAACAAGAGAAACGTGGAAGAAGCAGTAAAAAGGACAAATTATGTTGCTCTTATTGAAAGGAATCTCCCGAAGAAACTTTCAGATCCTAGAAAATTCTCCTTACAATGTTCAATAGGGCCACTACCTATTACTGTTGCACTCGCTGATCTAGGAGCGAGTGTGAATGTAATCCCTCCACTATGTTTCAAAGACTCAACATTGGAAAATCGTGATCGGTTAATGCAACCATTGAACTCGCGGATGGATCAGTTAAATCACCTATAGGAGTCATTGAGAACTTATTGGTAAAAGTTGGCAAGTTTGTCTTCCCTACCGACTTCATGGTTTAAGAAATGGGACCCGACTTTTCCATACCATTAATCTTGGGCCATCCATTTTTAGCCACTGCAAGAGCCGTCATTGACATGAATGAAGGAATTCTAACACTCCGTGTCAGAAAACAATCAGTAACATACAACATCAAAGGATATGAATGCATGTCAAGTGATCCTCTTGAAATTTCCCAATTTATCGACTCCAATCTGGACTATCAACTACAGAAAACAAGGGAATTGAACAAGGGGAAAGCTCCAGATCTCGACAAAGGGAAAGCACCATATCTTACCAAACCAAAGATACCAGATCCTAAGACAATAGACCTTACCAAGGATCTCGATAACACTAATTGGATCGATGAGTATTTTGACAACTTACCGAAGTTGAATGACTGGAATGAAGACACATAAGACACATGGGAGGTTGGTTAACCCCACTTGAAGAAAGAATGATGCAACACGTACGGGTCGGGCTAAAGACCCTTAAATAAATGTAGCGCTTCCGGGAGGCAACCCGATGATCATAAATAAATTGAGAAGTTGGTGTATACGGCAGAAAGCATGGACCTCAGGTTTGGTTTCTCCAAATTTAAGTTTCTAATTACTTCAGCCCCTAGGTATGCCTTCTCGATACTAGGACTTTAGTAGCTTAACTACTATCTTTTATTTTCCTTGTCTGCTTTTATGTTTTCTTTTATGTTTCAGGTAGAATAACATCACCAGATCATCTCTCTACTTTGAGGAGTTACACTCCAACTCTACGAGCTTGGAGCCGGAATGCACATCAAATTTCTGAGAAATTCGATGAAGTCTTTGAAGCAACATGTTGACAAGTAGCTGATAGGCATAGCCTGACAGCAACAATAAGTTTTGACATTAGGTTATACACCGAATTGACCGGGGGAGTATCAGTTTCTTTTCCCTTAAAACTCCATGCATTTTAATTCCTGCATAGTATTCCATTACATGCATTTGCACATTGAGGGCAATGCACAGTTTTAAGTGTGGGGTTGGGAATTAGAGATTCAGGGCTGCTTATAACCTCAGAGTAGTAAAATTTAATTTGTAAAAACAAATGCAAATTATGCATAACAAATCACTAAACCCTATCCCATCCGTTTCCATGTGAGAATAATCCGAGCATTTCACGAGCATTATTATCATTATTTTTGCATGCTCTTTCGTTTGGTATATTGAGTGTTTATTCGATTGAATTCTTTGCATAATTAGAACTTGTATGACTTATACATATCAAGACCAAGAACTAGTGGAAGTATGAAAATGATTGAGGCACCTAGGACTTTATTACCCTTGTCATCCATAAAAACCAAAAATCCCAAAAATATGATCCGCCTAGATAGCCCTCTGAGCCTTTTCTTTTCTATTACCCATACTTATCAACCAACCAGCTTTTCACAAACACCGGTTATTGGCTAACTGTCTTCAAAATGGGAAAATTATCCTACGTTTTCATTTCAAGTTTATTATCATCAAGACAATTTTGGAAATAATCTGCTCTACTCAGAAGATTTCGAATATACAGAAGGTGAATGTATTAGGAAATAGCCGAACTATCTGCAAGGAATTCATGGAAACATTATTTCAAGGAAATTGAGGAAGAAGGATTATTGAAGAATTTGTCTCTAAAAAAAAGTCTTGGTCTTTTACCGGGAGACCTTAAAGAACTGGATATGCATTCCTTTGATTTCAATTTGCTTTTCTGCCTTCATTTCGCAAAGCCTGAATTACCAACTGAACTTCGAGAAAAGATTTTTTCAAGCAACCAGTGATGTAAGAAAACGTTGGCGCAAGCAAGAACAATTGCCACCATTCTGCGGCTTGTCGAAAAGTGCCGCCAAAAGAAGAGCCAAAATAAACGATAAATGTAGAAAGTGTGGCAACTAGAGCCACGATGGAAAGTGTAGCAAGAATAAAACTTAATCCCAAAGTGAGTATACACACCTGATCGAAGTAGGCACTGTTAGGCTACAAGTCGAAAGAACCATACGAAAAGGCAACAATGTGTATTACGCAATAAGGGACGAGTAAGATTTGATGAGAGATCTTGGTCTTGGAAATCTGACCATAAACGAGCCCTCAGATTAGTTATATCCTCATGATCTGAGTAATGTAGAGGGACCTGCTAGTATTTTTCATTTTAAGCCATGAGGCCGTAGCTGTGTGTTTCGCGATAGCTGCAGCCCTGCAAACCCCTTAAAACCCCTAAAAATCCAAAAAGATTTTCATTTTCACCTTTAGTTTTACTTTAGCCACATTACGTCCCCTTAAAGTCCTCTTGATTCATGCATACTCCTTAGTTAGTTGGTGGAGACTTGATTTGCATACAAGCTTATGACTATTGCATAATTCGATTCGAACTTGAGTGTTCCACTTAACCTACATTATCCATACATATATAACCCTAGAGTTGAGTGAACATTGTGAGTAGTGAGGAGTTTCTGCATAATCAAAGTTCTAGTAGGCTTGTCATGGATTCCATCATCTTGAAACAGAAAAATAAAAAAATAGAATAAGCAACTTAAGAGTTATCCCGGAGCTTCGACTTAGTTGGAGTCCCATCACCTTTGTAAAATTTTAGTTATGGGTATGATCATGTATGAGTTTGCTTGAGGACAAGCAAAGTTTAAGTGTGGGCTATTATGATATGTCATAATTTATACATATTTTACATGCATAATAATCCACATATTATGGTACTAATTGAATAATAACCCTGTAGTTGATGCTTAAAACGTTTATATTTCGTAATTGAAGGTTATTCGGTGTTGAAAATATAAATCAAGCTAAATCCTATCAAAAACACCAAGAATTCAAGTTTCTAGAAGGTTCATTCCCGAGCATTGACCCCCAAGAAGTCAAAATTGGTCAACAAATGTCAAACAAGCAGCTAAAAGACAAAACTGGCGAAAAACAGCATGCATCCCATTGCAAGGTCGTGCAGTGGCCTCTCTTGCTCCCCATGGCCCAGTACAGTGTCCTCTGTACTCTGTTTGATTCCCTAGGCCTTTGCACAACCGTGCAACCCATTGCACGACCGTGCAACCCATTGCACGGCCGTGCATTGCACATTTTGAGGCCTATAAATAGGAGGCTTGATTTCTTCATTCAACACACCATTCCATACCTCAAGAACACACCAGAAGAGAGCATTCTCGTAGTTAGAGTAGAGAGTAGTAGCGCTCTTCCTCCTTGTTTCCCAATAGGGGAGCCTACGAAACTCATCGTTACGCTAGTCGTTAAGGTCATTCGTGGCTAAAACTTCTTTGTATTGCTAAGGTGAAGATGATGTTTGGTGCATGTTAATGTTTAACGTATTAATTTAGTGGTATGTCTATGTCTTTAACTAATTCATTCTTAAAAACCACCCTTCGGTGGGCTTTTATCATCGTCTAAATCCGTCTTTATATTTGTGAGTGTCTTGATGTTAAAGAGTAAGATCGTAAAACCATTTTTAATCAAATTTCCTTTGAAACTCGTACGTCTTTATACGAGCAGAGATTGATAAGCCAAGGCTTGGTCTATACTTCTAAGATCGTACGTCTTTATGCGAGTTTATTATGCGACCAAGAATTGGTGAACTCATGTTGGGAACGGTACGTCTTTATGCTTGGTCCCATTGTTACACTGCCTCCCGATGAGCAAAATATAATCACCTATTTAACATTAATATAAAGCATTTTAAGTCCGATGTCTTAAACCTACCCGGAGATGACCATTCAATGGGTTGAGGGTAATTGTTGTTCCTAACGGGAGACACTACTATTTTAATTTAAAGATTATAATTTGTGAATCAAATGTATTGAGGATAAGGCTCTAGCAGTGACCCGGGTCACAAGTTTGTAGTAGTCATACCACTGAATTACTCAACTTAACATTATCACGTACCAAGCTGATTCAAAACCCGAAGCAATACATTCTGTAACCTGATCATTTCCGCCACATTTACTTTTCTACTATTTACTATTATGCTACTTACATTTCTGTTACACTCATCACGCACGTTTTTACTTTTATGTTATTTACTTTAACGTCATTTATTTTTCTGCTTCACAAGCACACAAAACCCACTCACTAATTAATTCAGCTAAACGATAACAAAATTTGAGTATTGGAACTCGACCGTCTCCATTGGTTCGATACTTGGTTCTTACCTAAACTATATTACGCTGCGATAGGTACACTTGCGTATTGTGTGTGTTTTAATTTAAAGTAATTATCATTTTATAAATTTAAAACCTGATCTTGTGAAACCATCCTAAAAATATATTTATTATATTTTTACACTTATCTCACGGCACATTAGGAGTCACTGGTCTTACTGACCAGATTTTCTTCTCTAGAGTAGAATGACCTTCCTGAGTAGATTTGGTCATGATGACCAGGTTTACTCCTGAACTAACCTCACATCGGCCTTCAAAAATTATAAGGCGGCTCTCAAGTGCCATTAATGTGGCTCTCAAACGCCACATTACGCCCAACGCCACGTCACGCCACACACGTGTGTGGGCATGTGCGAGTCCAGGTGCTTTATACCCTATAGGGTCCCACTAGTGTTTACCTTAAAGAAAACAAATTCATTAGGAGGCATCATTAATATACAACTCCAAGATTGGTCTCCTCCACCTATGTGGGACAAGTTTTCACACTCTTACTTCCAATTTTCGTAACTTTACACAGCCCTAAACACCCACATTTGAGCATCAATATATAATTCATCTTAGCTCCGTTTTGGATGTGGTTTTGTTCGTTACGAAGCCCTCACAACATAGAACACAAACCCAGAAAGAAATACGCAAAACTACATCGTTTACATATATTTATTTCTGTCCAAAGTTAAAAAAAAAATCATTTTTATAACTTAATAAAATACACATGTTTTTATCCAAAATTTCCAACAATATACATATCGTCACTTAGCTCATTTATGGCCGGTATTGACTTTCAAGACCTTCAATGATTTTCTATTTTCTTTCCTTGTATACTGAGAGTATGATACATAATAGTTTAAATTTGTATAATTTAAGTTTGTTGCTAACTTATGTATGACTTGTGAAAATAAAAATATAAAATCATCAAAATTCAAAAAAGAAAAACATGTTGATTCATCAAGTCATGCCAAGGTAACCCGACTTGTTTTATTAGCTAAAGTATGAACAGGGGTGTCTTGGCAGTCGCTTGGGGTTCGTTTACGTCGGGACCCAATTTTAAAAAAAAATGTGTATATATAAATAATATTTTTTTTAAATTATTGTTAATGCAATCATCATCGATTTTTGGAAAAAATCTATATTTAAGGGCCAATTTTTTAGTACTCGTACACGAAATCTCAGATACGTTCCTAAGTATGAATTTATATCGACCAGGCTCGACAAACTCATTAAATAGCCGTAGTTGATCATTGGATATAAATGTGCAACAAAAAAAAATAATGAGATGGACTAAATCAATGAATCCACTTGCCCCATGAAGGAAGTCTTATTAGATCATGGAACAAAATAATTCACAAAATTAATGATAAATATTCAATTAAATAATATTAATTTGGTTAGATGCTCACTACCGCATATTATATTTCTTATTAAATATTTGATGAGTTTATATTACTAAAATGCAAAGCATCACCAAGTTCGTAGGGATTAAGATGTCAAAAATACTACTTAAATCAAAAGATTTATCCTAATTAATGTTAATCAAATATAAATACCATGATGAATCCGTACTTAAAAACTAAACAGGTTCGTTCGGAACTAGAGATTCCAAAACCTTAAACATATAGGACATTCGTTGTCACACAAATCTTGTATATTGGACATTTAAATAACATTTTATAGTTCTAAAAGAATATAAACTTTTTCGTTCACTTTTAACGATGCAACCTAGTCAAAAATAATATATTCTCAAATAAATTAACAACAAAATAATAAAAATATATCAATCTATAACGAAGTTTACCTACATTGTTTACTGATGATGAACTCCTAGGCTAGATGCCCTCAAAACGATCATGCGATAAATCTTGTGATCAAAACCAACGTGAAAATAAGTATTTGATATTGTGTATAGAAAAAGAAGGCACTGAATTAACATGAGAGTAAATGTAGAGCGAATGTGTAAGTATTTGATAACACGTCTTTATTATATTAGTCTAATTATCATATCAAGTATCTCTCAAACAATCACATAATTTATAAATTATTTTTTCTTTTAATTGTTAAAAGAATATTTAACAATCTTGAACATATATCTTGAACATAAATACGGAAATAATGAGTCTTAATACGTAGCAATTAATGTTACATATACGTGACACATAATGTTTATGTATATGTAATACTAACAGAATGATAATTGTTACATATACGTAACAGTATGTTTGAGAGTGATTTTAATTGTTATCACATAAATATTGGTTATCATTTAAAAAGACTTAAACTACAAGATTATGGTACAAGTAAAGTTTATCATACTTTCAAAAGAGAAATGCATTATTGATATATAGGAAATGGATTTATAAATATCAAGCGTTTTTTATATAATGAAAATGATAATAATGGCATAGACCAAAGTGATTGGTTGGCAACTTAATTTAGTGGGTGAAACATCTCATATAATGTAAACATATCGCACAAGAGGATTCCTTAATATTAAAATATAAAAACACCTTTAGCAACTTGTGATGTACAAGGATTTAAATTTTAAAGCAATGAATCATTTTATGTCGATATCTCTATGTAAGAATATAATACTTTATTATAACTTTTTACATAAAATAATATGAGAAGTGTCTAGGCTAGACAAGAAAAGGAAAAACAATAAAATAAACAAATCTAGTTTTAAACATAAAATATTTTGTTTTTTTTTTCTTGGTTTCTCGTTACTTTTTATTTGACCAATTTCTATATATTTTTTTAATGTGTTTACGATTCGATTCGGTCAGTTTTGCAAAAGAATTATAGGCTAAACGCCTAAACGGCTAACTGCAGTTTGAAGAAATAATAAACCAAACGAGTTAGGCTGAGTGGGTTAGTCGGATCTATAAGTTCTAGCGTTAGTTGGTATTAATATTTAAAATAATAAAGATCGATTCATAAATAACATAAATATATATAATTGCATCTATTAAAGATGAAAAAAAAAATAAAGAAATAAGAAGGTAAAACAACCGGTTCAGTTTACGTGACTAGTTCCATTTAGGGTGTTCATCGGTTCGGTTAATTCGATTATTGTTTTTTCTAAGTCTTAACTGTTAGGTGAACCGGCCCGAATTCAAATATAGCTTACCCGAACTGAATTAACCATTTAGTTTAGTTTTCAGTTATAACTGAATTAACCAAATTGAAGTTTGTTTGTGTGCGGTTTCTATATATTATTCAGAGTAGCAACAACAAATTCAAGCAACATAACTTTGATGGATAAATAGATAATAGATTTGGTCAAATGAATTTGAGCTTATAAACTAAATGGGCTCATATAAAATTATACTAAACATTAAAAAAGGGTAGAGGTGCATAAAACACTGGAACCGAAACCGGTTTTTGAATACCTGGATCCGGTTTTATACCATCATCATCAAATTTGCCGAGTCCATATTATAGAGTTGATTATGTACCATCATAAACGAATTTGTCTAACCGTTAACCAAACCGAATAACCATATTGGTAATTCGGATACGGTTAAAACTTAACCGAATAACCTAATTCATAGTTGGTTCGGTTTTGGTCCGGTTCGATTAATCGGTTTTTATGCTCACCCCTAGTTCCAAGTTTCAAGCCATGGTCCGACCGTTGAACCAGAAAAACCAAACCATATAAACCTCAAAACGATTTAAATGGGTGACTTGCTTCATTTTGGACGGTTCATTCAATTTTAACGGTTTATGGCCTCTAAAATTATCAAACTTACCGAAGTAGGTGATGAACCATAACTTTTTAACCGAGGTTACAATTTTTTTTTCTCTATCGCTTAACTACTCTATCGCTAACAAGTTGAGGGTCAAACCGCAAGAAACCTTTATTAAAAAAGAAAATTTAACAACCTGGGAGTTAACAAATCCTCTAGATCCCTCGTCTAGTTCGGAATGGGGTTTTTAGTCGAGGCTTTGATGTATTATGCTAGTAGTTATGACGACTATAATTATCAAATTAGGTCACAAATGCGTTAAAAACCAAGAAACACTTATACTATATAATAAATGAAAATAATCTATGTCACGTCACGTGTCGCATCCACATCTCTTCTAACTATTTTTTTCCTGCCTCTCTTATTAAATGCACTTCTCTTTTTTTAATAATGACTAGTTTAGATCTCGTGTATACACACGAGGTGAAAAATATCAATACATAAATTTTTAATCTTTATGTATATATTTTACAAGTGTAAAATTATATTACATATACTAAGGATAGAAAACAAATTCAAAATATGTAAGAATTAATATATAATTGGGTTTCAAAAATATGTTAATTACTATTTAATTTAATTTGACTTCCATTTAATATTTGATTGAAATAAAAGTTATATAATTAAATTTTAAAGTTTCTTATAATAAGAGATAATTTAAAATAAAGATTTTTATTAGTATAATTAGTATTTTCTTTAACTATATATTATATTAAAGATAGAAATGTATTAAATAAGAGAGAGACGAAAAAAAAAACTTTTATTTATTATATAGTATAGATTTATATTTAAAGAAAAATATTAATTATACTAATAAAACACATTTATTTTAAATTATCTTTTATTTTAAGAAATTTTAAAACTTAATTATGTAACTTTTGTTTTTAACTAAATAGTGATCCAAGTCAAATTATATTAAATATAAATTAATGTATTCAAACCGTCTAATATACATGTTTTTAAAGATATAAATTTTTTATTAATGAGTAAATAACATTACAATGTATTGTTACATGAGTTTTTTAAAATACAAATTTTTTATTACTAATTATATAATATTATACTTTACCAACCCGTATAATATACGAGATTTTAAACCAGTTGTAAAAATAAACGTAAAACTACACAAATCATAGGCATGTGGTGGATCGACGTACCTTATTATAGCCTAGGCCCAATTCTATTGTTACCATCACCACAAATTGCCAAAACTAATAATTGGGTTTTAATTTATTTTAATAGGGATTCAATCTTTTATATTGGGCTACCTTGCACTGGATTTCATAAGAATGCGGTTCATAAGTGGGATATGGTAACACTCATCTTTGATTTATTTATTACTAGCTTATACCCCGTGTATTACACGGGTTAAAATATCGAAACATAAAATTCTTGAAACTTTATGTTTATATTTTACATGTGTAAAAATGTATTAAATATACCAATGATAAAAAACAAAATTTAAAATATATAAAAATTAATATATAATTGGGTTTCAAAAATATGTTAATTACTATTTAATGTAATTTGACTTTCCTTGATATTTGATTAAAAATAAAAATTACATAATTAGATTTCAAAATTTCTTATAATAAGAGATAATTTAAAATAAATATGTTTTATTAGTATACTAGGTTAGAATCTCGTGTATTACACGGGGTTAATAAATATAATATTATATACTTAGTGATAAAAAGTTTATGTCTTTAAAACCTTTGTAATACTCGGATTGAATAAACCCATGTAATACACGGATTGAATAAAATATAATGTAATCTGTTAACACATACATTCATCAAAATGGAACAATGTAAATATATGATTAAAAGTTTTTTTTATTTCAATCCTAGCTGACTATAAAACTGTTTTCAATTTATAGAATTTATAAAAATATAATTGAACAAATTAATTGATGATAAATAAAATTTTAAATTAAAAAATGTGTAGATAAAAATTGAAACAAATAATTAATTTAGTTGCCTAAAATAATGAAGTTGATTATTAATAGAAGAGAGAGGCGGAAAAATAAGAATGAGGAGGTCTAGAAATGCGACAATTGTCCTCATATTTTACTTGTTTATTGTGTAGTATAGATAAGTTAGAAACCCTGTATATAGTTAGTAATAAAGATCTAATAAATAATTTTTTAATACAAATTTTAGAAACGTTATATAATTATTTTTTAAAAATATTTTATAAAAAATAATGAAAGAAATATTCAAACTATAAAAATGTTTTATAAACAAAGCTATTTTTTTAATTAAAAAATGTTTCAAAAAGATAGTTATAAAAACCATTATTATTTAACACGAGAGAGAGATGAGAAACAAAAGTTATATTTTTTTTATAGAAACTTGTATCATTAAATAAGAGAGAAATGTAGGAAAAAAATGTTAAGGATAAACATGAGAATGACATGTGACACCCCAAAACCTTTATTTATTAGTATGTATAGATATAGATTATTAGTATTTTTTTTTTAAAATATACTATTATTAAAATACTAGTGTTAGAACCCGTGTATTACACGGGATGAATAAACATAATATAAAATGACAAAAAAACTAAAATAATTCATAAATCTGTAAAAATTTATTTATATACAACGTTGTTTGTTATTTGTATTTTTTCCATCCTTATCTAAGATTAAATATTTAACCCGTCTCAGCTTTTAACTTCGAAAAGTGCCACATAAAGTTGTCAATGAGTAAAAACCGGTTGCCTAAAGAAGTGGATTCAGGTCATACTTCTTCACATATTAAACTTATATTTTCTTAAGAATGTATTAAATATGATTATGAAATACAACCCCATATTACATACATTCACTTGGTATATACACATACAAAATCTGTAATGAATGAACAACTTGACTTTCGAAAGTCGAACATAGGCAGATAGATGCAAGGTTGTTGCAGGGATGAAAATACATCTTATTTTACAAATAGAGACATCATGAATACCAAATCAGATCATTTGCTAACACCTGCATAATCATATATAAAAGAAAAGGTTTTTTCCAGGTGTGTAGTATTTTATCTCTGAAAAACCAAAACATATTAGAACTACACACTAAATCAATTATGTACAAAAACTTAATAAATAGAAAAGTGTGTTAGCAGGTTGACCTAACCCAACCCCAACCCATAGCATAAAATTACTTGTTTTGACACATTACTCATCCCACCCATCCTGACACCTCCATGTTTATGTTCTACTTATGGTGTTTTAGTGCCATAAGAGTGAGAAACAAATGAACTTAATCTTTAAAGCAAAAATGAAGATTTCAAGTATAAAAGGGTCAAATAAATCATACCTCAAACCAGAGACGGTGTGACGTTGTCGCAATTGGATCAACTCACTTGATGCAACTGAAAAGGCTTTTGTTCCCCTACAAGCTTGTCATTCTTGAGAATCTGACTCTCAATAATGACTGAAAAGGTGAACAGAAATCATGCATGTTCCATAGTCAGCTAGACATTAGGAAAACATACATAACAAAAAAACTGAATAAGATGATGCTAATATGCAAACATGGCATTATATATGCGATTAGAGATGACTAAACAAAAACTAACCTGAACACAGTTGCGATGTGCAAAATTAGAAAGTGCACGTAACTTAACTACTCGACTGTCGACTATTTTAATTCTTCCAATCTTGCATAAAGCGTAACTTAATTTCTGAAATTTACAAAAAATTGCAACATTAATAATCATGTCTAAAATATCAAGATGTGAGTTCTCAATTCAATTATTGAACTTAAAATCTAAATGGCATATGAATCTTTTATGTAAGAAATGCTATAAAACACATTCATATATGCAAAATATGAAAATAGATTAGAATTTTGTGTGTATATACCTGGAAACTCATAAAATTCTTTATTGCTAGCAAATCCATGAACAATGATGATTCTGTAATTTGATTGGTTCTTGAGGACCACTCTTTCTTTGTAATACATTCCATCACTGCGTTTGATTCTACCTGATGATGGTGATGATTTTGATGATGATTTAGGATAAATATCATCTGATGCAGATGCTGAATCACACTTTAAACGTGGTACAACTCTTGCTGAATCACACTTTGATTTTTTTTCCTCCAAATCATTTGCTAGTTATGATTACAAACAGTATTGTTGAAACAGTAATATAATTTTTTGAATAAAATGACTTAGGGTTGTATGCATTGAATATAGACTTTACTTTGACCCGTTTGAGATAAAGGACAATCAAATTGACCCAGTAACTACGAAAACGGGTTAAAATTGCCACCTCTACTTTTATATCCAAGCAAATGTAAAACAAAACGTTCGACTCACCAATTTAACAATTACTACTTGTTACTACTAAATAAATTTCAGGTACTTCCTGCTTATTTGACCCATCAAAAATAATAAACAAACGCAGTAGTTAAATTGTTTCTCTTTTAGTTAACTCTTTTACCTTAAACCCATTTGACCCGTCAAAAATAAAACAAAGACCAAATTGATCCGTTTGTAGGTAATAGGATCAAATCCCATGCATTTTAGTTAGAAACAGAAAGTATAATCTAAAACAAACTTGATAAGCTGGCATTGTTTAAGCAGCCCTAGCACTCTTTTGTTTATAGAATTAAACAGTATTGAATAACATAAGCAGTTTCGATCTATAAAACCATACCTGCTAACGCATTCACTCATCGACCTCTTCGTGGCATCTTGATCATTACCAACAACAACCTAAATTTGTTACAAAACAACAGAAATGAGAAGAAAGAAAATATGAAAATCATACAAATTAAAACAAATTCATTTCACAAAAAATACCATTGACGTTGATGATATAGATGTGATCGATAGATTATGCAGGCACCATAAAGCTTCAAATGCATATCATTTTCACTTGAGTGTTATAAATTACTGAGATTTTGATTCTTATAATGGAATTTCTTTTGCATGAATTGCATCCCAGATTTTATGGTTAAAGAGAGTTTGTTTTTTATCATGTGAAACAACAGATCAACATAAGATGTCAAAAGATGTAAAAGTAAGTAACCTGAAGGTGTTGGAACATATCTTTCTTGTATTTCAAAAAGCATTCGATAATTTAGTTCTATTTTTTTTCATTTCATCTGGGATGGAATTCTCATGGAAGTTCTGACTTTTCTTTAAACGTGCAAATTTCTTGTCCCTGCATTCAATTTTAAAGTAAAATTCTAAGAATAACAGCTTGCTTTAGAATAATGTTCTAGAAAATACATAATTTAAAAGCCAGTTTGGGACCCGGTAAACGAGGCCTCAGTAATACTATAACAAAAAACTTGCAGGATCGGTTGCATAGATTTAATACAAATCTAAAGCAAGCTGCAGACAGTGATGCTAATACGCCTAGCAGTTTTGAACACTTTTTATTAGTGTTTTGGCATGGTTTCAAGGGCTTCAGCCCTTCGACTGCCGGGTGTTCAAAGTCGGTAGAAAAAAGGGGATTGCAACCAGCTTGGTTACTTGATTTGGGGATTGTCTAGAAAGCAAGAACCAAGCAATCTTATCTAAACTTGGCACGCTGATTGTTAACAAAAAGATGGACATAAAGTGTTTACCAAAGCCTGCCGAACCATTACCACAAGATTACCCATTTGTACCTGTCATCGGTAAGCAAGGCCCACCCATTTTTGTAGCTCTAGATATATGTTATACTCATGCACAAAAAGCTTGACATAGTGTGTTACAATACATAAACAAATGGAGCTCACAAGATAGTAAACCTACATGACAGAAGACACAGGTACATCTAGAAACTTTTAGCAATAGAGTGTGTTTTAACTAAAAACTTGTTTTTTGTTTCTAAAGCTGATTGACCTTTCAAATAGAACTCAGAAAGATGTTTCGTTAGTGAAACCAGTTAGCAAAATTGTAATTTATGGTCTCCTTGGTAATCCCTGTACATAAGATTTTCATTGACAAAAAAAACAGATTCAAATCAATATGTACACATACGAATAAGCATAGAGATCAAAAACCGACATCGGAGGTACTGCATAATTGAACAAAAAAAGATATCACATACCGATACAGACCTGATACGATGCGATGAATAGAGTAAACATAGATCTTGAAAAGTAAATAATACGTCTGAGGTTAAAGCTAAGATTCGACCATATATATTGAAAGAATCAAAAGGAAATTGAAAGAATAGATCAAGAGTATTACATACCGATTATGAGTTGATTTTGAAGGTTATTGAAGATCTTGAGCAAGAGGCGATTAGGGTTTCATTTGTGTTCTGAATGGTTTTGAACGGGTTAAAAGGAATTAATAGGCTAATAAAACGGGTTAGTTTTTGACCCGCTTGTAGACCCGGAAAAGGTTTTATTGGTTTTGGTGGGCATTATTTTACTTGTTTATTATATAGGATAGATTGAAAGAAGTTCCAAACAAAAAGTTATCTTGGCCTACTGGTTTTCGGCGGCTTACCTACAATCAACTGCCATGGTTCGACTCATCCAAGTAGATTTTTGTGTAAGCTAACATTTTTCATAAGCTTTAATATTTAGTTAAAAAAAATTTAAAATAAGAGGTTTTTTTAAATATATAATTTGTTTTCCTTTTATAATTTTTTAAATAATTTATTTTCGTACACTTCAAATAACGTTGTGACGTGTTTACTTTTATTTATACTTCGATATAAATTTAATCCTGAACCGAGCCGGCCTATGTTTCAACGTACATTTTATTCAAAACCGAGCCGAATCAAATATGATATCTTTATTTTTCATAAATACGCTTTCATATTTACGTTCTTTCTTACAACACCATAACTTTTATTTTATTTTCGGATGAAACATAATTCAACCATTTAGGTTACTCGAGAATCGATCGAATCGTTTTAACGTGTGGGTAAAACTACTAATTTTTGCATGTGAGTATCTATAGTAGTTATATTATTTTTTTATTTGATTATATCTAATTACAATGTAGGACTGACACAACTGCTTGTATGTTGTCCGGTTTATACTATGGACTATGAATCCCACCTCTTGCGTTCAATTCCCTGTTGGACGTTTTTAGCTTGTTTTTAACAAAAATAAATTAATAAAATAAGTTACTGTAGATACAGACCTCTCTCTATTAATAATTGTTCTCACTCTTTTAGGTATCCTAGAAAAGGTAAATAACTCTTTTTTTTCTCTTTTAATCTTTATTTTGTTAAAATTCGTTTAATCTTTATTTATTTTTTAGTGATTTCGTTGCCGTTGCGTCATAATTATTTTTATAATTATTTTTATAGACGTTTAGAAATTAGGCCTTTTTCTTTAATGTTTTTTTTCTAATACGTTAACCATTTCATGATTAACGGCGATTTTTCTTTTAACCTTTGTTTTAAAATTCTTGTCATTTTTTTTTGTTCTTTAATTTTTTTCTTTTTTATCAATAAATTTTCCTTTACTTTGTTGTGCTTATTTTTATCAGTGTTTAGACGTTATTTTTTTTTAAGATTTACTTATTATTAAGTGTTCATTAAATTACAGATAAATGCGCTCTCACGGCAACGCGCGGGTGTAACCAACTAGTTAAACTTAATATTGAAGTACTTATAATATAATATAAATTTCATAATTAAATTTCACATTATCTTTTTTTATCATATAGTAGGTTAGAATCTCGTGTATTACAAGGGTTAAATAAATATAATGTTATATAATTAGTAAATAAAAAATTACGTTTTTAAAAATCCGTGTTTTACACAGGTTGAATAAAATATAATGTAGTTTTTTAACACATACACTCGTCAAAATATGTCTACTTTAACGTGACAGTTATAAATTATATTAAGTTAATTTTTAAAACATTTTTTAACTTGGTATTAAATTTTTTTATATAATTAATAACTGGTAATCCATATTAAATTTATTTGTTTAATAATGTAATAACATGGGAATGGATCATTTGAGAACTCTGAAAACTCCTATCAATGGTTTATATTTTTTTATATATTGTCGTGTATGTTTATGTACATAAAAAATAATCAAACTAATTTTTACAAATGTTTTTACATTTTTAAATTTTTACCTACACATGTATAAGTAAAAAATTAAAAATGTAAAAACATATGTTAAATTTAGTTTGATTGTTTTTTATGTATATAAACACACATGACAATATATAAAAAAATACAAAATTCAAAAAATATAAACCATTGATAGGAGTTCTCAGAGTATTCAAGATATTTAGAGTTCTCAAATGATCCTAACCCATAATAACAATCCATAATTAAATAAAAGTATCCATAATTAGATTGATATTAAATATTTAAAAATATTTCTTTTGTATTAGTATTGAATAGGAGAGAGAGGCGGGAAAATTATGCTAAGAATGCATCAGAAGGTGACACGTGTCCCATAAATTTTACTTGTTTATTAAGTAGTATAGATGTGTATATATATATATACACTAGAGGGGTGTCCGCATGATGCGGCGGGAAACACAAAACATTAACACAGACGATGGTAAATCGCTTGAACAATTAATTGATGAAGTATCATATATTTTTGAAGATTTAATAAAAGTTTATATAATAAAGTAAATATGAAATCATATAAAATAAAAACGATTTTGAGAATATAGTTAAACAGGAAATTAATAGTTTACATAATTAGATTTCAGTTAATTTTTTTGTATTTAATGACATGATTCATAAACGACAACTTCACCCCCTTAAACTCTTCAAATTTAATGTAAAAAAACACTCTCGTCCTTCTCAAAAGTATTATAATATAGTGTAAGTTCCAATCTCTCAATGGATCTTCGGATACACAAACGAATACTAGTACGATATCAGTTCTCACACAAAGTAGGTGGAAACTACTTTGAGTGGTACTTTGAGTGGTGATTCAAGAACAGAGAAATCAAGGTAAAACCGATGGTATTACTATCGAGAATTACAAATAAAACTTATCAAAACCGCTAACCTCACGTCTAAGTGCTCTTAATCGCTAACCTCAATTAGGTTACGAATACATGTATTTATACTAAGCCTAATAATACTAAGCCCATAATACATATTCTCGGCCCATGGTCGACCCAAGACCCAACTCGTGAACCTATAGTTCACGGTTACAAAACTCGAATATATTTCTATTCGGTAACACCAACACTTTTATTTATTTGATACACGTCAACCTCGCATATATAGATCCAACAATCTCCCCTAGGATGATGCTATCAAATGATCTTCATAATTCGAATGTAGCACTGTGATCACCACGTCTTGCATACAACATTTTCATCAAAATCAATGTTTGTTGCTGTGGTGTCAATGTTAGTGTTGGTTTTGTTGAGATTCATCATTTCTGAACTGTCAAAATTGGGTCTCTCTTTCTTTTCTTGAAGATAGATCCGTATTTGGATCAGAATCAACATTTGTTTGATCATCTTGCTAAAAAAGGATGTGAGAGAAGTATTCTCAGCAGCTCTTTTCTCTTTCAATCTTCCTCTTTTAAGCAAAGATCAAAGCACGTTCAAAGAGATTCAAATAAACGACTATTTATACTTACAAAGGGCTAGAAAACGTTTTCGCCCGGAACAGTTTCCGGTGGGAAAGTCTAAACATAGACAAAATCAAACTTCGACGATTTTGAATGCGATGGACTATAGGTTCCAACAGAATGGCGGCTAACGCACGCAAGGCATCGACACGTGAGCTGCGAAAGACGGTGTGTGGTTTGTCGAACGACAGCGAAGGTGACAACGATTGTGGTGGTAACGACGATGGTCGACGGTGGCAATGATTGGGTGATTAGGGTTTGCAACTCTTGCAACTTATGATTAATTGTCTATCTTTATACCCATCCTTCATCTCCTGGTTATAACCCACCAACTTAATTTCCATGTCAGGGTTTAGGAGATTCACTTAATTACATATTTGATCCATGTAATTATCTCATCATTACATTTATCAATATAATTATTTTAGTTATTAGATTAACTAACAACTTAGTTAATTTTTTGTCTTTACAACTAAATCAAGTTATCTAACGACTTAGTTAATAATTATAATTATTTAATTAACTAATAGTTAGTTAATTACATAATTATATTTAATATAATTATAATTAAATATCATTGTAATTAATAATATCTTCCAAACAAATTTCTCGCCTCAATATTATTAGTTAAGTTAATAATAATAATAATGATAATTTAGGCCTGGAAAACTGGGCGGGTCGGACAGATTCGTGTCATAATGGGTTCGGGTCAATACGAGTTAGGAGCAAAATGACGGGTCAAAACGGGTTCAACTAATACGGTGGGAGGTGGTGGCGGGAGGTGGGGTGGGTGGTGGCGGCGATCGGGCGGTGGCGGCGTGGTGGGGGTGTGGCGGGTTGGGGTGGGGGCGGGCGGGTGGCGGCGTGGCGGGGTGGGCAGGTGGAATGGGGGTGGGTGGGGTTGGGGGCGGATGGCGGTGGCGGACTGGCCGTCGGGGGCGCGGTGGGGGTGGAGGCGGTGCGACGCGGTGGGTGGGTGGCGGTGGCAGTTGGTTGGCGGCGAATACGGGTGGCGGCGGTGGCGGGTGGCGGCGGTGGGTGGGGTGGGGGCGGCAGGGGCGGGGCGACGACATGTGGGGTGTAGGGGGTGGGGTGACAATATTGGGAGACCCATATACACTATTTTTAAGTTAACAAAATTTTATAATATTTGATCATTTTACCATGTTGACTTATTTATGGTGACCCAAATTAACCCATTGAATATTTGAGGTGAACCAAATTGACTAATTTAAGGTGACCCAAATTAACCCGTTAACTAATTTGAGGTCACCCAAATTAACCCATATTGAATTGATTTTTGCCCAAATGAACCCATTTTTTTAATAAATGAGTCAAAATTGCCACCCCTAGACTTTAACCTTTAAAACATACATTGATTATAATCGTTGCTCAAGATATAACTCTTTCGATCTAACCTTGTTTACGGTACCGTCATATGTCGCTGCACAAGTTCTAATTAACTCTTTGGAGACACTAAATTTGCTTTCTATCAGGTCATCCAACATCTACACTGTTCAATACGTACCACAAGTCACAAAAGTTATTTCAATTTTGCTTTCTAAGTTACTATCGAAAACAGGACTTGCAATTTTGCTTTCTACATTACTGTTGATAACAGGACTCGCAATTTTAGTAAAATTGCAAAATAGTATAAAGTGTTATATTTATATATATGTTTCGATTGGTTGCCTTGGTGTTTTCCTAGTTATTCACCAACCAGGAAACGAAACGTCCTACATGATTAAATTGTACGTTAGTTTGTGCGGCTGTAACAAAGTCATATACTACATGATTAAATTGTACCATTACAGTGCTTTTCTTTTCTCTTGGGAGCACTGTATATTTTTTGTGTGATTTGGTGAGGTGATGGAGATGATTCGCATTGGAGGACCTACTAGGAAGATGCTCTATACCATTATATTCTTGCTTTCTAGATGTCTTTTCGTATTCGAAAAATTTTGAACTGAAAACTTTAAACCTATTTTTGAAAAAGACTCAAAAGATGAAGTTGAAAGAGTTAATCTTGATTTTACGAAAGAAAAATGGGTCGGTTTGGAAGAACGTAAAAGTTTAAGGGTGATCCGGAACTAGTTAATTAATTAATAGTTTGAATGTTTAAATAAAGTTATTTTATATTTATCTATTAGTTTGTTGGAGTTAGTATTAGATTATAATTGAGAGTAGGTTTTGAGTAGGATTAATATGGTATTTTATATAAATAGATGGTTAGGGTGTATGTAAATTGTGTGTCAAGAATTATAATAAAACAGAAAAAGTAGATCTTGGTTGGGATCAAATTTAGTGTTCGTGTTCTTGGCCCTGATTTCCAACAATTAGTATTAGAGCTTGGTGTCTGCGGTTTTGAGAGTCGTGTTTCGCGAGGAGGAGCAGCGCTTTGGCTACGGGGCTGAAGAGAAGGAAGCGAGATGATCGGAATGAAGGGGGAAAAATCCGATCGCATGAAAGAAGTTTTAAAAGAAGGCAATAAAAAATCTCAGTTTTGATTGAGAGGAGTAAGAAGAACAAGATTTATCTTGTTAAGAAGGCTATCAAGGACTCTTGTTCTTGGTGTTTCGAAGGAGTAGGAGAAAGAGAGAAGTCAAGAGTCAGTTTTTGAAGAAAGAAGGCAGTCAAGAGTCAGTTCTTAATAAAAGAAGACAGTCAAGAGTCAGATCTTGAAAGACAGTCAAGAGCCAGATTTTGAAAGGTAGTTAAGAGCCAGATTTTGAAAGGTAGTTAAGAGCCAGATCTTGAAGAAAGAAGGTAGTCAAAAGCCAGATCTTGAAAAAAGAAGGTAAAGTATGAAAGAATGAAGGAATGAAGGAAAGAAGGAAGAGTTTCAATTTCAATGATGACGGCGCTAACCCGGCTTCAATCTTGATCAAATAGCATCTGGAGAGTTCAAAGTCGAGATTGCAACTATGAGTTCTTGAAATGTTTAAGGAAGAAAGAATGTGAAAAGGGCAAGAAGCAAGTTTAAATCAAAATTAAGAGGGAGAATGAAAGAGTTAATCTTGATTTTACGAAAGAAAGAGGGGTTGGTTTGGAAGAACGTGAAAGTTTAAAGGGTGATCCGGAACTAGTTAATTAATTAATATTTAATTAATAGTTTGAATGTTTAGATAAAGTTATTTTATATTTATCTATTAGTTTGTTGGAGTTAGTATTAGATTATAATTGAGAGTAGGTTTTGAGTAAGATTAGTATGGTATTTATTATAAATAGATGGTTAGGATCTATGTAAATTGTGTGTCAATAATTATAATAAAACAGAAAGAGTCAATCTTGATTAGGATCAAATTTAGTATTCGTATTTCTTGGGCCTGATTTCCAACAGAAGTTTGAGGTTGAACCGGTGAAGTTATCATTCTCTGGCCTGCTTATTTGGATTATGACAAATAGGTTAAAGCCTTGAGTAATATATATATACTTTCAGCTCAATAAAAGATTTGGAGCCGAGTAAATTTTCAAACTAAAGCTAGCTTGTGAAGAAGCTAGTAAATGCATAAGATATGATAATTAAATAAAATAATTTATTATGGTATAATTAGGAATCTTATTTTAGTCAATAATACATAAACAAAAACTACTTATATTGCTACTATATTTACGTATTTACTAGACATAATTTAATTACTAAAATTTTGTTTGATCTTAATTCCTATAGAAGTGGAATTTGAATCCATGATCTTCTTAAATCTTAATATTTTTAAATGATTTTTCTCTACTCTACCGTTGATGTACCAATCCTAATGGTCCGGACATTTTATGTTCAGTCTGACTAGGTTTCATATACTCACTTTAAAAAATAGGCTCTCAGATTCATGTAAGTTATCTTGAACGTACACCTAATCTATACTATATAATAAACTAGGTTAAATCCCATGTGTTACATGTGTTGAATAAATATAACTTGTTATAAAACAATATTTTCTATCAAGATTTGTATGTTTGGTATTATTAGTTATCTGTGAAATAAGAAATAATTAAAATTGTCTTATGATTTAGTAATTTTTAATAAAATATTAGAATATATGTTAGATATTTAATTATTTAACATCATCATTATTTAATTGGAGAGAAAAACGAAAAACAAAAATCTAGATTTCATCAGAAGTCGACACGTAACAACTATAGTTATTCATTTATTATAATATAGGTTAGAAACCATGTATATTATACATGTGAATAAATGCAGTGTTATATATACTTAGTAATAAAAATATAATATTACATATTTTTGACATATTACATAATTTTTTAATACAAGTTTTAGAAGCGTTATATAGTTATTTTTTAAAAATGTTTTATAAAAAGAATGAAAGAAATGTTCAAACTATAAAATGTTTTATGAATAAAACTATTTTTTTAATTAAAAAATATTTTATAAAAATAGTTATAAAAATCATTACTATTTAATAGGAGAGAGAGACGGGAAACACAAATTTAATTTTTTTTTATAGAAATTTTAATTTTTTTTTATAAAAATAATATTTGTAAATAAATTATTAATTATACTAATAAAACACATTTATTTTTAAATTATCTTATATTATAGGAAACTTTAAAATGTAATTAGTTATCTTATGTTTTCAATCAAATTGTAAATGAAAGTCAAATTAAACTGAATAATATTTAATGTATTTTTAAACTCAATTATATATTAATTTTTACATATTTTTTGATTTTGTTTTCTATTGTTAGTATATGTAATACATTTTTCCACCTATTAGATACATATACAAAGATTTTAAGAAATTTTATGTATTGATATTTTTCATCCTGTATAGTACACAGGTTCTAAGCTAGTGCTCATATAAAAAAGTGTGTTTCTTTGAACAGAAAATACAGTTAATTTTTGTCAATTTCATAATACATCATAACCAATTCAATTTTAATAACCTAAATCATATATTGACATCCATTTAATCATGAAAAAACTAATAATGAGTTTAAGCTTAAATTAGTCAATTATGCATAATTTCAACCCATATTTGATTGAGAAGTTAGTTTTTTTTTACTAAAACGTATTAATTAGTTTTAGTTTTGATAACCTAGCTTATCCAAGAATATAACGAATTTTCATGAAAGATAATGTTATATAGTTAATTACTAACTGAAACCAAGTTCAATAACTGTTAATTTTTTATTTAATAAGAATTCAATCACTACTAGAAAAAACACCTTAGATGACACGCATTGCGTGTCATAAAAAGGGTTAGATAACACGCCAACGCGTGTCAAGGAAGGTCATGTCAAGAAAAATAAATGACACGCATGTGTGCGTGTCATCTTTTTATGACACGCATTTACGACAGGAATCCGTGTCAAGGATGACATGTTA
This sequence comes from Smallanthus sonchifolius, assembly GCA_023525975.1. Classification (NCBI taxonomy): domain Eukaryota; kingdom Viridiplantae; phylum Streptophyta; class Magnoliopsida; order Asterales; family Asteraceae; genus Smallanthus; species Smallanthus sonchifolius. Next base: position 58,643,008 of record CM042038.1, read on the forward strand.
TAAATAAGATGACAAACATTTTATGTCATAAATGCGTGTCATCTTTTTTACTGTTTAAAAAAAATAATTTAAAAAGCCCTGCTATTAATCAGATTAAATGACAATTAATATATATATATATATATATATATATAATTAATGTATATTAATACAAAATAAAGTACATAAACACCAAAATAATCCATTTCATAAAATATTAACAAACATTTCGTCTAGTTAACAATATGTTAATACAAAATATGTCATTTACAAGTTTCACCGAAAAATGAAGTTTGCCACATAACCCGACCAATTTTCACGCACTTCATCAACATCAGCATCGGTGTATTCATATTTACTCCCCTCAACCTGCGATTTTTTTTATTTGTGAGTTGTTTTCCTATATGAATTTGTGATATTAATGAAAACAACTTATTTCTCCAGAATTATAATGAAAACATTTGAATCTGTGGCAGCAATCACATGGGTGACATCATTTCTCCAGAATTTTAACACTACCGCCCCACTGCTACATGCAAAATCAGCGAGAGCAAACTGCATTTTAATGTTATTGATCAGAAAAGATCACTTAAAACATATCAAATTCTTACAAGCCTAACCAAAGCAAGAAGATGAAAATAAGCCAGTTTTCTGGAACAAAGAAACAATCTCAAACCTAACCGTTCATGCTATCAACAAACATTGAGATAATTACCAAATGCCAATGATAAATAGTTTTGTATACTGACCTTTTCATCTGAAGAAAGAGCTGAACCATAGAACACCAAATTCTTTCCAACATTCAACAATGTTGTGCTAGGATTCAAATCAGTGTTGTAAAAATCGCTAGGCGCTAGTCGGACGGTGGGGTAGGGCCTAGGCTAGATTAATCAGGGCCTAGGCGGGATTAATCGAATTGGAATTTTTGTATGTAATTTTCAGTTTTTTATATATATACACACATTTTTATATATAATTTTTATAAAAATGTTCATTTTTAAACCACACCAAAGGTTTTCGCCAGAATTTGGCCGGAAATTTCAGGTTTTCGCCGGAATGTTCGCCGGAATCTGGTCGCCTAGGACCGCCTAGGCCCAATTTGGACCGTTTAGCGATTTTTGGACCGACTAGGTCAAAATTCCTCCTTACCCGACCGCGTAGCGATTAATCGGCGCCGCCTAGGCGCGATTTTTACAACACTGATTCAAATGATTAGACATTCTGCAATCAGAATGACGGATGTCACAAAAAAATTAGCGCTTCTTTTCTATTTCTAGAGTGAATGATATGTTGTAAAAAATTACAAATGCTAGAGTACAGATTAAAATAACCCAGAAACTAAATGATTCAAAGCACACAAAAATTCATGTAAACAGTATATAATAATATATAATAGACAGATGATACATTTTCTCAGTGTCTTGTTTCCCATATTTTGCCTTCTGTTCACTTGGAAACTTGCCAGATGCATGAGCTGGACACAGCAACAAATACCCATCCTAAAAGTTGCACAAAATTAGAAAGAAAATAATGACAGATTTATAACAGCAGAATCCCAAATTGTGCATAAATAGTTGCATGTTTTACCAAATTAGGTTAGTCTAAACAAATGTTATTTACATGTTTTACCAAAATGACAGTAGCTGTAGAACTACATTATCCTCTACCTCTCATTTTGAAGTTTTTACCCAATGTTTTCAACCATCCAGGAGCATTTTTTATTGCCTATTATGAAAATAGAATTGTTAATGGCATCCCTTATTCAACAAAATTAACTTGCAAAGATTTACAACTTTATTTAACTAAATTACCTCAAGAATATCAATGCTTATGAAAGGGTCCGAAACATGCAAAGCCCACATGTTAAGTATAATAGGAGAAATTACTGGCTCTATGGACAGGGCAGCTTCATGACGTACCATGAGCACATGAAAATGAGATTGTTTAAAAAATGAAACTCTGCTCCTATACAATAACACCACCCTGCCCTCACAGCTGCTTGCAGTGTTTCAAGGACAAAGATGCATTGTTTCATCAGATGCCTGTAGAGTATTGGCACTTATAAAAATATACTTATTTCATGTGTTGATATAAACAAATCAAAATGTCACTATTATTACCTGCTTAAAAATTTCTATCAAAATAGACATCTCATGGATTCATTACAAACAACACCTGCATTCATCAACAATGACAATCATATCAAACGAAATCTGATACTGGATTGAAAATTTCAACTAAAATAAACCACATCTTAAGATAACAAAACATAACAAAATACCTTCAATATGCAAAATCACCATCATAGAAAGCATTAGACAATAAAATCATACAAACACCAAAGACAAAGGGGCAACTTAAGCCTTAATTTTACCTTATGGAGTCATATCATCCTGTAAATGTCGAACTCTAACTGTAAATGATCGAAGTACGCAACTTAAGCCCTAGTTTTGCCAATCATAATGATCGAAGTCGAACTCTAACTGTAAATGTCGTACACGAAACAAAAATACAGATTCAATCATTGAATCACGAAGCAATCGAACGATTAAGAAGACAAATTGACGGAATATTACCTTGAGAATGGCGAGTCAGCAAACAAGTGATTAAGGTGATTTCCGGCGAACCTTGCCTCTCTAGCGAAACCTTTAGAAACCCTAGGTTTTGACGTGTTCTGTGGTTGCAGGTGCAAAGGTCGAGCAGATCTAAAGAAGCGGGTTTTAGGTTTCCAGAGATTAGAGTAGATCGAAAGAAGCTGGTGTGGTTGCAGGTCCAAAGGCCGGATTTAGAAATACATGACGCGGGTTTTAGGAATAACATGACAGAAAGAAAATGACACGCAATTTTAATAAACGGTCGTCCATTTTTTTAATTGCTTTGACACCTAAAAGAAGACACACTTCGCGTGTCATTAAAGGGTCATTTTCGAGTAGTGAATCTTTTATTGTAAAAACTATGGTTATTGGTAAAAATAATTATTTTCATCATCAAAATTCAAAATGGTGATTATATGAATTTGTTGAAAAATTGGTCAACAAAGGGTTTAAATGTTCTAAACCCGAGCCAAGTGGAGCATGGATGAAGGAGTTTGTGCGAATCATGATCAAGCTAAACTTGACCTAATACCTAGTTTGATTATTAGTTAGTTTTGTAGAAGAATGGATAATGGGTATATCACTTTTTCATCATCATCAAATCACAATTTCAACATTGATAGACGAAGAATAGGCAAATAACAATTGTTAATCAATCATACGGTATAATTAGACATCAAATGCTTCAATATATCATGTAAATCAAGTTACAATTTACGATTGAAATAACAATCAATTTCTTGGTAACCTACAAAAATCACGTGGAAGACTTACGAGAATTATGAGTCAGCGGTTCGCAACCATAGGGATGGGAGTTACAAATTCTTGGGTAGTATAAATACGTTTCAAAGTCGAAGTTTGTACCACAAGAATTCTCATTGAAAATAAAAGTTTAGTTTATGGTTCATTGTTTGAATTCAATTTCAAGGCAACAATTGATATCATGGTCAGATCTTTGAAAGATTAACAATTCAATCAAAGAACTTGAAAGGGACATCGATGATCATCAACCATCCGTCGTTGATTCACTGAGATTGAATCATGTGGTTTTTTATATCTCCATCGAAAATTTTATTATGTATAAATCACTAAGCCAGACACGTTTTCAAGGTATCAATCACATTTTTCTGTTCTAATCAAGGCAAAAGGTTACGTTTCCCTCAGCACAAAAGCATTCAAAGGAGTATTTGATCAGAGTTATAAAAGTTAAAAGCAAGGCTAGTCCGTTTTTTTGGCAATAAAAAATTCAAGTAAGCATGGTGTTTTGGTTGCGAATAAACCACCTTACACAAGGCTGAAAGAGGAAAATCAAGAAACTAAGAAGCCTCGTTCACAATAATTCTAGGTTTTCAACTTCTGGTTTTGGAATTCCAGTATTGGTCATAGTATAGAGGTTTAGATATTCTACACAGTTTAAAACCCTAGTTTAGCCAAAGTGAAAATCATACTGAATGAAGACATGACGAATGATACGTTTGGTAGTACAAACGATGCCCTATTTTCATACAACAGGCATAATCTTTATCCCACTATAAATGTGCCATCTTGAAACCAACAAAACTATTGTAATCCCCAGGAATTTTCGGCCTTTATTTTTCCGGCACATGTAATTCCGTTATTATATGACTTACATCTATCCATTTCAATACAAGCTATCCTATTTATCTCATTTCATGAATATGCATGCATTGTGTACCATTATTTGATTTCAAAGGTAACAAATATTTATATATGGGATTATGTAAATAATTGTATAAAGTTCAGAGAAATAAATACATAACTATGTTATGTTGTTTCTAAGCCTATAAATATATATGTATAAATCTATGAAAGCTAAATCATAAATTCTAAAAAATTTAGGGTTTATAAAAAGTTACATCATTTAAATTACAAAGTAAATAATTTTAATAGAAACAATACCATTCTATTTTGCAAAAATCATAATTTCATGTTTGAAACATTTAAAAGTAATATTAATATTTAATTGATTTTATAAAAAAATTCTAGATTTAATATTTGTAATGTTTTATAAAAGTCCAGGGTTGATAATGCAATTTCTGAAACTTTAATTCAAATTAAAACATAGTTTAATACATGAAATGTTAAAGCTTGAAATGTGAGGGACCTGTTTTGACAAACCCGGAAACTCCTTCCCTTCCATTTCGATCACAGGTTCGAGTCCCGCTAGGACCAGTTTCAACCCATTAATCCCAAACTCGATTCTGATATATTTTCATGCAAAATCATCAATGGCATTACATTGTAAACACTCAATCGATATCTGATATGTTTAATCGCATTTTTATGACCATATTCATGATCCACTCGTAACCGAAACCTCCATTAACGACCATTTAATCGATTGAGCACTTCGTGTCCAAATTGGTTATAAATAGGCATACCATATCATTAGCGACACTCATTGCAAGCTTCCCATACCTTTAATCGTGTCTGATTTCACCTATGAGCAATCCAAATCCATCGAAGAACTCGTCCCTGTTTCACTAAGTCGTTCCCACCCTACACGGAACCATTTCAGGTAATTTTTCTGTCATTGTGCTCGTTTCGGTCCCACGATCAAAAGCCCTATCGTTTCGGGTGCGAATCGATGGCCGATCAAGGACATTGAAGGGCTAGGGTTTGCGGGGTTTTGAATTGGGGACGATGGTGTTTGGGCTTTTTGATTAAAACCAAATCAAACCTGCTTATGGACAAGGCAGCATGCCTAGTCCAGTGATTAAGTGTGCTTGTATTGTGTTGGTCGGGCTCGATGCAGGTTCGAGTCCTAGGGGCCGGGTTTTTGGGATTAATTCCTTTTTAACACTTTTAATGCATTATTTAAATGTTTAAAAATCCCAATTTAATTTTTATAAATTATATAAACATATTCTATGGGTTTTTTTATAAAAACAAAAAATACAAATTGATGTATTTGTTTTTTTTTAAAACACATTATAAAAACATTATAAATTCTTAAATAAATAATGTACATAATTTGTTTGGACAAATTAAGTATGTTACTTTATAAATTAATAATGTTTATTAATATTAAATATTTAAGCATTATTAAGTTCTTTACAACATAAAAATAATTATTTTGGTAAGAGTAATTATTTAAAACCTTTTAAACCTATAAAAATACTTAAATATTTATTTTAAATAAACAATTATACAAGTTTTGTTTATTTGCATTTAAAGCCTAAAATATTTAATAAATCATTTATGAGTTCAGGTAAATAAAAGAGATTAATTTCGTAGTTTAATTAATTATTTTCTTTATATAAAATAAAATTAATTAAGTTTTTTTCACTCCATAACTTATTCATTAATTATTTTTAGAATAATTATATATATAAATCCAAGAAATGTATATAAACCTTTTTCCATTCTATGATTCATTTATTAATTTTATGATTATATAAATAAATCTAAATGCAATTTTAAACATCTTTCCCATTTTCATTTATTTAATAGTTATATAAATAAATTCAAACCTATTTACTATATAGAAAACTGAATATGGTGCTGTTAAACATCTAACTTAGATGCAAAACCTATCAAAACGACGTAGTTTTGATTAAAATTTTCATAAACCCTTACAACTAATTCACACCTTCAAAAAAAAAGAAAGTCTCTGCTATCTTCTATTTAGATGAACGAATAAACAAATTAATTTTAAAATGCCCATCATTGATCAAGTCTTCTAAACATTTACTATCAAATTAACTGCTACCAAATTAATAAACAATTGATCTGTTTGGATTCTGACGAGGCGATGGCTAGCAGAGAAATCAAAAATAAATAAAACTGAACTTCGATGAATGAATATAAATCACTATCAAATTAATTTCAATTGGAAACAGCTATATGAAGTTATTTTATGGATGAACGATAGTACTGTATCATTGGACGAATGATAGCATGGACTAATTTTGTGAAGCTGCGTATTTTAAATGATTTAATTAAGAGGGTTTATGAAAATTTTAATCAAAACTACGTCGTTTTGATGGGTTTCACATCTAAGTTAGATGTTTAACAGAACCATATTCACTTTCCCCTTACTATATAATTAATTAGAAACCTTAACTAATTCTAATTGATTTTATAAACTATTATTTCAATACTAGTCATGAACTTATATTTTTCTACAAAATATATATAGAAGTCCATATTCAAACCCAAACCCTATGAAACCCTAAAATCTTAGAACTTCCTTATTTCCATACATTGAATTTAGAGTACAATCACCCATGTAGGTTTATTGTAAGAAATCCTCACGAGGCCTATCCACCTTTATCAATTCACGCCATTTCTAGCTTCAATATAAGTGAGTTTACATAGCCCCTTTTTATATTTTTATATTTTTGGGGTGAAACATGTCTACAACTACATTTCATACACAATTCAATACCTTTGTTCTTATGCTATGATCTTTATGCTTTATATCTTAGACTACTTGATGACCATTACGTGTGTTCATGTTAGTACAGTCATTAACTTGTGTGACAAGCCTAAGGTAGTACATAACATGATCATTTATAGGGGAATCCGATTCATTACGTAACACGAACCTTGGCGGGTTAGTGTATACATTTTGAAACTTTTCATAACACAATCAGATGGATTGTGTATACATTTTTCCTATTACATGGCTTGATTGTACGCCTTGGAACCTTGTATGTTTTCACATTTATGCTTTAGACTTGCTTCGAACATATTGAATTGTAAACTTACTTAACTTTGTTTGGTGTCAAAACCTATGTTTCTCACCAACTACTTGTAGTTGACATTTACTCACATGTTTCAGGTGCACCAAGTTAAGGATATTGCATGATCACATAGGACAATGGACCTAACTTTAATAAGATTGAAATTAACTTATGTTATGAATGCTTTATTTTCTATTTTCTTTTGTAACGGATGCTTTAATTTTGATGAATAAATATTATCACACAATTAATAGATGATCATGTGCTTATGAACAACCGCGTCAGCCCCGGTGTATAATCCGTCGCCGGTCGGAGTGTGACAGATTGATATCAGAGCCATGGTTATAGGGAATTAGGTTATTAGACACACATAACCTATACTATAACCTAGGAGTCCCAAACATGAGTTTAACTCGTGTATTTTATTAGAAACTCCACTCTATACTCATTATACACATACTTACATCCACTTATCTATTTCTATCTACGTAATGCAATTACATGACTACATCATTTAAGGGACTACATGAAACTATTTGAAACTACATGGATTACTTGAAACATATTCTTAGACTTAAAAGTATAATCCAAAGTAAAACTCTCGTCAAAGGTATTTAAGTTATAACTGATGAATGAGAACTTGTGCAATCCCGAAGGGTGGATGCCTGTATTCTGGGAAATTCTGTCTAGGAAAGCATTTCGTATAAATCCAAACCAACTGATTGACCAGTTATGTGTAACACCTGCCACAAAAATGTTCAAGATTTGACAAAAGGTAAACCCTAGGGACTATAAGTGTAATTATACTTAAGTTCAGGGTTTAAATTGAAAATTTTGGGATTTAAGACCTTAGCAGACCGCTAGGTCAAACCCTAACGATCCGCTACGGGTGCAGGTAACCAGGTAGAGGTCCGCTAAGGAACCCCCACCCCGAGTAATTGGGTGGCGGACCGCCACCATATATGGTAATGGTCCGCTACTTGGTCATTAAGCAATCAATCCGGTTAAGCCACGTGTATAGTGACTAATGGTCACAAAATTTGACACGCGTACTCGTGGCAGACCGCAACGCCAGGTGGTAACGGTCCGCCAGCCGCAAATCGTTGAGAAACTGCCATGCGTAATGGTAACGGACCGCTATGCCTAGCGGTAACCGTCCGCTAGCCACAAACTTATGTTCGGTCCAATCAGACTTTGACTCTCGATGTTCCCGGTTCGATTCCGCTTATTCTAGTACCCAGTGTAAGAAGAAACGCTTGTTGAAAGGTCAAAACGCTAAAGAAACAAGACTAGAAAGCTAGCTTATAAGTTTCCAACTCTAGAGGCTCATTCCTACAATAAAGGTGAATACTTTATCTCTTTCAAAACTTGTGTCAAATATTTTATTTGCGAAAACGGCCAATTAAATGTTAACGAAGTAATGCTCAAAGTTCTTCTATGAACAAGCATTCATGCCATAAGTATACGTAAAACTTGCAAGGGATACACGGGTCACGGGTGAAATTCCCGGATTGCGGCTGATGCTTATCTTATAACAAATCCGGAGGCGTAGAACTGTCCGCTTTTATAAGCTATGACGCCAGTGTATACTGTGGTGCGATTGAACAGGACGGGCCTGCTGAGTGTGTAGATTGAACATAAAGTTGTGATTATGTAATTAATACTTATTTATGCCAAATGATTTTATGTCAAGATATTTTATTCACCAGCGTTCGCGCTGACGTTTTATTTTCAAAATGTTTTTTATGTAATGAATAAAATATGATGAGAATGGGGTATGGGCAGACATAAGATCTGACCCAAAGAAAGTGTAAGAGGCAGACATCAGATCTGACATGTGAAAAGGATAACTTACACGTTAGATTCTCAGGCCTCATGTATAGGAATCCTAAATAAAGAAAAAGGAGATGGAACCAGGGAATTGATCAACCCTAGGTGGCTATTTCCAGTGGCTTAGAACTTGTCCAAAGGAGACAAGAAATGTATTTGGTTTCAAACTTGGTTTTGTAATAAAACGAATGGATATTTAAATCCCAGTGTTTATGAAAGTGAATACAAAACTTTTGTTTTCCAACTAAGGTTTGATATTTATAAATACAACCCCTAAGGTTGAGACAAATGTTGAAACGATCCTTTTGAAAAAGACTTCCGCTGTATTTTAATAAAACTCTGAAATCAAAGAAGCATGATACCAATCGGGCTCGCATACGACCACGGGGTGCCGAGGCGGGGTGTGACAGGTTGGTATCAAAGCCACATGTTTTAGCGAATTAGATACTTGGATCTAGTATCTAAGCTTCAACCATTAATGCTTTTAAGATAAGAAAACAAGGTGACCTTCTGAGCGGTATGTAGTTATTTGACAAACGGAAGTGTTCTGTCTAAGGAAAGAGCGGTGATAAATCTCTCCTAGACTAGTCGCTCTTACCCAGGAACATATCTGTTGGAGGTACTACTCTGGAAAGATAACCATCCTTGTAGAACTTTAGCTAAGATCCAGATACTGGCTTTAGTATCCAAATCTTGACTAAATAATCAAGATAAATACTAATATATTAAAATTGCAGATGTCTGGAGGTAATTCCGTTCCTTATTATGATCCTAATCGTCCTATTAAAAAAGAATCCCCAGAATATCATCCGTTGGGATCACAACAAAATCCTATTTGTTCGCCTTACTATAATGACGACCCATTTGCTATACTCCCCGAACACAATTCTCCCGAATATCACCCTCAATCCCAAAACTCTTCCAGCCAATGGATGGATGCTGGACCAGACTTCAGTAATTGGAATACTGCTGCCCCATCTATACAAGGAAATGAGGCACAATCAAATCAAGAAGGCTTATCATCAGAAAAGGACCCTTCTGAAGATTCTCAATACTATCAAACTACTTTTGAAAATCCTGATGATTATCCATTTAATAACCCTGTTTCAAACAGTTCTGATTATCAATCCCATAACTCTAGATCCCCAGTCATGTATGATCCCTATATGTTTCCTGAACCTCCTTATGACGGTCCTTTTAAAAATTATTTCCAAGCTCCACCTGGATACCAAAACGCTTATAATGATATTATGGTTGGACTCCGAGAACCTCCACCAAAATATGGTTATGATCATAGTATGCCTTCTTGCCCTATCGAATGTTTAGATCGTTCGTTACGCCAAACGGACGAGATAACAAGAGAAAAGATCATGGACAAGGCAAGAACCAAGTTATATGGAAAACAAGTATATGAGTATGGAGAGGATCTAAAGACTCCGGGGAAAGAACTGATGAAAGATTGAAATCTTATTTTGTACTTTTGTATTGTAATATATTTTCTTATAATAATGAAATATCCTTTGTTTTGAATTTCAGAATGGTTGGAAATGGAAAAGGTCATAACTTTCTTCGAAAATTTGCTCCTGTTAGTTACTTCGAACGTAAAACGAATGAAACAACTATAGAAATAAATGAGGAAACTGAAAGTTCTACTTTCAGAAGCCTCGGAGAAATAGGAAACCCAGTGTTCCCTATAATCCTTCTATAAGTTTTCATTTTGCTCCAACTGCTGGAAGCTATAACATTACTCCTGTTTATCCATAAAATTTTCATGAGAGATATGTCAAAATGCCTTATGAAAATAAATGTGATCCCGAAGAAGAACGTGTTGATTCCAATATACCTTACTGTTTTGACCAAAAATTACACAAAATAACTAAGTAGTCAAACTTTGTATATGAGGTAGTATGCTTGTACAATCTTGCGAAAAATGAAGTAAATAATTCAAAGATAACACGATGAGTTACGAGGAAAGCCCTTGATCTTTGAGGATCTCCGGCACAAAACCTCGGGAGCCGACTAAAGTCGGGCTGCCTTGTTTGATCTTATTGAATTCGGTAAAAAAGTACAATGAGAGAGCAATTTGATCGAGCTAAGTGTTACAAATGAGTGCGTGTGTTGTGATGTGTGTTTCCTATCGATCATAGTCAATATAAATATAATTATCAATATTAATTGCTAAGCTAAAATCTCGAAAATGTCTTCAATGGTCCGTTACAAGCATCTTCTTCACGCATATATCCGTTGCTTTTAATGCAATCCCGTGTCTTCAGCTTATAATAATGAGATTTAGTCGTTACCTGCATGACCAAGTCAAAACAAACGCGTAAACATGATTATTACAACGATCACTTAATCAAGATACTGAAACATAATAAATATCAGGGATTCCGATACTTATCTGAAGATCCGGGATCCCCGAGGTAAAAATTGACCCATAACAATTGTCTCCAACTTTTTGACAGTTGTAAAGGTCATTTGGAAAGCTGTAAAAACTTTCAAATCATTTTGACCGATGTAAAGCGTAGATCTAGGCCGAACAATTTCCTTAATTTAAGCAAAACAACCATGGAGATCTTCTGTTGTGTTCAGTTATTCTTCGGTATTATGACGATTGAATAAATTTCATTGTTTTCTTCCATGAAAGTTTTTTGGAGATATATTCAGGAGCATGTAAATGCTAATTTTGGAGAAATTCTTGTTAGGGTTACACCTCGGATGTGACATGTTTATGTCAAGACATTAGTTTAATATGTTTATGTTAAATAGCTGGGGTCATGCCCTGTAGGAGTATAACATGTTTATGTTATTCGAAAGGATCCTAAACGTAGTCAATAATAGTGAAATTGCCGGTAGCCGTTATGTATACTGATTCCAACTATCTTGAATTACATTTGGATAACGTGCGCTCAGGCGGGGTGTAGAAACCCAATTTCTAGAAAGGTGAAAACCTTTAACCGTTGAGGGAGATTTTTCAATACCCTTAGCTTAGAGAGATGGCCAATCTCTGTCTTTTGTTCATAATCTTCAAGGATAAAATCAACTTCAAACCTTGGTGAAGGTGGGTGTTAGTTGTGGCTAACACCCTCCTATGCTTAAGTCAGTATCAAAGATGAAGAAGATGAGTAAATTGAATAAATAATAATTGAAGACATACCGGATTTGGTTGGGATATGAATCTCATCTTACATGAAATAGGTTTTGAGATGGATAGCATTCCATGATCTTGGCAATACTTTTCCCTACATAGTTGCTTGCCAGTATGCTCCTTTACCCTGAATCTATTAAATATGGTCCTTCCTATTTGGGTGCTAATTTTCCATCACTGGACTTGATGGTATTTTGAAAGGTTTTTCTGAGTACCGGGTCACCCACTTGGAATCTTCTGGCATTGATATTTTTATTGTAAGACTTAGCTATCCTTTGCTGGTATGATGCAATCCGGATTTTTGCGTGATCTCTGATTTCATCGATGGTATCAAGATCCAGAGCAAGGATTTCATTGTTGGTTTTAGGATCCTGAAGGCTGATTCTTGCAGTCGGGATAACTACTTCTGTTGGGATTACGGCTTCTGTTCCAAAGACCAATGAGAATGGGGTTTGCCCTATTGCATTTTTTGGGGTTGTCCTATCTGCCCAAAGGACTAAGGGTAATTCTTCTACCCATCTTCCTTTCTTGGCACCTAGTCTCTTTTTGAGGTTGTTTATGATAATTGTGTTGCTAGACTCTGCCTGCCCATTTGCTTGTGGATGTACGGGTGTTGAAGCTATCATTTTTATTCCCCAACTGGAACATAAATTAGTAGTTCTTCTTCCGATGAAATGGGATCCGTTATCACATTTTATCTCTGCGGGGATCCCGAATCTTGTGAGGATATTACGCTTTATGAAAGATATTACTTCTTTCTCTCTGACATGAACAAAGGCTTCTGCTTCAATCCACTTGGAAAAGTAATCGGTCATTGTAAGCATAAATACCTTTCCACCTGGTACTTTAGGAAGTTTGCCGACTATGTCCATTCCCTATTTTAAAATTGGCCAAGGGGATATGATTGAATGTAATGGTTCTGCTCGCTGGTGGAGTATGTTGCAATGTCTTTGATAGGAATCACACTTTTGGGCATAATTTATAGCATCCTTCCTCATGGTTGGCCAGTAGTATACTGTTCTTAGAACTTTGGAAAGGAGTGCTCTGCCCCTAGTGTGGTTGCCACAGTCTTCTTAATGTATATCTTTTAAGACCTCAATTGTTTTAGGATCCTCCAAGCATTTCAGGTATGGACCTGCAAGTGATTTTCTATATAGGATATTATGTATAATAACAAAACGTGATACCTTTATGCGAAAAGTTCTATGATTCTTCTCATCTTCCGGGATTTCACCATTTTCCAAATATTTTTTGATAGGTGCTATCCATGAGCTTTTAACCTCTTCAGAATCTTGGTTTTCCAGGTGTCCTATATTTGACACTTGTTTATCCTTTATGGGGTCAATAGCCGGGCTCATGATATGTATTATTGGGATATTGCTATCCAACGGTATTTTGAGTGCTAATCTCAGGTTTGCTAAGGCATCGGCCTCAATAATTTCTTCTCTAGGAACCTGTTTAATTTGGAAAATCTTGAATTCTCCTGTTAAATCTTTGACTATTTCAAAGTATTGTATCAATCTTTCACCCTTTGCTACATAAGAGCCATTAAAATGGTTAGTGATTAATAATGAATCAACATACACTTGGAGATACCTGATCTTCATATCTATGGTTAGTCATAATCCTGCTATTAGTGCTTCATATTCTGCTTCATTGTTAGTTTGCTTGAAATTCATAACTAATCGACTGAGGTATTATGTCCCCTTGTGGTGATTTTAGTATGATACCTAATCCCGTGCCCCTTACATTAGATGCACCATCAGTATGTAGGATCTATATATACTTTGTTCCGTCTAGCTGCTGGACTTCTAAATCAGCTTCTTGTTGGATATCACTACTGAAATCCGCCACAAAGTCCGCTAGTGCTTGGGATTTAATTGTTGTTCTGGGCTCATATATCAAGTTATAAGTACTCAGTTTTACAGACCATTTAGCCATTCTTCCTGACATCTATGGTTTTCTCAAAACACACTTTATAGGATAGTTAGTTTTAAAATGTATAGGATGAGTCTCAAAGTAATGTCTAAGTTTAGTAGATGCCATAATTAATGTTAGATTTATTTTTTCGAGATAGGAATACCTGGTTTCCGCGTCTAGTAAACTTTTACTTACATAATAAATAGGATGCCGCTATCCTCTGTGATCCTTAGTTAGAACAACACTTAATGCGCTTTTGGACACGTCTAGGTATAGAAATAATGGTTCATTATCCTCTGGTTTCATTAGCAATGGTGCTGATGCTAGATATTTCTTTAAAGCTTGGAATGCTTCTTCATGTTTCTCGCTCCATTCGAATCTCTTGTTCTTTTTCAGGATATCATAGAATTCTTTGCATCTTTCTGAGGATTTTGAAATAAATCTATTGAGAGCTGCTACTCTTCCTGCCAGTCCTTGTACTTCTTTTACATTTGATGGTGATTTTAAATTGATGATAACTTTGATTTGCTCTGGACTTGCTTCTATTCCTCTTTTGTTTACCATATATCCCAGGAATTTTCCAGCTTCGACTCCAAAGTGACATTTTGAAGGGTTGAGTTTCATACTATATTTATCCAGAATGTCAAAAGCTTCTTTGAGATCCCTGATATGATCCTTGGCTTTCTTTGATTATATACTTGCATCATGTCCCCCAGTTTTTCTTTGAACATCATATTTACCAGCCTCTGATATGTGGCTCCTGCATTTTTAAGACCAAAAGGCATAACAATATAACAATATATACATGTTGGGGTCATGAAGGCAGTATCCTCTTGATCTGAAGGTTCCATTTGAATTTGCTAGAATCCCGAAGAGGCTTCCATGAAGGTCAGCATCTCATGGCCTGCTGTGGCATCAATCATTGAATCTATATGTGGCAAATGGAAAAGATCCTTGGGACAAGCTTTGTTGAGATCAGTAAAGTCTACACAAACTCTCCATTTCCCATTCTTCTTTTGTACCACCACCACATTCGCTAGCCATCTTGGGAATTTTTCCTCTTTTATCATTTTTGACTTGAGTAGTCTTTCAACTTCTTATTGTATGATAATATTTCTTTCGAGTGCAAACTTTCTTCGCTTTTGATGTATAGGCCTGCAATTATTATCTATACTAAGTTTATGTGTTATAATATTTTTAGAGATACCTGTCATGTCCTCGTGTTTCCATACGAACGTTGATCTTCTTTCTTTTAAGAAGTTTATAAGTTCTGTTTTAATATCCTTGGGGATATTGGATCCTACAAGCACTTTGATGTCTGGATTCGCGTGATCTAAGGATACTTCTCTAATTTCCTGCTCTCTTGCTTCCAATACACCTTGTGCTCGTTTATGTAATTTCTATGCCTGCCTCGTTTTCGTGGAAGGTTTCATTGATGAAGTATAACAGTCCTTTGCATCTTGTTGATCGCCATTTATCTTCACCACCCCCCAAGGTGTTGGCATTTTCACACACTGATGGTATGTTGAAGGAACAACCCTCAAATCATGAATCCATGGTCTCCCTAGGATAATATTATAAGAGGATAAACAATCAATAACACAAAACTTTTGGATAGAATTTACTCCCTCGATATAGATAGGTAGTGTAGAAGCATGTTTTTGTAACTATAGATAAAATTCTATGTATCGGTGTACGTGGCTAGTACGCAGGACGGTGTTCCTGAGTACTTAGCCTGTACACCAGATTGGTCCTGCGTACTTAGTAAGTTCGCAAGGCTTTTGCCCTGCGTACTTGTCAAGTACGCATGACCAATCCCCTGTGTACTTAGACAAGTACGCAGGTAGTGTTCCTGCCCCTATAATAGAATACTTGTCTTCATTTGTAGGTGGAACTTCTGGAACTAGGTTGAGAGGTGTCCGGGCGGGACGAGCTCTCCCGCCCCTGGACCGTGAGCTTAGATGAGAGATGTGTGCTCCTTCGGTATGTAGTCTGTAATACGAGATGACTTCTTTGTTATGGATTACGTATTGTTGATTCTTCTCTTGTTTATGTTCGTGTTTCTCTCTGTGTTCTTCTTTGTTCCCACACAAATCACAGAACAGATCCGTGTATTTCCGCTTCGCGAAAAGACTCCCAGGACCTACAGGTAGCTTGATATCTCCCACGGTAGTTTTAGCTTCTCCGCTGAATGCAACTAGTAGTGAGGATTTCGCTATGATCTCTCTCTCGGGGATACCCGTTCTTTTCAACGCATCTAATTGGATAATATTCACCGAGCTGCCTCCGTCTATAAGGATCCTGCGTACAAAGTGATTGGCAATATACAAAGTGATAACTAGACCATCATGATGGGGATCTTGAATGTTTTCTCTGTCCTCTTCATCAAAGGAGATCATCTCCTTGTCTGTTAAGTTTGAGGATTTTGTTGGCTTGTCTCCGCTTTCTGTTTTAGCTTCCTTAGCATATCTTTTGGCTATAGAATAAGATGTACCACAAATATCAGAACCACCAGATATAAAATTGATTACCTTAGCATCTGGAGGTGGGGATGTTGCTCGTTGATGGGATTTCTCATCACTTCGGTTTTTATCCTTCTTTCTTCCCATGAGTTCTTTTAGATGTCCATTGTTCAGGAGGTAAGCTATTTCTTTTCGTAATGCAATGCAATTCTCAGTGGTATGGCCAAAATCTTCATGGTATGTACACCATTTGGATTTATCTTTCCAAGTGGTTGTTTTATCATTTTTCCTGGGCTATTTTGTTTTTTCTCCAAGATCCTGTATCGCATACATTAGTCCTGAGATATCAACAGAAAAACAATAATCAAATATTTTAGGATACTCTTCTTCATCCTCATTATCCTTGACTGCATTGATCCTATTATTCTCAGGTCTTGAATATGGCTTGGATTTATGCTATTTGTAGGTCGATGATTCTGACTTCCGGTTGGGATTATCATATTTGGACGATGTATCGATCCTCCTTTGGATTTTCTTATCTTCTTCAAGCCTTATAAATCTTAGGGCTCGGTTTCTAACTTCATCTAGGTTTTTGCATGGGTTCGTTACGAGGGCTTCATAGAATTGAGAATCTCTTTTCAACCCCATTTTGAAGGCCTAAACAGCAGTAGCAAAATCGAGATTGGGGATCTCTAAGGATTCTCTACCAAACCTGCTTACATAATCCCTAAGGGATTCATCATAATTCTGAACTATCCTATATAAATCGTTAGTTAAACTTTCAAATGTTCTTCTGTAAGAAAATTGATTATTAAATAAATTAACTAAATTAGCAAATGAAGTAATAGAATAAGGAGGGACGCTTAGTAGCCATTTTAGAGCGGATCCGGTGAGAGTTGATCCAAAGCCTTTGCATAAACAGGCTTCTTTCAAATCTGACGTGATACTGATGATTTCCATCCTTTCTCTATATTGAGCAACGTGTTCTTCAGGATCCGTAGTTCCGTCATATAGTTTCATTTTCGGGGTCTGAAAACGCTTTGGGATCTCTGCATCACATATTGGTGGAGCAAATCTAGACATCCTGTGGCTTGATGGGGATATTTCAGGTATTGGCTGTACCACGCCAGGTACACTCGAGATCATGTCTTTTAGTTTCTTTAATTCCTTAGCTATTATTGGACTAATCCAAGTATCCTGCATAGGTCCAACATTATTAGTTTTAAAAAACTGATTATCGTAAATGTTACCGTCGTCAATATTTTGTGATGAGGATCCTGATGGAACACTAGGATCCTTGGTTGATGTTACTCTGGTAGTTTGAGTTGGATTATTTGTACCGATTTGCTGCATGGGAATAAAATCTCCCAAATAGTTTCCAGAAGTCCTAGGGCGCTTCGGGTTTTTGACTATATCAGAGTTGTTGCATCCACATGTTTCTTGGATTCCTTCATCTTTTCTATTTCCCTCATAAGCATTTGATTTGTTTTCTGCTATTGTTCCATTGATTGTTTTATTTGCGTAAACATGGAGAGAACATCATTATTTGAAACAAATATGGGTACTGGGGGATTCGTTCCAGATCTCGGGATATTGGGAGTAGCTGATGATTTCGGAATGTTAAGGCCAGCAAATGTAGTTTTCTGGGAAACATTATCATTCTTCTTTTGAGACACCGGAGCAGGAAAAAGAGGAAGATTCAACCTAGAATTTGAAGATGAAGTTGAGGAAGAAAACAATTTAGATTGGGATGACATTTTCTGAAAAGGATTTTGAGAAGTAAAAATGGATTGTAATTTGTAAGAAGATTTTCAAGAAAAAAACACCCCTCGCCCCACGGTGGGCGCCAAACTGTTTTGACAAAAAAATACACAAAATAACTAAGTAGTCAAACTTTGTATGCGAGGTAGTATGCTTGTACAATCTTGTGTAAAATGAAGTAAATAATGCAAAGATAACACGATGAGTTACGAGGAAAGCCTTTGATATTTGAGGTTCTCCAGAAATGTCTTCAATGGTCCTTTACAAGCATCTTCTTCACGCTTATATCCGTGGCTTTTAATGCAATCCCGTGTCTTCAGCTTATAATAATGAGATTTAGTCGTTACCTGCATGACCAAGTCAAAACAAACGCATAAACTTGATTATTACAACGGTCATTTAATCAAGATACTGAAACGTAATAAATATCAAGGATTCCGATACTTATCTGAAGATCTAGGATCCCAAAGGTAAAAATTGACCCATAACACTTATGTCCCATATTATGAGACTATTCTTATTACTGCTCCGCATATAAATGAGAATGCATCAGGAAATGAAAGAGAACATATGTTGTTGAATCAAATAACTGAACTGGAGAGAGAGAAAGCTGAAGTTGAAATGCTCTGTTAGTTCAGGTTCTAGAGGACAAGAATTTTAGAAATTTATGAATTATTTTATATGTACTATCTCTTCTAAATATGTTTTATCAATAAAAATCTTTGTTTTAAATCAGTTCTTATTCTTTTGATAGTATGTCGAAAACTACTGGACCATCTCAAAACACGAGGGGAAAGAAAAAGCAAGCAGTAGAAAATGCTTCTGAAATTAACAATTCTCGTGTTGAACTCCAGAAAATGATCACCTAAGGAATCAAAGATTCTTTTCCAATGATATTTACTGAGCTTGAAAAGAGACAAGCTGATAGAATATATGTTCAACCTTCGATCCCTCAATCTGCTCATTCTCGACAAATTAGAACAATTACTCAATCGAAACGTGTTACTCTTGAACCAAAAGGTTCCACTTCTCATAAGTCTAAAAAGACTAAAATGGAAGAATATTACCATAATTCCCCTGAAGATGAAAGTATGAGTAATAATTATGGTCATATAGAAAAGAAGAGGAAAGTAGTTGGTTGTACCTACAAGATGTTTCAAGACTGCAAACTGTTCAACTTCTCTGGGAAGGAAGGTGGAATAGTTACATTAAGAAGACCGAGTCTGTGCTCGCAATCAGCAAGTGTGCTGAGGAAGATAAGGTTCTATATTCTTCCAATCTATTCAAGGATCATGATCTTGAATGGTGGAACAATATCGTTGCTGCTAAAGGCAGAGATGCAGCCCACGCAATGGGATGGAGTGCCTTTAGAGCAAGGTTTGAGAAGAAGTACGTTCCCTAGAATGAACGAGAACAGATTGAAGGAAAATTTTTAAGTCTGAGAATGATTGGAACAAATCATCAGGAGTATGCTACCAAACTCCTGGAATATGCTCGAATAGTTCCTTATCTTGCTACCCCTTAATCCAATCTAATCAAACGTTATATTTGGGGTTTGATTGGAGAAATCTGGGACATGGTAAAGGTTGCAAACTGTGAGAATCTAGATGATGCCATGGACCTAGGAGCATCATTAACAACTAGCCTGATAATAAATCAGGAAGAAGGAAAGAAGAAGAAGGAAATAACCGGGCAAGGCCCGAGTGGATCTAAGAAATCCAACTTTATTTCCATAAACAATAACTCTTCCATCTCTGAGTGTCTAAAATGAAGGAAGAAGCACTTGGGACAATGCCGTGTTGGACTCTTCTGCAACTTTTGCAAAATGTCTGGACACAGAACCGAAGATTGCTTCAAGAATAAGCAGATTACTTGTTTTGGGTGTGGTGAAGCTGGTCACATCAAAACAAATTGTCCTAAACTGAAGAAAACTGATGGGACAGGTCCCAAACCTGCAGATGGAGTGAAGAATAATGCAAGAGCATTTGTTCTTAATACCCATGAAGCAGCAGGTATGCCCGATGTCATTACGGGTACATTTCTTGTTGATGATATTTATGCTCGAGTTTTATTTGACTCTGGTGCTAACCAAAGTTTTATAAATCATAGATTCTGTAGACTGTTAAATAAAACTCTAGCTAAATTAGACAAGAAATACGTGGTAGAAACTGCCAATGGTGACCTCGTCCAAATCTTTGAAATCCTTAACGATTGCCATATCACATTATCAGGACATGTTATACCTGCAAAATTGTTCCCAATGACTTTGGCAGGTTTTGACATTATCCTAGGAATGGATTGGTTAGCCTCTAACCAAGCCCGTATCCTGTGTGATAAAAAGGCAATAGAACTTCGTTCGTCGAAAGGTAACATTCTTACAATCAATGGTGATAAACTATCCAACTCAATTGGAATAATTTATATGTTAAAAGCCACAAAGTACTTACGAAAAGGATGCTTAGCATACCTTGTATCTATAACTACCGACACTAAACAGAAGATTGAAGATGTGCCGGTTGTGGCTGAATTTCCTGACGTCTCTCCAGACGAACTACCTGGAATTCCATCTGAAAGAGAAGTGGAGTTTAGAATCAATCTAGTACCTGGTACGGTACCTATTGTTAAAGCCCCGTACAGATTAGCTCTAAACGAAATGGCGGAATTAAAGAAACAATTAGACGAATTACTGGAGAGAGGGTTTATAAGACCAAGCCATCACCATGGAACTCAACTACCGGGAACTCAACAAGCTCACAATGAAGAACCGTTATCCACTACCGAGGATTGATGACTTATTTGATAAACTTCAAGGCTCGACGTATTTCTCAAAGATTGATCTTCATTCTGGTTATCACCAGTTACGAGTCCTTGAATCTGACATCCCAAAAACAGCCTTTCGTATAAGATACGGTCATTACGAGTTCATGGTTATGACCTTCGGTCTAACCAATGTACCCGTGGTATTTATGGATCTTATGAACCGTGTATCTAAACCGTACTTGGACAAGTTCATGATCGACTTAATTGACGACAACCTTACTTATTCAAAATCAAAAGCAGAACACGAAGAACACTTGCGATTGGTTTTGGATCTCTTAAAGAAGGAAAAATTATCCGCCGAGTTCTCCAAGTGTGAATTTTGGCTAAAGGAAGTCCAATTCTTAGGGCATATAGTCAACGAGAAGGGTATTCACGTGGATCCCGCTATGATTGAAGCGGTGAAAACTTGCAAGCTCCAAAAACCCCTACAGAAGTCCACTCGTTTCTTGGCTTAGCGGGTTATTATCGTCGTTTCCTATCGAACTTTTCAAAGATCGTGGTGCTACTCACAGCCTTAACACATAAAGGCAAGCCCTACGAGTGGGGACCAAAACAAGAGGAAACCTTTCAAACCCTGTAGCAAAATATTTGTGAGGCCCCTATCCTGACTCTTCCTGATGGAACCGATGACTTTGTCATTTACTACCACGCTTCTCACTTAAGCCTTGGCTGTGTTCTTATGCAATGAGGTAAGGTGATTGCTTATGTGTCCCGACAACTCAAAATCCATGAGAAGAATTATACGACGCACGATCTTGAGTGGGGTGCGGTCGTGTTTGCTCTTAAAATTTGGAGACACTACTTATATGGTACCAAGTGTGTGGTTTACACTGATCATAAGAGTCTCCAATACATCTTCACTAAAAAATAACCCAACATGAGGCAAAGGCGTTGGGTGGAACTCCTAAAAGACTATGACTGCGATATTCATTACCATCCTAGTAAGGCGAATGTCATAGCCGATGCTCTTAGTCGTAAAGAATCTATCAATATCCATAACATCCAGATCCAGAATTACATTTAAGCTCGAATCTTTGAAGCACAACATCTTTCGGTCACTAAAGGAAACATGTACACCGAAATGGCATGTGGTGCTGAACTCCAACTTGAAACCAAACCCAATGGATTACTTTACTTCTTGAGTCGTATCTAGATTCTAGACCGTGTATCATGAACGAGGATCACAAGAATCGTTATTCTGTGCATCCCGGTGCAGATAAAATGTTCAAGGACCTTCATACCCAATATTGGCGGCCTGATACGAAAAAGGAAATTGCTCTATATGTGTCCAAGTGCCTTACTTATTTGATGGTTAAGGCCGAACACAAGCGCCCATCCAGTTTACTTGAACAATATGAGATTCCCGTATCGAAATGGGAGTGTATTGCCATGGATTTATAACCAAACTCCCGCATACGTGTGACATCCGGAAAAAAAAATATTTTAATTTTCGGGAGGAAAATTATTTCAACTAGGGGATGATGTAACAACCCGGACTTTTAAGGTTAACTCTGTTAACATATCTCTGATAAATCCTAACCTAAGTAACCCAATTCTAACCACAAGGACTATTTTGTCAATTCCCAAACTTAAAAACTTGAAAATAGAGGGATTTAACTTGTAATTAAGTCATTTTCTAGTTCTATTGACTTTAGAAGTCAAAATCAAGGGAGGATGAACTCTGTTGACTTTTTAAAATTAAACTTGTAATCAATTGACTCAAATTCGAATCCCACGATCGTTCCTATTGAAATCTGTAACCGATACGCACATTATAACTGTTATCGATCATCATTAGGACATTAAACTCCGGCATTGATTCGAATTAATCCCAATAATGGGTAATAAACTTGTAACCTCGAATTAATCCCAATAATGGGTAATAAACTTGTAACCATCGTCCCTCGCCGCTTATCCATCAAATTTGATGAATTCTTGTATTACTTTCACAAATCGAGCATACACACATCTAAATCGCACCTCTATAGTTGTTCTGCGTATACCAATTTGACCGGAGCCGCAACAGGAGCCAACAGAGGACAAAGAGCCGTCGTCGGAGTACGTTTTTAATTGGGAACCATCAATTCGAGCACTATTCCGGTAATTACCTACACCTTTACCTGTGTTTCTATCTATTTATTGAAAGCCCTATCATTATCAGGGCTTACAACATCAATTCGATCAAGATCCAAATTCTATGGTTCATACTTTGATGGGTTTAGTCGAGCACTAACCTAGACCTAATCTAAATCAAATTAATTCATGTGATCAGTCTCGCAATCACCAAATCATTGAAAGCCTTATATCAATTTAATCTGTTAACATCGAATTGTTCAAGATCATTAACTTAGGGTTCATACGTAAACGGATTTGGGGCTTTTGATCATAGACACAGTGTAAATGAAATTAAACCACAAACACATATTCAAAATTTCCTAATTAACAAAAGCCCTATGATTTTAATCCTTGATATCATCTAATTTGACGAATTTAAATCGGTGTTCATATAGCTAGGGTTCGGATTTTAAGCGAGCAATTAAAGACCTTAAACCTGTTGTTTATGAAATAAAACGTAACCACTGGTTCGAAAGTTGTTTAGGAACAAAACCCCTATGAATCTATGTCCCTTCACGATCGGAATTGTTGAATATGGGGGCGGGTTTCGAACATAAATGCATATGGGAGGGAAACCAATTTGAGCTCTATGATAAAATCAATTGATCCGGGTTCTGGTTGCGAATCACCATGAAGCTCGACTGGTTAGTGATGTGTGCTTGTGTGGGAGAGACCCGGGTTCGAGTCTCTCCACAATGTTTTTATTTTTAAACCATTTTTAACTAATGTTTTCAATTGAAAATCAATCCCTATGCTATTATATTATATATTAGTGTGTTTTAGCCTGGAAATCACCTGTAGGCTCGGGTTTGGTTCGTAACCCATATTTATGATTATAAATCACTAATAAAATAATATATTAACATTGTTTTCAAACTATAACCCAATTTGAAATATATAAATAATATATTTATTATACACGTTTATGTTCTCGAATAAAATAATAGACTGATTATTTTGTCGCACGACTTGTTTATTGTGATAGTTTGTTAAATTTAAAAATAATATATGCTATATTATTTTCCTAATCATCCTTTTAATGATACGAATGTACGAACATATTTATTGTATTATTATTTGTCGTTCGTCGCGTAACGTACTTATCATATTCATAAATTTGGAGTTCCCATTCCCGTGGACATATTCGTCTACTCTTTGATCATTAGAGCGTTTATCTTAGGACGTTCAACATTTCGTGTCATCGTCGCATATCCCAATATGTCCTGTTTTATCCCTAATAATTATGATGTAATTCTAGGGCATTCGTGACCCGTGTTGGGCTAACGCTTGAGATTCAAATTTCTTACTTATGTGATACTACCTACTACGCAAATCAGGTGAGTTTTCACGGCCCCTTTTTACTGTTTTAAACTGGGGGAGAAAACATGACGTAAACGCTTTTGATTTTTGTAATTCATATATGTTATCACTTGTATGACTATGCGTACACATATATCATTAAGTCCTCACATCGGACTGTTAATATGAACATAGCGAGGTAATTTGAGTAGTACTACCGGGTTTGACAAACCTCACCCGCGTTAGTTGCGCTAACTCGACTGGAGGTCGAACAGGTGCAAGATTGACCTAAACATGCACCAAGGTTGATAGGTCTTGTGGGAGGCAAACACATAAACAGTCAGCTTTCGGTTGCGAACGCATTAGTTAACATGTATATGGGTTTGCTACTTGTTGATTTATATATTGAATGTACATTAATCTATTAAACATTATTACATACTGAAACCTATGAACTCACCAACCTCGTGTTGACACTTTTCTTACATGTTTTCTCAGGACGTTAAGCAGGTGCACGTTAGGGCATACATGGTGTCTATTTGATATATCCAACACTTTTCGAACTATCAAACACTTATTATGTTTCCCGTTATTATTAGACTTGGGCGCGCTGTTTTGCGCATTTACTTTCTTTTATTTATCGCTTCCGCAATTACTCTAAACTTTTATATTATTTCAATTTAAGTCCCATATAGTTTCGTTTGAAGTAACTAATGTCTAAGATCCTGGTTTGTCACTTCCCAAACGGTAAAACTTCGTCAGTGGAATTTGGGGGTGTGAAAGATTGGTATCAGAGCCATTGGTTATAGAGAACTAGGATTGCATACTAGACTATAACCTCACACATTAGTTACATGTCATAGACATTTGGGTTTTGGGACTTATATATTACGTTACAGGACTATGTCTTCATCCCCACCTCCATCAACCATTTCACCGGAACACGATGCAACCACTTTGTCTTCATCGGAGCCCAAAAGGGGCCGGACCAGTTCTGATGATAACTCCTTTGAGCAGGGTGAGCCCAGTCATGTGCGGCAAGAGATGAACCGCATAATTGGGATTGGTACCCTAAGATGATCCGAAGTTGGATCGAGATGGGAATTGTTCCATCGCCGTACTTTGGTTCTACATCTTCATAATCGACCCTACCTAGCTTGCCATGCACCATGGAGCAAGCTTTTGTAGCCTTTGTGACTTTTATGATGAAGGAGCTAGGAAATATGAGGGATGCTGCTAGTGAGATAACCGACATCCTACAACGTGAGTCTCAAATAGAGGAAAATAAGGAAGAGATAGAACTTCTGATCGCAAAGCTAGCAGTAACAGATCAGGTTCATAACCATCTAGTAGAAAGAGTTCATCACATAGAAGCAATAGTGGACACATCAGATGATGCCGCTGAAGGAATCTTGAGCAGGGTGGCACATCTAGAGGCCCAAATGGAGGCTGCCCTTTGGCAAGGGGATGCACCGCCTTTTGAATCTGAGGAGAAGATACCGGATGACGATGAGGAGCCAGTTGAGGAGGAGGATGCTCAGTCATGCATTTCCTCAGAGGACGATGATGCTTGATGTTTTATCTCGATCTTATATTCCCTTTTATTATCTTATGTTTTGTTTGTTTCCTTTCTATTTAAAAAAATCTAAATGGGTAAGGTTGTTCCCATTCAAAAAAAGCTCATAAGAAGTTTAATGTTTTGAATTATTTATTTTGTAGCCGTTAAAACTTATTTAATTACGAAATATTAAATGTTGTGTTTAGTTATCCTTATTTTACTTGTACATATATAATGATTGAAATGCGACATATTTCTCATTATTTGTATTTGAGAATGTGAAGAAATATGTCTGGAAGAGGACGCGAAGGTCGTAATGGTGGTCGAGGCACCATTAATATGACAACAGCTGAGCTAGCGGCACTAATCAATGATAGTGTGGCTGAAGCTTTAGCAGCACAGAATGCTGCAGGTAAATACAGTAACCATTGACTAGTGAAGTCAATTAACCTCTCAAGGCATCCATCTCAAGCCTTATAACCTCGATTATATATTGTGTTTTAATCCAGGTCAGCAGAATAATTAGCCGGCATGTACGTTTAAGACCTTCATGGACTGCAAGCCCCACACTTTAAGTGGAGTTGAGGGAGCTGTCGAACTGCTCCGATGGTTCGAGGAGATTGAGTCTGTGTTCGCCATGTGCAACTGTCCTCAAGCAAATCAGGTCAAGTTTGCATTAGGTACTTTGGAGGGCCCGACTCTCACATGGTAGAATGCTAAGGTCCAGATGTTGGGTCTAGCAATGGCTAATGCACTGCCATGGGAAGAGTTCAAGACAATGATGAAGGAGGAGTGCTAACCTCGAGATGAGATTAAGAAGCTAGAAGGGGAATTCTGGAATCTAAAAAATGGAGGGTTCGGAGATTGAGGTTTACACTACTCGCTCCCATGAGCTTGCTACTATGTGTCCTCACATGGTGACCCCCGACTATAAAAGAATTGAGCTGTACATTGGATGTTTAGTGCCTCAGATCCAAAGCATGGTCACCTTATCCAACCATATTACCATTCAACAGACAATCAGACTTGCCCATAAGTTGACCGATCAGGCGATGACTCAGGGAACTCTACCCCCGAGGGGTTCAGTTTCTAAATCCACCGACAATAATAAGCGCAAGTTTGATAACAACTCCAACTCCAAGGGATCCAAGTTTAACCAACCTCAGCAGCAGCATCGTAAGTTTGAGCCTACCAAGAACTTCTATCATACGAGCTCTTCAGGTCAAAATCAGGGCGGATATGTGGGGAGAGCCCCCAAGTGCAACAAGTGTAATTTCCACCATGTCGATGCTTATAACTGTTGCCAGCGATGTGGCAAGATGGGCCACGCTGCAAAAGATTGTATGGTTGATCTTCAGAACAAGCAACCATTTCGACCGCATGTATTTACAAGGGGATGTTTTCAGTGTGGCAAGGAGGGACATATTCAAAGGGATTGTCCTCAATCGAAGAAGGGTGGAAATGGTAATTGGAACGGTAGCGGCAACGGTAATAATCAGGGCCACAACGGTAATAACAATAATCAAGGCAATAACAACAATGGCAACAATGGAGGGAATGGTGTGAAGGGACGAGCCTTCATGGTAGGATTATGAGAAGCTCGATATGATTATAATGTGGTCACCGGTAAGTTCCTCTTAAACATTTACTTTGCTTCTATCCTCTTTGAAACTGGTGCTGATAGGAGTTTTATATCTAAGAAGCTTGTGATTTGATAAAAGAAACTCCAACCCTGCTAGAAGCTATGTATATCATAGAAATAGTTGATGGCCAAATAATTGAAGCAACTCACATTCTTAAGGGTTGTAAACTGGAATTGGCTGGTCATAAACTTGATATTGACCTTATGCCGGTCACACTTGGTAGTTTCGACGTAATTGTCGGCATAGATTGGTTATCTAAGAACCAAGCCGAAATTGTCTGTCGTGAGAAAATCGTTCGCGTTCCTCTCCCGAGTGGAGAAAATATTTCCGTCCAGGGAGAAAGGATTGGTGCAGTCATGGGCATCATATCCTTCATGAAAGCACATAAATGTCTTCAAAAAGGTCATACTGCTATTTTGGCTCTCGTCGTCGAGCAGCCGTCTGGGGAAAAGAATATTGATGATATCCCAATTGTTTATAACTATCCGGAAGTATTTCCCGACGATTTACCTAGCCTACCACCGCATCGTCAAGTAGAATACCAAATTGATCTGGCACCTGGAGCAGCACCGATTGCTCGGGCACCTTACCGACTTGCACCCAGTGAATTAAAAGAACTGTCCACTCAACTACAAGAATTATTGGACAATCTCCATTGGGAGCTCCAATCCTGTTTGTCAAGAAGAAGGACGGGACCTTCCGCATGTGTATCGACTACCGTGATCTGAATAAAGTGACGATCAAAAATCGTTATCCTCTGCCATGCATAGATGATCTCTTTGATCAACACCAAGGATCAAGCTTCTATTCCAAGATAGATCTTAGATTTGGTTACCATCAATTGAGAGTCCGAGATGAAGATATCTCTAAGACTGCTTTCAAGACAAGGTACGACTACTATGAGTTTATGGTCATGCCTTTCAAATTAACCAATGCACCTGCGGTGTTCATGGATCTCATGAACCGTGTTTGTAAACCATACGTTGATCAATTTGTCATCGTTTTCATTGATGACATCCTCATTTATTCCAAGAACAAGGAAGAACATGAGGAGCACTTACGCTTAATTCTGGAATTGCTAAAGCAGGAACAACTGCATGCTAAACTTTCCAAATGCGAATTCTGGATTCGGGAAGTTCAATTTTTAGGAGATGTGGTTAACGAGAATGGAATACATGTCGATCCATCAAAGATAGAGGCCATCAAGAATTGGGCAGCACCGACGACTCCGACATAGGTGCGGCAATTTCTGGGATTGGTTGGCTATTATCGTCGATTCATCGAGGGATTTTCTAAGATCGTCCAACCTCTCACTGCTTTAACCCAGAAGGGTAAAGCCTATAACTGAGGTGACACCCAGGAGTCAGCATTCCAACTCCTTAAGCAGAAACTTTGCAGTGCACCCATTCTAGCTCTTCTGGAGGGAACAAATGATTTTGTGGTGTATTGCGATGCATCCATTCAGGGTCTTGGTTGTGTGTTAATGCAACAGGAAAAAGTGATCGCATACGCTTCACGTCAACTGAAGATTCACGAGAAAAACTACACCACTCATGATTTAGAGTTGGGAGCCGTAGTTTTCGCACTAAAGATATGGAGACATTACTTGTACGGTACCAAGTGCACTATCTACATTGATCACAAGAGTCTTCAGTATATCTTTGAGCAGAAAGAGTTGAACATGCGTCAGCGTCGATGGGTCGAGCTATTGAATGATTATGACTGTGCGATCAGGTATCATCCGGGTAAGGCTAATGTAGTAGCCGATGCCCTAAGTCGAAAGGAAACTAAGCCAAACGAGTTCGAGCATTGCAGCTTACTATTCATACCGTATTACATGACAAAATCCATAGTGCTCAACTCGAAGCCCTGAAAGAGGAAAATCTACCGCTGGAACCACACGCGATATGGAAGAACAACTTGAGGTCAAATCTGACGGCATTCGCTACTTCGCTGAGAGAATATGGATTCCAGTGTTCGGAAACTTTAGGGAACTAGTCATGGATGAAGCTCATAAATCTCGTTACTCTGTTCATCCAGGTTCCGACAAGATGTACCATGATCTAAAGGTGCTATATTGGTGGCCAAAGATGAAGGCCGATATAGCCACCTATGTGAGCAAGTACCTGACTTGCGCAAAGGTTAAAGTAGAATATCAAAAGCCGTCCGGTCTACTTCAGTAACCGGAGATTCCCATGTGGAAATGGGAACAAATATCCATAGAATTTATCACAAAATTGCCACGAACTCCTACCGGATATGATACCATTTAGGAAATCGTCGATCGTTTAACAAAATCCGCTCACTTCTTAGCAATCAAAGAAACGAAGAAAATGGAGAAGCTTACTCGTATTTATTTGAAAGAAGTAGTCTCTCGGCATGGGGTGCCAATCTCTATCATTTCGGATCGTGATGCACGATTCACCTCCCGTTTCTGGAAATCGTTACATAAAGCTTTAGGCATGCGTCTAGATATGAGCACAACATACCATCCTCAAACTGATGGCCAAAAAGAACGTACTATTCAAACTCTGGAGGATATGCTACGAGCTTGTGTGATTGATTTAGGTAACACTTGGGAGTCTCACCTACCTCTTGTGTAGTTCTCCTACAACAACAATTATCACACTAGCATCAAAGCAGCTCCATTTGAGGCATTATATGGACAGAAATGCCGCTCTCCTATTTGTTGGGCCGAGGTTGGGGATAGTCAACTTACGGGTCCTGACCTTGTACTCGAAACTTCTGAGAAAATTGTTCAAATTAGAAATCGTATGGCAACAGCTCGTGATCGTCAAAAGAGCTATGCCGATAAGCGTCGTAAACCGTTAGAATTTCAAGTAGGCAATATGGTCTTGTTAAAGGTCTCACCATGGAAGGGTGTCATTCATTTTGGGAAACGAGGCAAACTAAACCCTCGTTATGTTGGACCATTCAAGATAGTGAAGAGAATTGGCCCAGTAGCGTATCAACTGGATCTACCCGAAGGACTTAGTGGTGTACACAACGTCTTTCATGTCTCGAACTTGAAGAAATGTCTAGCAGAAGAGTCACTCGCGGTTCCTCTTAAGGAACTTCACATCGATGAACATCTGCGTTTCATCAAAGAACCGGTAGAAATCATGGATAGGTAAGTCAAAATGCTTAAACGTAGTAAAATCCCTATTGTTAGAGTTCGTTGGAACTCGAAATGCGGACCGGAATTCACGTGGGAGCGTGAGGATCAGATGATGCGCAAGTATCCTCATCTATTCAAGCACTCCACTTCAAACTCTTAAGGTACTATTATAATTTTCGGGACGAAAATTCTTTCAACCAGGTGATGATGTGACATCCGAAAAAAAAAATTATTTTAATTTTCGGGACGAAAATTCTTTCAACTAGGGGATGATGTGACAACCCGGACTTTTAAGGTTAACTCTGTTAACATATCTCGAATAAATCCTAACCTAAGTAACCCAATTCTAACCACAAGGACTATTTTGTCAATTCCCAAACTTAAAAACTTTAAAATAGAGGGATTTAACTTGTAATTAAGTCATTTTCTCGTTCTGTTGACTTTAGAAGGCAAAATCAAGGGAGTGTGAACTCTGTTGACTTTTTAAGGTCAAACTCATAATCAATTGACTCAAATTTGAATCCCACGATCGTTCCTGTTGAAATTTGTAACCGATACGCACGTTATAGCTGTTATCGATCATCATTAGGACATTAAGCTCCGACATTGATTAGAATTAATCCCAATAATGGGTAATAAACCCGTAACCTTCGACCCTCGCTGCTTATCCATCAAATTGGATGAATTCTTGTATTACTTTCACAAATCGAGCATACACACACCAAAATCACACCTCTATAGTTGTTCTGCGTATACGAGTTTGACCGGAGCCGCAACAGGAGTCACCAGAGGACAAGGAGCCGCCGTCAGAGTACGTTTTTAGTCGGGAACCATCAATTCGAGCACTATTCCGGTAATTACCTACACTTTTACCTTCATTGATTGAAAGCCCTATCATTATCAGGGCTTACAACATCAATTCAATCAAGATCTAAATTCTAGGGTTCATACTATGATGGGTTTAGTATAGCACTACCCTAGACCTAATCTAAATCAAATTAATTCATGTGATCAGTCTCGCAATCACCAAATCATTAAAAGCCCTATATCAATTTAATCTCTTAACATCGAATTGTTCAAGATCATTAACCTAGGGTTCATACGTAAACGGATTTGGGGCTTTTGATCTTAAACACATCGTAAACGAAATTAAACCACATACACATATTCGAAATGTCCTAATTAACAAAAGCCCTATGATTTTAATCCTTGATATCATCTAATTTGACGAATTTAAATCAGTGTTCATAAAGCTAGGGTTCGGATTTTAATCGAGCAAATAAAGACCTTAAACATGTTGTTTTTGAAATTAAACGTAACCACTAGTTCGAAAGTTGTTTAGGAACAAAACCCATATGAATCTATGTCCCTTCGCGATCGGAATTGTTGAATATGGGGGCGGGTTTCGAACTTGAATGCATTTGGGAGGAAACCAGTGTGAGCTCTATGATGAAATCAATTGATCCGGATACTGGTTGCGAATCACCAGGAAGCTCGACTGGTTAGTGATGTGTGCTTGTGTGGGAGAAACCCGGGTTCGAGTCTCTCCACACTGTTTTTATTTTTAAACCATTTTAACTAATGTTTTCAAATGAAAATCAATCCCTATGTTATTATATTATATATTAGTGTGTTTTAGCCCGGGAAATCACCTGTAGGCTCGGGTTTGGTTCGTAACCCATATTTATGATTATAAATCACTAATAAAATAATATATTAACATGGTTTTCAAACTATAACCCAATTTGAAATATTATTTTCGCCACGTTAATTAACTTAATATAAACGTTTGCAAATATATAAATAATATATTTATTATACACAATTATGTTCTCGAATAAAATAATAGACTGATTATTTTGTCGGCCGATTTGTTTATTGTGATAGTTTGTTAAATTTAAAAATAATATATGCTATATTATTTTCCTAATCATCCTTTTAATGATACGAATGTACGAACATATTAATTGTATTATTATTTGTCGTTCGTCACCTAACGTACTGATCACATTCATTAATTAGGAGTTCCCATTCCCGTGGACATATTCGTCTACTCTTTGATCATTAGAGCGTTTCTCTTAGGACGTTCAACATTCCGTGTCATCGCCGCATATCCCAATATATCCTATTTTATCCCTAATAATTATGATGTAATTCTAGGGCATTCGTGAGCCGTGTTGGGCTAACGCTTGAGATTCAAATCTTATACTTGTGTGATACTACCTACTACGCAAATCAGGTGAGTTTTCACGTCCCCTTTTTACTATTTTAAACTGGGGGAGAAAACATGACGTAAACGCTTTTGATTTTTGTAATTCATATATGTAATCACTTGTATGACTATGCGTACACATCTGTCATTAAGTCCTCACATCGGACCATTAATATGAACATAGCGAGGTAATTTGAGTAGTACTACTGGGTTTGACAAACCCCACCCGCGTTAGTCGCACTAACTCGACTAGAGGTCGAACGGGTGCAAGATTGACCTAAACATGCACCATGGTTGATAGGCCTGGTGGGAGGCAAACACATAAACAGTTAGCTTTCAGTTGCGAGCGCATTAGTTAACATGTATATGGGTTAGCTACATGTTGATTTATATATTGAATGTACATTAATCTGTTAAACATTATTACATACTGAAACCTGTGAACTCACCAACCTCGTGTTGACACTTTTCTTACATGTTTTCTCAGGACGTTAAGAAGGTGCACGTTTGGGTATGCATGGTGTCTATTTGATATATACAACACTTTTCGAACTATCAAACATTTATTATGTTTCCCATTATTATTAGACTTGGGCGTGTTGTTTTGCGCATTTACTTTCTTTTATTTATCGCTTCCGCAATTACTCTGAACTTTTATATTATTACAATTTAAGTTCCATATAGTGTCGGTTGAAGTAACTAAAAGTAACTAATGTCTAAGATCCTGGTTTGTCACTTCCCAAACGGTAAAACTCCGTTAGTGGAATTTGGGGGTGTGACAATACGTCTCGTGGTCATGATAGCATTTGGGTAATCATTGATCGTTTAACAAAGTCTGATCACTTTCTACCTATTCGTGAAGACTATCGAGTCGAGAAATAGGCTCGAATCTATATTGATGAGATCGTTAGTCGTCATGGTGTACCTCTCAACATTATTTTTGATCGTGATGGACGATTCACCTCTCGTTTATGGCAATCTTTACAATCAGCTTTGGGTACTAAGCTGAATCTTAGTACGGCTTACCATCCGCAAACAGATGGTTAATCCGAACGGACGATTCAAACCTTCGAAGATATGCTTAGAGTCTATGTCATTGACTTGAAGGGGAATTGGGACTTACATCTACCCTTAGTCGAGTTCTCGTATAACAAAAACTATCACACGAGCATTAACATGGCTTCTTTCAAAGCACTTTATGGTCGGAAGTGTGGTTCCCCATAAGTTGGACCGGGATTGGTGAAGCACAAATCACTGGTCCCGAACTTATACAGGAGACTTTTGACAAGATCATGTTAATCCGTGACAACCTTCAAGTTGCAAGGAGTCGACAAAAAGCTATGCCGACAAACGTCGAAAACCCTTGGAATTTCAAGTTGGCGATCTGGTTCTTCTCAAGGTATCCCCTTGGAAAGACGTGGTTTGTTTTGGAAAGAAGCGAAAACTTGCACCCAGATTCTTAGGTCCTTTTAAAATCCTTGTACGGATTGGGAAGGTAGCCTACAAACTGGACTTACATGAAGGACTCAGTAACGTACATCCAACATTTCATGTCTCGAACCTGAAGAAATGCTTAGCCGACGAGAATCTTCACATACCGCTTAATGAGGTCCACATTGACGAGTCAATGCACTTAGTGGAGAAACCCGTGGAGATCATGGACCGAGAAGTTAAACAACCCGAGCGAAGTTCTATACCAATCGTTAAGGTTCGGTGGGAATCCAAACGTGGCCCAGAGTTTACTTGGGAACGCGAGGATCAAATAAAAGCTAAATACCCACATCTATTCCCTGGACCCTCTTCCTAATAATTGTATAAAGTTCAGGGAAATAAATACATATCTATATTATGTTGTTTCTAAGCCTATAAATATATATGTATAAATTTATGAAAGCTAAATCATAAATTCTAAAACAATTAGGGTTTATAAAAAGTTACAATATTTAAATTACAATGTAAATAATTTTAATAGAAACAATACCATTCTATTTCGTAAAAATCATATTTTCATGTTTGAAACATTTAAAAGTAATATTAATATTTAATTGATTTTATAAAAACTTATAGATTTAATATTTGTAAAGTTTTATAAAGTCCATGGTTGATAATGCAATTTCTGAAACTTTAATTCCAATTAAAACCTAGTTTATTTCATGAAATGTTAAAGCTTAAAACGTGAGGGACATGTTTTTGCCAAACCCGAAAACTCCTTCCCTTTTACTTCAAACAGGGGTTTGAGACTCGCTAGGACCGGTTTCAACCCATTAATCCCAAACTCGATTCTGAGATATTTTCGAGCAAAATCACCAATGGCATTACATTGTAAACACTCAATCGATTCATCTGATGTGTTTAATCTCATTTTTATGACCATCTTCATGATCCACACGTAACCGAAACCTCCATTAACGACCATTTAATCAATCGAGCACTTCCTGTCCAAATTGGCTATACATAGGCACACCATATCATTAGCGACACTCATTGCAAGCTTCCCATACCTTTAATTGCGTCTTATTTCACCTCTAAGCAATCCAAATCTATCGAAGAACTCGTCCCTGTTTCACTCAGTCGTTCCCACCCTACACGCAACTATTTTAGGTAATTTTTGTGTCATTTTGCTCGTTTCGGTCCCACGATCAAAAGCCCTATCGTTTCGGGAATCGATGTCCGATCAAGGACATTGAAGGGCTAGGGTTTGCGGGGTTTTGAATTGGGGACGATGGTGTTTAGGCTTTCTGATTAAAACCAAATCAAACCGGCTTATGGACAAGGCAACATGCCTAGTCCAGTGGTTAAGTGTGCGTGTGTTGTGTTGGCTGGGGTCGACGCAGTTTCGAGTCTAGGGGCCGGGTTTTTGGGATTAATTCCTTTTTAGCACTTTAAATGCATTATTTAAATGTTTAAAAATCCTAATTTAACTTTTATAAATTATATAAACATATTCTGTGGATTTTTTTATAAAAACAGAAAATACAGATTGATGTATTTGTTTTTTATAAAACACATTATAAAAACATTATAAATTCTTAAATAAATAATGTACATAATTTGTTTAGACAAATTAAGTATGCTACTTTATAAATTAATAATTTTTTTATTATTAAATATTTAAGCATTATTAAGTTCTTTCAAACATAAAAATAGTTTATTTTGGTAAGAGTAATTATTTAAAACATTTTAAACCTATAAAAATACTTAAATATTTATTTTAAATAAAAAGTTATACAAGTTTTGTTTATTTGCATTTAAAGCCTAAAATATTTAATAACTCTTTTATACATAAAAGAGATTAATTTAGTAGTTTAATTAATTATTTTATTTATATAAAATAAAATTAATTAAACCTTTTTCACTCCATAACTTATTTATCAAAACCCGCCCTCCATTTAAAAACCTTAAAACCACACAACAACCCATGATGATCTCTACTCAACATGATCCTATGGTTGAGATTAAAAGAGATGATTAAAATAATTCATTCAAAATTAACTATTGTTAAAAGGGTATAATAGTCAATAGACATTTACATTTGATTGTACATTTGCAAAGGAAAAAGAATCGATTACCCTTCCCCATAAAACCCTATGTAACTTTACTCTTTCCCTTTTCCTATAAATCTAACCCTTCTTCCCAATTCTTCAAAATTCACTGATCAGATGAAACCGCTCTCTAATCTTCATACCTTCGGCAGGAAAGAGACACCACCAGAAAAGGCTTTTGATTTTACCATTAACAACAGAGCTTCAATATTCAAGTTAAATCTTAATCCTTCTTCCCAAAATCATCCGATTTGTTTGTCCGTTTTAGGTTATAGCATCTAAATCCAGATGGATCTTTCTTCTCATGAGGCAATCAATCAGTTAAGGCGTTAATGGACCAAGGTTTGTTTATACATTTTTGAAAATCCTCATGATCTTGTTCTTAACGTAAACGACTTACTAGTTTTTGACATTTTGGATATCTGGGTATGTTTGATGCTTCTATATTTTTTTGTTCCCAAAATATAGAGTTTGATATCCAAATTGCTCGCGGTGAGAGTTTATATTTTTAAATATGTAACTTGTATTTTGCTTGTTTGAAGTTGAACTCTCTATTTGTAAAACTTAATTCGTGATTCAATAATGATAAGCATATTAAAATCGGAGTTTAATTTGAGCATATGTGGTCCGATTCGGTTTCTAATTCAGTTGCGTTTAGACGATTTTGTGTTGTGTGTTGAATTCTTCATCTGAAATTTGACTTTACAATTTGCATGCTCTTTATTACTTTGAAATAATG
Source organism: Smallanthus sonchifolius (assembly GCA_023525975.1). Taxonomy (NCBI): domain Eukaryota; kingdom Viridiplantae; phylum Streptophyta; class Magnoliopsida; order Asterales; family Asteraceae; genus Smallanthus; species Smallanthus sonchifolius. The sequence continues at coordinate 58,680,457 of CM042038.1, forward strand.
CCAATCATGTTTGACTTTTGTTTTGACTTTATTGATTTTGGTTCTGGTTACTTGATAGCATTTATCTTCAGCTATTTGGCTTTTGTGTTTGGATGATCTACATCAATTTTGGTTTTTTGATTTTGGTTATGGTTCCAACATTAAATTAAATTAGTAGGTTAAAACCCATGTTCTGGTTCCAAATTACAGGTCTGTTCCTTAAAGGTTGTGTTACTTTGATATCCAAATTGTAACCTGTTGCAATGGTCTTTGCTTTTGCTGCTGGAACTACTGACGGGCCTGTAGCGTTTGACTTCAAATAGGGAGATGACCAGGTTATTATAACCTTACATTACACATACTTTCAGTATCAACTTCTTTTAGATTTTGCAATATAATGATCTTTAGGGAAATGCCTTTTGGAAGCTTGTTGGAAGCTTATTGATTACTCCTTTGGTTGCCCTGTGGATATGAGATTGTTTGTGTGTTATATAATTCATGTTCCTTACACTAATGTAACTGGTAGCTATATTGATTTAATTTAAAGACGTCTGATTACACCAATGTAACTAGTAGTTACAATTATGTTATATTTCTTCACTAATCTTATGTTGACCCTATTTTTTAAATTGAGTTATGAGATTGTTTGTGTGTTATATAATTCATGTTTCTTATACCGGTGTAACCGGTAGCTATATTGATTTAATTTAAAAAGCATCTGATTACACACACCAGTGTAACTAATAGTTACAGTGATGTTATATTTTGTTACATTAATGTAATAAACGACGTTAAAAAAAAATCGAGACTATAATGGAATTAAAGAGAAAAATGTGATGAGTTTAATGATATAATTTTTATGAAAAAATAACAAAGTATAAAAAAGTTATGAAGGCTTTAAAAAAATGGGGAGAATCTTTTATAAAAAAAGGTAAATGAATTGTAATTCATGGTGAAACTACATCAGAAAGTACCAGATTTTATTTGGTTGAAATGGATTTCAAAAAGTAGATTTCATGGTGAAAGGTCCAAATTACCCTTTTTTCAAAGAAAAAGTCTAGTGATAGGTGTCAAGCTCTCATTGGTTGGGATGGGTTTTAGGGATTTCTCATGAAATGTGTGTTTTGATTTGAACACTACCCTATATATATATATATATATGGGAAGATTCCACTAATAAGTGATTTTTCGCTAATAAACGCTAGAAAGTGGGTCAAACGAACTCCGATTGAGCTCATTCCAGCGGCGTTAGAACCGTCTCATCGAACCCTAACCTGGACCTAAAAACCTAAACCCCTGTCCACCCGCACCCCAAAAAACCTATACCCCCCTCCAACCCTACCCCAAAAAGCCTAAAACCACCACCTCCACCCCCCAAAAACCTAAACCCCCCCACCCCCAAAAATCTAAACCCCCACAAAAAAAAAACCTAAATCATAAAATCTAAACCCTAAAAACTAAACCCTAAGGCTAAAACCATAAAATTCAAACGTAAAATCTAAACCTAAAAAGTTAAATCCTAAAATCTAAGATGGTACAGTTCGACGAGACAGTTTCAACGCCGCTGAAATGAGCTCAATCAGAGTTTGTTTGATATCGTTTCTAAGCGTTTTGGTCATTTCTTAGATTTCTTAGTGAAATCTACTTTTTATTTGAACCCCCCTACATATATATATATATATATATATAGGGAATTGATCATTTGATAACTCTTAAATATATTGAGAACTCCTATCAATGGTTTATATTTTTTAAATTTTGGATTTTTTATATATTGTCGTGTATGTTTATGTACATAAAAACAATCAAACTAATTTTTACATATGTATTTACATTTTTAAATTTTTACCTACACATGTGTAGTCATATGTAGGTTTTACTACCTACACATGTATAGGTAAAAATTTAAAAATATAAAAACATATGTAAAAATTAGTTTGATTATTTTTTATCTACATAAACACACATGACAATATATAAAAAATACAAAATTCAAAAAAAAAATATAAACCAACGATAGAAGTTCTCAGAGTTCTCAAGATATTTAGAGTTCTCAAATGATCCTAATTTTTATATTAATATATATATATATATATATATATATATATAAATCCAAGGGATTTATCTAAACCTTTTTTTCATTCTATGATTCATTTATTAATTTTATAAGTATATAAATAAATCTAAATGTAATTTAAACCTCTTTCCCATTTCCATTTATTTAATAATTAATTAAATAAATAAAAACCTATTTACTATATAATTAATTAGAAACCTTAATAAATTATAATTGATTTTATAAACTATTATTTCAATATTAGTCATGAACTTATATTTTTCCTCAAAATATATATAAGTCCATATTCAAACCCAAACCTTATGAAACCATAAAATCTTAGAACTTCCTTATTTCCATACATTGAATTTAGAGTACAATTACCCATGTAGGTTTATTGTGAGAAATCCTCACGAGACCTATCCACCTTTATCAATTCACACCATTTCTAGCTTCAATACAAGTGAGTTTACATAGCCCCTTTTTTACATTTTTATATTTTTTGGGTGAAACATGTCTACAACTATATTTCATACACATTTCAATACCTTTGTTCTTATGCTATGGTTTTTATGCTTTATTTCTTAAACTACTTTGTAACCATTACGTGTGTTCATGTAGTACAATCATTAACTTGTGTGGCAAGCCGAAGGTAGTACCTAACATGATCATTTATAGGGGAATCCGATTCATTACTTAACACGAATATTGGCGGGTTAGTGTATACATTTTGAAACTTTTCATAACACAATCAGATGGATTGTGTATACATTTTCCTATTACATGGCTTGATTTTACGCCTTGGAACCTTGTATGTTTTCACATTTATGCTTTAGACTTGCTTCGAACATATTGAATTGTAAACTTACTTAACTTTGTTTGTTGTCAAAACCTATGTTTTTGACCAACTACTTGTAGTTGACATTTACTTACATGTTTCAGGTGCACCAAGTTGAGGATATTGCATGATCACATAGGACCATGGACCTAGCTTTAATAAGATTGATATTAACTTATGTTATGTTATGAACGTTTTGTTTTCTATTTTCTTTTGTAACGAATGCTTTAATTTTGATGAATTAATATTATCACACAATTAATAGATGATCATGTGCTTATGAACAACCGTGTCAGCCCCTGTGTATAATCCGCCGCCGACCGGGGTGTGACGACTAAACTTTTGGGCCATTAAAATCTAGATTAGTCTTCAGGAGAATGGCTATGGGAAATGATAGAACCTACCACAGACACACAAGCAAATGTGAAAAATGATAAGTCAACAATTACGTTTTTGTATCAAGCATTAACAGAAGATATGATCTTGCAAGGTGCAAGTTACAAAACTGCTAAGGAAGTATGAGATGCGTTCAAGAAAAAGAATCGTTGGATTAGACAAAGTACATAAGGCACGATTTCAATCACTCATATTAGAGTTTGAGATGCTACAAATGAAGGAAGAGGAGACAATAGATTCCTTCACTACCAAGACTAACAACTTTGTCACAAAAACAAATGAATTGGGAAAAATGGTAGATCAACCGGCTTTGGTTTAGAAACTCTTAAACTCGGTACTTGACTGGTTACTACAACTTCTTGCATCCAAAGAACACCGACCTAGAAGTAACTTTGGATGAGATCATCGAGAAGCTGAAAGCATATAAATAAAAAGTTTTAGTTCCTGTTGCATTCAATCTTTGTTATACTATGTGTTCATTAGTAAATCCGGCAAGTGTTTGGCATTCTGGGCCAAGCGGGATGTGGGTGTCACATAGGCCAAACTTTGAAGTCTTTAGATTTCAAGAAATGTGATCTAGAACAAGCAGTCTACACCAAAATGAACATAACATATATGCTAATAGTTGGAGTGTATGTTGATAACCAGATAATCACATGCACTCCAAAGGAGGAAATAAGTTTTCTCCAATCCCAAATGGAGGAAAATTGAGATGAGCAATCTAGGATTGCTAGTATACTTTCTCGGTATTAAAGTTGACCAATCAAGGGATGAGATTTCTATTAAGCAAACATGATACATATACAAGATCCTGAAAGAAATTTATATGGTTAACATCAATGAACAAAGATTCCCATGGATATGGGAACAAAACTTACCAAGACACAACACAATATAGAAGTTTGATCGGATGTATAAGGTATCTATTGTACACAAGGCCAAATCTATGTTACTCAGTCGGATTACTAAGTAGATTCATTCAAGAACCTATGGAGCATCACTTAAAGGCTTTAAAGCAAGTAATAAACTACATCAAAGGTACAAAGGAGCATGAAAACATAAAAAAGAAACAAGGAGGTTGCAAGATAACAGGTTATAGCGACAGTAATTATGGTGTCAATATGGATAAATGAAAAGGAACTACTAGACTGGTATTTTACTTTGGATAATCATCTATAACTTGGAGCACACAGAAGCAACAAACAATAACCATATTATCCTTTGAATGAGAATTCATGGCTGGTACTGCAGTAGCATGTCAATCACTATGGTTAAAGAGGCTACACAGTGAAACTAGGGGTTGGGTAGAAGAAAGGATAACCCCGAAGGTAGCTAACATATATGCAATAGCACTTATGAAGAATACAGTTTTTCATGGAAGGAGTAAGCTCATAGATACACGTTACCATTTCAACAGAGAATGCGTGAAGAACAATCATATCAAAGTGGAGCACATCAGTGGTGAATTAAAAAGGAGAGATATACTAATAGAAGCTCTCGCTAGGATTAAGTTCATCACATTGAGGCAAATGCTCAAAGTTCAAGATCTACGACGAAGCAATGATTGTGAATAAGGGGGTGACTGTGGAGTTAATATCGGTCATTACTAGAAACTATGTTAAGTTTGTATTTTGCTAGTATATAAATTCTAAGGGTTAGAGTGCAAATAACCATACTTGGTAACCTACAAATCTCACGAGGAAGACTTACGAGAATTATTAATCGGTGCTTCCATGAATCGCAACCCTAGGGATGGTAGTTACAAGTTCTTGGGTAGTATAAATAGGGTTAAAAGTCGAAGTTTGTAACACAAGAATTCTCATTCAGTAAAGGTTTAGTGTATATTTCATTTTTCAATTGTTGTGTACAATCTAATTACTGGACAACAAACATAACCCTTTCTTTCTAGTTGTTTGACATCTAGTTGTTATAAATTTGTAAAAAAATCAACTTTTAATAAAATTTATAATGAAATGTAAAAAAATTTAAAATGAATACTTATCAATGAAAAACTAAATTAAATATTAAAAAATATTTCAGAATCAAAGTGTAGATGTCAACTCAACAGCCATTTGTCAAATATTTTAAAAACTTAAATCCCCTACCCCACAACACAATTACAAACTTTTATACATACATTTCTCTTAAAAGAATCGAAGGATTCTCGTTACGTAAAGCCGGTCATAAATTTAAATCGATAACCGACGTGAAATAAATATTTAAGTACACTTTCAATAATTCTATAGTTTTAATAATTATTTCTAAAATATTTTTCCATTATTTGATATATTTGGGCATATGGGTTAGATTAATAGGACGAGTATCACCTAATCTCGTATCTATCTCAAACTCATGAAAGTTTCAAAAAACTATTCTCATAGCCGGTCTCATATACATTACCTTTGAGTTTTAGGTTTTCATAGTAGGTTAAGGTTTTTTACAATCCCTAGTAAGTAAAGATTGTTTAGCACACGATTCCCATATCTTCGTTTTTTTAATAAATATAGATAAAAATAAGTTGATATAATAAAATGGTAAATTGGTTTTTAATAATCGAAACTATAACTTATTGGCTGATAATAATCCAAACTAACAGTTTCACTTTTGTTATCAAGGGCAGTCACAATAGCATAATCATAATAGAATTACACTCGATTTACACTTATTTTCGCTTACAATTACGGTTTTAAATGAAATAAAGAAACATAAAAGCAAAATTGAGTGATAATCGAATATATATTGAAATAGATAGCAGCTAAGTGGTGGAACACTTCCCCTCCTTCGGGGAAGCAAGGTGCAGCGAGGTGCTATATGGGTATACCCCCTTGCCTAATGACAGATCCACTAGGTTCTAACTTGGTGGTCAGGGGGGGTTTTCCTAAAGGGTTTTCTCTCTGTGGAGGTCATGGGTTCGAATCTTGTAAGGTGCATTCATAAAAACTAGGAACACCCTCTGCAGATTTCGTATTCTTTGGAGTTGTTTTGGTAGACTGATGTACGAGGCTCCCTGGTAGGACGTGCCAGTTGAGCCCACTACATTAAAAATAAACTACTACTCTAATCATGATTACATCTAAAACAATCATGTCTAACCTACTTGAAGTGATTGGAGTTTTATACGCCCTTCACATGCTTGTTTAGTAAATTATTTATACATGTCTCTTTCTCTCTCTATACATATACATGTGAAAAAAAGGTGAGTGATGGGGATGGACCTCGTAGGTTTTGTGTCTAGTCAGAGTGAGGTCAAACCATTCAATGACGTGATGTTTGACGTCACCTTCGCCCTTATAAAAACGTGTGGCATATTTTGCGAAAACTACACACAACAACACACTTCCCTTTCATTACAACAACTTAACTCTCCACACGCAATGTACGGACACTCTCCCAACAATGACACGTATAGCTTCTCAACGAACTTTCTCGCAATCTCAAGATCAGTGCCACTCCATCCACCTCCTTATGAGTTGGACTCGGTATATGACTCACCGAGATATACTTCGAGCCCGAGGAAGGAGATTCAAAGGAGTGGAAGTAGTCATTCGATTGCTACTCAGTTCTATAACAGTAGTTGCTTTAGTGTTTCGTCCCCAACCGAGTTATTAGACTCGGAAGGGAGCAGTTCCGCTGCCATAACAAGGGTTTTTAGTGCGGGTGATTTACAGGTTTTTTTTCCTTATTTCTTTTACTAAATCGGGTTAGATATTTTTGTGTGTGTTTTTGGCGAACTTATAATAGATTCAACAGTGTTATGATAATGAGAGTAAAACTGAAACGAGAGAGAAAACTAGGGAAAAATTGAATTATTTGATTCATAACTCAATAATGATTATAAAACAACTATTTATATACATTCAAATAAACTAACAAAACCAATCGGGCAAACTTCTTACAAAACAAGCGAACCTATGATAAGTTCGCGAATAGTGTTATGGTAATTGTCTAATTCCTTACCAATGTTATTTCTTTTTTAAATTTTAACCATTATTTTCTTTATAAATGCCAACATAAGGTACGTCAATGATAAATATAATTAAACATTTAATTATATTTTCATTATAAATGCCAACATATATATATATATATATATATATATATATATATATATATATATATATATATATATATATATATATATATATGTTAGATTAAATCAAAGCTCATTTTTCACCGAAAAGGTGTATAAAGATTTTGTAACTTTGAAATGAATTTAATGGTTATGGACTGATACAATGTTACATGAACTTTTTTTTTAAATTGAAATAACTTTTATATTAACTTTATTATTATAAAATCGATATTTTTATTCTTTTTAATACGACGCGGCTAGACCCTACAGAGTGGGATTATATTGTTTTACATGTTAAGCATACGTGAATAAATTTGTACGATGCAGGTTTGTATAATGCATAACTTTAAATTTCTAATAAATACATGTATATGCATATATGTCATTGATAATCATTAGTTTCACTTTTGTATGTAGATACACCCCAACAGTGTTGTAAAGAATTATAGCCCCACTATGATTAATCTCAATCACGACTGACAAAAAGAAAACAGCGACAAATTTTACAAAATTTTTTATTTATTGAGTTGAATATATTTTTTGAATTATGTTTGCATCTATGAATTTATAAGTGTATTAATTTATGGTTTCAACTTAATAAAATCATAGTTTTTGTTACAGGGAACAAGTATGAAGCATAGTCACTACCATCGATCAGAAAGTTCATTATCTAGTGAAAGTAACACCATCATCGAAAGCATGAACAAGGCTTGTCGATACTCACCTAATGAGAAAAAAGAAAGAATAGAACGGTACCGATGCAAGAAAACGCAACGCAATTTCAACAAGAAAATCAAGGTTAAATATGTTTACCTGTGTGTTAAATCGGTTTTCTTTTCCCTTAGAAAACAAATAAACTAAAAATCAAGGTTAAATATGTTTATTCTTTAAAAACGTCAATTTCATCTTTAAAAATCTATTAATAGTTATATATCTACCAAAGAGGTTGTGTTGTACTGCTTGAGGTAAGGCATGAAGTCCCAAGGGACCCGGGTTCGATACTTGCCAACACCATTAATTTTCGCGGCATCGCAAATTTGGCCTTGCTCTAAAGCTGATGCACTTGGGTTTTACACACGCCGATCCAGGGTTCGAGCCTCGGCTCTCCCTCAAACCCGGAAGCTTGCCGTATTGGGTAGGAATTTTCCTTGGAAGTTCTCTAACTCTGACGTCAAGTGGGCCCGGTTAAGACAACATATTGACCGGAGTTGGAAAAGACAATGTATACGTCACAATATTCAATGTTCTCCTTAAAAAAAGTTATATATCTATAAAGTATAATTTAATAAGTTTAATAAAGTTATAATTATTTACAAATATTTATTTCAATAAAATTTTCAAAATATGTAAAGTATACAAACTAAATTTTAAAATTCAAATAACAAAAAATAATAATATCTTTCAAATTACGTCGAGAAGTATGTAGCATAGTCATAATCTTCAAAATCTTTTAATTTCATAGCCAGCATTTACATAATGAGTACCACATATGCGTTTTTAAGTCCACGCAGCATTTTTTAGTTCACGAACATCCGTTTTGTGGATGGTCTAACAAACATTTCTTTTCTTTTCATAGTATGAGTGTAGGAAAACATTGGCAGACAGTAGGTCTCGAATTCGAGGTAGATTTGCAAGAAACGATGAAACTCAGACCATAGAAAATCAATACAAGAATCATGGAGATGTAGAAGAAGGGATTGACTACGAAGATGTTGACGACCGGATGAAAAACTTTCTTGATTCATTCACACCAAATCTCATCCCCTAAATCCCTAAACCCTAGCTTAGTACTCTTATCTTCTCAAAGAAGGTCAAATAATAGAAAATATTGATGTACGAAACCCTAGTTTGCTTTCCATGTATTAGGAGCTCCAAGTCTAATTTAATTTTTGAGGTTTTTTGAGAGCTCTAATAAATGTCTAGTAATTTTAGCTGAATGTTAAAATTTCAATTTTATTTTTGTTTCTTTAAACAGTTTTGTGGTGATATATTGCATGCTTCACTATAGTTTTGTTATTTATTTATATCATTGTCTATACTTATCAAAGTAGCCATTGATATGGACCTTGTAATTTTTTAGCTTTGAGTTATAGAATCACATTTGAAGTTTATATTGGTTTTGATTTCTCTATCCAACTCCAGATGATTAGCGTGTTTTATCTTACTAGTTTTCAAGAAGTTGTGAAATTTGACATTTTTGACGGGAGTCTTACCCATTTAACTGCATTGACATAATTTTATCACGTGGTATTCATTGAATGATTTGAGGTGATTTTAGTATCATCACTTTAGCTTTCTCAAAAGTTATATGATTTGGTGTCCTTATGGGAGCCTCTTCTAGTTTTGTATTTCATCATCTCACCATATGTCCATATATTTTTTGATTATTTTACCAAGTGTATTCAAAACCTACGTGATATCGATTTTGATTGATATTTTCCCGCTAATTTTAAATCTTGCATGTTATTTTAACTTTTATCACCATCCACTCACTTTATATCCGGCTAAACAATAACAAAGATTGAGTATTGTGAGTTTTCGTGTCCTTGGATCGATACTTACTTCTTAACGGTATTATTATATAACTATACGATAGGTACTTGTTATTGTGTGTAATTTGGTTGAAGTAGCAACATTTTGAAAATTTAAAGCCTAAAATTGTGTAAAAATTCTTATTAAATACATATACACTTACACACATCACAAGCCCATAATTATAGTAACACCATAGGACAAGCAACCTCTATGGCCTTAGGAGGTGTTGTTTACACAAGTGTCTATAAAGAAATGCTAGAACAAAACTTCCCCAACAAGTGAACACAGTTACCTCACGAATCAAGAACATGGTTACACCCTATAAATGCATTACATACAGTCTAGCTCTTTAAATGCGTTCAACAACATGTGGATCAACGGTGTCTAAAGTTGTACTAACACTCCCCCACCACCCATCTCACCCCCTGGTTTCACTAGTTTCATGTGTACACACCATCAAATCTTCATACTTTCTTTCCAATTGAGCATGTGCCATTTGTGATTACTCTGAGAAACTACTTCGTCTTTGAATAGCAACCTCATAAAACATGTACATTTCGAAAGCTTAAAATACCTTCTGTATCAAGTAAAATATGTGAGTTTCGAGACGTCATCTCTCCATAAGTGTTTATTAGACAACGGGCCAAATACACTGTTAAAGTCACCTTGGTGTATGTAATTCATTACTTTTTCTATGATAAGATTTGAGTTGATAAACTCCTAGAATATCTTATCTCATCATGTAACATTTAGTACGTTATCAATTATTATATAATGAAAAGAAATGATACCCTTCATATACTTGATGTAGAAATAACAAAATGGTATTCATCATCATTAGAAAACACGAGTATTACCGGTAGATCCATCTGTTGGAAATAGACAGATGGATGTGTGACGGAATCCACAAAAATCAAGTCTTTTAATTATAATTTTTTATTTTTTGTGATTTCAGTCAGTCATTTCCTACAGATCGACTTGACGTTGGTAATATGTCGGTAAACATGAAAAGCTGCATTGGGCATTTCTACCATAAAGGTAATGTTTCTCACACGCATGCTATTCAAGAAAAGATTCCCACTTGTTTGCCTAGTAAGGTTTTCTGACGGGATATTCTTTGTAATCCCTCAGAATTTTGTGTATTGTTTTAGGATTCCCGTCAAGTTTGTTCAGTCATTTTTTGGTTTGGGTCCTTTATCGACGGATTATCCGTTGGTAAAACCTTCTATAAATATCTTAAAATGGCAACAAAAATCAAACATTAGGTTTTAAACTTTCAATTAATAGCCAAGATGATAAGCATCAAGTCCCTGAAGTATGATAGATCATTGTTTGAGCATGGTCTGTGGGAAGGTTAATATAGTGGATTGTTGTTAGCTCTTTTGTTACAATTAGTCATTTCAAATATTAAATACTCTATCATGTGTGCTTATTTTGACGAGATCACATCAGATTGGATAGGAATTACTCGCTTTTGAATGCAGCGTAAGACACGATAGAGCATGGATCATGCATCCCTTACTAATTATTTCCTAATTTATTACTTACTCTCAGACCGGCTATGCAACCTTGCCCATGCCCTAAGATGTTACAATGTTGGGCATCACGAGAGAGGGGTCGGGGCACACATTATGGGAGGCACCTTCATCACGAGGATTGCCGAGAGCTTGAGTTTGATTTAATAGAAGGTGAGAGATGGTTTGGCTGAGGTGGCACCGTATAATAGACTAAATAGGGAGTCAATCCGACAGATGGACATTGTCGAGGATGTTGAGGATGGTTACCGATTTGTCCAGTAGTGTATAGGGAGAGCATGGTGACGTACGGGCCGAGGGACGATTTGTCCAATAGTGTATAGGGAGAGCATGGTGACGTACAAGCTGAGGGATTAACACCTGTTTCACCCTCACCACTATAGATGTGTTGTGCTAGAGCTGCATGGCCAGGCGGTGTAAGGATGGCCCAGCAGGAGGCTGGGCCGGATGAGATGAGAGAGTGGAAAGAGAGAATTGATTGGATGATGGATGTCATCAGTGTTGCCCTTTAATTCCGAATCAAACTCCAAACGAAGAACAAGAATCAAACATCGAACATTCAATCTACTGTAACAACCAACTTGTATATATAAATTTCTATACGAATTTCTGGTACAATTACAGACTCAATTGACACTTATGTATACTACAAATCCGAACCATCGCGTCGTTTCCTTGAATCATTGCATCCCTCTAATTTGAATAGAAGTAATCGATGTGTCCATTTGCCAATCGTCGTCTCCAATTAGTTTGTAGGTTATAAGGTTTCCATTTCACATATCTAATCCCTCTAGATATAAATAATGCAAATGATATTCTAAATACAACAATAACCTAATTATATGTTAAGTCCCTTGACTTATAACTAAACGTGATTAACTCACATTCACCCCCTTAATCACGATCACGTTGTCGCAGTTCTTGAACTCCGAGCAACTCCCTCATTATAGTAAACTTGACCCGTGCTAATACTTTTGTCAATATGTCTGCCCTTTGCAACTCTCCACTAATGTGTTCTACACTGATGTGGTTGTCTTCAACACACTCCCTTATAAAATGATAGCGTATGTCTATATGATTGCTCCTTCCATGAAATACTAGGTTGTTCATTAATGCTATAGCTGATATGTTATCAACTAGTAAAGTAATATTTTCTTCTTTCTAGCCTGTTATTCCATCGAGCAGTATCTTTAACCATAATGCTTGACATGCTGCTGTTGTTGCTGCCATAAACTCAGATTTACGTGATGATAATGCAACAATTTGTTGCTTCTGAGTGCTCCATGTTATAGGTGAGTTCCCGAAGTAAAATACTATCCCTGTAGTTCCTTTTCCTTCTTCAATGTTAACTCCATAACTACTATCACTATAACCAGTAAGCTTGCAACCTCCGAATTTTCTATAAGTTATACCAAACTGATTTGTTCCTTTGATATAACGCAACACTTGTTTGATAGATTTCAGATGATGTTCCTTTGGTTCTTGCATAAATCTACTAAGTAATTCAACTAAGTGGAATAGATCTGGTCTTGTATGCAATAAGTATCTCAAACAACCAATTAAATATATGTATTCTGTTTCATCAACTGAATCTCCTCCTTCGGTCTTTGTTAGCTTGGTTCTTTTTTTCAATACTATCCATCGTGTTGGCATCCTTGAGTATCTTGTTTATATATCCTGTCTATTTGATTGATATATCACCCCTTGATTGGGTAACTTCTATGCCAAGATAGTATGCTAACAAACCTAATTCACTCATTTCAAACTTCTCTTCCATTTGAGATTTGAAAAGCTCTATATCTTTCTTTGGAGTCCCCGTCACTATTAGATCATCAACATAAACTCCAATTAACAAGGTTGAGTCCTTGTTCCTCCAAATCCTAGTGACTTCAAAGTAGGGTCTAATTTCATGTTCCATGCATGAAGTGCTTGTCTTAAACCATATAGTGCTTTAGAAAGTTTGTATACTTTCCCCTCACTTATTGTCTTCACAAATCCCTCTGGTTGTGAGACATAAACTTCTTCCATTAAGTCTCCATGTAAAAATGTGGACTTTACATCTAGACGATGTACTTCCTATTCATTATATGCTGCTAATGCCAAAATTAGCGTTACTGTCTCTATTCTTGCTACTGGTGCAAAAACTTACTCAAAGTCTATCCGTTGTTGTTGCACGTATCCCTTGGCTACTAATCTAGCTTTGTGCTTTGTAACATTCCACTTGCATCCCTCTTGATCTTGAATACCCATTTCAAGCCAATTGCCTTGTGGTCACTTAGTAATTCTGTCAGCTTCTAAGTCTCATTCTTATTTATAGATTCTAACTCAGCTTTCATTGCTTGTATCCACTTCCCATCTTCAGCTGCTTCCTTGTAATTTCTAGGTTCTTCTTCAGCTATGAGAAGTTCTTTATAGTCTGCTTCTATTTCTCTTGCTCGTTTAGAAACTTCTGTTAGAGTTCTAAACCCTTGTAAAGGTGTATGATCAAATGGCCTTGTTGATCTTTCGGTATATGGTTCTGAAATGTATGCTGCTGAGTTTGGTACATAGGTATACGTTGGTGGAGTGAATGGTGTACTTGGTGATTTTATAGGTGATTGCCTTGTTCCTTGTGTATTACTATCACTTGCTAAATCACCATCAAGGTTTATGGGTTCTATTTCAATGTCTTTTGGTAGGTTAGTAGCATCTCTGTCTGCTACTGTGAAATCTACCCATTCCGGTTCTTCACTCCCAACTTCTTCAATTTACTCCTTCCAATTCCATGAATCCTTTTCAACGAATTTCACATCTCTACTTACACAAATTCGTTTCTTCTCTAGATCAAATAATCTGCATGCCTTTGATCCTTCCTCTATTCCTAGGTACACCATCGGAATGCTTCGATCATCTAATTTCTATAGATGTTGTGATGGTACATTAGAATATGCTACGCAACCAAATATTCTCAGTTATTCTAAATTTGGTTTCCTACCCTCCAAAGCTTCATACGGCATAATGTCCTTTAAAGCTTTAGTAGGTACTCTGTTTAATACATAGATAGCATGTCTTACTGCCTCTCCCCAAAAGTTCTGAGGCATCTTCATTACCTTTAACATGCTTCGCATTGTAGACAACATTGTCCTGTTCCTTCTCTCAACCACTCCATTTTGTTGTGGCGAGTATGGTGATGTCAGTTGTCTTGCTATCCCATTGTGTTTACAATACTGTGAGAATACATTAGAGGTAAAATCTCCTCCCCTATATGTTCTCAACATCTTTAACTTGGTTCCTACTTCGTTTTCCACCGTTTGTTTGTACTTTTTAAAGGTTTCAAATGCTTGATCCTTTGAGTTCAGAAAGTAAACCCACATGTAGCGTGTACAATCGTCTACACGTAAAGTTATCTACTTCTTTCCTGAATGTGTTGGTGGTGATATATGGCCACATAGATCTCCATAAACTAATTCTAATGTTTCCGATGACTTAAACTTAGCTTGTTTTGGAAATGGAGCTCTAGTTTGTTTTCCTAATAAACATGCATCACAAATTTGACTAGCATGGTTTATCTTAGGAATCCCTTGAACCAAATTTTTCTGGGTCATTTGTTTAATTGAATCAAAGTTCAAATGACCTAACCTTTCATGCCATTGCCATGCTTGATCTTCTAGGCTTCCCCACAGACAAATAGGTACACCAATCTTCAAGTTGATGTTTTAAAGTCTATTCCTTGAACGTGTGACTCTCATTAGAAGCTTCTGTTCTTGATCATGCATAAGTAGTAAGTCACGTTCCATAGTCACTTTACATATATTTTCTGTTAGCTGTCCAAGGCTCGGTATGTTACTTTTCAAACTTGGAATGTAATAAGATTGGGATATCACCCTTTGTTCCTTCTTTTTACATAAAGTACTATTGAGTCTTTGCCTTTTATCTCTACATAGGACCCATCTCCAAACCGAACATTTCCAGTAATATTTTCATCTAATTCTTGAAAGTACTCTTGTACACCAGTCATATGGTTACTTGCTCCGTTGTCTAAGTACCATAGACTTTCATCTGATGTCGTATATTTGCTAGGTTCAATCTTCTCGTTTAAGAAAATCTCTTCTATTTTCTTATCTTCACTAACTGCCATTAAGAGTGTTGGTTCAATATCCCCTTGCACCAAGTTAGATTGTTCTTGTGCATGATCTTGCTATGGGCAGTTCTTCTTGACGTGTCCAAACATGTCTGGTCTTTAACGCATCCCAGACTTTCTTTGTTGTCTTGAAACTTGGATTTGTAATATCACATCCTCCGGTAGTGCTTGATACAGATAAGTCATTGTGTCTTTGTCCTTCTTGACATCGCATTCTGTGTTGGCACTAGGTTCTATTGTTTCCCATAAACCATTAGCCTCAATTATTAGCTTGATGTGTAATGCCCATATTGTAGAATTTGTTGATTTTAATATAGGGCACTGGTAATGGGTAAAAGAACTAGCTTCTTTGTGAAATAAAATCTCTTTACCACTCGTCCCTGCTGGCGGTGTCTTTGGCATGGTAAATTATCTAGGTTTCTTAAAAACTCTAAGGCAAGTATCTATGCAAGACTCGTTTTCTCTAAAACAACAATTATGATTACAATAGTTCTCACTAACTAATCTAGGAATCAATAACAATTTCTAAACCTAACCGTAGGTATAGTAATTTTCTATAAAGTAGACTGCAGTTCGAAAATATAGAACCTAGATTTCACGTCTTCCTCGTATGAAATTTGTTCTTGTGATCCGGACTTTTGATCATCTGTTTCACTTTTTGAACTTTGTTCCTAACGTCACTGTACCACGTTCTTGAATCCTTTAGTCTTTCCCTCCGAGAACGCCTTTGTCTTGGCTATGTTTGGTACCGCAACACTCCTTCGTGCGTTTTCCCTTATGAAGCCTTAATCCAACAAACACCCTTTTGTTTGTTCCTGTCTCCACGTAACCAAACACCCTTAAAATATGCAATTTCATATTCTCTAATGGTTCCTTTTCTTTATTCCGGTAATCCTAAACGAACCCTTGCGTTCATGTTTCACTATTGCCTTATGTTTGTCTCCTGTTTATAGTAGCCCTTTACAAACCGCAACACAAATTCGCCCCTGTTTGTGGCAACTCCTTGGCACAACTCCAAACTGATTACAATCCTGATCGCCATGCAACCTTCAATTAATCGAAGTCAATACCTGTTTTTAATTCCTGTATAGGCTTTGATTAACTCTGTAATCTTCACGTTTCGGTTCCTTCCTCTTAAACCAAAAATGGTGAATGTTTCAACCCGAACAACCTCTGTATTCGTTAACCTTTCGGCATCAAAAATAGTCCTACGTTTGTCCCTAATTGTGTTGATCAGTCCTTCGACCAAAAAAAAATGCAATCCTCAATTTGATCTTCCCTGTGTTCGTCCATGTGTTTATTCCTGTTCGTCTGTCTTCATTCCGTTTCCCGTCGACTGTAACTGGTTCTTCAATCAATCGATGTTAAACAACAATCGATCCCTTCACCTATCGTTTCCTTAACCACGTCTGATTTCAAAAACGATTGTTGCAACAAGTATGATTCTCCTTAACTGGTGGCTCTGATGCCACCGTTGCCCTTTAATTCCCAATCAAACTCCAAATGAAGAACAAGAATCAAACTGCGAACATTCAGTCTGTTGTAAAAATCAACTTGTATATATTCGAATTTCTGGTACAATTACAGACTCAATTGACACTTATTTATACTACAAATCCGAACCATCACGTCGTTTCCTTGAATCCTTGCATCCCTCTTATTTGAACAGAAGTAATCGATGCGTCCATTTGCTAATCGCCGTCTCCAATTAGTTTGTAGGTTATAAGGTTTCAATTTAACATATCTAATCCCTCTAGATATAAATAATACAAATGCTATTCTAAATACAACAATAACCTAATCATATATTAAGTCCCTTGACTTATAACTGAATGTGATTAACTCACAATCAGGGCCATTGGAGCAAGCGTGGATGCACACCTTCTAAAACTCCCACTTCCACCACCACAGCAACATCCAGGTAGGGATGAGCAGGAGCAGCCGGAGGCTAGGCTGTTTTCAGTTTTTATTGTATTACCCTTGAGTTGTATATATGTTCTTACATATATTCTATTATTTTGATGTGTACACACTGCTACTGTCATTTAGGTATATACATGTATGGTTATTTATGAGTTGAATTGTGTCATGCTTTATGCTTTGGTACGTTTACGTATTTTGGGAGTCTGGTAGACATAATCTGAGGACAAAACAGCAAGCGGTTATGGCAGACTATATGATATGCCATCATTTATACATATTTTATATGCACATCCCCATATCTAGCACAAATTATAGAAAAAAATGATAAGATATGATACTTAATCTACTTATTTGTGTTACAACAGGATAATTAACCCTTGCATACAAAAATATGAAGAAACCACTCAAAAACAAGGAGAAATTAGCATTCGGAAGCCAGTTGAATGAAACCGGACCAAGAAAGTCAATGCTGAAGGTCAAAAAGTCAACAGGAAGGAAAATAGGGCAATGCACGGTCGTGCATTGCATTGTACAGTCGTGCAAACCGTAAAATCCTTGCGGTACTCTAATGTTCTGCCAAATTCCGTCACGTGCAAGAAATGAGTGCTTTGCACGACTATGCAACCCATTTCACGGCCGTGCATTACCAAAATCTTTGTCTAAAAATAGCAAGCTCATTCTAGAGTTTTAGGTGTGCAAGATCAAGAGTAGAAAAGGCCTTAGTGCTCTGCTAAGAGCTGGAACTCTCTCGGTTTTGGTCCGTTTAGCCTTTTCTTGTTTATTTTTCTTTTTAAGGTCTTGTGATATGAAACGATTCTTCTCGTTCGAGTAAAACAAGAGGCAACCTATTGATAAACGACTAAAGTTTCGTGCACTAATGTGGGTAATGGAGCATATTTGTTCAAATTAATATATGGAATGCTTAGAATTGGTGTAGTTATGTAGGTACAGGTGTTTGAAGTTAAAGTGTGATTTTGGAAGAAATCATGCGAGAGATGCAAGAGTCGGAAGGGAAAATTAAGAAAATGGGACAAAAATCTGGCCACCAGCGTAAGCCTACGCCACCCAGCGTAAGATTACGCCGTGTGTATTTCATGCATGAGGAGAAATCAGAGGGGCGAAAGCTTACGCCCCCCAGCGTAAGCCTATGCCTGACCAATTCAGTGACAACAGAGTTCAGGGCAATGGCGTAAGCTTACGCTGCCCCAGCGTAAGCTTACGCCAGATACGTTTTTCAGACGTGGATTTTCATGAAACTGTCGATTTCCAGAGTTTAATTGGGGGTTTCTTCCCCAAATTCTAAAGGAACTTTTTGGAGAGCAGTTTTGGGCGATTTGGGAGTTCTTGGAGGCTAGGAAACACCATTCCAACATCGATTGTGAAGATTGATACCGAAACATTGAAGAATTGAAGATGAATTCCACAACCATGAGCGGCTACTCCACCGGTAATCATTCCCGGGTGGATTGTTTGTAAGTTTTTAGGGTTTTATCATGTTCTAGTTTTGAGAAACAATTCTTGTAATCGTTTGGTTTGAAGTATTCGAATCTTTGTTTTTAGTATGGTTATGAACTTGTAGGAGTCGATAAATTCTTGCACCATTGACCTCGTTAGATGATAATTGTTATGAACTTTGATTTGTGTTGAATCTATTGATTAATCTAATTCTATATTGCATACATTTGTCTTGATTTCATTTGTGAATGTTGTTTTGCACGTTTGCCTATGATGTATGAGTGTTGATGTTCTTGGTTAGATTTGGTCAATTTGATTTCGATAACCATTTGATTGATTGAACTCATATCTTGGTGTGATAATCCCTAATTGCCTGTGAACTTGAAACCCGGGCATGATTCCTTTTTAATCATTGTTTACAACTTAAACCGTTTTCTTTGCTACTTGGTTATTTGTGATTGTTTGCACGTCATTGCTATTTGATACTCATTGTTTGTTGAGTTTGATAAGTTCCACCTAAATCATTGCTTGTGTTTGGTCAGAAAGACCTATTGCCACTTCATAAATCACGTTGTCAATTGAAGTTAAGCGCCGACCACAAACTCTTCGTGGTTCGACACCCTTCTTACCCTAACTAGTTTAAGATGATTAGGACACACTAATTCTATATCTTTGACCGGTCACTTCGACACCGATCAATTCCAAACAGACCACCAACTCCACCTCACCGATCCCCAACCCCAGCCATGCTTATTAACAACAATCAACCCCGTGTGTTGGGTCTAGTTTAACAAAACTGACCCATTAACATCCGTTCTAATCCCGCTTACCAAGGAAGGAGGGGACCACAACAACACCAAACCCCTCCCGGAAACATCTTTGGAGGTCAACCAATAAACAACAATGATGACGGTTAGGAGGATATCGATGGTGAATATTTTGGGTATGATGATAATGAAGATGTCGGGAATGGTAATGGGTTTGGAGACTATGAGTATGAATATGGTGAGCATAGTCAATTTTCAGAATATCATAAGGGGCAAGGTTATGGAGATGAAGAAGAGGTCAATTATGTTCACCAAGGGGCGAGACAACCAATGGGTTGAATGGGTAGACCCGAGAGACCTGTTTATCCTCCTAGACAAGAGGGGAGGAGATTTAACGGGGGCTAAAATAATGAAAACCGAAGACAACCGGTAGCCCCTATAGGTGGTGTTAATGGTCGATTTCGGCCGACTATTTCAGAGAATGCTTCTCCGATCGTTCCACCAATTCCCGGAATGAGGAGGTTCAAGTCAAGACCAAATTATATCAATGTCCTCCCGCATTTTCATTGCATGGTAACTGAAGAGCCATACACCAATTTAGCCGAGTTTGCCACCATTTGTGGCACTATTGGGGATGAAAACTTTGACCAAAATGAGGTCAAACTCTGACTTTTTCAGTTTTCTCTCAAAGATCGGGCAAAGTAATGGTTCATCACATTACCGGCTAATAGCTGTAACGAACCAAAATCCGGGTTTCGTTTTCAAATAAATAAAGCATTTTAATAAATATTATGGTGAAAATAATATTTATGAAATAAGTTGAAATAAGTGGGTTTCAAGTTAATAATGAAGTTATGTTAGTTTTAACTAACTATGGAATGAAATGAGTGAAATGGAAGTTAAGGGGCCAAATGTGTAAATGGCAAAATCTGCCATTTTGACTAGCAAAAGTCAAAATAAACCTCATTTGTGTTTGAGGTCGTTTATGTTCAAGAGAAGAAAAAGGAGAAATCTCAATTGAAGCTCAAATCGTGCATTTAGAGTTTGATTTGTGGGGGTTTTGGCTTGCACATCACTCTCCTAACATCAAGTAAGTGATTTCTTTCCTTTGATTTCACTTTGAATGTGATATTTGGTGGGTTTTGAAGAAATCCGAAAATCGAGTATGCATGTGATGAATTAGTGTTAGATTATTGATAATCTAGCTAAACTAAAGTTAAAGAATGATGATTTACATCCTAGAACCCTTTGATTTTGATTATGAGAAGTTAGGGTTCATATGGTGAAAATTGGGGTGTTTGGATCATGAGGCTAGAATGTTGAATTAATGAAGAATAAGTGTTTTTAAGATGTTAGACACTTGAACAAACACCAAATTAACTTAATAATGATTTTTGAAAGAAGAATTAGTGTTAAGATTAAGTTAATGAAACTCAAGTAGGTGAGTTTGTGGTGAAAGAGGGTGTTTGGTTATGAGGATAACCCAAACGGGTCAATTTGGGTTGGAAATGGGAAATTGGGTGTGAACTCAGTTTTAAAGTGAATTTTTATGTATGTTTAGATTACTAAACTAGGTGTATATGTTTAGGTAATCAAATTGCTAAACTAGAAGGAAGTGCGGGATCTTCAAATCCGCAAGGTAAGTGCCTTTGCACTTACTTAGTAATGTGATATGTGATGTATGTGTTATGTTGTGCATAGTATGAATGATACATGAAAAGTATTGATTATGCATAAGTGTATGTATGAATGTGAATATGGTTATAATACTATATTGAAAATGTGGAGGTTATGATCAAAGAATCATAATGGAAAAGAGGAGGTTATGATCAAAGAATCATAATGGAAAAGAGGAGGTTATGATCAAAGAATCATAATGGAAAAGAGGAGGTTATGATCAAGAATCATAATGGAAAAAGGGGGAGGTTATGGTCAAAGAACCATATTGGAAATGGGGTAAGATCTTGGTCTATGTACCAAGATGAAGAATGGAAAGAATGTTATGACCTTTGTGTCTTAAATGAAAAGATAATGTAAAGAGTAAATGAAACTTGTAGGTGAAATACAAGTGGTATGCAAACAATCATCAATTTGAATGTTAACGGGTCAAAATGGTTAATTGGGTGAAAATGATTATAGTCGTTATTTCGACAAGATGATATGCACTATCAAGTGTAGTGAAGATGTTATGTTAAGTAAAGGATGGAACTTGCAAGGTGTAATGCAAGTGTTTGCACCCAAGTGTATCTTTGGGTGCAAACGGGTCAAAATGGGTGAATGAATGAAATAAGTAGAAATTACTTATTGTTATGATATATATCTCATTACTAATGGTGATATGTTTATATGGTTGTAGGAAAAGCTCCGAAGTAGTCCAAGTCAAGTCCAAGGTGATCGCGGGTTCTCGTACATGTTTTTGGTGGTTTTGAGGATTTTGGGAAATTACTTGTATATGGTGATTTGATGCTTAAATTGTGTTTTGGTGATATGTTATTTGGTCATATGTGTTTTTGGTCAAAACCCAGGTGTTGGGAGAGTTTTGGTGTTGTTGGGTTTGAAAAAAATGGGAAAAATGGTTAAGTAGGAAATCTGCTGAAACTGGGGAAACTCACTGGAAATCTGGTGCCTCGCGGTACGCGAAGAACCTGAGAGGTTTCTCTCGCGGTACGCGAGAGACAAGGAAATCCGGCGAGGGCTATTTTGGAACTCCCTCGCGGTACGCGAGGGAGGTGGTCAAAATACCTCGCGGTACGCGAGAGTCAAAAAAAAAAAAAAAAAAAAAAAAAAAAAAAAAAAAAATTTCTGGGGATTTAGTCTTCCGCGCGTTAAAGTTTTGTTTTTAAATGTGGTGTGTTACATCTTGGTATCAGAGCAATGGTTTGAGGGATTTGGTGTGGGTGGCACCAAACTCAAACCGGATGCTCTTGATATGGAGGGGGGGAATGATACGAGAATCCAAGAAGGACTTGACTAAGACTCGGAGCTTTCGGAAATGAGAGGTTAGTAATGTTATGATTAATGATGGTTACATATGGTGTATATGTATGTGCACGATTGAATGACAATGTGTTATGTGTGCCGAAACTTGTCTTGTGACTTGTTATATGAATATGATAATTACAATTGGGCATAACGTATTATTAATCATGTCTGGCCAATATGATTAATAGGACGAGATGTACAAGGGTCTTTATAATAACCATATGACAATGAACATTTACAAGGATTAGGTGAAGGTGATTATATATGTATGTATGTATATAAGTAGATAAGTATACGTATACTAAATACATATAGGGGTGTAAGTGTGATAAGTATTTAAGGTATTGATAGTATAAGGGTGTTAAGGTGTTTGTTTCTATTTCTCAGTTAAGAGATGACGGACGAGAGAGACCACCACGAAAATGTTGATGTGAACGAAGAACCGTTGGATCCGAGGATCCAAGATATGATAAAGGAAGAAGTGGCCAAGGCGTTTGAGCAAGCCACAAATCTCTTAATGGAGGAAATGAGGGGAACTATAAAGCTCTCTCTCGAAGAGGTCATGAAAGAGAAAGATAAGGAACCTCGGGGTTGTACACTGAAGGATTTCATGGTGATCAAGCCCAAGGAATATAACGGGCAAGTGGACCCGATTCTGAGCCACAGGTGGGTGGTAGACATGGAGTCAAATTTTGAGACGACAAGGTGTAAACCCGAGGATAGAGTGATGTTTAGCGTGCCACTATTGACTGGGCGGGCTAAGGAGTGGCTGCTAAATCTCCGAAAGGAGAGGGGTGAAAGAGGGGTGACCTCCATGTCATGGGAGGAGTTTAAAGCGGCATTCCTAAAGTACCATTGCCCACAGGCCGCTATTGACAGGATGACCGAGGAGTTTCTCCTCATGAGGCAGACGACAGAGACTATTGATGAATTAGCTGGGACTTTCTTCGATCGGGCCAAGTTCTGTCCAGATGTGGTGTCGACCGAGAAAGCCAAGATTGACAGGTTTTATGCTATGCTGACGGTGGAGTTCAGGGATAGCATATCTCCATCCTCATTTACCACACTTGTAGACTTAATAAACAGGTGTCGGGAAAGAGAGGTGGAGTTGAGGAGGCAAGAAGCTAGGGGAGAAAAGAGAAAACGTGAAATAGTGGATCAAGTGGTGAATAAGATAAAGGGCGGGAGCCCTAGTAAGAAGCAGTTCATCAAGCCTTCGTCGCGGGGGTGCAAAATTTGTGGAAGGGAGCACATTGGGGAGTGCCGGAAGGGATCTCTAAACTGCTATAAATGTGGAAAGTCGGGGCATTTTGCTCACCAGTGTTCAAGCCAAGTGCATATATGCTACAATTGTTATAAACCCGGGCACAATAGGGCGGATTGTCCCGAGTTAAAGCAAGGTGGAAGTGGAAAGAAAGTGGAGACGCCAAAGCCAAAAGGAAGAGCCTTCCACATTTCGGCGGAAGAGGCAAAGAACAACTCGGAGGTGGTGTCAGGTACATTCAAGATTAACTCATTACCTGCACTAGTTCTATTTGATTCGGGGGCTAGCCGTTCTTTTGTTTCCTTGAAAATTGTTAAGCATTCCTCTTTTGTAAGTAGCAAGTTAGTTGAACCCTTAGAAATCGAAGCGGCTAATGATAAGAGTTTCCTTGTCTTCGACATTTTTAGAGATTGTAAGTTGAGAGGGGGGGGCGAAACTTTCTTTATTGATTTGATTCCTATGGCTATGGGAGACTTTGATGTTATTGTGGGGATGGATTGGTTGTCAAAGAATAAGGCGAGTATTTTATGTGGACCAAAGGTGATCCAACTTGTTTCCCCGTCGGGAGAGTCCATCTACATAGAAGGTGATAAAAAGGGTAAAGTAAGGTTGTGCACTTATGTGAAGGCGACCAAGTACATGGCGCGTGGGTGCAAGGCGTTCATGGCTTGTGTCGCGGATGTGAATGAAAGAGTAAAGGAGATTCACGATGTACCGGTCGTGAACCAATTCGTAGATATATTTCCTGACGAGTTACCGGGGATTCCGCCGGATAGGGAGATAGAGTTTGGAATTGACTTGATGCCGGGTGCTAAACCGGTAGCTAAAGCGCCTTATAGATTGGCACCGCCAGAAATGAAAGAACTCATGGAGCAATTACAAGAGTTTCTTGACAAGGGTTTCATACGCCCAAGTGTTTCACCTTGGGGTGCGCCCGTTCTCTTCGTCAAAAAGAAGAATGGGAGCATGAGAATGTGTATGGATTACCGGGAGTTGAACAAGTTGACAGTGAAAAATAGGTACCCATTACCTAGGATTGACGATCTTTTCGACCAATTACAAGGGGCGTCATGGTTTTCTAAGATTGACTTGAAGTCCGGGTATCATCAATTGAAAGTGAAGGAAGAGGATGTTCATAAGACAGCTTTTCGCACTCGTTACGGTCACTATGAGTTTACGGTTATGCCTTTCGGTTTGACCAACGCACCTGCGGTTTTCATGGATCTCATGAACCGGGTGTGTAGACCGTTCCTTGATCGTTCGGTCATTGTATTTATTGACGATCTTCTCATCTATTCAAGGAGCGAGGGTGATCACGCTTGTCATTTGCGTGAGATTCTTGAAGTCTTGCAAAAGGAGAAGCTTTATGCTAAATTCTCCAAGTGCGCATTTTGGTTGCGCGAGATCCAATTCTTGGGTCATGTGATTAATGAAAGAGGAATTACCGTTGACCCATCCAAGATTATGGCGGTTAAAGAATGGTCATCACCGAAGACGCCTTCGGAAATTAGAAGTTTCTTGGGGTTAGCGGGTTATTATCGGAGGTTCATCGAAAACTTCTCTCGGATTGCTTTGCCGATGACGAAGTTGACTCGTAAGGAGACAAAGTTTGTTTGGAGTCCCGAGCAAGAATCTGCCTTTCAACTCTTGAAAGAAAAGTTGACTAAGGCGCCTGTTTTATCCTTGCCGGACGGGACCGAAGATTTTGTTGTGTATTCAGATGCCTCACATTCGGGGTTGGGGTGTGTTTTGATGCAAAGGGGGAAAGTGATTGCCTACGCGTCTAGGCAATTGAAGGTTCACGAGGTGAATTACCCTACCCATGATTTAGAGCTTGCGGCCGTGGTTTTCGCACTCAAGATTTGGAGGCATTATTTGTATGGGGCTAAGTGTACGATCTACACGGATCACAAAAGTCTCAAGTACTTCTTTGACCAAAAGGACCTCAACATGAGGCAAAGGCGGTGGCTTGAATTGGTTAAGGATTATGATTGTGAGATACTTTATCATCCGGGTAAAGCGAATGTTGTGGCGGATGCGCTTAGTAGAAAGTCAAGTCATTCACCTATCAAGGTGAAGTCATTTAAGATGACAATTTCATCATCTCTTATTGATGAAATCCGGGAGGCCCAAGTGTTAGCACTTGGTGGTGACTTGAAGAAAGAGCGGATGGTTGCTTATGTTGATAAGCTTGGTGAAAATGGCATGGGCTTGAAGACATGCTTTGATAGGATTTGGATTCCTAGGTTGTCAAGTGTATTGACAACTATTTTAGATGAGGCGCATAAATCCAAATATTCTATCCATCCGGGGGCCACGAAGATGTTTTATGATTTAAAGTGTCATTTTTGGTGGCCGGGAATGAGGCGTGATGTTGTTAAGTATGTTGAGAGGTGTCTCACGTGCTTAAGAGTGAAGGCGGAACACCAAAAGCCGTATGGAAAGCTCCAACCGCTTGAAATACCGCTTTGGAAATGGGAAAATATAACCATGGATTTGATCACTAAACTACCAAAGACTCGAAAGGGTTATGATGCGATATGGGTAGTAGTGGACCGGTTGACGAAGAGTGCACATTTCCTTCCTATAAAGGAAACGTATTCTTCGGATAGATTGGCGGAAATCTATGTGAAAGAAATTGTGTCACGCCATGGGGTGCCGGTGTCAATTATTTCGGACCGGGATACGAGATTCACTTCTCGTTTTTGGAAGAAATTCCATGAGGATATGGGGACAAGGTTGAACCTCAGCACCGCTTATCATCCACAAACGGATGGGCAGAGCGAGCGTACGATTCAAACGCTCGAGGATATGTTACGCGCGTGTGCTTTGGATTTTGGGGGTAGTTGGGACGACCATTTACCGTTGGCGGAATTTGCATACAATAATAGTTACCATTCTAGCATTGGTATGCCGCCTTTTGAGGCATTGTATGGGAGAAAGTGTCGAACACCCGTGTGTTGGGGTGAGATTGGTCAACGGGAGCTTGGTAGTGTCGAAGTGGTCAAGGAAACTAATGATAGTATTGACCAAATTAGAGCACGCTTGAAGGCGGCTCAAGATCGCCAAAAGTCTTATGCGGATAATAGGAAACGGGCGATTGAGTTTCAAGTGGGGGACTTTGTGCTTTTGAAAGTCTCTCCTTGGAAAGGGGTGATACGGTTTAGGAAACGGGGGAAGTTAAGTCCTCGTTTCGTCGGACCGTTTAAGGTGATAGCAAAGGTGGGTACGGTAGCTTATCGTTTGGAGCTACCGGAGGGACTAAGTAGACTTCATAACACATTTCATGTGTCTCATTTGCGGAAGTGTTTGGCGGATGAATCTACTTTTGTCCCTTTGGACGATATCGAATTAGATGAAAAGTTGGATTATGTGGAAGAGCCGGTGGCAATCTTGGATAGAAAAGTGAAGCGCTTGCGCAATAAAGAGATTAGCCAAGTTTTGGTGAGGTGGAAACATAGAAAGGGAGCGGAAATGACTTGGGAAACCGAGGAAGAAATGCTTAAACATTATCCGAACCTTTTTATGTGAAGTCGGGTTTCGGGGACGAAACCCAAATAAGGGGAGGTGATTTGTAACGAACCAAAATCCGGGTTTCGTTTTCAAATAAATAAAGCATTTTAATAAATATTATGGTGAAAATAATATTTATGAAATAAGTTGAAATAAGTGGGTTTCAAGTTAATAATGAAGTTATGTTAGTTTTAACTAACTATGGAATGAAATGAGTGAAATGGAAGTTAAGGGGCCAAATGTGTAAATGGCAAAATCTGCCATTTTGACTAGCAAAAGTCAAAATAAACCTCATTTGTGTTTGAGGTCGTTTATGTTCAAGAGAAGAAAAAGGAGAAATCTCAATTGAAGCTCAAATCGTGCATTTAGAGTTTGATTTGTGGGGGTTTTGGCTTGCACATCACTCTCCTAACATCAAGTAAGTGATTTCTTTCCTTTGATTTCACTTTGAATGTGATATTTGGTGGGTTTTGAAGAAATCCGAAAATCGAGTATGCATGTGATGAATTAGTGTTAGATTATTGATAATCTAGCTAAACTAAAGTTAAAGAATGATGATTTACATCCTAGAACCCTTTGATTTTGATTATGAGAAGTTAGGGTTCATATGGTGAAAATTGGGGTGTTTGGATCATGAGGCTAGAATGTTGAATTAATGAAGAATAAGTGTTTTTAAGATGTTAGACACTTGAACAAACACCAAATTAACTTAATAATGATTTTTGAAAGAAGAATTAGTGTTAAGATTAAGTTAATGAAACTCAAGTAGGTGAGTTTGTGGTGAAAGAGGGTGTTTGGTTATGAGGATAACCCAAACGGGTCAATTTGGGTTGGAAATGGGAAATTGGGTGTGAACTCAGTTTTAAAGTGAATTTTTATGTATGTTTAGATTACTAAACTAGGTGTATATGTTTAGGTAATCAAATTGCTAAACTAGAAGGAAGTGCGGGATCTTCAAATCCGCAAGGTAAGTGCCTTTGCACTTACTTAGTAATGTGATATGTGATGTATGTGTTATGTTGTGCATAGTATGAATGATACATGAAAAGTATTGATTATGCATAAGTGTATGTATGAATGTGAATATGGTTATAATACTATATTGAAAATGTGGAGGTTATGATCAAAGAATCATAATGGAAAAGAGGAGGTTATGATCAAAGAATCATAATGGAAAAGAGGAGGTTATGATCAAGAATCATAATGGAAAAAGGGGGAGGTTATGGTCAAAGAACCATATTGGAAATGGGGTAAGATCTTGGTCTATGTACCAAGATGAAGAATGGAAAGAATGTTATGACCTTTGTGTCTTAAATGAAAAGATAATGTAAAGAGTAAATGAAACTTGTAGGTGAAATACAAGTGGTATGCAAACAATCATCAATTTGAATGTTAACGGGTCAAAATGGTTAATTGGGTGAAAATGATTATAGTCGTTATTTCGACAAGATGATATGCACTATCAAGTGTAGTGAAGATGTTATGTTAAGTAAAGGATGGAACTTGCAAGGTGTAATGCAAGTGTTTGCACCCAAGTGTATCTTTGGGTGCAAACGGGTCAAAATGGGTGAATGAATGAAATAAGTAGAAATTACTTATTGTTATGATATATATCTCATTACTAATGGTGATATGTTTATATGGTTGTAGGAAAAGCTCCGAAGTAGTCCAAGTCAAGTCCAAGGTGATCGCGGGTTCTCGTACATGTTTTTGGTGGTTTTGAGGATTTTGGGAAATTACTTGTATATGGTGATTTGATGCTTAAATTGTGTTTTGGTGATATGTTATTTGGTCATATGTGTTTTTGGTCAAAACCCAGGTGTTGGGAGAGTTTTGGTGTTGTTGGGTTTGAAAAAAATGGGAAAAATGGTTAAGTAGGAAATCTGCTGAAACTGGGGAAACTCACTGGAAATCTGGTGCCTCGCGGTACGCGAAGAACCTGAGAGGTTTCTCTCGCGGTACGCGAGAGACAAGGAAATCCGGCGAGGGCTATTTTGGAACTCCCTCGCGGTACGCGAGGGAGGTGGTCAAAATACCTCGCGGTACGCGAGAGTCAAAAAAAAAAAAAAAAAAAAAAAAAAAAAAAAAAAAAAAAATTTCTGGGGATTTAGTCTTCCGCGCGTTAAAGTTTTGTTTTTAAATGTGGTGTGTTACAATAGCATCCACACATGGGATGAAATTTAACAAGTTTTCTTGGATGAATATTATTCGGTTGCTAAGACGGATGATTCTCGATTTGAGACACGGACCTTTCAACAACAAACGGGTGAACCATTACATGAAACATTTGCACGGTTCAAAGAGCTATTGAGGAAGTGCCCACATCACCAAATTGAATTGTGGGAGTTAGTGAAGTGTTTCGTGGATGGTCTAACCCAAGAGGAGAGGAAGTACTTGAAGTCCACAAGTAATGGGATGTTGTTGTCTAATCCCGAAGAAGATGATTGGGATTTCTTAGAAAGGATGAGCCAAATCTCTAAAGCCGAAGCATCGGCTAGCCGAAGAACTAAACACCCGATTTCTAAGTCTGTCCGGATTATGAAACAAAAGAGAGGTTGGCATCCATGGAAAGAGAGGTTGGCATCCATGGAAAGAGAGTTGACATTGTTGAGAAAAGGCGAAAAAAAAGAAGTGGCGGGAGTAAAAGCTCGATTTGATGTTTGTGAAGATTGTGGAGGTTTGGGCCACAAGGCCACGAATTGCCCACTCCAAGATGGTAAACAAGAAGAAGTGAACCAACTTTATGGTGATAGGAAACCATATGATACAAACTCAACATCCTATCACCCGAGCTCAAGGAATCATCACAACTTCAAATATGGGGATGCATCAAACCAATTGAACCCAAACTTCCAAGGTGCAAATCAAGGTACTTAATCATACCAACCTTGTCAACAAAGAAATTATAATTCGGGTGGGTACCAAAGGAACTCTTATAATAATAATCAGAACACAAATTACCCCCCAAGGAATTACAATCAAGATCATCAACAACAAGGTGGATCATCGGGGGGTGATGATACGGTTAATTCAAAGTTGGATGCACTATTGGAGATGGTGAAAGAATCCAAGAAGGAGAATGAAGTGAGAGACAAGTCTCATTCGGCATTGGAAAGACAAGTGGGGCAATTGGCGGAAGAAATAGCATTGTTAAAACAAAGTGGAGGGAAGCTACCAAGTAACACCACTTTAAACCGGCAACATCAAGGGTCGAGTTCTTCGTAATGTGGTTGTCGAGAACAAAGTTGAGCCTCCACCACAAATGGTTGATGGGGTGGTGGAGGATGTTGTCAAGGGAGAGGAAAGTAAAGACGAAGTGGAATTTGTTAATGCTAAAAACCAACAGATCCAAATTTTGAAAGAATTAAACCGGTTTTTAGTGATGAGTCACCTATTGCTAAAGGAAAGGATATGACGGGTGGTTCCGTCCCCTATCCCGAGGCCTTAGTTGAACCATCTAAAGCAAAAATTGTAAATAAAAGAGGACCACAACAAGAAGAAATGTAGGATATGTTTAGACAAGTCAAAATAAAATACCACTTTCGGATGCCATTAAACAAATTCCAGCTTATGCAAAGTACTTGAAGGAATTGTGTACACAAAATCAGAATCATAAATTCCCAAAGAAACTTGATGTTATCGCTAATGTGAATATTATTTTATCGGGTGCTCTTCCACCTAAACTACAAGATCCGGGGGCGCTTATTATATCTATTCAAGTAGGTGATTTCAAAATAAAAAGGGCACTCCTAGATCTTGGAGCTAGTGTATTCTTCAGGGGAGCCTTTATGACCAATATGATTTTGGTCCTGTTAGGAAGGCCGACACCACGTGGTCTTGGTCGACTTAACTCCTAAGCTCCCCCGAGGAATAGTGACCGATGTATTGTAAAGGTGGAAAATTTTACTTTCCAGTGGATTTTCTAGTGTTGGATTATGTCTCATCTGATAGAACAAAGCAACCTACGGTTATCCTTGGTCAACCATTTTTGGCAACCGCAAATGCCCAAATAATTGACGAAGTGGAACGGTTGACATGACATTTGGGAACCGAAAATGTTTTTTCACATACATCTAACTCTCTGGTCAATGATGAATGCTTTATGGCAGACATTGTTGACGGGTGCATTCCTCTTTGTGATTCCATTGTAAATGAGGATAGCACCACAAAGACATGTTTTTCATGTGACTGGGTACAGGTTGAGACAAGCAAGGAACTTGAAGAAGAAGAAGAAGAAAAAGAGGTTGAAGCAATGGCAATTAAGGATGGGAGACCACCGTGGACTCACCAAGTGGAAAGCTTGCCCGAATACATTGACACAAAGTTGAAGCCATCCTTGGAGCAACCCCCAAAGGTCGAGTTTAAGGAGTTACCAAATAATCTCAAGTAATGACACCCTCTTGGTAATCATTGCATCGAATTTGACAAAGGAACAAGAGGAGGCTTTGATGAATGTGTTGGCCGCCCATAAAGTGGCAATTGGATGGAGTATTATGGATTTGAAGGTTATTAGTCCCTCGGTTTTTATGCATAAGAATGTCACGGATCAAGCCGTCACACCATCTCACGATGCACAAAGGTGCGGGAAGTTGTGAAGAAGGAAGTTCTCAAGTGGTTGGCCGGAATCGTTTGCCCAATTTTTTATAGTACATGGGTGAGTCAACACAAACCGTGCCTAAAAAGGTGGGCATTCAAGTCGTCAAGAACGACTCAGGTGAGGAAGTAGCCACTCGGCCGGTAACCGGGTGGCGGATTTGTATTGATTACAGAAAATTGAATGCGACTACTTCAAAAGATCATTTCCCATTACCGTTCATTGATCAAATTGTGGAAAAACTCGAATGTCAAAAATATTATTATTTTCTTGATGGTTATTCGTGTTACAACCAAATTGCTATACATCCCGAGGATCAACATAAGACAACATTTACTTGTCCATATGGTACTTTTGCGTTTAGGCGAATGCGGTTTGGACTATGTAATTCCCCCACCACCTTCCAAAGGTGTATGATGATTATCTTTTTAGATATGGTGGGGGAGTCTTTGGAGTTTTTTATGGATGATTTTTTCATTTTTGGTACATCTTTTGATTCATGTTTGAACCAATTAGAAAAAAGTTTTGAAAATATGTGTTGAAACAAATTTGGTTTTGAGTTGGGAAAAGAGTCATTTTATGGTCCAAGAAGGGATAGTTTTGGGTCATGTGATTTCGAGTCGTGGGATTAAGGTAGATCATGCAAAAGTGCAAGTTATATCTACTTTACCTCATCCCATGAATGTTAAAGGCATTAGATCATTTTTGGGGCATGCAGGATTTTATAGGAGGTTTATTAAGGGTTTTAGTTCGATTACAAAACCATTATGTAACTTACTCTTAAAAGATGCACCTTTTGTTTTTGATGATGAATGTATCCATGCTTTTAACATTTTGAAAAAAAATTGGTGGAGGCCCCAATCTTACAATCACCAAATTGGTCACTTCCATTTGAAATCATGTGTGATTCTAGTGAGTTTGCGGTTGGGGCCATGTTGGGACAACGGGTTGAGAAGAAACCCATTGCCATATATTATGCAAGTAAAACTCTTTCGGATGCTCAATTGAATTATACCACAACCGAAAAAGAATTACCTGCAGTAGTATATGCATTAGACAAGTTTAGGTCCTATATATGGGGAAGCAAAATTATTATCTATTCTGATCATAGTGCTGTCAGGTACCTTAAGGAGAAAAAGGATGCTAAACCGAGGCTCATAAGGTGGATTTTGTTGTTGCAAGAATTTGATGTGGAGATCCGCGATAAAAATGGGAGTGATAATGTGGTAGCCAACCACTTATCAAGGATTATGGTTGATGATGAAGAGCCCAAGACAGTGATAAATGAATCATTCCCTAATGAACATATTATGTCTGTTTCATCTGTACCTTGGTTTGCTAACATTGTAAATTTTTTGGCAACAGGTGCAATTCCAAGCCATTGGGTGAAGAAGAAGACTCATTTTCTGTCCTAAGCAAAGCAATACATTTGGGAAGAACCAAATTTGTTTAAAGTGGGAACAGATCAAATGATAAGAAGATGTGTGCAGGATGAGGAAATTCCAAGTGTCCTAGCACATGTGCACTCATATGCATGTGGAGGTCATTTCAGTGTCCAACAGACAGGATACAAAATTCTTTCATGTGGTCTTTTCTGGTCAACTTTGTTTAAGGATGCATTTGAGTTTGCGAAACATTGCATCAAATGTCAACAGTTAGGGAGCGTCTCTAAAAGAGACGAAATGCCCATGAAACCAATTCTTTTCCTTTACATCTTTGATGTTTGGGGAATTGGTTTTATGGGACCTTTCCCAAACTCTTTTGGCAATTTGTATATCTTGGTGGCGGTCGACTATGTATCTAAATGGGTCGAGGCAATAGCCACTAAGACGAACGATCATACCGCTGTGTTTAATTTTGTCCAAACAAACATTTTCTCAAGATTTGATATCCCTCGTGTCATCATAAGTGATGGGGGATCTCATTTCAAAAATTTTAAATTTGGCAAATTACTAAAACGGTATGGCGTGGATCATAGAATAGCAACTCCTTACCATCCCCAAACAAGTGGACAAGTGGAAGTGTCTAATAGGCAAACAAAAGATATTTTACAAAAAATCGTCCGGGCAGACCGAAAGGATTGGTCAACCAAATTGACCAATGCTTTATGGGCCTACCGAACGGCTTACAAAACCCCTATTGGCCCGGGGTTTATGGAAAAGATTGTCATTTACTGGTAGAGCTAGCTCACCGGGCGTTTTGGGCTGTCAAAGAGGTTAATGTGGATTATGATGTTGCAGGAAAAGAAAGGAAGCTAAGTTTAAATGAGTTGGAAGAATTGAGAAATGAAGCATATGAATGTGCATCCGCTTACAAGGACAAGATAAAGGCGGTTCATGATGCCACCAAGCTTCGGAAGAAAGAGTTTGAAGTGGGCCAAAGAGTGTGGCTTTACAATTCGAGGTTGAAATTCTTTCCAGGGAAATTGAAAAGCAAATGGACGAGACCATTTTTTATTACACGAGTTGGAAAGTATGGAGATATTGAGATTGAGGATTTTCAGGATCACTTGAGGCAAGTTGTGAATGGTCACCGATTGAAGCTGTTGAAGCACTTTTGTGTGACAGACACTCTGGATAATGTCTTAGTTTATTGTACTTGCCTTGTATGTCTTGTCTTTGTATGTTAGTGTCTGTATGTATTAGTTATTGAGTTGTAATTTCTAATGCATGTTATTGTTGTATTATTTCTATAAGTGTTTTGCACACTTAGCATGTGCGCAGGAATTAGTTCCTGCGTACTTAGCAAGTACGCAAGAATACTTTGCGTACTTGCTAAGTACGCATGAAAAATTTGCCTTGCGCACTTGTTAAGTGCGCAGAGATCAGGTCTAGTATAAATAGAATAGGTTGACAGAAGATATGTATGCAGACATTTTGCACTCAGTATTTTCTCTCTGTAACCATTCAAGTTTATAATAGATGGAGTTTGAAAGTGATTTTGTTGTCGATTTACTTTGTGTTGCTTGATTCTCCACCTAGTCACGGGCATTCTGCACCCGGTCCGACTAGTCACACACCCACACGTAACGATCCGAGACACCCGGGGACCTACAAGTGGTATTAGAGCATAGCTCTTGATTTCGAGTGTTGTGAGTGTGTTAGGAGCATCTTCTACACATCCTACATAGTTTTTGAAAGCAAAAGTGGGTGTTTTTGTTGATTTTTGTGATAAAATAGGGGTAGCTCTTGAGCACTATTTTAGAAGCAAAAATCACTCAAAAACCGACTTTTGTTGTGTATTTGAGTGTTTTGAGCATCAAAGGTTGGTTGGAAACGAGTTTCTGACCCTTTGGCTCATTTTGTTTGGTCATATCTTCGATTTCTTCTATCTCCGGTGAGATTCCAGTGACCGGAAAAAGTTGGTGAGGGTTGGTGAAAAAGTGACCTGCGTACTTACCTTATTTGGCAACAAGTACAGTCTTGCTACGTACTTATCAAATACACAAGACCATATTTGCTGCGCACTTAAGTCATCTCCTGGGTACTTATCATTTTCTCTTGCGTACTTGTCAAGTACGCAAGAGCAAAATCTAAATACGCAAGACCAGATTTTTAAGTGCGCAAGGCCAGAGTCAAGTGCGCAAGTTGTTTTGACTTTTCTGAAATTTGACTAAGTGTTACACTATGGAAAATCTTCAGAACCTCGGTAACCTACTTAATTATGAAAACGAAATTGGAACCCCACAGAAAAAACCAAAGCTGCTTAATGTAAATGATTATTGAAAGTGGAACGCACGCTTTGAACACTATATCTCATATACCGATTCTTCACTTTAGATACCCATTCTAGAGGGTTATAAGCATCCCACATATAGATATCTTGATGAGGATGTTCCCAATCCTATTTCCAAACTTGATGAAGATGAAAAGAAAGTTTATGACAGAGAGAAGAAGGCACACGAATATATTACTATGGCCTTGACCAGTGAGTTATTCCACAGCTTTAGAGGATATGATAACTCCAAGGATCTCTGGAAGGCTTTGCAAAAGAGATTCGAGGGAAACAGCTACATCAAGAAGCGTAAGAGGGATCTTCTTAGGAAGCAGTATGAGTGCTTTAGATATCTGGAGAGAATGAATCTATAGATGAGCTTATCTCTAGATTCTATCATCTGCAAACTGAGCTGAAAGCTTATGACCTGATCTATCCGAATGAGGAGTTAGTTGAGTAATTTCTGGATGCCCTACCACCAAAATTTGAGATGTACACCACTCTGATGAGAGAGAACTCAAAGTTTTATGAGATGACTATTGATGAAGCAATCGGAAAGGTTCAAGCACATGATATGAACTCAAATACAAGACCCTTCTATGTATTTTGGGACGTCTTCCACAGCCAATTCATCGGGTTCTGGAATTGACCTTTTCTCAAGGAACTCTCACGAAGAGGATAACTCAAATGTCTGTGGTGGTCATGCTTGCTATGCAGCATATGGATCTGGTTCTGGTTCTGGATCTCATCACTAGAATTCCTCAAGAAACCCTTCTCCCACATCTTCAGCTAACCAATCAGCAATAGCCAAGATAGTTGAAGATCATGTGGCTTTATTCTCATCATGCATGCTTGCCTATGAGAACTTCATTGGCGGTAAGCTCACAGATCCTGAAATCATAGAAGAAGACTTCAATCAGGTGGATCCGGATGATATGGAGGATATGGATATTCAATGGAATATGGCCATGATCTTGAGAAGGGCGAAGCGTTTCCTGAACAGAACTGGCCGAAAGTTTATTGGTGGGCATTCAAATGCCAAGGTTGGTTTTGACAAATCCAAGGCCAAGTGCTACAAGTGTCTGAACTTTGGACACTTTGCTCGTGAATGTCAAAAGGATAAAGAACCCGCCTCTGGATTCAAAAGACCAAGCCAGGGAAACGACCAAGGAAACAATCAAGGGTACAACTATAAAAACCGCAATCAAAGTCAAGGTGGAACGTCCAATGCATTGGTGGCTCAATAGGAAGCTTTGATTGGGGTGTTCATCTGGAGGATGCCCTTACTGCACAAACACAGGTTGGTCTCATGGCTGAGATTATGGAGATGATGGAAGCTGAGGAACGGGAAGCTTCTGTGGCTGATCAAGTAGAGTTTACAACTACAGTTGCCCTCATGGCTATTGGAGAGGCATCATGTTCATCGAATTAGGTAGATTCTAATCCTTTTGCTGTCATTTCTTGTTCCAAATGTCTAAGCTTAAAGGTTGAAAATTCTAAGCTTCAAGACAAAGTCGAACCCCTTCGTATTGTAGCGTTAAGCTACAAAGAAAATGAAAAACGTTACAAAGATTCAATTGAGACTTTAAAGAAAGAAAAACGTGATTGTTCACTTAAAATCAGCGATCAATAGTTTCATTTGGATGTTGCGTACAAGGGGTTAGATAAAAGGAACAACGAGATCAACAAGTTGCAAAATGAGATCTTGCAGTTGAAAGGTAATATTGAGAAGTTGAAAAATTCTCGTTTTGTGGTGGAACACTACGAGTCTGTAGTGAGGCAAGTGAACGGCTTAGGGCTGGGTACTAATGCCATTCCTCCACCAGTTAGCGGGAAATTTGTCAATAGCTTAATTGACATTGATTTGTTTTGCCTTGATGAGTCCTCAAGTCAGGATGTTTCCTCTAACAAGGATGATTCCTCAAGTAAGGTGACTCTGCATCTAATGAAGAGTTCTTTACTGCTTCTAATGATGGGTCTGAGAACACCTGCCCTGAAGGAGTAGTCTCTGAGGAGTTGCTAGGTGAACAGAAAGTTAAGAAAAACATTATCACTGATAGTGATAATTGTATTTTGACTGAACCCGATATCATTGTATCAAATGAAAAATTAAAAGTGATGCTTTATGGGGGATATAAAAACATTAATCAAGTTAAGAAAGAAGCTTTTTCACCTCATTTTGGGCTTGGTTATCAAGAAAATTTGCAAAAATTTTATACTCCCAAAAACCAATCATCATCGGGTCAAACTACTGTTCACCAAACAACTTTTCTTGCTCATCATGCTGAGTCATCTAATGCCAGATCTAATGAGCCTTACAGGAGGACTTACAAAGAAAAGAGAACTTGCTTTCACTGTGGTATGGTTGGTCACATTCTTGTGAACTGTCCTGCTAAGAACCAAGGGAAACGGCCAATTGTTTCACAACCAGCTGTTATCCCTAAGTTACCACTAGTGAAGCATTCCAAAAGTCCAAAAGCAAATGTGGTGAAACCACCAGTAAAACCTATGGTAAAGCCAAAGATCACATCTGAGGCTAAACCATCTGTTTCAAAAAGGGGAACGCTACCTACTAAACCTAGTGCATCTACCTCTGGTAGTGCACCAACTAGTGAGAAACCTATGGTGAAACTCTCTAAGCCACAGAGGAGAAGAAGGAACAAGAGATTGAGAAAGCTGGAACAACTGGCTGGATTTCAATCAGGTGAAGCTTCCACTAGTTCACCTGCTGCTGTTGAATCTAAGTCTACTGTTCCAGTTAAGAAAAAGAAGAGGTCCTGGAATAAAAAATCTAAAAGTTTTCAATCTCCTTGTCCCAATTCTTCTAAAGATTCATCCATTTTTGACAGTCACGACTGTGAATTAATTGAGGTTGTTTATTTTAAGAAAGACGGACGACCCAAGACCACTATGGCTTGGCTCTCCATATCTAATTAATTTATTGTGACTCGTACAGGGACATCCGAAGGGTACTATCTCTAATCGTTGGTATGTAGATAGTGGATGCTCCCGGCACATGACAGGTAACATGGCCCTGCTTCAAGATGTGAAACCATTAAGAAGCGGCTATGTGGCCTTTGCTGGAGAGAAAGGCGGTAGTATCACGTGTCAAGGCGTGGTTTCAAATGGTTGTGTCAGCTTCGACAACGTCAACTACTACGAGCAGCTGAAGCATAACCTGTTGAGTATCTCCCAGATGTGAGACAAGGAGTACTCGGTGATGTTTGACAAGACTGAATGCATGATTCTCAAACCTGGTTTTGAGGTTCCTGAAGACTGGATTCTGATGCGAGCGCCAAGGACAAACGACACCTATCAGATCGACATGAGCATGGCGAAAACCACCTCATCAGTTGCTACTTGTTTTCTTACCAAAGCGATAGATCTTGACTCTATCTTGTGGCATAGGAAACTTGGACACATTTCTTATCGAAAAATGAATCATCTTGTCTGAAACGGTTTGGTAACCGGTGTTCCTAAGCTGAGATTTACCGTTACAGAAGACTGTATGCCTTGTAAAAAGGGCAAACAGCAACGGAATTATCACAAGCCCAAGCTCCTAAACTCCATTGATACCCCTTTGGAGCTATTACATATGGATCTGTTTGGCCCCATAAGTATCAGGAGTATTGGAGGTAAGTCATTCTGTCTGGTTGTAACTGATGATTTCTCACATTTTTCTTGGGTGCATTTTTTAGGTACAAAGAACGAAACTGCTGACATTCTTCAATATCTGATCCTGAGCTTGGAATCTTTTTGCAAGTTGAAGGTTAGAAGAATAAGGAGTGATAACGGAACTGAATTTAAGAATAATTTGATGGAACTTTTCTGTCTCAAGAAGGGGATCTGTCACGAATTTAGTGCCTCGTACACACCTCAACAGAATGGAGTCACAGAACAGAAGAACAAAACCTTGATTAAGACTGCAAGGACAATGCTGTCAGATGCAAAGCTTCCTGTCACTTTCTGGCAGAAGCAGTTAATACAACTTGTCACGTCTTGAACAGAGTTCTAGTTGTGAAGAGGCACAACAAGACTTGCTATGAGTTGATCAATAATCGACCTCCCAATCTTGACTATCTAGTTCCTTTTGCCATTCCCTGTTCCTTATTGCTACAATACAAAGACCGAAAGTCTAAGTTTCATGCAAAAGCGGTGGATGGCTTCTTCTTAGGATATGTTGTCAACTCGCCTTGCAAGAGAGTGTACAATATAGGAACTCGTACTATAGAGGAATGGTTTGAAGTGGATTGTAGTAAACACAACATTCCACCAGAACCAACTGGTCCAGCTTGGGGTTTTGATTATGATGCGCTATTAAAGTCTTTCAACCTTCCTGATCTGTCTGTCGATGATGCCGCAAATGTGTATGAATTATTTGGTGGCGGTGATGACTCCAGTTTCTCAACACTTGCTAATGTACCGATTGTAACTCCTGATTCTAATGTTGCATCTGCATCTGAAACTAATCACAGTGATAACATTGAAGATGTTCATGTTGACGGAAATGACGCTCAAGCTAATCCTAACACTCGTGTAGGAAATGAAGCTCCAGCTGAACCAATCAAAATTGAATCTTCTTCTTCTGGAACATAGGACATGGGGGAGTTAAGCACGAACCTCGATTCAGAAATTCAGGAACCGAATGTACCAGAGACGAGAGTGCATAAGAATCATCCAATTGACAACATTATTGGTGATCCTCATGCCGGTGTTCAAACTCGTCATAGAACCATTGCTGAGAACACTAGTCTGTACTCTGAGATACTTGACACTGGTGTCATGGAAACATGTATGCATGCTGCATTCGTGTCCAAGTTAGAGCCAAAGAATGTGAAGGAGGCTCTCGCTGACAACTGCTGGATTGAGACAATGCAAGAAGAACTGTCTCAATTCCAAAAGTTGCATGTTGGGATTTGGTTGACTTACCAAGAGGCGTACAACCAATTGGAACCAGATGGGTGTTCAAGTGCAAGACGGATGATCGTCATGTTGTAGTGAAGAACAAAGCAAGGTTGGTTGTTCAGGGTTTTTATCAACAAGGGGGCTTGGATTACACAGAAGTATATGCCCCGGTTGCTAGACTTGAGGCCAATCGACTGTTTCTGGCTTATGCCTCCTATGTCGGCTTCAAGGTCTATCAACTTGATGTGAAGAGTGCTTTCCTGTATGGAAAAGTTCATGAAGAGGTCTATGTCACTCAACCTCCCGGCTTTGAAGATCCGCATAATATCAATAAAGTGTATAAGCTCGACAAAGCACTTTATGGTCTTCATCAAGCACCTCTGGCATGGTATGAGACATTACCAAAACATCTACTGTCAAATGGTTTTGACCGTGGATAGATTGACTCGGCCCTCTTCATACGGAAAGCATGAGGTGATATTCTTCTTGTACAAGTGTATGTCGATGACATTATCTTTGGGTCTACAAATGAAGAGATGTGTAGGGAATTCGAACGGGTGATGAAGTCCAAGTTTGAGATGAGTAATATGGGTGAATTGTCGTTCTTCCTGGGTCGGCAAGTCAGTCAAAGAGATGATGGCATTTATCTGCATCAAACCAAGTATGTGCAGGACATCTTGTCAAAATACAAGATGAATGGTAGCAGTACTTATGGCACACCTATCCCCGTCAATCATGGTCTGCATCCAGACAAAGATGGAAAGGATGTGGATTGCAAATTGTACCGTGGGATGATCGGATCTCTTATGTATCTCACACCTTCAAGGCCCGACATAATGTTTGTTGTATGCTTGTGCTCAAGGTTTCAGTCACAACCGAAGGAGTCTCACTGTCAAGAGGATTTTCAGATACTTGAAAGGGAAACCCCGATTGGGTCTTTGGTACTCAAAGCAGCAGTCATTTGACTTCAAAGCCTATACTGATTCAGACTATGGCGGTTGTAACCTTGATAGAAAGTCAACTTCTGGTGGATGTCAATTCTTGGGAGACAGACTGGTTTCCTGGCAGTGTAAGAAGCAGTCAACGGTTTCTGTCTCAACATGTGAAGTAGAGTACATTGCTGCAGCTAGCGGTTGTTCTCAGATATTGTGGATTCAACAGCAATTGAGAGACTACGGCTTAAACTTCACTGGAACTCCACTGTTCATTGACAACAATACTACCATGTCCATCACAAACAACCCGGTGAAACATTCCAAAACTAAACATATTGAAATTCGCCATCATTTCATCCGTGAGTGTGCTGAAAAGCATCTCATTGAACTTGTAAAGGTTCACACGGATGACAACTTTGCTGAACTTTTCACTAAGGCGTTTGATCGAACCATTTTTGAGCATCTTGTCAACTTGATAGGAATGTTCAATCCAGAGTGAAAACTTGTTTTTCTTAAATCAATTCAATTCATGAAAGTTAAATTTTATTTCTTTTAAGTCTTCTGTATAGTTCTTTTAATTTTCAAATATTTTACAAAAATCCAAACAAAATAGAAAATGGATAAAATTTCAAAGTTATCTTGAGAAAAGAGGAAATGATAGTACATCAGTAATAATCTAAACGCCATACACTGCTCATATGGGAAATGATTGCGTCGTGCTTACTTGATTTTTTAAATTGTTATGTTTTTAATCTGCTTATTTACAAGTAATTTGAATTGTCAGTAGGCTATAGGCGTCTTTGAATCATTAGTAGTGGAAACTAAATTTTAAGGCCCCAAACCCGGGAGGCCTCACTTATTGGATTTACTCACCAAGACATAGTACTTAAACATAAGACATACAATATCACATCGGAAACGATTTAAAATCTCAACATACGCAGCGGAAACATAACATGTCTAAACAACTGAAACTTGTCAAATACAATTGAAACTTGTCTTAATCAACATAATCAAAAGAAACATAAACAGGATAACAGATGCTGATCTTCGGGTAACTCTTCTCGCTAAGCCAAGCATCCACTTCCATCTACTGCCACCTACACTTAACTGATGTGCATACTAAAAATCAAAAACGCTGAGTGAGTTCTAACGTTTACTTTAA
The DNA here is from genome assembly GCA_023525975.1 of Smallanthus sonchifolius. Classification (NCBI taxonomy): domain Eukaryota; kingdom Viridiplantae; phylum Streptophyta; class Magnoliopsida; order Asterales; family Asteraceae; genus Smallanthus; species Smallanthus sonchifolius. Next base: position 58,723,205 of record CM042038.1, read on the forward strand.
ATCAATTATACAAAAGATTTACTAAAACATATATATTGCCAATAAGGCTAAACTTAACACACTTTGCTTTTCAAACAGTTTAAAACGTATAATAAACCGTCAATTCCTCTTTACTGTACTGCCCTCATGGCTTACATCCATGAACCGACAAGTACCTGGTCAATGCCCCCATGATCAACGACCATGAACCGACAATACCGATTATCCATCAATTCCTTGTCACTAATGTACCGCCCCCATGGTCAATGACCATGAACCGACGAGTACCTGGTCAATGCCCCCATGATCAACGACCATGAACCGACAATACCCTGGTCAATGCCCCCATGATCAATGACCATGAACCGACAATACCGCTTAACACTACGGGGAGGTTGCGTGGACCTCCCGAGCAACCGCCGTCACTCATCCCAGTTGTACAACCGTTAGCGAACCCAAAGGTTCTTACTAATGGGTAGAACCCATATCTGACATCTTGTACAAGTAACATCTGTCCCAAGGACCTTTATAGCTGGTACACATTCCCGAAGGAAAACTGTTCACTTTACTGTTCATAAAACTTTCTGTAAATCTTGTTCATAACTTAACATGTATCATGCCTTTGTTTATGTATATAAAAATATAGTAATTGCTTGCCATAAATACCTTTGCTTTTACTGAAATATATCTTAACACATATATCATGCCTTTGTTTATGTATAATAAATATAGTAAACGCATGCCAAATGATATATCTTGCTTACTTGAAAATACTAACACATATATTATGCCTTTGTTTATGTATAATAAATATAGTAAACGCTTGCCAAATAATATATCTTGCTTTACTGAAAACATACTAGCACTTATATTATGCCTTTGTTTATGTATATGAAAAATATAATAAACGCTTGCCAATAATATAATCATACTTTACTAAAATGTACTTTTGCCTCTTTTAAACTTTTCACTAAAACATAGCTTTTCCCATCAGTTTATAATATATAAAATATAATAAACGCTTTACACTAAGTATGCACAGCACCCCTAAAGAAGGCAAAAAGGGGATTAGAACTCACCTGGTATCTTAACTGCACTGGTCTACTGGATCTCACACAATCTGGATAATCATAACAATTTACACATATCAGACTTAACTCAACGCTAAATGATTTCACTATTTCTGGCTAGGCGAACATACTGACTTCACTAACTGGCTATATATACCCATAGACTTCATGCTTGCGCACTTGGTAAGTGCGCAAAGCCTTGCTCTTGCGTACTTGATAAGTACGCAGGCTTTGCTTCTTACTTACTTGATAAGTACGCAGGCTTTGCTTCTTGCGTACTTGATAAGTACGTAGGCTTTACTTCATGCGTACTTGATAAATACGCAGGCTTTACTTCATGCGTACTTGATAAATACGCAGTACCTGCTTCATGCGTACTTGATAAGTACGCACGAACTGCTTCCTCACAAAAACCCTAACTTTCGCATCCAGGTCTGATCACGTCAAGATCCTGAACTTGTTTACATTCAAAACGTTTGCTTTTCTTTAAGAAACTTAAATCTATGTTTTTCCTTCAGTTTAATCCGTAAAAACGTTACATTTTCCTCCAAAACCCGAAAAACCCAAAAACGAAAAAAAACTCAGATCTAGGAGAATCGGTTACATGTAAATGCTTCTTCTTCACATCTAATCGTTCCAAATACGTATGCCTACGGTCCTATGAGCTCAGATTCGAAAACCGGGACTTTCTCTCACTAGACTCTCTCTCACTTTCTCTCTCTAGAAATCCGGAAATCAGGTTGGGAGTGAGGGTTTTGGGCTGATTTTGAGGCTTATAAGGGCCCAAACCCTTGGCCTTTCGGCCCGTATACCCCGGCCCAAGCCCGCTTCCCTTATTTTCTTATTTAAGTTTTTAATTCTCGTGAATTCTTTCGCGCTCTAAAACTCGGGCTGTTACATAAATCTAGACTACAACAGTGATTTGAACCCATGTATGCATGTGTGCATGTGTAAAAGAATACAAAAAGATCATTATCAGATAAAGGATGTAAGATTTTAGCAAATATTTTCTTAAGAGACCAGTTTCGGGTTATGTATTTAGCACAATTTATCGGTTCATTTCACTGCCCATACTCACAAGTATGCAATGGGAAATTGGGCCAAGATATGTCTTAACATCAACCGTTAAGCTAATATTCACCCTTGAATCATACCTGATTCATTGAAATCAAATCCAGATAAAAGTTGGATCACCTTACCTAAATCCTCAGACTCCATATCTATTAACTTGAATCATCATATGATATTCATAGAAGAAAATCCAATCAAACCAAGACATTTGAATCACTCGATTCTGAATCTTATGATTCTTGATAATCCTTAAGGATTCTGCTTGATTTTTTCTGTGTTAAACGATGTAACTTAATTCTGGAGATTTGAAAATCTTTGGGAAAATCTTAGATGCCTTGAGATAGTGCAAGTTACAATTCTATAGCATATCAGTGGGGTACACGTTGTATATCTTAAAATTAATACCTTAACCCACAAAAACGTGATACAAAGATGCTTATGGTTTCAAATATCATAATATTGCCAACTTGAATTACTTGTTTATGTGCTTATTACGTATGAATAACTTGTAATCCATGACATGATCACATATTCTTCAACGTTTATCTTGTATCGTTTTTGCTAGAGTTTAGCCTGATATGATCCTCTGCTCGTGTCTTTAAGAAAAAATAGTGTGTATATACTTGTATATTTCTATCTAGAAAAGATCAAAAAAGATTCTAAGTTTGTGTACAGTTCAATTTTAATCAGAAAAGCCAAAAATACTTGTGTTTAACCTTCTTGAATTGACTTTGAATCCTCTTGATTGAATGTGCTTATCCTGTTCGTTATTTGACTTTGACTTCTTCATAATTTGAGTTGAAATTCGAGAAACACAAGGGTTTCTGCGTACTTGTAAGTACGCAAGAGTTAGCCTTGCGCACTTGTTAAGTACGCAACACCCAAATGTGTTGGGTATATATACAGGACTTAGAATTTTTTATGAGTTTATCTCATTCAAACTTGTTAGACACTGTTGTATACCCACTGATCCTCTTTGACTCAAAATTTCATGTGTTCCTAAACGATTTTTCGTCCCGATTCTAGTTTCAACATCATCTATCCTACATTTGGTGAGAATCTAGGACCATTTCATCCATTAAATCGTGAGTTACGGACCAATTTGAGACTTTGAAAATCTAGGGTTTTGAATCTTGATTTTGGACAATTTTTGGTTGTTGTTGTAACACATTATGACCTAAACATGTTTAGAATCAACAATCAAAGCTTGATCATCACTTAATCGTCCATAACACTCCTTGATTTTGTTCTTGACTTACTGTTTGACCGTGGGTTCGCGTCGGTCGAACTTTCGGTGAAAATGACTGGGTTTTAGTACAATTTTGGTGTTTAAACAGGTTTCATTGGTCTTAAACATGTTTTTCGACCTAGTGGCAACCATCGTTACCATCAAAACTCACAAGTTACTGATTTTGGATTTTCAAAAATTTGCCTAAGTGTTAAGTCATGCGTACTTAACAAGTACGCAAGACATAAGTCATGCGTACTTTCTAAGTACGCAAGACCTAAACCCTGCGTACATAACAAGTACGCAGGAAGGGAATTCTTGAAAATTTTCTAAGTCTGGATTTTCAGTTCTTTGAAAATGTACTATACTTGGTCATGTGTATTAAATTCCAATGAATCTTCGTGTTCTTATTGTGTTTATTGTTTGTTTTTGCAGTGATGGCTAGTGCATTCACCAACGAATTCAATCTGCTAGCACAACACAGCCCAAGTGGAAGGGTGCTGCACTTAAGTATAGGGAGATAATCGACTTCCTGAACCAATAAAAGATCAACTATGCCATATCTGTTGATCCTGTTGTCTCAAGACCATATCTGGAGCAATTCTGGGAATCTGCTGATCATGACTGTACAGTAACCCCAAACGTCATTAGGGCTACTGTAGCATGTCATGACATTTCTATTTCTGAAGATACCATCAGACGTGTTCTACATTTTAGGGACTTATCCACTGATCCGGTGAGTTACCCTGACTACTTCGTTGATGGATGCTGGAGACAAAGGATGGGGTATGTCGGTACCATGGACTATTCCTCATACAAGAAGATGTGGGTACTTGATCAGTGGCGTTACTTCGCACACGTCATGATCATTTGCCTGTCTGCTAGAAAGGCTGGAAAGGATGCCATGGGGCATGACTTGGCGGCTGCAATGGTTGCCCTCTCTCTCAATAAGGGTTATAACTTCTTGAAGTATATCTACAAGTCTATCACCGATCAGATCAATGCTGCTGATAGGTTTAGAATTCTATTATACCATAGGTTCGTGCAGCTGTTGATTAATGATGCTGTACCGAATCTACCGACGATTGGAAAGAGACTACAAGTTAAACGGGTGGACAAGAGAGTGTTTGCACAATTTCTAAAGCCAGGCAGTGTAGAACCTACCCCTAAGCGCACTCCTCTCTTTGGCCACCTGATCAATGAAGCATATGTGGCCCGTGCTAACTTAAGATGGTATAGTGTCAAGTCTGAGCCTGAACTCAGTGAACACAATGATGAACAACAAGAAGAAGAGGAAGTTAGATCTGAAGATGATATGTCTGAAGATGAAGGGGATGAGGAACAAGTAGTTGGAGGTGCTGAAGATTCTGACTCAGAATCGACTGAGTCAGATTCATCTGATTCTGATGATGCATCGTCCCAGGCACACCCAAGAAGACTGACAAAGGGGACCCTTCCCGAGTCATCTTCTAAGAGTAAGCGGCAATCGACTAGTAGTGAATACGAGCCCGATTCTGATTCGGATGCTGCTATACAAAGACGTAGGAGAGAAAGTATTAATAAGCAATGGGGGGATAAGCCGCAACAAGGTATCCTTCGTGAGGAAGAAGTCAGTGCTCAGAGGCAAGAACATGTAACGGATGCGAGTACTGATTCCGCTTCTACCTCACCTTCACAACAACATTACAGGAGATAGCGGAGGAGGCCACGAGTAACACCTGATGTGGCTATCACTGCTATCACAGAGGAGGTTCGTGTGATAGTGTCCCTCCCTGTACCATTTGTCCAAGTGGCGATGACAACTCCTATTCTTATCGAGTCAGTCACCATCACACCTTCCATCACTCCTACAACCACCATCCAATCCATAATCCCTACTACCACCATTGAACCTATCAGTCAACCCTACAACTTTGGAGACTTTTCCCAGGGTTTTGACTTTGATACGATCTTCTCATCTCCACTCCATAATGCTGAAGCCTCTACATCCAGGAATCCTGATCCAAATGATGCAAGGATATATACTTTGGAAACACAAGTTGCTGGTCTACTTGAAACGGTTCGGAAATCAAGGGAAGAATCGGAGGATCAACAGGCTCAGATAAATTCATTGGTGGAAGAAGTTACTATTCTGAGAAGCCTGAGGACTGGGACTGAAGAGAGACTTATAAATGTGATGCCCCAGAATGAACTACTGATCAAAACAAACGATATGATTCTGGGACACAGGGCGTCTTTAGAGGTACGGTTTGACATGCAGCGAAAAGAACATGAAATGATGGTCAAGTTAGTGGCTGACCTGACCAAGAATCTTGCTGCTCGGGGGGGAGAGAGAAAAAGAGAAGGAGAAGGCATCAAAATCTACCGGTGATGAGGCTTGTCATTCGGCTGATCTAACAAAGGATGATGACAAAGACAAGGATCCTGAAGTCGGTTCTAGTGGAAGTGAGCAACAAGCTTTGGCGATAGTGCCCATTTCTGATGTTCCAATGGCTGAGGGGGAGTCGACTAACCAGGAAGGTGGTGATGCTTCAGGTGGAAATAAAGGAAAGTCGGTGGTTGACGTTATGAAAGATCTATCTAACGATGTGTCGGATAATGTGATCTTATTCTTAGAGCAAGACTATTCCAAAGAAGCACAGATCGAGGCTCTCTGTAATCTGGAAGAGGGAGAGATCGACTCTGGTGATGATTGGGATGAGGAAGATGATGTGGTAATCAAAGTTCCCAAGGGCGACGGGGAAGGAGAGTATGAGTTTGAAGATGGAGATATCTTCGAAGTTCCATCCTTTGAATCTCATCTTGACATAGGTTCAGTCGAGCCTGCTAGTACTGTTGAGGCGTCGACTGAAGCCTCCCCTACCGACCCTACACCTGTGGATCCAGAGGCACAGAAAGACAAACATATGCCTGCAAGTTCATCAAAGGATCCGGCTCATGTCTGGCAAAAGACTTCAATCATAGACAAACACGGAGCGATAGCGATGATCTTAGCTGTGAAGTTCGACGAGGACAAAAAGTTGTTTGCAATCAAGCGAGCTGGGGGGGTTCAATACTTGAAACCAACCAGCGAAGCTTTCAACTCCTTGCCAAGATATGACCTCATGAACCTAGTAAACCGAGAGCTGCTGGGTCACTCAAATAACGCAGTAGCGATGGGTTTGTGGCAGGTTCTACAGCGAGAGGTAAGATCTGGGAAATTCGAAATGTTTAAGCCTCAAGTGCCCAAGCGAGTCAGGGACAAGAACGCTAGACATCCTGTGACTAAGAGAAGCTAAAAGAAACTGGTATAGAAGCCAGTGTTGTGTGAAACCAAGATTCCCCTGAGCAAGTAATCTCAGGATATCCTCGGTAACATATGGTACTGGTACGTAGATCCTAAATCGGGCGAGGCAGTGGTTATTGGAAAGGTGTGGTCCGATAGTGGAAGCTTACTGCCAAGGGAACTGATCAGAGTGTTTGATGAAATCTGCTTCATAAACTTCTCTATGAAAGATCTGGAGGCACTAGCTGACAAGTAATGCATATACACGGACGAGTGGACAAAGTTCCTTGCTTCTAAATACGACAAGGTGATCAAGTTCTGCCTTGACTACAAGAAAAAGATGGAAGCTAAAGCTAGGGAGCAGTGAAGACCGAAGACAATCCAGAGTTGTTGTCAAGGGGGAGTTTGTTGAAGCACTTTTGTGTGACAGACACTCTGGATAATGTCTTAGTTTATTGTACTCTCTTGTATGTCTTGTCTTTGTATGTTAGTGTCTGTATGTATTAGTTATCGAGTTGTAATTTCTAATGCATGTTATTGTAGTATTATTTCTCTAAGTGTTTTGTGCATTTAGAATGTGCGCAGGAATTAGTTCCTGCGTACTTAGCAAGTACGCAACAATACTCTACGTACTTTGTAAGTACGTATGAACAATTGGCCCTGCGCACTTGTTAAGTGCGCAGAGATCAGGTCTAGTATAAATAGAATTGGTTGACAGAAGATATGTACGCAGACATTTTGCACTCAGGATTTTCTCTCTGTAACCGTTCAAGTTTATAATAGACGGAGTTTGAAAGTGATTTCGTTGTCGGTTTACTTTGTGTTGCTTGATTCTCCACCTAGTCACGTGCATTCCGCACCCGGTCCGACTAGTCACACACCCACACGTAACGATCCGAGACACCCGGGGAGCTACAGAAGCCATATCTCAAACTCAACGAGATCAATGGACCAACAAACCAAGTCGAAGCATTCTTATTGAGCTTGGTTGTCACACTCCAACGAACGGCGAAAACATCGGGGCGGGACATGTAGACTGTTCATGAGCACATGGTTTGTTGAAGCACTTTCATGTGACAAACACTCTGGATAGATAGAGTCTTAGTCTTAGGTTGTCTTGTCTTGTTTGTAATTGTCTTTGTATGCAAGAGTCTCTATGTATTAGTTTATCGAGATGTATTTACTTTTACATATTGAATGTTGCAAAATTCTCTAAGTCTTTTGCGCACTTGTAAGTGCGCAGGAGAAAGCTCCTACGTACTTAGCAAGTACGCAAGAGTAACTTTGCGTACTTGCTAAGTACGCAAGAGCATTTTGCCCTGCGCACTTGCTAAGTGCGCAGGCATTAGGTCTTGTATAAATAGGATAGGTTGACAGAAGTTAAGCACACAGACATAGACTCAGTTAGAACAGCAAATACGCAAAGTGTAAACTCTGTGCTTCTTTCTGTAACCTTCAAGTGTTTATAATACAAAGAACGTTTAAAGTATTTTCTCTTGTCGGTTTACTTTGTTTAGTTTGACTCTCCACCTAGTCACGGGCATTCCGCACCCGGTCCGACTAGTTGACCCACTTGCATGTGACGATCTGCCACACCTGAGGGACTTACAAGTGGTATCAGAGCACTGCTCCTGATTTCGAGTGTTGTGAGTGAGTTTGGAGAGTTTCTACCGAGTTTTTACAAGCAAAAAGAGGTATTTTTGTTGATTTTTGTGATAAAATAGGGGTAGCTCTTGAGCACTATTTTAGAAGCAAAAAGCACTCAAAAACTGATTTTTGTTGTGTATTTGAGTGTTTTGAGCATTAAAGGTTGGTTAGAAACAAGCTTCTGACCCTTTGGCTCATTTGCATTGATCATCAGTTCAATTTTTACCATCTCCGACGACTTTCAGGTGACCGGAATAGTTAGGTGAAAATTGCTGAAAAGGTATCCTGCGTACTTACCATTTCTGGCAAAAAGTACAGTTTTGTGCGTACTTACTAAATACGCAAGACTTATCTCCTGCGTACTCACAAGTACGCAAGACTGATCTTATGCGAACTTAATTTATATCCTGCGTACTTATTATTTACTCCTGCGTACTTACAAGTACGCAAGAGCAAATCTAAATATGCAAGACCATTTCTCAAGTGCGCAAGGCCAAAAATCAAGTACGCAACTGTGTCTGATTTTTCTGAAATTTGACTAAGTGTTCACTATGTCGAATCTTCAGAATTTGGGAAACCTGTTAAATTATGATAATGAGATCGGTACACCACAGAAACCGCCAAAGTTGCTGAACGTAAATGATTATTCTAATTGGAAAGCACGTTTCGAGCACTACATTTCTTATACCTACTCATCGCTATGGATACCAATCCTTGAGGGATACAAGCATCCCACACACATCTATCTTGATGAAACCATGCCCAAACCTATCTCTAAGCTTTCTGATGAAGAGAAGAAAGCTTATGATCGAGAAAAGAAGGCACTTGGTTCGATCACTATGGCATTAACTCGAGAATTGTTTCATAGTTTCCGAGGTTATGACAATTCCAAGGATCTTTGGAAAGGTTTACAGAAAATATTCGAAGGAAATAGTGACATCAAGAAGAGTAAGAGGGATCTTCTCAGGAAGCAGTATGAGTGCTTCAGATTTTTAGAGAACGAATCTTTAGATGACCTCATCTCTAGATTCTATCATCTACAGGCTGAGTTGAAGGCTTTTGAACTCAGGTATCCAGATGAAGAGATGGTGGAAAAGTTTTTGGATGCTTTACCACCCAAATTTGAGATGTACACAACCCTGATGAGGGAAAATCCAAAGTTCTATGAGTTGACTGTGGAGGAGGCAATAGGAAAGGTTCAAGCTCATGACATGAACCTAAGGAGAAAGGAGAGCTCAGGAAGACCCCAGATACAAGACCCTTCTATGTATCATGGGACGACTTCTACATCCAAGTCATCGGGCTCTGGAATTGCCCTTTTCACTGGAAACTCTACAGATGAAGACCACTCAAATGGCTGTGGTGGTCATGCATGCTATGCATCTGGATCAGTGTTGGGGTCTCATCATCAAAATACCTCAAGAAATCCTCCTGCTACGTCTTCAGCTAACCAATCAGCTATAGCCAGAATAGCTGAAGATCATGTAGCACTATTCTCATCTTGTATGCTTGCGTATGAGAACAAGCTTACTGATCCAGAGACGATTGAAGAAGATTTTAATCAAGTGGATCCTGATGACATGGAGGACATGGATATTCAATGGAATATGGCCATACTATTGAGGAGAGCCAAGCATTTCCTGAACAGAACAGGAAGAAAGTTTATTGGCGGGCATCCTAATGCCAAGGTCGGGTTTGACAAATCAAAGGCCAAATGCTATAAGTGTCTAAATTTTGGACACTTTGCTTGTGAGTGTCAGAAAGACAGAGCACCTGCCTCTGGTTTTACCCGACCTAGCTAAGGAAACAGCCATGGCCACTACAACTCAAACCACCACAATCAAAGCCAAGGTGGAACGTCCAATGCACTAGTAGCCCAACAGGACAAAAGCTTTGATTGGGGTGTTCATCTTGAGGATGCCATCATCGCACAAACACAGGTTGGTCTCATGGCTGAGATCATGGAGATGATGGAAGCGGAGAAAAGGGAAGCTTCTATGGCTAACCTTGAAGAGTCTACTGCTGCTACAGAGGAAGCTGAAGAAAAGGAAGCTTTTGTAGCTGATAAAGAGGAATCGACCACTGTTGTTGCTCTCATGGCCATTGGAGAAGCAACAAGTTCATCTTCTGAGGTAGATTCTAATCCTTTCTCTGTTATTTCATGTTCTAAATGTCTAGGGCTTAAACTTGAAAATTCTAGGCTCCAAGACAAAATCAAACCCCTAAGTATGGCAGCTCTAAACTACAAAGAAAATGAAAAACGTTTTAAAGATTCTATTGAAACGTTGAAAAAGGAAAAATGTGAATATTATTTAAAAATAAGTGAGCAATAGCTTCACTTAGATGTTGCATACAGGGGGTTGGAAAAACGGAACAATGAAATCAACAAATTGCAAAATGAGATCTTGTAGTTAAAATGTACTAATGAGAAGTTGAAAAACTCTCGCTTTGTGGTGGAACACTACGAATCTGTAGTGAGACAAATGAATGGGTTAGGTTTGGGTACTAATGCCATTCCTCCACTAGTGAGCGGGAAGTTTGTCAATAGCTTAATAGACATTGATCTCACTTGTCTAGATGAGTCATCTGATAAGGATGATTCCCCTAAAAAGGATGAATCCTCAAGTAAGGCTAACTCCACATCTAGTGAGGAGTTCGTTACTACTTCTGAAGACGGGTCGGTAAACTCTTGCCCTGAAGGAGTAGTATCTGAGGAGCTGTTGACTGGACAAAAAGTAAAGAAAAACGTTATCACTAATGGTGATAATTGCATTTTAACTGAACCCGATATCATTGAAACAAATGATAATCTAAAGGTAATGCTTTATGGGGGTTATAAAAGTCTTAACCAAGCAAAGAAAGAAGCTTTTTCAGCTCATTATGGGCTTGGGTATAAAGAAAATTTGGAAAAATATTATACTCCTAAAAACCAAACTGTAAAGGTTCAGACTCCTGTTCATAAACCAACTCCTCCTGCTCATAATGCTGAGTTATCTAAGGCCAGATCTAATGAGCCTTACAAGAGAACTTGTGTAGACAAGAGGAACTGTTTTCACTGTGGCTTGGTTGGTCACATTCTTGTGAACTGTCCTTCGAAGAACCAAGGGAAACGGCCTATTGTTTCACAACCAGCTGTTATCCCTAGGTCGCCATCAGTGAAACCTCCCAAACATCCAAATCAAAATGTGGTGAAACCACCAGTCAAACCGATGGTAAAGCCTAAGATCAAATCTGAAGCTAAACCATTTGTTTCAAGAAAGGTAACGCAACCAGCTGTACCTTGTGTATCTACCTCTGGTAGTACACGTACCGGTGAGAAATCTGTGGCGAGACTTTCTAAGCCACAGAGAAGAAGAAGGAACAAGAGGTTGAGAAAACTTGAACAGATGACTTCAGGTCAATAAGGTGAAGCTTCCACAAGTTCACCTCCTGTTGTTGAACCAAAGTCTCCTGTTCCGGTTAAGAAACAGAAGAGATCCTAGACTGCCAAATCTAAAACTTATCAATCTCCCAATTCTAATTCTTTTAAAGATTCATCAATTATGAACAGTCATCATGACTGTGAGTTAAAAGAAGTAGTTTATTTTGAAAAGGATGGACGACCCAAGACAACAATGGCTTGGGTCTCCAAATCTAACTAATTCCTTTGTGACTCGTGCAGGGACGTCCGAAGGGTACTATCTCTAACCGCTGGTATGTAGATAGTGGATGCTCCCTGCACATGACAGGAAACATGGCCTTGCTTCAAGATGTTAAACCATTCAGAGGCGGCTATGTGGCCTTTGCCGGAGAAAAATGCGGCAGCATCACGTGTCAAGGCCTTTCGAACGGTTGTGTCAGCTTTGACAATGTCAACTTTTGCGAGTAGCTGAAGCATAACATGCTGAGTGTCACGCAAATGTGTGATAAGGAGTACTCGGTGATGTTTGACAAGTCAGAATGCCTGATTCTCAAACCTGGTTTTGAATTTCCCGAAGACTGGATCCTGAAGAGAGCGCCAAGAACAAACGACACATATTAGATCGATATGAGCATGGCAACAACCACCTCATCAGTTGCTACCTGTTTGCTTACCAAAGCGACAGAGCTTGACTCCATCTTATGGCATAGGAAACTTGGACATATTTCGTATCGTAAAATGAATCATCTTGTCCGAAACGATTTGGTAACCGGGGTTCCTAAGCTGAGATTTACCGTTGCAGATGACTGTTTGCCTTGTAAAAAGGGCAAACAGCAACGGAAGTCTCACAAGCCCGAGCTCCAAAACTCTATTGATACCCCTTTGGAGCTACTACACATGGATCTGTTTGGCCCCATAAGTATCAGGAGTATTGGAGGTAAGTCGTTCTGTTTAGTAGTAACTGATGATTTCTCACGTTTTTCTTGGGTGCATTTTTTAGGTACTAAGGACGAGACTGCCGATATTCTTCAATACTTGATCCTGAGCTTGGAATCTCTTTGCAAGCTGAAAGTTAGAAGGATAAGGAGTGACAACGGAACTGAGTTCAAGAATAATTTGATGGAGCTTTTCTGTCTCAAGAAAGGGATCCATCACGAATTCAGTGCGCCATACATGCCTCAGCAGAATGGAGTTGCTGAACGGAAGAACAGAACACTGATTGAGACTGCAAGGACTATGCTGTCAGATGCAAAGCTTCCTGTCACTTTCTGGGTAGAAGCCGTTAATACAGCTTGTCACGTCTTAAACAGAGTTCTGGTTATGAAGAGGCACAACAAGACTTGTTACGAGTTGATCAACAATCGACTCCCCAATCTTGATTACCTAGTTCCTTTTGGTAGTCCCTATTCCTTGTTGCTACAGTACAAAGACCGCCAATCTAAGTTTCATGCAAAAGCGGTGGAAGGCATCTTCTTAGGATACGTTGCCAACTCGCCTTGCAAGAGAGTGTACAACATAGGAACTCATACTGTCGAGGAATGGTTTGAAGTGGATTGCAATAAACACAGCATTCCACCCGAACCAACAGGTCTAACTTGGGGTTTTGATTATGATGCGCTATTCAAGTCATTCAATCTTCCTGATCTATCTGCAGTTGACGCCGCAAATGTTTATGAATTATTGGGTGGCGACAATGACTCCGGCTTCTCTACTCGTGCTACTGTACTGATTATAACTTCTGATTCCAATGTTGCATCTGCATCTGGAACTCATGACAGTGATAACAGTGAAGATGTTCTTGTCGTTGGAGATGACGCTCCAGCTAATCCTAACACAACTGTAGGAAATGAAGCTCCAGCTGATCCAATTAACATTGAATCTTCTTCCTCTGGAACACAGGAAATGGGGGAGTTAAGCACGAATCTCGATTCTGAAATTCAGGAACCGATTGTACCGGAGACGAGAGTGCATATGAATCATCCAATCGACAACATTATTGGTGATCCTTATGCTGGTGTTCAAACTCATCATCGAACCATCACTGAGAACACCAGTCTTTACACAGAGATACTTGACACTGGTGTCATGGAAACATGTCTGCATGCTGCATTCGTGTCCCAGTTAGAGCCGAAGAATGTGAAGGAGGCTCTCACTGACAACTGCTGGATTGAGGCGATGCAAGATTAATTGTCTCAATTCCAAAAGTTGCACGTGTGGGATTTGGTTGACTTGCCAAAAGGCTTTCAGCTAATTGGAACCAGATGGGTGTTCAAATGCAAGACGGATGATCGTCATGTCGTTGTGAAGAACAAAGCAAGATTGGTTGTTCAGGGTTTTTATCAACAAGGGGGCTTGGATTACACAGAAGTATATGCCCCGGTTGCTAGACTTGAGGCCAATCGACTGTTTCTGGCTTATGCCTCCTATGTCGGCTTCAATGTCTATCAACTTGATGTGAAGAGTGCTTTCCTTTATGGTAAAGTTCATGAAGAGGTCTATGTCACTCAACCTCCTGGCTTTGAAGATCCGCATAATATCAATAAAGTGTATAAGCTCGACAAAGCACTTTGTGGTCTTCATCAAGCACCACGGGCATGGTATGAGACATTATCTAAGCATTTATTGTCTAATGGTTTCGACCGTGGACAGATTGACACGACTCTCTTCATTAGGAGAGCAGGAGATGACATTCTTCTTGTACAAGTATACGTCGACGACATTATCTTTGGATCTACCAATGAAGGGATGTGTAGGGAATTCGAGCAGGTGATGAAGTCCAAGTTTGAAATGAGTAATATGGGTGAATTGTCGTTCTTCCTGGGTCTGCAAGTCAGTCAAAGAGAGGATGGCATTTATCTACATCAAACCAAGTATGTGCAGGACATCTTGTCAAAATACAAGATGAATGATAGCAGTACTTATGGCACACTTATCCCAGTCAATCATGGTCTGCATCCTGACAAAGATGGAAAGGATGTAGATAGCAAATTGTACCGTGGGATGATCGGATCACTTATGTATCTCACAGCTTCAAGACCCGATATAATGTTTGCTGTGTGCTTGTGCTCAAGGTTTCAGTCACAACCGAAGGAGTCACATATGATAGCCGTGAAGAGAATTTTCAGATACCTGAAAGGGAAACCCCGATTAGGTCTTTGGTACTCTAAGCAGCAATCATTCGACTTCAAAGCCTACACTGATTCAGATTATGGCGGTTGTAACCTTGACAGAAAGTCAACTTCTGGTGGATGTCAATTCTTAGGAGACAGATTGGTCCCCTGGCAGTGCAAGAAGCAGTCAACGGTTTCTGTCTCAACTTGTGAAGCAGAATACATTGCTGCAGCGAGCGGTTGTTCTCAGATATTGTGGATTCAGCAGCAATTGAGAGACTACGGCTTGAACTTCACTGGAACTCCTCTATTCATTGACAACAATGCCACCATGTCCATCATAAATAACCCGGTGAAACATTCCAAAACTAAACATATAGAGATTCGCCATCATTTCATCCGTGATTGTGCTGAAAAGCATTTAATTGAACTTGTAAAAGTTCACACGGATGAAAATCTTGCCGACCTTTTCACAATGGCATTTGATCGATCCCGTTTTGAGCATCTTGTCAACTTGATAGGAATGTTCAATCCTGAGTGAAAATTAATTTTTCTTAAGTCAATTCAATTCATGGAAGTTAAACTTTATTTCTTTTAAATTTTCTGTATAGTTCTTTTAATTTTCAAAATATTTTACAAAATCAAAAAGAAAATAGCAAATGGAGAAAATTTCAAAGTTAACTTGAGAAAAGAGGAAATGATAGTACATCAGAAATGATCTAAACTTCACCGACTGCTCATATGGGAAATGATTGGGTCATGCTTACTTAATTGTTTAAATTATTGAGTTTTTAATCAGCTTATTTACAAGTAATTTAAATTGTCAGTAGGCTGTATGCGTCTTTGAATCACAAGTAGTGTGAAAACTAAATCTAAATTACAACCGTGATTTGAACCCATGTTTGCAAGTTTGTGTGCGTAAAAGAATAGAAAAGATCATTATCAGATAAAGGATGTTAGATTTTGGCAATAATTTTCTTTTGAGGTCAGTTTAGGGTTATGTCGTTAGCACAATTAATGCGGTTCATCTCACTGCCCATACTCACAAGTATGCAAGGAGAGATTGAATCAAGACACGTCTCTACTTTAACCGTTGAGCATGTAGTCACCCTTGAATCACTCCTGATTCATTGAAATCAAATCCAGATAAAAGTCGGATTCCCTTACCTTATTCAAACACCATATATATTATTCTGAATCATCATACCGATATTCAATGAAGAAAATCAAATGAAACCAAGACAAATGAATCACTCGATTCTGAATCTTATGATTCCTGATAATCCTTATGGATTCTGCTTGATTTTTCCTATGCTAATAGATGTAACTTCATTCTGAAAATTTAGAAAATCATTGGGAAAATCTTAGATGCCTTGAGATAGTGCAATTTACATTATTGTAGCATATCAGTGGGGTACACATTGTATATCCTATAATTAATACCTTAATACACAAGAACGTGCTACAAAGATGCTTATAGTTTCAAATCTTATAATATTGTCAACTTGAATTACTTGTTTATGTGCTTATTACGTATGAATAAATAGTAATCCATGACATGATCCCATATTCTTTGATGTTTATATTGTATCGTTTTTGCTAAAAGATAGCCTGATATGATCCTATGCTCGTGTCTTTGATCAAAAATAGTTTGTGTGAATACTTGTATATTTTTATTAGAAAATATCAAAAAGATTTTAAATTTATGTATAGTTCAATTTTATTCAGAAAAACCAAAAATATTTGTGTTTAACCTTCCTGGATTGTATTTGAATCCTCCTGATTGAATATTTTTAACTTGTTCATTATTTGACTTGAAAAACTTCATAAATTTGAGTTAAAAGTTTGCGCACTTAAGGGTTTGTGCGTACTTGTAAGTGCGCATGAAGTAAGCCTTGCGTACTTAATAAGTACGCAAGAGTTAAGTCTTGCGCACTTGTAAGTACGAACGAGTTAAAACGTGCGCACTTGCTAAGTACGCACGACCTTTTTTGCGGTGGGTATATAAACCGAACTTAGAAATTTTTCAGAACCTTATCGCTTTCAAACCGGTTCATATTCCCTCCGACTTTCACTCGAAAATTCAAGTGTTCCAATCCGACTTTTCGTCCCATTACAAGTTTCATCATCTTACAACATCGATTTGGTGAGATTTTAGGCTTAATCCATCCACAAATTCGTGACTTTGGACCGATTCACTGACTAAGAAAATCTAGGTTTAATCCGTGATTTTTAGGGCAAATTATGGGTTGTTTGGGTAACCTCTTATCATTAAAACATGATTAGATAACATAATCGACCCTTAATCGTCCTTTTTAGTCTTTGATTTTGTCCCCATGGTTGAAGTTGAACCGACAGTGTCGCCATTCGACTGTTAGGTCAAAATTGGTCACGGTTAGCAGGTACTTGGTGTTGATATTGGTCCCATAAGGTAGAATCTTCGATTCCGACCTAGTGGCGACCCAATACACACAAAATTTTGAACATCAGTTGAATTTCAAAATTCTGAAATTTTTCACCAAGTGTAGTTCTTTCGCACTTACAAGTACGCAAGAAGTAATTCTTGCCTACTTGTTAAGTACGCAAGAGGAAACTCCTGCGTACTTGCTAAGTACGCATGACCAACACTTGGCAAAAATTCCTAAGTCTGAAATTCAGTTCAAAGAGTAACTGCTATACTGAGTCATGTTTATCCATTTCCGATGATATGTGTTGTTCTGATTATGTTTTCTGTGTGTTTTTGCAGATCATGGCACGGGCGAATTAAACCTGTTAGCTAACACTGAACCAGAGTGGAAGGGTGTAGCATTGCAGTACAGAGACATAGTTGATTTCTTGAACCGTTCAAGAATCAGCTACGCCATTTCTGCTGACCCGATCGTGTCAAGACCCTACCTCGAGCAGTTTTGGGAGACTGCGAAGCACGACTGCAAGGTAACCCCCAACGTAATAAGGGCTGCCGTTGCTGGTCATGCTATTGCTTTCTCTGAAGATACTATAAGAAGGCTCCTTCAATTCAGAGATCTCGCGACCGACCCGATAGCCTATCCAAACTACTTTGTGGACGGCTGTTGGAGACAAAGAATGGGCTATATCGGTGGGAGGGACTATGCTTCATACAAGAAGATGTAGGTGTTAGACCAATGGAGATACTTCGCCCACGTCATGATCATGTGCATCTCATCAAGGAAAGCTGGAAAAGATGCCATGGGTCATGACCTTGCAGCAGCCATGGTCGGCCTTTCTCTCAATAAGGGCTACAACTTTTCCTGCTACATCTTTAAGGCCATCAATGACCAGATCAACACAGCGGAGATGTTTCGGTTCTTGTAATACCCTCAGTTTGTGCAACTTCTGATTAATGACGCGTTGCCAAACCTTCCTGCTATAGGGGAGAGACTGCAAGTAAAGAGGGTGGACAAAAGAGTATTCGCCCAATTCCTAAAGCCAGTCAGTGTAGATCCTACCCCTGTGCATACAGAACTCTTTGGCCACCTCATCAATGAAGAGTATGTGGCCCCAGGTGACCGGAGATGGTACAGTCACGATTCGGAGCCGAAATTGAGTGAACACTCCGACGAACAACAGCAACAAAAACAGGAAGAAATAGACAGTGATGATGGATAGTCTGATGATGGAGACGACGAAGGAGGAAATGATGGTGCTGAGGGATCCGACTCGGAAGCGACTGAGTCAGATTCTTCCGATTCCGATGATGCACCATCGCAGGTACACCCGAGGAGAACGGCTAAGGTAACCCTACCTGAGTCATCCTCCAAGAGAAAGCGACAGTCGTCTAGCAGCGAATACGAGCCAGACTCTGACTCTGACGCTGCTATACAAAGACAATGAAAAGAAAGCATTCACAAGAAAAGGGGCGATAGGTAACAGCCTTCTATCCACAGTGTGGTGGAGGCTCAGCAGCAAGTACAAGGGTCAGCTGCTAGTCCTGATTCAGCCTCCACCCCACCTTCACAGCAGCTTTACCGTAGGAGGAGGCCACAGGTGCAACATGAAGTGGCCGTACTACAATTACAGAGGTGATTCCTGTGATAGTGACCCTCCCTACCACAACTTCTCAGGTGGCGGTGACTACTCCAATCCTCACGGAGTCAGTCACCATCACCCCTACCATTACCCCTACAACACTCATCACATCCTCAATCCCAACCACCACCACTGATCCTTTAAGTCAACCCTTCAACTATGGAGACTTCACACAAGGGTTTGACTTTGATACCATATTCTCCTCCCCTACTCATAATGCCGAGGCGTCCTCATCCAGACATCCTGATCCGAATGATGCAAGGATAGATGTTCTGGAAACCCAAGTTGCTGAACTACTGGAGACTGTTCGGAAATCAAAGGAGGAGTCTGATGCTCAACAAGCACAGATTAATTCTTTGGTAAACGAAGTTAGAATCCTTCGTAGCCAGAGAACGGGGACTGAGGAACGACTGAAGAACGTCATGGCCCAGAACGAGCTCCTAATCAAGACAAATGAAATGATTCTAGGTCACGGGTCGTCGTTGGAGCTAAGGTTTGATACTCAAAGGAAGGAGCATGAGCTGATGGTCAAGCTGATTGCTGATCTGACCAAGAAGCTTGATGCTCAGGGGGAGAAGGACAAAGAGAAAGAGAAAGAGAAGGAAAAGAGGTCTACTGGTGATAGGCGTGTCATCCTGTCGACTTGACAAAGAATGACGACAAGGATAAGGATCCCGAAGCCGGTCCTAGTGGAGGTGAGCACCAAGCTTTAGCAATCGTGCCCATCTCCGCTGTTCCAATGGCTCAGGGGGAGTCTACTCATCAAGAGGGTGGTGATACCTCTGGTGGTGGTGGTGGTGACAAAGGAAAGTCAGTGGCTGAAGTACTTAAGGACTTATCTGACGATGAGATCCTATATCTAGAGCCTGACTATTCCAATGAAGCACAGATCGATGCTCTCTTTAATCTGGAAGAAGGAGAGATCGACTCTGGTGACGATTGGGATGATGATGACGAAGTTGTTGTAATCGAAATTCCCAAGGGTGACGGGGAAGGAGAGTACGACTTAGAAGATGGAGAAATCTTTGAATTTCCGTCCTTTGAAGCTCCACTCGACACAGGTTCAGTCGAGCAGGCTTTTAATGTAGGAGCCTCGACTGAAGCCTCCCTAGTTGACCCTGCACCTGTGGACCCAAAGGCACCGAATGAAACAGACATACCTTCTACTTCATCAAATGGTCCAACTCATGTGCGGCAAAAGACGTCTATTATAGACAAACACGGAGCAAAAGGGATGATCTTGGCTGTAAGGTTCGAGAAGGATAAGCAGTTGTTCGCTATCAAAAGATCTGGCGGGGTTCAATACTTGAAACCCACCAGTGAAGCGTTCAGCTCCTTAACCAAATACGACCTTGTGAACCTAGCAAACCGAGAGCTGCTGGGTCATTCCAATCACGCAGTGGCGATGGGTTTATGGGTGGATCTGCAGCGGGAAGCAAGATCGGGGAATTTGAGATGTTCAAGCCTCAAGTGCCCAAGAGAGTCAAGGATAAGCACGCTATACATCCTGTGACTAAGAAGCACTTAAAGAAATTGGTAAACAAGCCAGTGCGATTTGAAACTAAGATTCCCCTGAGCAAGTTATCTCAGGATATTCTTGGTGACATGTGGTACTGGTACGTAGATCCAAAGACGGGCGAGGCTGTGATCATGGGTAAGGGACGTTCTGAGAGTGGGAACATAGTGCCAAAGGAACTGAGCAGAATATTTGATGAAGTCTGCTTCATCAACTTTTCTGTAAAAGATCTAGAGGCACTGGCAGACAGGTACTGTGTCTACACCGACGAATGGAAAAAGCTCCTTGCTTCTAAATATGACAAGGTGATTAAGTTCTGCCTTGATTACAAGAAGAAGATGGAAGCTAAAGATCAAGTGCTGTGAAGACTGAAGATGTGAAGACCGAAGACTGAAGATTATCCAGAGCTGTTGTCAAGGGGGAGTTTGTTGAAGCACTTTCCTGTGACAAACACTCTGGATAGATAGAGTCTTAGTCTTAGGTTTTCTTGTCTTGTTTGTAATTGTCTTTGTATGTAAGAGTCTTTATGTATTAGTTTATCGAGTTGTATTTACTTTTACATATTGAATGTTGCAAAATTCTCTAAGTGTTTTGCGCACTTGTAAGTGCGCAGGAGAAAGCTCTTGCGTACTTAGCAAGTACGCAAGAGTAACTTTGCGTACTTGCTAAGTATGCAAGAGCATTTTGCCCTGCGCACTTGCTAAGTGCGCATGCATCAGGTCTTGTATAAATAGGATAGGTTGACAGAAGTTAAGCATGTAGACATAGACGCAGTTAGAACAGCAAATACGCAAAGTGTAAACTCAGTGCTTCTCTCTGTAACCTTCAAGTGTTTATAATACAAAGAACGTTTAAAGTGTTTTCTCTTGTCGGTTTACTTTGTTTAGTTTGACTCTCCACCTAGTCACGGGCATTCCGCACCCGGTCTGACTAGTTGACCCCCTTGCATGTGACGATCCGCCACACCCGAGGGACCTACATGGTTGATAAAAATTTAATATATTAAAATGTTACATTTCCATTCATAACTCCAAATTCAACAATACAAGAATATAATATGTTCATATGATTTATTTAACTAGGTCCACAACCTAAGTGAAGCAAACTTGAACAACTCAAACTTTTGTAACTGAAACATGATGAAAACGAGGTCAACTAAAAAGTTGGTGAGCATACATTGGTTTTGACTCTAAATAGCATCAAAGTATTGTGTGTAAACAAATCCATACAAGTCATGATTAGTAAGGCAATTATGGAGAGTTACTATTGTGTAACCAAGTTGTACAATCAAACCTTTGTAAGTAGCATGCAAAACAAAGTGTGTTGTCAGTAACAATCACCCTAACTGAGTGGGTTTGTCAGACTCAATAGATCTATCATTGTTAACCGTCGTCTTGAATAGGTAATGATTGCACATGTAATTGCACACAAAGTAGTTAACACACCTAGTACTCAAACATAAAGCTCAAATTGCACACATTAATGTAAAATGGATTTGTATTGTGTAGTTTGTGTAAATCATTGTAATGTTCACGTTTCACCCCAAAAATGTAAAACAGTGTAAAATAGGCTATGTAAAACTCACCTGGTAAAATTGTGAAGATAACATGGGCAAATATGTAGCACAAATGATTCTCGAATCACAAGTTAACCTAGGGTGGAATTGTACGAACTTGAATTAATAATATGAAAAAGGTCTAAGCAAGATATAGGGTTTAGCGGGATCGATTGTAGGGACTTGCACAACGAATTCGTGTTATATTATGTGAAAGGATTGTATATGAGTTTGTGTTTTGTATTTGATCAAGTGTTTTGTAAACATGAAAATTTGAAGTATACGATATTTAAAATAAATGATTTAGGGTTTAAATTTGAAATGGCTAAATAAGTCAAATAAAAATTTCTTTTTAATTATTTATTTACAAAAGGTAGTGTGGAGTTATATTTATTCAAAATATAATTTAAATAAATAACTTTTATTTTATTTATTTATTTATGAAAATGTGTCAAGTTATAGTGCAAATATGTATTAGTTTACAAAAACCCTAAATAAGTTATTAATGAAAAGAAAGTATAAATACTTTTTAAATAAATAAATTCTTTCAAATAAGAAGGTAATCAATTTAAATAAAATCTCTTTTATTTAATTCTTGTCAAAATAGCGGGTCTCGAAAAAGAAATAAATACATATGTATATATATTTGGAAAAATAAATTTGTTTAAATAGGATTTTAACTCTAATAATTACCAAAATGATAATATGATTTTTTTTAATAATCCTTTCATAATTTATATTAAATTTTGGTATTTAATTACATTGTTTTAAAATATATATATATACTTTTTAAATGATTAAAATAAGATTTTAAACAATTAAATTTGTAGAAATATATGTTTAATTTATGCATGAACTTGTTATATTCAAAAATATGTATTTTACATCTTTTAATTGTAATAGAATATGTGTGTAAATATATATATATATATATATATATATATATATGTATGTATATATATATATATAGTGTGCATGAGAGTAAAAAGAACACAACAACAAAAAGGGCAGTAGAGGCCGGGTCTAGAACCCATGACTGAGAGAGTTGAGTTCTCTAACCAGTTGGGCTATGTTGCTACATTGATAAGAACCTATAAAATAAACTTTTAATGTAATAGTTACAGTTTGATCTCCTTCCCTTATCTATTACAGGTTGCGAATGTAAACCCTAAATCCCCAAAATTGATTCCAGATCAAGGGGCATTTGACGTACGGAGTTAAATCGAGGTAGAGGTTAGTTTATTACCTACTATTTGGACTTAAATCTCACAAAAAATGGTTCCTGCTAGATGTCGATCGCGACAGTGGAGAGAAAGAGGCAGGATTCGAACGCGTTTTTGAGACTCGTTCGTGTTCTAAGATGTTAGGAACTAAATATAGGATGACAACACACGCGTCACAGCTTGAAATTGAAGGAAATTGCGGGTTTTATTAGCGTGATTCACGGTTTTTGAAATCACGACCAATGCTAACAAAATCGGGTTAAAGAAATTGATTTCTTAATCAATTAAGATGATTTCTAGTTTTAAATGGTCGGGAATTGATTAGTAACTGATTTGGTAATATTAAAACGTCAGATTACAGGGGATCGGATTGTTAACTGGCTGGTGGGTTTGCATCCTTATTCGCATGTGAACGGCATATTCATTAGCCGGATTTTGAAAGATATGGGAATGTTAACTATTTTCGGCGACTCGGCTGGGAAGAGAGTCTTGCTTTTCATTATGATGGGATTGATGATGTTTATGGTGAAGCAATTTGGAATGGATGTCGACTCTCCAGCGCATTGAAGGAGATAATCCGCCTCAAATTACAATTTTGAGGGGCAAAGTGTATGGGAAACAGGCAGATTTGTCATTTTATGCTATTGACAAGATTGCCCATTTTCATTCTGGAGTAGAGAATAACGAACCATATGAATATATCTCTGATGAAAATTTGAAGGCTCAAGTGGTCCATGAAAAAGTTTAGGAGAATATGATAAGAGCACTTTTCGTGGTGGATGATGGTTGTGATGTGTTCAAGTTGGTGTTGAGGAGAGATATGTTGAGACCACTTCCCAAACTGTTGTTGGTATTTGTAACGTTGAACATGGTTCCTAAGACGGGGGATAATACCAAGGTGCGTTTTTATTAAGTTATGGTTCTACATGCATTGTTGGCAGGTTCTCCAGTTATGTCAGCAAAGCATTTAATTATGTGGAATATTTGAGAATTGCGTGGAGAAAGAGAGAGGATGGTTATTCCTCATTGTAGATTCTTGTCAAAGTTCCTCAAATGGGCAAAGGTGTTACCACGAAGACCGGCGGTGTTAACAATCAAGCACAAGCCTTACACCATAAAGTCGTTGCAACAAGGAAGTTGGAGCTATGGGTTGACATCAAGAACTCATGTATTGACTGATACTACCACAGCAAGGTTTTTAGAGGAATTGGGAAGTGATGTGACGGAGGTGGAAGAGATGAACTTGGAAGATGAAGATCTTGGTCCCACAGGACCAAGTGCAGGGACGAGTGGTACAGGTTATGGATTCGGCTATGGATTTGGATATGGTTCTGGTTACACCCAACCCTACACAGAAGTGATAGAACAAGCCCGTCCAACAAGTTACCCTAATTGGGAGGAGCCCACAAGTATCGTGTTTGACAGGCAAACGCAGAGTTTAGAGGAAGATAGGAGGTACATAATGGGAATGATGTGGTTTCAAGAGGAGGAAATCAATAGAAGTTTTAGGGACAACGAAGAAGTGCACCATTACAATGATTATCATCAGGGCGTACCATATTCTTCACATCCGGCTCCCACTGAATGGGAGTCTTTGGCTCCTTATGACATAGGTGATACATATCAGCATACCCACAGAGCCATCATTCTGAGTGGGTGGCACCTTACCCGACTTCGGATGCAAGTGGGCAAGGCTCGAGTGGAGCGTCTCAAGGAGGTTTGAATAACATGAGAGATATGACTCGATCGTTATATGAGTCAGTGTTTGGTCAACCTCTGCAGCAGGATGCTTAGTTATATAATGCTAGACCAGAAGTATATTGGCCCTACAAGTCGGGCAATGATGTTGCTGATGATGAGGACGATGATGGTGATGAAGATGATGAGGAGGACGAAAACAGTCAGGAAAGCTACTCCTGATGTGGTTGAGCGGTTCAAACAGGTCCACGTATTTCTATATTTTTCTTGCATTATTTGAACTATTTTATTTTATTTGTTTTGGTGTGTTTTGTGTGTTTTAGGTTGTTTTGTTGAACTATTTTGTTTTGTTTTCTTGTAAACTTGGGTTGGTGCATATGGTTTGGGAATTATTGAAGAATTTTGGAGGTTTGGGTATTGGATATGTTTTTACACCGACGAACTACACTTTGATTGGTCATAACTATTCTACATTGATACAATGTAAGGTTCAAGTGTGGGGATGTGGCAAATCAATGAAACCATACAAATTTTTGAATAGATGTTTTACAAGTGTTTGTCGAAGGTCTTTGGTCATGGTTGATTCACTAAGTACTTGATTAAGTTTTTCCAACAAATATATATATATATATATAATAAATTTGGAAATGTGGGAATTGGGAGTAACAAAGTTGAAAGTGGCAGTTTGCATGCACATGTCGGTAACCTATTTTCCGCCGTTGTTGTGAGATTCTGAGCCAAATGACATATATATTTTTTTATTTGAGTGTTTGGCCACTTTGTTTCACATTTTAGAACTTGCATAGTGTTGATACATGTTGAGACCTAAACCAATTAATTGCACAAAAATGATAAAGGCATTAGGAGAAACCTTTTTATTTTTCGCCATTTTTATACCCTTACCCGTTAAAATCCACTAGATGCCCACTCTGAACCTAAACTTTTCTTTTGACAAAATCCATAGAATTATCCCATTCACCTTTTTAGCATTTTCTTTTTAAACCCGTGAGTTAGAATTTAATTAACTTAGATTGATGTGATAAAAAAACAAAAAAAAATGTGTGTGTGTGTGTGTGTTATTGGGTCAATTTGAACCCAAGGTTGTGAGTTTTAGCAAAAAAAGTTAGAATGAAAAAGAAATACAAAAATAGTATTCGGTCAACATTTGCCCAAAGGTTTTGATTATTAGTTTGAGTTACAATAAAAGATGTTATTGGGCCAGTTTAACCAAAGTTTCATTTGATAGTTTAAAAAATAATAACTTTAGTGTTGATAGGTCATTTATACCCATAGTAGAGATTTGAAAGTTTTAGAGTTGATTTGTAACTTCATTAGTTGAATTCCACTCACCTTTAGCCACTTTAAAAATCTATTTCCATGCCCGTAACCCTAGCCTACATTACAACCCTTAAAAGACCTTTTGATTTGTGCATTTTAGTTGTGATTAGTAGGAGGAGATGTGATCAATATGCAAGCTTATTATAATGTGGTTCATTGTTTGGTTTTGAGTGAAAAATACTAGCACATCATAGCTAGTCCAAATATGAAACCGAGTGGAGTGATTGATTGTGAGGGGTGTGTTGCATGCAAAACCATAACTGGAAATGAGTTAAGCATGTTCAAATGTTTCCTTGTATTAAAAAGTCATCATTTGTTGTGTAATTCTTATGAATCTTGCATGACTTTGGACCTTAGCTCATGTTAGTAAAACAATTGTTTGAAAGTTTGTATTGTGGATTTGAAGCATAAGAATTGTTGAGGTCAAGCAAGACAAAAGTGTGGGGATGTGATAAGCGACTAAAGTTTCGTGCACTAATGTGGGTAATGGAACAGATTTGTTCAAATTAATATATGGAATGTATAGAATTGGTGTAGTTATGCTGGTACAAGTGTTTGAAGTTAAAGTGTGATTTTGGAAGAAATTATGCGAGAGATGCAAGAGTCGAAAGGGAAAATGAAGAAAATGGGACAAAAATCTGGCCACCAGCGTAAGCCTACGCCACCCAGCGTATTATTACGTCGTGTGTGTTTCATGGCTGAGGAGAAATCAGAGGGGCGTAAGCTTACACCCCCAGCGTAAGCCTACGCCTGACCAATTCAGTGACAACAGAGTTCAGGGCAACGACATAAGCTTACGCCATATACATTTTTTAGACGCGGATTTTCAGGAAACTGCCGATTTCCAGAGTTTAATTGGGGGTTTCTTCCCCAAATTCGAAATCAACTTTTTGGAGAGCGGTTTTGGGCGATTTGGGAGTTCTTGGAGGCTAGGAAACACCATTCCAACATCGATTGTGAAGATTGATACCGAAACATTGAAGAATCGAAGATGAATTCCACAACCATGAGCGGCTACTCCACCGGTAATCATTCCCGGGTGGATTGTTTGTAAGTTTTTAGGGTTTTATCATGTTCTAGTTTTGAGAAACAATTCTTGTAATCGTTTGGTTTGAAGTATTCGAATCTTTGTTTTTAGTATGGTTATGAACTCGTAGGAGTCGATAAATTCTTGCACCTTTGACCTCGTTAGATGATAATTGTTATGAACTTTGATTTGTGTTGAATCTATTGATTAATCTAATTCTATATTGCATACATTTGTCTTGATTTCATTGTGAATGTTGTTTTGCACGTTTGCCTATGATGTATGAATGTTGATGTTCTTGGCTAGATTTGGTCAATTTGATTTCGATAACCATTTGATTGCTTGAACTCATATCTTTGTGTGATAATCCCTAATTTCCTGTGAACTTGAAACCCGGACGTGATTCCTTTTTAATCGTTGTTTACAACTCAAACCGTTTTCTTTGCTACTTGGTTATTTGTGATTGTTTGCACGTCATTGCTATTTGATACTCATTGTACCTAAATCATTGCTTGTGTTTGGTCAGAAAGACCCATTGCCACTTCATAAATCACGTTGTCAATTGAAGTTAAGCGCCGACCACAAACTCTTCGTGGTTCGACACCCTTCTTACCCTAACTAGTTTAAGGTGATTAGGACACACTAATTCTCTGTCTTTGACCGGTCGCTTCGACACCGATCACCTATACCCACTCTCTATTGGTGTTAGAATACTTCCACACATTATCTAAGGGTTAGTGGAGTCACTTGTATGGTCATTCATGGCTAGTCCTCTAGTGTTACTCGAGTTGGTTGAACTTTAATTAATTAATAAAGTATTTTTAGTATGTTATGTTTTTAAAGTCTTTACTATGATTTATCTTAAAAAGACAAGAATATGTGATCTTTAAACCAATCTAATAATATTAATTCTTGTGAGTTACTTAAGCAATACTTCTTGCTTAGGAAGCTTATTCGAGTTTGTACGGTCTATATAGGAATCTTGGTGCTAGCACGGCCGGTTAGTATAGATTTAATATTATGGGTTGATTGGAGGTTTGGGTATTCAGCAAGCCGTTTGAGCCCTAACCAGACCGGGCGGTTTGTGTTGGTATTTCTTTACTTCTCTTGTGTCGGCTTGCAGAGGACATCTAGCGGGAGCCATGGAGTTTGATCTTGAGAATGAAAGTCTTATTTATTTAAAATAATATTATAAGTAAAGACAACTATTTAAGAACATAATTTGTTAGGTCTGAGCGTTCATACAGTACCTTTGGATGAAGTCGTGCATTCCAACTTACCGGAAGAAGTTACAAGACTAGACGTACGTCAGTCATTGGATAATCTTATTCCGAACAATGAATCACGAGATAACTGACGGACTTGAGACCCCGTTCAGGGTCTGTATATTCATTAAGGAACAGTTGGTCGACCGTATCCACTGTTTCGTTACGAAATACTAACTCCCCTATCGAAAGGGTTAGTACTAGTAACTATGACAAACCTTACTTTAAATATAACATTAATTAACAAGGGATAACAACTAGAGTAACACCTTAAACGGGATAATAGTTCTAATTACATTTCTTATCTTTTTATTTTCCTTTTAAAACAAAACCCATTTTCAACTTATTATCCTAATCAGATAATAGCGAGGGTTGAGTATGGGATCTGTTTTCATGGTTCGATACTTGGTTCTTACCCATACTATACTACGCTGTGATAGATACATTTGCATATTGTGTGTGTGCTTAGTTAAAGTAATTATCATTTTAATTTATAAATTTAAAACATAATTTTGTATAGCTCTAAATAGAAAATATTTATTACTACTAAAAACACGCTTTCACTATACTAGTGACATTTGAGCAACATATGTTTGTAGCCGCTAAGAATTAGGGGGAGTTTGTCAGTTCCCTTTCCTTGCATTTGTTTTAATTGTCAATAAGTATATTAGGGACAATATACCATTTAAGTGTGGGGATATATATTATAGTAACGATAACTAAATGTGCTTAAAAGGAATTTTTTTTACAACACAACTCAGCATCGAAACAAAATCCTCTCTAACATAAGATGTAAACCATAGCCTAAGTTTTCTCGCCTGTGTGACGCTCTTGAACTGAATAACCGATTCTTAAGCATTGATATATAGTTTTCTTAAACATGCGTTTCAAAAGAAAGTTGTATTGGGATCATTGGGAGAGCAAATAGAAACTAGAAAGTTTCGAATATGTTTAATTCTTTTCGGTAACCCGAATCCATCATTTTCTTAGTGAGAATTTGAGTCTTAATTAGAATATATATAGATTATTTTCATTTGATGAGTGATTCGACCAACATGATCACATACATTTTAGAATTTGTGCTTCTTATACAACTTGATATCATGACTGAGACTATACACAAAAGTGCTAGAGGCATTATCCCCTTGCTTTTAGCCTTTTTGAATTGTTTACCTACCCAAACATCAACCCTTAGTACACCCTTTGAGCATGTACCTTTCATTTTCTAAACCCACATTACAAGCCAATAAACATTTTTAGTGTTGTTATTTTTAAACCCGTGTGTAACGAATCTGGTTTAGCTAAGAAAAAAAAGAGAAAAGAGAAAAATATAAAAAAAAATATGAAAGAAGAAAAGAAACCAAAACATAGAGAGAAATAAGTGTGTGGATCAAAGATCCACAATTCATTTCATTTCATAGTTTACTTTTCCACTTTGAGTTCTTAACCTAACTAGACTAGATTGTAAGAAAAAAAAAGTCACTTTTAAAATTCCTTATTCCTTACTCTTTACCTGAGTCTTTTCACTACAACACTTTCAAATACATCTTGATTTGTGTATGTGTTTTAGTAATTGTTGGCGAGTTGATTTTTATACAAGCTTGTGATAATGGTATGTCATGGTCTGGAGGCAGAAACAACCAAGTGGAGAGATGATTGTAAGTAGTGGAGAGATGTTTGTAAGTTGTGGGTTTACATACTTGTATCTCATGGTGAGTCGAGCTCAATTAGTTGATTCCCTATTTTTAGAATGTAACACCCATTGCTCGTTTTGAGATGTAATTCTATAGAAGATGTAAGTCTTAGGAGTTTGTTGCAAATTGGGGAAGGGGATAACATTGGGTTGCGGAGAACAAGTTGCATAATCTAGTGTAGAGAGCTTGTTTAGGGACAAGAAAGATTCAAATGTGGAGATGTTGGATGTGTTTCAATTAACACATATTTTAGAGACTTAATTCCTTACATTTTGATTGGTTATAACTGCAAATTTGATAAGAATAGGTACGTATTATTTTCGCTTTCCAATCACAATAATATGAAAGGCATCCCTAAAATGCCCAAACAGCCCCTTAAACTATTGTATATTATTTGAGTTGATTATAAATATTTGGACATTACTTGCAAGTTTTTACAAATGATTTTCATATACATTTGGATGTTATTTGCAGGCAGAAAAGATTTCAACCAAGATATTTCAAGAAAAAACTGTCAAATATGTCAGAGAACCAATGAGTCACTTGGAATCAATTGCTTCATATGTGGTATCCTCTCATTATATTTAATTTTATTTCCAATGTAAATTCAAACTTGTTTCTTCAATTACTTCAATTACTTAGGTATCATGATTAGTATGTTTAATTGTGTAAGTTAAGTTCGTGGAGCAATTAAGGTGAAGACATCTTTTATTATTTGCTTCACTTCTTTCGAAAAGATTGTAGGGTATGTATCAGTGACGGATCCATGATTTTTCATCAGCGGGTGAACAATAAAAACTTGTGCAGTTGCTGATTGAAGGTGATTTTGGGTGGCCAACTTATTAAACCATATATTTGAGAATAAAACAATTTCAAACTTAATGTAAAAATAAAAAATGTATATAAACAAAAGTAATCTAAAATAAAACAGCTTTAAAATTCACACAAAAACTAAAATAGTCATTTAATTTAAAAGAAAATAAGAGTTCGTTCATTTTTTTAAGCAAAATAAAAATTCATTCTTAATAATATAAAAAATCAATTGTTTTCCAACTAATACTAAAAAACCAATTGCTTTCCTTGAAATCATAAATGTTCAATAAATGATCTGTACTCTTTTTTTTCAGAAAAGTTGTACTCTTTTTCTTTAACTTGTCCTTTCATTTTCTTTTTAATAATTTAATCTCTCTCTTTCAAATTTTACCATTCTTCTTCCTTATTTCATTCTTCTTCTTCTTCCGAGAGTCCATGGAAGGTAAAGTACATTAACATAAAAATTAGACATTCAAACTCCATTTTAATTTAAAAGGTATCTAACATAGATCAGAGAAGGTGTCTGGTTAGTTATTTTTCTAAAACAGTGAACTTTTTTATGGTATTGTGCTCGTCTCAGCGGGTGCCTTCCCCCCGCTCAGCCCTTCATAAATCCGCCCCTGCTATGTATGATAGTATGATCAATTGTTGCGTATAAATAAGTTGATATAAAACTTTTAATTTGGGTTGTTGTTTCTTTGATCATAAAAGTCAAACACAATAATATGAAAGGCATCCCTAAAATGCCCAAACAGCCCCTTAAAATATTGTGTATTATTTGAGTTGATTATAAATATTTGGACATTACTTGCAAGTTTTCACATTCGTATATATTTGGATGTTACTTGCAGGCATAAAAGATTTAAACCAAGATCTTTATTTCAAGAAAACTGTCAAGTATGTCATAGAACCTATATGTGTTATCCTTTCATTATTTTTCATTTTCTTTCCACTGTAAATTCAAACTTATTTCTTCAATTAAGTAAGTATCATGATTAGTATGTTTAATTGCGTAAGTTAAGTTCGTGGAGCCATTAAGGTGAAGACAACTGTTATTATTTGCTTCAATTCTTCCGAGAAGGTTACAGGGAATGTATGATAGTATGATCAATTGTTGCGTATATATTAGTTGATATTAAAAGTTTTAATTTATAGGTAGTTGTTTCCTTGATCACAAAAGTCAAATTTGTAAAAAAGTTTGCCTGTAACTGCATTTATTGCTTAGGATCTTTCAAAATGCATGTTTGGCTTTAGTAGCGGTATTACAATATTAAAAAAAAAACAAAAGTGAGTTCCGCATATCATTTACGTTAATCATTTGGTCTGTGATCATGTTACTGAATCATGAGCCTCAAATACATAATATATTAAGACCTATAAATAGATGATTATCTACTCAAACTTTTGTAGGAGAATCAATAACTAGCTAGGGTGGGTGTCCCTGACCGCAAGTGGCGGCCCCTACAAGTGGGGAAGAACAGGTTGCCTTTGCCATCTACTTTGTCGTAAACACATGGCATGTTGTTTCTTGTCGGACGGCGGTGGATTGCCCACTGAACTTCGGAAGGCTCCTGTATATAATTAACTAGGATTCTTTTAGTTACTTTTGCATATATTTAACTCAATACTCCAATGCATGGATTATGGTTCTCTTTGCTACGAAGTAAGACAATACGTACATTGTCTTAAGTAATAAGACTCGACGCCATTGTTTGGAGGAAGTCGGAGCGAGAGGTCAAGATCAAGGCACATTGAGTTTGCAACGGAAAATAAAGCATAACGTAGTGGTTTGTATTACCCCAATAATGTATCCTCTTTAAGAGAGAGGATTACAAGTATTTAAAGGTTACATTATAAAAGTTCAAAAACCAATAGATCATAATAGCTACTTCGACACCACCAAACTTAAACTGAATGCACATATGGACTTCACGAAATGAGAGTCTGGGATACAGGTAGCAAGAATAATGCACGTAAAGCGGCATATTTTAACCTGAAACAAAAGCATACACGAAAATGGGTCAACAATAATGTTGGTGAGTTTATAGGTTTAAGTTTAATAAAATTTGTATAAATGTTTGTAGTTTGAGGTTTATAGCAATAAACCAAGTATGCTCATAATGATCGGTCCACTGTATTGACCAAGGAAATGTTCAATGTTATGTCCACGACATAATGTATCAACTGTAATGTATCATGCCATTGTATAGTAAGTAACTCCATAACCAACCATGTACTCAGTACCCAATACGCTTATCGAATCCCTGAATATAAAAGATACCACACTTGCTAATGTTCACATAATTGTGAATATGTTTGATTTTATGCGAAGTAATATGACGCGTAATCTACAAGTCACTCTCGAGAACTCATAAATTTAGTGGGGCTTCCCAACTATGCGCAGGAATCACCCAAGTAGTACTACCCATACATCCGTGAGTTCATAGTAGAGTTAATGGTTATGTAACAAGAAGTGGGGAAAATGTATCCATAATGTTTTACTTATGTTCATATACAAGGGGAATTCTATTTTTAGGTTCATGTATAAAAATGGAGGATGTTGATAAAATTAACAATTTCAAATGGTATGATTTCTGTTTCTTTTTATTTTATTTATTTTTAGTAAATTATTTCTCTAATAAATGTCTCTCTCTTATTTTGGCATGTATGAGCTGGTTGTGACCTAGAGGGACTAATGGTGCAAATAACCAATCTTTTAAGGGCCATTCGTGTGCTTCTGATGTGTAGCTTCTTGGGTATTTATACCCCTCTTATGATTAGGGTTAAACATATAGAAAAAGGGATCACAGCCGCATCTCAGCTTCTGAACAATCAAATTCTTCGTCTTGCTCCAACCTTCGTCCCCGCTACTACTTTCATCCTTGCAACCAGTTGGTTGCAGGCATTCTTCACCTTCACCATAAAGCTAGTCTAAATCTATGATGACCAGTGTAACTTCCTTTCAAGTTTTACTGTCATTGTATGATTCTAGCTTGTATCTGAAAGGTTTTTGGAATAAACGAATATTTGATTGTGTTAATCAAAGGAAACCATAAATTTGACATGGTATCGGAGCCTTGTGCTCTTGATCTTGGTTCTCCTTGACAAATATTTTTATAAGAAACCTTAAATCATGATATTTTTTGAATAAATCTTATTCTTGATGCAATTCATATTACTGTGATTT
Source organism: Smallanthus sonchifolius (assembly GCA_023525975.1). Taxonomy (NCBI): domain Eukaryota; kingdom Viridiplantae; phylum Streptophyta; class Magnoliopsida; order Asterales; family Asteraceae; genus Smallanthus; species Smallanthus sonchifolius. The sequence goes on from CM042038.1 coordinate 58,757,338, forward strand.
GTTTCTCTGTCCACTATTTCAGATTATTGCTCTAGTGATTGCCATCTAATTGGGGATAAAATTACCCTAAGCTTTGGTTTCAATTCTGGGCATCAAGTCTTTGAAGAGGAAAAAAAAAATCATCTCACTTGGGATTTTATCACCCAAGTCTGAAAATAAAAAAAAATAATCTCACTTGGGATTTTATCATCTAAGTCTGAAAATTTTTGTCTTTGCATTTCAAATCAAAAGGACACCTGTCGTGAAGCATACACCCTCTTCTGTTTGCTTGAGAGTGCTTGGTTTTATCTTTTCGCTGCTCCTTTATCCACTTGGCCAGTCAATAAATTGACTGGGTATCTTGTTGGATAAAGGAATCTATAGCAGTAGTGTGTGCTTGAGAGTGCTCCAGTCTGTTCTCTCCTATTGCTGTGGTTTGAGTTCTGTTGGTTACGGCTCCTGAAACCCCTAAATCTAATGTGTCCGGAAGTGACTCTACCTTGGTTAACTGTCTTGATTTTGGGAACCCTCTATACCTTCACCCTAGTGATACCACTAATGCTTCCATAATCAAAATTAAACTAAAAGGTACTGAGAGTTATAATATTTGGGCTAAAGCTATGGAACTTGCCCTTCAAGTTAAGAATAAGCTAGGATTCATTAAAGGGTCTGTTACCAAAGACACTAATGATCATGTCCTTGGAAATCAATGGGACAGATGCAACTCAATTGTTCTGTTCTGGATCCTTAATTCTTATTCTGAAGAACTCTATGTGGGTCAAATATTATCCAAAATTGCTCAGGATGTATGGGAAGAACTTCAGGAAACCTATAGCAAAGTAGAGTTGTGTATAACCTTTACAAGCAAATCAACTCAACTACTCAAAATGGTTCCTCTGTCTCTAATTGTTACCACAAGCTGAACTCCTTACGGAGACAATATGACACCATCACTAAACTCCCTACATGTACTTGCAAATCCTCTACTAAGATTATAGAGTTTAATAACCATCACAAACTCATGCAGTTTCTCATGGGTCTCGATGATACATATCAATCCTTGAGAACAAATCTCTTAACCAAAGACCCTCTTTCTACTGTCAAAAATGCTTTTGTTGTCATATCTATTGAAGAGTCTCATAGAGAGGCTATGCCTACTCACTCTAGCTCTAAGGCTTAAGCCACTGCCTTTTCTTCTAGGTTTAATGATAAGAAAAGATCAAACAAACCTCCTCTAAAGTGCACCCATTGTAACTTAACTGGGCATACTATTGATAAATGTTTCGAACTTGTTGGATATCCTCCCAACTACAACAAGAAAACAAATCTTCAAAGGTCCCAAGTTAAGTCCAATGCTACCTCTGACTCTGTTAGTCGTTTTGAGACTGAAACACCCTCATCTCAGCCGTTCACTCCTGATCAGATTGCCAGAATTATGTCTATGATTTCTAAAAACAAAGTCAATGCTTCTGTGCCCAACATGACTAGTATGTTTAACACTCCAAGGCTTGACGCCAAATTGAACTCTATGTTCTGTTCCAACAGCACATATAAAGTTGTTAGAGACAACATGTGGATTATTGACTTTTGTGCAAATCAACACATGGTCACTAGTGATAAAAACCTATTAAATTGTGTTGATGTGTCTGAGTTAAATCTGTCTGTTGAACACCGTAATGGGACAAAGGCTCAAATTATGAAAATTGGCAACCTAAAACTTACTAAGAATGTCATTCTAAGAGATTTCATGGTAATCCCTGATTACTGTGTCAACCTCATCTCGGTTAATAAAATGGCAAAAGAAAATAAACTTTACTCGCTATTCACTGAATCTCATTGTTATATTCAGGACCTTGCAAAACAGAAAGTTGTGATGACTGGTAATGAGTTAGGTGGTCTTTATGTCATAAACCCACTAAGTACAGGTCAGGCTCTCAACTATAATAGTAAAATCTCCGGCTTATCAACCATTGAGTTATGGCACAGCAGGCTTGGTCACCCCTCAGAACAAGTCTTAAATGTCCTTAAGGATGACTTGTCAATAGCCAAGAAAGTTTTAAATCATCCTTGCGATATTTGGCATATGTCCAAACAAACTAGGGACTCCTTTTCAAATAGTGATTATAAAACCTCCCAAGTAGGGGATTTAATTCACCTCAATGTATGTGGCCCCTTCAAGGTCACCAGCCGAGAAGGTTTCAAATACTTTCTATCGGTTGTTAATGACTATTCCCGTATAGTCTGGTTGTTTTTACTAAAAACTAAATATCAGGTTTTTAAAAACATCGTGTTATATTTTTCCTTGATAAGAACCCAGTTTGGAAAACAAATAAAAATATGTAGGAGTGATAATGGAACCGAGTTTACCAATCAAAAATTACAAACCTTCTTTAAGGAAAATGGGGTGGTGCACCAAACCTCTTGTACCTATACTCCCCAACAAAATGGGTCGTTGAAAGGAAACATAGGCATCTTCTTAACACTGCTAGATCCCTTATGTTTCACGAGGATTACCTCTATCCATGTGGAATGAATATGTGTTAACTGCTGCTTATCTTATAAATTGTACTCCTTCATCTGTGTTAAATGGTAAGTCTCCTTGTGAACTGTTGTATGGCGATAAAGCCTCTCTTGAACATTTATGAAACTTTGGCTGTCTTGCTTTATGTACTAATTTAAACCCTGAAATAAAATTTGATAGTCATGCAAAAAATGTGTTTTTATTGGTTATTCCATTTACAAAAAAAGAAATAAATTATGGGATCTTGAGGAAAAAATTACAATATTTTCAAGAGATGTCAGATTTTACGAACAAATTTATCCATTTCAACAAAAAACAAATGGATATGTTTAAACTAGAAAAAACATAAAAACTTGAAGTTTTTAATTTTTTCATAAACTTTGAAAGCAAACAGCCAATGCCCGATGATGAGGAAAAAGTAGACTACCCTAATCCTAATGGTTGTAGACCCTCTAGTGGCTCAAGTAGTGTATCAGAACAGCTTAGCACTTACTCGACTGATGATAAGAACAGATCTGGAGCAGAAACAGACAGTCATGAGTGCAACATTGATCTGAACACCACTTTTGAAACTACCAGAGAGGATAACAACAGTGAGGAAAATTCTGAATCTAGTACTTCTCTTGAGGGTAATGAAGGAAAAGTAGAAACAGTTCATCTACAGAGATCTACTAGAAACACAAATCCGTCTAGGAAGTTAGATGACTTCGTTGTAGGGGGTAAAGTTCGGTATGGAATCGAAAAAGTGGTAAACTACTCTAATTTATCTCCTGAAGCAACCTGTTTCATATCCGCTCTTAATAAATCTGTCGAGCCTAGGTCTTATAAGGAAGCATCCATGGATCCTAACTGGGTTTCTGCCATGAATGATGAAATGGATGCTTTACTTCAAAATGACACTTGGATCATAAATAACCTTCCTACAGTAAGAAAGCCCATTGGCTGCAAATGGATCTATAAAATTAAATATAAGGCTGATGGCCAAATAGAGCGGTATAAGGCTTGTCTTGTTGCCAAAGGCTACAGTCAAAGGGAAGGAGTTGATTTCGAAGAAACTTTCTCCCCTGTGGTCAAAATGGTCACCGTAAGATGTGTCATAAGTCTAGCTGTCCAAAATAATTGGTTGTTGTGTCAACTTGATGTAAACAATGCTTTCTTATATGGAAATCTTATGGAAGATGTTTACATGACCCTCCCCGAGGGTTACTATGACAACTCTGAAAGCAAAGTTTGCAAACTTGTAAAATCCCTATATGGTCTAAAGCAGACACCCCACCAATGGAATGAAAAACTCACCACTACTCTCATTGAAATTGGTTTCAAACAAAGCAAGAATGACTACTCTATATTTGTAAAAACTGTAAAAGACTCGATATGTGTTTTACTTGTTTATGTTGACGATATTATCCTAACTGGAAATAATGCTTCAGATCTCAAAAATGCCAACCAAGTATTGTTTATACAACCCTATGATTTTCAATTTCATAATCAAAATGATCTGATTTTGAATGTGTTATCGAATTTGCACTTATTGTTATGTTAATCACGTGCATTTTTAGGGTTTGATGAGTTTGAGCGATAGAGATAGTATTATTGAAGGTCTGGATCAGATAGAGAAACAGATTGAAAGGGGAGAGTTTGTGTAGAGGACTGACAGAGAGGATGTGCACATGAACATTGAAGCAACCCTAACTGATTTAATTGGTGAGCCTGCCAAGAAGCTTCATACGGCTAGGATTCGAAACGATCAAGTTTCTACAGATTTTCGCTTGTGGTGTCGCGATTCTATTGATGCAATTGTTTCACATGTTAAACAACTTCAGGTTGTTATTTGTTTACTTCCCCTGTATTGCTTTTATGGCAATGTATTTGGTATAAAAGAAAGTATTCACTAAATGATAGTTCTTTGTGGTCTGAAGGTTGCTTTGGTGAGGCTGGCTAAGAAGAATATTGGAGTGATTGTTCCTGGTTATACACATTTGCAGAAGGCAGAATCGGTTTTTCTGCAAAATCGTCTCCTAGCATATGTTGAACAGGTTTGAATATATATTAAGCATGAGAAAAATATATGTTTATGTAGAAAACTTAACCAAATTAGTAATGTGTAGCTTGAAGTTGATGCTAGGCGGCTGCTAGATAAAAGATCTTGGAGAACTTAAGTATTTCTTGGGAATAAAAGTCTTAAAATCCGACAAAGGGTTAGTTTTATCTCAAAGAAAATACTGCTTAGATCTGTTAAGTGAATTTGGGATTCTTGCATCAAAACCCGTTAGCAATCCAATTGAGCAGAATCTAGTCATAACTGATAAGCAGAATTCTTTTAAGGAAGATTCTGAACTATCTGATGTTATTGGGTACAAAAAACTCATTGGAAAATTAATCTACCTCAAGCTAACCAGACCCGGCATCTCATATACTATCGAGTGTCTAAGCCAATTCATGCATAACACCTTAGATTGCCATCTTAGAATTGCCATGAGGTTATTAAGATATCTAAAAGGGTCGCCCAGGAAAGGCTGCTTGTTTAGCAAAAGCAATAATCTTAATCTAACAGCCTACGTTGACTCTATATGGGAAAATGCCTAGGCACCCGACAGTGCATCTCTGGATATTGTGTCTACCTAGGTAATTCTCTCGTTTCATGGAAAAGCAAGAAGCAACTCACTGTTTCACCCTCTTCTGCTAAAGTAGAATATACGGCTATGGCTATAGCATGTTGTGAGGTAACATGGTTAATCAAACTCTTGGATGATCTTCATGTCAAAAGCAACCTTCCTATCTCACTTTTTTGTGATAATAGTGTTGGTGTCCTTATATATGCTAATCCAGTTTTTCATGACCGGACCAAACATTTTGAGATAGATCTTCACTTCATAAGAGAAAAAATAATGGTTGGAGCTCTTAAAGTGGAAAAAATACATACAACACAGCAAATCGGCCGACATATTCACGAAAGGTCTTGGGGTCTCTCAACACGATGTACTGTGTAAGAAACTGCAACTTCTTGACCTTTTCACACCATTGAATTGAGGGGGCATGTTAAAATTAACAATTTCAAATGGTATGATTTATATTTCTTTTTATTTTATTTATTGTTAGTAAATTATTTCTCTAATAAATGTTTCCCTCTTATTTTGGCATGTATGAGCTGGTTGTGACCTGGAAGGACTAATGGTGCAAATAAACAATCTTTGAAGGGCCATTCGTGTGCTTCTGATGTGCAGCTTCTCGGGCATTTATACCCCTCTTATGATTAGGGTTAAACATACAGAAAAAGGGATCGCAGCCGCATCTCAGCTTCTCAATGATCAAATCCTTCGTCTTGCTCCAACCTTCGTCTCCGCTGCTACTTTCATCCTTGCAACGATTTGGTTGCAGGCATTCTTCACCTTCATCATAAAGCTAGTCTAGATCTGTGATGACCAGTGTAACTTCCTTTTAAGTTAAACTGTTATTGTATGATTCTAGCTTGTATCTAAAAGGTGTTTGGAATAAATGAATATTTGATTGTGTTTAATCAAAGGAAACCATAAATTTGACCGATGTTCTCAAATGTGTTTCTAAGCTTTCATGAAAATATTCCTTATTCTTAAGGATGTTCAAAATGCAATTGTGTTTGCGAAAACAATATTTTTCCAACAAAAATGATTGCAAAAATGTAAAAAAAAGATTGGGGTTATGAACTCACATGATGTCCGGTTAAAGAAATTGCACAAACGGGACTTAAATCCTAAATTAAGTGCATTCACGTAAGTTTAAAAAGATTTTCCTATAATATCAAAAAGTGTTCACAAGTTCACTTTTTTATTGTATGTAATACATAACCTTATAAAACTCATTGTCGGCCACCAATTAGGTTTTTTTTTTTTACATTTTCAAATATTACCCGCAACTTTCTAAAAATTCAAATATACATCTAAGGTTTCTAAAGTACCCTTCATATTTATAAACTCGTAAGTTTACACCTATATACTATGTGTAATATACGCTTTTAACTCATGGTATAAAATTTTATATTTTAAAAAAATATAAAAAAATATACTATTATTAAAATAAACTAGGTTTTTAAACCCCGTGCGTTGTGTCGGGATGGTTAAAATTTGTAATGTCCTCTTTAGACGACTCGTATAATAATATTGACCCAACGGAAAAAATAACATTCAATCAAACGGTACCAAAAAAACCCTAAAGTAAAAAAAAAACATAATTATACTTTTAGTTAAATATGTTCAACGTTAAATAATACGAAAACAATAAAAAAACAAAAGAAATGGTTGATTAAAAATTGGTAAGAAGAGGCTCTCCCGAGACTCGAACCCGGGTCCCTTTGGTTACAGCCATGGGTACAAACAACTATCTCAATCGCCCCTATTTTTGGGTTTATTTCCATTTCCATTATATATATCTAAACAAAAATACTGCTGGAAACAGAAAAAAAAATATTTATTGTGCCCAATCACCATATGACATGTGGCATGGCGGACTAATGGCATGAAAAAACTATTCACCTCATTTTCCTTTAAATGCTATTTAATTATTGCACAACCGCAATCGAAGATACAAAAGCATGTCGCGCGACTGTTGCTCAAACATAAAACCCTAAAGTGTATCTCGTCGTAAAAGCGAATGTCACTCCACCGTAAAACCTGAAAACATGGCGTCAAAAAACCCGAACGCAAATGCAAACGTAACAATTAGAAATATAAAACAAAAACATTAAAAAACCATAAAAGAAAAAAAACACAAAAGTAAAAATAAAAATAAAAAACAAAGAGAAACTATTCTCCTCCATCAATTTTAAATAAATATATATATATATATATATATATATATATATATATAATGTTGATGGATAAAGAAAAAGTGTAAATTTTTTTCATTATGTTACTAGGCTAAACACCCGTATATTGCACTGATTTAATCTTTTAATTTATCTACCACTCTACAGCATGACAAAGAGGTAATTTAAGATGGAAATACAACTTAAAAATAGAAATTAGAACAATCATCGCTTTCTTTAATCAATTACTCACATTTGCTTATTTGTTTTTTGGTCAACATTAATTCATTATTGCAGCTACATCTGTAGCACCAAATGACATATGCTGTTTTCAGCTCATTATAATCCATTCCAATGGACAACAAATGCAAACTTCTAATTGTAGAATAGTGAAATATGCTCATTATAATCCATTCCATTATTACTTTATTATTTCCCCCATCCATATAAATGACCCATTTAAAGTAAACCAGCGATAATATGGTCCAAAAACTAAATGAAAATCCTCCCATATAATGGGACTTTATGTGTTGTCCTAGCTTCTTCCATCCTTTTTTATGCCACCAAGATTTATCCTTTATAGTTTTTGCCACCATGGAATCAGTCCAGATCATAAATAAATTTCCTTTCATTCAGTAAACAATAGCTTTCCTTTTTGCCCAGATATCCAGCCAAGTTCTAATAAAAAAAATTATAACCTTTGGTCAATACTTGACGTTTAGATCTACAGTTGACTTTCTTGCTCAAAGAACATCATTAACACACGTAATCACATCAAAACACCATTAACTCAATAAAACCTTCAGAAGTATACAAAAATTAGAAACTGCTAAACAAATTTCACTACAGATTCACAAACAACACTGAAATTCTAACCCTAAACAGCTGATTGAGGGTACATGGGCAAATTGAATGAAAACCTAGCAGTCTTCAAATAAACTCGAAACAATCCTTGCAACCCACTCTTTCCTATGAAAAGCAAACAAAATCTAAGGGCGTATGGCATATTGACATGCTTAACAACTAAGGTTATAATATTTGATGTAAATACTAAATCATGTTCACGTGGGCCTATAGATTATATGAGGGAAAGAAATAAATTTCAGTAACATTAATCACAAGAACCTGTTTAATTTGACTGAGAACTTTCTCCCTCTTTGCTGCTTCTTTACTTTCATATAGTCCACCACATAGTTACCAAATTCGCTAAGACTGCCGCTAATTTCGAATTGGTACGAAGTGTACCGGATCGGAATACGCTAGCGTTCCATTCGCCGGTGAATTCGCGAATTAAATCGACTGGTACGTCGTTCCAATTCACTTTCTGGATCGATTTCGGGAGTTGAAGATGCGCGTTCCAGTTCTGATTCTGGATCGATTTCTGGATTGCAGATACACGTTTTAATTCGCGATTTAGGGTTGATTTGGGTCAGACTATAATAGATGTCTAATTTGGCGGGAAATCAGGACCAGATTTGGTAAAAGCAACAACTTAGAATCATGTAAGTTTTTTAAAATAAACAACAACAAAAAACCTAAATCTGATGTATGTGACTATAATCTGAAAAAATAGAACATAAACAACAACAACAATGAACAAAACAACTGATCCATATGACTTTAATCGATAAAAACCTCAATCAAAAGCAATCGGAATCGACGTAATTTAGGGTCTTAAAAGAAAGCAAAGATTAATCAGAAAAAAGCATACCTAATGAGATTTCCTGAACCGATTGGTATGATCATTATGTGTATATCAAAGTTAGCCGGGGAACACACCGCCGAGTGAAATAAGATGATCTAGAAGAAACATTTAAAACAAAACGAATTAAGTCTGCGAAGACGCAAATTGCCTGATTAAAAGATGAAGGATGAACAACTAACCGATCGGCAAGGAAGATGATAAACTATCAATCTGTGATTCAAGATCTACCGGATGATTTCTTGGTGAGGCGAAGGTAGCGATGTGTCTTAGGGTTTGCAAATGAAAAACAAAAAGGGGATTACCCCTACCTAGAATTAGCGGGTTATAACCCGAAAATCCGAATCGGGTATGGTAGAAAAAAATTAGATACGCGTGTTATTTAGCTACCCAATAGTTTATGCGAGAAAACATTTTTTTTTGATGGGCTGAATGACTAACATGTATCCACAAAAGATTTAAAGATTTTCATTTATTAGAGGAACTAGTTAAGATCTCATGTTTATACGGGGTGAACAATATTAATATTTAAATTTTTAAATCTTTATGTATATATTTTACAGGTGTAAAAATATATTACATATACTACGGATATAAACAAACTCAAAATATATAAAAATTAATATATAATTGGGTTTCGAAAATACATTAATTACTATTTAATGTAATTTGACTTTCAATTACTATTTGATTGAAATAAAAGTTACATAATTAACTTTTAATTTTTCTTATAAGAATGGATAATTTAAAATAAATGTTTTTACTAGTGTAATTAATATTTTTTTTAAATATATATTATTATTTAAAGATAGAAGTGCATTAAATAAGAGAGAGAAGCGGAAAAAAAATGATGAGAATGAATATAGAGGTGACAAGTGGCACTAAAAACTTTTATTTATTATATAGTATAGATATAGATAAGATCAGATATTATCGTCTCAGGTATAAATATTTACACAAACAAAACATAATTATGAATTATGATGGTAGATTAGTTGGTGATTGTAGATTTGTAATTAAGAGATTTGATGTTATTGGGGTTGGTGCTCCAGTGGTATAGGTAAAACTTCTTGGAATATCAAGATTTGAGAAGGTTATGGGTTCGAGTCTCACTCTCAGCACAAATTTCTTTAATCCTGTGATAGTTGGACTTGAACTCATGACCTTTTCAACCCTTGGTGTTTTAAAAGGTTTTTTCTCTACTATCAGGTCGCCAACCTCAATAACATTTTTAACTAAATAATTTTTAATCGAGTAGAAGTTTCACCCATTTCCCCGTATAAATTGAGGAGTTATTGAAAATTCTTAAACCATATTACTTCCCCAAAACACGCACCCAATGGTTTAGTGAAGGTTTATAGACATTTGTTTTAACTAACGTATTTAGTTTCAAATTTTCATTCATCTGATTCACAAAACATTTCATTTATATTCAAATCATGAGTTTATAAAAGAATTATAATCTATATTATATAATAAATAAAGGTTTTGAGATGCCACGTGTCACCTCTATATTCAATTTCATCATTTTTTCCGCCTCTCTCACTTATTAAATATACTTCTATCTTTAAATAATAATATATTTTAAATTAAAATACTAATCTTTATATTAATAAATCTCCTAACATATTTTGATGAATATATGTGTTAACAAATTATATTGTATTCCATGGGTTTATTCAATCCATGTAAAACACGAGTTTAAAAAAAATATATTTTATTACTTAATGTCGTGTAATACACGGGATTTTAACCTAGTATTTTAATATTGAAGGCTCTTTCTAAGTACACACAAACAAAATTATTTTTATAATTTTATAATGGTGGTTTAGTAAATGAATAAAGCAGTCCACATTATAAACCGTTGTAAATGATGGAGACCCGCTGTAAAAAAATGTTTAAATAAAGCGGTTCAACTTAAACCCTCTAGGAACATCTTATTTGGAGTGGTTTTCTTATTATTTTTCTAACGGTTTTAAATAAATAAAAATTGACCGTCTTAAAAAATCTTTTTTAGTACTAGTTCCGATTAAAAAGGACATTTTCTCAGGTTTGATGAATTGGCAGTTTTAGTTCTTCTTGTTTTAAAGTTGTCACTTTTAGTCCCTCAAGTTTCACAAATTATCATTTTAAGTATTTAGTGACTTTTAAATGTTAGTATGTTTTATATTTTCATAATTTATGCACAAACATATCTATCATCTAGATTAAAAACAAAAGAATGCACATAACATATCCAATTTTCCTTCTTTTTTTCATCTAAAATAAATATTTAATTACTTTAATTTTTGAAGACTTATTTGATATCAGTTTAAACATCATTTAGCAATTTTCATATGATCATACTACTATTCTAATACCAAACATTATTTTTCCCAGAGCGTTTAATGTATAATTAATTTTTGATTCATTAATTAATTCAAATATTCAAAGTATTCATTATAACCGTTACTAGAAAACTTCGCATTTGCGAACGCATTTTCGGTCGTAAAACGGTCGCAAAAGCCCTGGTGCGAACATTTTGCGACCGTAAAATGTGGTGGCAAAAATGCAAGTCGCAATTTCTTTGTTGCCACCAAATTGCAACCGCTACTACATTTTGCGACCGAATTTGCTACGATAAAACCGTCGCAAATTTTGCGACCGCCTTCTTTTGCGACCGTTTTGCAACCACTTCAGTTGCCACCGATTTGCGACCGCTTCAGTTTGCCACCGATTTGCCATCGCTTCAGCCTTCAGTTGCGACCGATTTTCCACCGCTTTAGTTTGCCACCGCTTCAATTTGCCACCGATTCAGTTGCTACCGATTTGCCACCGCCTTCTTTTGTAACCATTTTGTGGTCGCAATTTAGTCGCAATTTTGATACATAATTAAAAAAATAAAATTCTTTACAAATCTATTTAAATTCAAATACAAATGAACTCAAATGTATCAAAAATTTCATGAAAAAAATATATATTCAAACTACTATACAAATTCAAAATTTTCTAAACAAAATATACAATAATCAGAGATGTCCTTTCTTCCATTTCATCTTAAGTTGAACACTATAACTTGATGCACTCAAGAAAAGCAAATCTATCAAAAATCCCATATTTCTTGGTGAAGTCATCCTTGATGTGCTCAAGAAAGGCAATTGGAACCTGTCTACCGATGGATTCAACCGCAACACAGCATGCTTCATAAATAAAGAAGATAATGTTAGTTTGATAAAAAAAATAAAGTTCCATGTCTCATTTCTAATAAATAAAAGTTATCAGATGAAGTAAGAAACGGTGTTTGCCACCGCTTCAGTTTCTAATAAATAAAAGATTTGGTAATCGGTTAACTCTGTTCTGAAACGTATTAAAGGCTCGTTTAACAATATCCTTATCTCCCATTTGCTCCATGAATAAAGATCGTCTTCTTGATGAAGTAACCGACGAAGCCATATCAGAATTTACAGAACTCATACTCATGGATAAATAGTTATGCCCTACCACATACTTTACAAACTACATTCTGTTAGTGAAATACCTTCCACTGAAGCATGGATGAATATTGTTACATGAAAATGACATACCTTTTCTTTCCAGTAACTATAAATTGGCTAGAAAACTCCATATTGTATAGAAAGAGCTTCAAGGGCCTAGCAAATATGTACAATAAGAAACGATTAATAATCATTGTCTCCTGCATGATCAAATAAAAACATGACACTAAATTACATACAAATGACTCAATTATATACATGAGTCGGCCTATCTCAACCACACACAACAACCCAATGATATAAAGAAATTGTGGATATCATTTCCTACCTCAACTACAGAATCAAATGTCAAAAGTAAAGGTATAAGCCAAGTGTTGGAGTAATAATTCCCGCTCTTTCTCGGGCCTTATGATCCAATACTTCTAACTTAAATAAAATTGTCTCAAATCTTCACCAATCATAAAACTCACAAATTCTAACACCACACTAAAATTTAAGATTTGTAGGACAAAAAGAACTTGCTTTTTAGCTCGTTGTCAAGATCATACTCGATAAAATCTCCTATATCGGCCTATCTCAACCACACCATGACATCCCTAATTTTTATGCCTGATCTTATAATCCTACTTTGTAAACTTGATTGATTTCTTATACAATGAACCTTTTTATGCCTCATATCACTTGTAATATCATTTCATATCAAATTTTCTTGTCTAGTTTAAAGCGAATATTCTATTACGCTTTAGAACGACTTGCGTATTCTATTCTTGAATCTGCTACTTATAGTAACTTTGGATGCCCTAGATTCCATCTTAACCTAAATAAATAAAGTTTGTAACATTATTAAACTAAAGTGTAACTTTAAGGACTAAACTTACGCATGTGTAAATTTCAGGGTTTCTTTTGCAAACGTCTTTGAAATCTGGTTAATTTTTGTAAATTCAATTATATATTATTATTATTATAGTTATAATTTTCAGATTTATATATATACACATATATTATTTAATTAACAAAATCATTTAAAAACTTTAAACTTATCTTAAATAAATAAGATTATTATTATTTGTTTTAAAAAAAACTTTTCCTAATCCTAATAACAACTAACACCATCTTATACCACTTTTTTTGTTGTTTGGCCGTAAAATCCATTTAAATCCTTTTTTGATTTTTTTTATTTAATTTTATTAAATTTTATCTAATATAACAAACTAATTTAAATTATCTGCAATTCTAGTCCTTCTAATTAATTATTTTTTTGCAAATAAGCCCATTAAACCACCCTATAAATAGAGCCCTTATTCCTCCATTATTCTTCGCATCTCAACGATCCTCTAGGGTTCTCTAGCTACTAAAGGTCGTTTCTCTCATCTTCAGGAAGATTCTAGCTTAAATCCTTCCATTTTAAGTAAGTTCTTGTTATGTTTTTACTTTTTCTTTCAAATTCTTTCATAACTAGCTAGATCTATGATTCCCTAACATGTTTATTTTATAATCATAAACCTATCGAAGATCAAAATCCTTATTTTAATTAAACTTGTTCAAACCTTTATTTAAAAGCTTGGTTTTGATCTTCCTTGTTTCTTTTCAACTTTTAAATCATGTTTCTATTATACTTTCCAACTTTATAATTCACACCCTAAACTTGGTTTAGTATACAAATAGAGTAACTTTCAAACCGATATGTAGTTATCTGACAAACATTAAAGTTCTGGCTAGGAAAAGACGTGATTCTGATCCGACCAACTCTTTCCTGGCCCTCTGTGATCAAAGATCTCGTCCAGATGGTCTATAAAAACTAACTAAAACCTAACCTAGACTCCTAAGTAATAAAAGGAAAACCTATGAACTAAACCGCACTGACAGGCAAGTGTACATATCGAGTGTAGCACATCTTAACGGTAAACCGAGTTATCGAACCCTAGAGACACTATGGAATAATACTAGACTCTGACTCGGACTAGGACTAAAGATTGATTTGGTTTGGGGGTTGACTACACTACTTATTAAACTAATGAATGCAGTAAACTAAGAACGAATCAAACTATCAAGGCAAAAGCTAAGGGATATATCAAGAATAGGAAGACCACTACCTAGGTCGGAATCCTACTTGCAAAGCACAACTTCTACCGGTTCTGGAACTATGATGGATCTGGGTTTCTAAGGATAACAAATACAGATTAACTAGTGGATCCCTAATCACTCTCAGGGTGTCACCAACTAAGGAACCTAAAGTGTACTAAACTCACCAGATGGTTGGATCACATCTCGGGTATCTCCAACTATGATAAGGTACCCTAAAGACAGATCACCTTTCAGTCTCACTGTCCACGATACATTTGAAGAATGCACGGGGTAATCTCAGGATAACAACTATGATTTGAGCTAGCAACAATCACTAGACACCTAATACTAACGTCCTCTCAGACTGTTAACACTCGGATTCCTAATGACGAGGATTAGACAACTATTTCTCACCTCTCGGGTATTGAACTAGGACACACATTCAACTCTAATCAGCAGTCATTCACAACTCCTATGGTCACTACGTCTAGCAAACCATACAACAGTCACAAACCCTAAGATATATGACCTAGCTACGCTAACCTAACATGGCGGACAACCTCAATCAACGCATGTAGTAATAATCAATCACAAGGCATAGTTAAACATGCATATTCATCATAATAATTAACATGAGATGCTTTACAACATCATAAATCCATCAAAGAAATCCAAACCCAATAAAAATCCAAACTTTAACAAGTGATCATCTTTAACCTAGGCAGTATCAATTGTTTAGCCTACAGTCATATTCAAAACATTCAAAATAAAAGATTCAAACAAAGACATGGTTAACAATGCAATAAAAGACACAAAGATGAAGAATTGGAAACCGAACAAGCTAATTATAACGAACCCGGATCCGGTGATTCAAGCTTTACACTTCAATTGCTCTCCAAACTCCCAAAATCGCCTCTTTTACTCCTCTGGACGGCTAAAAATTGATTTTTTTGGTATTATGGCATTTCAATTCTTTTAATTATCGAATTAGGGCTTTTTTCAAGGAATTCAGGCCTCGCGTACAGCGGAGGACAATATAGTCGCGCGAGTTTTTGATTTTCCTTGCGTACCGCGAGGACTTGGTCCTTGTTCTTCGTGAACCACGAGAAAACCAATTTCATCATTTTTTTTGTTTTAAACTTTAGGCTTCAATCTCGTGCTCGGTTTCTTCGGGTTTTCATTTATAATCATCTCGAGCACCTGTAAACACAAAGTAGACACAATACAAAACAAAAACGATTCAAAACGCACGAAAACACTAGGAATAAAGATGTGTACTTTGGACTAAATCAAAAATCCCCACACTTAACCTTTTTTCGTCCTCGAAAAAGTCTGAAATGGAATCATAACTGAGATCTAACTTCAACATCAATTAGGAATTAGCAGTTCAATATACTCACGCGTTAAATAGCAATAATCAGTATTTCTGTCCGATTAAACCCAAACACCACTTTCTAGTCCCCGTGATGTGATCTAATTCCAGTTTATACAACAATCAATCAACCCATGTGACTCATGCTTAGAAGTTACAGCTCTACCTAATCCCGTCTCACGGTCATGTTTAGGCACGGGTTAAACCATATAGATTTGCCCACCACGTTAAACTAAGATTTACATATTTTTAGAAATTATGAAATATGGAATGAATGGATGGATAATGAGCATTAATTTAAGCATAAGAACTTTCGTCTAGAGGCGTCTCAACCAATTCACTATCCCGAAAGCTAACACATAGACTAGATTCTAAACATTTAAGCACATAAATCTCACTTAGGGGTGTATCCTCCGAGTCGCCATCCCGGAGGGTAACACATAAGCAAAACTCAGTTTTCAAATTAATTAAGCTCATGATTATGGAATTATGGAATGGGCGCCACCGAAACTCGGATTTATTCTCATAAAAAGAGTGTGGTGTGCCATGAAAATTTTCAAAAACCTCTAAATTTTAACTTAACGTGGTACCTATCACCCTATGTTGACAGTTTCAGTATTACCGTTACCCTAAGCTGAGTACCCACAAGATTTAATAATTTTATTACGTGATTAATCCTAAGTAACACTCACATGCTATTTAAGATATTCAAGCTGGCTGGGTCTACCAAAACATCACTAATTAGACGCGTTTTCTATTATTTATATCATTTAAACTCAACAAGTAGATCCAGTTGTACTATTATTTTCCATTTATTATGCAAAACTTTTAATTTCTAAGGACATTTTTCAAAATTTTCATTTTTTTTGTATTTTTCAATTTTTATAGAAGACACAAACCCTAGACAAAAAACACTCACATCCCCACATTTGAAAGATACATTGTCCTCAATGTGAAGCAAGAAAAAAATAAAAAAAATACAAAAATAAATAGGAAGCGACTTAGCTGGGAATAATAAGCATTCAAGTGAATGTGCAACTTCGTTCTTCCTTGTATGCACCGTATAACATTTCGGTCGCCGTGGCACATCTCTGCTGGGTTGCCTTTACGAAGTAATAGAAGCATCGGTCCAGCCCGAATGGAGATTGAGTACAGACAGGACGAACAATTACTGTAAAATAAACCTCACAACAAACCCGCAACATTAAACTGACTCAAATTAAAATTAAAGACTCGACTAACTCAAACGTTGACTCTGGATAGAATGCAAAGACACACACTCGATGGGTGGCAAACACATAGACATGAAAGCCATGACAAGGTGAATTATCGGTTTTGAAACGGTTTCAAGTTTCCCATGGCCGGTGATAGTCGGTGAATGAAATGGATGATGGTGAATGACGGTAGGATGGGTGGATGTGATAGATGATAGATGATAAATGGATATGGATGAGATATGATGGTGGGTGACGGTGGTCGGTGTACGGTATGGGAGACCATGGGAAAACAAAGGAAAAAGAGTGAGATTAGAAACCCTTCGCGTACCGCGAAGACCTTTGGCCTACTCCTCGCGTACCGCGAGGAGTTGATTCTCAAGCTGACTCTTTTTCTTGTCCCTCGCGTATTGCGAAGGTTTGGAACCTCTTTCTCGTGTACCGCGAGGGAGCATCATTCACAGAAAGATAATTAATTTTTTAACTTTTATTTTTAGAAAAATTTTGCCCTCTTAAAAATATTTTTCACCCAAATTCTTAAAAACCTTGTCCCAAAGATCAAAACCAATGTAAAACATACCTGAAACTTTGTTCATAATGATTTCCCTTATCGAATCGAGCGTGAATTCCTGCAAGACTCACACAAAACAAAACACACACCGAAAAATACAGAAATTGACACGGACTCTGATTAAGTAATGCATACAAACTCTACATCCCAGGCACTTGCCCGAGACTCAAGCAAACCTATCAGGAGGCTTCTCTTGATCCTAATCGGTACCGCCTTCATCCTATGCGGTCTACCGGTCCTCCACATCAACAGTACCCAAACAAACACCAAATTTCCCTTTTTGCTATCACCCCTATCCTTCCACCACATCTTATACCTACCCGGTCCAAAGATAACATGTCTCAAATACCCTAGCAACTTGTCACCCTTAAACTTACCCACACTTGGGGTTTGCACCATCCAAAAATCAGAAGATTCTATCAAAGTACGGGTCCTCTTACGGGGTGGCCTAGACCTAAGGGGCTGGAACTAAGGCTCGACTCAACACTCCTCCTCTCAAATTCACGACGGTGATGGACAAAGGTTCAGGAATGGAATCTCCTATATGTGGGACCTCTAACCCTTCACCAAGATCATTGGGATTCTCAACACTCTCTTCTAACTTCCCCACACTTGGGGTTTTGCTTATGATCTCAGCTAATTCTGCCATCATCTCCAGTAGATCATTAGGCACCTCATCGCCGTATTCGTCCGACTCATCTAACAATCTCTTTAACTCTATCGCCTAATGATATGGTTCTTCTAAATTAGGGGAGGGTTCACCAACTTCTAACACCGGATCAGAATCCTGATGGTAGTCCATGAAGGCATCAAGCATGCACACGGAGTGGCTATGCTCGCCAACATCATTCACTGACTTTGTGGTCTCAAAGGTAACCAACTCATCCCCCACACGAAGTGTGAGCTTTCCGTCAAAGACATCGATCAATGCCTTGGCAGTGCGCAAGAATGGGCGCCCGAGGATGAGTGGAACTCTTTTATCCGCATCCATGTCAAAGATCACAAAATCCACGGGGAAGACAAATTTTCTTACTTTAACTAACAGATTCTCTACAATCCCCCGTGAATACTTGACTGAACGGTCAGCCAAGGCTATGCTCATGCACGTCGGCTGAGGTTCACCTAGGTCTAGCTGCTTATACATAGAATATGGCATCAGATTGATGCTAGCACCTAGGTCAGCCAACACGTGATGCAAGGGCAAACTGCCAAGCAGACACGGGATCGTGAAACGACCCGAATCTCCCAGTTTCTCTGGCAGCTTGTTCTGCACCACTGCAGAGCTTTACTCACTAAGTGAGACTTTAGAGCCCTCCTCTAGTTTCTTCTTGTTGGAAAGAAGATCTTTAAGAAACTTGCCTTACTTAGGCATAAGTTGGAGCGTCTCTATCAGTGGGAGATTGACCTTGAGTTGTTTAAACATATCAAGGAAGTGACCATATTCCCTAGCTTGTTTATGTGGCAGTAAGCGCACTGGATAGGGAACACGACTCAAGTAAATCTCGGGGGTCTTCATCTCCTCCCCATTCTTCTCCTCCTCTGCCTTTTCGGCAGGCATCTCAACTACAACCTCCTCGTCCACCTGCTCCTCGGCCATCTTGGCATTGATCTCATTGAATCGAGCTCCCCACTCAATCTTATTGACCTTATCGGTGACAGGATATTATACTCACCGGAGTGGGAGTCATCCTCTACAACCTCTTTCTTCTCCTCACTCCTGATTGACACGGCTATGACTGAAGCGTGGGAGCTTGTAGATGGACCTCCCTGTCGATCTTTCAAGCTCTTAGCGATGTCCTCAACCGTGCGTTGCAGATCATGGAATGTCAACTGTTGATTCTTCATTATAGTGTTGTGGCTATCTAATCTCTGCCTAGCTTCCCTGTCCCTCTGGACCACGTGGGCAAGCATGTGTGTCTGATTCTCAATCATCTTCTCGATCTTCTTAGTGTCGACACTGCTTCCCGAGCTAGCTCCTGTATCTCCTCCTCCCTGCTGCTGCTGGCGTCCATTAAACCCATGCGGGTTATGTCCTCATCTCCTTCCTGAGCCAAATGAATTGTAGTTATTGTACCTTCGGTTCTGGTATTGGTTGCTAGCAAAGCTAACCTGCTCTTGATTATTTACTGGGTAATCACGGGTGTCATGGCCTCCCTTACACACTTGACACCGCTGAGCACTGAGCTTCAGCTCCTTGATCTTGTTAGCCATTGAGGCGAGTGTAGCAGCCACGCTAGAATCAGAAGTACTTGATGCACACCTCTGGAGGATGAGGTGGATGATCTAGCACTAGGAATGGAAGCCCAAGTAGATGGATATTGCTTTTTGGCTTGAGAGAAGCTCTCGAACATTTCCTCGCACTCAGTGGGCTCGAGTGTATCCATGATATGGCCTCCCGCAGCTGTATTAAACATTTGCTGCTTCTTGAAGGTAAGAACAGTATAGAAATTCTCCACTATCGCCCAATCTGACAGACCATGCTGGGGACATCGGCTCAATAGTGTTTTGAACCACTCCCAGGCCATGTGATAAGGCTCGTCGGGATCCATCCAGAAGGAGTGGATTTGATCTCTTCGGCTTGCGGCCCTGGAAGGTGGATAATACTTTTTTATAGAAGTTGGCTTGAAGATCCTCCCAAGTGGTAATAGAGTTATCCGGGAGGGTGTCAAGCCAAGTGCATGCACGCCCAGAGAGCGAGAATGGGAAAAGACGCAAGTAGATTGCGTCCTCAGACACACCCGTGATATTAAAGATATCATACACGCACGAAGCGGGACAGGTGTCCGGGTGCATCCTCATCCTCAAGGCCATGGAATTAAGTGGTATAAGTGATCATACTCATGACATGTGATGGGATCTAGCAAGAATTGACATTTGGAATGGCGGGGCGGGTGATCGAAGATCTCGCCCCAGTGACCCCATCACTGGCCCTCTGGTGATTGAAGATCTCATCCAGACGGTCTATAAAAACTAACTAAAACCTAACCTAGACTCCTAAGTAATAAAAGGAAAACCTATGAACTAAACCACACTGACATGCAAGTGTACCTATCGATTGTAGCACAGGTTAATGGTAAACCGAGTTATCGAACCCTAGAGACACTATGAAACAATACTAGACTCTGACTCAGACTAAAGATTGATTTGGTTTGGGGGTTGACTACAATACTTATTAAACTAATGAATGCAGTAAACTAAGAACGATTCAAACTCTAAGGGATATATCAAGAATAGGAAGAACACTACCTAGGTCGGAATCCTACTCGCAAAGCACAACTTCTACCGGTTCTGGAGCTATGATGGATCTGGGTTTTTAAGGATAACAAATACACATTACCTAGTGGATCCCTAATCACTCTCAGGATGTCACAAACTAAGGAACCTAAAGTGTACAAAACTCACCATATGGTTGGATCACCTCTCGGGTATCTCCAACTATGATAATGTACCCTAAAGATATATTACCTTTCAGTCTCACTGTCCACGATACATTCGAATAATGCACGGAGTAATCTCAGGAAAACAACTATGATTTGAGCAAGCAACAATCACTAGACACCTAATACTAACGTCCTTGTCACACCCCCAAATTTATTCACTTAATAAATAAATAAATCCAGGTTGCAACGATTAGTAACATTACACAACAACGTAAGCTAAAGTAAAGATTTATAAAGTGTCGATCGCTTTTACAATTACTATCATGAAATAATACATTGATCTGAATCCACGTAGATCAAAATAGATTTGAGGTTTGATAATTTTGCTTTTTCGGATTCTAGGGTTTTGACCCGAAGGGTTAACCTATTCCAACCATGCCATGCTATGAATTTCCTAAAAAACATACTTAAAAGTGTATACACAAAGGTTGGTGAGTTCACATGTTTAATTGTTGCAATGTAAAGTCGTTTTCCTTGAAAACATTGATATCGTGTACATGGGCTTAGCATAAAAGCATTTTCCTGGAAAACAAGTGATGACTTCATGTTATAAAATGAGTAGTCTTCCCAACGAACACGTGTGATGACTTCATTGTCATAAAAAGAGTAGTTTTCCCCATGAAAACATGTTAATGAATTATGCCCATGTCAACCTTCTTTAGAGAAATTATTAAAGATTAGAACGTCAACCAAAACAAGTAGAAGTTTCAGGTGTATATGATAAATAAAACAAGCAATGTTGACCAATTTGTAGACTAGCTAAGAATACAAATAATATGTTCATACATGAGGCATAACCAAACCATGACACAGGTATTTTGCCCCTAGCTCGCCCCGAGCACACGTTTGAACACTATGCAGCCATTCGACCAAAACCGATCGAACCATGACAGGGGGTGTCAGTCCCAAATAGTACTATTCATAGAATCCCATGCTAAGTCCTTATCTAATGGTTATTAAAATGTTTACGTTGGGGACTTTACGAGCTCCCAATGTTAACTCATGCAAACATAAAGGTCGGGTCTTATTTTCCTGTTATCATATAAAAACGAGTATGAGTATGTTTCATGTTTTCCAAACGTATCAAGTATGTTTCATGTTTTCCAAACGTTTCAATTAATTATGTTCCCAAATGTATCAAGTACGTTAAGCAAGTATGTTTCTCTCCCGATGTTTCTAAAACATTTAAAAAGTTAAAAGAGGGGCCCGCGAACTCACCTGATGACGTGTCAGGAATACTAATGTGCTTCTGATAGTAATGAAAACCAATGTGCATATGATGGTCACGGGTTTACGTCCTACTCGAGTCCTACGATACCTGTAGGTGCTTTAAGAGCTTTATATACTAACCCTAATAATGTAAAGCGAGTCTAAACTCGTGTTAAGTTATCACGTGAGCGGTTGAGCTTTGTTGATTCTTAGCGGCATTACTGATTTAGTATATGATGTCGGTTTAGTAATGGGTCATTTAGATATTTAAGTAGAGTTGAGATTCTCAACTCGAACATGTTCCATTAGTCATGTTTAAAGGTATTTGTTTGACATGTACACAATTGTGTATAACTATATATGCTTGTAATTAATAACAATTCATGCTCGTATGATTTTTAACAAAATGTGTGCAACTATATGTTCAATAAAACCATTTTAGGTCTTTATAATATATTCATACGAGTATTAATAATCATATATTTATTTAGTTTCAAAACCCTGAAATATATTTGTACTGTATCGTATTTCGCAAATATACGCTATGTTTATGTAAAGCATACATGTATTCATTTGTCAAAAGTAATATTTACATATATATGTATATATTTTTATAGATTAACATCGTATTATAAAATACTTTATGGTTTTCTACAAAATGCAATCTATATTTACACTTTTATAGATGTAGGAAAATGATCAAATGTAAAGCAAGTTTAAATGTGTAAACCAAAAAATCAAATTCTAGCCACATGTTTATTATAGTTAGTTGAGTGTTTGACTTTTGAGAAATGTATTAAAATAAGATAAAAATAAATGTGTGGTCAGAATTTGATTTTTTGGTTTACGTGCTTACAATTTATCCTCACCCTATAGATGTGTGTATATATATATATATCTAAGTTCATAAAATCTAACTTTGTACATTTCCAATTGTTAACGTCATATACTCTAAACTTTAATGATATACATATCTATACGCACGCATCTCATATTTGAATCTAACTATCGTGTTACACAATAATTGTTTGATTTTCATATAAACATTTAATATTTATACACATATGGGTATTTATATAAACAATGAATACGCACGCATCTCATATTTGAATCTAACTATCGTGTTACATAATAATTGTTTGATTTTCATATAAACATTTTATATTGATACACATATGGGTATTTATATAAACAATGAACATATGTATATATACATATATTTAGGTAATTACTTGTGTACATAATTACTTGTGTACGTAAGTACATATAGTTATATAGTATGTTATATTTATGAAAACTGTAGTCTCGTTAACCCTTGTTAATCGTCAAATGTCGTTTAGAAACTTTGGTTATACCTTTTCGTATTATTTGACGCGTACCAACATATATATATATATATATATATATATATATATGTTTTGGATAAACTACTTATCATTAAATGCATCACACCCTTAATTATTTTGTATAAACCATTTCATATATTACTAATATAACAAAACCGTATCTCGTTCAAGTAATAATATTTAATAATAATACATATCGTTCTTTAATCGTGGTCAAGATTCTAGTTTGATCGATTCCCGTTTATGAGCATAGATTTACTCGTTCAATAACAATTATAATGAATTTTCTAGATTTAATATACGCGATTACGGTCCATTAATATTATTTTTTAAGTTAATATTTATTTTTACCGCTAACGAATCGTTTAATGCTTAACCTACTTCAACCGCACATGCGTTTAAATTTTCGTGTAAATAAATATAATCTCTTTTGCGCGCGTTTATACCTTCCATAAGTCCTGTTGACGGATCGACACGTCCTAAACCTTACGTTTCACGTATTGACTACGTTTGACCGTCGTTGACCCGAGTTTGACTTTCGTTGACCAGCGGTGACCGGGTTTGACCACGACTCGGGATGTTCAAATCTGTCCAAAAACCACGTATTTAATACTCGGGAATGAAACCAAGCTACAAGTTCAACCGATCTAACGAAAAATAACTAACCGAAATGTAATCTACTATATTTTGACGAAACATAACTCGAACCTTGTAGATTGGGACGGTAGGACACAAACGACACAAATCGATCAAGTGGGGTTCCCCCGTGACCGGCCGGAAAACCGTGAATCCCGTCGGAACACTATCTGGTTTGCCGGAAAAGTGTGTTCGACCCTCAAACCTCGTCGGACCTTCACCGCCGCCACCCCTGCTCCACGCAAACACCGCTATCATCGTCACTGGAGATCGTCAGAACCCTAATCGGGTTACCGGAAACGCATCAGCCAACATAATGGCTCCTCCCCTGTACTCTTCGCCGAGATCTGGCAGAAACAAGTACCGTCGCCGTCGTGGGTGGCCGGAAATACGTCTCCGTTGCCCGGATCTACAAGAAATCAAAGAGAATTTACTAGGGTTTGCTTTCCTAACCGGAATTTTGCGAAAATCGCCAAAAAAAATGAGAAAAACGGAATTGAGAATGATGGTCTTACCTTAGCTCGTCGTCGTCTCCTACACTTGCCACCATCTCCGGCAACGCTAGGGCAAAACCCTAGCCGCTGCCACCGTTGTTTCAGCCCCTGGATCTCCTTACGCCGCCATACCCTTGGCCGGCTCCCTCTCTCTGCACTCTCTCTCCGATTGGTTGTAGACCACACCACCACCCTCGCCGTCTATAGGCTTGACACCAACAGCCGCCGTCGTTGCCGCCGGGATGTGGCCGGCTCCTGCGGTGAGGGCTGCCCCTCTCACGTCCGCATGTCTCAATCTCTCTCTAGAAGTGTATAGGGTTTGGTAGAAAGTGAGGATGAAAAAGTGAATGAGATCTTTTATATTAGGTTTTTGGTAGGGGTTTTCAAGAAGATAAATACTGTTTTACGGAAAACACGCATCCGTTCAGGTCTCTGTCACGACTAAAATTTCTGAATTACTATCTTAGAATAATTCAAATTGTTAAACTTTATTAATAAATACTATTTAAGTATTTAAATTGTGAAATCTCTATTTCAACGGGTGTTCTAGCCGGTACACGCCCGTACCGCGTGTCTTAATGCGTTTACTTGTATAAACGTTTCGCGTTCCGAATGAAATTATTGTTTCCTTAAAAATAAAAGTAATCGTAAACAAAGATGATAATATGTAAATAATCATTATATTATTTAATCACTCTAGATAAAAGTCACCCGGACTAAGCTTACTCCGGTATTTGTCGTAGTCGCGCGTTCTATGTCGTATA
The DNA here is from genome assembly GCA_023525975.1 of Smallanthus sonchifolius. NCBI lineage: Eukaryota > Viridiplantae > Streptophyta > Magnoliopsida > Asterales > Asteraceae > Smallanthus > Smallanthus sonchifolius. Next base: position 58,782,903 of record CM042038.1, read on the forward strand.
ACTCATTTGTTAATTTCTAAATACACGTCTGAAGTAAATATTAATAATTACTATTAATATTTAATATTAGTGGTCAGCTATCACGTTGTGTGTCGGTTATTAACCATGTACGCGTTAATCCTTTTAACCGAAAGCCGCGAGATTATGTTTTAATAATATGTTATCTCGAATCGTACTATGATCCGTCAAGTAAAGTTAGAAATTTGGTTCACCTATTGGGCCTATAAATGGGCCTTTAATGGGATTCACTCTCTATTGGGCCTACAACTGGGTCGTTAATAGGCCAAGCCCATTTATGATGAAGTAACTATCAAGAGCAAATGACCCTAATCTCAGGGATGTCACATTCTCCCCTCGTTAAAGAAGTTTTGTCCTCGAATCTTAGTTTAAGTTTACCTCCAGGATTGACTTAATTTATTCGGATTAGAGTTTTGTATCCTTAGTTCATTTCTCTTTCATAGGGATGATTTTAACTCAATCCACTTTATAGTCAGCATCCGAAGGTAAATCGAATGTCTCATCAACTAACGATATTGGATATGTAGGGATGTGAGACATCGTCTTATAATGTAACAGTATAACGTTACTGTTGAGCATACGATAAATCAAAATGAGTAGATTTAGAAATTTTCTTTGGATCTGTCGACAAGGGAATGGGCACACATTATGTCAATTGGGTAGCTTTAGGAATACTCCTTAAATATATCATTAAGTGAACCACAATGACTATACCACTAAGTGATAAAGTCATCACTAAAGTTTCATGAACAAGAGGGATTACAACTCTAAAAGTCATATTCATGCATTGAGTGAGTCATTAAGAGAGAGTCGGACCGATGTTAATAAAAATAGCGAGTTTTTCAAACTCGAGTGAACTATTCAAGCACCAAAGTAATCAATCAAGGTTTAGTTGTCAAAGAATTTCATCATGTGATCGTTCTCGTCAGAGTGTAACTGTATGATAACCATCTTTGATGAGGAAAGCAAAAGTGAATTCATGCACACGGATTTCCGATAGCATAAGGTTACATATATTGTATCCATGCTCGATTTTCTTTCATGAAAATCACATCATGAATGAATCTAAAAGTAATTTATCAGAAGTCCAGCAAAGATATGTTTGTTGGTTTGATGAAATGTTCACATGGTACTTCATAATCAGGTAATTGATCGTTCATCACAACGAGTCAACACCTTGATGCATTCTATCTTTTTAGAACAAAAGATTTTAACGGATATTTCATCGGCCTAATCAGTATGCAGGTTCGATTGATTCGATTGGGTTCGAGGAAGTATTATCATCGTATATAATTTCTCTCAGAGGAGTTGGACTGTTTTCGATAGAAATATTAACAAAAAGGATGTAAATCAATAAACTCGAGACAACAACAACAACAAAAAAATAAAAATAAATAAATCATAGTGACACTGAATCATCCGGGTTTTTGAATTGTCCAGATTTCTATGGTTCATCTAAAGATGAGGTTGAATCCAAACGAAGAAGGAAGAGTGTGTCAAAATAATTGATAATAGTATAGTTGATTTGGCTCAACAGATACTATAGATAAACGAATCTCTATGGATTCAAAGAAAAGTGATGATGGTTCCCAAAGCAGTTACTAAGGGTTAGTGACGTAGTTTCTACTTATATTCGCTTTCTAAATGTATATCCCTCACCTTCTTGTACTTGAATAGTAATGACAGAATACATAAAAGAAACATTATGATTGTTCCCTTATACTTCTCGATAGCATATTCTGGGAACATTATAATTATGTTCTCATATTAGGTTCTGTGCCATATGAGGTTTTTCCATTTACATTGGTCGCGATGGATTAAAAGTTCCAAGGTTTCTCGTATGCTTTCAATGGCGAAGATTGAGTTTAACACCTCATTAATCATTGTTTGCACCGCACTTCTACTATAGTCTGACATTTAGTTTGTAATGTCATGATTTGTGGATTCATGACCCGACTATCATGCCTATGAGGTAGATAAGTCTTAAAAAGGTTCTATGTTTGTTTATGTTATCCCCGGTTCGTCTAGACGAGGGGTAAAAGTCATACCATGGTAAAAGTCTCATAGAAGTAGTGTCTCTTCAAGCAGATTTTCGGCTTTGCCAATCATTGAAATGCTGTGCCTTAGCCATAAAATTAGGGTAATGAGCGTTGAGTGTTAGAGATTCGTACTTCCTCTAGGTACATCTAAGAGTTCATATATCAGCCCCATGCTTTGGTAGATAGGTAACGAAATCAAATAGAGAAAATCTATAGCTGAATCTCATAAGTTATAATAGTACCTTACAGAGAATTTCTAGATTTGGTCCAAGTAGTGAGGTCAAATCAATTGAGAATCGACCTATGTAATGTTTCGCTCAAAATTGGCATGCCAATGAAGTCTCGATACGAGTTTTAGTTTCATTAGAATTCGATGATGAAGGAGATGATGCACATTTCCACGCACTTGTGATAGCCAATGGAATCATCTGATGCCCTTTTGGCTCAACCCGTTGGTTATGGTAAATTCGGTCATTAATTGAGTGACTGAGAATTGAGATTAGGAATACAGTTTAATCATGAAGATTAGCTCGGACAGCGAGACTCGCCAGACTTCTCACGCGCTGTAAATTACGATTTCGTGTGCACGTGTAATAATAATTTACTTCGCATGGTCCATATAGTGTTTCTCCTATTTCAAGCTCTCAGTTAAAAAATGGATGTGAAATGTTCATTAGATCGTGTCGTCGTGTTGCACTCTCGAATTCAAGGGTATATGTTTTATCGGGTTACTCTCAATCAAGTGCTCCAATACTCATAGATCTGCTGACTAAGGCTACTACTGGATGGAGTTAAAGGTAGAGAGACACAATCGATGTCCTTTATTAACAAAGTGTGTGTGGTAGAAGTAAGGCGCTATATTAAGGTAGAGATCCTCAAATCAGTGTAGAGCAAATCAAGATCTAAGTTTGTATGTACGTGTGGATCCGCATGATCCAGATGAGTCTATGGGTCTCCTGACCCATAGAGTTCTCTCCCATTTAGTCCTACTTATCCACCTTGGATTCCCTTCTGCTTGGGCATTCCCGTCTGCCATATCTGATGGTGAAAGTTTTAATAATCCAATCCAGCAGATCATAACGGAGAGTATGTATACCACACCAAATGGATACAACATGTGTTAGAAAAGAAAACTGACTCCGTAGCTGGAGTAGATGTAGGTGTGGTACAGGTACGGGTTGAGTTTGTTATGATATCAAGATCGGTAACTAGAAATTACTACCGTCGTCCTTGTTTTGTAATTCGAATAGTGACAGTTTGTTGAGTGATATTGTAGACGTCTATTATGTCGATATTGTTGTATGTGTTATATGTTCATTACATGTGTCATGTAATTGTATTAAGTATTGGTGTAGCTAATTACACCCTAATGTAACTACATACACTAATTGTCTACTCAAGTTTTTCGGCAACGGTTGGAATTTCTATATTCAGGTCTTGGGTGTTCCTAGTGTGATGTAAAACCTTGGTCCCTAAATGAGTCTGGTTAGAGCCTAGGTGACACTAAGGAAACCTAATTCGCTAAAACCGTTGGCTCTGATACCAATCTGTCACACCCCCAAATTTATTCACTTAATAAACAAATAAATCCAGGTTGCAACGATGTGTCGATCACTTTTACAATTACTATCATGAAATAATACATTGATCTAAATCCACCTAAATCAAAATAGATTTGAGGTTTGATAATTTTGCTTCTTCGGCTTCTAGGGTTTTGATCCGAAGGGTTAACCTATTCCAACCGTGCCATGCTACGAACTTTCTGAAAAATATACTTAAAAGTGTCAACACAAAGGTTGGTGAGTTCACATGTTTAATTGTTGCAATGTAAAGTCGTTTTCCTTGAAAACATTGATATCGTGTACATGGGCATAGTATAAAAGCGTTTTCCTCAAAAACATGTGATGACTTCATGTCACAGAATGAGTAGTCTTCCCAACGAACACGTGTGATGACTTCATTTTGATAAAAAGAGTAGTTTTCCTCATGAAAACATGTTAATGAATTTATGCCCATGTCAAACCTTCTTTAGAGAAATTATTAAAGATAGAAACGTTAACCAAAACAAGTAGCAGTTACAGGTGAATATGATAAACAAAACAAGTAATGTTGACCCATTTGTAGACTAGATAAGAATACAAATAATATGTTCATACATGAGGCATAACCAAACCGTGACACAGGTATTTTGCCCCCAGCTCGTACCTCCCGAGCACACGTTTGAACACTATGTGACCATTCGACCAAAACCGATCGAACAATGACCGGGGGTGTCAATCCCAAATAGTACTATCCATAGAATCATAGGCTAAGTCCTTAGGTAATGGTTATTAAAATGTTTACGTAGGGGACTTTACGAGCTCCCAATGTTAACTCATGCAAACATAAAGGTTGGGTCGTATTTTCTTGTTATAATATAAAAACGAGTATGACTATGTTTCATGTTTTTCAAACGTATCAAGTATGTTTCATGTTTTCCAAACGTTTCAAGTAATGATTTTCCCAAATGTATCAAGTACGTTAAGCAAGTATGTTTCTCCCCCGCTGTTTCTAAAACATTTAAAAAGTTAAAAGAGGGGCCCTTGAACTCATCTGGTGACGTGTCAGGAATACTAATGTGCTTCTGTTAGTAATGAAAACCAATGTGCACGTGATGGTCACGGGTTTACGTCCTACTCGAGTCCTACGATACCTGTAGGTGCTTTAAGAGCTTTATAAACTAACCCTAATAATGTAAAGCGAGTCAAAACTCGTGTTGAGTTATCATGTGAGCGGTTGAGCTTTGTTGATTCTTAACGGCATTACTGATTTAGTATATGATGTCGGTTTAGTAATCGGTCATTTTAGATATTTAAGTAGAGTTGAGATTCTCAACTCGAACGTATTCCATTAGTCATGTTTAAAGGTATTTGCTTGTCAAGTACACAATTGTGTATAACTATATATGCTTGTAATTAATAACAATTTATGTTTGTATGATTTTTAACAAAATGTGTGCAACTATATGTTCAATAAAACCATTTTAGGTCTTTATAGTATATTCATACGAGTATTTATAATCATATATTTATTTAGTTTCAAAAACCCTGAAATATATTTGTACTGTATCGTATTTCAGAAATATACGCTATGTTTATGTAAAGCATACATGTATTCATTTGTCAAAAGTAATATTTTCATATATATGTATATATTTTTGTAGATTAACATCGTATTATAAAATACTTTATGGTTTTCCATAAAATGCAATCTATACAATAGTTTTATAGATGTATATATATATATATATATATATATATATATATATATATATATATATATATATCCAAGTTCATAAAATCTAACTTTGTACATTTCCAATTGTTAACGTCATATACTCTAAATTTTAATGATATACATATCTATACGCACGCATCTCATATTTGAATCTAACTATCGTATTACATAATAATTGTTTGATTTTCATATAAACATTTAATATTTATATACATGTGGGTATTTATATAAACAATGAACATATGTATATATACATACTAGGTTAAATCACATGTTTACATAGGTTGAATAAATGCAACTTGTTATAAAACAGTATTTTATATGAAAATTTGTATGTTTAATGTTATTAGTAATCTGTGAAATAAGAAATAATTGAAAATTTCTTATGATTTAATAAATTTTAATAAAATATTACAATATATGTTAGATATTTAATTATTTAACATCATCATTATTTAATAGGAGAGAAAAGCGAAAAACAAAAATCTAAATTTAATAAGAAGTTGATACGTAGCAAATATAGTAATTCATTTATTATAATATAGGTTGAAAACCATGTATATTTATACTTGTTGAATAAATGCGGTGTTATATATATTACTATTTCTAACATATTACATAATTTTTAATACAAATTTTAGAAACGTTATATAGTTATTTTTTAAAAATGTTTTATAAAAAGAATGAAAGAAATGTTCAAATTCTAAAAATGTTTTATGAACAAATCTATTTTTTTAATTAAAAAATGTTTTATAAAAATAGTTATAAAAATCAGTATTATTTAATAGGAGAGAGGCGGGAAACAAAAATTATAATTTTTTTTATAGAAACGTCTATCATTAAATATGAGAGAGAGACGAGAAAAAATATTGAGAATGAACATTAGAATGACATGTGTTACCCCAAAACCTTTATTTATTAGTATGTATAGATATTTAGGTAATTACTTGTGTACGTATAGTTATATAGTATGTTATATTTATGAAAACTGTAGTCTCGTTAACCCTTGTTAATCGTCAAATGTAGTTTAGTAACTTTGGTTATACCTTTTCGTATTATTTGACGCGTACCAACATATATATACACATGTTTTGGATAAACTACTTATCATTAAATGCATCACACGCTTAATTATTTTGTATAAACCATTTCATATATTACTAATATAACAAAACCGTATCTCGTTCAAGTAATAATATTTAATAATAATACATATCGTTCTTAAATCGTGTTCAAGATTCTCGTTTGATCGATTCCCGTTTATGAGTTTAGATTTACTCGTTCAATAACAATTATAATGAATTTTCTAGATTTAATATACGCGATTACGGTCCATTAATATTATTTGTTAAGTTAATATATTATTTTTACCGCTAACGAATCGTTTAATGCTTAACCTACTTCACCGCACATGCGTTTAAATTTTTGTGTAAATAAATATAATCTCTTTTGCGTGCGTTTATCCCTTCCGTAAGTCCCGTTTATGAATCGACACGTCCTAAACCTTACGTTTCACGTATTGACCATGATTGACCGTCGTTGACCTGAGTTTGACTTTCGTTGACCAGCGGTGACCGGGTTTGACCACGACTAGGTGTCCAAAAACCACGCATTTAATACTTAGGAATAAAACTAGGCTACAAGTTCAACCGGTCTAACGAAAAATAACTAACCGAAATGTAATCTACTATATTTTAACAAAATATAACTCGAACCTTGTAGATCGGGACGGTAGGACACAAACGACACAAATCGATCAAGTGGGGTTCCCCCGTGACCGACCAGAAAACCGTGAATCTCGTCGGAACGCTATATGGTTTGCCGGAAAACGTGTGTTCGACCCTCAAACCCCGTCAGACCTTCATCGCCGCCACCCCTGCTCCATGCAAACACCACTATCACCGTCACTGGAGATCGTCGGAACCCTAATCAGGTTACCGGAAATGCATCAGCCGTCATAATGGCTCATCCCCTGTCCCCTTTGTCAAGATCTGGCAGAAACAAGTACCGTCGCCACCGTGGGTGGCCGGAAACACGTCTCCGCTGCCCGGATCTACCTGAAATCAAAGAGAACTTACTAGGGTTTGCTTTCCTAATCGGAATTTTGTGAAAATCGCCGAAAAAAAAGAAAGACGGAATTAAGAATGATGGTGTTACCTTAGCTCGTCGCTGTCTCCTACACTAGCCACCATCTCCGGCGACGCTATGGCAAAACCCTAGTCGTCGCCGCCGCCGTCGTTTCAGCCCCTAGACCGCCTTGCGCCGCCATAGCCTTGGCTGGCTCCCTCTCTCTGTCCTCTCTCTCCGGTTGGTTGAAGATCACACCACCACCCTCACCGTCTATGGGCTTGACACCAACAGCCGTCGCCGTTGCCACCGGGATGTGGCCGGCTCCTGTGGTGAGGGCTCCCCCTCTCACCTCTGCATGTCTCTCTCTAGAAGTGTGTAGGGTTTGGTGGAAATGAGGATGAAAAAGAGAATGAGATCTTTTATATTAGGGTTTTAGTAGGGGGGTTTTCAAGAGGATAAATATTGGTTTACCAAAAACATGCATCCATTCGGTTCTCAGTCATGACTAAGATTTCTGAATTACTATCTTAGAATACTTAAAATTGTTAAACTTTATTAATAAATATTATTTAAGTATTTAAATTGTGAAATTTCTGTTTCAACGGGTGCTCAAGCCGGTACACGTCGGTACCGTGTGGCTTAACGCGTTTACTTGTATAAACGTTTCGCGTTCCGAATGAAATTATTGTTTCCTTAAAAATGAAAGTAATCGTAAACAAAGATGATAATATGTCAATAATCATTATATTGTTTAATCACTCTAGAAAAAAGTCACACGGATTAAGCTTACGCCGGTATTTGTCGTAATCGTGCGTTCTATGTCGTATAGCTCATGTGTTATTTTCTAAATACACGTCTGAAGTAAATATTAATAATTTCTATGAATATTTAATATTAGTGGTCATCTATCATGTTGTGTTTCGGTTATCAACCGTGTACGCGTTACTCCTTTTAACCGAAAGCCGCGAGATTAAGTTTTAAAAATATGTTATCTCGAATCGTACTATGATCCGTCAAGTAAAGTTAGAAATTTGGTTCACCTATTGTGCCTATAGATGGTCCTTTAATAGGATTCACTCCCTATTGGGCCTACAACTAGGTCGTTAATAGGCCAAGCCCATTTATGGTGAAGTAACTATCAAGAGCAAATAACCTTAATATCAGGGATGTCATAGTCCTCTCAGAATGTTAACACTTGGATTCCTAATGACGAAGACTAGACAACTATTTCTCCTCTCTCGGGTATTAAACTAGGACACACATTCAACTCTAATCAACAGTCAGTCACAACTAGTGTGGTCACTACGTCTAGCAAACCATACAACAGTCACAAACCCTAAGATATATGACCTATCTACGCTAACCAAACATGGCAGACAACCACAATCAACGCATGGAGTAATAATCAATCACAAGGCAGAGTTAAACATGCATGTTCGTCATAATAATTAACATGAGATTCTTTACAAAATCATAAATCCATCAAGCGAATCCAAAACCAATAAAAATCCAAACTTTAACAAGTGATCATCTTTAACCTAGGCAATATCATTTGTTTAGCCTATAATCATGTTCAAAACATTCAAAATAGAAGATTCAAACAAAGACATGGTTCAACAATGCAATCAAAGACAAAAGGATGAAGAATTGGAAACCGAACAAGCTAATTATAACGAACCCGGATCCAAATATTCAGGCTTTACACTTCAATTGCTCTCCAAACTCCCAAAATCGCCTCTTTTACTCCTCTGGTCAGCTAAAAATTGATTTTTTTGGTATTATGGCATTACAATTCTTTTAATTATCGAATTAGGACTTTTTTCAAGGAATTCGGGTCTCTCGCGTACCGCGAGAGACTGACTGTGGTCCTTCACATACCGCGAAGGACAATATAGTCGCGCGGGTTTCTGCTTTTCCTCGCGTACTGTGAGGACTTGGTCCTTGTTCTTCGCGTACCGCGAGAAAACCAATTTCATCATTTTTTTATTTTAAACTCTGGGCTTCAATCTCATGCTCGGTTTCTTTGGATTTTCATTTATAATCATCACGAGCATCTGTAAACACATAGTAGACTCAATACATAACAAAAATGACTCAAAACAATTACTAAACTAATCAAAACGCACGAAAACACTAGGAATAAAGATGTGTGCTTTGCACTACATCAACTAGATATACAGAAACTGTAAAACTTGTTATTCATGCTATATCAATAACAATCTTGTCATTAGGTTTGGTTGAATCAATGTATAAAAGTTGGTTTATTTGTTATTTGAAACTTGTTTATGATTTGCAAATCCTTGTTATCTATTACCATGTATCTACTTAAACCTATGTTCTCACCAACTTTTTAGTTAACCTATTTTAGCATGTTTTTCATGTAATGGAAACTAAGTTGATGCATCGATCATGCTAGGATTTTAAAGACTTATGCTTTAGTGAAGTTAGCTAGATATTAATAAAAAGAAAAATTATTTATTCTACTTGTATTGTTTGATTTCTTTGTAATCAATGTAATCAACTATTTAGTTAATAGAAATCTCTTCTGATCATGTGTAATGATTCAATTTTGTCACCCCCTCTTGTTTCCGCCTTGGCGGGGGTGTGACACACACGCAACAACCCAATGACATAAATAAGTTGTGGATATCAGCATGATCAATTCAGAGGTGTAAACAAGGTGCATCAGTTCCTACCTCAACTGCAGAATCAAATGTCAAAAGTACAGGTATAGGTGAGCCAAGTGTTGGAGTAATAATTATACAGAATCAAATATCAAACGTACAGGTATAGGTGAGCCAAGTGTTGGAGTAATAATTCCATCTCTTTCCCGGGCCTTATGATCTAATACTTCTAACTTAAATCAAATTGTCTCAAATTTGAACCACTCATAAAACTCACATTTTAACGCCACACTCAAATTTAAGATTTGTCAGACAAAAAGGACTTACTTTTCAGCTGGAAGGATTGTCCCTTTCTATGTAAACTCTTTAAGCCAATCTTCATCCTCGTTGTCAAGATCATTCTCGATAAAATCTCCTATCTTGGCACGCGCTGAAAAATTACTTAATATTATTAATGAAATATATTACTTGAGATTTAAAATTAAATATTCAGTAGCCACAAACCTGCTCTTTGTGCCATAGGAATAACTCCTTCAGTTGAAATAATTCCATGTGAGGGACGAAACCCAAAGATTCCACAATATGATGCAAGAACCGTTACACTCCTTCCGGTGTCAGTGCCTGCACTGTCACACCCGTAACACAGGACAGTTATCTAACCAGAGCAGTACCTCTAACAGATATGTTCCCAGGAAAGAATGACGGGTCCAGGGGGATTTATACACCATTCTTTCCTTAGACAGAACATTCCATTTGTCAAATAACTACATACTGGTCGGAAGGTCACCTTCTAGTTACTGTGATGTTGATATCAAGAACACACAGCAGAAGACAAAACCATAGCTTCTATTAACATCAAACATTGTTTACATCATGTTTAACAAAAGTTACATCATTTGTCCCTAACAAGGAACATATCATTCGGGACTTATAGTTCATGGCATGCCCATCTTTTGGATCGTTCGTCATTTCATTCTAGTCCTAGAATGCCATGTCTAATGACTACCTGTGATGCGATCAAAAACATTGATAAAATATGAGTCAGCATAAATCTAGTGAATTCATAAACTAAAATAGTTTATTAAAATGACCCGCCAAAGTATCTTAAACACATTCATGGGCTTCAACACCCAAATTCATAGATAACTATGAATAATCATCCGGTATATATATAACCAAAGACCGTTCCACGGGTCCTGTCCAACATGTCGTTCCACGGGCAAGTGAAATATAATAAGCGCTTAGAATACGTTATATATGAACAGTCAATGCTATCCTTTCAAGATACTAAACATGTTTCGTAAATCAATCATGCCAGAAAAGGTCATGATTGGGTTCATGCATCACAGTTTAAGAACTCACATTGGTAGTATTTCGGCTTATAATTTAGTAATGTGGTAAACATCTCGGGCAGAGCTCCTAGATAATCATAACATTTACTTAATTACACAATTCTAGCATAATGGTTCATAACCAAAGCTTAATGGGAGGTCGAAACCTTACCTCAGCACTATCTATGGTAATTGGGAGGCGAAACATTGGAAACCGAAACTCGTACACGAACTGAGGCTCGGGGTCAGAGAATCAGAGGGGTTGTGTGTGTAATGGATGGTGTTGGTGTGTGACAAAGTGTTGGGATCGGCCAACTATTTATAGGGGTGCATGGGGACCTGTAACGGACCGTTATGCTGGAGGATAGTGGTCCGCTACCGCCTCCAGCTGCAAATTTGCCTTCGGGCATACAAAACAGATCGTTATGGTTCTAGATGTCGGTCCGCTATCGGACCCCGTGTCTGATGAGTTATAGGACACGTGTTGCTCCCCCATTCATTGCTTGCTCCACACATAGCAGACAGTTATGCCAGGGATAGCAGTCCGCTATCCTTTCCATTATCTGATTTTTCATTTTAAGTCCCTGAATTTAGAATATTTCCACATTGCACCTTCAAAGTTAAGTTATGGCAAGTTTAACCCTCACATTTCTAAGGAATTTTCCAGGTGTTACAAATCTCCCCTCCTTTAAGAAACTTCGTCCTCGAAATTTAATATGTGAATAGATGAGGATAAAAAACTCTCATCTGTTCCTACAATTCCCAAGTCTTGTCGGCTCCGATCCGACCTTTCCATTGTACCAATACCATTGGTATGACTTTCTTTTTATTTTCCGTTCTTGTGTGTCTAAAATCTTGATTGGTTGCTTAGTAAAGTGAAGTTTGTCATATACGTGCACATCATCTAGTGCAATAGCCTGAGCTGGATATGGTAAACACTTGCGTAAACAGGATACGTGAAATGTATTATGAATTCCTTGTAAAGCTTTAGGTAGATCTAACTTGTAGGCTACTGCTTCGATTCTTTCAATGATCTTGTAAGGTCCGATGTACCTTGGTCCTAACTTTTCTCGTTTCCTGAACCTTACTACACTTTTCCAAGGTGAAACCTTTAACATCACATAATCCCCGACTTGGAATTCTAACAATCGACGTCGTTTGTCAGATTAACTTTTCTGACGATCTTGACTATCTCCTATTTCAGTCCAACAGACAGGAGTTCTGCACTTTATTCCATATAGTGCTTCAAAGGGTGCAATTTTAATACTTGAGTGGTAACTGTTGTTATAGGAGAATTCGATTAATGGTAGGTGATTATCCTAATTACCTCCGAAATCTATAACACAGGCTCTTAGCATATCTTTCGGAGTTTGAATCGTACGCTCACTCTGTCCATCAGTCTGAGGATGATATGCAGTACTCATGGTAAGTCGAGTTCCTAATTCTTTCTAAAAACTCGTCCAGAATCTAGATGTGAACCGACTGTTGCTATCAGAGATAATAGATAGTGGTATGCCATGGTAGCTCACAATTTCAATGATATAGATTCTAGCTAACTTATCCATAGAGTATGTTTCTTGGATGGGTATAAAATGGGCTGACTTGGTCAGTCTATCGACCACGACCCATATGACATTATGTCCTTTCTGGGTTTCGGGTAGTTTAGTTACTAAGTCCATTGTAATTTGATCTCATTTCCAAATAGGTAACTCTATTTGTTGTAATTGACCTGCCTGTTTCTGATGTTCAATCTTAACTTGAAGACAAGTCAAGCATTTGTCTATGTATTGGGCTATTGATCTCTTCATGTTAGGCCACCAATAATGAGTCTTCAGGTCTTTATACATTTTGTTTGCACCAGGATGCATGAAATATCTTGATTTGTGTGCTTCATCTAATATCTTCCCTTGAATATCTCCAAACTTAGGAATCCAGATTCTTTGCTCGAATCTCATGATTCCATCATCTCCTCTGGATAGTAATTTCTGTTTCCCAACCATACGTTCTTTCTTAATTTTTTCTTCTTATAATGCTTTTGGTTGGATTTGCTTAATCTGCTCCATTAAGTCTAATTTCATATCTTATCGTAGTGCTTTCACTTTAATTGGTTGGATTCATTTTTTCTGACTTAAAGCATCTGCTACTATGTTTGCCTTCCCGGGTGGCATTTGATTTCACAGTCATATTCATTGATAAGTTCCATCCAACTCCTTTTTCTCATATTTAAATCCTTCTGATTAAAAATATGTTGGAGGCTTTTATGGTCTGAGTATATTACGCATTTAGTGCCATATAAATAGTGTCTCCAAATCTTTAGAGCAAACACTATGGCACCTAGTTCAAGATCATGCGTAGTATAGTTCTTCTCGTGAACTTTAAGTTGGCGTGATGTGTAGGCAATAACCTTGTCTCACTGCATCAACACATAACCCAGACCAGTTCGGGAAGCGTCAAAATAGATAACAAAATCATCATTTCCTTCAGGTAGCGCTAAGATTGGTGCATGACTGAGCTTATCCTTTAGAATGTTGAAAGCTTCTTCCTGTCTTGTGCCCCATTCAAACTTTGTTGCTTTCTGAGTTAGAGCAGTCAAAGGTGCAGCTATCTTGGAGAAGTCTTTAATAAATCTCCTGTAGTAACCGGGTAGTCCAAGAAAGCTTCTAGTTTCTGTCGGATTCTTTGGGGCTTCCCATTTCATGACAGCTTTGATTTTACTTGGGTCTACTAGTATTCCTTGCTCGTTCACCACGTGCCCAAGAAATTGTACTTCTCGTTTCCAAAATTCATATTTAGAAAACTTAGCGTACAATTTTTCTTTTCTCAGGGTTTCCAAAATGATTCTAAGATGCTCAGCATGTTCTTCCTGGCTTTGGGAATAGATAAGAATATAATCGATGAAAACGATGACAAATTTGATAAGGAATGGTTTACAAACCCTGTTCATTAGGTCCATAAATGCTGCAGGGGCATTTGTTAGAGCAAATGACATGACCAGGAATTCATAGTGACCATATCGGGTTCTAAAAGCAGTTTTAGGTACATCCTCTTCTTGTACCTTTAACTGATTATATCCGGATCTAAGATCGACCTTTGAAAAGTACTTGGCTCCTTGTAGCTGGTCGAATAGATCATCTATTCTAGGCAATGGGTATTTGTTCTTTATAGTCAACTTGTTCAATTCCTGATAGTCAATACACATCCTCATGCTTCCATATTTCTTCTTCACGAATAGTACGGGTGCTCTCCAAGGTGTAGTACTCGGACGAATGAATCCTTTGTCTAAGAGTTCTTGAATCTGTTTCATGAGTTCCTTTAATTCGGAAGGAGCTAGACGTTAAGGGGATTTTACAACAGGCTTTGCTACAGGAATGAGTTCGATTCGGAATTCGATCTGACGATCTGGTGGAAGACCGGGTAATTCTTCCGAAAAGACATCCGGGTGATCACAGACTACGGGAATATCCGCAATCTATCCTTAAGTTTTAATGTTTAAAGCATGGAGTAAGAATATACTGTCTCCCTTAATCAGTTCTTTATTAACTTTTGCTATTGAAATAATTTCAATCTTACTAGACTTACTATCACCCTGAATCTTCAAAATAGTTTCACCTGGTTTCCTAACCTTGACCGTTCTCTGGTCACAATCAATATGGGCCTGGTATTGGTTTAACCAATGCATCCGTAGGATAACCTCATATCCGTTTAAGTTTATCTGCATTAGTGTAACTAATACCTTATCGTCACCAAAATTCATGACACAAACAGGATATGATTCAGTTATCCTAATATTTTCGCTACTTGCCGTTTCAACGACATAGGCATTAATAAGTGGAATCGGTCTTACGCATAAATATGAGGTGAATGCAATGAAACGAAATTTCTATTCGCCCCAGTATCGAATAAAATCTTAGCGTAAATATTATTAACTAAGAAAGTACCTGCCACCTCCTTAGCTTTACCTTTTGGTTCATCTCTACTTCCTAAGACGAATACTTGTCCAGTTCCTTTATTTTGACCACTCATTCTAGGTTTAAGTGGTTTAGGATAAGAAGTCTTATAATGCCATATATCTTCGCAGTTAAAGCATTTAACATTTGGGCATTGGGTTGCAAAATGGCCAAACTTCTGACAAGTCTGGCACTTCATTCCCTAATTAACTCTATCAGGGTTGGAATTTAATCCTCCTCTCCTTGGGAACATACTGTTCCCTGGCTTGAATTTGTAAATAACCTCATCAGGTTTCCTTTTGTGATCAGTCTTTGGTGGCTCTTGGGCTGCCACCTCATCAAACATCACTGCACTCTTATCCACTGCTAGATCCATCGTCTCGGGTGCGATGGATTTTACTAAGGTACGAACCTTAAGAGGTAGACCTTGAATATAACATTTGACTTGATTCAGGAGTAACCAAATGTGGCACCAACTTGGCCATTTCATTGAACTTTCTCGTGTACTCCTGATGAGTCATGGTTCCAGCTTCGAACCGTAGAAATTCAGCTTCAATCTTATTCACGACATTCTGTGGACAGTACCTCTTAATATTCAAAGACTTGAGATCCTCCCAAATCATCCTGTTAGTTATTGCTTCTCCCTTTGTCTGTTTGACTGATTCCCACCGGTCAAAAGCTTCCTCTTCGAACGAATGTGCAACAAACTTTACCGCTTGGTCCGCCCTGCACTCACTCATCTTTATGACAACTTCCATAGACGTGATCCACTGCAAGGCTGCAATGGCATTCTTCTTTCCATTAAATGGTTTCGGATGGCAGTCATTGAAATTCTTATAGTTGCATCCATGGCCATGAATTCCTGTGCTCTGGTTAACCAAGCCAACTATTTAATGGGTTCGAGTTGTGCCTATATTGTTTCCTAGTGGAGTGGTATGAAAGATATCTTCTGTTCGGGGAACAACACCACTATTTCCTTCGTTCCGGTTTCCCAGACTGTTATGATTCTCTCTCCTTCTAAGAGCATCATCAAAGATTCCAGGTAAAGTTGATTGAAGTACTCGGGTGACCTCAGATGCCACGCTCCCTGGAACTGAGATTCAGTCATAATGACTTCTTCCACGGGTTGTTCGGATTCAGTATTCGTATTCACGTTCTCGTTTGGATTAGTGTT
Source organism: Smallanthus sonchifolius (assembly GCA_023525975.1). Taxonomy (NCBI): domain Eukaryota; kingdom Viridiplantae; phylum Streptophyta; class Magnoliopsida; order Asterales; family Asteraceae; genus Smallanthus; species Smallanthus sonchifolius. Next base: position 58,799,382 of record CM042038.1, read on the forward strand.
TGTGTTTGTCGTGTCGCGAGTATGGGAACTAGTATTGGGCATCCTACCCCTACCTCTTCCTCCTCCTCTACCACATCATGCCCTTTGTACCTACATACAGATGTATAACATCAAAATTCGTATAACCAGTCATAATCCAGAAATTCAGAAATTAACAGCACTTGGCCAAAAATGCCTTTAATCATCTGATTTCTAGGTATTTCCTGTTATAGGTCGTACTGAATGTATACACCTACTTATCCTGAGGCATTCCAGACTAATCTCAGAGACTTAGTTTAAGTTTAAACACTATTCCTGTAGTATCTAAATCCCTTAAACTGAGGCTCTGATACCAAATTATCATACCCGTAACATAGGACAGTTATCTAATCGAAGTAGTACCTCTAACAGATATGTTCCTAGGAAAGAATGATGGGCCCATGAGGGATTTATACACCATTCTTTCCTTAGACAGAACATTCCATTTGTCAAATAACTACATACTGGTCGGAAGGTCACCTTCTAGTTACTGTGATGTTGATATCAAGAACACACATCAGAAGACTAAACCATAGCTTCTATTAACATAAAACATTGTTTACATCATGTTTAACAAAAGTTACATCATTTGTCCCTAACAAGGAACATATCATTCGGGACTTATAGTTCATGGCATGCCCATCTTCTGGATCGTTCGTCATTTCATTCTAGTCCTAGAATGCCATGTCTAATGACTACCTGTGATGCGATCAAAAACATTGATAAAACACGGGTTAACATAAAGCTGGTGAATTCACAAACTAAAATAGTTTATTAAAATGACCCGCCAGATTATCTTGAACACATTCTTGGGCTTCAACACCCAAATTCATAGATAACTATGAATAATCATCAAGTATATATATAACCAAAGACCGTTCCACGGGTCCTGTCCAACATGTCATTCCACAGGCAAGTGAAATATAATAAGTGCTTAGAATACGTTATATATAAATAATCAGTACAATCGTTTCAAGATACTCAAAATGTTTGATAAATCAATCATGCCAGACAATGTCATGATTGAGTTCATGCATCACAGTTTAAGAACTCACCTTGGTAGTATTTTGGCTTATAATTCAGTAATGTGGTAAACACCTCAGGAAGAGCTCCTAGATAATTATAACATTTACTTAATTACACAATTCTAGCTTAATGGTTCATAACCAAAGCTTAATGGGAGGTCGAAACCTTACCTCATCACTATCTATGGCAATTGGGAGTCGAAACATTGGAAACCGGACACTTGTACGCGAATCGGGCCTCGGGATCAGAGAATCAGAGGGTTTGTGTGTGTAATCGATGGTGTTGGTGTGTGACAAAGTGTTGGGACCGACCAACTATTTATAGGGGGTGCATGGGGACCCGTAGCGGACCGTTATGCTGGAGGATAGCGGTCCGCTACCGCCTCTAGCCGCAAATTTGCCTTCGGGCCTACATAACGGACCGTTATGGTTCTGGATGTCGGTCCGCTATCAGACCCGGTGATGTGTCATAGGACACGTGTTGCTCCCCGATTCATTGCTTTCTCCGCACATAGCGGACCGTTATGCCAGGGATAGTGGTCCGCTATCCTTTCCATTCTCAGATTTTTCATTTTAAGTCCCTTAATTTAGAACATTTCCACAATGCACCTTCAATGTTAAGTTATGGCAAGTTTAACCCTCACATTTCTAGGGAATTTTCGAGGTGTTACATGCACATATAGAACTCTTAAAACTACTGAATGATTCAGAGCTTATAGAAATATCTAAAAAACTTAAATTCACTGTTTAATGATTCATCAAATGTAACTTGGAGGTTCAAATTAGCATATACCTAAAGAGAAATCAACAAGCTCAGCACCAATTGCTACAACAGAGCCATTTGATGATCCCCCAGGACCCGGTCTGGTGTGCATGGGTTTACCGGTGCGCCATAATGTATATTTTCTCCATTAAAGTTGTGCCAGTGTAAAACAACTTTTTCGTTCTTTTTTCATGTTATGTGAATGAATCAAAAGATTGTCAATTTGTGGAATTACATTTAGTTAATCAATGTATTAAATTCGCATCAAAGAGTACAAAATCTATGCTCCTGGGAATATCATCAAATCAATTGGTATTCCTCATATCCTTCTATATCAAAACTGGTTCAGTACTTTTAAATAGGAGACTCGTTACATTTGATATGGTAACACAAAGATATCAATAACCACTAGTCCTGTGGTTGCCAAACTTTAATTTTCACATCAGGATTCATATAAGATATTTTATACTCAAGAAATTCATATATTCAAAGCTATCAGAAAACTAAATCTTGCATCCATTGTACTAGAATTCATAGCCAATGATCATTGTAATTACTAAGCTATAGTCAAAATTAGGAATCATGCATGTTACTACACCAGATATCATATCAAACGATGTTCGAGATAACAAATATTTCACTCGTAATCGAAACTAAATTCATCAGAAGCAAATCGTTCATACAAGTAGTGCGAAACAGTAACAGGTGAATGAAAAAATTAACTGAAAGCTACTATTTCATTACCTATGGTGCTACTTCCCTCGCAGTTTGCTGATCAATCTCGATGTTGATATATTGCGGGAGAACGTCGGAGAAAAATGTAGGAGAGCTTCATTGACAGAAACCTCTCGATTTCAGGAAAGATGTTAGAGAATTTGAGGAAATCTAGGGCTTGATCGAAACAAGAAAGGCTATCGAATTTGAGGAGCTCCGGGGAAGGGAACCGAGGAGGTGGAAATATGAGGAAATCTAGGGTTTGTAAAGATTGAGATGCGGAAGAGGAGTTGAAAGATGTAAATAAAATTAAAAAAAAAGCATAAAACAGATGATGTAAATAAAAACGCTTAAATAAAAAACCTAAAATGTTTTGGCCACCGCCACACCGGTGGCAAATCTGGATCGGTGATAAATCGGTAGCTAATTTTGCGACCGTCATTAATGGTGGCAAATATTTGGTCGCAATTGCCCAGTTTTCTAGTAGTGAACTAAATTATATATCCAAAAGTTATAAGAACTTCTACAGTAAGCTTATTGTACTCATACAAGTCTCTATTAAAAGTTTCGAGTCATGATTTAGCTAAAACATTTGGGTAGGGGAAAGTGGATTCCTTTAAACTGTTTTATTTTTATAAAATAGAATAAATTCTCAAAAATAGCAAATTTATGTTTTTAAGCCTTTATATACATTATAAGTGTCCAGTAAAAGTTTAGTGATTTTTGGAGACCCGTAAGTACCTTTTTTGAATTTCCTCTATTAAACTAGTATTAAATTAATATTAAATTACTAAATCCAATTTTTATGAATCCAACTCTGAGTTTATTCTTTTTAACTAATTACCTACTGTTTCAAATGAAATTTAAGTATAATAACATCAAATCCTGTATAAATCACATAAACACATTAACAATGTTGGTTCAGGCCCCTTGATTTACACACACAAACACATACTCACGTAATACAGATTTGTGTTTACTGCGTGAACTTTCTTATAATTTAGAATCGAGCGTACAAAACAAAACTACTTGCTATCCTATTTATAACAATAACTAAAACACATGCATAAATAAAACTCCTACTTTATAGCAACAACCTCCAACGTGCAACTTGCATTCAACGTCCATTTTCCAACCTTTTTCTCCTCCAAACTAGGTCAATCTTAGACCTATTCTGCTGCTAACACGTGACATGCTCCATTGGTTGACCCATACCCATTTTACCCATCAAGATTAATCCAACATTCACCCCCTTAATCTTGATGTCGGTCTTGCTAGTTATCTTTCCCGACTGAATCGTACCTATCTTGCTCGTTCTTTCTAATCTTGCTTGATTCTTTCTCTCTGCTGACTTGCTATTCGAACCACAAAGGTTCAATCTTGCTACTTGCTACGAGCCACACATGACTCGGTTCTTGCTCTTTCTAGTTTCTTGCTTACGTGCTTTCTGTAAAACTTGCTCTCCGATCTTGCGAAAACTTGCTATGAACTTGCTGATCATGCTTGCTTGCTAACCTTGCTTACTTTCTTGCTAAAATTTGCTTGCTTTAATCTTGCTAACTTTCATTCAGATTCACACAGAATCTTGGGCTTGCTTTCCTGATTCAAACCCAATCTATCTTGCTTTAAACACTCCCGTTCTTCTTTCTTTCTAACGTGAACACATTCGGTCTCTAGTTCACGATTCCGATCTATTTCTCAGTCTTTCGGTCTAAGCTTTCTTCTTGGTCTGGCTTTCTTTCTTAGGCAACCACCAGTCTCGGTTACCTCTGCCTCGGTCTTTCTCTTTCTCGTCACCGGGGAGTTCTTCGGTCTTTCTTTCAAGCCGTTCGGTCTATTACAGCTTCGGTATCTTCATGCCGGTCTTTCTTTCTTACGCCGGTAAGATACTTACGGCGACTCGCTCTTCTTACATGATCAACGATCATCTTCTTTCTTTGATATCAACACAACACCTGTTCTTTCTTGCTATCGAATGAAAAACGCGATGTCTTTCTGCTTCTTTCTTCTTTCTCGGCCTGCTCTCTTTTCTTTCTGATGAGCGGCTTCTTTCTTTCTGGACTCCACCATCTTCTTCGTTTCTTAGGGTTAATCAAAGCCCTAACTTCCTTCATTCATTCTTCCTTGCTGGTTTCATTCGACCAGCCTCTTTCAATGCTTTCAGCTCCTGTCCTACATCCAAACGGTTGCACCCTTACGCGAACCAATCGACTCTCAAACATGCCCTCTTTTTTTAACCTCCGCTCTGATACCAATTGTTGGTTCAGGCCCCTTGATTTACACACACTCACGTAATACAGATTTGTGTTTACTGCTTGAATTTTCTTATAATTTAGAATCGAGTGTACAAAACAAAACTACTGCTGATATCCTATTTATAACAATAACTAAAACACATGCATAAATAAAACTCCTACTTTACAGAAACAACCTCCAACGTGCAGCTTGCATTCAACGTCCATTTTCCAACCGTTTTCTCCTCCAAACTCGGTTAATCTTAGACATATTCTGCTGCTAACACGTGACATGCTCCATGGGTTGACCCATACCCGTTTGACCCATCAAGATTAATCCAACAAACAAAGTGTTAAGGTTCAAGTTTAACAAGTTCTAGTGTTCATATCTTGATGATTTTTTGCTAAGGTTTCGGTTGTATGGTCATGCTTGGTAAGCAATCAGCGAGTTTAAAGTACTACATCCTTATTGAACCAAAACATGTAACAAAGTAGGTCAAGAGATCACGAGGGCTACTAGAATACCCCAAAACTATCCACTCTTTCATATGAAAGAATTAAAAAGTACGATTACATCACAAAAGATTATTGTTTGCCCTACATTGTCTTAACTATTACATAGTTTAATAAATCATCACAGCAACATCAACACCATTCAGATAAAACGACAAGCAAACATAGACTTCACGTATCACAAATCCATCATACACGCAACAAGAGGATTGAGGGTAGGTCAACATACATAACCTGAAACAAAAGCATACACGAAAACGGGTCAGCAATCAATGTTGATGAGTTCAGAGTTTTGAGTATGATAAAAAAAAAATTAGGTTTAATAATATAAACCAGATATGTTCATAACAAATGTCCAAATGATGTATGTCCAAACCTTTGTATAATAATTAAGTCTATAACCAGCCCATTACTTAGAATCCAACACCCCTACTCGAGTTGAGTACTAAATACAAATAAACAAATGCCAAACATGCTAAATGCTCATTATAAAATAAAAGTTATGATAGAATGTTCGTATACATCCAAGTAATATGACGCATAATCTACAAATCACTCTAAAACTCATAAATAGCAGTTGGGCTTCCAACTGTGTGTGAGAATCACCCAAGTAATACTACTCATACACTCGTCGGCTCGCAACAACTAATAGTTATGTAAACAACTGGCGAATGGGTATCAATATTGTCTTTACTTATATTTAAATACAAAGAGGTTTCCATTTTATGTTCATGTATAAAAATGTGTTTATGTTCACAAAATGTTTATATGTTTAAAGAAAACATTTAATGTTTGAAAAATAGGTTTAACAGTATGCTTTTCCCAAAAATAATTTAAAAATAAAAATAAGGCTATGAAACTCACCTCGATGTCCAGCTAAGGAAAAATTGTATGATATGCACTTAAAGTCCTAAAATAAGTGTATTGGTGTAAGTTTACAAAGATTCCAAATTGTATTTATATCTCAAATGGTGTTCACAAGTTAAGTTCTTAATTACAAATAACTAGTTAGCCTAAGTGCGCGTGTTGCCGTGCATCGTATCACGAATGAAGAGGTCACAAGAAGCAAAAACCGTTTAACATATACGCACAATGTTTTAACAAGTTTGTTGTTTCTATTGCTATTACATTAGTTATGGACAAAAGTAGTAGCATGTGGACAAAAAAGTTTTGTTGTTAAGATACTTGATGTTGGCAGCTAACTTGTCTGTGTTTCTAAAACTTGACTGGTTGGTTGTTATCAATCCGGGTACCTGATCCTTTAAGTATCACGGATACCCTCGTCTGCACGTTTTAGTTGGCCGGTAAGAACAACATAATTTTTTTATAAGCGTAAATGAAATACTGTTTCGGTGAACAGCTTCATTTTGTAGACTGTTTGCTGCTGCCAACCAGTGTCTCTTCTTTTGGGCAGATGGTTGGTGACAGTGTTGTGTCATGAAGCAGTAGTTGTGTGGTGGGAAGAGACAATTGGCTAACGGTGAATTGGACTGAACTTCTACCAGGTCTTGACTCACAGTGTATCTGCAGGACTCTTGTTTGCCCAACTGCATTGTAAGACCCTAACCCAGGCATCCTACAGTTGGTTCTCATAACGGGTCATTCTCTTTTAAAAAAGCATTTATTGCTAACCAAACTACAGCGGAAGTCTTTCTAAATTATTTTATTTCCATTTAATGGTATTAAATTACGTCACGAATGCCCACACACCGATCCGAGTAACACCTCTCCCAAGCCAAGATACGTCAACGCTACGCTTACCTGCAAAACAATCTAACACACACACAAAGTCAGCTATGCTGAGTGAGTTCTAATAGTTTAATTTAAACAAAAACCATCATGTCATACGCATTAGTTTTTTCCACTCAGGACCCTCCGATCCTTAATAAAATAGTTTTACGATTCATTAACGAATAGTTAACCCCCTTTTATCCCACAGCATCCCATAACCGTTCATCACCTCGTACTACCAATAATTAATAATGATCTTGCCATCTCGTTGACTTAGACTGAATTGATTATACTAATAACTCTTAACCAAGTACAAGTATTAACACAACACTTGCTTAACACAACAAATTCTAAACATTAACTTACCCGACCTTAACCAAGGCTCTCACAATTAACTGCCAAGACGGTTATACACATCACGTCACAATCCTGACACAACAATCACTCTAACTCTACACACCACATTAATATCATCTACATGTCACACTTAACATTACCACATTACTATCACCACATGCATAACCAATATAACTCAACATTTGCATGCAATACTACATATATATAAATACTCACGTAAACACATACCTCGTCGTCAGGGTTACCCTCGTCAGAACACACCCCGGGCTCATCATCAATCTGTTAAAAAAACGTCACCCTTGCTGACTTCCCGAAGGACCTCATCCTTCAAAATCCCATTTGTTGTGTCATAATGACACGATGCAAACGTACCACGACGAACACACAACAATATCAACATATTAGCCATTACAGGACTCATTAACTCTACTTGCACCTCACGCATAATACTAGAACAACATATTTCTCACTTAATATGTCATAAGCATTTAATGTACGACTCGACTCTTTCCATGCGGCCCTTAACACGACACACATTAATAACCCATACCCGCAACTCACACATTTCCATGATCCCACCATAGACCCTACGATAACTTATCAATTATTTTATATTCCAAACGCATCGAGTTAGAACCCGAAATCCTTAACATATTCAATAGAGTAAACTTATTTCATAAGTGTGTACGATAGCCCCAAAACGTTAAAACATTAAAATAGAGTAAACTTATTTCATAAGTGTGTACACATTTGCTTGTCCACTCCTGAACCCAACCTGTCAAACGAATATCCTCAGAGTCAGGGTATATCCTAAACATGTGTCGACGACATTTAAATATAAATGCTCCCGACGTTTGTGTCACCCGTTCTTCGATTCGTTGGAACCACCCCCTAGCCTTGCGGGTTTATAATATCTTCCTCTCGTCTTTAACATGACTTGTATACCCTAGTACTCACTTACATGTAGGCATGTGCAGGTGCCAATGCAAGCCCTGGCTTCACGAACATGCACACGTCTAAGTTGGGTTCCCGTGCATGCATGCATGCACGCCATGCTTAAACCCTAATCGGGTGTAACCCGATTCCATCGTCCTCCCCGTTTATCGTCGTGAATCACCGTCACCTTGTCATCTCCACCATGCGTCACTCGCCGCGTCTATGCCCCACCATATCTTCTTTGGACGTTAACCTAGCCGGTCACCACCCACCCTCCCCATCGTTGCATCCTTCTTAGCCGCTTCCATTGTTCCCGGCTACTCTTGAGCTCAACATCACTGCCGCATGTTCACTGCCATCACCGGCCATTACCGGCCTCACGTCACACCTCCACGGCTTCCCCCATGGCTGTCAACACGCACCATAATTACCGGAACCACCTCAGTCCCCGTCGCACCCTCACCATGTCTCTCTCTCTTCGGCAAACCCGTCATTACGCATGCCAAATACCCCCTTCCGGCCATCGCCGCCATGCCACACCCTTAGACACCATCACCACTAACGACCTTCCGCACCAAACTATCCTCGCCTTCTCTTTCAACCAATACAAGCAAATGAAACTAAACCTAATCGGGTTTTACATGCTAAACAGAAACAGGAAACAAAGAATGAGGTTCGAAGTTTACCTTTCGTGTCGGTGAAGCCTTTCCGTGCTCGTTGCCACCGTAGGACCACCGTGCTTCGCTCCCTTCCCCGGCGACCTCTCTCTCGGCTTCATTCTGCCGTCGCGCAAGACCCGGCCAAATGGCTTAGGGTTTCTCAATCATTTGATTATATATATCCTAAAGTTACGTTCAGGCCCCTCTGGTTCTATTTCACGCATGTCGAGTCTCGAGTTAGGGTTACAATGAATAACGGTGTCATTTAATGTCATTATAATGCACCGAGCACGACCAATCTTGCTCTTTATTACGTGAAAATGGGAATACGGGTCGTCCTCTAACCTAAACCACTTGCTTATGGATTTTCGGGATGTTACATGCATCCGAAAGTGGCTTTGTGGTTGAGTTTCGGGAGTATGAGGATGATACTCATGATGTGAACATAGAGGATAGACAGATGGTTAGGTTACAAGTGTACATGAGACAGGATGCAGGTGTTCGGTTTGAAAGACCGAATGAACATTAGTTGGATTAAAGGTTACCACAGCTACCACCTCAGTAAGACATTCCTACACCAATCCCACCACAGCAGCAGCCTATAAACAGGCAAAGAAGACATGTTCCTAGGAATGCAATTCCCCCCGTTGACAATCCTAGAGGCATTGATGTCACACCCCCAAATTCCACTAACGGAGTTTTACAGTTTGGTGCGTGACAAACCAGGATCTCAGTCATTAGTTACATCAAACGACACTATATAGGACTCAAATTGAAATATTATAAAAGTTCAGAGTAAATGTGGAAGCGATGAATAAAAAGTAAATGCGTAAAACAAACGCGTCCAACGTCTAGTTCAAAACAAAATAAATACGATAGTCTAAATATCTTGATTATAAATAAGATAATATTAGTACTCCATGCATGTCCTAATCGTGCACCTGTGCCTTAGCTTAGCGTCTTGAGAAAACATGTAAGAAAAGTATCAACACAAGGTTAGTAGCGTTTAACATATTAATGTACATTCAATATATATATCAACAAGTAGCTAACCCATATTCATGTTTACTAATGCGCTCGCAACCAAAAACTGACTGTTTATGTTTATATGCCTCCTACCAGGCCTATAAACCATGGTTCATGTTTAGGTCAATATTGCACCCGTTCGACCTCCATCGAGTTAGCGCGACTAACACGGGTGAGGTTTGTCAAACCCAGTAGTACTACTCAAATTACCTCGCTATGTTCATATTAACGGTTCGGTGTGAGGACTTTAATGATAGATGTGTACGCGTAGTTTTTTCCCCCAGTTTAAAAACAGTGTGAAAACTCACCTGAGCTGCGAACGAATAGATATCACCACACAAGGATGCAAGTAGGAAACATAAGAGCTTGCTTGTGAACTATCTACGTATGCCCTAAAATTATAAGCATAATAGTTATGGATACAATGGGATTGTGACGATGACACGGATGGGTGAAAGTCCTAAGACGCACTAATGATTAAAGAGTAAACGAACTTGTCCACGGGAATAAGGATTTCTTAATATAATAGTTAAAATAAATATGTTTCGTGACAAACGTTTCCAATTATGAGTGATAATATTTAATAAATATATTCGCGCGTTTATACCATCTATAAATGGTCTAAGAAATAATATAACTTAATATATTATTTTTAAGTTCGTAAGATTAATAAAATAATCATTTATGTGGTAAAAATAATAAATATATTATTTTTATTTGAGAATGTATTTATGGGAAAAATAATATAAATAACTATATTATTTATATGTTCGAAATGTTACAAAATGTTTATAAACGTGACAAGAATAATATATAAAAATATATTATTTTTAATTTGAGTTACGGTTTGAAAATAATATAAATATACTATTTTATTCGTCGTTGTGGTTTGAAAATAAAATAATATATTATTTAAATGTGAGGAAAACATTAAAAACGGGTAATTAAACCAAACCCGAGCCTACGGGTAGTTTCCGAGTTCAAAATATATTAATACAATATAATAATAATAATATAGGGTTGGGATTTATTTAAATGTAGTACTCAAAAATCAATTTTAAAAATAAAAGTGGGTGGAGAGATTCGAACCCGGGCTTTCCCACAACAGCACACACACTTAACCAGTCCCGCCAACTAGGGAATCGCAACAGGATTCGGATCAAATGCGTTTTAATCCTCAACACCCCTGTGTTCTTCCCCTTAACGCGAACCCGATCGAAGAAATAGTCCCAAATCCAGTAATCTGATCGCGATTGATCTTAAAATCATAGGGTTTTTGTTCAACAGTTGTATGTGAATCTATGTATGAGTTTAATTGCAAAATCATTTTGTTTAAGGCCGTTAATTTCTGTTTCAAAAAGTTGAAACCCTAGGTTCAAATCACGAAATCAATTGGCCAAATTCTATAAGATTGTCAGTTAGATTCATGGGGCTTTTGATAAACAAGGAATTTCGAATCTAACCATGTAGATTAATTGGATTGAGGCGGTGTCTGGATTAGAGTTCGACTAAACCGTAATTATATGAACCCTAGATACGGGTTCGTGTTTAATTTGGTGTTGTGGATCCAAATTAGATTAGGGTTTTCATTACAGACCTGAAAACGAATCTAGGGGAGTAATCAATTACCAGAATGGAGTGTGGATTGATGGTGTTCGACTATAGCCGGTCCCGACTTCGACGAGTTTGGCCTCCGGCTACCACGGCTTCAACTCAGACCAAATTTGCATGTGCAAAAGTTTCAAGAGAGTGCGAAAGAGGTGTGCAGTGTGTTCAGTCGTGGAATTAACATGAAACGTAAACAAATTTAATGGTTGTTGATGATAGTGTCGACGGTTATGAGTTTAATGCTCATAATTGAGTTAAATTTGATTAATGTCAGTGTTTAACACCTTAATGATGGTCGTTGATGGCAGAAACGTTCATATCGGTTACACATTCGAACGAATTTAAGTTATAATTCATGAATTTGGATCAAGGGACACACGGTTTGACTTTTGAAAGTCAACAGGAACATAATACCCTCTATTTTGACTTTGGAAGTCAACTAATCAGGTTTTGTGACTTGGCAGAACTAGTCCCTGTGGTTTTTGTTTAATTAAAGACAGAATAGTCCTTGGGGTTTGTGATGAGGTTAAATAGGTTCGTGTTTAACTAAATATTTAACTGGATTTGCTAACAGAATTAATCCTAAAAATTCGGATTGCCACATCATCCCCTAGTTGAAAGAATTTTCGTCCCGAAAATTAAAATAGTAACTTAAGTTTTTGACGTGGGGTGTTTGAACAGATGAGGATACTTGCGCATCATCTGATCCTCATGCTCCCATGTGAATTCCGGTCCGCGTTTCGAGTTCCAACGAACTCTAATAAGGGATTTTACTGTGTTTGAGTGTTTTGACTTCCCTATCCATGATTTCTACTGGTTCCTCAACGAAGGGTAAATGTTCGTCAATTTGTAGTTCCTCAAGAGGAACAATGAGTGTCTCGTCTGCTAGACATTTCTTCATGTTTGAGACATGAAAGACATTGTGTACACCACTAAGTCCTTCAGCTAGGTCCAGTTGATACGCTACTGGGCCAATTCTCTTCTCTATCTTGAACGGTCGAACATAACGAGGATTTAGTTTGCCTCGTTTCCCAAAATGAATTACACCTTTCCAAGGTGAGACTTTTAGTAAGACCATGTCGCCTACTTGAAACTCTAACGGTTTACGACGCTTATCGGCATAGCTCTTTTGACGATCACGAGCTGCCGGCATACGGTTTCTAATTTGAACGATCTTTTCTGAGGTTTTGAATACGAGTCCAGGACCCGTAAGTTGGCTATCCCCAACTTCAGCCCAACAAATAGGAGATCGACATTGTTGTAGGAGAACCTCACTAAAGGTAAGTGACTTTCCCAGATGTTTCCGAAATCAATCACACAAGCTCGTAGCATGTCCTCAAGAGTTTGAATAGTACGTTCCGTTTGGCCATCTGTTTGAGGATGGTATGCCATGCTCATATCTAGACGCGTGCCTAAAGCTTTTTGTAAAGATTGCCACAAATGTGTGGTGAATCGTGCGTCACGATCCGAGATGATTGAAATTGGCACTCCGTGCCGAGAGACTACTTCTTTCAAATAAATACGAGTAAGTTTCTCCATTTTGTAAGTCTCTTTGATTGCTAAGAAGTGAGTAGACTTCATCAAACGATCGACGATTTCCCAGATGGTGTCACATCCGCTAGGAGCTCGAGGCAATTTGGTGATAAAGTCCATATATATTTGCTCCCATTTCCGCATTGGAATCTCTGGTTGTTGAAGTAGACAAGAAGGCTTTTGGTATTCCACTTTGACCTTTGAGCAAATCAGGCATTTGCTCACCTAGGTGGCTAGATCAACTTTCATATTCAGCCACTAATAAAGTACCTTTAGGTCATGATACATCTTATCGGTACCAGAATGAATAGAATAGCGAGATTTGTGAGATTCATCCATTACAAGTTTCCTTATGTTCCCGTACTTTGTAACTCACATTCGCTCCGCGAAGTAGCAAAAACCGTCTGATTTAACCTCGAGTTGGTTCTCTATACCACGTGTGTATTCCAACGGTAGGTTTTCCCTCTTTCAGGGCTTCGAGTTGAGCACTACTGATCTGATTAGGTAATCCGATGTGGATAGTGAGTTGCAATGCTCGAACTCGTGTGGGCTTAGTTTCTTTTCGGCTTAGGGCATCGGACACTACATTAGCCTTGCCCGGGTGATGCTTAATAGCACAGTAATAGCCGTTCAAAAGTTCGATCCAACGACGCTGTCGCATGTTCAACTCCTTATGTTAGAAGATGTGCTGAAGACTCTTGTGATCAGTGTAAATGATGCACTTGGTACCTTACAAGTAATGTCTCCATATTTTCAAAGCAAACCCTACAGCTCCCAATTCTAAGTCATGGGTATTGTAGTTCTTTTCATGAACTTTTAATTGACGGGAAGCGTATGCAATAACCTTTTCACGTTGCATCAACACACAACCAAGACCATTAATAGAGGCATCGCCATACACTACAAAGTCATCCGTTCCCTCGGGAAGGGATAGGATGGGTGCACTACAGAGTTTCTGTTTCAGCAGTTGGAATGCTGATTCTTGGATGTCACCCTAGTTATAGATTTTACCCTTTTGGGTTAAGGCAGTTAGGGGTTGGGCGATCTTGGATAATCCCTCGATGAATCCACGGTAATAGCCAGCCAATCCCATAAATTTCCGCACCTCTGTCGGAGTCGTCGGTGCTGCCCAATTCTTGATGGCCGATATTTTAGATGGATCGACATGTATTCCGTTCTCGTTTACCACATGTCCTAAGAATTGTACTTAACGAATCCAGAATTCGTACTTGGAAAGCTTGGCATATAGTTGATCTTGTTTCAGTAATTACAGAATCAAACGTAGGTGTTCCTCATGTTCTTCCTTGTTCTTAGAATAGATGAGGATGTCATCAATGAAACCGATGACGAACTGATCAAGGTAAAGCTTACACACACTGTTCATGAGGTCCATGAATACCATGGGTGCGTTGGTTAATCCGAATGGCATGACCAAAAACTCGTAATGGCGTACCTAGTTCTTAAAGCAGTCTTAGAGATATCCTCATCTCAGACTCTCAGTTGGTGGTAACCGGATAGAAGATCTATCTTGGAATAGAAGCTTGATCCTTGGAGTTGAACAAAAAGATCCTCTATGCAGGATAAAGGATAACGATTCTTGATCGTCACTTCGTTCAGCTCACGATAGTTGATGCACATGCGGAAAGTCCCGTATTTCTTCTTGACGAATAGGACTGGAGCTCCCCATGGTGATGAGCTAGGTCGAATGAAACCTTTATCCAATGAATCTTGCAGTTGCATAGATAGTTCTTGTAATTCACTGGGTGCAAGTCTGTAGGGTGGCCGAGCAATCGGCGCTGCTCCGGAGGTCGATTTCGAATTCTACTTGACGATGCGGTGGAAGACGAGGAAAGTCTTCGGGTAATACTTCCAGGTAGTCATGTACGATTGGGATGTCGTCAATCTTCTTCTCCCATGATGGCTGCTCGGCGACGAGAGCCAAAATAGCAGTATGACCTTTTAGAAAACATTTTTGTGCTTTCATGAAGGATATGATGCCAACGACTGCACCACTCCTTTCGCCTTGGACAGAAAGGGTTTCTCCACTCAGGAGAGGAAGGCGAACAATTTTCTCATGACAGATAATTTCGGCTTGGTTTTTAGATAGCCAATCCATACCTACAATTATGTCAAGACTACCGAGTGTGACTGGCATGAGGTCAATGTCAAGTTTATGACCAGCCAATTCAAGTTTACAACCCTTAAGAATGTGGGTTTCTTCAATTATCTGTCCATCAGCTATTTCTATGGTATACTTGGCTTCTAACAGAGTTGGAGTACGACTGCACCAACTTGAAAATTATGAACTCATGCTGAGATTTCTAATGAGACCCGCGCTTATAAGATAAGCGTCGGTCAATGCAAAGGCTAAGGGAAGAGGTTCACATGTAGGAAATATTTAATGAGATACAGATTCTGGTAACATAATGTATAGGATGTTTGTTTAAGTAGTCGCGTTCAGCTGATGGTTGGTTGGATTAAATCCTCGTTTTCTAATGTAATCAGATCAACGGGATCACTTTGCGAAAAAAGAAGTCCATTTACAGAGTTGGATATCCTGGGGTATGAATCAAATTAGGCTGAGGATTAGTCACAGGATAAGGTAATAGGTTCAAATGAAATTTATTCTTGGAGTGTAAGAAATAACATGTTAGCTTAGAAGGAATTCTTCAAATTCCGCTTACATACTTGGAGTCGATGGGTTTGCCATGATGTTCTACCAGAGTTTCAATCGAGTTAGTTTCTGTGATCACGTTTGGATGAGAGTCTTAATTTCACTAAGACTCTTACATAATTGAGATGAATTGATGGATCCTATTGGTGATAGTTCGGTGTCTGTAAACATCTTCAACCTGATAGTCACATCTATCAACTATTGAACAAGTTTAACGATACCAACTAGTCATTAAGCGGGTTACGAGAATTTCTATGGATAGTGGAAACTTAAGTCTATAAATCACAGATTAGGACCATTTATCCACACACTAGGTTTCACCAGGACTTACTTGCAACTCAAATTACTATTACGTGTGCACCCGTAATGATAATTTGCCTTGCATGCTCACCGTAGTTCTCCATGTCCTGTGTCATAATGTCCTTTAGTTTTTATTGCAGAGTACAGAGTGTTATCAGATATGATAAGTCATCGAGAAGCTTAGTCATCAACCATAAGTTGATCTACTAGGACTTATATCAGGATGAGTAGTCGGGAATCGTTTGATCTGAGTATTCACTAGAGTTGAAACACAATACGAGAGTCCAATCCAGCGGATTATAGACGGGCATGCACATGAAACAAACATGCACATGAAATACGACTTTGAGAAGTGAAACTAGTTAATGGATATGTGTTACTGGAAGAAGCAAAATAGTCGTTCTTTCAACTGAGTCAGGATAGGGTTTGAGTATGCAATGAGCAATGTGTTCTCAACTTTTTGGTAAATCTATTCTCAACAGAATATCGACCAAAGACGCGATCCCATGGCTCCGGAAAGTGATGACGTCTACGTCTCAATGGATTCTGCAATAATGTGTGCAACGGTCTGCCTTCACTCGGCGTATTGTTGCTAGTGGGTACAGTAGGGACTCGCCTCCGACGATCCCAACTCCCAAAGAGACATGTGCTAGTGCTGAGTGTCGTACATAACATGGACATGAGAAGGCCCACCATACCTGACAGATGATGGTGGTGTAAGTGACTCCTTCGAAGGCTCCGTCTCGCCGCCCTCGGACGGGAGTGGGTGTTGTTGTGGTGATTCCTCGAGTCTCGCAACTGGGAATGATGATGCAATGCAAATGATGTGTCCCTCGTCAACAGAGGGTGATATGGTTGGTGTTAACATGCCTACATTGAAATGTACGTATGGGTGCTATGTGTATCAAGTATGAGTGTATGTGTCGTCTAACTAATGCAAGTGTGTGGTTATAGTCTAGTATGCAATCCTAGTTCTCAATAACCAATGGCTCTGATACAATCTGTCACACCCCTAAATTCCACTAACGGAGTTATACCGTTTGGTGCGTGACAAACCAGGATCTCGGTCATTAGTTACATCAAACGACACTATATGGGACTCAAATTGAAATATTATAAAAGTTCAGAGTAAATGCGGAAGCGATGAATAAAAAGTAAATGCGTAAAACAAACGCGCCCAATGTCTAGTTCAAAACAAAGTAAATACGATAGTCTAAATGTCTTGATTATAAATAAGATAATATTAGGACTCCATGCATGTCCTAATCGTGCACCTGTGACCTAGCTTAGAGTCTTGAGAAAACATGTAAGAAAAGTGTCAACACAAGGTTGGTGAGTTCACAGGTTTCAGTTTATAGTAGCGTTTAACAGATTAATGTACATTCAATATATATATCAACAGGTTGCTAATCCATATTCATGTTTACTAATGCGCTCGCAACCGAAATCTGACTGTTTATGTTTGTATGCCTCCCACCAGGCCTATAAACCATGGTGCATGTTTAGGTCAATATTTCACCCGTTCGACCTCCAATCGAGTTAGCGCAACTAACGCGGGTGACGTTTGTCAAACCTAGTAGTACTACCCAAATTACCTCGCTATGTTCATAATAACGATTCGATGTGGTGACTTTAATGATAGATGTGTACGCATAGTTATACAAGTGATAACATATATGAATTACAAAAATCGAAAGCATTTGCGTCATGTTTTCTCCCCTAGTTTAAAAACAGTAAAGAGGGCCGTGAAAACTCACCTGAGCTGCGAACGAATAGATAGCACCACACAAGGATGCAAGCAAGAAACACAAGAGCTTGTCTATGAACTGCCTACGTATGCCCTAAAATTATAACCATAATAGTTAGGGATACAATGGGATTGTGACGATGACATGGATGGATGAACGTACTAAGACGTACTAATAATTAAAGAGTAGACGAACTTGTCCACGGGAATAAAGATTTCTTAATATAATAATTAAGATAAATACGTTTCATGACAAACGTTTCCAATTATGAATCATAATATATAATAAATATATTCGCGCGTTTATACCATCTATAAATGGTCTAAGAAATAATATAACTTAATATATTATTTTTAAGTTAGTAAGATTTATAAAATAATCATTTATGTGGTAAAAATAATAAATATATTATTTTTATTTGAGAATATATTTATGAAAAAAATAATATAAATAACTATATTATTTATATGTTCGAAGTGTTACAAAATGTTTATAAACATGACAAGAATAATATATAAAAGTATATTATTTTTAATTTGAGTTACGGTTTGAAAATAATATAAATATATTATTTTATTCGTAGTTGTGGTTTGAAAATAATATAATATATTATTTAAATGTGGGGAAAACAATAAAAACGGGTTATAAAACCAAACCCGAGCCTACGAGTAGTTTCCAAGTTCAAAATATATTAAATAATATAGGGTTGGGATTTATTTAAATCTAATACTCAAAAATCGATTTTAAAAATAAAAGTGGGTGGAGAGACTCGAACCCGGGTCTCTCCCACAACAGCACACACACTTAACCAGTCCCGCCAGCTTGGGAATCGCAACAGGATCCGGATCAAATGCGTTTTAATCCTCAACACCCCTATGTTCTTCCCCTTAACGCGAACCCGATTGAAGAAACAGTCCCAAATCCAACAATCCGATCGCGGTTGATCTTAAAATCATAGGGGTTTTGTTCAACAGTTGTATGAGAATCTATGTATGGGTTTAATTGCAAACTCATTGAGTTTAAGGCCGTTAATTTCTGTATCAAAAAGCCGAATTCAAATCACGAAATCAATTGCCTAAATTCTATAAGATTGTCAGTTAGATTCATGGGGCTTTTGATAAACAAGGAATTTCGAATCTAACCATGTATATTAATTGGATTGAGGCGGTGTCTAGATTAGAGTTCAACTAAACCGTAATTATATGAACCCTAGATACGGATTCGTGTTTAATTCGGTGTTGTGGATCCAAATTAGATTAGCGCTTTCATTACAGACCTGAAAACGAATCTAGGGGAGTAATCAATTACCAGAATGGAGTGCGGATTGATGGTGTTCGACTATAGCCGGTCCCTACTTTGACGAGTTTAGCCTCCGGCTACCACGGCTTCAACTCAGACCAAATTTGCGTGTGCAAAAGTTTCAAGAGAGTGCGAATGAGGTGTGTAGTGTGTTCAGTCTTGGAATTAACATGAAACGTAAACGAATTTGATGGTTGTTGATGATAGTGTCGACGGTTATGAGTTTAATGCTCATAATTGAGTTAAGTTAGATTAATGCCGGTGTTAAACAGAGAATTGGGTAAACCCCTCGCGTACTGCGAGGGCCAAATTAGTCGGGGCAAATTCTGAAGTACCTCACGTACCGCGAGGGATTGAGTCTTGTTCTTTGCGTACCACGAGGAGTTGATTTTCACATTTTGCACTTTTGTTTCTTGGGACTTCATTCTCGTGCTCGGATTCCTTCGGCTTTCACTTGTATTCATCATAAGCACTTGAGAACATAACAAAGACTCAAACTTATACAAAAACGACTCAAAACAAATACAAAACTAGTCAAAACGACACGAAAACAAAGGAATAAAGATGTGTGTTTTGCACTACATCAATTACATTTATTCAACCCGTGTAATACACGGGATTCTAACCTAGTTAGATTAATATTTAATAGTAGAGAGAGTCAGGAAAAACATGTTGAGGAAGCACAAGAAAGTGACATGTGTCCACTAATTTTACTTGTTTATTAGGTAGTATAGATTTGCAACTTGATATTATACATGTATACATCAGAACCAAAATGATTTAGAAATGGTTGTTTTCAGGTAAATCACTCCATTGATTTGTTGCCATGTGTCAACGCTTGTTTTTTTTGTACGACCAAGAATTCTTCGTCGCAACACGCGACGGGGATAACCATAGTTTAGTTTAACAACCGAGTAAATTACATGCATCGTCCCTAGGATTCGTAAAAATTTCAGTTATCATGTGTAAGTTTAAAAAATTACAGATTTCGTCCCAATTGTTTGGAAAATCATAACACTTTTCTTCCTAGGCATGGATGACCGTTAAAAAATTCCATTTAGTAGGTGTAAAATGACCATTTTATCCTTTAACTAAAAACACAAAATTAAATTAAAAAAATAAATAAAAAAGCTCAAATGTTGGACCGACAACAAACTCAGTCAATCCCCTCACCCCATGTGTCAAGTTGACTTAAAGAGGTCAAGAACACGTCCCCTAACTTTCTTCTTCATCTAGCTGCTAGCGTTTGGACATTTTTCTTGCAAAGTTATTTTTCGGGTGCTGGTAGTTTTAAGCAAGTTCTTCATTTTTAAACAAGTTCACTTTTTAACTCCCCAAAATCCCAACCTCAGGTCCAAATAGTTACTAATTTCAAACAATGTCAAAACTTTTTCGACTAGTTCGATAAACATTAAATCAAAGTCGTTGACCGAGATGTTATCCGAGGTTGACTTGATGTTTTGGTTACACTTTGTTTTTGTTTTTTCTTGAATTATTGTCTCTTATCTTTGTTGTCTTGACAAGAATTGGTTCCTGAAACTCCGTCATCGAAATATTTATTTCCCAGATGATCATTTTGCACTTAGGCCTATCGTTTTCTGATGAATCTATCATATCTGGATCGTGACACTTGATCTGAACATTTCTCATTACATTGTTTGATGAATATCCTTCATTTTTCTAACGCTTATTCATGGATGGCTTGAGACAGTCGTTTGGTGAATCTCTTAACGAAAACATGGCTACGGGGATTCATAAAACAACCATCTCTAACCCTCCCTGAATCAATGCCGAAAAAACGAAGGAGATTCATCAAACAATGTAATGAGAACTATTCAGATCATCCATCAAGATCGAGATATGACTGATTCTTCAAACGACGATGAGGCCAGGTGCAAAACGATCATCCGGGAAATCAAGATTTTGATGGCGGAGTTTCATGGACCAGTTCTCGTTAAGACAACAACGATAGGGACAAGAATAAAAAAAACACATAAAGAGTTTAACCAGAACCTCAAGTCAGCTCATGTAACATCCTAGTCAACGACTCTGGTCTGGGGTTTATCAAACTACTCGATAACGTATTGACATTAATTGAAATTGGTAATGATTTGGACCCGGGGATGAGATTTTTGGGAGTTGAAAATTAAACTTTCTTATGAAATCTCTCTTATTGTGTAGTCGAGTTGGACTAGCCTTGATGTCGGTCAAACGGTCTATTAAATTAAACACAACCTAACCTAGACTCTCTAGTTAAACTCTATACAAACATACTAAACTAGACCACAAAGACATGCAAGTGTACCTATCAATTGCAACATAACTAAAGGAAGTCCGGATATCGAACACACGAGACAGTGACTTTAACACTAACTAGACTCTGACTAGGACTTAACTGGTTTATTTGATTGGGTGGGTGATGTGTTGCAAAACACATGCTTATATCCGAGTATATTGAAGCGGTTTATGTTAGTTTTGTATTCGTTTTGTATTGTTTTTGGTACATACTGAGTCTGAGTCTTGTTTACAGGTGTTCGTGTACAAAAGTAGCAGAAACCGAGGTGAAAACCTGGAGAAACCGAGCACACGAGGAAAAGAGTGGAAAATAAAACAAAAATATGGAATTCTACATCTTCGCGCCACACGAAAATGGTTGTGTAAGGGTTCGCGACATGCGAAGAATATGAATAGAGGGCCCGACTGTTTTGTTTCTTGCGCCATGCGAGAAACCCTTAGCTTTTATTAGCGACACACGAAACAAATAAAAGTCGGATAAAACCCTAATTTCGATTATTAATAGGTTTCGAATGCCATATCTTAAGGGGTTCGACTTTTAGCAGTCTGAGGGGAGTTTTCAGGCAATTTCAGGAGTAGAGAAGCTGTTGGAAGCCAAAGTTTGGATCTTTTATCATCATATTGATTAGACATTAATCATTCGGTATCGTTATTGATGATTTTGTGTTTGATTGGTTTGATTGCTACTATGTTCTTATTCTTTCCTACTGATTTACTGTGTTGGACCATGTTTCTTGGCTAAACACTTAGTTGCTAGGTTTTGATGATTGATTGTTAAAGATTGGATTTTTATTGGTTTTTGGTAATTATTGATGGTTTGACTCTATTGTAACTATCTTGGTTCAATTGATGTGATGTTTATGCATGCTTAGTATTGGTTTATCGTTGATTTATATTCCGCATGTGTCTTATGAATGTCTTTCAGTTTTAGATGCATATTTAGGTCGCTTACTTTGTGTACGTGACTGTTTATGGTATTGCTAGACGTAGTAGTCCATAGGAATGCTAATTAATGGTTTGTTAAAGCTGAGTGTTCATCTTATCTCGATAGCCGAGAGCTGAGAGGTAGTCGGTTAGTCTCTGGTGTTAGGTACATAGGTGTAAAGACTTTGAAAGAAGGTTTCCCCTAGGTTCTTAGTGTCCTTGCTAAACGTGTCTGGTCAATTGATCTAAGATTACCCCTTTCATTCTTCGAATGTATTATGATAGAGAGACTGAGAGGTGATCTATCTGTAGGGTACTTTAGTGTCGTTGGAGAAACTGAAAGGTAATCTAACTAGCTGGTGAACGTTATACATTCCTTAGAGTTCCTATTAGGTCACACCCAGAGTTTGATCAAGGATCCTTTAGGTATCCTGAGAGTGTCATACTTAGAATCCCAGTTCAGTATAAGATTAACATTTAGGATTCATACCTAGGTAGTGCTATCTCTATCCCTGATCTCACCTGATTCTTCTGTCAGATAGTTAGTTGTCGTTAGAGAGTTCTTAGTACTGTTGATTTCATAGTATAGCCTTAGTTCGTAAAATCCCCCAATATAATCCAGTTCAGTTAGTTGAGTCAGAGTCTAGGTTAGTTGTCACTAGTGTCTCGTGGGTTCGATATCCGGGCTTCATTAGACTTTATTAAATTTATCGGTACACTTGCCGGTTGTGTGGTCTAGTATTAGGTTGAGTCTAGGTTTATAAATTTAAAGCTAGAGTGTCTAGCTTAGGTTTTATAATTAGTTTTTATAGACCGTCTGGACGACATCAGGGGGATTCTACAAACTAAGGTTAACTACTAAACTAAAGTGAACTGAATGAATAATACTATCAAGATAACTAACCAACAAGACAAAGGTTTTAGGGAAATCAATAAGGAAGGAAGACACTACCTAGGCTGCGAATCATGTTTACTTAAACTCAGCTTCTATCGGTTATGAAACATGCAATGTAACTGGGATCCTAATATATAACACCATCAAACTACCTAATGGATTCCTGATCAATCTTAGAATGTGACCAAAGGAACTCAAGGGATACTAAAAACACCAGTACTCGGATCACCTCTCGGTCTCACCGATTATGCTATAGAACTCAAAAGACAGCTCACCTCTCGGTATCACTATCTCAATACATCAAAGATGCAAGGAGCAATCTGAATTCAACCTGTTTAACACGAATTAACAACGACACTAGAACCCTATGGAAACGTCCTCTCAGAATGTTCACTCTCAGAAACCCTAGAACCGAAGCCTAACCGATTATTTATCACATTTCAGGTTTTTAGATAAGAAGAACACTTGATTTATTAACAATTAATTGATTATCCTATGGTCACTGACGTCTAGCAAACCACATATGAACCACAAACACACAGTAAGCGATCTAATACACGTATAAACATGAAAGACATCCAATCAAGACGTACAAGGAACAACCAACCATTCAAAGATCAAAATCATGCATGCAAACTCATTAAACAAGTGAAATCAGATCTGGTTTAAAACATAAAATCCAAAACACAATCCATAAGAGATACAAATTCAATCCTTAGCAAACATTCATCATTAACCTTGGTAGATCTATGGTTTTAGCAAAGAAATATGGTAGAAACAGAAGATTCAAAGTTAAATAAAGCAAACATAAGGTCCAGAATTAAATCAAAGCACGTACTATGATCAATCGTGACCGAACGAGTCAATGTCTAACCCGAATCAATGCAAAACTTCGATTCCTTGATCTAAATCCTCTTCCTTTGCTCAAAATCGCTTAGAAACTCTCTCTTGACGGCAATGTCTTCAATAATCAAGAAGATAGTCGTTTAAAACAATTTAAACTATAACTTAGGGTTTTTTCACGGATTCTCGACCCTCTCGCGTACCGTGAGAGAAATGGGACGGTCACTCGCGTACCACGAGGGATAATTTAATCGGAGGCCTTCCTGGTTTTTCTCGCGTACCGCGAGGGAATTGTGGATCCTCCTCGCGTACCGCGGGGAGCTTGGTTTCACAGAAAATGATTTTTTTCTCTTTTTCAATTCTCGATCTTTCACGTGTGCTTGATTTCTCCACGATTTAGCTTTAATTCCTGCTCCTTTAGCACATGAAAACCTACATAACTGACCCAGACTCATAATGAGACAAAAACGACATAAAACGAGTACAAAACTATGCAATTTCGCACAATTACACTAGGATAAACGTATGTGTTTTGCAACACATCAAACATCCCCACACTTACTCTTTTTTCATCCTCGAAAAAAATATCTGCAATGGAATCATAACTGGACATAGAATTAACAATCTCTATTATTATTTAGCACAAATATAATCATGCATTAAAGTGCAATAACCGGTATTTCTATCCGACTAAACCCAAACACAAAATTTCAAGCCCCCGAGAAGTGTTCTAATTCCATTTTATACAACTTATCAATCTATCTATGGGTATCACACTTAAAAGCTACAGTTCCACCTAATCCCGTTCACGGCCATGTTTAGGCTCGGGTTAGATCATGTAGATCTTCCCACCACGGTAAACTCAAATTTACATGTTTTTAGAAATCAATGGATTATGGAACGATTGTAATTAGTAGTATTAATTATATATGAATCAACCTCATCTAGGGGTGCGTGTCCCAAGTCACCATCCTGAAAGGTAGCACATAGGATGCAGTCTATCAATTAAGCATATAAGAATCAAACCATAGGCGTATCCACAGAGTCACCATCCCCATGGGAAACACGTATGTAAGTCTTATTTATTTAAGTATTGATCACTCAAATCCCAACCCATGGGTGTATCCACAGAGTCACTATCCCCATGGGAAACACGTAGGTCAAGACTCAAGCTTTCAGTTTATTAATTATACGCATTATTAGATGGAATTATGGATGCAGGCGTCATCAAACTCGAATTTATTTTCATAAAAAGAGTTCGATGTGCCATTAGAATTTTTAAAACCTCTAAATTTCAGGTTACCATGGTACCTATCACCCTATGTTGACAGTTTCAGTTTTACCGTTTTACCTAAGATGAGAACCCACGAGATTTCATGATTTAATTAAGTTATTAATCCTAAATAACACTCTCATGATGTTTAAGCTTTTAATACTAGCTGGGCCTACCGATTCATCACAACTTAAAGACATTTTCTATTGTTTATTTTATTTTAATTTATAACACAGTTTATGCCCAGTTTTAACTATCATTTTCCATGTTCTTGCAAGATTTCTAGTTCACAAGACATTTTTTTTGTGTTTTAATTTTTTTTCAGACTCAAAGTAACAAAACCTAGACTAATGTCTCCCATCCCCACACTAAAAATTCACATTGTCCTCAATGTGGACCGAGAAACGACGATAAAATAAAAGAAATTTACAAAAATAAGATAAGAAAATGAAAATAAGACAGAAATAAGAATAAAATAAAAATAAAGTATACAAAAATAGGAACAGACTTCCCTGGTATAATGACTGTGATATTCCTCGTAAGTCGTGTTCGATAGCCCTCCATTCGAACGCGCTCAACTCATCAAGATTCCAATAATTCCTCACGGACGAAAGCGACTGATTTCTAACAAACTAGCAACCATATCAAACAACCACGATAATATATAACAACACACCCAAACCTGTCGATCCCCAAGTACAAAATAATATATACATCAGATTTAAATACATGCCAAAAAAAATAAAGAAATACAGAATGAAAAATACAAAAGACTATGTACAACCCGGCAAAAGGTGCTGCTGATGATCACTGATCTCCACCCGTTTTCGGCTGATCCTGGTCTGGTGCCCTAAAAAACGGTGGGATCTCTATACCCTGCTGCTGCATCATATATCTAATCGCATCATCCTGCCTGTCCATCCTTGCAAATAACTGATCTCTTAGGTACTCAAGCGTAAGTGGCACAGGTGGATGAGGGCATAACGGATACTGAATCTAAGGGAGCTCTATATGATGTGGAATCCTCTGTCTAGCTATGGGCGCCCCCATTTGAACTGCCTGCTCAAAAGGTGTCCCGGCAGGTGGTGGGACCTGTGGACCCTGCCTTATCTCTACGAACCGCGGCGGATCGTCCATGGTCATGATCCCCGCCAACCTCAACTCTACTAAACCGTATGGAGTCGTATCCGGTCCCGATGTGAGTAGACGGCCCGGATAACGATCAAAAACTCCCAATCGCTCTGCTAACCTGATGATATAAGGCCCGAGCTCTAACCTGGCCTCCAGCCCACCTCGACGACCCCTAGCTATAGATGAAATCAGAATAGATGCCATGTTGGCCTCGTGGTAGCCAACTATGCAATAGAGGCAGAATAAATCCAGCTGACTGCACTTCTCAATCCCGAACCGGTGTCCGATGAGAGTGCAGGCCAAAATCCTGTGTATGTAGCGGATGAGGGGGTGGTGAATGGATGACTCCAATAGGGATGAGGAGTATGGTCTATCGGCGATCGGAAGCTAAAAGTCACGCAACTGACAGTCGCTGACCCCCTGATCGTGTCGCCTCCTAAATAGACCTCTAAGGCTCTGTAAGAATGGTTGTGCTACACCCTCAGCCTCGGTGTACCACCCCGTGGCAACCGCAAACTCCGGGATCGACAGCTCGTAAAACTGTCAGCCTAAAGAAAATGAAACTGGAGTCGGCTCTTCGAACTGGCCTGTGACGTATCGGAATGTGGTATGGAACTCCACAGTGAGCTCTTGGTACTGTGTGGCGTCACATGCCAATGTCGCATTCCATTGATCCCCTAACAGGCCCTGTAATCTCTCCAGCTGCCCTAGCTCCTCAATGAACGACCGGTCGATCCTACGGTGCTGGTATAACTCCATGTCAATGAATCGCTCTAGTCGCACTGACTCCTCAGTCATGAGGTCGAATCGGAGTAAGGTGTGAAGACTGATAACCCTGGCATCCAACGGCACCGGCTGTGCATCGGCGGTTGGTCTGGCCTTGGGAGCTGCGTACCGAATGACTCTGGGAAATCGACGGTACGGGTGCGGCTCCTCTGGCTCTACCCTAGGGCGAGGCACTGGCCCACGCTTGCGCTTGGCCCCACCGGCCGCGCTAGAAGACTGTCCTGGATCAGACATGCCTGCAACCAAAAAGTTAGTACAACAAAAATATACAATAACATATAAAAGACCGGGCTGGGCGACCGTATAACATTTAATTCGTGGTCGACCGGCCTGTTGGTATACAAATAAGACGCTACAAAATTTTAAAAAAATTGAAAAATTCGGGATACCCTTTTTGTTTATATAAAAACCAGACAACCTCTCCCGATTGGAGATTGAGTACGGGCGAGGCGGTCTTAACCTGCAAGGAAAATGCAGGATATCCCAGGATACAATGTACACAAAAACAACATTTAACTAACATTACGACTCAATTAAAAGTTTCCTATCCTTACAAAAATTACACAAATCCAAAATTTATAATTACACGACTCGCCCTAATCTCATGTCAAAGTAATCACCGTTTATGTTCTAACTAGGGTTTTGTAGCCCAATCAAGTCAAAGTAATCACAGTTTTTGCCGCTCATAGACAACCCAAACCAAACCCTGAACCATTTAAATTAACAAAGCTAAGATTGTCACATGACACACTAAACGGCTAAAATTATGATTTACTTATACCGTGATGTGCAATAGTTGGCTACAAATGACTCAATATACAATCCCGTCCTTATTTAAAACTCATTAGTATGTGCAATTATCATCAGGATATCAAAACGACTCATGTGACACTACAAACTGAAACAACGAACCTAATGACTATGTATACAATGCATAACAGGGAAGCGTACCTTAATGACGAAGAAATTGACCACCTGAACGCGACACTCGACTCGAAACCACCCCCCCATGGCAACCTGAATTTGTGACTTATGACTCCGACGATGGTGAATGGTGGCAGGATCGGATGAATTCGATGATGGTGAAGGCCAAAGTGGTGGTGTAGTCGGTAGTTGGTGGTGAATGGTGGGATCGGCTGTCGATTAGGGTCTAGGTGTAGACAACGGTGTGGATTTGCCGAAGATGAAGGTGGGTGGTGTATGACGGTGGTAAGAGGTGAAGTGAGCGGTGGCGAGTGGTGGTGATGGTGGCTAGGTGGTGAAATTTGACGGTGGTTATGGGATTTAGGGGGTGAAAATGGTTTTGACAGGTGTAGAGGACGGTGGTGAGTGGGATTTGACGGTGAATCGCCCGAGAGTGGTGATGGTAGTGGAAATGGGGGAGATGACCAAAGTGGGGGAGGTTAATTTTTTTTTTCTGATTTCTACAGGCTCCCGCGTACCGCGAGAAGCACTAAGGCGGTGGTAGCTTTTCATTGCCCGCGTACCACGAGAAAACCTGGTAGGGCCCACGCGTACCGCGGGGGACGAGTAAAAATGTCGGCCCCTTGTGTCTCTCACGTACCGCGAGAGATGGTCCATAGGGCCTCGCGTACCGCGGGGAGCCTTCAATCACAGAAAGTTAAATCCATTTTTATACTTAGAAAAATTTTCACCCCTTAAGGATTTTTTTCATCTTGGTTTTTAAAACATGTTCCAACTTTAGATTTCAAAGCATACATACCTGGAACCTTGATTTTGATGGTTTTCATTCGCCACTTTAGATACAATTCCCTGAAACACACGTAAACAGCACAAACACAAACCGAAAATATACAAGAACTAAAAATTTACAAACTCTACACTCGGGCTTTCGCCCGAGGATTCACCCTCACTAAGCTTTAATTTCCTGGCTTGTCGAGGAGAATCTCATTCCCCTCAACATTCTCAATCGGTCCTCCGATGTAATGCGTCAGTCTATAACCGTTTTTCTTCCACGATCTACCCTCACCATCATGTAATTCCACTGTACCATATGGAAAGGCCTCTTTCACCGTGTACGGTCCTGTCCACCTCGACTTAAGCTTTCCTGGGAATAGTTTTAACCTAGAATTATATACCAAGACCTTATCCTCACACGTGAATTCTTTCACCCCTCTCAACCAACGATCGTGCAACGCCTTTGTATTCTCTTTGTAACTCCAAGAACGTGCGTATGCCTCGTCACGCAATTTATCCAACTCATGTAACTGGAGAAACTGGTGTTGTGCTACTTTAGGCAAGTCAAGGTTGACTGCCTTCAAGGCCCAATATGCCTTGTGTTCTAGCTCTACTGGTAGATGACACGCTTTTCCATAGATCATCCTAAAGGGTGTGGTCCCTATAGGTGATTTAAAAGCAGTTCTAAAGGCCCAAAGTGCATCATCTAACTTGTCGGACCAATCCTTCCTATTCTTTCCAATAGTTTTCTCCAAGATCCTATTCACTCCCCTATTTGCATTTTCCACTTGCCCACTAGTTTGTGGATGATAGGCAGTCGATAGCCGATGGGTAACCCCAGAGCGTGACAACACCTTCTCCATCTGGGCATTGCAGTGGTTGGCATCGTAAAAGAATTTACGCCTCTGTTGGGATGTCATGCCCTTAGCCACTACACCATCAGCCAAGTAGTTTGCTAAGTCAAAAAAACCATGGCAAACCTTGCGCCTCGGAACTCATGTAAAACACCGGCTTTTTGCCCGGTCTCATACTCACCATCATCAAGGACTAATGGGGAAATGTGTCCTCTATGGCCTCCTCCCGGATTTCTTCCCTCCCGGGATCCTCTAATCTCGACAAATGGTCAGCTGCTACATTCTCTGCTCCCTTCTTGTCTTTAATCTCAATTTCAAATTCAGAAAGCAAGAGAATCCATCGAATCAATCTAGGTTTGCATCTTTCTTCGTGAATAGATATCGCAATGCCGCATGATCTGTGTAAACGATGGTCTTAGAGAGCACTAAATAGGAACAGAACTTGTCGAAAGCAAACACCACCGCTAACAACTCCTTCTCGGTAGTTGTGTATTTCTCTTGAGCATCTTTAAGAGTTGTACTCGTGTAATAGATCGGCTGGAAGTGCTTCTCCCTCCTTTGACCTAAGACAGCCCCGACTGCGAAATCACTCGCATCACACATGAGCTCAAAGGGCAAGCTCCAGTTGCAGCTATCAAGATGGGAGCACAAACTAACTACTCCTTCAGGAACACAAACGCCTTAAGACAATCGACATCAAACTCAAACTAGACATCCTTTTCAAGAAGACGGGTCATGGGTCGGGTGATCTTTGAAAAATATTTAATGAATCGCCTATAGAAACCTGCATGACCTAAGAAACTACGAACGGATTTGACACTGGTCAGCGGTGGAAGTCTACTAATGGTATCAATCTTAGCTCTATCCACTTCAATACCGGCATGTGAAACTTCGTGTCATAACACAATCCCCTCAGTCACCATGAAGTGACACTTCTCCCAATTAAGCAACAACTTTGTACTATGCATCTCTTCATCATCTTCTCTAAATTAAGCAAACAATAATCGAACGAACTCCCGAATACAGAAAAATCATCCATGAAAACCTCCATAGAATTCTCGATCATGTCCTGAAAGATAGTCACCATGCACCTTTGAAAGGTGGCTGGAGCATTACACAACCCGAATTGCATACACCGGTACGTGAAGGTACAGTACGGGCATGTAAAGGTGGTTTTCTCCTGATCCTCCGGTGCAATGGGGATTGGGAAATAACCTCAGAAACCATCTAGGAAACAGTAGAACTGCTGCCCCGATAGGCGCTCCAGCATCTGGTCAATGAAAGGAAGGGGAAAGTGGTCCTTCCTAGTGGCATCATTCAGTCGCCTATAGTCAATGCACACTCTCCAACCGGTAACCGTCCTAGTAGGGATCAACTCGTCTGTATCATTTTTAAAAACCGTCATCCCACCCTTCTTCAGGTCGACCTGAGTAGGTCTAACTCATGCAGAATCAGAAATAGGATAAATCAATCCAACATCAAGGAGTTTAAGGACCTCTTTCTTCCATCAAGATCCTATGTGTGCAGAAAGTAGGGCTTATGCCCTTTATATCTGTGAGTTTCCACATAATGGCTTGTTTATTTGCCTTTAAGACCTCAATCAATCTCACATTCTCCTCCTCCGTCAGTGCAGCAGAAATCACGACGGGTAAACCTGCCTCACCATCCAAGAATGCATACTCCAAATGGGAAGATAACTCTTTGAGCCCAAGGGATGGTGGTGCCTCAACCAAGGGCTTCTTCTCCTCCTCGGTGACCTCAGCAACCTCAAATACCTCTGGGTACTCAGGAAGTATACAAGCCGGGTGGCTCGAACCTTTCTCGGGAAGAGCATCAGTCTCAACCTCCTAGTCCTCCTCACCCAGGTGTAGTGTGTTAGGCAAACCAGCGCCACACACGTAGTCAAGGAAACGATCCATGTGAGATATGAAAGTGTCTAGAAAGAACACGGAATCGTCCTGACCACTAGAATTCTTCATCGATTTCATGACATCAACATTTTCATCCCCCACACGAAGTGTGATCTTACCGTCGAAGACATCAATCAATGCTTTGGCGGTGCGCAAGAAGGGGAGTCCCAAAATGATTGGAACTCTATCATCAACCTCCATATCAAGAATTACAAAGTCCGTGGGGAATACAAACTTATCAACCTTCACCAACAGATTCTTTACTATTCCCGGTGGATATTTGACCGAACGGTCAGCTAAAGATATGCTCATACGCGTAGGGGCTTAACTTCTCGAAGAGAGAGTATAGCATCAGGTTGATGCTAGCACCGACATCGGCCAACGTGTGGTGCAGAGTCGAGCTACCAAACAAACACGGGATCGTGAAGACACCCGGATCTGCTAATTTCTCCGGTAGCTTGTTCTGGACCACCGCAGAACATCTTTCATTTAGAGTGACTGTTGAAAGGTCCTCCAGCTTCTTCTTATTAGACATAAGGTCCTTAAAGAATATAGCATATTTACGCATATGATGGAGGGCTTCAACAAACAGAAGATTAATTTTGAGCTGCTTAAACATCTCTAGAAAATGTCCATAATCCTTAGCATATTTCTGCTGCATCAGGCGAGCAGGATATGGAACATGACTCAGATCAACATCAGGGGTCTTCTTTTTCCCCTCATTCTCCTTCTCAGCGGGAGACTCACCTTTGGGCATGGTACTCGCTGGGACTCACCTCTCGTGTGCCCCTGCAGGTGTCTCCATCTCTATCTCGTCATCAACCGGCTCATCCTCATCAGCTACCGGTGTCTGATCACTCTCTACACCCTTACCACTGTGTGTGGTCACAGCCTTCAAAGTGGCTTTACGGTTAGTCTCAGTACTACCCGAAAAGGAACCTCCAAATCTGTCAGTCAGCTGGCGTGCAATGTCTCCCACTATACGCTGCAAATCTAAGAATGCAGACTGCTGACTCCTCAGTAGTGTGTCATGCTCCTTCAACTTACCCTGAGTCTCCTGATCTGTCCTCACCAACTGAGCAAACAACTGAGTCTGGGTAGCCAACATCTCTTTAATCTCCTTCTCTCCCGAACTACTACCAGAATTTTGTCCTCCATCTCTATCTCCACCATACTGATTTTGACAGGGTTGAAACCCAGGTGGGTTCCCGCCAGATCTCCAACTGAAGTTAGGGTGGTTTCTCCATCCAGAGTTAAACAGTGTGGTTTTTTGGTTCCCCAGGAAGTCCACCTGTTCCTGTTGAGCGACAGGGCAATCGATGGTGTCATGACCTCCTCTACACAGCTCACACTTCAAAGCACTCATTTTCAGCTCTTTAATCTCCTTTGCCATAGCTTCAAGTGCAGCAGCCATGCTAGTATCAGTGTTGACCTGATGAACACCTCTAGTGGCAGAAGTAGGTGTCCTAGCACTAGGAATGGAATTCCTAGTAGAAGGTTGCTGTTGCTCAGCTTGGGAAAAATTCTCAAACATCTCCTCACACTCCTCTGGCTCCTTCTTATCCATAATGTGACCTCCTGCAGTAGTATTGAACATCTGTTGTTTCTCAAATGTTAGACCATTATAGAACTTTTCAACCAATTCCCAATCAGAAAGGCCATGTTTAGGACACTTACTAAGCAGAGTATTGAACCTTTCCCAAGCCATGTAGTAGGGCTCTTCGGGGTCCATAGGGAACGAGTGGATCTGATCCCTCAGACGGGCGGCCTTAGATGGTGGATAGTATTTTTTTTCAGGAATTTGTCCTTCAGATCCTCCCACGTGGTAATGGAATCCTGAGGTAGGGTATCCAACTAAGTGGCAGAGCGACCAGAGAGAGTGAACGGGAAAAGACGCAGCAGGATGGCGTCATCAGTAGCACCAGTAATGCGAAAGGTATCGCAAATACGCGCAAAGCGGGACAGATGTCCTGGCGTCATCAGTAGCACCAGAGAGAGTTCGTGGAACTGAGTAGAGTTACTGATAGTGTTCATCACATGAGATGATATCTTCCAGTTATTAGCATTAGGCATAGCAGACGGGAGATAGAGGACCTAGCACCCGTGAAACCATCACATGCTCTCTGGTGAACAGTACGTCTAGCAGGTGGATTAGCGTCACCCATGTCAGCAATAGGTATACGAATGCGTACCTTTTTCTCGATTAGCTTACACAAATGCTCACGAAACTTCTGACTGCACTCGTGAAGTTCCTGCTCTGGCTCTAAATAGGCTTCAAAGTCAGGTGATCCCTGCGAACGAGTACCTTGCATACACTCGACAGAAAACAAAGAAGAAAAACAGAACAAACTAAGAACACAAGAAAGACTTAAACTAAGACACACCAGTAGCACTCAAGACACAAATAGAAAATAAACAAACAAAGAAAATAAACTAAAAATAGAAGAGAAAATAAAAACAAATAACCAAACAAGAACTAATCAAAGCTAATTTTGCTGTTGCCAAGTGTCCCCGGCAACAGCGACAAAAACTTGATGTCAGTCAAACGGTCTATTAAATTAAACACAACCTAACCTAGACTCTCTAGTTAAACTCTAGACATACCTACTAAACTAGACCACAAAGACAGGCAAGTGTACCTATCAATTGCAACACATCTAAAGGATGTCCGGATATCGAACCCACGAGACACTTACTGTAACACTAACTAGACTCTGACTAGGACTTAACTGGTTTATTGATTCGGGGGGGGGGGGGGGGAATTCTATGAACTAAGGTTAACTACTAAACTTAAGGGAACTGAATGAATAATACTACCAAGACAACTAACCAACAAGAAAAAGGTTTTAGGGAAATCAATAAGGAAGGAAGACACTACCTAGGATGCGAATCATGTTTACTTAAACTCGGCTTCTATCGGTTATGAAACATGAAATGTAACTAGGATCCTAAGATATAACACCCTCAAACTAAGTAATGGATTCCTTATCAATCTCAGAATGTGACCAGAAGGAACTCAAGGGATACTAATAACACCAGTAATCGGATTACTTCTCGGTTCACCGATTATGCTATAGAACTCAAAAGACAGCTCACCTCTCGGTATCACTATCTCAATACATCAAAGATGCAAGGATCAATCTGAATTCAACCTGTTTAACAAGAATTAACAACGACACTAGAACCCTAAAGAAACGTCCTCTCAGATTGTTCACTCTCAGAAACCCTAGAACCGAAGACTAACCGATTATCTATCACTTTTTAGGTTTTTAGATAAGAAGAACACTTGATTTATTAACTGATTAATTGATTATCCTATGGTCACTGACGTCTAGCAAACCACATATGAACCACAAACACACAGTAAGCGATCTAATACACGTCTAAACATGAAAGACATCCAATCAAGACGTGCAAGGAACAATCAGCCACTCAAAGATCAAAATCAAGCATGCAAACTCATTAAACAAGTGAAATCAGATCTGGTTTAAAACATAAAATCCAAAACACAATCCATATAAAAATTCAATCTTTTGCAAACATTCGTCATTAACCTAGGTAGATCTATGGTTTTAGCCAAGAAACATGGTAGAAACAGAAGATTCAAAGTTAAATAAAGCAAACATAAGGTCCAAAATTAAATCAAAGTAAGTACTACGATCAATCGTGACCGAACGAGTCAATGTATAACCCGAATCAATGCAAAACTTTGATTCCTTGATCTAAAGCCTCTTCCTTTGCTCAAAATCGCCCAGAAACTCTCTCTTGACGGCAATGTCTTCAATAATCAAGAAGATAGTCGTTTAAAACAATT
Source organism: Smallanthus sonchifolius (assembly GCA_023525975.1). NCBI lineage: Eukaryota > Viridiplantae > Streptophyta > Magnoliopsida > Asterales > Asteraceae > Smallanthus > Smallanthus sonchifolius. The sequence continues at coordinate 58,834,943 of CM042038.1, forward strand.
AAAACTATAATTTAGGGTTTTTCATGGATTCTCGACCCTCTCGCGTACCGTGAGAGAAATGGGACGGTCCCTCGTGTACCGCAAGGGACAATTTAATCGGGGGGCCTTCCTGGTTTTCCTCGCGTACCGTGAGGGAATTGTGGCTCCTCCTCACGTACCACTGGGAGCTTGGTTTCACAGAAAATGATTTTTTTCTCTTTTCAATTCTCGATCTTTCACGTGTGCTTGATTTCTCCAGGATTTAGCTTTAATTCCCGCTCCTTTAGCACATGAAAACCTGCACAACTGACCGAGGCTCAGAATGAACCAAAAACGACACAAAACGAGTACAAAACTATACAATTTCGCACAATTACACTAGGATAAACGTATGTGTTTTGCAACACATCAAGCCTCCTCATACATGGTACATTAAAAGTTGCCAACTTCAAATGCAAGAACATCCTTGGGACCTAGCAGAAACGCATGAGCATTCTTGGGAACAAGAAAGGTAGGAAAATTATTGTTGTGGTTTAAACCATGGGTGGTATTGTGAACCATCTTGATATTGTAAACCATATTGATATGTACATAAACTTAAGTACGATAAAACGCTTATGTGGGTATAAAACTATTTTTATTGATACCCGACGAATAAACGTATAACATATGTTGCTCTACTGTCATCGAACGTAAATAATTATACATAAATAAAAGTGGATACTTGATTGTTTTTGGGTATTTTTAATTTGTTTTTCACGTGTTCACATAGATACATACATCACACCCTATAAAAAAACAGATCTGTAATATTCTTGAGATGTAGGACATGAACACTTTTGTGATTAGTGTACTGTCAACTAGTCCTATTCAGGGCTTTGTACTATGTTTTAGTTAGGTCATGTTTGGTAGTCTTTTAATGGTCATTAAGAGGTTATCTTTAAATGGTTCAAAGTTTCTTAATGGTTAAAAGGTAGCCTTAAGTCTTAATGGTTAAGAGGTAACATCTTAATGGTAAGTCTCACAAATTACATGGCCCTTTACCTCTTAATAATTAAGAGGCTTTGAACTATTAAGATGTAGCATTTTAATGACTATAAGATGCTACCAAACAGCCTTTAAGGATAACATAATTTAAAAGAAGTTTAAAGATGATAGTTTGAAAAAAATATGTTATATTTGCATGTAAACTTTCTATATCTATGTTACAAATTTTAAAGGTTTGAATTATTCATTTTAAACGCTTTTAAAACAGAGAATTCATATATCCCTATAAACCTTGGTAATTTCATATATACTTAACTAAACTTTAAAACATAAAATACTTTCAATGCGGCGATTGAGATTTGGTTCGTACAAGATGAAATTCAAGAAATTCGTGATTGGTATTCTCTAAACCAACAGAGATCGACTTTGTTCAGGTAGAAATTGGCGATTGCGAAGGACCGGCCTCTCAAAAACGACTGGTTTTCCTAAACCGATCATGTTAGAATCATAACAAAAAAATGCATAGTAATGTCACAGTTGGTTGTTTAATATTTTAAAACTGTGGTTGGGAGTTCATAAAAATAGTAACGAAAATAATATTTAGAATTTGGATAATTAAAATAGTTATGAAATTGTTAGAAGTTTAAAATAAATTAAAATCTTAGTTATCTGACTATTTATAACAATTATGAATTTGGATGTTCTAATAATTTTAATTAATAAGAATTAAGAAACCTACTAAAGTTATGAAGCTAATTATGTAACTATACATTTCAAAAGCACGTCCACATTACTTATTACTAGTTCATCATTTTTTTTTGTTAGTGCTATTTTATAGCTTAACGATATTGTGCGGGTTATAATACAGAAAGTTTTGGTTTTTGTTTGCACGAGTGGTTGGGCCTGTTATATCACACATTCACTATTCTGGTTTGATCCTACTCAAGCCCAACATCTTTTTTATTTTGATGGGATGGACACGTGTTCTAACTATTTAAGTATAGTTATACTTCAAATATATTAATATAAATTATATATATTTACAATATACAATAAATTTTAAAAATAAGAATTTAATAAAATTTAACTTTATTATTAATATAAGAACTAATTACACGGATGGTCCCGTGGTTTGATCAAATTACGATTATCGTCCCTAGGTTTGAAAAATTACGAATTTGGTCTAACATAGATTGATTTTGTTACACCGACGGTCCTTGAAGTGGATGGAGCTTAACTTTTTCTGTTAAGTGATCGTGAATAGACTAAAATGCCTATCTTTAAAAAAATAATAATAAAAACAAAAATAAATTAAAATCGCACTCCACCCAAAACCCTAGACACAGCTGCACCATCACCACTAGACACAGTTGCACCATCACCACCATGGCTGCCACCATCACCACCATGGATTCCACCACCGTCGCCGCCATCTTCTTCCACCAGAGAAAGAGGGTTAGCCGGAGACGGCGGTATCACAAGCTCACCCCACCGAATCTGAGTTAAGGGTTTGTTTTTCGCATCAATCAAGTGTGGTGGTGCTTTGAAGACGACGATGGGTTAAAGATTTTTATGGTCATCGCATTAGTTTGTAGCCGTCGGAGAGACGATCTCGACGGAAACCACCGTGAACCACCCATGATCCGGTGAGATCGATAACAAGGAATGCATGCCAGTTGTTTTTGTAACATTTCTGATTTTAGTATTCATATTTCAATTTAATGTAATGCAATTTTGAATTCAATACTCGTGCACTGTCTTATTATTTTTCTTACCATAAACTAAACGCAATGATTCGATACAAATTCGCAAGTTTTACGCAATTATATACATTTAAACACTATGCAAGAAACTATTTAATTCAAACTTATCAAACCTGAAAAGTCAAGGACTAAAGTTGAAAATTTATCAAGAAACCCTAATTAGCACGGTCGTGCTTCGTGTAACACCCGACATTTCAGGTCAATATCCGTACACATTATGAACGAGTTTACATTACAATAAACGAGTTTACATTATAATTATTTTTGTGACTTACGTAATTTCACAAACAAGGACATTAAGGTCCATCAAAAACCGTACATGGTCTCACTTCATAATTGGTAATTCTAGGAGTTACCGGATCACGTGTTATATACACCGACAAATTCGAACACTAGTGGTTAATTTAAATAACCAGAGAAATATATATTTTATTTCCACAAACTTTGCGTAGAACAATAAATTATTTTCAGAATAAATTTATAATACCGTGGAGGATCTAAACCGGATTTATTTACCCCTTTAAAACTCTAATTGATATTAATACCATAAATAAAGTAGTGGTAAAATCTAATTATTACTCAAAAATTAACCTAATCCAACCCACTTACCCTTGACTTTCTCGGCCGAAGCCAGAGAAAAGCCATCCCACTCTCACGTCCCCATTTACCTCACATTCAAATTTTTATTCCAAAACCCATATCTCCTACTTGCGAGAATTCAGATATAACCCATACTCTTTTCAATCAAAAACTCTCACAATTTTCACTTTATCACTCATTTCATACGGCAAATTCTCCATTTCTCTTCAAACCGAAGCCGAGTTTTTAAGCGAAATCCTACCACAATCCAGTATTTTAAGAAGAATCTCAAGTGTTTCTGCAAAAGAGTCGAGATCATCTCTGTTTTATTTCATCATCTTCATCTCGGTTTTAAGGTAAAAACTCGACATTTTCACATTAGTTTCTTTAAAACCGTAGCTAAACTTACATCTTATTTAAACGCAAGAAAGATAACAAGAAGAGTGTGTCGAATTCAAGTTTAAAACATAAAAATATGCAGGACTGATTCTGTCAAACAGAAGTCCAGTAATCGAAACTAGGAGTTTCGATACCAGTTAACTCAATCGAAACTAGGAGTTTCGATACCTGTTGATCCATCGAAACTAGGAGTTTTGATGTCTTTTACTCAATCGAAACTAGATAGTTTCGATAGCAAATACTCAATCGAAACTAGGTAGTTTCGATACCTTTTCTCAATCGAAACTAGGTTGTTTCGACTCCTGACCACTCCATCGAAACTAAGTAGTTTCGACACACATATACTCCATCGAAACTAAGTAGTTTCGACACACATATGCCCAATCGAAACTAAGAAGTTTCGACACCTGAACAACAGTCCCAGTTGGGCAGTAACTCAAAACTATTTTATAACAAAACATGTGTTGGAAAACTAAAACGATATTTAAACAAACACAATCAGATTTACAAGGTCGGTGAACAATTTACAATTAAGACGTTGGTCTTAACAACAATTTACCCTTGGTATCTAGGGTACAAATAGTTAAGGTTGACTACAACAAGTATTATCACAAGTATATACACAAACTCAAGGTGAGTTTCACGGCCCCTTTCTTTTTACTGTTTTCTAATATTTGGGGGAAGAACATACTTCAACTATTTTATGGGATAACAAGAGAATAAGACACGACTTTATGTTTACATGGGATGAGAACAACACATTGGAGGCCGCTAAAGTCCCCTGGAACAACATAGTAACCATTAACTGTAGCCTAGGGTCCTATGAATAGTACTATGGAGAGTGACGTCTCCCGGTCATGGTTAGTCGCGCTAACCACAATCTGGAGGATTTATGGCCGCATAGAATCTGATAACGCTTAATAGGGGCTCACACATGTCATGGTTTGGTTACGCCTCATGTATGAACATATTATTTGTATTCCTAGCTAGTTTACAAATGGGTCAACAATTCTTATTCTGTTTATCACATACAACTGAAACTATTTACGAACGATGAAATTTTGCAAAAAACTATTTGATTAAACTTGTGAACTCACCAACCTCGTGTTGACGATTTTAAGTATGTTTTTCAGGTAACTGAACGTGATTTCAAGGTTAGCAATGTAGATTACATGCATGCACGATGGATACTACTCAAGGAGGATTTCCCTTGTATAACTCATTGAATTGAGTCATATTTGTGAAATCTTAATGTTTTGTAAACTCATTTTACATTTTGTAATGTAAAACTTTAAACTCATTTATGTATCCATTTATCATGTATGTGTTTGCGGTAATCATATGCTTTGGAAACCAGTGAACGTCGCGCCTCGCATTTCCGCCTTGGCGGGGTGTGACAGAACTTGGTATCAGAGCCATTGATTATAGCGAATTAGGAATCTAAATTGGAACCTAGTCTATAATCTAAATGACTCACTAAAATGTTTTCATTGCATAAGCATTGTATAACCAGTCATTTTGTCATATGGATATTGTAGTCATAAGCATGTCGTCACATTCACATTCTGATCCCGTCTCTGACACTGAATCAAACGAGGAACGTTCCGCCTCACATCCCAAAAATCGAGTACAAATCCGTAGTTCCACGCCACCTAATGTCGCCTTGGGAGAACCGCCTATTGTCTACCGAAAGAAAAGCGGAGGACCAGTGAAGGTACAAAGCGCTAGAAAGAAGTTTCGACTTCCGCACAAGAGGACTCTAGCAGCCCGTGACCCGAAGGACTTAGAGACTGATGAAGAGCCATCTAGGAAACGACCCTGTTACCACCCTGCTGTGGGAACTATCCGTTGGATGCCACATACTCTGGCCCGATGGAGGGATATGGAGAGCATCCCATCTACCTTTGAGATTGGAGAGTCTTCTAACTCCCCAACACCCCTACCTCACACTGGGGAAGTCATGGAGCTCACAGTGCCTACACTAGTAGCACGCGTTCGTACGCATGAGGAGCGTCTTGATGATCTCCTAGATGACATCCGGGCACAGGGGGATGCAGCCACGCGACTTCGTCAAGGACTCGAATCTCGAGTTCAGACTCTAGATGACCGCACCCGAAACATACAGGATGCCACTAACTATCTAGAGTTGAGAGCTGACATGGACTGGCAGTTCACAGTTACGGTCCGAGACATGGTGGATGCGCTAGAAGAAAGGACGTTGGCTGCAGAATTTGTGGCTAGAGCAAGCTTTGTTATGGCAGGACTTGCCATGATGATTGGATTGTACTCTCACTTCTTCTTCTAAACCTAATATGGGCGGGTTGTGCCCATAGTACATTATGTAGTTTAAAACTTTAGTACTGATGAGGTCATGAGAACCCATCACTTTTGTATCCGTTTCTTTTGGGAACAATGTACTATGAATGTTTTAACTATGTATATAAGGGTTTATGTTTTAATGTTGTCGTATCCTTATGCCATGTGCTATCATTATTGTCATATAATGTTATTTCTTTTTAATTGATGTGTTAGAAAGAACGTCATGGCACCAAAGCGTAGCACACCCCGTAACACTACTGGAGACAACAATGAGACGATTTCTCCAAATGTAGAACAACTCATAGCACAGCGAGTAGCTGCTGCCATGCAACAGTATGAGGCAAACCGAAATAGTGGGGGAGGAAACGGCAGTGGTACCGGCGGAGGAGGTGCAGGAGGTAGCGGTACAGCTGGAGGTTCCGGAGGTTCCGGAGGTAATAGAATAAATAAGTCGTAACACCTAGTCATGATCCGAATTAATGACGTTATGACTTGTAATTCTACAGATGCTCCAATTAGGAAGTGCTCCTACAAGACCTTTCTATCTTGCAAACCCCGTAACTTCAATGGCACCGAGGGTGCAGTTGGACTAATGAGATGGATAGAGAAGATGGAATCGATGATTGATATTAGTGAATGCACCGCTGACTGCATGGTGAAGTATTCTACATGCTCACTCACTGATAAAGCTTTAACTTGGTGGAATTCACAAGTAAAGACTTTGGGAAGGCAGACAGCATATGAGTTGTCATGGGAAGACCTGAAGGCCATGATGATCGAGGAATATTGTCCTCGAAATGAGTTGCAAAAGATCGAATCTGAAATGTGGAACTTGCAAATGACAGGAGATGATGTTGCTGGCTACACTGACCGATTCAATGAGTTAGCAATCTTGGTTCCACACATGGTCACCCCAGAATACAAGAAGGTTGAAAGATATTTGTGGGGTCTCGCACCTCAAATCCGAAGTCTGGTGACTTCATCGAACCCTATGGATGCCAAGAGCGCCATAACTTTAGCTTTCAAGCTAAGGGATAATGTTGTACGTGATGGTTTGTTTGAGAAGAAGGAGACCGAAGGAGGGAAATTTGGAGAAAAGAGGAAATGGTTTGGAAAACCAATTAATCAAAACAAGAATCAAATTTACAAGAGACCTGAAACTATGAAAGCCTTTGTCGCCAACACTGTGGAACAAAAAGGATACCTTGGAGCACGACCAAGGTGTGACAATTGTGGATATCATCACAGTGGGAAGTGTACCCAATGTGGAAAATGTAAAAAGTATGGACATCTAGCCCATGACTGTAGGAGCAATGCGAACCCTAACAAGATAAATCAAGTAGCAGGAAAAGTCAACCCAGGAACAGAAAGGATGAATCAAGGATGCTTTGAGTGTGGAGATCCAAAGCACTTCAGAAAAGACTGTCCAAAGTTGAAGAACCGAAACGACAATCAGGCCCGTGGAAGAGCATTTGTGATGGGGGCTGGTGACGCACGACAAGATCCAAACATTGTCACTGGTACGTTCTCGATAAATAATCACTATGCCTCTATACTTTTCGATACGGGTGCTGATTTGAGTTTTGTGTCAAATGACTTTAAGTCCCTACTCGGTATTAAGCCCAGTAAACTAGACCAAAAGTATACAATTGAATTAGCGAACGAAAAATTAATTAATACCGAAGAAGTCATTCAGGGTTGTACCTTATGTCTTAAAAACCACACATTTAGTATAGATCTGTTACCCGTTGATTTAGGAAGCTTTGACGTTGTTATTGGCATGGATTGGTTGTCAAAGAATCATGCCGAGATTGTTTGTTTTGAGAAGATTGTCCAAATCCCACTCTCAAACGGAGAAGTTCTTTCGATTCAAGGTGAGAAGAGTGGAGTAACGTTAAGGATGATAAACTGCATGAAAGCTCGTAAGTATCTACGTAAAGGCTATTGCGTATTCCTGGCTCACGTCGTCGAAAAGAAACCCAAGGAACGTCGACTTGAAGAAATTCCAATCGTTAGGGATTACCCCGAAGTTTTTCCTAAAGACTTACCTGGATTACCACCACCGAGGCAAGTCGAATTCCGAATCGATTTGGTACCAGGATCCGCACCAATTGCGCGATCACCATATCGATTAGCACCTTCTGAAATGCAAGAATTATCAAATCAACTACAAGAGTTGCTTGATAAAGGTTTCATAAGACCGAGTTTCTCACCTTGGGGAGCTCCGGTCTTATTCGTAAAGAAAAAGGATGGAACCTTTAGGATGTGTATAGATTACCGAGAATTAAACAAGCTTACAATCAAAAACCGATACCCACTTCCTCGAATAGATGATTTGTTCGATCAACTACAAGGTTCTAGCTTCTACTCTAAGATCGATCTACGGTCAGGGTATCATCAACTAAGAATCCAAGAAGAAGATGTACCAAAGACAGCATTTAGGACTCGTTATGGTCACTACGAATTCCTAGTTATGCCATTTGGTTTGACAAACGCACCAGCTGTTTTCATGGATCTCATGAACCGCGTGTGCAAACCATACTTGGATAAATTCGTGATTGTGTTTATCGATGACATATTAATATATTCACGAACCAAGGAGGATCATGAACATCACCTGAAATTAATCTTAGAACTACTCAGAAACGAGAAACTTTACGCTAAATTCTCTAAGTGTGAGTTTTGGATCCAAGAAGTGCATTTTCTTGGACATGTCATCAACAAGGAAGGAATTCACGTTGATCCATCTAAAATTGAAGCGATCAAAAACTGGGAAGCACCAAAGACTCCGACAGAAGTACGTCAATTTTTAGGTTTGGCCGGCTATTACAGACGATTCATCGAGAATTTTTCAAAAATAGCCCTGCCTTTAACCAAATTAACCCAGAAAGAAAAGAAGTATGATTGGAATGACAAGCAAGAGTCAGCTTTTCAATTACTAAAGCAGAAGCTGTGTAGTGCACCAATTCTATCCCTTCCTGAGGGAATCGACAATTTTGTCGTATACTGCGATGCATCACACCAAGGACTGGGTTGTGTGTTAATGCAAAGAGACAAAGTCATCGCATATGCCTCACGACAACTAAAAGTGCACGAAAAGAATTATACGACCCACGACTTGGAATTGGGTGCAGTTGTGTTTGCGCTCAAAATTTGGAGACATTACCTTTACGGTACAAGATGTACTATCTTTACTGATCACAAGAGTCTCCAGCATATCCTTGATCAAAAGGAACTTAACATGAGACAACGTCGTTGGGTAGAACTACTAAACGATTATGATTGTGATATCAAGTACCATCCCGGGAAAGCCAATGTCGTAGCGGACGCTTTAAGTCGCAAAGAACGAGTTAAAACTCTTCGTGTTCGTGCCTTAGGATTGACAATTCATACGAATCTTACTACTCAAATTCGGATGGCACAACATGAGGCAATCAAAGAAGAAAACATTCAGAATGAAGCTTTACGAGGAATGATAAAGCAATTGGAGCCAAAGTCAGATTACACTTTATACTTCATGAATAGAATTTGGGTGACACGTTTTGGTAACTTACGGGAGTTAGTTATGGACGAAGCCCACAAGTCCAGGTACTCCATTCACCCAGGTTCAGATAAAATGTATAAGGATCTAAAAGAATTATATTGGTGGCCAAATATGAAAGGAGATATTGCCACATATGTCAGTAAGTGCTTAACATGTTCAAAAGTAAAAGCCGAACATCAGAAACCGTCTGGTTTGTTACAACAACCTGAAATTCCCCAATGGAAATGGGAACAAATTTCTATGGATTTTATCACAAAATTACCCAGGACTTCCAGTGGTTATGATACCATATGGGTTATTGTCGACCGATTAACAAAATCTGCTCACTTTCTGCCAATGAAAGAAACTGACAAAACCGAGAAACTTGCAAAGCTTTATATCAAGGAAATTGTGGCTAGGCATGGAGTGCCAATTTCTATTATCTCGGATAGAGATAGCAGATTCGTGTCTAGAATCTGGAAATCATTACAAGAAGCCATGGGCACACGTCTTGACATGAGCATGGCATATCACCCACAAACAGAAGTTCAAAGTGAACGGACTATCCAGACACTAGAAGATATGCTCCGTGCGTGTGTAATTGATTTCGGAGGAAATTGGGATACTCATTTACCATTAGCTGAGTTTTCCTACAATAACAGTTACCATACGAGCATTAAGGCAGCTCCGTTTGAAGCTTTATATGGTCGTAAATGCCGCTCACCGTTATGTTGGGCGGAAGTTGGTGAAAAACATTTGACAGGCCCTGAGATTGTCCAAGAAACCACTGATAAGATTTTCAAAATTAAGGACCGTTTGAAAGCGGCCCGAGATAGACAAAAGAGCTATGCTGACAACAGACGAAAACCATTAGAATTTCAAATTGGCGACCGAGTAATGTTAAAAGTCTCACCATGGAAAGGCGTTGCAAGGTTTGGTAACCGTGGTAAGCTCAACCCTAGATACGTTGGTCCGTTCGAAATACTGGCTAGGGTTGGCCCTGTAGCTTACAAACTCAAGCTACCACAAGAACTAAACAATGTACATGATACGTTTCATGTATCAAATCTCAAGAAGTGTTTATCAGACGAGACACTAATTATACCGCCTGACGAGATCCACATTGATGATAAACTTCACTTCATCGAGGAACCGATTGAGATTTCAGATTGGAAGGTTCAAAAGCTGAGTCGTAGTCGAATCAAACTGGTTAAAGTACGTTGGAACTCAAAGCGTGGTCCTGAGTATACATGGGAACGAGAAGATCAAATGAAAACAAAATACCCATCCTTGTTTAAGGATACACCAGTTCAAGACGACACGAATTGAATTTCGGGACGAAATTCTTTTAACAAGGGGAGAATGTAACACCCGACATCTCAGGTCAATATCCGTACACATTATGAACGAGTTTACATTACAATAAACGAGTTTACATTCTAATTATTTTTGTGACTTACGTAATTTCACAAACAAGGACATTAAGGTCCATCAAAAACCGTACATGGTCTCACTTCATAATTGGTAATTCTAGGAGTTACCGGATCACGTGTTATATACACCGACAAATTCGAACACTAGTGGTTAATTTAAATAACCAGAGAAATATATATTTTATTTCCACAAACTTTGCGTAGAACAATAAATTATTTTCAGAATAAATTTATAATACCGTGGAGGATCTAAACCGGATTTATTTACCCCTTTAAAACTCTAATTGATATTAATACCATAAATAAAGTAGTGGTAAAATCTAATTATTACTTAAAAATTAACCTAATCCAACCCACTTACCCTTGACTTTCTCAGCCGAAGCCAGAGAAAAGCCATCCCACTCTCACGTCCCCATTTACCTCACATTCAAATTTTTATTCCAAAACCCATATCTCCTACTTGCGAGAATTCAGATATAACCCATACTCTTTTCAATCAAAAACTCTCACAATTTTCACTTTATCACTCATTTCATACGGCAAATTCTCCATTTCTCTTCAAACCGAAGCCGAGTTTTTAAGCGAAATCCTACCACAATCCAGTATTTTAAGAAGAATCTCAAGTGTTTCTGCAAAAGAGTCGAGATCATCTCTGTTTTATTTCATCATCTTCATCTCGGTTTTAAGGTAAAAACTCGACATTTTCACATTAGTTTCTTTAAAACCATAGCTAAACTTACATCTTATTTAAACGCAAGAAAGATAACAAGAAGAGTGTGTCGAATTCAAGTTTAAAACATAAAAATATGCAGGACTGATTCTGTCAAACAGAAGTCCAGTAATCGAAACTAGGAGTTTCGATACCAGTTAACTCAATCGAAACTAGGAGTTTCGATACCTGTTGATCCATCGAAACTAGGAGTTTTGATGTCTTTTACTCAATCGAAACTAGGTAGTTTCGATAGCAAATACTCAATCGAAACTAGGTAGTTTCGATACCTTTTCTCAATCGAAACTAGGTTGTTTCGACTCCTGACCACTCCATCGAAACTAAGTAGTTTCGACACACATATACTCCATCGAAACTAAGTAGTTTCGACACACATATGCCCAATCGAAACTAAGAAGTTTCGACACCTGAACAACAGTCCCAGTTGGGCAGTAACTCAAAACTATTTTATAACAAAACATGTGTTGGAAAACTAAAACGATATTTAAACAAACACAATCAGATTTACAAGGTCGGTGAACAATTTACAATTAAGACGTTGGTCTTAACAACAATTTACCCTTGGTATCTAGGGTACAAATAGTCAAGGTTGACTACAACAAGTATTATCACAAGTATATACACAAACTCAAGGTGAGTTTCACGGCCCCTTTCTTTTTACTGTTTTCTAATATTTGGGGGAAGAACATACTTCAACTATTTTATGGGATAACAAGAGAATAAGACACGACTTTATGTTTACATGGGATGAGAACAACACATTGGAGGCCGCTAAAGTCCCCTGGAACAACATAGTAACCATTAACTGTAGCCTAGGGTCCTATGAATAGTACTATGGAGAGTGACGTCTCCCGGTCATGGTTAGTCGCGCTAACCACAATCTGGAGGATTTATGGCCGCATAGAATCTGATAACGCTTAATAGGGGCTCACACATGTCATGGTTTGGTTACGCCTCATGTATGAACATATTATTTGTATTCCTAGCTAGTTTACAAATGGGTCAACAATTCTTATTCTGTTTATCACATACAACTGAAACTATTTACGAACGATGAAATTTTGCAAAGAACTATTTGATTAAACCTGTGAACTCACCAACCTCGTGTTGACGATTTTAAGTATGTTTTTCAGGTAACTGAACGTGATTTCAAGGTTAGCAATGTAGATTACATGCATGCACGATGGATACTACTCAAGGAGGATTTCCCTTGTATAACTCATTGAATTGAGTCATATTTGTGAAATCTTAATGTTTTGTAAACTCATTTTACATTTTGTAATGTAAAAATTTAAACTCATTTATGTATCCATTTATCATGTATGTGTTTGCGGTAATCATATGCTTTGGAAACCAGTGAACGTCGCGCCTCGCATTTCCGCCTTGGCGGGGTGTGACACTTCGTCCTGGCACGGTCGCGCCAAGTGCCTCGGCACGATCGCGCGACTGGTACTGGAACGATCGCGCCCGGTGCCTAAGCTCGGTCGCGCCTATTTTTGGCACGGTCGCGCCTGCGTAACAGTCGAAACGTAAATGCAGTTTCAAAACGCTCGATCATTTGAAATTCGAAACCGATTACGTTTTATTTTCTTTGACAAAGAAAATATCTTAGTCCATTACAATTTTTATCAATCCAATTTCGTTTTTCTCTCAAGAAACCGTCCAATATTTCTCCCAAGCCTCGAATCATTCTTTTCGATCCTGTTGCAATCAATTAATCAAGGAACTCAATCCTCCGAGCATCTCTAAGTTTTCTGAAGAGGTTGGATCAGCCGGAAATCGCAGCAGAAGACGTCGGGAAGAAATCTTGCCGTCGCCGGAACCTCCTTCTACCGTCCTATATCGATTCTCGGTTATTCAAGGTAATTGAAGCCATTTATTTCATTTAATTAGTCTCTATATCGAAAGCCCCTTACCAATTTGGGCTTACAATATGTAAATCACCTTGAATCAGAACTATTATTTTAATAAAAATGATTTAATTGATTCCACTCTTAAACACGAGTTACATACAATTAATTTATATGAATAGAGTCGTAACGACTTAGTAATCAAAAGCCCTATCAATTCCAACGCTATAAATACAAGATTTGTTCAATTCGTGTCTGATTTGGAAGAGACACGGTCGCGCTAATCATCTAGCGCGGCCGTGCCTCATGTAGCGCGGTCGTGCCGACTAGCAGCGCGGTCGTGTCCTCCTGTCCAGACCTAGTCATGCCCTCTGGGCTAATCTCTGTTGTGTCTAAGAATCATAGACACGACCGTGCCGAGCTAAGGCACGGTCGTGCCTCGTGAATTATCCAAGTTGGCCTCTGTTTGATCAAACCCGGTCGCGTCCCGACTAGCGCGGTCGTGCCCGTGGTTCGAGCGCGGTCGTGTCCTTCCCAGGCACGGTCGTGTCCTTCCCAGGCACGGTCGTGTCTAGGTCAGAATCTTCGATCAGAATTATTGTTGTTTTATTTTAATCTGTTAAAATTCCAGATTAAGTTTTTTAAATAAAAATAGTTAGTTTTATAAAAAGGTATTTGAAAAGATCAAATAATTAATCTTGGAATAAATGGAAAATCATTTAATTAAAAGTTTATAAAATTAAATTTGTTATTAAACTTTTCATTTAAAACATTTTATTTGTAAGTTACATACTTTATAAATAAATAAATAAAGATTATTTATTTATTCTTCATTTTAAATAAAAACATTTATTTATTTATTAAATTACATTTAACACATACTTTATTTTCATAATCAATGATTTTATAAATATTCTATTTTACTATTCAATTCCCAACCTTAATCAAAATGTTTCAAAAATATTTACTTCAAAACTTTATATATGTTATTCAATACTTTTAAATACAAAACAATAGTTTTATACACAAATTCAACCTTCATTTTTAGACTTAAACTTTGTGCACATATTTGATTCAATATACATTATTATCTAGGTTAACTCGTGCGTATCAAGGATTCTTATTTTATCTATAGTCTCTGTTAGCTACACTTCCATACCAAGTGAGTATTCACAACCCCTTTTTACTCTTTTACATTTTTGGGGTGGAACATGAACTTTATACACATTACACATTTACATTTACACAAACAACACAAGTGCAAAATCCTATTTACATACATGTGTGCAAAATTTGAGCTTTGTGCCCGAGTGCTAGTTGTGCTAATCTTTGTGAAAAATTATGTGCAATCATTAACTATACAAGCCGACGGTTTTCAATGATAGATCTATTGAGTCTGACAAACCCACCCAAGTGGAGGTGATTGATACCGACAACACAATTTGCATACTAGTGACAAAGGTTTGGTCGTACTTGATTACACAATAACTGCTCCCCATAAATGCCTTGTTTTATCATGTTTTGTAAAGGATTTGTTTTCAACTATATGCTATCTATATACAACTGTGTTATACTCACCAACTTTTTAGTTGACTTTATTTTATTCATGTTTCAGGCCCTAATATGTGAGAATGATTCAAGACGTGCTCAATATAGGATTTGGACTTAGCAATTTAAATCAAGAATTCTATGAGTTGTTTTATGTTTCTTTGTTTGAATTTGGTTTGTACTTGGATTATTTGTAATGGAAATTTGACTTTAATATATTTTAATTTAGTCAACCATGTGCTATGAACAGTCTACATGTCCCGCCCCGATGATTCCGCCATCGGTCGGGGTGTGACAGATTGGTATCAGAGCCAGGTTATAGGGAATTAGGTTATTAGACACCTTGACCTAGACTATAACTTTAGGACAACCAGTTATGCTATGTTTCATGATTATGTGCTATGTGCTACATGTTATATGTTACATGCTTAGTATGATTTCTTATTATTTCATTTTGATGACTTATGTGTTTTAAATCCATGACTTATTAGGATATTCTTAATAATTAAATAAATAATATCCGTTCCTATATTCTAAAACCTCATAATATTTCTATCTTCTTTTCTATCTTTATCCTTTCTAAGCATGTGGAAAATTCTTGAAGCAAAAATCTTTAAAAATTTTTATTTCTTCATTAAGGTTTTTAAACTTGTTAAATTATTTGAGGACACGTGCAATCTAGAAGGGTGACACCTGTATTTTGGGTTTTCTGTCTAGGAAAGCATTTCGCATAAATCCCAATCAACCGAGGGACCCGTATGCTTTCCTGGGAATTCCCGAGATGAGTGTTTACTTATAGGCTAAAGCATGTCTTCTTGAAAATTATATAAGTTTAATTAACCTTAATGTGCCATGGTATTCAAGTGATTTTGTCACTTTTGAGTACAATCCAAACTAAGAATATCTATTTTTATTTTTGTTATCTCATTCTATTAAACCCTATCAAATCTCATAAGTTCTTACAATCTTTCTTGTCTTGTGAAAAATCTGTAGAATGCCTCCTCGTCGTGCTCCCGCAACCAACGCCAACACCGACATTGCTGCTATTCTTACCCAATTGGTGACACAACTCACCCAAGCCAATGGTGCCACCAATGGCAATAATGGTGGAAATGGAAGCAATAGTGGTAATAATGGTGGAAATGGTGGTAACAATCCATCTCAATGCACCTTCAAGCACTTCAACTCGTGCAATCCCCTCAAGTTCTTTGGTACCGAAGGAGCTACTGGACTCCTTCAATGGTTTGAAAGCATTGAGAATACCTTTCTCAATAGTGACTGTCCCGACAACCTCCGTGTTCGTCATGCTACAAGTGTCCTACAAAAACGGGCACTTACATGGTGGAATGGGGAGAAAAGGAATAGAGGTGTTGATGTAGCTATGGCCTTACCTTGGGATGAGGTAAAAATGCTTATGACCGAGGAGTTCTGCCCTCGAAATGAAGTGAAAAAGTTAGAAGCTGAATTTTGGGATCTTGCCCAAGATAGTGGGGAAAGCTTAGCATATACAACTCGGTTCCATGAGTTGAGTCTTCTCGTGCCCCACATGGTCACTCCTTTGTCCCGTTGTATCGAAAAGTATATTGGTGGGCTACCAAGACAAATCCAAGATACTGTCTTAGGTAGAAATCCTGCTACTCTGGAGGATGCTATTCGTCTATCCGCTACCTTAACTGATAATCATGTGAAAGCTGGAACTCTTACCAAAAAGGGTTCTAAGAAAGTTTCTGAAACCGTAACCCCTCCTACTCACAACAAAGAAGCCACAACTGAGCCCTCTCGCAATAATAGAAAGAGGAAGGTTAGAAATTTTGCTGTGGTTACTCCTGCTGTTCCCGTCAACCAAGCTGCACCTATGGTTCAAGCGCCGGCTAAAAAGCCATATGTTGGGATCTACCCTCTTTGTGCCACCTGCAATTATCATCATCCTCAAACTATCCCATGTCGCCTTTGTACTCATTATGGGAGATATGGTCATACTATCAATGTTTGTAGGGCCAAAGCTCTTGCGGGCCAAGTACACCCTCCAAACCGAACCGTACCTCAAGTGACTAATCAAGGTGCTCCCGCCATTGCTAATGGGCGTGCTTGCTATGAGTGTGGTGACCCGAACCATTTTCATGATCAATGTCCAAGACTTGCAAATGCTAGACAAGGTGGAGCTCGTGGGCGTGCGTTCAACATAAACGCCAACGAAGCTCAAGCCAACAACGACGTGGTTAATGGTACGTTCCTTGTTAATAGTCAATATGCCTCCATTTTGTTCGATACCGGTGCCGATAAAAGTTTTGTGTCACTTAATTTTGAGCCCTTACTTGCAAAGACACGATCCCAATTAGAGAAAACCTTCACCGTTGAAATAGCAAATGGTGACTCCCTTACCATTGAGTCCATTATTTATGATTGCTCTTTAGAACTTAATGATCATACATTCCCAATCAACCTTGTTCCAATGCCACTAGGAAGATTTGATATTATCATAGGTATGGATTGGCTATCAAATCATCATGCCGAAGTCATTTGCTTTGAAAAGTGTATCCGAATTCCGCTACCATCGGGAGAAACCTTAAGGGTTTTTGGTGAAAAGCCTTGCAAGGGACTTAAGTTGATGTCGTGTACTACCGCTCAAAAGTACTTACGAAAGAAGTACATTGCTTTCTTAGCTCATATTGTTCAAAAGGATGTCAAGGAGAAGAGTATCCAAGACATTCCGATCATTCGGGATTTCCCCGAAGTTTTTCCTAAGGATTTATCCGGTCTTCCTCCCGTTCGTCAAGTAGAGTTCCGTATTGATCTTATACCTGGAGCTAACCCCGTTGCTAGAGCTCCTTATCGTCTTGCACCTTCCGAAATGCAAGAGCTTGCAAGTCAACTTCAAGAGCTCTCCGACAAAGGTTTCATTTGTCCAAGTCATTCACCGTGGGGTGCACCCGTCTTATTTGTTAAGAAGAAGGATGGATCATTTCGCATGTGTATTGACTATCGCGAACTCAACAAGCTTACTATCAAGAACCATTATCCTTTACCTAGAATCGATGATCTCTTTGATCAACTTCAAGGTTCTACTTGTTTCTCAAAGATTGATCTTCGATCCGGTTATCATCAGCTTCGTGTTCAAGAAGATGACATTCCTAAGACTGCTTTTCGAACAAGGTATGGTCATTACGAGTTCATGGTTATGCCTTTCGGGTTAACCAATGCACCCGCAGTTTTCATGGATCTCATGAATCGTGTGTGCAAACCGTACCTTGATAAATGCGTGATCGTTTTCATTGATGATATCTTAATCTATTCCAAGACTACAGCCGACCATGAAGAACATCTTAGACTAGTTTTGGATCTCTTGAGAAAAGAACAACTATATGCCAAATTCTCCAAATGCGAATTGTAGAACCAAAGACTGATTGCTACCAAATTATTCTAAGTACAAATGCTGCTGATAGGCTTATCAGCAGCATTCAACACTTGTTGCTGCTGATAGGCTTATCAGCAGCATTCAACACTTGTTGCTGCTGATAGGCTTATCAGCAGCATTCTGCACAAGTTGCTGCTGATAGGCTTATCAGCAGCGGTCTTCCATGTTTGCTGCTGATAGGCTTACCAGCAGCAACCTTCACTCTTTGCAGCTGATAGCCTTATTCACTGAAGACCAAACGTTGCAGCTGACTATCCAGGCCAAGCGTCTCTGACACCTTTCTGCAAAAGCAACTGACAGACTCAAAGCAGAAGGAACCGCTATGGTCAACCAATGACGGAAAACAATACACTTCTCCAAGCATGCAAACAATCATGAATAAAGAAAACGTTTCAGTAAAGTTAACTAGATTAGCCTTTACGTGTAATGTAAATTAATAAATAAGATCAACGGCTTGTGTTCGATCTGATCCTTAGAATCAAGGGTCTGTCTTGATTCTAAGTTACTATAAATACTGAGTTGCCACTTCATTGTAAGTGTGTCTTGATAGTGCTAGTAGTGCTTGTCATACTTATTCATTGAGTTTCTCACTTGTAATCTTTGCATTCACAAAAGCTTAATACAACAGTGTTTATCAGTATTCTTTGTGTTTACTTGATTATAAATTGTGTAGTTGATTTTGTTTCCGCCAACCTCAACTAAGAACAGAACCATCTTGTATTCTCACGATCCTACAAGTGGTATCAGAGCTTTGGCTCAGATTAAACAAACTAACATTTGTTTAATCATCTCTGGTTCTATTCTAAACTCTCTCTTTGAACAAGTCACCCAAAATCAAAACAAAAATGGCACAGAGCAATGGCTTTGAAGATATTGGCAGCATCAACCGACCACCAAGGTTGGTATCTGGAGAAGACTATGACATGTGGAAAAATCGCATGGAAAGCTTCTTCTGTTACCAAGAATACGGAATGTGGAGATCCATCAAGGAGGGTCCATATATATTCCCATGGTGGCCTCTGCTGATGGTGGAGGGATACAAGTCCCGAAGGAAACCTCCAAGTACTCTGAAGAGGACATCAAGAAAATGGAGGTGGACTTCAAGGCACTAGGAGCCATCCAAATGTGCCTTCCGAATGAAGTTTTTCACAACTTCAGAAGCTACAAAACTGCCAAGGAGCTCTGGGAGGCGCTGGAGAAGATGTTTGCTGGCTCTGAAGAAGTCAAAGAGAACAGAAGGGACATACTGAAGCAGCAGTATGAGAACTTCGTTTGGAGGGAAGGTGAGTCCTTAACTATTTTATATAACAGATTTACCTATCTTGTAGGTGAACTGCAGTGCTCCAAGGTAAAGCTGGAGAATGAAGACATTCTCAAGAAGTTCATAAGATCTCTTCCTAGTTGTTGGACATTATACACTGTGTCCATCAGAAGAACAGAGAATCTGAAGACTCTTCAGATGACTGAGCTCTTTGGCATGCTCAAAACCTATGAATTAGAAATGATTCAAGCTAAAGAAAGGAGCTCCAGTTATCAATCAGCTACCACTTCCTCCACTACCTCCTCAGCGCTTCACTCTGATCATTCCGGTCCTAGTGCAAGCAGCTACTATCCTCCCATTGTTACTCACCCTCAGACCCCAACCGCTTCACAATCTAACTCATCACCATTTCTTCTTGAAGCACCTCCTCAACAGCCAACCTCTACTGCTTTTGTCTCTGACAACTCAAGCAGCATGTATTTCATAAAAGAGGATCTGGAATGCTTTCATCCAGATGATCTTGAAGAAATGGATATTCAGCACTCATATGCCATGCTCTCCCTCAGAGCAAAAAGGTTCTATTCTAGAACCGGAAGATCATTTCCAAGCAACAACTCAAACAGCAGAGTTGGGCTTGATAAAAGCAAGATCCGTTGTTACAACTGTAACCAAATGGGTCACTTTGCTAGGGAGTGCAAGGCACCTAAAGCCAATCAGGGTGCCGGCCATCAAAGACAAGCCTACCAAAGTCAGCCCAGACAACAGCAGCAGCAACAAACTCCCCCAGCACAAACTGCAGCCTGTGCAAATGTTGGAACTGCAGAATTCGACTGGAGTTTTCAATATGAAGATGTTCCTGTCTCCAACCAAGCACTTATGGCAGACACTGCAGAGATACCACCTCAGGTATTTGAACATCTATGCTCTCAAGCTTGCATTGATAAAGTTTTAGGTTATAGAAAACATAACCAAAACCTTATAGATCAAAATGAAGAGTTTCTTCAAATGAAATCTGAGTTCAAAAAGGTTGAAATCACTTACAAAGAAAAAATTGAATGCCTTAAGAAAGAGATTTCATCTCTAAAACATGAACAAACCAATCTTGAAACTCAGATTGATGATCTATTAGTAAAACTTAAATCAACCAGAGCTGATCTGGCAGAACAGAAAGTTCATGTTGAAAAATATGAATTTTCTTCTAAAAAGCTACAGAGACTTCTAGATATTCACGTCCATGAAAAGGTAAAGCTTGGAGGACTTGGATATGGCAAGGAACAGTACAATACTGTTCCTCATCCAGCTGACTATGTTGCCATTTATGAACCAAGCTTCGATGTTGCAAAACTCGACACTGCAAACAGAAATCTTGATCCTTCAATGGATGAACCCCTTGTTAAAGACTGCACTACCTCATCAGAATCTGAGTTAACCCTCTCAGACCATGATGAAACCAGTACAGCCTCATCTGAAGCTGTTCTGAATAGAGTCCCAGTCCCTACTGTTCTCCCAGCTGTTCCAGCCCCTGTACCATTCAAACAGATAAGGATCAGCTATCCTCCAGGTGGAAGAAAGCTAAACACTGAAAAGGGACAAACATCAGGACCCACAAACTCCAAGTCTCAGTTCATGCCAAATCAGAAGAATCAGCAACAGGTTAGAAGAGTTAAGACCAAGAAAACTCAGTTCAGAAACTCTTCTTCTCCACCAAGGAAGCAGTAGCCCAAAGTTCAGTAGTCATGTATCATATGTGGGGAATCAAACCACTTTGCTGCAAAGTGTCAGTTTAACCCCTTCAACCAGATCCTTCTTCAATCAGCGCATAAACAAAAGAAGGATCAGCATACTTCAGTTGATAGGCCATCTGCAGCCAGTAGAAGAGTTGAAACTGCAGAAAAATACAAGCAGCAGCAAAAGGCAAAGCCTTCAGCAGCCACCAAATCTTTTGCTGCTCAAACAAAGCAGTCAGCAGCAAAAAAATAAATCTGCTGCTGCTCCAAATAAGCCCTCAGCAGCAAAAGCAAAATCTGCTGCTGAAAGGCCAAGGTCATCAGCAGCAACATCTGCAGCTGATAAGCTGAAGCCATCAGCAGCAAAACCTGCCCCTGCTGACAGGCCAAAACCTCAAGCAGGAAAATCAGCTGCTGATAGAGCAAATTCATTAACTGCCAAAGCCAAATCCGCAGCCGATAAAGAAAAGAGAACTGGAAAACCACTACTTAAGCAATGGAAAGCCAAAATCTCTGCTCCTGTCAGCAAAATCATCATCGGTGCTGTTGAATGCACGCATGATGAATCAGAATGTCCAAGAACTCTTTTCTTCAAAAAGGAGAGCTCTTAGACCACTCCCACTAACTAAAATTTCTTTCATGTGCAGGGACAGCCAGGTAACAAGAATAACACCTGGGTGGTAGATAGCGGCTGTTCCAGGCACATGACAGGCAACAGGTCCATCCTCTCCAACTTCAGACATTTCAATGGAGGATATGTTGCCTTTGGGAGTGACTCAAAAGGTGGATCTATCACTGGACAAGGCACTGTGTCCAATGAAAGGATGAGTATTGAAAGAGTCAACTATGTTAAAGAACTTGACTTCAATCTCATGAGTGTTTCTCAAGTATGTGATCAAAAGCATTGGATGCTCTTCACTGACAAAGAATGTTTCGTGTTAGCTCCTGGCCTATCTAAAACCCCCCAGAGAAGATTCTCCTAACTGCTAATAGAAAGGACAACTTATATGTGCTTGACATGAATGAAGTCACTCCATCTGGTAGTGTTTCATGTTTTCTGTCAAAGGCATCAGTTGATGAATCCGCTCTCTGGCACAGGAGGTTAAGCCATGTTAACATCAAAACAATCAATAAATTAGTGAAGGACAATCTTGTCAGAGGGCTTCCTGACAAAGAATTCCAGCTAGACGATCATTGCATTGCCTGCTTGAAGGGAAAACAACACAAAAGTTCCCATAAGCCTAAGACATTGAACACAAATGACACTCCTCTCCAGCTACTGCATATGGATCTCTTTGGTCCTACAAATGTCATGTCAATGGGCAAAAAGTCCTACTGTCTGGTGATCACTGATGACTTCTCCAGATTCTCTTGGGTATTCTTCCTAAGAACAAAAGATGAAACTGCTGAGATTCTCAAATCCTATATTCTCAGGGTAGAGAATCAAAGCAATCTGAAGGTAAAGATCATAAGGTGTGATCAGGGAACAGAGTTCAAAAATCACACTTTGAACAGTTTCTGTGAGAGCAAGGGCATTGAAAGGCAGTATAGTGCTCCAAGAACTCCTCAACAAAATGGGGTTGCTGAAAGAAGAAACAGGACTCTGATTGAATCAGCAAGATCTATGCTGGCTGACTCAAAACAGCCCCTTACTTTCTGGGCAGAAGCAGTAAGCACAGCTTGTTATGTGCAGAATAGAGTCCTTATTGTTAAGCCTCTCCAGAAAACTCCCTATGAACTCTGGCTCAAAAGAGTTCCCTACATTGGCTTCCTGAAGCCCTTTGGATGTCCATGTACCATCCTCATCACACATGGAGTTCTTCCTAAATTCGGTGCAAAGTCTGATGAAGGTTACTTTGTGGGTTACTCCTCTCAATCGAAGGCCTACCGAGTGTTCAATTCTAGGACTCGGATTGTGGAAGAATCTGCTAATGTGGAATGCAGGGAACACGTTGTCTGTGAACAAGGCAAAGGTCCCAACTGGCTTTTTGATATAGACTCCTTCACCCAGATATTTGAGCCCCTCATATTCTCAAATATGGAGCCTCCTTCTTCAAACTCAACATCTTCTACCTCAACCTCTTCTTCTGACTACAGACTGGAGTTTCCCAGTCCCTACATCAGGATGAAAAGGCCATCCATTGATCCTCCATCAGTGGCAGAAGCTATTGAAGCCAGTGCAGGTGAAGCCGGTACATCCAACACCACAAGCAGCAATCTCTCTAACAATGAAATCCTAAATGAAGCCTCCTCAATTCATGCTGAAGAGGCCTCTGATGCTAATGCTGCTGACAATGTGGAACACAATGATCAGATCCTTCAAGCTCCTCTCCACACATCTGAAGACAATACTGATCTAAACCACAGTAATCTTGAAGAGGGAATACGGCTGGATGTGATACCTGCTCAGAGAATAAACAAAGAGCATCCTCTGGAAAACATCATTGGCCAAGTCCACACAGGCATTCAGACAAGAAGTAAGTCTCATGAAGCCAACATTTGTTTGTTCTCCTGCTTTCTATCACAGGTGGAACCCAAAAGGATTGATGAAGCTCTCAAGCACAACAGCTGGATTGAAGCAATGCAGGAAGAATTGCTGCAATTCAAAAGACAAGATGTTTGGAAGCTTATTGATCTTCCACCTGGTCAAACAGCCATTGGAACAAGATGGGTTTTCAGAAACAAGCAAGATGAGAGGGGCATCGTAGTCAAGAACAAAGACAGACTGGTAGCTCAAGGTTACACTCAAGAAGAAGGCATTGACTATGATGAAGTTTTTGCTCCTGTTGCCCGTCTGGAAGCCATTAGAATTTTTCTGGCTTATGCAGCATCCAAAAACTTTATGGTCTATCAAATGGATGTGAAGAGTGCCTTTCTGTATGGCACGATTGATGAAGAGGTCTATGTCAAACAGCCTCCAGGCTTTGTAGATCCTACACATCCAAATAAGGTCTTAAAACTGGACAAAGCTCTCTACGGCTTACACCAAGCCCCAAGAGCCTGGTATGAAACTTTATCTGGATATCTACTTAGCAACAACTTCAGAAGGGGGGCCATTGAACAGACACTTTTCATCAAAGATGAAGGGGGCGAAATTTTGTTGGTCCAGATTTATGTTGATGACATTATCTTTGGATCTACAAGAAAGAAGCTCTGCAAAGACTTTGAAGTTCTGATGCATTCTAAATTTGAAATGAGTTCAATGGGTGAACTAAATTTCTTTTTAGGACTTCAAGTCAAACAGGTACCAACTGGAATCTTCATAAGTCAATCCAAGTATGTCAAAAGCATCTTGGAGAGGTTCAAAATGACTGACTGCTCTGCTGCAAGAACTCCTATGCAAGTGCACCATCAATTATCTCCGGATAAAGAAGGACAAGACACTGATCAACATCAGTACCGAGCAATGATAGGGTCTTTCATGTACCTCACTGCCTCAAGACCAGATATCATGTTTGCAGTTTGTCTCTGCGCAAGATTTCAAGCAGCTCCAAAAGTGTCTCATCTTCAAGCTGTCAAAAGGATCCTTAGATACCTAAAGGGAGCTCCAAAACTTGGGCTATGGTATCCAAAGAATGAAAATGTCAATCTCTATGCCTACACTGACAGTGACTATGGGGGTTGTAACTTGGACAAAAAATCCACATCTGGGGGATGTCAATTTCTTGGAGGAAGGCTCATCTCATGGCAATGCAAAAAAGCAAACATGTGTTTCTACTTCAACAGCTGAAGCAGAATACATTGCAGCTTCAAGCTGCTGTGCACAGGTCATCTGGATCCAAAATCAAATGCTTGACTATGGAATGACCTTCATGCAGACTCCAATTCACATTGACAACATGAGTGCTATCTCTATCACAAACAATCCGGTGCAGCACTCAAAGACAAAGCACATCGACATCAGGTACCATTTCATAAGAGATCAAGCTGAGAAAAGGAGAATTATTTTAACCAAAGTTCATACAAATGAGCAATATGCTGATCTGTTTACAAAACCTTTTGATGAAGCTAGATTCAGATATTTAGTTGAATCAATTGGTATGATGAACTTTGATTAAAATCCATCTCAAGTTTCTCCTTAAAATGTGTCTTTTTGTCCCTTGTTGTAAATAAAAGTTATGGGTCAGCAGCATTTTTGTCCTTCAGCTGCTGACAGATAAAAGCATCAGCAGCAAAAGTTTTGCCACTGATAGCTTTAAGTTATCAGCAGGTACATGTTTTCTGCGAATAGCTTTAAGGCTTTCAGCAGCAATTTCTTTGCTGCAGATCTTTAAACCTTTCAGCAGCAAAATCTGCTGCTGACAGACTTATCTTTCCGCAGCAACCAAGTTTGCAGCGGATAGGCTTATCCATCGGCTGTAACCAATTTTGCTGCGGATACTCTTATCTTTCAGCAGCAACCAAGTTTGCTGCTGATGGGTGAACATAAGTCTAAATTAACTTTTACCCGCTGTAAAAGTAAATATCGTCAGTCTTCACCATGACTGCTCGAGTGTTTTACAGCTGTAACAATGAAAAGTGAAACAGGTTGTACTGTACAAGTAGAGTTGCTTTTTCTCCGTCTGCCGTTATATCACCAACTCAAATCATCCCTCTACCTCTTCACATTCTATTTCAAACCTATCTCCCATCACTTTCTCTCCCGTCCCCACAGCATTCAAAGCCCTCCACAATTAACCACCATTCAAACACCTTTCTCTCTTCCCTCTGAATCCATAACAATGGCAGGCGCAGACATAAACAACCCCAACGATAAGTTCTCCCCATATCACAACCTAACTGCATACCTAATCAAGGGCAAGAAATCCGAAGGTTTCGACGGTATGATCGACTTCCTCTGTCGGTCCAAAATTTACCATGCCCTAACCGTCAACCCAACCATATATACTTCACACATGGAAGATTTTTGGAGCTCAGCCGTGTATTCTACTGAACAGGGCACTCCTCAAATCAGAGGCACAGTAGACGGTCAGGAAATGATCATCACTGAAGCAAAACTCCGCCAACACCTCAAGCTTCAGGATGAAGGGGACGCCCTCTCTTACCCAAGAGACGTATACATGAGGACCTTTGTATCCATAGGGTACACTGGGAATCAAACAGAGTATACGATAGAGAAGGCACTCATGGGTCCCAAATGGAAGTATCTCTGCCACACTCTTCTCCAATGCATATCTCAAAAGAGGAGTGGCTGGAACCAACTCAGCTCCGGACTTGCGTCGGCAGTTCACGGTATGATAACAGGAGCAGGTTTCAATTTTTCCCACCTCATTCTTGAAGGTTTGAGATCCAACCTTCAAGAAGGGGTGAAATCACAGTTCTTCATGTACCCAAGATTCTTGCAGGAAGTGTTCAATTTTGAGCACCAAGATCTTTCAAAAACTGCAAGAATCTACTCAATACTGGGACATAAGAACAACATTTTTCAAAGCATGAGAACAGTTTTATCAAAGTTCTCAGGGGCCGATGTTCCATTGTTATCTACAATGTTGAACACACATAGTGCCCAGGGTGACAGTTCAGCAAACCCAGCTGATACTGATCCCACACCCTCCACCTCACTGCCACAAACTCAACCTACTGTTTCCCTTGATCGAACCCCTGTGCATTCTACTGAGGATGCACAGGAACATACATTACTCACCCCCAATTTGATTGCTCAACCGGAACACAGGGCCCCGGTTGCAGCCAAGTATACAAGGAAGAGGGGCAAGAGAACTCCTTCTTCTCTTGCCTCAAAGGCCCAAACCCAAGCCAACATCCCTCACTCAGAATCACAACATTCTAGTGAGAATATCATAAGGGAAAGCCACATTGCTAGGGAGACTCCTTCGGAAGTCTCTCTATTAGGATTAGGATCACTTCCCGGATCCATAGAACAGCCCTTCGAGCCATTCCTTTCTTCTTTGAACTTAAGTGTAGAGGAACCTGACCAACGTGATGTACCTTCTCCAACTACCACTATCAAGGAGGTACTGATTGGTCTTGCTTCCGAAACACCCATCCCAAGTTCCTCACCCTTGAAGGTCCACTCTGGGAGTATTGAAAGAGTGGATGTGGACGAGGCTGTCACTACTGCTGGTCCATCAACTGACCAGGAGGACAGTGACAACATCTTTAAGACCTCAACCACGGCAACTCACGGTGAGGGTGTTTCCTTGGAAACTCCCTTCACTGAGAGGAATCTCAGGTGCCAAGAAACCGCGGGTGATGGGGATGCTGAGGCTAGGCCTACGGCCCCATCTGGGTCCAAGGATTCCACAACTGTGGATGAGGACAGACTGAAACTTCATAACATGGAATTGACGGCCAGGGTGGCTATGCTAGAGGCTGAAATGTCCAAACTAAGACACCAAGTCGCTATGCATGAAGCCCATCAATGCCCAACTCTAGCCTCTCCCTCTCTTGTATCAGTAGGCACCCAAACTGATGCTTACCTGTCTGCTGATGCAACCAAAAAGGGGAGATGGTTTCGATGGAAGATGATACAGACAGTCTTGACGACTGGATTCAAGAGCAGTTTGTACTTCAAAGCTCACAATACAAGCCAGCTTTTGTCCAAGTTCATGACTTGCCAGCCCCAGATAACGAAGACGAAGAGATATCTGAAGACTGGCAGTTGGTCGTCAGGGCTGTCGATGAAATGCTGAATGATGCTGAAGACACAGAACAAACAAATGCATCATTCAGCATCCTTCCACAAGCAGCAGCCATCATAGGTCAATCCACTACCCCCCAAATCTTCAAATCTTCAAAGAAGCTAGAGTTTGACTCTATTCTAGCTTGGGGGTATGATGGATTAGCTGAGAGGTTTTGGATTGGATGGGAGTTCAGCGGAGTAGAAGAACTGAACTGGAACTCTCTCAATGCCCTCCAAGTCCTAGAACTGCATCTAACTGACTGCATCAACACTTCAGCAGATCTCTCAGCTGAACTTGCCATTGGCAGGTTCCATGACCTGATGGAGGATAATCTACCCAGGTTCCAAAGATTCCTACAAGCAGCCCATCGGGTAGCTTATCCTGAATCCTCGGCGGCCGCAGAAAGAAGACTGACTCCTAGCAATCTTGAAATAACAAGGAGCAGTCTTCTCACTGAAGAAGAAGTTCTGGGCCTTCGAAGATTCCTGTATGCCTTCCTGGTCAAGGACTTGGATGTGCTAGGTTGGGTGAGCACTAAGTCTCTTGACCACACTTTTCTGCTCAGCAACGGCTCCTCTCTCATCATCAACACCAGAAACATCCTTCATCTGCCCTCAGACTTTCTCTTCAAGATCTATCAGCTCAGAACAAACATCTGCAATGTCAACTCACTTAAAAGCCAGGCAATGATAGATACTGTCAGAGCCAAACGTGAACAAGTAGGAAGAATTACTGAGGCAGTATATGTGTCAAACTCTGACACTGACACTGACTCAGCTTCCCCTCGAGTTAACATCTGCACTGCAGCTTATGAGTCAAGATCAACTATCAAAGAAAAACTGAGAGAAATAGAAGGTCCTGAGTATCAACTTGATGAAGACGATGACCTTCCCCTATTAACATCTCAAATTGCCAATGAAGCCGAGGCAGAGATCCCAACAGCACAACAATCAGCTGTTTCTGTGATCAGTGAAGCCAGAGCAGAGGCATCCAATGTTAATAAAGGGAAGGGCATCATGACAAAAGAGGATGAAGAGAGGTTGCAAAAAGAAAAGAAAGAGAAAGAAGAGAGAAGAAGGAAAAGAGAAGAAGAAGAGTTGGCTGAAGAGATGGCTCAAAAACAAAGGCATGAAGATAGAAAGGCAGCCATACTTCTCAGACAACAGACAATCCAGCTGTATGCCAAACAGCTGGATGAAATGAAGGTAAAAGTCCTTGCAGGGTCTCAAGTTGAGGAAGATGAACAACTTGCTAGACAGCTGCAGGAACAGTTTGCAAAAGAAGAAGAAGAAGAAGCTAAAGAGAAAAGGAAGGAAGATGCTAAGTTTAGAATCACTGATTCTAAATTAGCAAAAGAATTAAGGGAGGAGTGGACTGAAGCTCTGATCTCTCAAGGTGAGGATGAAGACTACCTTGAAAAACTTTCAAACAAAGAGATCTACAGAGCCTTCATGGGTCAGCAAGGTCAGTTGGCAAAGAAGAAAAAGGCTGAAGAAGAAGAAAAAGCCAAACAACAGTCTAAAAAGACCATTGCCTTCAATAAAAGGACCCATGAAGAAAGGAAGGTCATGATTGACTTCCTTAAGGCCAGAGGAGATAGTGGAAAGAGGCTAGGTCCTATGAATTTCATGAACCTGCAAGCCCTCTACTTTAAAGTTAAAAAGGATGAAGAAGAAAGACTAGGGAAGAAGGGCTCCAAGAAAAGGGTACTTATCAAAGAAGATGAAGAACCAAAGACAAAGAAACCCAAGCCTTCTCCCTCACCTACCTCTTCCTCAGTCCATCATCCTTCCACTCTCCTCCCCAAACCTTCCACTCCTCCACCCAAAAAGTCCAAGTCATCCCACCCAGCTCCCACTCATCAACAGCCTCCCTTGAAGATACCCAAACCCACTCCTAAACCAGAAGACTCAAGAAATATAGTTAACTGGTTCCACAATTCACAAGATCAAGTGTTTGAGATCTTCAGGGGGAGAACTGAGAGAAGAAGATCCACTTACAGGTCTGTTGATGAGGTTCTGCAACTACCTGATTCTGATCTTCAAAGAATTTTAGAGCTGGGTGAAGCTAATGAGCCTGCAAATGAGAGTGGGAAACGTCTTGTGCTAGCAATCAAACACTACTTCAACCCTAGCAAAGATGTGATCATAAACATCAAACCACTCAATTCCCACTCTCCATTTGTATCTTAGACCTACAATGCTGATTTGGATGAGTTCACACTGACTGATGTAAAGAAGCAGCAGATGAGATGTTCAAGCAAAGCAATCTACAAAATGCAACACAAAGACATCAAGACTCTGTCTGAACTTCCACTAAACAATCCCAGCAAGGATCCAAGAGGCTATGAGGTTGAAAGGATAGTCAGCCACATGCAAAAGCTTCAGCAGCAAAGTGATTAGAAGAATTTTTGGTTGCATCAGTCTAGGGGGAGTTTGTAGAACCAAAGACTGATTGCTACCAAATTATTCTAAGTACAAATGCTGCTGATAGGCTTATCAGCAGCATTCAACACTTGTTGCTGCTGATAGGCTTATCAGCAGCATTCAACACTTGTTGCTGCTGATAGGCTTATCAGCAGCATTCTGCACAAGTTGCTGCTGATAGGCTTATCAGCAGTGGTCTTCCATGTTTGCTGCTGATAGGCTTACCAGCAGCAACCTTCACTCTTTGCAGCTGATAGCCTTATTCACTGAAGACCAAACGTTGCAGCTGACTATCCAGGCCAAGCGTCTCTGACACCTTTCTGCAAAAGCAACTGACAGACTCAAAGCAGAAGGAACCACTATGGTCAACCAATGACGGACAACAATACACTTCTCCAAGCATGCAAACAATCATGAATAAAGAAAACGTTTCAGTAAAGTTAACTAGATTAGCCTTTACGTGTAATGTAAATTAATAAATAAGATCAACGGCTTGTGTTCGATCTGATCCTTAGAATCAAGGGTCTGTCTTGATTCTAAGTTACTATAAATACTGAGTTGCCACTTCATTGTAAGTGTGTCTTGATAGTGCTAGTAGTGCTTGTCATACTTATTCATTGAGTTTCTCACTTGTAATCTTTGCATTCACAAAAGCTTAATACAACAGTGTTTATCAGTATTCTTTGTGTTTACTTGATTATAAATTGTGTAGTTGATTTTGTTTCCGCCAACCTCAACTAAGAACAGAACCATCTTGTATTCTCACGATCCTACACGAATTTTGGCTAAAAGAAGTTCAATTTCTTGGTCACATCGTCAACGACAAGGGTATTCATGTTGATCCTGCTAAGATTGAAACGGTTAAGAATTGGAATGCCCCGAAGACTCCTACCGAAGTTCGTTCATTTCTTTGTCTTGCGGGTTATTATCATCGTTTCATCTCAAACTTCTCAAAGATTGTTGTCCCTCTTACCGCTTTAACCCACAATGGTAAGACTTATGAATGGGGACCGAAACAAGAAGAAGCTTTCCAAACCCTCAAGCAAAAGTTGTACAATGCTCCTATATTGACTCTCCCCGATGGAATCGATGATTTAGTTGTCTATTGTGATGCTTCTAACCAAGGTCTTGGTTGTGTTCTCATGCAACGAGGCAAAGTAATCGCCTATGCACCAAGGCAACTCAAAGTTCATGAGAAGAATTATACGACGCACGATCTCGAGTTGGGTGCGGTCGTATTCGCGTTAAAGATTTGGAGACATTACCTATATGGCATGAAATGTGTGGTGTTCACCGACCACAAAAGTCTTCAACATATTTTCAACCAAAAAGAACTCAATATGAGGCAACGACGTTGGGTCGAACTCCTTAACGACTACGACTGCGAGATTCGTAACCATCCCGGCAAAGCGAATGTTGTAACCGATGCTTTGAGTCGAAAGGACCATGTTATGCTTCATTGTGCCCGTATTCAAACCGATATTCAAACCCGTATCTTAGAAGCTCAACACGTCTCGGTAACCGAGGGTAACATGTACGAAGAAATGTCATGTGGTGTTGAACTCCTTCTTGAATCAAAACCCAATGGCTTACTCTATTACTTGAACCGTATTTGGGTTCCCGATCGCGACGATCTCCGTGCATTCCTCATGAACGAGGCTCATAAGACTCGTTATTCTATTCATCCTGGTGCGGATAAAATGTACCAAGATCTTCGCCAACTCTATTGGTGGCCCGGTATAAAGAAAGACATTGCTCTTTATGTGGCCAAATGCTTAACCTGTTCCAAAGTCAAAGACGAACATCAACGTCCATCTGGTTTACTCGAACAACCAGAAATTCCCGTGTGGAAATGGGAGAATATAGCTATGGATTCCATTACCAAGCTCCCTCGTACCTCGAGTGGATATGATAGTATTTGGGTGATCATTGATCGTCTCACTAAATCCGCTCATTTCTTGCCTATCCGCGAAGACTTCAAAGTGGAAAAACTAGCCCGAATTTATATTGATGAAATTGTGAGCCGTCATGGTGTTCCCGTGAACATAATATCCGATAGAGACGCTCGGTTCACCTCTCGATTTTGGCAATCTCTCCAAAAGGCTCTTGGTACTCGATTGGATTTGAGCACGGCTTACCATCCGCAAACTGATGGCCAAACCGAGCGAACAATCCAAACTCTTGAAGACATGCTTAGAGCTTGTGTAATCGATTTTGGTGGCAATTGGGATTCACATCTATCCCTCATTGAGTTTTCCTACAACAATAGCTACCACACAAGTATCAACATGGCTCCATTCGAAGCTCTCTATGCTAGCAAGTGTCGTTCTCCTATCTGTTGGAACGAGATTGGTGAAGCACAAATCACTGGTCCCGAGTTAATTCAAGAAACATCCGAAAAGATTATTCAAATCCGTGACAATATTCGAGTAGCGAGGAGTCGGCAAAAGAGTTATGCCGAAAAACGTCGAAAACCCTTGGAATTCCAAGACGGTGACCTTGTTCTTCTAAAGGTGTCTCCATGGAAGGGCGTGATCCGTTTTGGAAAGAAAGGCAAGTTAGCACCTCGTTATGTTGGTCCATTCAAGATCCTTGAAAGGATTGGGAAAGTGGCCTACAAGCTTGAGTTACCTCCATCTCTTGGAAATGTGCATCCTACATTTCATGTATCTAATCTGAAGAAGTGTCTCGCTGATGAAAATCTTCATATACCGATTGACGACGTGCGCATTGATGAAACGATGCACTTCGTTGAGAAGCCGGTGGAAATTATGGATCGTGAAGTCAAACACCTCAAGCGAAGTCGCATTCCTATTGTCAAAGTTCGTTAGGAATCTAAGCGTGGTCCTGAGTTCACTTGGGAACGAGAAGACCAACTGAAGCTCAAGTACCTTCATCTTTTTATTGATAATGTTATTTCCTCTAGCTAAATTTCGGGACGAAATTCTCTCAACATGGGGAGACTGTAACATTTCTGATTTTAGTATTCATATTTCAATTCAATGTAATGCAATTTCGAATTCAATACTCGTGCACTGTCTTATTATTTTTCTTACCATAAACTAAACGCAATGATTCGATACAAATTCGCAAGTTTTACGCAATTATATACATTTAAACACTATGCAAGAAAACTATTTAATTCAAACTTATCAAACCTGAAAAGTCAAGGACTAAAGTTGAAAATTCATCAAGAAACCCTAATTAGCACGGTCGTGCTTCGTCCTGGCACGGTCGCGCCAAGTGCCTTGGCACAATCGCGCGACTGGTCCTGGAACGATCGCGCCCGGTGCCTAAGCACGGTCACGCCTATTTTTGGCACGGTCGCGCCTGCGTAATAGTCGAAACATAAATGCAGTTTCAAAACGCTCGATCGTTTGAAATTCGAAACCGATTACGTTTTATTTTCTTTGACAAAGAAAATATCTCAGTCCATTACAATTTTTATCAATCCAATTTCGTTTTTCTCTCAAGAAACCGTCCAATATTTCTCCCAAGCCTCGAATCATTCTTTTCGATCCTGTTGCTACCAATTAATCAAGGAACTCAATCCTCCGAGCATCTCTAAGTTTTCTGAAGAGGTTGGATCAGCCGGAAATCGCAGCAGAAGACGCCGGGAAGAAATCTTGCCGTCGTCGGAACCTCCTTCTACCGTCCTATATCGATTCTCGGTTATTCAGGGTAATTGAAGCCATTTATTTCATTTAATTAGTCTCTATATCGAAAGCCCCTTACCAATTTGGGCTTACAATATGTAAATCATCTCGAATCAGAACTATTATTTTAATAAAAATGATTTAATCGATTCCACTCTTAAACACGAGTTACATACAATTAATTTATATGAATAGAGTCGTAACGACTCAGTAATCAAAAGCCCTATCAATTCCAACGCTATAAATACAAGATTTGTTCAATTCGTGTCTGATTTGGAAGAGACACGGTCGCGCTAATCATCTAGCGCGGCCGTGCCTCATGTAGCGCGGTCGTGCCAACTAGCAGCGCGGTCGTGTCCTCCTGTCCAAACCTAGTCATGCCCTCTGGGCTAATCTCTGTTGTGTCTAAGAATCATAGACACGACCGTGCCGAGCTAAGGCACGGTCGTGCCTCGTGAATTATCCAAGTTGGCCTCTGTTTGATCAAACCCGGTCGCGTCCCAACTAGCGCGGTCGCGCCCGTGGTTCGAGCGCGGTCGTGTCCTTCCCAGGCACGGTCGTGTCTAGGTCAGAATCTTCGATCAGAATTATTGTTGTTTTATTTTAATCTGTAAAAATTCCAGATTAAGTTTTTTAAATAAAAATAGTTAGTTTTATAAAAAGGTATTTGAAAAGATCAAATAATTAATCTTGGAATAAATGGAAAATCATTTAATTAAAAGTTTATAAAATTAAATTTGTTATTAAACTTTTCATTTAAAACATTTTATTTGTAAGTTACATACTTTATAAATAAATAAATAAAGATTATTTATTTATTCTTCATTTTAAATAAAAACATTTATTTATTTATTAAATTACATTTAACACATACTTTATTTTCATGATCAATGATTTTATAAATATTCTATTTTACTATTCAATTCCCAACCTTAATCAAAATGTTTCAAAAATATTTACTTCAAAACTTTATATATGTTATTCAATACTTTTAAATACAAAATAATAGTTTTATACACAAATTCAACCTTCATTTTTAGACTTAAACTTTGTGCACATATTTGATTCAATATACATTATTATCTAGGTTAACTCGTGCGTATCAAGGATTCTTATTTTATCTATACTCTCTGTTAGCTACACTTCCATACCAAGTGAGTATTCACAACCCCTTTTTACTCTTTTACACTTTTGGGGTGGAACATGAACTTTATACACATTACACATTTACATTTACACAAACAACACTAGTGCAAAATCCTATTTACATACATGTGTGCAAAATTTGAGCTTTGTGCCCGAGTGCTAGTTGTGCTAATCTTTGTGAAAACTTATGTGCAATCATTAACTATACAAGCCGACGGTTTTCAATGATAGATCTATTGAGTCTGACAAACCCACCCAAGTGGAGGTGATTGATACCGACAACACAATTTGCATACTAGTTACAAAGGTTTGGTTGTACTTGATTACACAATAGCTGCTCCCCATAAATGCCTTATTTTATCATGTTTTGTAAAGGATTTGTTTTCAACTATATGCTATCTATATACAACTGTGTTATACTCACCAACTTTTTAGTTGACTTTATTTTATTCATGTTTCAGGCCCTAATATGTGAGAATGATTCAAGACGTGCTCAATATAGGATTTGGACTTAGCAATTTAAATCAAGAATTCTATGAGTTGTTTTATGTTTCTTTGTTTGAATTTGGTTTGTACTTGGATTATTTGTAATGGAAATTTGACTTTAATATATTTCAATTTAGTCAACCATGTGCTATGAACAGTCTACATGTCCCGCCCCGATGATTCCGCCATCGGTCGGGGTGTGACAGTTTTGGCCTTCGCCGGAATCGCGAGCACCCTAACCCATCGTTCGCCACTGTTTCTGTCGGGAAATCACTATTGTCGACGGATTTGTAGTGTGTCCGTTCAAGATATCCAGGTGGCCGGATTTGCGGGCCTCACCACTGGAACGCCTTCGTCGCCCTCTCCTATCTCCACTCGAATGTCACTGCCGACGAAAGGGGGGGATGCTGGAAACCCTGGTCGGCTCCTTTCGAAAATAATCACAAGAAGCTTGATTTGAATCAATATGAAATTGAGAGAGAAATTAGGGAAACGATGGGGGGGACTGTGTTAGTCTACATATGGATGGTTTTGAAAACCAAATGTAACATCTCGGGTTTCACCTACTAATCGAGATTAGTGTATATATGTATAAAGTGGACGGAAAGGTAACGAGACTCGTTCTATGTAAATAAGAACGAGGGGTCAACGGGCAATTACCAAGACATGGTAGGGGTTTATTAAAAGCTACAAGACGGGCCAAGGGCCAAGCCTGGTCCAAGAACAACACACGGGCTGAGGGGAGATCGGTGGTGCACAAGGGCCAAGCCCGGTCCTAGAACAACACCCATTAGGGTGTTATTCAAAGGGGGAGACCCCCATTTGCATCATGCGGCTGCCGAGAACAAGGAGAGGGGAAGAAAGAGTCGTTCATCGCATTTCACGTCCTGATCAAGGTAAATCCGTGAGTACTAGTGATCCGTTGTGTGCCGATACCTTGAATCTTTGTAATAAATCGTTTATAGTTCTAGGGTTTATGCAAGGGTTGAGATTTCGTGAAGAAATCGAGCGAGAACGGGAACTCCGGCGAGATGACTGGTCACTGTTCGCTTTTCTAGCGGCAGCGGCGGCGTCGGCGACGAAGATGGTAGGAGGTCGAAGGGCTTGGCGACACGGTCCAATGGATATATTATTTGTCTAATTATGTGTTCGTTTGATAGGGATTCGAGCAGCGCAAAGACAGACGCACAAATTAGGCAATTCTGGCTACTGTTTCATTTTTCAGCGACGGAGGAGGCGGTTTACGGCAACGGAGACTACTGGGTTTGAAAGGGTTCGGTAATACGGGCGCGTGGAGATATTATTCGCATAAAACGGAGTTCATTTGGATCGGTTTTAAGTTACTCGAATATTGACGCGCGAAACCAAACTGGTTGAATAACGAATCGGCGTTCTGGCAGCAGCGGTGGCGGAAACGACTGACACCAATGATTTTCTGAGGTCAGGTTTATCGAGACTAACGTGTGGATAGGTGGATAGCACGAAACGAAGCTTGCATGGTCGAGTTATGAGCAAAACAAGTTTTCCTCTCGTGTGGTGCTTAACGGTTTCATACAAAACCGCTTAGAACGGCTTGTACGCAAATGTATGACCCCATAAAACTTTATATTCATTGTTGGGGACTATTTGGGATGTGATAGACGACATTCGGGAACTTTTTTCGGTCACGTTAATTTAGTGGTTTTTGTACGCAAACGAGCGTGTCGGTTGTACGGTTTGGGACGATTTAGACCGAGTTTGTACCTGCTGGTCCAGAGTAGATGGGATAGTGTTATTGCGGTAATAGGATTAATATAGATAATTCATTTGACGACAGGTTCGTGCCGGACTATGTGTTTGCGGGTATGCGGCTTACGGAAGGAAAGCTTCGCAACTAGTGAGTTTCTAATTCCCCTTTTTAAACATTTTATTGTTTTTGGGGCTATCGTACATACTTGCATGAGGTTTTTACTACATTAAATGAGAAAAGACTTTTGGGTTCCAACTCGGTGTGTTTATGCACTAAAACCCCTTTATGAATGAGTCGGAGGGTCAAGGGGGTGTCTATGGGAACTATGTGAACTAGAGTCGAGAGTTATTAATGGGTGATGTGTTAAGGGTTATTCGGGGTGAGTCGGGTTATAAGTTAAACGCTTATGAATATGTGTAAGATACGTTATCCTAGTGATGTGTTTGGAGTGTAGGCATAGTTAAGGAGTCATGTAAATAAAGAGTGATATTATGTGTTTTATAATTGTGTTGTACATTATGTGCTTGATGTTGCGTGTGTCGTGTCGTTGTCCTTAAAGCACGACGGGTGAGGTGTTTGCGTAGTCATCTTTATGACATGGCAAACGGGATTTGTGAAGGACGAGGTCCTTTGGGAAGTCACATAAGGTGACAATAATTCAACAGGTTAATGATGAGCTTGGGGTGTGTCGAACGCCCTGACGAGGGTAACCCTAACGAGGGTAACCCTGACGAGGGTGCAGTGATGAGGTATGTGTTTATGTTCTTATATATTTGCGTTAAATTGCATACAAGCATTCAGTTATATTTATTATACATGAGATAATATTAATGTGATGAGTAGAATTAGAATGACCGTTGGGTCAGGATTGTAATGTGGTGTTTGCAACTAATATGTCAGTTGATTTGTAAGAGCCTTGGTCAAGGCTGAGTAAGTGATGTCTAGGGATTTGTTGTGTTAACCAAGTGTTGAGTTAATACATGTACTAGAGTACGAGTTATTAGTGTAGTAAGTTCGACCTATGTCGATGAGACCACGGGATTATTATTATTATGGGATGAGACTTGGGTAATGAACTATTATGGGATATCGTGTAATAACAGGGGTAATGAACTATTATGGGAAAAGGTATAATTTTTTTGTATATTTGGGGAAAACATTGTTTACCTGCATAACATTTTTAATATTTTTTGAAAGTGTTGTGAGTGAAGGAGAGAGAAAATGTAATGATAAATGTATAAAAAAAGTATTATTTAATTGAAAAGAAGAGAGAAAAGGTAGTGATTTTTAGTGTAATTATAAAGATGGGGATAGGGAAACTTATGGGAATGCTCTTATGTGCTTCCCACAATATTCTACTGGGAGGCGAGGGGAGGGGAGGGAGATGTTTAATACATAACCAATTTTAAGTAGAGCATTACAAGAATCACATATTGCTTTAAATGCAATACATAAAATGATATTTTACCGCCTCTCTTTCTTTTCACACAACATGTGATTATCTACCATGAACTATGTACACAGTGCGGGTCCCGAGGATTCGAATGTCATACACGAGCCGAAAAAAAAAGGCCCATAATGAAATATATAATTTTATAGACTGATTTTTTAACGACAATTAACGTTATAGCATAGACATAACAAAATCATAATATCAGAATGACACACCGTAGTATCTAATCGATGATTCGTGAAGCTCTCCTAGCATTCTTTGCTGCAAATTCTTTAATCACCTCTTCGCAGTTTATACTCTCTAACAATTCGTTCTAGATAGCAATTATCGCCAATCCGTTAAGCCTTTCTTGAGACATAGTGGATCGCAAGTAAGATTTCAATAACTTTAATTTAGAAAAACTGCTTTCTGTAGATGCCACTGTGACTTGAATTGTCAACAATATTCTATATGCAACACATGCAGTTGGGTAATGAGGGAAGTCTCTCAAATGGTTCAAAACATTTATAGGGTTGCTAAATTCAGTTGATCTTGATGTCTCAAATACCTTCAACTCTATATAAAGTTCATCATCATTAATATCCGATCTTCCTTCAAACTTGAGTTCCTTTTCAATAAACTGACAAGACACCTTAAGATCTTCATCTTCAATTACCCTCAACTTATGTGGAAACAAAAAACCAAATAATTTCTCGTAAGTTTTGAATTGTTCAAATCTGGTCTCAAGAGAAGCAATAGCTTGAGCAACGAGAAATAAGAAATAATTAACTCTAAAATCTTCTTTAGGTGTAAATGAACAATCCTGGCTACTTAAAATTTCATCAAAGTGTTTTTTCCTTTTAATCACACGCTTTTGGTGAAATACCATATCAATATCCATTTCCATAGCAAACTCCTTAGCTTCATCAATCACTTTTGAAAAACCCGTTACTCTATACTCCTTGAAGTACTTAATCAATCTACTTATTTCTTTTATAGCAGTATCCAGATGCATATCCTTTGATTGCAAGTTTTTGCTCACTATATTCACCTGCTTTAAGACTTGATACCAGATCACAATCGATACCAAAAAATCAAATCAGCCAAGCTCATTTTCTGCTAGTGAGATGATCTGAAGAAAGTTCGTGTTGTTTTAGTCTACGGAAGGCTTCTTGCCAATTTATAAAACCATCCCCATCCAATGCACCTTTAGGAGGCCCTTTTCTAAACAATTTACAACAGAAACAATATAACTTGTCCGTCTCTTTCCAATAAACTAGCCATGGGCGATCAACCTTCTCCATATTTGATAAAGTTCTTGTATATAAAGCTACGGAAAATCGTCTACTATTGGTATTGTATGGACCAAATTATACGTTATTATCTCTATTCGGACATTTCTTGGCCAAAACTTTAATCTCATTCTCATTAAGTCCATCCCACATTCTTGGATCAAATATATCAAGAGGATTATGCTTATCTTGCTCTTCATTTATATTAGGCTCAACATGCTATTTCGTATCTTCAACATGTACTTCTTCTTCCGCATGTCCTACTTCTACTTCTACATGTTCTTCAACTTCTACTTCTACATGCTATTTAACAGGCAGTTTAGGTAAAAACTTAAGTAAGGCACCGGCTTGAGACTTTACCATTTCCTCATCTTGTTGTTTTCTATTACGTTTTTGAGCATCCGATGCTTGTTTAGGATGCATAGTTTCTTAAAATAAAATACCAAATAAAATCAAAATAAAATTAGGGCTAATCAAATAATCATTCTAACAATTTAAAATCACTAAATTAGGGCTAAACCATTAAGTTATTAACAAATCTATATTAAAATTATGCATAACATTCATCAAAAACCCCAATTTTAAATTATAAAATTAGGGCTCAATCAATCTAATAAAATTACCTAACTAAAGGAAGGATCCGGAGGTTTGAGGGGCGGCGGCAGGTGGTTTAAGGTGGAGGCAGCAGTAGCAACGTCTAGCGGCAGTGGTGGAGGCAGCAGCAGCAGCCTCTGGAGTTCTGGACTTCTGGTCGTCGAGCGCTGAAGTGAGAAGTCGATCAGCAGCTTCAACTTTTTGTTGTGGACTTCTTGTTGGTGTCTGGCCCAATTGTTTTTTAAGAAAGGCCAACAGCATAGTCCATAGATTCTTTTTTTTTAAGCCCAAGTTACAGAAAATTTTATAAAGGTCCAATTGTTTTTAAAAAGCCTTCAAAATTACTTTTTTTAAAAGTCTCAATTTTTTTAAACCCTAGAAAATTTTATATATATATAAAAAATTAATTTTTTCTGGGTCCCTCGAGATGTTGGGCCCACTACGGGTGTGTTGCCCGCAGACCCAATGGGCCGGCCCTGTATGTACAAGTAGTGGTTATAAAATTCTCGCATTTATCTGGTTAAAGTTGGTTACTTATTGAACGCATCTTAAGAGAGAAGATGTTCAATACATAACCATTTTTAAGCAGAGAACTGCAAGAACCGCGTAAATACTCTACCTATCACGAGTTCTCTACTTAAAAATTGATTATGTTGTGAACAAGAAAAGATCCTCTTAATAAATATATTGTGTTGTGTCGTACGTATTAAAATTAACATAGATCACATTTTCTACAAGAAATTACAAGCCACATTTTGAAATTGATTTTTTATTCATTTAAGCTAACAATTTAATTCTGAGATGGAAAATTTGATAACATGAGATCACATCATATTATTTCTCAACACCAAAACTGATGTAGCACGCAAGTGCAACCGTTCAAAAGTCGAGTGCCCATAACTCTCGATAAGTTGGTTGACCAAATTATTACAAGTGTTCACATTTTATTGTTTATTTGCGTTTGTTTTTCCTTTTGGTTTTTAGCTACTTCCTCTAATACGGGTTCCATTATATCCTCTATCTTGTCTTCCATTACTTGAACCTAAAATTACTAGAAAAAGAAACAATTTGGTAAATTTATTCCAAGTATTGCATCCATAAATATTTACTTTAATAATCATTCTTTTTATCGACAAAGTCTATTTATAAGCTTACTAATAGTAACGAGCTAGAGAAGATGGAAAACAATCCAAAAGTTTAAGGTCAAAAGAGCGTTGAGATTGTTTGACCCAATGATAGTCAAAAGAATATGTAATGAAACAAGACAAACGATAAACATGTGTACCAATGGATAACTCTTAACCATATAAGATCATAAACGATTATAGCACATACCACCGGGTATACCCGTGAACCTCATAGAATATTGAGTAACTGATACACAATGAGTATGTGACTGAGTACAGAATACGAGTTTGTAATTGAATATGGGACTCAGATTACTAAAACCGGTCTACCCAACTTATTCTTATACCTATTGTTGATTTAAAAAATACGTTTTATTTGAATGTGCCAATTGGTTAATTAAATTTAGTACAGTATATTTTGTTAAAACAT
The DNA here is from genome assembly GCA_023525975.1 of Smallanthus sonchifolius. NCBI lineage: Eukaryota > Viridiplantae > Streptophyta > Magnoliopsida > Asterales > Asteraceae > Smallanthus > Smallanthus sonchifolius. The sequence goes on from CM042038.1 coordinate 58,877,415, forward strand.
TTTAAAATTGCATGTTTTTTTTCCTTTTTCAATTTTGAAGTTACTAAGGTATATTTGAAGTATTTGATAAGCAATTAAAATGTACTTATTAAACTTACTGTGATACAAGCATAGTATTTTGTTTGAATAGGAACGACAGAGGCAGCATTATTGATCCAAAGACGTTGATAAGTACATTTCAATAATATTTTAGGGTTGTGTTATTAGTACATCAATCTCGATCTTTTTGACAAGTCGTGTGTAAGTATATGGGTCGTATAAGTTAGAGTTTCACAACAAGGTCTGTATCAGTCAAATCAGTCATTCATGTCAATCTATATGACTCATATTCGGGTATACGAGGTCATATAGGACTCATATACATCAAGGATTGAATCGATTATACCTCAACAGAAACAAACGATAATTGGAATAACTCTCCAAGAATTTTATTATCATTGAAAAATATAACTTAAAAAACAATTACAATAACTCTCTAAGTCTTATTATGAAACCCTAAACTGGTAACATCTATTTATAATGTTAAAGCCTAATAACCCTAACTTGGTCATTAGGTTACCAATTAAAACCCCTAACACATGGGTTGGACCTGTTTCATGGGCCAAACAACAATTGAGCCAACAATCACCTCCCCAATTGTTGTATCCGAATCACCCCCTAATTTCGAACTTGAAATAGGCGCGTCTTCAACATCAATCTTGTTATCTCTGTCTTGATTCTCTCAAGGCACTTCTTGATCTCTTACAGTGTTCTTTGGGCTCCACTTAGTTTGAACAAACACATGAATCTTGTGATCACTACAAGTCCTTCCTTGAGCTTGAATCTTTTGCTTGACTTTTCCTTTGACTTCTTGAACTTTCTACCTTGGACTTTGAACTTTGGAACTTGAATCTTTGATTGGAATCTGACTCGTGCTTTTCTTACCATCTTTCAGTCAAACCCTTTGAAGATCTCGACCCACAAAGTTCTTCACTCCAATGCTAGCTTGTATACCGGAACTAGCTATCTTGATGTTAATCTTGTATAGACGGTTCTTGGTCCTTGTCACCTTCATCAAAAGCTTACCTGTATCATCATGAATGGTTAGCCGTGTTTCATGTGGATGTCCCATCCAACTTCCGTTGCTTGACCAAGATTTTTGATTTTACTACGTAGGCTCAGGATGTAGTAAACATTGGTCAACATGCGATGCTCCCCCGTTTTCCCTTATAGCAATACCAACCCCTTTCCCCAAATGTCAATACAAGATCCATCTCCGAATTTCATCTTTCCCGTGACTCGTTCATCCAGTTCATAAAAATAAGCACGATTACCCGTCATGTGATTCGTTGTTCCATTGTTGAGATACCAAGTGTCTTTCTCCATTGGCTCGGTCTCAAAACATCTTGGTATTACTTATTCTTCAAGGAGGAAAACCGTATCTTGATCACATCTCATCATAAACAAAGTGTGATCCTTGACTTCGACCAAGTTAGCCTTTTCTTGTTTCCTCACAGCTTCTTCTTCTTGTTTCTTTAGAAGATCCGGACAATGTGACGCGAAGTGACCGAATTTATCACAACGATAACACTGAACATGTGATATATCCTTCTTTTCTTTTTGGCGATCATTAGTTCTCCTTTGACCCGAGTTCTTTGATCCATAATCTTGATCATCATCTCGACCTTGTCTTCTTACTTGGTTCTCATAACCTCGGCTTGTGTACCGATTACCGGAATCTCAAAATTTAGATTTGTGAAACATAAGCTTACCTTGGGTCTCGGTTTCCTCCTCTTCTTCCCTGACCTGTTCCTCGTATGCTTTCGATCGTCCCATGTCTTCAAACCCAATAGTCTTGAGATCTAAGACTTGTTCAATCGAAGCCACAATCTGAATGTACTTGCTCCAGGGTAGGCTTTTGAAAAACTTCTTCACTAACTTTGATTCCTCGATTACCTCACCAAAAGCCGTCGTTTTTTATGCTGAACATGAGAGCTTCGCCACAAACTCATCTATAGTCTCCGTCTCCTTCATCCTCAGTCCATCAAACTCGGACATCAGTGTTTGCAATCTTTCCTCTTTAACCCTATCGGCCCCCCAGATTACGCATTTTGATCGCGTCCCAAATCGCCTTGTTCGTCTCTAGGTTACCCACTTGCAAGAACGTAGTCTCCGAGATCGATTGAAACAACAACGCAATAGCCATGTTGTTCTTGTCGGCTTCAACCGTACCCGGGTTTATAGCGTCCCAAACCTTATGCATGTTCATGACCACCTTCATCCACATAGCCCATACCATATAGTTGGTAGGGTTAAGCTTGGGACATTGGAACGTCGTCGTGTTCCCGCTCCCACCACTTGTCTTTGGAGTTTCTTTATCACACATGTTTTTCGGTTTTCTTTGGTACGTAACCGATGTAGAAGAGTTTTGATCCAGTCTCGTCAAACCCTACTATGATACGATAGCTCCAAAGAAAAAACCACAAATATTTGTTTCATTTTTTTCTTTGATAGGTGAAACTTCAAAAAAAAATTCCTTCTAAATTATTCAAAAAGAAAAAGGAAAAAAACGAAACTGATGTTCGTTCCTTCACGTGACTTGCGACGCAATAAACAAAATTGGGTTGACTTTTTTTTGTTCCTTTCTCTTCTTGATGCAAGAACAGAAAGAAAAAAAAAAAAAAACTCCTTCACGTGGCTCAGAACAAACAAAGCCAGCCGCAGCTTCGATCTCACCGCAACAGCTCCGATTGCAAAGACCACAGCCGAATCACAATCCGGATCGACATAAGAAAAATGTCTCCATTCCCCCTCAATATGAACGTGTATAAAAAAAATTCAATAATACGGCGATAATTGTAATTACAATAATAAAGAAAATAAAACTATCATAAAAAATTATCTAATTAGTAGTTACATACATAAATGAGTCGGGAGGCTCTCCTAGCATTTTGCGAGGCAAAGTTGTTGATCAAGTCTTCATATTACATGTTTTCTATTATATTGCTCTCAATAGCAATCATTCCCAATCCATTAAGTCGTTTTTGGGACGTCGTTGTTTAGGAGGCATAATTTCTGATTCAAGTATCAAAATTCAAGCATTAAAATTCAAATAAAAATCAAGAATCAAAACTTAGCAACAAATCCATAATTCACAAAACTAATTATGTATGAATACTTAAGGTCTCAAGTATTCATAAAAAATTCAAAATCAAGAATCAAAGTTCAAACCTATAACCAGGGCCTTCTTCTACAATCAACTGCTGCCTGCTTGCCTTCTTCAAAAGAATTTTCCCCTAAATTTTATAAAATTTTACAAAATTTATAAGTTAGTTATATATTTTTTTTTAAAGTATGCCCCACTCGTAAACATGTCACGGTGCAGCGACACCGCCCGCACCACCCTCTAAGCCGCCACTGCCGAACCACACCACCGTCGGTTGCAGGACTGTACCTTCGGTCAAACATCTATGAGCACAAGGAACAATCACGCATGATCACTAAACATTCACCTCCTGTTGCATGAATTCGCCCGGTACCTTCGATGGCCTCCTCAAGTCTGCCGATCACAATCAACACCACTGATTGTACAAGACCACCGATAGCGAAACAGGTGGTCAAGAGCTTAAACCGCTCTAATACCAATTCAAGGATTGAAACGATTATACCTCAACCGAAACAAACGATAATTAGAATAACTCTCCAATAATTTTATTATAAATGAAAAATATAACTCAAAAAACCAATTACAATAACTCTCTAACTCTCATTATTAAACCCTAACCTGGTAACATCTATTTACAATGCTAAAACCTAATAACCCTAACTTGGTCATTAAGTTACCCATTAAAACCCCTAACACATGGGTTGGGACTGTTTCATAGGCCAAACAACAATTGAGCCAACAATACGCACATACGAGTCGTATGTGGGTGTCCAAACAACACACATATGAGGCCCTATACGACTCGTATACACACATATGAGTCGTATGTGTGGTGTCCAAAGTAACAAATATTCGAGGATATCATTTGACACGACGGAAGATCCGTCGATAAACGAGCCGAACAATATGACGGGATATAAGATTCCTCGAAAAACGAGCGATTGGCAAGATATAAGATTACTCGAAATGCGCGTCCATTATTTGACACGATAGTATATTCAGTTAAAAACGATTATATAAACCGAGTTAAAACATTCAGGAAAAAACATTCATCTTTCAACATTTATATTTCAAAGTTAAACATTCATATTTCTGAAAAACATTCAGAGTTCTACTTCATTTATATAAACCGTTTTTCATTAATGATGCCGTTTTGTAATAACATTTTTTTCAGTGGTGAAAATTCCCAAGATACGGGGGGTGAAAATTCCACGATACGGGGGGTGAAAATTCCACAATACGGGGGGTGAAAATTCCCACAATACGGGTTGTGAATTTCCTTACTATCCGGGCGATGAACGTTATTACAATATCGCTGCTGAAAATTCTTACAATCTGGGCGGAGAACATTATTACAATATCGGTGCCTAAAACTTCTTACATGTGTGGTGAATCGTCTTATAATATCGGTGTTGAATATTCTTATAACATCGGCGGTGAACCGTCTTTCAACATTGGTAGTGAACCCGTTAACACCGAGATGATGGTTGTATCTCCTGAGAGATCGAATTGTATAATACCGATAATGTATAACATATCTTAAATTATTTGTGTTTATCTTTATTTGAGACTAACCATACTATTGTTTGTCAATCCAGACGTTCCATTCTCATGAGGAGTTGGTGGATTGGGTTATATGGCGAGGACTCGAGAATTGTTACGTCTTAGTCACCTGAAGAACAAAGAAAAACGTTGTAGGCGAGGTCTCTGCTGTATATCTTAAATGTGATCGTGGTGGATAATACAAGAAAACAACCATAGTCAGACGCTCTGGCACGAAAAAAAAGCGGTTGTGAGTTTGTATTGAGAGGGACTTACATGAAAGATTCTGGTGGCTGGAAGTTACAGGTGATAGATGATAAACATAACTATAAATAAATAATCTTGCTATCTCCCACTTAGTCCAAAATATCCATCTTTAATCCCATTTGCGTCCGCCTTGATCTTCAAGTCTTTGTCTCGTTCGGTTTATAATTTATTTACAAATAAACTAAAAATAAATAAATTAAATAAACCTAACTATTACAACGGGTTCCAAATAACCCATAAAAATACAAAGAGAAACCAACCATAACATACAAACACAACCACGGGTCACTAGTGCTCGATCTATCAAACACAACCAATACAAACGAAAAATGCACGATCTTTTTGTCAAACAAAAGCTTTGACAAATAAAACTTAAGATCGAAAAATAAATAATATTATGTCTAAAAGCACGTAAAGGTGGCTCTGTTGGGAATCCACGTATCAGTTGTAACAATTAAAACAAAATATATTTATACCTTTCAAACAAATAAATCATATTTAGACGGTGGAAGCATTTAGTACGATTAACTGTTCTAAATCGATGTCTCGCTAGTGATCCGATTACACGAGCATAAACAATAGATATAAATCCAATTATAGTGATTAATTGATTATACCTTCTACAATTAATCGAAAGATCAACACTTTGGTACAATAGGCGTCTCTCTTGTGACGGTTCACAAAACCTGAAGCAAAACGTCACACGAATTGCGCACAAGGAACCCGACGGCGGCTGCGACAGCGACAGCGACCAACGACGCAAGATAGGGAGCCGGCGGCTTCTTCTCCTGCGCGGGGGGGGGGGGGTGGGTGGGTGGGTTGGAGGCTATTAGAATTGTAATTAAGATTTTGAGTTAATGATATATTTATAACTCCCCTAATTACAAATTGCTCCTCTGAGGTATTAACATTTAACCACATGTAGTTAAGTATTAATTACATTTAATCCTCATAGTTTAACTAATTATAAATAATTAGTAAAACTTTAATCATCTGATGTTTAACACTTAAACATTTAATTCCCCCGTAAATAATTATTTCTCTGAATAATTAATTAGCGCATCACCGATAAATATTTATCTAAATATTTATTTGCCGTTTAATAAAACCGTCTTTCGTGAACTATGATATTTACAATTAAATATTATCAACTGCTCATTGCAAAAAGTGTAACTATTTGGATCGTATCTTGACAGTAACGTTGACTTAATTGACGATCGGACATCCTATATCCAACAAAAATAGAATAAATTTCATCTACCCCGGGTGAGTTCCCAGGGGTGGTGGCTCATAGAAAACCAACAATAACAAATGAGACATATGCCCTATTTATAGCGCCTAAGCCTTGTTCTTCAAGTCAACCGCCTCTGCTGAAGTACCACTTAGTGTCGCCGGCGACACTAGCTAGTGTTGTCCAGGAGCACGGTTGACACTAAGTAGTGTTACCCAGAAACATGGTGACACTACTAGTGTCACCCACTAGTGTCACCAACACTAAAAACAACGTTTTTCGTCTTGATTTTTCGATTGATGATATCATTCTGATATTTATACCCAATGCTCGGCTTGAAGTCTAACCGAGCTACCTCAGCTCGGCTCGTTTATAAACTGATCCAACTCGGCTCGGCTTGGCTCTCTTTGTCGCGAGCCAAGTACTAATTAAACATTTTTACCTTTTCAAAAAAGTCAGGCTACCAACTTTAGAACCCCTCACCTCGCCTCTGCATGAAAAAGGTCTTACTAGCTCTTGCATTCACTACTTTTGTGTTTAAATCCAGGATATAATAATTAAAGAATAATTGTTTTTTAGTTAATTATTGTTTTCATCCATGCATGGGTGAAGATTTGAAGGGGCCGGGGCCGTTTTTTCTGTTAACAGTGTAAATTTTTCTGTTTTTGTCTGAATTTTTTTTTACGTATTGAGCCGGCCCCGTTGTTTTATTTCGCTAAACAATTCTTGGCCCCCTCTGATTTTTTATCCTTAAAAGTTTCTGTTTAATGCTATGTTCAGATTGATTCGATAAGTTATGGATATGAAATTAAAAATTAAAAAATAGATTGTTTATTTAAAAAATAAAAGTGTAAGTTAAGGGGGGAGGGGGGAATGGAAATTTCAAAATTAATTTACCGTAACTTAATTTTCTCTAAAACAATCGTTCTGAGACCTTGAAACTTAACCAGACCCCCAAATCATTGCTGAAGGAACTGAGTCCCTAATCGCCGCCGCTGTAAGTCAGTAGGTGTTGAAACTACTTAATTTCCTGATTTCTTGCATTTTTGATTCTTGTTAGTTTGTTAATGAAGACTAGCCATAATTTCTTGATTTCTTGCATTCTTAATATCCACTCAATTCTTGTAAGTTGTATTCTTGTTAAATATTAGGGTTAAAAACGTAATGGATTATGATTAGGATTGTTGATTAATGATGATGAATAAGAGAATGATGATGAATTGGTGATGATTATTGTTAATACAATCCTATTGTTGTGTTTTTTTTGTTAAGCATATTATGGGAAAGTTGAAAACTTTAACTATTAGTTTAATTTACATAGTATTCAAGAATCGCATTCGCAATAAGATGGCAGACGAGTATCTCACGAATAGCTTGGTGATTTACACAGAAAAAGAAATTGCTAATAAGTTTGATTCGGAATCCATAAATCGATGAATTCAAAAATATTAAAGGTCGTCGGGCTGGGTTGTAATTTTCTTCAATTCCAGGTACTTACCATTTTTCTTTCGCATTATAATAGATAGTTTTATATTTAAAGTTATTTATTATTGATTTGTTTGGCCCTACCCGAACATATAACACGAAACATAGCGATAGGAAAAAAAATTTGTTCTCGTGACTTTCGGCCCCCTCTACTTAGTTTTTCAAGCTCCGCCACTGCGTCCATGTGGTTTGGTCAGTTTTGCCACTAAAGTCCAAATTCTTATTTTTCGCCGTTTCGACATTGGCTTGCCATTTGACTCCAGTTGTCTAACGTCATCCATTTTTCTGTTAATTATTTTGTCAAATGACCAAATTGCCGTTACTTATTAAGAAAATAAAAATTAGAGTTAATTATTGTTTTTTATACATTTGGTTTGGCCATTTTTTCCACTATAATCCAAATTCTTATTTTTCGCCACTTTAACATTTTGGTTTGGCATTTGTTCCCACTTCACTCCAATGGCCTAACGTCGCACATTTCTTCTGTTAACTTTTTTTTTTGAACGGCAATTTAGATCATTGACGGGCTTCTGACCCACCCGATCATCTCCACCTTCACAGGAGGAAACTCACCATAGATGAGAAAACCCCTGGCCCAACTTGGACCCCCATTTTTTATCACAAGTGGGACTTGAACCCAAGAGCTCTCTCATTTTGATGAAGTCTTGATATACACCTTTGTCACTAGACTAAGACAGTGGTTGTTCTTCTGTTAACTTAAATGTTATTTTAGTCTTTTTATCTAAGATACAAGTTAGTAATAGGGGTGTTCACGGTCCGGTTTACACAGTTCTTAGGGTAAACCATGAGCCAAACCATTAGTAACGGTTTTTATCCTTGCAAACCGAAACCGAACAGTTGAGTATTGAAACCGAACCAAACCAACCCGTTACCAACGATTTGGTTTCGATTTGATTTCACGGTTCGAGATTTACATACTAAACATTCCAGACCTTCATAAACATATTGAAATCAGGTGATAAGTGGGACTAGTAGAATCACTTGTGCATTCAAAGAAAAATGTTCCTCAGTCACACACACGATTCAAATTTCCATCTGATGGCATGGTCCACCTAACGAAACAATAAAATGAACATATCTGAACCAATTTTGAGATGTAGTTAATCCCAATTAAGCTAATATAAATAACTATTATTTGTTTGATATGAAATATTAAAAAAATTAAGATATAGTTAATCTGATGGTCCAATCCGGTTTTATATTGTTGGTTTTTAGTATAAACCGTAAACCAAACCGTTCACTACGGTTTGAAATTTTTTAAACCGACCGACTGAAAATAATAAAAAAAAACCGACCGTGAAACCAAACATTGGCCACGGAAGACCACCACCGGCCACCATCGCCATCACCATAACCTCCGTCCACCCATTTTCCTTGCACCGACCCATCTTCCCCGTGAAACCTAAACGTCATTCACACCCTCACAACAATTCGTTCGTTACGTACAACTTTCAATCCATGATTTTAACTCACAAAGATGTGCAATTGGGATTTCATAGCTTCCTTCCAGAACCAAACTTGAATTACCAATTATGACCTCCATCAAATTTAATTGTGACCTGTATCAAAATAACAACTTTATAGTTAATGAATTAACAATTGTAACCAACATGATTGGAAACCTTTATCAGATTCAGTTTATAACTTCTTGAACTAACAGCCACACACAAGTTGATGATCGAAAAACTGACGGTATTATGCTATTAGAGTAAGGGGGATGTTAGAATAAATAAATTACAAAAGATACATTGAACTATTTAATTTACTCTAACAACGCAACAAATGGCAAACCACAATGTCAAAATGGTGAAAAATAAGAAGTTGGATTCAAGTGACAAAACTGACTAAACCACATGAACAAAAACAGTAATTCACTCAATTTTTTATATATGTAAACGAGAGAAAAAATTTTAAGTCCATCAAAATATTAGCCCTGAACGCTAACCCACTCGACACACCCTCAGCACCGGTCCTGTTACAAAGGTATTGCCAATCTCCTATGTGACTCCTATACTCTTTAAACACTTGCCCCTTTCCCTTCGCACTCTAAACCAACGTTTTCAGGGCCGGACCTGATGTCGAACCGGTCTCCTTACCAGTCCACTTGTCGAACCGGATTTAAGAAACCGTACAACGTCATAAATATTATAAAAATAAATCAATCAAAACAATCATTAATCCTTCAAAATCCACCAAGTCAATTCCAATAATTTTAAACTAACAACTAGCTACGAAATACGAATCCAAGAGCATAGCAATCTAAAAGCATATCAATCCAAACTTAAAAGAGAAAAAATAATAATAATTAAAATAGCCAACCTGTCCAACCGCCGGGTTTTACGGTTCAACCGCCAGTTTCCGGCCCAACTGACCGGATCGCTATAGGCCCGTTTCAACACACATAACTGGACCGCCTAAATCTCCGGCTCCCGATCCAACGAGCCGGTCCGGTCCGAGTTTCAAAACACCGCCATAAACAACAAATTCAAACACGTATACACATTTGAGAAATAAGATGATTACTTTATTTTACAATTACTTAATAGTCATAAACTTATAATTAAAACCTTCCACTTTTATGTATATACTTACACGTACATATAGTTTACACTATAAACAGGCATAATAAAGTGACAATAACACACCACCAAACATCACACAAACTTTCATATATGATTAATCCTCCTCACCAATTAACCCACCTAATATTCTTTTAATTTTATCCTCTCCAGGCACCCCCTTCACCCACAACAACCACCACCCTCTCCAAATGGCAACAACCCACCGGAAACTTCTCCAACACCAAGATTCCGACCAAAACTCAACATGCTCCGATTGCGGTCCAACATGCCCATACAAATGCAGCTACCCCAAATTCTACTGGCCACCACTACCCACATATCACCTTATGCTATAATCATACTCACCTTGCTTGGTAGTGCCTTTCTATTTTTCACCTACTACCTTATCATGGTAAGATGCTCCACACGTTTCCGACGGCCCCCAACCACCCGAATCTCCGGCCAAGAAGAAGACTTTTCTGATCAAGATCATGGGTTTGAAGTGGATCATCCCATTTGGCACATCAACACAATTGGCCTCCAATCTTCGGTTATCAACTCGATTAGTGTGTTCAAGTATAAAAAAGGTGATAACTTGATCGATGGCACGGATTGTTCTGTTTGTTTAAATGAGTTTCAAAATGATGAGACTTTAAGATTGTTGCCAAAATGTAACCATGCGTTTCATATTCCTTGTATTGATATGTGGTTGAGATCGCATATAAATTGCCCGCTTTGTCGTGCTGGGATTTTGTCCAACACGTTGAGTGCGGTGTTGAGTTCGGATGATCATCGCATTTTGCCGACGAGTGGATCCGATCCGAATACTCAGATGGAGGATTTGGATAGTTATGATGGATTGGGTGAGAATCCTGTCACGCAGATCGAAATTTATGAGGAAAATGAAGATTCGAAAATTGAGTATGAGTCTGATAGGGCTGCAACAGGGTCAATTTCCATCGACTCTGTTGCAGTTACAGACATCATTTTTGGGGAAGTCGAAGGGGTGTCCGGTGGTTCGACTGCGAATACCATGACCTCGCGGGAAGAAATATGAAGAGTGCATATTGATTTTCTTTGAAATTTAGAAAGATGTGTTTTTGTAAATCAAGATATTATATTTCTCAATAATATGAAGAGTACATATTTTATTTTGGAACACAGTTTACGGAAAAAAAGGTAATAACATAAAATATTCCGCGAATCACAATGCCTTTTCACCTGTGAAAGCCCTCTCAAACTCCTGCTCAACACTCGCAAACAAACCTAAAGGAAATTCGATAACGGGAGGGAATCGTTGATAGATTCTCGAGTTTGATCCGACCATCGAAACTTCGAGTTTGACGTAGCGGTCGCTTTCAAAGGTAAGTTTGCTATCTAATCTACTCCTAATATAAAGTAGTTGTAGTTTATTACAAAGAGTTAAGTTATTGTTATACTACAAGTTTAAAATTAAAGCGATGATCGTGTATATAAAATATATACGTAAGTGCATATTTCACAATGAAAAATAAAATAAGTAATAAAGTTAAACCAGTATCAACACTGTCAGACAGTTAAATCATCAAAACGATCCATATAAATTTCGGTCAAACCGTCAACTTGTTTTGATTTAAACGGTTTTGATGGTTTCAAGGGTTTATAAGAACCCTAACTATCACTAGTTTAGGCACGGGCTTCTGTTGTGCCGCTGGTAACTTACCAAGATGAGAGTAGCCATGATGCTAATGCCTAATTAATGATCTCTTTTTGAGTAGCTTGGGCCGGAAATCATGTCTCAAGTTTTTGTTTTCTTTTGACTTGCTGGGCCGAAGGCCCATCTTAGCTACAAAAAGGTTGTTTCCAGTTTCCTACATGTAGAGGTGCACAAAAAAACCGGGTTTTTTTGTTCCGGTCCAAACCGTTGGGGTAAACCGGCAAACCGGTTTGGGGTAAACCGGTTTGGAGCAAACCGGTTCGGGTTAGGCTAAAACCGTCTGGTTGAAACCGGTTTGAAGCATTTAGGACTATACCGGGTTGGGGACCGGTTTGTGTGAACCGGTTTGGAAAACCGGTTTTTAAACCGGTTTTTGCGCTGGCAAAGTTTTTAAACCGGTTTTTGCGCTGGCAAAAAACTAGCCGTTGGGGAACGGATTTATAGCCGTTGGGGGTCGATTTTGGCCGTTTTTTTTGCCCCATTTGCACTTTTAAAACACTATAAATAGATGGGGGTGTTTAGGGTTGATCACACCTCTCTTTACACTCTCTAATCTCTAAAACCGCTCAAAAACGCTCTCTAAACTCTAAAAAAAAGCATCGCAAGTTTTGGTGTTGGTGGTTCCTCAAACGAAGTTACCGTTGTGAAAATTCGAGCAACAACGAGAAATCCGGCAATTTGGTGCAATTACGATCTATGTTTGTTGTCAAACGGGAAGGAACGTGCTCGGTGCAAGATGTGTGGTGCGTTTTTGGGGAAAGATTCAAACACTAGTTTGAAAACGCATATGGAAAAATCTTGCCCGTCCTTGAAGGGACTTCAAAGTGAAGGTCAAGCCTCGATGACAAGCGAAGGAGGAATTTGGAACTTTGATCCAAATATTGTTCGAGATCGAATGGCGAGGTTAGTGATTCAAGAAGGATTGTCATTCAACCACTTTGATAATCCGCGCTTGACAAGGATGATTCAAGAGACACTCCAACCACATTATCATCAAGTAAGTCGCACAACCCTTAAACGAGATTGTATAAAAATGTGAAAAAAAGCAAAAAAAAAAAATTAATTTTGGGTTTTGAAAATTTGAAAACCGGTGTAAACTTAACCACAGATGTTTGGTCGGCTCCACATGGTATACCCGATTCGTACCTTTGCGTTACCGCGCATTGGGTTGATCCCAATACGTGGCAAATGATGAAGCGTACAATCGCGTTTGACTTGTTTGAATATCCACACGCTGGCGAAAATTTATTTTATATATTAGATGGTGTTATAACCAAATTTAAATTACAAAATAAACTTTTTTCAATGTCTTTTGATAATGCATCTAATAATACAAATGCGGTTCAAAAACTAAAAATTAAATATAAACCGGTTTGCAACGGCGTGTTTTTTCTATTGTCGATGTTTCGCACACATCATTAACTTTGCGGTGCAAGCCGGGATTGCAATTGAAGAGGTTTCAAACTCAACATATACTTTTCGACTAATGCTTAAAGATATTTTTAGTAAGAAAAAAAGATACCATGATTATATTAGATTTTGTCGTGAAACAAATCATCTTTGCTTAGGTCCGAATTGGGACGTCGAGACAAGATGGAACTCGACTTATACTATGTTTTATAGCGCTTTACGACAAAGAGAAACTTTACAACTATTTCATGAAATGCTTGCCTCAAAACCTCGTCATAAAATTCTAAAGTTTCCGTCTACGAGTTAGGACATTTTAAAAGACGTAACCGAATTGCTTGAAGTTTTCAAAACCGCCACCACTTTTTTATCTGGTGTTTATTATCTCACAAGTCCATTAACTCTAAAACAAATATATTTAACGGCTAACAAGTTGTATGAACTTGAAAATAAAAGCCCTCTTTTTACAAAAATGATAGAACCGATGAAAGAAAAATTAGTGAAATATTTTAAAGAAATGCCTCCCGTTATAACTTGCGCCGCCGCGTTAAACCCTACCATAAATGTTTACGGGGTTGAAACTTTGATTGATAGAATTACTTACGCTTTGAATTTGGATAGTGAAGACATCCATTTTGCACAAGTCACAAAAACATATTTTAACAAATGTTTATAAGATTTATTTGATGTTTATTTACATAAATATGGTACAACTCCGACTCCACATGATACAATGGGTACATCATCAAGTGGTAGCTCGAGAGATGTTAATTTGAATTTATATAACGAAATGTTAAATGAATTTAGTAAATGGGCTCGAGGTACATCCCCGAGTAGCGAACTCGGAAGGTATATTGGCACAAACTTTGTAGCGTTTATGCCTCCTACTGTTTTTAAGGAGTTTGATATTTTGGCTTGGTGAAAAAAAACGAAGCTTCGTTTCCGATTCTTTCCACCGTGGCCCGTGATGTACTAACCGTCCAAGCTTCCATGGTAGCTTCGGAATCTGCGTTTTCTTTTAGTGGCAGGGTCTTATCGATACGAAGGACTAGACTCACCCCCCTAGCGATGGAAATGTGCATTTGCTTGAAGGACCATTTGGATGCGATGGATAGGATACGAGACCAAACTTCTCTCGAAGACGAAATTCAAGCCGAAGAAATCATACACAACAACGAGGTTGATCTTGGAATATTCGAACCAGTCACCGATGAAGAACTAGCCGAAGATGCAAGGCTACGAAGCTCTAGTTCCGAAGACAACGCACAAGAATAATCAATCAATGTTCCAAAAAATAAAAATATATATTGTCATTTGTAATGTTTTACAATTTTATAATTTTATCTTTTCATGTTTTTTTAATTTTTGAACTTTTCAAATATTAATAAACGTTGAACTTTATGTTTTATATTTGTTATTTTTTTATATTAAAAATATAAAATTTATTTGAATTTATTTATTTTTTTAATAAAACCGGTTTACCACACAAACCGGTTTGTAACCAACCCTAACCGGTTTGACCAGTTAGTCATTCTCCACCTACGAAACCGGTTTAACCCGAACCGGTTTAGGCCCAAACCGGTTTTGACTTTTCGTTGACCAAACCGGTTCGGTTCGGGTTGAACCGGTTTGGGTTAAAAAACCGATTTGTGCACCACTACCTACATGGAAACGAGAAAATTAATGCTCGTGTTTCACGACGGAAGCGGGAGATTAAGAGGTTGAGGTGGTACATTAACATAGCTAAGGAAAAAAAAAACATGGTTAAGTAAGAAACGGATGAAATTACGGCGACTCGGGTTAGCCCTTTGCCCTGCGCTGGGAGGCGGTCAGATATTCTTGAAAATTTAAAGGTTCGACTCAGTAACAATAATGTAAAGCACACAAAAAACGTTTAAAATTAACATTGCAAAAAAACCAAAGATAAAAAACATAAAACAAAATTGAACGGACCAACAGGGTGCTGACATTAGAAACCCACCAAGTTTTGACATGTTACAGTTGAGGATTTGGTAGCAAAGGCCACCGGCACTTGCAAATGAGTATTACAAATTTATACAGGTGCGTCAAGAAAAAATATTAAACATAGTAAAAAATTATTATCTAAATATTTATTAAAATAATAAAAGAAAGAAAAGTGAGAAATCCAAAGAAATCAAACGCCTGCGGGAAGGAAGGACGCTTGATGATAAAATATCAAAGAACTCATTTTTAAGTTAATTCGTATAATCCTAATTAAGTTTCAAAAGTATTTTGATTAGGTTATTTAAGTTTAAAAAATATTTCAATTAAGTTACTCAGCTTTCATGTTTTATTTAAATTATAGGTTTTAACATGTTCTTTTTTTGTTTCAATTAGGAATATTTTTTTCTTTTTTTATGCTGATTTGGAATGGTGACGTGGATTTTAGGTTATTTTTTTATTTTTTTAATATAACTAACATGTTTGTTATTTTTTTTAATAAAATTACGTATATTGGAAATCCTGACCCACACATCTTCTCCTTCATAAATTTCTTGACACATTTCGTGTTTCGATAATTGCTTGATTTAAAGGTTTAGTGACCCAATTTGGACAAAAATGCATTAGTGATTTAATTGAAACATTTTTAAAACTTTATTACTATTCTTTGACATTTTCCCTTAGGTTAATGAAGGGCAAGTATGTAATTTTATATATTAAAAAATTGATTTTTTATTGTTGGTTAGACATTACATTTTAAATAAGTTTATAATAATTGGAGTATTTAAATTATTCTAACTATCTTAATTGATAAGCTAGTTACTTCATAAACTTTTATTTGTATTTATAACTTTATAACTATGTTAGTAACCCGTGTAATACACCGGTCGAAAATGAAAATGATATAATTCAAAAAAGTTTACATAACAACTTAAATATTGTCTCTTTTATGATACATCATTGAGGGTCTTACTTGCGTAGTAGATAGGATGAAAATGTTTTTATCCGGTCAGGTGCCACCATAATGGGTGCATCAATAAGTTTTCTTTTCAAGTATTCAACTGCCTTTAAGCAATCATTGAAAAGTAGGAAAGGACGGTATTTTTCCAACAATCGTGTCAAAGGCCTTGCGATTGCAAAGAAGTCTTTTATGAATCTTCTATAAAAACCTGCATGACCAAGGAAGCTTCTAATTCCTTTGACTGAATTTGGTGGAGGGAGCATAGATATAGTTTCCACTTTGCCTTATCAACTTCAATACAATTTTTGAAATCTTGTGCCCCGGTACTATTTGTCACACCCCCAAATTCCACTAACGAAGTTTTACTGTTTAGTGTGTGACAAACCAGGATCTCAGTCATTAGTTACATCAAACGACGCTATACGGGACATAAATGAAATATCATAAAAGTGCAGAGTTAATGCGGAAGCGTTTAAACAAGAAAGTAAATGCGCTCAAGTCTAACAAGACAAGTAAATTGTTTTAAATGTTTGCATAAGGATGAAATGATAGTAGGACTCCATGCATGTCCTAAGTGTGCAACCTGTGCCTTAGCAATCTGAGAAACATGTAAGAAAAAGTGTCAACACGAGGTTGGTGAGTTCACAGGTTTGAAAGTGAATAAACTGTTTGAGTGTTTGCAGGATCCACATACATAAGTCACACCTATTGTTAGCTAGACAATGTACAAGTTACTCTAAGCGTTCGCAATTGAAGGTGACTGTTTGTGTTTGAATGCCTCCTGCCAGGTCTATCAACTTTAGCAATGTGTTTAGGCCAACATTTCACCCGTTCGACCTCCAATCGAGTTAGCGCGACTAACACTGGTGGGGTTTGTCAAACCCAGTAGTACTACTAAACATTACCTAACTAAGTTCCATATTAACGGTCTGATGTGTGTGAGGACTTTCATGATAGTGTTTGCACTTAGGTACACAAGTGGTAGTGAAATATTATGGGATCCGTGTTTGTCGTTGTGCCTGTTTCTCCCCCCAATGGGAAAACGGTAAAATGATGTATGTTTGTGTGCCTGTTTCTCCCCCAAAGGGAAAACAAGTAAAATGATATACGTTTGTATGTCTGTTTCTCGCCCAACGAAAAAACAAGTAAAATAGTGTTTGTTTGTGTACATGTTTCTTCCCCAACAGGAAAATGAGTAAAAAGGGGCCGTAAAACTCAGCTGAGTTACGTACGAGTAGCACCACACAAGGATGCAAAAGGGAACACAAGTGTTAGCCTGTGAACGGCTTACGTATACCCTAGAATTATAAGCATAATAGTTAGGGATACAATGGGATTTTTGTGACGACGACACGGAAGATTTGAACGTCCTAAAACATACTTAGGATTAAAGTGTAGACAAACTTGTCTACAGGAATAAGGATTTCTTAATATAATAATTAAGATATACGCGTTTCAAATCGAGAGTTTTCTAGTTCCGAATAATATTATTTACGTAAATATTCGTGTGTTTTCGCCATTAAATAATTGTCTACAAAAATAGTATAAATTACTATATTATTTTTAAAATCGTAGAATTAATACGATAATCATTTATGTGACAAAAATAATAAATATATTATTTTATTGAGAATATATACGTGGGTAATAGTATAACTAATTATATTATTCATAAATTCGAAGTGTTACACAACGTTCGTTAATGCGACGAAAATAATATATTTATGGAGTCATGGGTTGAAAATAATATAAATATATTATTTTTAAAAGTGGGAAATAATATTAAAACAGGTTATAAAACCAAACCCGAGCCTACGGGTGGTTTCTGAGGCTAAAACATATTAATATATTAATATAATAATATATGGATGGGTTTTATATTAAAAAATAATTGTTTAAAAACTAAATATACAAAAACAGGGGTGAGGAGACTGGAACCGAGTCTCCTCCCCAACAGCCACAAGTTTTAACCAGTCCACCCGCTAGGGTATTTGCAACAAGACCAGGATCAAATTCGTTTTAACACACCAAGCCACTGTTTTCTTCCCCTTTGTAGGATCCGAACCAAAAACTCAACCCTGAATCTCTTGAAATCGATCGCGATTGACCAAGATATCATAGGGGTTTTGTTCATCAGAGAATTTCGAGTCTGTGTGTGTATTTAATTGCAAAAATCATTGCGTTTTAAGATCGTTATATTTTGTTTCAAAAAGCCAAAACCCTAGGTTTGAGAACACAAATCAAATTGATCGAATCCGATAATAAAAGGGGTTGAATTCATGGGGCTTTCAATGAGTAAGGGTTTGCGAATCTGTCCATATGATTTAATTTGATTGAGATTAAGTTTAAGATCAAAACCCCCAAATCCTCATATGAACAAGCCCTAGATTCTGGATCTAGAACAAATCGATGTTATATGATCCAATTCGCATAGGGCTTTCAATGTAGACACTAAAACGAAGTTAAGGGTGTGTTTGATTACCATAATGGAGTGTGGATTCGTGGTTTTCGACTATAGCCTGTCCCGACTTCGACGAGTTTGGCCTCCGGCTACCACGGCTTCAACTCAGACCAAATTTGCGTGTGCAAAAGCTTCTAAGGTATGCGATTAAGGTGTGAGGGTGTTCAATTTTAGTGTATTTGATTGAATTGTTGCGAATTGGTGAGTAATGAGGATGAAGTCGACGGTTACATTGTTAATGATCATAATTGAGTTTAATACGGCACAATGATGGTGATTAAAACTGTAGTTAAGGTCGTTAATGTCGATAACGTGTGATTTCAGTTTCAAATTCGACTAGAAATCGATTAAGGATCTTGAATTTGAATCACAAGTTGCGAATTTGACTTTCAAAAAGTCTATAGAAACTCAATTTCTTAATTTTGACTTTGCAAAGTCTATGAAATGAGTATTGAGTAATTACTTAAACTAGTCCTTGTAGTTTAAGATTAAATATTGACAGAATTGGTCCCTTGGGTTTAAGATTGAGTTAACTGGGTTAGGATTTAACTGAATTTGACTAACGGAGTTAACCTGGAAAGTCCGGATTGTCACATCATCCCCTAGTTGAAAGAATTTTCGTCTCGAAATTTAAAATAACTAAAAAAAATTTCTGAGGTGTCAGATCATCCCCTAGTTGAAGAATTTTTGTCCCGAAAATTAAAATAGTACCGTAAGAGTTTGACGTGGAGTGCTTGAATAGATGAGGATACTTGCGCATCATCTGATCCTCACGCTCCCACGTGAATTCCGGTCCACGCTTCGAGTTTGAACGAACTCTGACAATAGGGATTTTACTGTGTTTGAGCGTTTTGACTTCCCTATCCATGATTTCTACCGGTTCTTCAATGAAACGCAAGTGTTCATCGATATGTAGTTCCTCAAGAGGAATCGCGAGTGTCTCGTTTGCTAGACATTTCTTCAAGTTTGAGACATGAAAGACGTTTTGTACACCACTAAGTCCTTCCGGTAGGTCAAGTGTATACGCTACTTGGTCAATTATCTTCACTATCTTGAACGGTCCAACATAACGAGGGTTTAGTTTGCCTCGTTTCCTAAAACGAATTACAACTTTCCAAGGTGAGACTTTCAATATGACCATATCGCCTACTTGAAATTCAAGCGGTTTCCGACGCTTATCGGCATAGCTCTTTTGACGATCACGAGCTGCTGCCATGCGATTACGAATTTGAAAGATTTTCTCAGAAATTTTGAGTACAAGTTCAGGACCTGTAAGCTGGCTATCCCCAACTTCAGCCCAACAGATAGGTGATTTGCATTTCCGCCCGTATAATGCCTCGAATGGTGCTGCTTTGATGCTAGTGTGATTACTATAACTGTAGGAGAACTCCACTAAAGGCAAGTGAGTTTCCCAACTGTTTCCGAAATCGATCACACAAGCTCGTAGCATGTTCTCAAGAGTTTGAATAGTACGTTCTATTTGGACATCTGTTTGAGGATGGTATGGCGTGCTCATGTCCAGACGCGTGCCTAGAGCTTTTTGTAAAGATTGCCAGAAACGTGAGGTGAATCGGCGTCATGATCCAAGATGATTGAGATTGGCACTCCGTACCGAGAGACGACCTTTTTAGGATAAGCACGAGTGAGTGGGTTTAGTCAAACGATTTACGATCGCTCAGATTGTGTCGTATCCGCTAGAATGTTCCGGGTAGTTTGGTAATAAAATCCATGGAAATTTGTGCCCATTTCCACATCGGTATTTCCAGTTGCTGAAGCAAACCAGAAGGCTTTTGGTTTTCCACTTTGACCCTTGAGCAAGTCCGGCACTTGCTCACATAGGTGGCTATATCAGCTTTCATGTTCGGCCACCAATATAATACCTTTAGGTCATGGTACACCTTGTCGATACTAGGATGAATAGAATAGCGAGATCTATGAGATTCATCCATTATAAGTTCCCTTGTGTTCCCGTACTTTGGAACTCACATTCGCTCCATGAAGTAGCGAAAACCGTCCGATTTAACCTCGAGTTGGTTCTCCATACCACGTGTGGATTCCAATGGTAGGTTTTCCCTCTTTCAAGGCTTCGAGTTAAGCACTACGGATCTGGTCAGGTAATCCGGTGTGCTTAGTGAGTTGAAATGCTCGAACTCGTGTAGGCTTAGTTTCTTTTCGGCTTAGAGCATCGGCTACTACGTTAGCCTTGCTCGGATGATACTTTATAACACAGTCATAGTTGTTCAAAAGTTCGATCCGACGACGTTGCCGGATGATCAACTCCTTATGTTCGAAGATGTGCTGAGGACTCTTGTGATCGGTGTAGATGGTGCATTTGATACCGTACAAGTAATGTCTTCAGGTTTTCCGTGCAAAAACTATAGCTCCCGGTTCTAAATCATGGGTTGTGTAGTTTTTCTCATGAATTTTCAATTGTCAAGAAGTATATGCGATAACCTTCTCGTGTTGCATTAACACACAATCGAGATGTAAGGCCCCAAACCCGGGAGGCCCCACTTGTTGGATTTACTCATTCACAGACAGTTCTTAAACATGAATATCAAATAACGCAGCGGAAAACTTCATTCATTCATCATAATTAAAACTTGTTCATACATGCGGAAGCGTAAACATAGTTTAAAACATATTTACATCATAACTAAACATAACGGGATGCCACTCTTCATGATCAGCCGGGTAACTCTTCTCGCTTGCCAAGCATCACCGTCCATCCTCATAACCTATCTTAACCTGAATGTGCACACTTAAAAACGTCAGCTACGCTGGTGAGTTCTAGTTTTAACATAAAACCTTAACTTCAAATAAATTGCCAAAAACATCACTTCGTACTTCATTTAATAAAAAGCGTACGTAAAATAATGCAATAACAAACATAACACTTCATAAGTCAACGAACATATAGAATCTGCGCCTTCTCGTAACCGTCAAATCCAAACGTTACATACTGGTTGAATAACTTAAGGATCACCACCACTAGGCCCATCATCACTGTACTGTCCTTCGGGTGAGGAACTCCTAGGGCCCGATACTTAGGTCATCGAACCCTTCAAGCACGGCGTCCCAAAGGATAGCGCGTACCAAACTTCAAGCACTGCGCCCCGTCGGGCGCAAGTACCAAACTTCAAGCACGACTACCCCGTAAGGTAAATCGTACCAAACTTCAAGGATCACGATAATCCCCTTGACGACCGTCATCGCCCCAGTTGTACAACAGTTGGCCAGCCACAGAGGCCCCTAAAAGGTAAAGGCCCATAACATCCTTCCCATCCCTTAACCTTCATTCCCTAAGGAATATTGGTAGATTCGTTCGTTTGTGACTTTCGTAAACCTTCGCTTCTTTTACTTCAAAAACTTCAGTTAAAGCATTCGTACGTTTTATTAAAAACATTCTCTTCGTTAAAACACTTTGTAAACTTCTTTTGGCAAAATATTTCATAAACACTTCCTTCATAAACGTCATTTTATAAAACGTTACATACTTCCTTCATAAACATCATTTTATAAAACGTTACATACAACCTTCGTAAACATCATTTTATAAAACGTTACATACAACCTTAGTAAATATCGTTTCATAAACATCGTTTCATAAACATCGTTTTATAAAATCATCACGTGTGCACACCAGCCCAAAAACATTATTAAAACATTTAAAAGAGGGCTTCTAGAACTCACCTTATAAGCTAGTCTCGGTTGTCCTAAACAAAGGTCCAACAACTTCACTTCCGATCTGAATTGATTAGTTAAATACACATCAGACCAATACCGACTCTAACGGTTTAACCCTTCTAAACATACTGACTTCACTTAATCAGTTCTGATGTCTGCACATATCGAAACTAGGTAGTTTCGATGGAGTCTGCACATATCGAAACTAGGTAGTTTCGATGGACCTGCACATATCGAAACTTGTAGTTTCGATGGACCTGCACATATCAAAACTTGTAGTTTCGATGGACCTGCACATATCGAAACTAGTAGTATCGAAACTAGTAGTTTCGATGGGGTCTGCACAGATTGTCTTCCCAAAAATCCGAAGCTTTTGCATGCGAGTCTGATCGAGTCAGTATCTCAACTTTTCTTAGATCAAAACGTTCGGTTTTCATTCTAGATGCTATACCTAAGCTCATTTTTAAGTTCCATCCGCAAAATCGTTGCCTTTTTAGCCAAAACCCGAAAATCCCAAAAACTCAGATTTAGGTCGGATCGTTACCTGAATCGAGCTTCTGATCTGGAGGTTCTTCTCACGAGTTATGGAGCAACACACTTCTCAAATCTCGGGTCGATCCGACAACTTTCTCTCTCTACGGTTTCTCTCCCTAGAAGTTGCAAATGAGAGAAATGGGTTGTGACCTTGGCTATTTATAGGGGAGGCTCCCCTTCTAGCCCATCAGACCCGACCCGACATGCCTCGTTCGTTTATTTCGTCATTTTAACCGTCGTTTTATTTTTGGGATGTTACAAGTCTACCCCCCTTACAATAGGTTTCGTCCCCGAAACCTATCATAAGTCAAATAGATGAGGGTACGACTCCCTCATTTCCTTCTCCGTTTCCCAAGTGGCTTCCGATCCCTTCCGATGTTTCCATTGGACTTTAACCAATTGGATAACCTTATTACGCAACCGCTTCTCCTTCCTGTCTAAGATGGCCACGGGTTCTTCGATGTAATTAAGGCTGTTGTCGACCTCGATGTCGGTAAGTGGTACGTGAGCCGATTCATCCGCCAAACACTTTCGCAAGTGTGATACATGGAAGGTAGGATGAATCCCACTTAACTCATCAGGCAACTCCAACCGATAAGCGACTTCCCCAACCCGTGCCATTATCCTGAACGGTCCGACAAACCTCGGACTTAACTTTCCTCTCTTCCTGAATCGTATGATTCCCTTCCGGGGCGACACTTTCAACATTACTCTGTCCCCAACATCAAACTCGATAGGCCTTCGTCGTCTATCCGCATAGGATTTCTGGCGATCTTGTGCGGCCTTCATTCGAGCTTTGATTTGATCAAACCTTTCCGACGTTTCTTTTATGACTTCCAGACTTCCTAACTCCTTCTGTCCAATCTCACCCCAACAAACCGGGGTCCTGCATATTCTACCATACAACATTTCGTAAGGCGGCATGCCTATAGTCGTGTGATGACTATTGTTGTAGGAGAATTCGGCTAACGGCAGATGACTGTCCCAACTGCCACCAAAGTCGATAATACAAGCACGGAGCATATCTTCCAATGTCTGAATGGTCCTTTCGGACTGACCATCCGTTTGCGGGTGGTATGCTGTGCTGATATTAAGCCTCGTGCCCATCGCTTCGTGAAATCTTTTCCAGAACCTCGATGTGAATCGTGTGTCCCGGTCGGATACTATTGTCAAAGGCATCCCATGCCATGCTACTACTTCGTTAATAAATACTTCCGCTAACCTTTCCGACGAGAACGTTTCGCGAATAGGTAGGAAATGAGCACTCTTTGTTAATCGGTCCACAATTACCCAAATGGTGTCATGACCTTTAGCTGTGCGAGGTAGCTTGGTTATGAAGTCCATGGTAATGTGTTCCCACTTCCATTCTGTTATATCAAGTGGTTGAATCTTTCCATACGGTTTCTGGTGTTCAGCCTTTACTTGCGAGCAAGTCAAGCACTTGCTTACATACTTCGTTACATCACATTTCATTCCAGGCCACCAGTAGTCCTTCTTCAGGTCTTGGTACATTTTGTTGGTACCGGGATGGATAGAGTAACGAGACTTATGAGCCTCATCCAAGATTTTGGTTCTAAGCTCGCCACCCATAGGTATCCATACCCGTCCATAACGTGTTCTAACACCAAGGGTGTTATATTCCAACTTGTCATGTTGGCCAACCATCCTTTCCTTCTTTATGTTTTCTTCTTTAAGTGCCTCATCTTGAGCTTTTTCGATCTCGCTCATCACATCCGATGTTACCACCAACTAGCAAGCTTTCACTCTAATAGGAGTAGGCACATCCTTTCGGCTTAGAGCGTCAGCCACCACGTTTGCCTTTCCAGGATGGTACATTATTTCACAGTCATAGTCCTTCAGGAGTTCCAATCATCTCCTCTGCCTCATATTAAGCTCCTTTTGTTCGAAGAAGTACTTCAAACTTTTGTGGTCGGAGTAAACAGTAAACTTTACCCCGTACAGGTAGTGCATCCAGATTTTCAATGCAAATACGACAGCAGCAAGTTCCAAATCATGAGTCGGATAGTTGACTTCGTGAACTTTCAACTGCCGCGACGCATATGCAATCACTCTCCCGTTGACAGATTCCCGTTGATAGATTCTTATGTAGTCTTGACTATACCTCTCTTGTTCTTGATAGACGTTATCTTTTTCAGCATCGTACATCCCTAGTCGGTCTTTCACATCTAACCGTTAGGGTTCTTATATCGTCATTCTATGTGAAATGTCTTATCAAACTCGGAGTCGTCCACAGAAGACTCCATGGCCATAATTTCCACTCCTCGTTAAGGTTATCTACCTTGCCATCTGGACGGTTACTATCGATCGTCTCTCGACTATTTGGATCATTGTGTATACCTCATAAGCTGTCCATGGTGCATTCGTCCTCGAAGGACCATACCATGCCATTCTCGAATGAATCATACCATGCAGTTCTCGAATGAATCATACCATGCCGTTCTCGAATGAATCATACCATGCCGTTCTCGAATGAATCATACCATGCCGTTCTCGAATGAATCCTACTATCAAGTTCTTGAAGGTACCGTACTATCTTATTCCCGAAGGAACCACATCGTCTCGTTCCCTAAGGAACTGTATCGCTTCGTCCCCTAAGGAACCGTATCGCTTCGTTCCCGTAGGAACCGTATCGCTTCGTTCCCGTAGGAACCGTATCGCTTCGTTCCCGTAGGAACCGTATCGCTTCGTCCCCGTAGGAACCGTATCGCTTCGTCCCCGTAGGAACCGTATCGCTTCGTCCTCGTAGGAACCGTATCACTTCGTTCCCGTTGGAACCGTATCAGGTATCCCCCAAACATATGAGGTATCCCTTATCACACTCAACTTGCCGGGAAGGTATTCATTCAGATGGAACACTAGTCGCTCGAACTTTTCATTCATATTTTCATACACAATCTCCTTCTAGTCTATCTTTCAAGCGTACTTGTCAGGTTTTACATTTCACATCATCAATTTGTGGTACCCCTTCTTCTGTCATACCCTTTGACGGTCTTAGGGATGGGCATCCCATCTGACAGACAATAAATATTCTCTAGCTACTCGTTTCCATTAGCCTTTTCTGCATGCATTTCTTCTAAAGTCACATTCGTTGGTCTTACTATGGATAAATGACACGTACGATGACACTTGTACTTTCATTTCCTTTCTAGTTTCAATGGGTCCCTCAACGGCTTTCCAATTCTAGCAACCCTCGCGGCTATTGATTAGACTCAGCCCTAGTAGAGCGTTCTCTGAGTCGCCTTTAATTTCTTCTTAGTGCCACTACCTTACTTCACATCGTTGGTCAAAACTTGTCTTTCACATTCATTCTAGACCAACAATCCTTGGGTCAGATCTGGTTTGATTTGGTTTAGTCTGCACGCCCTAATTAACATCGTGGTTCCCGTCTCTTGTTGTTGTTGGTATACCTATTTTCTCGTTTCAGCAGATACTCTTATTAGTTGTCTTGGATTGTCTTCTACATGGAAAGATGCCATTTGTGCATTCATGCACTCATATATTCTTTGGACATACACTTGTGTGGTTATTTCCTTCGTGCTCATGCATACTTCAACAGTAGACCGATTCTTATTCACCATAACGTTTTTGTGCTAAGCGTAGTCCACCCTAGCTCTTTGGCATCCTTCATACGTATGCTCGTCTGACTTAGGTAAACCGAAGTTTCATTCCTCCTTATCTTGTCCGTGGCTCGTACTCGTTGACATCATTCACCTTTGTAAGGTATACCATCTCTGACATCGTTACTATTACTAATGATGTTCATCAATCTCTTTAAATCGCTACTCGTGTGACTAACATCTCGTAGTCGTGGTTGAGTAATTGGATCAACTCTGATACGTAAGCATTAATCAACACCATAAAATTCGCTATCATGCACGTGCACCTGTAAATTCACAATTTCGCGGATCCAAACGAAATTGCCAATTTACCTTACTCGAGCATTCTAGTTCCTCTTATAACACTTCATAATACTCGCGTCTCTTCAAAGTTGAGATTTTGTCCCGGTATACTCCTCGACACTTCTTACCACTTCCGCGCTAAGTCCACACAACAGAGGACATCTCGCATCACACTCGTACGGTCTCATGCGCACTACCTTCCGGTTCCGCAAGAACACTTGCCTCTTTATTATAAACTTGGTGGGCGGGAATCCTACCGTGTTGTCCGGTACCACTCCCACCACGCCTTCCGCCTATTTTACTCTCCATTACGTTCTAAAAGACAAGGAATCCAATGTCATCACGCTAGTTAACAAATAAAATTCAATACGTACTGTAAGATGTTAATATACACTGGCCATCTGTAATTAACCATTACACTACCTTTCGATTTCTATTTGACCACCTTTGTGATTCCATCAGAACACAAGTCCTTACTTAACCCTTTCTAAGGCATACTATATACGTAATATATATATATTACCTTCATACCTGATGCTTTGGCTCGAGTTACCCGTACTGGCATCCGCTTTCGGTCCCATTCAAAGTTTAAGTTCAGACACTGGGAGTGTCCGAATCTCTCAAACTATTGCTCTGATACCAACTTGTAAGGCCCCAAACCCGGGAGGCCCCACTTGTTGGATTTACTCATTCACAGACAGTTCTTAAACATGAATATCAAATAACGCAGCGGAAAACTTCATTCATTCATCATAATTAAAACTTGTTCATACATGCGGAAGCGTAAACATAGTTTAAAACATATTTACATCATAACTAAACATAACGGGATGCCACTCTTCATGATCAGCCGGGTAACTCTTCTCGCTTGCCAAGCATCACCGTCCATCCTCATAACCTACCTTAACCTGAATGTGCACACTTAAAAACGTCAGCTACGCTGGTGAGTTCTAGTTTTAACATAAAACCTTAACTTCAAATAAATTGCCAAAAACATCACTTCGTACTTCATTTAATAAAAAGCGTACGTAAAATAATGCAATAACAAACATAACACTTCATAAGTCAACGAACATATAGAATCTGCGCCTTCTCGTAACCGTCAAATCCAAACGTTACATACTGGTTGAATAACTTAAGGATCACCACCACTAGGCCCATCATCACCGTACTGTCCTTCGGGTGAGGAACTCCTAGGGCCCGATACTTAGGTCATCGAACCCTTCAAGCACGGCGTCCCAAAGGATAGCGCGTACCAAACTTCAAGCACTGCGCCCCGTCGGGCGCAAGTACCAAACTTCAAGCACGACTACCCCGTAAGGTAAATCGTACCAAACTTCAAGGATCACGATAATCCCCTTGACGACCGTCATCGCCCCAGTTGTACAACAGTTGGCCAGCCACAGAAGCCCCTAAAAGGTAAAGGCCCATAACATCCTTCCCATCCCTTAACCTTCATTCCCTAAGGAATATTGACAGATTCGTTCGTTTGTGACTTTCGTAAACCTTCGCTTCTTTTACTTCAAAAACTTCAGTTAAAGCATTCGTACGTTTTATTAAAAACATTCTCTTCGTTAAAACACTTCGTAAACTTCTTTTGGCAAAATATTTCATAAACACTTCCTTCATAAACGTCATTTTATAAAACGTTACATACTTCCTTCATAAACATCATTTTATAAAACGTTACATACAACCTTCGTAAACATCATTTTATAAAACGTTACATACAACCTTCGTAAATATCGTTTCATAAACATCGTTTCATAAACATCGTTTTATAAAATCATCACGTGTGCACACCAGCCCAAAAACATTATTAAAACATTTAAAAGAGGGCTTCTAGAACTCACCTTATAAGCTAGTCTCGGTTGTCCTAAACAAAGGTCCAACAACTTCACTTCCGATCTGAATTGATTAGTTAAATACACATCAGACCAATACCGACTCTAACGGTTTAACCCTTCTAAACATACTGACTTCACTTAATCAGTTCTGATGTCTGCACATATCGAAACTAGGTAGTTTCGATGGAGTCTGCACATATCAAAACTAGGTAGTTTCGATGGACCTGCACATATCGAAACTTGTAGTTTCGATGGACCTGCACATATCGAAACTTGTAGTTTCGATGGACCTGCACATATCGAAACTAGTAGTTTCGATGGGGTCTGCACAGATTGTCTTCCCAAAAATCTGAAGCTTTTGCATGCGAGTCTGATCGAGTCAGTATCTCAACTTTTCTTAGATCAAAACGTTCGGTTTTCATTCTAGATGCTATACCTAAGCTCATTTTCAAGTTCCATCCGCAAAATCGTTGCCTTTTTAGCCAAAACCCGAAAATCCCAAAAACGAACAAAAACTCAGATTTAGGTCGGATCGTTACCTGAATCGAGCTTCTGATCCGGAGGTTCTTCTCACGAGTTATGGAG
Source organism: Smallanthus sonchifolius (assembly GCA_023525975.1). NCBI lineage: Eukaryota > Viridiplantae > Streptophyta > Magnoliopsida > Asterales > Asteraceae > Smallanthus > Smallanthus sonchifolius. The sequence goes on from CM042038.1 coordinate 58,906,727, forward strand.
CAACACACTTCTCAAATCTCGGGTCGATCCGACAACTTTCTCTCTCTACGGTTTCTCTCTCTAGAAGTTGCAAATGAGAGAAATGGGTTGTGACCTTGGCTATTTATAGGGGAGGCTCCCCTTCTAGCCCATCAGACCCGACCCGACATGCCTCGTTCATTTATTTCGTCATTTTAACCGTCGTTTTATTTTTGGGATGTTACACGAGACCTTTAATGGAGGCATCGCAATCCGTTCCCTCTGGCAGAGATAGGATAGGTGCACTACAGGGTTTCTGTTTCAGTAGTTGGAATGCTGATTCCTGAGTATTGTTCCAGTTATAGGGTTTACCCTTTTGGGTTAGAGCAGTGAGGGTTGAGCGATCTTTGAGAATCCCTCGATGAATCGACGCTAGTAGCCAGTCAATCCCAGAAATTGTCTCACCTCTGTCGGAGTCGTCGGTGCTGCCCAATTCTTTATGGCTTCTACTTTAGCTGGATTGACATATATTCCCTTCTCGTTGACTACATGTCCTAGGAATTGAACTTCGCGAATCCAGAATTCGCACTTAGAGAATTTGGCATACAATTGCTCATGTTTCAGTAGTTCCAGAAGTAAACGCAAATGCTCCTCATGTTCTTACCTACTCTTAGAATAGATGAGGATGTCATCAATGAAAACGATGACGAAGCGGTTCATGAGGTCCATGAACACCGCGGGTGCGTTGGTTAGTCCGAAAGGCATGACCATAAACTCATAGTGGTCGTACCTAGTTCTGAAGGCAGTCTTAGAGATATCCTCGTCTCGGACTCTCAGTTGATGGTAACCAGATCTAAGATCTATCTTGGAATAGAAGCTTGATCCATGGAGTTGATCAAACAGATCATCTATGTGGGGTAGAGGATAACGATTCTTGATCGTCACTTTGTTCAGCTCACGATAGTGGATGCACATGAGGAAAGTCCCGTCTTTCTTCGTGACAAATAGGACTGGAACTCCCCTTGGCGATGAGCTAGGTCGGATGAAACCTTTATCCAACAACTCTGGCAGTTGTGTAGATAACTCTTGCAACTCACTAGGTGCAAGTTTATACGGTGCCCGAGCAATAGGCGTTGCTCCGGGTGTTAGATCAATTTGAAAAGCGACTTGATGGTGAGGTGGAAGACCGGGCAGGTCTTCGGGAAATACTTCCGGAAAGCTACGAACGATTGGAATGTCATCAATCTTCTTTTCTTCGGATGGTTGCTCGGTGAAAAGAGCCAAAATAGCAGTATGGTCCTTTCGCAAGCACTTCTGCGCTTTTATGATAGATATGATGCCTTCGATAGCACCACTCTTTTCGCCTTGGACAGAAAGGGCTTCTCCACTAGGGAGAGGAAGGCGAAAAGTTTTTGTCACGACAAATGATTTCAGCTCGGTTCTTAGATAACTAGTCCATACCGACAATTATGGAAAAACTGCCAAGTGTGACTGGCATGAGGTCTAGGTCAAGCTTATGACCAACCAATCCTAGCTTACATCCTCTAAGAATGTGAGTTGCTTCGATTATTTAGTCGCCTGCTATCTCAATAGTATACTTGGCTTCTAATAGGGTTGGAGTATGACTGCACCAACTTGAAAATCGTGAAGTCATGCTGAGATTTCTAATGAGACCCGCGCTTATAAGATAAGCGGCGTTCAATGCAAAGGCTAAGGGAAGAGGTTCACATGTAGGAAAAGAAATTTATTGAGATACAGATTCCAGTAACATAAGGGATAGGATGTTTATTTAAGTAGTCGCATTCAACCGATGGTTGGTTGGTTTAAATCCCCGTTTTCTAATGTCATCAGAACGACAGGATCATTTTGCGAAGAAAGAAGTCCGTTTACAGAGTTAGATATCCTAGGGTATAAATCAAATTAGGCTGAGGATTAGTCAATGGATAAGGTAATATGGTCAAATGAAATTTATTCTTAGAGTGTAAGAAATAATGTGTTAGCTTAGAAATAATTCCATAAATTCCGCTTACATAGTTGGAGTCGATAAGTTTGCCATGAGATTCTATTAGAGTTTCAATCAAGATGGTTTCGTGATCACGTTTAGATGAGAGTCTTAATTTCACTAAGACTCTTACATGAGTGAGATAAAAGGATGGTCCGTAAACATTTTCAACCTGATAGTCACGTCTATCAACTGTTGAACAGGTTTAATGATACCAACTAGTCGTTGAGTTTGTTATGAGAATTTCTACTGACAGTGGGAACTTAAGTCTGTAAATCACTGTTTAGTACCATTTAACCACACACTAGGTTTCACCAGGACTTACATGCCCCTCAAATTACTATTATGTGTGCACCCGTACTGATAATTTGCTTTACGTGCTCACCCTAGTTCTCCCTGTCATGTGTCATAATGTCCTTTAGTTTGTATTGCTGAGTACAGAGTGTTGTCAGATATGATAAGTCATCGAAAAGCTTAGTCATCAACCATAAGTTGAACAACTAGGACTCATATCAGGATGAGTAGTCGGGAATCGTTTTATCCGAGTATTCACTCGAGTTGAAACACAATTTGAGAGTCCAATCTCGCGGATTGTAGATGGGAACATGCACATGAAACAAACATGCACATGAAATGCGACTTCGAGAAGTGAAACTAATTCATGGATACGAGTTACAGGAAGGAGCAAAGTAGTCGTCCTTCCAACTAAGTCAGGATAGGGTTTGAGTACGCAATGAGCGGTGCGTTCCCAACTTTGTGGTCAATCTATATTCAACGAAATATCGACCAAAGACACGAGCCCATGGCTCGAGAAAGTGATGACAACTATGTGTTAATGAATTTCTACAATAATGTGTGAAACAGTCTGCCTTCACACGGCGTATTGTTGCTAGTGGGTATAGTAGGGACTCGCCTCCGACGAACAGCTACCAAAGAGACATGTGCTTGTGTTGAGTGTCGTCCATAACATGGACCTGAGAAGGCCCACCATACCCGACAGATGATGGTGGTGTGAGTGACTCCTCCGAATGCTTCGTCTTGCTGCCCTTGGATGGGAGTAGATGTTGTTTTGGTGATTCCCCGAGTGTCGCCACTGGGAATGATGATGCAACGAGCATGACGTATTCCTCGTCAGCAGAGGGTGGTATGAATGATGTCAACATGACTGCAATGCAATGTAAGTCTGGATGCTATGTGTATCATGTATGAGTGTCTGTGTCGTGTAACTAATGCATGTGTGCGGTTATAGACTAGTATGCAATCCTAGTTCTCTATAACCAATGGCTCTGATACCAATCTGTCACACCCCCAAATTCCACTAACAGAGTTTTACCGTTTAGTGTGTGACAAACCATGATCTCAGTCATTAGTTACATCAAACGACGCTATATGGGACATAAATGAAATATCATAAAAGTTCAGAGTTAATGCCGAAGCGTTTAAACTAGAAAGTAAATGCGCAAAACAAATGCGCTCAAGTCTAACAAGACAAGTAAATTGTTTTAAATGCTTGCATAAGGATGAAATGATAGTAGAACTCCATGCATGTCCTAAGTGTGCAACCTATGCCTTAGCGACCTGAAAAACATGTAAGAAAAAATGTCAACACGAGGTTGGTGAGTTCACAGGTTTGAAAGTGAATAAACTGTTTGAGTGTTTGCAGGATCCACATACATGAGTCACACCTATTGTTAGCTAGAAAATGTACAAGTTACTCTAAGCGTTCGCAACCGAAGCTGACTGTTTATGTTTAAATGCCTCCCGCCAGGTCTATCAACTCTAGCAATGTGTTTAGGCCAACATTTCACCTGTTCGACCTCCAATCGAGTTAGCGCGACTAACGCTGGTGGGGTTTGTCAAACCCAGTAGTACTACTAAACATTACCTAGCTAAGTTCCATATTAACGTTCCGATGTGTGTGAGGACTTTCATGATAGTGTTTGCAGTTAGGTACACAAGTGGTAGTGAAATATTATGGGATACGTGTTTGTCGTTGTGCCTGTTTCTCCCCCAACGGGAAAACGGTAAAATGATGTATGTTTGTGTGCCTGTTTCTCCCCCAACGGGAAAACAAGTAAAATGATATACGTTTGTGTGCCTGTTTCTCCCCCAATTGGAAAACAAGTAAAATAGTGTTTGTTTGGGTACATGTTTCTCCCCCAACAAGAAAATGAGTAAAAAGGGGGTCGTGAAACTCACCTGAGTTACATACGAGTAGAACCACACAAGGATGCAAAAGGGACCACAAGTGTTAGCCTGTGAACGGCTTACGTATGCCCTAGAATTATAAGCATAATAGTTAGGGATACAATGTGATTTTTATGACGACGACACGGAAGATTTGAACGTCCTAAAACATACTTAGGATTAAAGTGTAGACGAACTTGTCTACGGGAGTAAGGATTTCTGAATATAATAATTAAGATAGACGCGTTTCGAATCAAGAGTTTTCTAGTTCCGAATAATATTATTTACGTAAATATTCGTGTGTTTTTACCATTAAATAATGGTCTACAAAAATAATATAAATTACTATATTATTTTTAAAATCGTAAAATTAATACGATAATCATTTATGTGACAAAAATAATAAATATATTATTTTATTGAGAATATATACGTGGGTAATAGTATAACTAATTATATTATTCATAAATACGAAGTGTTACACAACGTTCGTTAATGCGACGAAAATAATAGGGTAGATTACCCCTACATCCAAGAGTTTGATTCCTTCATTTTTCACGACATCTTGGATTTTAGGGTTCAAAATTCTTTAGTGTTGTACACTTGGTTTGTAGTTATCTTCCATGAGTATCTTATCAGTGCAGAATGTGGCGCTAATCCCTTGAAGATCCATCAACTTCCATGCCATAGCCTTCTTGTATCTTTTGAGTACTCCTAACAGTTTATCTTTTTCTTCATCTTTTATTTTGGCAGAGATGATGACCGGAAGTTTAGACTCTTCATCCAAGAATGCGTAAGTGAGATCTAGTTGGTGCTCCTTTAGCTCTAGTGTAGGCGGTTCCTCTATAGAAGGTTGTGTTTTCTCATTTTCAGCTCGATCTTCTAATTCTTCAATGTTCTTCGATTCATTATCATGATTAATGTGTTTTATCATGAATCCCTCTCAGACTAGATACTCTTCTTGGTCATCACCTTGCCATTCTTCTTCTTCATTACCCAAGACATCATGTATATAGTATCCTACAAGGTAATCAAAATCATCGAAAAGGAAGGCAAGGTCGTCATGACAGCTGGGATGTTGCAAAACTCTCTTTAAATCAAATGTGATCTTTTCCTGATGAAGTGCTAACCTCCCTCCCCAAACATCAATAAGAGCGAGGGCGGTATTAAGGAATGGCCTTCCCAATATGAGAGGGATACATGTCCTTCCTTTAACGCCAATCACCACAAAATCTACGGGGAAAGCGAACTCGTTAATCTTTATCAACACATCTTTAGCGATTCCCCTCGGGTAACGAACTGTCCTATTGGTTAGACATAGTTCTAATTTAGTAGGTTTCTAATTTAGTAGGTTGAAGTTTCTTGAGATTCATTTTGTCAAAGACATCCCCAGGTAAAATATTTAGATTGATATGCAGATCAGCGATGGCACTTCCTTGGACTGACTCGCTTATGAGACATGAAATTATGAATTGGTCGGGAGGTTCTCTTCCTTTTATGATAGCTGAGCATTCTTCGTTTAGAGAAATTAGAGGTTTTTCTTCCATCATTTCTTTGTTAGTCAGCATGTCTTCAGAAATTTGGAATGAGCCGGCATTTTATAGAGGAATAACTCATACGGTAAATTCAATTGAATTTGATGAATCAGAGACTGAAATATTTTGTATTGTCTTTTTAATCTTGGTGGCCTTAAGATCTCGTCAATGTCTCTTTGTGGTAACTCAGCAATAGTTACGTTGTCTTCGCTGGTATCACGGGCGTTTTCGAGGGGTATCATGGTTGTTACTACTTCGGTGTTTTGTTCCTTTAATGCTTGGTCAATTTCGACGTTTTGTGAGTAATCCAATATTGCTGAAGGATCTTCAAGTGGCTCTGTGGCATAGAGTTTAATAATTTGGCTTTTTATTTGCTCTAAATTGTGGAATAGCTTGTCTGGTTTCCAAGGATCTGGATCGGAGAAGGACTAATCAGATTTTAATGGCGGAAGCGGCTATGAGAGTATGTTTTCAAAAGGCGAGGGGTGAAGGTACACTTCATGATCCATTGGTCTCTGTATGGATAGGCAACACTTTTCGGTATAGTGTGACCCTCTACATAACTCACACCATGAATCTGTGTAGTAACCTTCATATTCGGAAAATTCTTCCTTGGTAAACCCATCAATGTATGGATCCATGCTGCAATATGGGATGAGAACAATTTGCAAAATGTTAAGGTTAAAAAGGCTAATCCGTTAACTCAAATATTTTCTTGAAATCATCGTGTCCCCGACAACGGCGTCAAAAGCTTGATGCTGTGTTTTTGTATATAGTTAATAAAATATAACATGTTTTATTATATTGTTAAAAAAGTTTCATGAAATCAGGTTTTAAATTTATAAAATAATAAATACTCAAACTCAAAATACACACAATAGGCAAGTGTACCTATCGCAACGTAATATAGTTTAGGTAAAAACCAAGTATCGAACCAATGGACACGTTGCGTTCCAACACTCAATGTTTGTTAGGGGTAGGGGTGTTCATCGGTTCGGTTAATGGTTTGTTTGATTTATTCGATTCGGTTTATTCGGTTTTGATTTTTTTTAACCCTTATCTGTTAACCGAACCGAATTGGAATTTTTTCTAACCGAACCGAATTCAACCGAATAAACCGATTTCAAAAGGAAAGTATATCCGAATAAACCAAATAAATCGAATTCAACCAAATAAATCAAATAAACCGAAACGATTTAGAAATATGTCTAACCAAACAAACCGAATTTGAAAAAAGGTAATCCGTTAACCGAACCGAAATCCGAATTCGCAATTCGGATACGGTTAAGAACCGAACTGAAAACCGAATTCACAATTCGGTTCGGTTTTTTTGGTTACGGATATGATTAGGATTTCGCTTTTCTTCGATTTGCGGCTTTTTTGCACACGCCTAGTTAGGGGTGTTCAAAATCGGATATCCGAAAATTTCAGATAGTGGATTTGACTATCCGAATCCGTATCCGAAATTTTGGATATCCGAAATTTTAGATATAGATTCAGATAGTAGATCGGATATCCTAAGTCTAAAAAAACTTAGAAGCTAAATATTGCATCTATTTTGTTTTCACCAACAAAATTAAACCTAAAACAAACCCTGTTTCAGCTTTTCACCAACAAAAAATAATAACCATTAACAATTTAACATCATCATCATCATCATCCTCATCCTCATCCTCATCCTCATCCTCATCATCATCATCATCATCATCATCATCCTCCTCCTCCTCCTCCTCCTTTGGATCCCATTCTGTATCATCGTCCATTATTCGTATAACTGTAGCCATCATGTCCCCATTTTGGTTAATTCCATACTTAGCACCAATATATGGCCGGCGAGTCACTGTCAACCGCCGCCACCTTCTTCGATGGCCAACGGCGGCGTTCTCTTCGTCTTCACCCACCGAACCCTAATGGACTCCGTTGTGTTATCTTCTTCTGCATCCAACGACGGCAGTCTCTTCGTCTGCATCCCCGCCGTCACCTACTCATTATCAGGATTATACGAAATCCTATCTCCAATCTCAACCGTCCGTTTGACTGTAGTGTGTGTTGGAGTTGGGCGGAATCGGTCGCCGGTCGGTACGCAGGTGGCAGGCGGCAGCCGGCTGCGGTCGGTCTCAGGTTGGAATCTAGGGACGAGCGTGAATTGGAGTTAGGATGGGAGGATGTCAGCATTAAGGTTTTTTTAGTTTATGGAATGTCTCATATGTACATATATTTAAGAATTTAAGACTAATAAGTAATTAAAATTAAAATATTTCGGATTCGGATATCTAAAATATCCCAAAATTTCCAATATTACTATCCGAATCCAAAAATTCGAATATCCGAATTTTTTGATTTGGATTTTCGGATAGTTCGGTTTCGGTTTCGGATTTTATTTTAACACCCCTAATGTTTGTTATCGTTTAGCCGGTTTAATTTTTCAGTGAGTGTTGTGTGCTTTTGAAGGAGAAAAGTAAATAACAGACAATCTAAAACGTGCGTGAAGTGTGTTATAGAAATGTAAATAACAGAATAGTAAACGACATAAATATAAATAGCTTGAGAATAATTAGATCACAACGAGTATTTCTTTGGGCTTTGAATCCGCTTGGTATATGATAATGTTTTGTTAACTAATCTGATGGTATGACTAATACAAGTGTGTGAACGATACACCGCTAAAACCTCATTCTGACAACATTTGGTTCACGAATTATGTTCCTTAATAATAAAATAGTAAGACTCCCAGTCAGGGACATCATTACCCTCAACTCTTTAATAGATCCATACATTCGTATGCTTAAGATCTACCTCCGAGTTGGTTTAAGACATCAAACTTAAATACCGGGATGCGGTGCAACAATAGGACAATGTATAAAGGCGTACCGTTCACCAACTATTGGTTTCATGACAAAGTTCGTACAAAGACGTATTATGTCTATCAATATCAACCAAGTGTTGGCTTATCAAAATCCGCATGTATAAAGGCGTACAAGTTTCAAGAGAAGTTTGATTCAAAAGGTTTAACGGACTTACACTTTAAAATCAAGAACACTCCCAAGTTTAAAGACTAATTTAGATAAAGATAAAGAGTCCATCATGAAGATGGTTTTAAGAGAGAATAATTAAACAACATAAACATACCATTAGACTAATAAGTTAAATATTAACATGCACCAAACTTCTTCTTCACCCAAGCAATACAAAGGGTTAGCCACGAATGGCCATACGAATAATAAAACTAAGTTTCTTATGCTCCTCTATTGAGAACAAAGCAGAAGAGCCTCTCTACTCTCTACTCTACAACTACATAAACGGACTAAGGAGTGTGTATTTTCTTCTGGATTGGGCCTATGAAATGAGTTGATCAAGCCTTATATTTATAGGCCCCAAAAATGGCAATGCATGGCCGTGCAAACACGTAGAGGTGCACATGGTACGAAGTATCTTGGGGCACACGGAAGGCCAATGTACGACCGTGCAATGGGATGCACCCTGATTTTCTCCTTTTGTCTTTTGTTGATTATTAACTTGTGTTGACCTTTATGACTTCTTGGGGGGGGGGGGTCAGAGCTCGGGTGTGCCTCTTCCTACCTCAAGAGAAAGTTTGATTTCTTGATATTTTGACTTGTTTTCGTTCTTTTCTCTCGAGATGTTGTTTAACCTGCAATTATAAAATATTAACGATCTAAGCATCAATTGGAAGGTTTTAATACCATAATACTGAATGATAATGACGTATGCCATGTTGTGTATTTATGTGCTAAATGAATTGTTTGTTTATGTTTAAAGCTTGGAATGTTATGTATGACTAATAGTGTGATGGTAAAGTTACTTATAGTGATAGTGATAGAATATGGATATGAGTCTTGTGTTATACAAGCGCTGATAGGAGCCTTGCAAGCACTGACAAGAGTCTTGGTTTACACCCAAGCACTTACATGAGCCTTGATTTTTATCCAAGAAATAACATAAGTCTTGGATTCATCCAAGCATTGACAGGAGTCTTCCAAGCATTGATAGGAATCTTGGATTTGTCCAAGCATTGACATGAGTCTTGGATTTGTCCAAGCATTGACATGAGTCTTGGATTCGTCCAAGCATTTACAAGAGTCTTGGATTCGTCCAAGCATTTACAAGAGTCTTGGATTCGTCCAAGCATTGACAGGAGTCTTGACTTCGCCTAAGCTTTGACATGAGCCTTGGCTTGTCCAAGCATTGACAAGAGTCTTGGATTCGTGTTAATGCAAGCATTGATAATATAAAGGAGTCTTACTTCGTGCAAGCACAAAGGGGCCTTGTTATAAAGATACATGTAATGACGGTATTAATGATATAACCTTATATTTTATAAAGTTACATTAATGAAGAAAGCAAAGTGATATAAGTAAGGATTTCTTGTAAAATATAAGCAACGCCAAACCCTTCTAAAGCCAAACCTCCATTTCTCCTACCCGTTGCCCCCCTTTCTTGGCCCTTCCTATAAGGGGTGGTTGTGTAAGACGTGAATAACGCCCACTGGAACACCCATGGATTTTATCAACTTGATGAATTAATTTCTCAATTCCAACAAGTAAAAAAGGGGGATTTCCTTAGTTCGAGATGGTTGATTATGATATCTTTCGATTTGTTTATTATTTTTTTATTGAATATTGAAACGAGTTGTGTATATTTCGATTTTGACAGTAAAGTAAAGTGACAGTTCTGATAGTAAAATAAAGGGAAAGATTTGGAAACGAATGAATCTAATGATGGTAAAGTAAAGTAACAGTTCTGACGTAATATGTATAATAAAAGAAACTGATGCCAAGTAAAGTTTATGACTATGAATGTAAAGATAGAACTCACTTAGTATATTTAACTTTTAGAACTCACTCGATAGGTTGCTTTACTATGAAGACCGGCATTCCCATGATATGATGGTTTATGGACAATGATGTTTAAAGTTTTAATTTCTTGTAGATTTTGAATGTTTTAAACAAGTATTTGGTTGTAATAGATTTTGATTTCCAGTTTAAGAGCTATTATTATATGTTTTGTATCAACTATTACATGTACCCGGTTTGAGACGTTTCAAGATAAAATTAAAAGAATTGATATTTTCAACCTTAAAGCAAAATGATCAACAACTAATCAACTTTTACAACCTTTTATATTTACAGTAGGGGTGTGATTGTTGTTTGGTCGGTCAAAAACAATCCTTAAACACCTTAACTAGTAAGGGTAAGTAGAGTATCGTATCCACGAGGAGTATGTGCAAAGTGTTACTTTGTTACAATAATTAAAAGACATAAAACAATAACAACTTATTTGGATTTTGGTTTAAAACAACAATGAGAGAGGTAATCCACTCCGGGGTTCGGGTATTCAAACACAAGTTACTTCAAGATAATTAGCAAGCAATTACATAGACATAATCATACGGTTCAATTAAATTCAATGATAATGTGAGAACCCGTTATAAATAAAACTTGTTCTCACACAACCATCAATGATTAACCAACTATAATCCAACCCCCAATTTGTCCCAAATGTAAAGAAACCCGAGACTATTGATACTTGAACAACAATTCAAAATCAATCAATGAAGTTTAAAGCACTCAATCAATAAATGAAATCATATGGATTAACATGCCAATCAAGATTACAAACCAACGCTAATCATTCCAGAAAGTAAAAGTGTTCACAAACCCTAGACCCGAAGAGGACTACAAGAGATTTAGCCACTCATACTCATAACAACAATCAAAACTAATGTACTAGGACTTACAATCATGAAAAATTAAGAATAATCGACCCAAGAATAGTAGAAATCGCCCTCTTGAAGCTCTGGAACGGCTGGAATCGAGTTAGATCAGAATGGGGGCTGCTAAAGGTGAAAATCTAATTTAGGTTAACTTTTCTGTAAAACCAGTCCCTCGCGTACCGCAAAGTTCCTAGACAAATCCCTCGCGTACCGCGAGGGACAAAACAATCGGGCGTGCCCCTTTGCTTCCTTGCGTACCGTGAAAGTCATGGACAAGTCCTTCGCGTATTGCGAAGGACAGAATAGCCGGGCATTCTTCTTTGATCCCTTGTGTACCACGAGGGATTTCTCCAAGGTTCTTGCGTGCCACGAAAGACCTAAAATCCAGAAATGTTGACTTTTTGACTTTTAAAACTCTCGTGCTTCGCGTCCAACTGCTTCGCTTCCGTTTCCTGCTCATTTAACACGTAAACCTGGGAGATAGACACAACCACAAACACACATAAACTGGGGTTATTAAACCCTACTGTAGGTTTAGATTTATAAAAACACGTACATTAATAAACAGATGTATTTATTTACATTCTGATTTCTTATTTGAACATAAGATAACAAATATTCTATAAAATGGAATATTCAAGAAATTTATAAATCGAAAATAGATTTATAATTATGTACATGTGTCCTTACATATTCTCCATCCGATTTTAGAATTTCAAAACACATGAATTATAATATGAAAATCAAGTAAAAGCATATAACTCATACTACTACTACTATACATATGAATTAGCCTGATCCATCTCTATTGATTGTTGAGAATATTGCAGTTCATCCTTTAACCTCTTCGTCAGCTTGTATTCCCCATAGAAGTAAGAAGCAAATCCCCATAGAGACAAAACAAGTGCGACTCCTTTCTCGGCTTGAAACGTTTCTTTATAAAAAACAACCGCTAATACTTCCGTTACCGGCAGAAGAACCGCGATTATAATCCCTGATAGTAGTGATGATGCACAAAAGATCACTCCAATGGCTCCCAAGAAGAAGCATTGCCAAATTAAAGCACTAGCACACAATATTGCATAGTATTTTGTTTCCCCAAGTTTAAAATCTTTTGCCTCCCTTTGAATCGCCTACAAACAACCCAATTAACATCCCACCAATTCATAGCTTGTTACGAAATATAACAAAAGAAAAAAATAGAATCAATTGAGAAACCCACCTACAAACAACCCAATCAACATCCCACAAATTCATAACTTTGAACAAAATATAAAAAATAAAAAGTAGAATCAATTGTGGTTTCTTAATTTAACAGAGTTTTATGATTCAGTTATGATTACACATGTATAAATAACTTAACCGAAATTACATTAAAAACAAACTTTATATATTTATTATTTTTTGTAATGTTCAAAAAGTTTATTATAACTTTTACAAATAATATATACTTGTTTTCTTTATCTCCTTTATTTATTAATGACAAATGTTATTCCTACTATAATTTACACCAATAATAATAAATTGATTCATTGTCCAGGTTTGAACTTTGGATCTCCCCTCTAAAAGACATATACCTCTAGCAAATGAGCTAGTCTCACATTAACAAAATGTGTATTTTAATTTGTTAATCAACCTAAAATCCGATTGGATTTTCTAAGGAAGTGGGTTTAACCTACGTAGTTTTAGTTGATCTTTTTTTTTCTTCTAGAAAACAAATTTGATATAAAAACTTTATGTAATTACTTTTATATAAATATAAGGAATACGAAACTTTAACAACTAAAGTTTTCGATATGACCGATATTTCCATGCTAAAGCTATCTGGTATACAAGCACTAGATGGCGTCTGACGTGGTAAGGAGAGCCGATGTGGCAACCTAGCGGCAATGGAAGAAAACCCCATATGATGACAATGACAAAAAGAAAGGACCAGCCCCGGGGGGGGGGGGAGCGGGGTTGTGGGACGAGTGAGGTTGCGAGAAAACCACGGCCGGTCGAGCGTGTTGCCGGAATTATCTAACCCGAGGCATAAAGACAAAATGTTTTTTTGTAATTCTGGTCTCTATACATGGTGGACATGTCAAAAGCACATTTGGAATTCCATTACGACTCTTTGAAAATCTGGGCTCTATACATGGTGGATATCACACAGGTCAAGGCAACTTGTCTTTTTATGGACTTATTGCAACTTAAGGACAAAGTTGTAGGGTAATGTTGAAAATCGTAATCTATAACGGAGAGTATCGTCCAAACAATTTTAATGGTCTTGCTATTTGATTTGACTTTTATGTGACATTTTATTTCATAATAAACCTTTATTTTATTGTTTCTAACTTTTTTCATTAACCAATAAAATTTTAAATAATATAATATTTCATGTTTAATTGAAATCTAAATATACAGTTTTATTTATCTTGTTTTGATATCAATTTTATTACAAACTGATTTATAACTAGCATATGTCGTCATACGTTTTAGGTTTTTCTGTTAAAAGTGTTCTTTGTTTGTTATATTAGTTTCTAGCCGGTATATACGTTTAAGGTTTTTGGAGCATCACAATGGATTGTTCTTGGTCATCCAATCGTGGCAAACGTAATGGTCGATGCACAGGAGAAAGGAATGGGCGAGATCCTTGGGGCGAACTCCCACTGATGGAAGTTTTGAGAGAGGAGGGAATCATGAAATCCGTCCGTGTCCGTGGAGTTGGGCGAGAAATCCGTCCAAGTAGGGCGGACAACTACATCCACATAAAAGAGTGTTGGGATTAAAGACGACCACACACACGCACACACGAAAACAGTAATGAACACGGAGTTTAACGTGGTTCGATCTAACGTGACTTATGTCCACTGTAGCGGCAACATTGTTCACGAAGGCAAAATAGCGGTGGTATGTGGACACTGTTCACTCATTTACCGTTCGTGTGGTACTGTAGTGTGGCGAAACCCTAGTATGGCGGCGGCGCTTCTGGCGACGGCAAAGAGTCAACGGTTTAACGTGGTTTCGTCTAAACTGAGGTACGTCCACGAGTGATAACTAGGTATTCTTTATTATGAGGTGATACAAATTACAAGTACAAAACATTATATTTATAGAGATTAAACTAGTTAGGAAACTTAATCCCCAAGTAAACACAATTAGGGCCCAAACCGAATTAGGCTTAGCAACAAGGCTAGGGCCGGCTGCCGTTGATGTGTGCCTGCCCCAAAAAGCCTACGTAACCGACACAGTCTGTTAGATGTAGGATGTTCAATCGTCAATTAAGTCAACGTTACTATCGATGTACGATCCAAAGAGTTACACTTTGGGCAATGAGCAAATTGATAATATATAATTGTTAAATATTATAATTCAAGAAAGACGGTTTTATCAAACGGCAAATAAATATTTAGAGAAATATTTATCCGTGAATGTTTTAATTAATTATTTAGAGAAATAACTATTTGCGGGATTAATGTTTAAATGTTAAACATTGAAATAAATATTTGCGGGATTAATGTTTAAATGTTAAACATTTAAAGGATATATTTTACTGATTGTTTATAATTAGTAAAGCACAGGGTTTAACAGTTATTAATAGTTAATTAACTATGGAATTAAGTGTTTATACCCTGAGTGTGCAGTTTGTAAGTTAATAGGTTATAAATATAACCTTAAACTGAAACCCTAAAGATGTTTTTTGCCGCCTCCACCTCAAAACTTGCGCCCCCTGCTCCGGTTCACTTCTGACGCCAAGCCACCACCGGCCGCCGGCCACTACCGTGCACCGCATCCCCTTGCCGTCAATGCTTCCGCAAGCTGTTGTCGTCACGGGTTTCCTTCGTGCAATCCGTTTGACGTTTTGTTGAAGGATTTGTGAATTGTCAACTAGCGAGACGCTCATTGAACCGAGGTGTCTTTCGTTTGGTTAATCGTCGAAGGTATAACCCGAAATACCGTATGATTTGATTTATTTTTATTGCCTATGCACATTTAATTGGATCACTAATGAGATTCAGTTTAGAATTGTTATTCGTAGTAATTTCTTCCACTGTATAAATCTATTTTATTTATTTATAATATTTAAATATTATTTTGTTTTAAAAGTTAAAATTGGTATGTGGATTCCCAATACGGTCAACATCAACTTCTGTTATGTGAGATACAAAAAAACCGAATTCGGCTTAGCAAACTTAAGCGTTAGAAAACTTATACCCCAAGTAAACTCAATTAGGGTCCAAACCGAATTCGGCTTAGCAAGCAGGCTAGGGCCGACTGCCCGACTTGTGCCTGCCCCAAAATGCCTACGCAACCAACAATAGAAGCTAGCGTCTGCAATAACCTGTTCGCGATACTCCTAAGCGAAATTACTTCCTAAAAGTTTCTCTTATAATTTTATTGTCTTAATAAAGGTCAAACAAAAACTGATTACAATATTTAAAACCCTTTTTTTTGTGATGATCGGCAGTATGTGTATTGTTTGTTACGTGAGATACAAAAAAAATGAAGATATAAGGAGTTGTACCTTGAAGTCATTATTGACAAGCATTCCAACCGTACAAAATAGGGTTGCAAACAAGCACATGATTATCTGAATCTCCACCACAAGTGTATACGTAATCTCCTGCTTTGCATGCTTGTACGTTAGTTCTATCAACGGCAACACAAACCCATACAACAACGCCGCCGCCAACGTCATCACAAACCCCATCACATACTCCTTCTTACTCTCTCCCTCCGGCCGGTCACCACTCGTATGCAACGCCAACACCCCCGCCCCAACCGTCAACAATACCACCGCGTTGATTGAATACGGTGTGAACTTTTGTTTCACAAGTAGGTACGCGAAGAACGCGACGAAAGCGAGATGCGGGGCGAGGATTAGGGCGGAGGTTGAGATGGGGAGGCGCGCGACGCCATAAGCGTAGAGGTAGTCGTCAAGACCCGTGATGACACCAATAAATGCCACCTCGAAGAACAACCTCGGGCGCATGTATATTTTTGTGACTGGTTTCACTACTAGAAAACTGGCATTTTTCTGACGGTAAAAGTAGAGAACTATGAGGACAATAATGATGACGGGCCACCCTGCGGTTTCTAAGAACGACGACAACCATATACGGTTGCCTCCGTGGATGAAGTAGAGGCGTGTGATCAACGGGCCACCGCAGTTTCCGATGGATAACAAGATACAACTCAGAACTAAAAGCGAAGTCTTTGTGGCCGGTTGAACTTTGGCCGTCACATGTGTGTTGGTGCCGTGGGTGGTGGAAGTGGTGGTTTGTTGATGGTTTTCCATCGTGTTTAATTTAATAAAATCAAATTTGGGAGAAATAACATGAAAATAACATTAGTGACCGATGTGTGTGAGTGTATCTGTTGCATTATTTGTATATATTATATTAGGAAAAAAAAACTCTACTTATCACCATCAACAAGGTTCTCTACTAGGAAAAAAAAACTCGTTTTTTATCAAAAATATCCGACAGGAAATATTATATCACAAATTACGACCTAGTAGTGACGAAAATTAAACCTTAGGGCGCGTTTGGTTCGTGGAATTCGTTGAAATTGAAATGTAAATAATTTATTTGAAAATTCAAAATGTGTTTGGTTGATACATTTATTAACGGAATTAGAATGTAAAATCTCTAAAAAGAAACATCAAAAACTCAAATATCTTTAAAAAAATATTTTACGCTCTGTTCCCGAGTTTACTTAAGGAAAGTGATCGCGTTGTTAAGGTCAATCAAAAACAGTTATAAAAACTACTACTTAGCTACCTTAGACTGTAGACAGAGAAGTAGAGTTGTCGAAAACACAGGAAATCAATGGAAATATATAATTGCTTAGTTTAGTAAATTATGCTACTTAGAATTCAGATTAAACAAATATGTAACCTCCTCCAAACTTTAGGCTCTAGGTTTCACATAAAATTCAGTTGTTTAACTAGACACTACATATACATAGTGTTGGAAAATCAGTTAAAATAGTAATTAAAGACAGTTTGTTGTAAGTAAACCTATACAACTAGTTTCCTCACAAACCAGTATAATCCAATCACTCAATTTACAAATGTCAAGTTAACCCGTTTAGTCACCCAACCCGCTCTAGGTTTTATCATCAATCGAACAGGATTGTAAAGAACGAAAACTCAAAACACAATAATAAACTGTTTAATTCAACCAAAAAATCAATCTATAAAGTTATTGTCAAAAATTAAATAAATCTAAAATATAAACAAACTGAATCAAAACATGATATCTATACGAACCGTACACCTTAGAGAAACTACAAAAGATTTAGTCAAACATAATAATACCGAACTCAGATAAATCAAGAGAATGCGACCTCGTGTGCCATCGACCAAAGTCAAAGTTGTTGCCTTTACCTCCTTCGAATTGTTGCCATATGTTGCATGCGCAACTCGAGGTGCACAAAAAAACCGGTTTGGAAATCCAAACCGGTTCGGAACCGGAAACCGAACCGTCCAAGAACCGGTTTTTTGTGAACCGGTTTCAAACCTGTAGGAACCGTCGGTTTACAACCGGTTTAAGACATTTTCGCGACGAACGGTTTTTTGTGAACCAGTTTGACGAACCGGTTTGGTAAACCGGTTTAACGGTCACAAAATCGAACTAGCCGTTGGAAAACGGCTATATAGCCGTTAGAACCAATTTTTGACCGTTTTTTTCACCCATTTTAACCCCCAAACACATTATAAATAGGTAGTGAGTGTTTTGGTTAAATCACACTTCTCAAACCCGCTCTCTACACTCTCGTTTGTAAAAAAACGCTCGAAAACGCTCAAAAAACGTTATGGCAGGTTCTTTAAGTTTTGGTGTTTCCTCTTCCGAAGTTAGCGTTGTGAAAATCATACCAACAACGAGGAACCCCGCAATTTGGTCAAACTACGATCTATGTGAGATGTCTAACGGGTTGGAACGTGCTCGTTGCAAAAATTGTGGTGGGTTTTTTAAAAATGAATCAAACTCAACTCTAAAAACTCATATGGAAAAATCTTCCCCGAGTTTGAAGAAAATTCCGGGTGAGGGTCAAGCATCTATGACAAGCGAGGGTGGAATTTGGAACTTCGATCCAAATATTATTCGAGATAGAATGGCGAAATTAGTTATTCAAAGAGGTTTGGCGTTCAACCACTTCGACAACCCGCTCGTGACGAGGATGATTCAAGAAGCCCTTCAACCATGTTATCATCAAGTAAGTCGTAGTACTCTTAGACTTGATTGTCTAAAAATGTGAAAAAAAGCAAAAAAAGAATTAATTTTAGGTTTTGAAAAATTGGAAACCGGTGTGAACTTAACCACCGACGTTTGGTCGGCTCCACATGGTATTCCTGACTCATATATTTGCGTTACCGCTCATTGGATTGATCCCAATACGTGGCAAATGATGAAACGTACAATCGCGTTTGAGATGTTTGAATATCCGCACACGGGTCAAAATTTATTTCACATTTTAGATGGTGTGATAACCGATTTTAAATTACAAAATAAATTATTTTCAATATCTTTTGATAATGCCTCAAATAATACAAATGCGGTTCAAAAATTAATATTAAAATATAATCCGATTTGCAACGGCGCTTTTTTCCATAGTCGATGTATTGCACACATCATCAACTTAGCCGTGCAAGACGGGCTTGCGGTTGAACCCGTTATTGAATTAAGTAATGCATTTCGAGTCATGCTTAAAGACGTTTTTAGTAGTAGTAAAAAAAGATACCATGAATATATTAGATTATGTAACGATACGGGTTTGATTTGCTTAGGTCCCAATTGGGACCTCCCAACAAGATGGAATTCAATTTATAAAATGTTTCATAGTGCTATACGTCAAAAAGATACTTTAAAATTTTTTCATGATGCTTTCCTCAAAACCGTGTCGTAAAATTCATAATTTTCCGTCTACGAGTTGGGACATTCTTGAAAATATAACCGAATTGCTCGAAGTTTCAAAACCGCCACTACTTTTTTATCCGGGGTTTATTACCTCACAAGTCCCTTGGCTCTTAAACAGATATTTCTAATGTGTAACAAATTAGCCGAACTTGAAAATAAAAATACTCTTTTTACGAGAATGATAAAACCGATGAAAGAAAAATTTGTTAAATATTTTAAAGAAATGCCTCCGGTTATAACTTGTGCCGCCGCATTAAACCCTACAATTAATGTTTACGGTGTTGAAACCTTGATTGATAAAATAACTTACGATTTGGATTTGAATGCCGAAGATATTCATTTTTCAACCGTAACAAAAACATATTTTAACAAATGTTTGCAAGATTTGTTTGATATTTATTTACATAAATATGGTACAACACAAACCACACATGATACGATGGGCGCGGGCGCATCAAGTAGCAGTTCGAGGAATGTGTACTTAAATTTTTATAACGAAATGAGAAATGAATTTACTAAACGGGCTAGAGGATCCACCCCGAGTAGCGAACTCGGAAGGAATACGGGAACAAACTTTTTATCATTTATGAGTCCTGATGTTTTTGAGGACTTTGATATTTTGGCGTGGTGGAAAGGAAACGAATCTACTTTTCCGGTCCTTTCCGCCATGGCCCGTGATTTACTAACCGTCCAAGCTTCCACGGTAGCTTCGGAATCCGTTTTTTCTCTTAGTGGCAGGGTTTTATCTATTCGAAGAACTAGACTCACTCCCGCGGCAATGGAAATATGCATTTGCTTGAAAGACCATTTGGATGCGGTAGATAGGAGACAAGATAGGAGTTCGCTTGAAGACGAAATTGAAGTTGAAGAATTCATACACGAATCTGAGGTCAACCAAGGATTGGCGAGCCCACTTACAAATGAAGAACTCGCCAAAGATGATAGACTACGAGGATCCACTAGTAACTCCGAGAATGACGGCGAAAATTAAACAAAAAAACTCAAAAAAAAAATATTATTCTTTTTATCGAATTGTAATGTTTAATTTTGTAATGTTTTGTGATTTCCGAACTCCTACAATATGAATAAACGTTGAACTTTATGTTTTTATTTGTTAAATATTTATTTTTTAAAAATTTTTTTTTTAATAAAACCGGTTTAAACCGGTTCACCAACCCGAACCGGTCCAGAACCGAACTGAACCGGTTCAACAGGTTCGAGATTTTATACTTAATAAACCGGTTTAACCCGAACCGGTATTAGTCAAAACCGGTTTAACAATTGCGTTGACCAAACCGGTTCGGAACCGGTTCGGTTCAAAAACCCGGTTTGTGCACCTCTATGCGCAACCGTCAACGCCTCCAAAAACAATTCTCGTTCAAAAGAATAAAAACCCCACTGTAGCCTCTTAGTGTGAGCCTAAGATTAATCCAATTTTCAATTCTTGGTTTAGCCCATCAACGTCTATTAGTCCAGCCCATATAATTCTTTTAATCCATTTGGCTCAAACAACTTTAAAATGATTTAATATAGAGTGAATTATAAATTATGTCCTTTTAAGTATAGTTAAAATTACATTTTAAGTTCTTTGACTTTAAAAATTACATTGTACGTCCTTTTATGAAACATTTACACAGTTTAATTCATTTTCACTAACTTACATCCAAAATAATTGCCGGTGAAGGACATGGCCGGTGGTTGAGGGGGATATGGCCGGTGATAGAGATTTTTTGAAAGAGAGTAAAGAGAGTAGAAAGAGGCAATATTTGCTTTCTTTATTTTAATAGGAAATAAAACAATTAAGAGTCATGAAAAAAAGGGGTAAAAAGACCTAAATGTCCCTCACATAAGGGGCACATGATCATAATTAACAATTATTTTGGATGTAAGTTAGTGGAAAGGACTTAAACTGTGTAAAAGTTTCAAAAAAAAGGACATCCAGTGTAATTTTTAAAGTCAAAGGACATAACCTGCAATTTTAACTATTCTTAAAGGATATAATTTGTAATTTACTCTTTAACTAGGAAAAATTCCCCCGCGCTTCGCGACGGGGTCATGTTCATAATAGGACTTGTTAGTGTTGATCGCAGTAGGCTATTGAGCATGTCACACAAAGTAATTGATAATAAGTTATCGTAATTCTTCTTTTATACAATGATAAGCATAAAAAATGATATTACACACTGTATCATGAGCCAAACAACATGCTAGTACTTTAATAAAAATCTTGTATCACGGTCGTCAACTCACGAACTTATTCCTTACTCCCATGGGTTCCCGGTTCAGTTAAGCCGTCTAGCGTAGCTGAGTCACATGAAGATAACCTAATTTTGACCCTAATTCAAATTGGACTTTGTTCAGTATCTCAATGACGGCGAGCCCTACGTTGCATGGGTGAGAGTCCATAGCGTCTAGATAGTCAATTGTCGGTGAGATTTTAACTACAAGTTGGTTTGCACCAATGGTTGCAGCTACTGCTTGTGCCACTTGCAGCAACAATTTGCAGTGGTTTGCTAATGATCCACCATATTGAAGCTCAACCTGAACCACACTTTTAAACCATTGGCTGCAGCTACAGTATGTTGGTTTTCAATGGTACCAACCCTTTTAAAAAAAACTAACATTGAAAAATTATGATCACTTACATTAACAATCATCTTCCTCAATAGAAGAATGGCATCAGGAACAATAAGAACCTCAAAGTAGCGCTATCCTTCTCCTCTGAATAAATCTAAAGAAGAACAAGAAGAAAAACATCAAGTGTGTATCAATTAAGAAATTTATAAAATTAAAGAGAGAGCTAAGAGTACCAGGGATGATATTTTTCACATGAGTGTGGGTTCAAGAACAGTCAACCGCACTGTTGCATCGTTGACATAAATGAACCCTGTGACTAGAGGTGCACAAACCGGGTTTTTTGAACCGAACCGGTTGCAAACCGGCCCGGACCGGTTTGCGTTGACCAAACCTTAAACCGGTTTTGACTAAACCGGTTCAGGTTAAACCGGTTTATTTAATATAAAATCTCGGACCTGTTGAACCGGTTCAGTTCGGTTCTGGACCGGTTCGGGTTGGTGAACCGGTTTAAACCGGATTTATTAAAAAGTAAATATTTAACAAATAAAAACATAAAGTTCAACGTTTATTCATATTGTAGGAGTTCGAAAATCACAAAACATTACAAAATTAAACATTACAATTCGACAAAAAGAAAAATATATATATTTTTTTAGAGTTTTTTTGTTTAATTTTCGTCATCATTCTCGGAGTTACTAGTGAATCCTTGTAGTCTATCATCTTCGGCGAGTTCTTCATTTGTAAGTGGGCTCGCCAATCATTGGTTGACCTCAGATTCGTGTATGAATTCTTCAACTTCAATTTCGTCTTCAAGCGAACTCCTATCTTGTCTCCTATCTACCGCATCCAAATGGTCTTTCAAGCAAATGCACATTTCCATTGCCGCGTGAGTGAGTCTAGTTCTTCGAATAGATAAAACCATGTCACTAAAAGAAAAAACGGATTCCAAAGCTACCGTGAAAGCTTGGACGTTTAGTAAATCACGGGTCATGGCGGAAAGGACCGGAAAAGTAGATTTGTTTCCTTTCCACCAAGCCAAAATATCAAAGTCCTCAAAAACATCCGGACACATAAATGATAAAAAGTTTGTTCCCGTATACCTTCCGAGTTCGCTACTCGGGGTGGACCCTCTAGCCCGTTTAGTAAATTCATTTCTTATTTCGTTATACAAATTTAAGTACACATTCCTCGAGCTGCTACTTGATGCGCCCGCGCCCATCGTATCATGTGTGGTTTGTGTTGTACCATATTTATGTAAATAAATATCAAACAAATCTTGCAAACATTTGTTAAAATAAGTTTTTGTTACGGTTGAAAAATGAATACCTTCGGCATTCAAATCCAAATCGTAAGTTATTTTATCAATCAAGGTTTCAACACCGTAAACATTAATTGTAGGGTTTAATGCGACGGCACAAGTTATAACCGGAGGCAATTCTTTAAAATTTTTAACAATTTTTTCTTTCATCGGTTTTATCATTCTCGTAAAAAGAGTATTTTTATTTTCAAGTTCGGCTAATTTGTTACACATTAGAAATATCTGTTTAAGAGCCAAGGGACTTGTGAGGTAATAAACCCCAGATAAAAAAGTAGTGGCGGTTTTGAAAACTTCGAGCAATTCGGTTATATTTTCAAGAATGTCCCAACTCGTAGACGGAAAATTATGAATTTTACGACACGGTTTTGAGGAAAGCATATCATGAAAAAATTTTAAAGTATCTTTTTGACGTATAGCACCATGAAACATTTTATAAGTTGAATTTCATCTTGTTGGGAGGTCCCAATTGGGATTTAAGCAAATCAAACCTGTATCGTTACATAATCTAATATATTCATGGTATCTTTTTTTACTACTACTAAAAACGTCTTTAAGCATGACTCGAAATGCATTACTTAATTCAATAACGGGTTCAACCGCAAGCCCGTCTTGCACGGCTAAGTTGATGATGTGTGCAATACATCGACTATGGAAAAAAGCGCCTTTGCAAATCGGATTATATTTTAATATTAATTTTTGAACTGCATTTGTATTATTTGAGGCATTATCAAAAGATATTGAAAATAATTTATTTTGTAATTTAAAATCGGTTATCACACCATCTAAAATGTGAAATAAATTTTGACCCGTGTGCGGATATTCAAACATCTCAAACGCGATTGTACGTTTCATCATTTGCCACGTATTGGGATCAACCCAATGAGCGGTAACGCAAATATATGAGTCGGGAATACCATGTGGAGCCGACCAAACGTCGGTGGTTAAGTTCACACCGGTTTCCAATTTTTCAAAACTTAAAATTAATTCTTTTTTTGCTTTTTTCCACATTTTTAGACAATCACGTCTAAGAGTACTACGACTTACTTGATGATAACGTGGTTGAAGGGCTTCTTGAATCATCCTCGTCACGAGCGGGTTGTCGAAGTGGTTGAACGCCAAACCTCTTTGAATAACTAATTTCGCCATTCTCTCTCGAACAATATTTGGATCGAAGTTCCAAATTCCACCCTCGCTTGTCATAGATGTTTGACTCTCACCTGGAATTTTCTTCAAACTCGGACACGATTTTTCAAGATGAGTTTTTAGAGTAGAATTTGATTCCTTTTTAAAAAAACCACCACAATTTTTGCAAAGAGCACGTTCCAACCCGTTAGACAACTCACATAGATCGTAGTTTGACCAAATTGTGGGGTTCCTCGTTGTTGGTATGATTTTCACAACGCTAACTTCGTTAGAGGAAACACCAAAACTTGAATCTGCCATAGCGTTTTTTCAGAGTTTTTTTGAGCGTTTTCGAGCGTTTTTTTATAAACGAGAGTGTAGAGAGCGGGTTTGAGAAGTATGATTTAACCAAAACACCCACTACCTATTTATAATGTGTTTGGGGGATAAAATGGGTGAAAAAAACGGTCAAAAAAAGGGTCTAACGGTCAAAAACGGCTATATAGCAGTTATCCCAACGGTTAGTTTTCGAAAGTTACCGTTAAACCGGTTTAAACCGGTTTGGCAACCGGTTCAAAAAAAATCGTTCCTAAACCGGTAAAACGTATGTATAAGTAAACCGGTTCAAACCAGTTTCAAACCGGTTCCCACTAAACCGGTTTGAAGTCGGGTCGGGTTTCGGTTTGAAACCGGTTTGGATTTCCAAACCGGTTTTTTTGCCCACCTCTACCTGTGACTCTGGTCTCTTGCAAACATCAACAAACCAACAAAAACTGACAGAAGTTGACGAAAATTAACCATAAAAAAAGTAATTGGTGTATCAGAAAATGGTAGAAAGCTAATAGCATAACAAAGTTAATAGCATATCGTTTCTATATGTAGTTTTCTATCAAATTCATGCTAGTCAAAGGTTAATTTGTTCTGGTTGTAAGCTAACATTAATTTTTAGGGCAAAATTTAGTTTGTTCGACTTAAAAGTCAAATCGTACCGAACTCACCTTATGGCTTCAGCTAAAGAAGCAAGGTAGTGGAAATCAAGTTGCTTGATATCTGCACAATTGGTGATGCTTAACCTGAATAAAATAACTCAAAAGTTATTCACTATGTTATAATTTACAAACAATATAAGACGCGAAAAATTACCATTTTTTGGAAAGAAACATACCGTATTGTGGTACCTAGTCTTGACATAATTAATAATCACTTTCTTGCCATAATTATAAGTATTAAAATAATAAAAATATTAAAACAATAAATAAAAATGTTATGTGTGTATTGGTGGGATGTATATGCATGTGTTTGAAGGAAACAAAAAACTTGTCACCTTGTTTTTGGCTTCTGCAACCAACTGACATAATAGCTCATCCTATGTCCCTTATCAATTTAATTTCTCAAACAAAATATAGATTTTGAAGAACTGTTGGGAACCTTACTGTAAAAACAGAATAAAATAGGGTTAGTCCTATGAAATTACGCATCAAAGCAATCACACGTTTTCAGCAGCAATCAATCCCTTTACGAAACACTTAAAAATATTACTGTCAAAACAGAAATATGCAGCAAAGATGTCATTACTTTTAGAAGATTTTACTGGTGTTTGAACCTGTGATGATCATATGTTTGGAAAATCCTTATTATCTAGGGATTAACATGGAAAATCACACCTAAATAATTAAGTAATAAAAATCAGTCTGTGATTATTCCCCTAGAATAATCAGAATCAATTTCCTAAAAGGCCAATAATAACAATGCCACATCCCCTAAAATCCGTTGAATTCAAAATTCATCAATATTGTGACACAATTCATTCAATTTTGTTGGCTACTGCATGGGGAGTAATGAAACCTAATTAGTAAGATCAAAATCTCACCTTAATCTCAAGTAGAGCCTTCAAATTTTCCACCTGCGTAACGTTTGTATATGCAGTTTTCTATCAAAGGCATGTTACTCAAAAGGTTAATTTATTCTCGATGTATGGTTTAACATCAATTCTTTGGACAAAAATTAGTCTGTTTGACTTCAAATTTAGATCGTACCAAACTCACCTTATGAATTCAGCTAAAAAGGCAAGGTATACGTGGTGGAACTTAATTCACTTCACATCATACAAAATCTCTGCTACTGGTACATCCTGCACAATTGGTGATGAATAAACTAAAAAAAACTCATAAGCTATTAACAATTTTATAACTTACAACCAGCATTAACAATCATGAGTGTATTGTTCTACCTAGTCTTGACATAATTAACAATCTCTTCCGTGTCTTTAGGAACCACAAAGAATCTTTGCATTGATGTTCGTTAATTACAAAAAAACATTAACTTGTCCAAAAGTGAAAGGCAAAGCACAGTAGTCCAATTATGGCCAAAAGTTAATCACCACCCCAATTGGAATCTCAACGATTAAACCTGATGATTTTGCTTTCATCTCATACAAGCACTTTGATGTTCCCTAAGCAAACAATCAATCCATCAACACACATGTTAGTTTTAATTTGATTAGAGTGTAAACCTAATTACAAAAGGAAAAAACAAACATGTTTTTTGCAGCTTTACACCAAATCTAGAATCTTAAGCTTACAATGGTGGTAAACCAATGAAGAAAGTGACTAACCACCTTCTATACGCTAGCACAATAGGAGCATCAAGTCGAACAGAAATAAACAGCAAAAAATCAGAACAAAATCATCGAATCTAGATCTGTGGTCGAACAAAAAATAATAATAATATTTCATATCGGAACCGAAGATTGACAACTCTAAACCGTCATAAGGCTCAGAGTATGACATACCATCATGGTCAGTAGAAAATCATCGAATCCAGAAACCCTAATCGAGCAAAAGGGCCAGTAGAAGAGAAGCACGCGTGCTCCACTCCCCTCAGCCACAACCATACCCTTTTCCTAATCAACACTCCTAAAATGAAAACCTTAATCGGAGACAGAAATCGACAGAATAGAGAGGCAGCGCCAATAAACGATGTAGCAACATGCGTACACAGGTAGCCCACCATCCACCACCGCTCCGTCTAGCCGGAGGCATAGCCAAAGAAACCGACGCAGGAGGCAAAGCGAACTGAGAGAGATGCGTTTCAGGTTAATGAAAGAGGAATATCTGAGATGAAGATTTGGATGGAAAACATCGGGAGAATACGTGGGTTTTAACAGATGCAATGACATGTGTAATTCAGAGATAAGAAGCTTTGAAAGAGTGATAAGAGAACATATGTATATATAAAGAAGAAACACGCCAAAGATGCTGTCGTGTACTGAAGTTTCAAGAGATCCGGGTTTAATCCTTATCATCATTATTAACTTCTGAGGCATGCAAATAATGTTTAATTCTTAGGCTGATGCACCAGGGTTTTACCCACGCCGATCCAGGGTTCAGGGTTCGAGCTTCGGCTCTCCCTCAAGCCCAGAAGGGGGCCGTATTGGGTTGGATTTTTCCTTGGATGCTATCCAGCTCTGACGCCAAGTGAACCCGGTTAAGACAACATATTGGCCGGAGTTGGACGAGGCTCTCCCATATAACGGGAGAGTGCGACGTCACAACATTCAATGTTCGCCGTTTAAAAAAATATAAAGAAGAAACACGTGGCAACATAAACAGGTGAAGAATGACATATTTAAAGGGTTGTACCTGATGCAATAACATGTGTAATTCACTGTTAACGAATTGTTCAAATGTATGTTCTTTAATATATCAACATTTGTTGAAGCCCATCACGTGACCATCACCTAACCATCATCCATTTTCTCATTGTGTCTCATGGCAAATCAACAAAGTGATTTATTCTACTTGATATGTTGACTTTTGATTTCCAAAAACTCCACGTGACTCCTGTTTAAGATTTGCAATTGAAGCATGAATCAAACAAGTTTAATTTATTTTATTTTAGTTTATTTGGTATTTAATCATTTTCTAATTTAGTTATTATGAAATTTATTGTTTTTAACATGTTATATATAAAAGCTTCTAAAATATAAAAACAAGTCAAAATAAATTGTTTATCACATAATTAAAGTTAAAATACATGATTATACACAATTAACATGGGTTTATTAACCATTAATCACATTCCCACACTTATTTTTTTTCTTTCCGAAAAATATTTTGCAATGGAATCATAATTGGAAACCGACTTTCACAATCTCATTCACTTAATAGCTCAAACATAATCACGCGTTAACTGTAACAATTGGTATTTCTATCCGTTTAAACCCAACCATCGACCTATCGAGCCCTCAATTATGTGATCTATTATTTTATACATTACCGAGTAATCAGTCTATCTATGGATCTCACACTCAGGAAGCTACGACTCAGCCTATCCCATCTCAAAGTCATGTTTAGGCCCGGGTTAAACCTTATACATTTCCCACCACTATAAATACTAATTTATAAGTTTTAAAAATTATGGATTATGTATCGATGGATGAATGCTTCGAGCTTTAATTAATATGATACAATGTATAAACTTCACCAAGTGGCGTATCCCCCAAGTCACCATCCCGGAGGGTAACACATAGGTTTCAGTTTCTTAACAACGACGTTCATAAGGTTCGGAATAGTGGTGTATCCTTCAAGTCGTCATCCCAAAGGGTAACACATAAACCTAACTTAGATGTCCAAAATATTGATTACTTAAGTCACGCCCATAGGTGTATCAACAAAATTCGTTATCTAGGAGGGTACATGTAGACGAAACCTAATTTTTTAATTTAATTAATTAAGCTCATACAAATGTGGATTGTGGAATGCAGGCGCCACAAAATATTGGATTTATTCTCATAAAAAGAAAGCGGTGTGTCAAAATTTTTAAAAACTTATAAACAACCGGATTGAAACACTCGGGTACAAAGAACGTCACGCTAGATGACAACAACGAGCTCGTCATACGAACACGTCACACGAAAAATCCACCAAACGAGACCCCGGTTCTTAATTCTTTGTTTCGTGTGATAATGTTTAACAATTAAACGATTCAATTTGTTCTTTGACCAAAGTGTGACTCTTCGGATCGTATCTCGATAGCAACGCTGATATTATCGATGATCGGATATCTAATATCCAACACCATAAACACGACATTCACACTAACACTTAGTTTTACTTTTTCGGCACATTTATGCCATCGTCTTCGGCTATTCAAACCTTTCAAGCACTCAACACTATCAGGATCTTGTTTAAGCGTATTTAAAAATGACAAATTGATTTTACGCTTTTCAAACTTTTCCTATCGTTCATCCTGTGTTGGATCTTTTTCTTTTAAAACCGGTTTGATTAAAGTATTAGGAAATGGGATTTTCACAGGTTTATTCACATTATTACTTTTCACATTATTCTGTGAAATAAGATCCTGATTAAGGTCAGAGTTAGATGCACCGTACTCCACCGCTTCCTCTACAACTAGTGGTGGAGTCTGCACACGAGCATGAAATTCAGATGAGGAATTAAAACTTACAGCATTGAGGTGTGTACTGTTTATGATTTCAACACTTGAATACTGATGTGCACTGCAAGGCTTACGTAAGTCTTTGACAAGTGTTGCAACTATCTCAGCTAAGTGGACAACTTGATCTATCAAGGTTTGATGATGCTTTGCCTGGATCTCTTGTTGTTCCACCACTGCGTGGACCACTTTTGTCAGCTCCTTCATATCTGACCGAATGATATCTAGTTCAGATTGATAGTTGTCTTGTTCGGGTGAACAGCTCGGGTGGTAGTCTTGATTATAATTTTCCTGATAACTTTGATACTTAAGACCACCACCATGTTGATTGTATCTTAGGCAATTTTGAGCCCAGTGGCCAGTGATGCCACAGTTCATGCACGGCTCATAGTAATACTGGTCATCATTATAATCCCTGTCCATGCCGACCTACACAATTACAACACACAAGTAGCTCTGAACGAAGAAATACACAAAAAATACAAATAAAAGCAATAAAATTATTTTTGGGTTTTTTGTTAAAAAATATCAAAATCAACTAAAGAACAACTAAACTAAACCAACAAAACTAAGTGTACCGATTCCCCCGCAGCGGCGCCATTTTGATCGCATTGTCAAGGTCAATCAAAAACACTTATAAAAACTACTACTTAGCTACTTTAGACTGTAGACAGAGAAGTAGGGTTGTCGAATCCACACAGAATCAGTGGAAATATATAATTGCTTAGTTTAGTAAATTATGCTACTGAGAATTTAGATTAAACAAAGATGTAACCTCCTCCAAACTTTAGGATGTAGGTTTCACATAAAATTCGGTTGTTTAATTAGACACAACATAGACATAGTGTTGTAAAATCAGTTAAAATAGTAATTGAAGTAAGCAAACCTATACAACTAGTTTCATCACAAACCAGTATAATCCAATCACTCAATTTACCAGTGTCAAGTTAACCCGTTTAGTCAGCCAACCCGCTCTAGGTTTTATCATCAACCGAACAGGATTGTAAATAACGAAAACCCAAAACACAATAATAAACTGTTTAATTCAATCAATACATCAATTTACAAAATTATTGTCGGAAACTAAATATACCTAAAATATAAACAAACTGAATCAAAACGTGAAACCTATACGAACCATCCGTCTGAAAAAAACTATAAAAGATTTAGCCAAACATAATAATAACGAACTCAGATAAATCAAGAGAATGCGACCTCACGTGTGCCATCAACCAAAGTCAAAGTTGTTGCCTTCACCTCCTTCGAATTGTTGCCCTCTGTTGCATGCGCAACCGTCAACGCCCCCAAAAACAATTCTCGTTCAAAAGAATAAAAACCCCACTGTCGCCTCCATGTTCCTTTTAACTTCCACATGGGCTTTAGTGTGAGCCTAAGATTAATCCAATTTTCAGTTCTTGATTTATCCCATCAAAGTCTATTAGTCCGGCCAATATAATTCTTTTAATCCATTTGGCTCAAACAACTTAAAGATGATTTAATATATCAACATTTGTTGAAGCCCATCACGTGACCATCACCTAACATGCACTCATCATCCATTTTCTCATTGTGCTTCATGGCAAATCAACAAAGTGATTTATTCTACTTGACATGTTGGCTTTTGATTTCCAAAAACTCCACGTGAGGCTCCTGTTTAAGATTTGCAATTGAAGCATGAATCAAACAACTCAAATTTAATTTAATTTATTTTATTTTAGTTTATTGGATTATTGGATTTTAATAATTCAACATTTTACCAATTATCTAATAATAATCCTAACTGAGAATATTTTTACTACCGGTCCCTACTTTCAAACTCTTTTTTTACGTTGGACCCCCCATTAAAAAAACTTAACGCCGTTAGAGTTTATATGACATGGACATCTGCAAACCGCCGGAAAGTCGAGCCAAGCTAACAGTGGTCTCGTGGTGGCTTTTGAAATTGACTCTGGAGGTGTTTAACTAGTCTCGTGGGTCCGGAAAGTACAAACAGAGATAACAATGGTGTTTAACGAGACCAGTTAATGTGACACCCTACATTTCAAGTCAATATCCGTACATGTTATAAACAAGTTTACATTATAATTGTTTTTGTGATTTACTTAATTTCACAAACAAGGACATTAAGGTCTAACAAAAACCGTACATGGTCTCATTTCATATTTGGTAATTCTAGGAGTTACCGGTTCACGTACCAGGATAACCCGACTAAATACGAACACTAGTGGTTAAATTAAATAACCAGAAAAATATATATATATATATATATATATATATATATATATATATATATATTACACAAAATTTACGTTGAACTATAATTTATTTTTAAGACTAAATCATATAATATAATATACGTAAAAGTAAAATAATGAACTCTTTCGAAGATGTTACCTGGTAGCGTCAACTTTAGGTATCTATACCTACAAATAATCACCTCAACGAATTATACAATTCAAGATTTCAATATCTTTCGTTAACGAGCCATAAACTTAATAAATTTATAATACCGTGGAGAACCTAAACCAAATTAAATTACCATTTGAAACTCTAATTAATATTAATACACTTAATGAATTAAATAAATTTACATTTAAATCTAATTATTTGATTAATTAACCCAACCCACCCCCTTGACTTTCTCGGCCGAAATTCAGAGAAGGCCCATTCCCACTTCCTACTTCACTCAAATTCTTTATCTTTAAACCCATACCTCATGACTTCAAAACTCAAATATAAACCATACCACCTCAATCACCATTCTCACGAACCCCTTTTATCATTCTCACTTTCTTACGGCAATCTCCCCAATTTTCTTCAAAGTCGAAGTCGAGTTTTAAGGCAAAATCCACCATATTTCGGTATTATAAGGAGCTTTCAAGGATTTCTAACCAAGAGAATTCAAGACTATCTTCTCTGTTTCTCTCAAAATCGTCATCTCTGTCCAGAGGTAAAAACTCGATACCATCCATATTATTTTCTTTAAAACCGTAGCTAAACATACAGTTTATTCGAACGTAAGTAAAATAACCAGAAAAGTGTGTCGAATTCAAGTTTAAAACATAAAAATATGCAGGACTGATTTTGTCAAAACGAAATAACAGTATCGAAACAAAGTAGTTTCGATACCTATTACTCAATCGAAACTAGGTAGTTTCGATACCTATTACTCAATCGAAACTAGGTAGTTTCGATACCTATTACTCAATCAAAACTAAGAAAGTTTCGATACCTGTTTACTCAATCGAAACTAGGTAGTTTCGATACCTATTACTCAATCGAAACTAAGAAAGTTTCGATACCTGTTTACTCAATCGAAACTATGTAGTTTCGATACCTATTACTTAATCGAAACCAGGTAGTTTCGATACCTGTTTTGCTCAATCGAAACTAGAAAGTTTCGACATCTGTTCTGTTCAATCGAAACTAAGAAAGTTTCGATACCTGTTCATCAGTCCCATGGGGCAGTAACTTAGAACTATTTTATAACGAAACAAATGTTGAAAAACTAAAAAGATATTTAAACAAAAGCAATCAGATTTGCTAAGTCGGTGAACAATTTGCATATGAGACATTCGGTCATAACACGAATTACCCTTTTTGTAATTAGGGTACGAATAGTCAAGTTTGACTAGAACAATTATCATTGCAAGCATACACAAACTCAAGGTGAGTTTCACTAATCCCCCTTTTTCTAAAGTTTTTGAAATGATTTGGGGTGGAAACATACTTGTAAAAGACTTTTGTATGTAAATGAATGAACTAATGATCTGACCGTATGTGTGTATTGAGGGAAAAGTAAAGCGCTTAAAGTCCTCTGAATAAATTAGTAACCATTAGCTATGGACATAGCCCGGGATTATATGAATAGTACTATTGGGGGTGACGCCTCCGGTCATGGTTAGTCGCGCTAACCAGGGGTCCAAATGGTCGAATGACCGCATATTGTCTTACTCGCAGAAAGGCGGGGGGAGGCACAGAATGTTGGAGTTTGGTTACGGTCTCGTACATTACATACTATTTTGTATTCCTTGCAAGCTTACAAATGGGGTCAATAGATCGGATTAGTATTCAGATTCATTGGTAATACATGCAAAAGAGTTTTGATCAGGTTAAAGTGATCAGGTTTAAACAAAAGAGTTTTGATCAGGTTAAAGTGATCAGGTTTAAACAAAAGAGTTCTGATCAGGTTAAAGTGATCAGGTTTAACAAAAGAGTTCTGATCAGGTTAAAGTGATCAGGTTTAAACAAAAGAGTTCTGATCAGGTTTAACAAAAGGGTTTTGATCAGGTTAAAATGATCAAGTTTAAACAAAAGAGTTCTGATCAGGTTAAAGTGATCAGGTTTAACAAAAGGGTTTTGATCAGGTTAAAATGATCAAGTTTAAACAAAAGAGGTCTGATCAGATTAAAGTGATCAGGTTTAAGCAAAAGAGTTTTGATCGGAAAATGATCAGATTTAAACATTGGGTTTATGATAACTCTTTATAATAACTTGTGAACTCACCAACCTCGTGTTGACATTTTTAAGTATGTTTTCAGGAAATTGAACGTGGTCATCAGGTTAGCAATGTAGGTTACATGCATGCACGTGGATACGGCTTTTGGGAGGATTTCTCTTGTATAACTCATGGTCTTGAGTCATATTTGCGAAACCTTAAACTTTTGTAAACTCAAGTTGATATTTTGTGATGTAAATATTTTAAACTCGATTATGTATTCAATTACATGTATGTGTTTGCGGTAATCATATGCTTTGAAAACCAGTGAATGTTACGCCTCGCGTTTCCGCCTTGGCGGGGTGTGACAGTTTAACACCACCAAAGCCAATTTCAAAAGCCAACACGAGACCACTGCTAGCTTGGCTCGACTTTCCCACGGTTTGCAGATGTCCACGTCATATAAACTGTAACGACGTTAAGTTTTTTTAACGGGGGGTCCAATATTAAAAAATAGTTTGAAAGTAGGGACCGGTGGTAAGAATATTTTCAGTTGTGGTTATTATTGGCCAATTGGTAAAAGGTGGGATTATTAAAATCCAATAATCCTATTTTATTTGGTATTTAATCATTTTCTAATTTAATTAATATGAAATTTATTGTTTTTAACATGTTATATATAAAAGCCTCTAAAATATAAAAACAAGTCAAAATAAATTGTTTATCACATAATTATACACAATTAACACGGGTTTATTAACCACTAATCACATTCCTACACTTATTTTTTTCTTCCCAAAAAATATTTTGCAATGGAATTATAATTGAAAACTGACTTTCACAATCTCATTCACTTAATAGCTCAAACATAATCACGCGTTAACTGTAACAATTGGTATTTCTATCCGTTTAAACCCAACCATCGACCTATCGAGCCCTCAATTATGTGATCTATTATTTTATACATTACCGAGTAATCAGTCTATCTATGGATCTCACACTCAGGAAGCTACGACTTAGCCTTATCCCATCTCAAAGTCATGTTTAGGCCCGGGTTAAACCTTATACATTTCCCACCACTATAAACACTAATTTATAAGTTTTAAAAATTATGGATTATGGATCGATGGATGAATGATTCGAGCTTTAATTAATATGATACGATGCATAAACTTCACCAAGTGGCGTATCCCCCAATTCACCATCCCGAAGGGTAACACATAGGTTTCAGTTTTTTTAACAACGACGTTCATAAGGTTCGGAATAGTGGTGTATCATTCAAGTCATCATTCCAAATGGTAACACATAAACCTAACTTATATGTCCAAAATATTGATTACTTAAGTCACGACCATAAGTGTATCAACCAAGTCGCTATCCCAGAGGGTAACACGTAGGCGAAACCTAAGTTTTCAATTTAATTAATTAAGCTCATGCAAATGTGGATTATGGAATGCAGGCGTCACAAAATTTTGGATTCATTCTTATAAAAAGAAAGCGGTGTGTCAAAATTTTTAAAAACTTATAATTTTTTGTTTATAAGGGTACCTATCACCCTATATTGACAGTTTCTGCCTTACCAACACCCTTAAGATGAGAACCCAAAAGATATCCTGAATTAATTATTTAATTAAACTTAGGTACATTATCAGGATATTTAAGCTCTTTAAATCGGTTGGATCTATCAAAACGTTACAAATTAGACACGCTTTTTATTTTTATTATTCAATTCAATTCACAAGCAAAGTTTCCAATTCTACTATCATTTTCCATTTTTGTTGCAACAATTCTAATCCAAGGACATTTTTGAAAATTTTTAAATTTTTATGGATTTTTGTGATTTTATTACTCAAACTGACTCAAAACAAAAGACTCAAACACAGACCTGGACTAAGGTCTCCCCTCACCACACTTGAACTTTACATTGCGCTCAATGTAGGAAGAGCGACACTAAGAATATAAAAATACATAAATAAAGAAAACTTAACTGGACATGCGATCGTATAGCATTTAATTCGCGACCGTGCTCCACATATACTATCGGGCTGCCATTTACAAGAGAATCGATCGAAAGTCGAAAATCACCACCCGAATGGAGATTGAGTACGGGTGGATCAATCCATACCTGGCAAAATTAAACTCGAAACAAACTTAAAAGCATTCAACTGACTCAGTATATAACAACATAAAACTGACTCGATAAAAACTGAACATACTTAATTGCACCAAACTCACTTGAAAACCCATGAAACTTCCCCACACTCGGCCGACTCGCACACAAAAACACAATAAATAAATAAAACAAAGTCCTAACTCACTTTCGTAGGAATCACGAATGCATTTAGCGTATGCATCAAGCCTTTTAAACCCCTCGGCAGCCCGAGTGGACGAGTTGAGTCTCGTGAGAGTTTCTAGATAACACACACAACATTCATTTACTAAAAATAAAAAAATAAAACCAAACATACCTTAGGTTGCCTCTCAAGAGCGCTAAGTTTAACGTCTTCAGCCAAACGCGGTGTACTTATTTGCATCATGGTGGCCGGGTGAGATGCTTGCAGTCCTCCTTTCCCACACTTACACTCCGCTCGTCATCAAATTTTCTCCATGCTTTCACAAACAAAGCAAACATTTCCTGCTCTACATCCTGAACTAGCGGTTTCTTTCCTTCCCGCCTCCTCTTTCTCACCCTCTTCTTCCCATTGTCCGGAGTCTCACCATTCTTCTGCTCAGCTAACCTGTCAGTCACAAAACAAGCATTCTTGACTGTGTGATTCACCTTTTCAGGTGATCCACACTTGTTAGCTTTCGGGTTTGATAAGTTTGAAAATATTTTAAGACTCAACTTCTGAGCCCCAAACCTCATCCTTACTGTTCCATCGGCACAGTTAATATTTTCCTGAGTAGTAGCCAAGAACGGTCTACCCAAAATAATTGTTGATTCTGTGTTCTTGACATAATCCAACACCGAGAAATCCACCGGGTAGTAAAACTCCCATACCTTCACAATCACATCCTTTACAATCACCCGAGGATGTGCGGGAGTCTGATCAACCAACACCATAGTGGTGTTAACTCTCTGTAAAGAACCAAATTCATGTTGATCATACAAACTCCCTGACATTATACTCACAAATGCTCCAAGATCCAGCAAGGCTCTATCCAGTGTAATTTCACCTATTTGTATTGAAATCATAGGGGCCCCTAGATCTTGGAGTTTCGGGTGAATGTTACCCATAAACATGACATTCACACTAACACTCAGTTTTAATTGTTCGGGACATTTATGTCGTCGTCTTCGGCTACTGAAACCTTTCAAGCACTCAACACTATCAGGATCTTGTTTAAGCGTATTTAAAAATGTCAAATTGATTTTACGCTTTTCAAACTTTTCTCATCGTTCATCCTGTGTTGGATCTTTTTCTTTTAAAACCGGTTTGATTAAAGTATTAGGAAATGGGATTTTCACAGGTTTCTTCACATTATTATTTTTCAGGTTATTCTATGAAATAAGATTCTGATTAAGGTCAGAGTTAGATGCATCGTGCTCCACCGCTTCCTCTACAACCAGTGGTGAAGTTTGCTCATGAGCATGGAATTCAGATGAGGAATTAAAACTTACAGCATTGAGGTGTGCACTATTTGTGATTTCAGCACTTAAATAATGATGTGCACTGCAAGGCCTAACTGAGTCTTTGACGAGTGTTGCAACTATCTCAGCTAAGTGGACAACTTGATCTATCAAGGTTTGATGATGCTTTGTCTGGATCTCTTGTTGTTCCACCACTGCGTGGACCACTTTTGCCAGCTCCTTCATATATGACCAGATGATATCTAGTTCAGATTGATAGTTGTCTTGTTCAGGTGAACCACTTGGGTGGTAGTCTTGATTGTAATTTTCCTGATAACTTTGATACTCAGGACCACCACCATGTTGATTGTGTCTTAGGCAATCTTGAGCCCAGTGACCAGTGGCCAGTGGCCAGGGATGTCACAGTTCATGCATGGCTTATAGTAATACTGGTTATCATTATAATCCATGTCCATGTCGATCTGCCCAAGTAACACACCCAAGTAGCTCTGAATGAAGAAATAAACAAAAAATACAAATAAAAGCAATAACAATATTTTTGGGTTTTAAAAAAAATCAAAATCAACTAAAGAACAACTAAACTAAACCAACAAAACTAAGCACACTGATTCCCCCGCAGCAACGCCATTTTAATCGCATTGTCAAGGTCAATAAAAAACAGTTATAAAAACTACTACTTAGCTACCTTAGACTGTAGACATGGATGTATGGTTGTCGAATCCACAGAGAATCAGTAGAAATATATAATTGTTTAGTTTAGTAAATTATGCAACTTAGAATTCAGATTAAACAAAGATGTAACCTTCTTCAAACTTCAGGCTCTAGATTTCACATAAAATCCAGTTGTTCAATTAGACACCACATAGACATAGTGTTGAAAAATCAGTTAAAGTAGTAATTGAATACAGGTTGTTGTCAGCAACCTATACAACTAGTTTCGTCACAAACCAGTATACTCTAATCACTCAATTTACCAGTGTCAAGTTAACCCCTTTAGTCACCCAACCCGCTAATAATAAACTATTTAACTCAACCAATACATCAATCTATAAAGTTATTCTCTCTTCTCTTCTTTCCTTATGAAAACTCGGGAACAGAGCGTTAGTAACCCCACTTCCACTCGTAGCCCCAACCCAAACCCATCCACACATTAACAATCATCCATTCATCCTCCCCTATCTTATCAGGCTCTCCACTAGAGATTGAAGCTAGAGAAATGTGCCCCATAAACAAAGATGACTCACTAGATAGAAGGTAGAAACATATTATACCAAAATAAATGTTCAAACATGCGATTAGAATTTGTTTAACACACGACAAGAGGTTGTTCCAACATACGACTACAAGTTGTAAACACGACTACAAATTCTTCAACCAATTTCCCTTGTTAAACTTACACCGACAATAAAAACCTCACCCAAGCCTCTCTTTCTTCTTCACCCAAACTCCAAAAAGTCACCACCTTGTCATTTTTTATCAAAGCCTCAACAAGCTTTGCATCTTCATCACTACTCCACCCACAGTAGTTTCTATTATTGCTAGTCATTCTTGTAGAATTTTTTTTTTGAAGATGGGTCAAATAAAAAGATGATAGCCATAAGTAAACAAACAAGATGGTGTATCCTAAAAAGATGATCAATCCCTAAGCATGGCAGTGGAAACAATACATGTGAAGAAATGCAAATTTCAAAA
Source organism: Smallanthus sonchifolius (assembly GCA_023525975.1). NCBI lineage: Eukaryota > Viridiplantae > Streptophyta > Magnoliopsida > Asterales > Asteraceae > Smallanthus > Smallanthus sonchifolius. The sequence continues at coordinate 58,946,237 of CM042038.1, forward strand.
ATCTAATACGTGGTTTATCTTTTTCGTATTCGACTATCAACATGTAAAGGGAAAGTAGAAGACTTACTTCAAACTAGAGAAACCTGAAGTTGTATTTATAATGCCAAAGCCCACATGGCTAGCAAGACTTACTTCAAACTAGAGAAACAAACATACTCATGTATTAAGAATGAAAACAAATTGAACAGACTTAACCAAATTCAATTTTTACTTAGTCACAATATGTACAAATCCTTTCTAACATGACAACATAAACAAAATTTTGTAAAGAAAATGTATCTTGAATTCAGGTGTGATTATATTTATGACACATGCAAAATTTTTCCCAAAACAAGAATGCTGACATTAATAGCAATAATGCAACAGGAACATGTATCTTAACCAGTAGAACACTGATTAAATATTGAATTAATACCAGAAAAGAAAGCACATTTTCAATTATTTAAGTTGATACCAAATTACTAATCAATGCAAATTATTCATTTCAAAAGGCTATTGATGACTTGAACTATGTGGTGCTTCTAAGATAGAAATTCAGTTACATAGAAAGCATCCTACGAGTACAATTGCCACATCCATCATCCTCAGCGTACCTTCAGGTTAATTACCAAACCTGTTTTAAACTCAACCTCCTAACCTGTGTTGTGAAAAGCCCTCTAGGGGAGCGCGTAGGCGCAAATTTAAAGCCCAGCACAACTATAACGCCTGGAGGTGACCAAGGCGCATATTTGGCTTTTTTTTGCAAAGGCTCAGGCGAGCGCTTTTTGTTAGGCGCCAAATCAACCAAGGCGTAGGCTTTATTCATTCAGGCGCAATCGAGTAATTAATTTCGATTTTTTTTCTACTTTTTAGTCTTTCACTGGATACTGGCCCTAGAAAAAATAGGGACTACCAAATTAATTCCAAATCAACAATCTTTTGTATATATACACACCATTGAAGATTACACAATAACAAATTAAAGTTTAAAGAAACAAGAAATGGTATTCAAATTTTGGTATTACTTTTATCTTTTGGTACTAATTATAATAGTTTTTTTTTTAATATTATTGGTGTGCTATTAGTTTTCAATGTATAATATATTTTTTTGTTTTTCCCCTCTATACATATGCGCCTTTTTTTATCTTAGGCCCTCGCTTTTTTGCGCCTAGCGCCTAGGCCCGAGTCAATGCCTATGCGCCTTAAGTGCGCCTATCGCATTTGTTATCATACGATATCTCATAACAGTTCACCACCCAAGACTCATCCCATAATAATAATCCCGCAATTTCATCGACATAGATCGAACTTACTACACTAATAACTCATACTCTAGTACACGTATTAACTCGACACTTGGTTAACACAACAAATCCCTAGACATCGAATTACTCAACATTGACCAAGGCTCTTACAAATCAACTAACACGACAGTTGTAAACACTGCATCAATATCCAGACACAACGGTCAATCTAACTCTACTCATTTCATAAATATCATCTACACATCGCATTAATATTATTGCACGCATAATAAATATAACTCAACACTTGTATGCAATTTAACACATATATACATACACAAACACATACCTCATCATTGCACCCTCGTCAGGGCGTTCGACACACCCCGAGCTCATCATTAACCTGCAGAATATGGTCACATTAGGTGACTTCCCGAAGGATCTCGTCCTTCACAATCCCGTTTGCCGTGTCATAAAGACAACGATGCAAACACAACCCAAGAAGTCAAAATTGGTTAACACAAGTTAACAAGGAGCTAAAAGACAAAACAAGAGAGATGAAATGGCAAATCATGTTTTGCATCCCATTGCACGGCCGTGCAAAGCCTTTCTTACCTTCCAAGGACCCAGTACACTGTTCTCCGTACCCGTTTTGATTCGCGAGGTCTTTGCATGATCGTGAAACCCAATGCACGGCCATGCAATGCTCATTTTAAGGCCTATAAATAGAGGACTTGGGTCCTTGGTTTCACACACCACAACACTAGTTACTTTCTGTAGCTTAGAGTAAAGAGTAGAGAGGTTCCTCCTCCTTGTTCCGCAATAGGGGAGCCTACGAAACTCAGCGTTACGCTAGTTAGTATGGCCACTCGTGGCTAAACTCTTTGTATTGCTAGGGTGAAAATGAAGTTTGGTGCATGTTAATGTTTGACGTATTAATTTAGTGGTGTGTTTGTCTTTAATTATTCGCTTTCTTATTGTCTAAATCCTTCTTTATATTTGCGAGTGTTCTTGATTTTAAAGTATAAGCTCGTAAAACCTTTTTAATTAAACTTCATTTGAAACTTGTACATCTTTATACAAGCAGAAATTGATAAGCCAAGACTTAGTCAATACTATTAAGGTCGTACGTCTTTATACGAACTTATTATGCAAACAGCAATGGGTGAACTAATGTTAGGAACTGTACGTCTTTATACATGGTCTCATTGTTACACCGCCTCCCGGTGAGCAAAGTATAATCACTATTTAACAATAATATTAAGCATTTAGGTTCGATGTCCTAAACCAAACTGTAGATAGCATTCAAAGGGTTGAAGATAAATGTTGTCCCTAGCGGGAGGCATTACTATTTCAATTTAAAGATTTTAATTCATGAATCAAATGTCGTGAGAACGAGGCTCTAGCGGTGACCCGGGTCACAAGTTTGTAGTAGTCATACCACTGAATTAGTCAACTTAACATTATCACGTACCAAGCGAATTCGAAGCTCAAAACAATACTATTCGTGACCTGATCATTTACGAGATATTTACTTTTCTGCTATTTCACTACAAAAAAAATGTCATTCAGTGACATACAAAAAGTGTCAAAAAAAACCAAAAGGTGCCACTAAAGATCCCTTTAGGAATGGGCGGCACTAGAAACGCTAACACTAAAGCCTTTTAGTGGCACTTTTTTGGTCTGACACACTACCTTTAAGCTTTTTGTGGCACATTTTTTTGCCACTATATTAAAAAAAGGCTTTTGTGGCACAAATTTTATGTCGGCAAAACTTTTTCTAATAAAATATACATACTACTTTTAGTGACACATAATTTTTGGATCAACAGAATCCATTTTCTAAAAGTCCTAATTTTGCTACTAATACTAAAATCATCTACAAATCAGAGTTACTAATAGACCATATATAGAAGAAGCCATTTCTTCCTGAACCTGCATCCATCTTTCCCATTCTTCTGTTTGATGTAGATTGAGGTAAAGTATCGATTTTCCAGAAAATGCTAACTTGTCACTTTGTTTCTTAAGAGGAGTCACTGCTGAAACTATTATAAGAGCGTACACAGGAACATGAAAAGATCGCAATTGTAGCTCTGTTAAAGAAAAAGTGGATCAACTAAAATACACCAATTATAATCACACTTTAGGTTTACAAGATAATATCAATTTTATTATTTGAGCAAGGAGAGAGAGCAAAATAGTAGAACATGAGGTAGAACCTTTAGCAGATTCAACAATCAAACTGGTGCGATCACATATGTAAAAATAGAATAAAATCCCATCAAATTTTGACCTGCATAAGGTTGTGAAAATCCAATATTTACTGCATCAGCTTACAGATGAAAAAAAAGCTTCAATATAAATCTAGCACCAACAAAGTCTTATGGCTTACATTGCTCTCAAGGTTGTTCGGTTCCCAAGCAAAAAAAGAACCCTCCATCGTCACAAATCTACAAATAAAGAGGTGCAGATTTTAACAAGTGGAAACAAGAAAATAGAACCCATCAGATTAGTTGACTAACCTAATTAAGTTAGCTTTAATAGAAGTAGCATGTTGTTTCAATGATGCTGATTTTGTGAACCCTCCTTCCAGCAAAACAGCTTGGTCAACTTCCTCTGTTTTGGTTTCTAATTCAACCAAATTGTTGTCTGAGTGACTACTCCAAGTAAAAAAACATGTAAGTTGTAAAATGATATTAAATAATGTATCTTTCCATGTACTGAAAAGATAATTAACAGTGTAATAATTAGGACCTAAAGCTTCAGATTACTGGATAAGAAATTTTGACATACATAAGTATGGAGCCTTTAAGCCAAAGTAATCTAGTCACAATATTAAGGTACTTTTTAAGTCTAATGAACCGAACCACTGAATTTACCATTTATTTCTTTTATTTAATAGGGAAGATGTGATTATAAGTGGGAATTTGTACTGGATGGTATAACAAAAAGGAATTTCTATTACATATTTAAATCATATGTTTATTTCTATGGTGAATTTGATGGTAATATTGGTTGTATAGATTACCCTTCTAATAGATCTTGAAACAGAAAAAAAAAGCATAAAATTAACTAGCAGTTGGGCATCATTATGTTGTTAGTTTATTTTAGAGTTAGCAAAATTACTTGTTCCTTTCATGTGAGAGACCTTTTTCTTTCTTTATTGAGGCATATGACTTTAATAAACAATATAACAATTTAGCACAAGCTAAAACATAATAACAGTCCGATTTTAGAAGAAAAATCAAACATGTATAACTTACAACTCAACGAGGGAGCCATTCGATCTTATATAAGTATCTAGATTTGCATCATACTCTGGTGTCCATCAGCTCTCATCAAACATCGACTGAACGAGATTGCAACCATATAGACTATGAAATAAACTAAACGAAAAGAAGTTATTGGATTAACCTGTACACAATTGTATAATGTCTCTATTTATCGTAGATGTTTGGTACGAGTGTTGCTTTCAGCAACTTATGGCTCTATTTTATTATACTGTTATGATATATCCTCCTAATTGACATTTTACATACTATAAACACTAAATAGCACATGTAAATTGACCTGTGAAATTTGTGAACATATATGCAGACATATGAGTGATGAGCAATAGATGGTCAAAAGATATTCCCTTTAATAACGACAAGTTGTGGTCAAGCTAGTAATTCTTTGTAATAGTTACAATGAGTAAAAGCATAACTGTAACTTGAAAACTTCCCATAAATAGAAACTGATATTCAAGAGTTGTATACAACTGACCTTCTATATGAAGCAAAATTTATAAAAACATCAGCAGTAGGATGTGTTGCACTTGCACATGCTGCTTCAACACTAGAAAACCAAATTAAGATCACATAACAGGAAGAAATTAGCTAAAACCAAATTAAGATCATCAACAAACAAATCTGAATAAAGAGATGAACAAACAACAAGCTAAAAAAAATGAATCAAAGAAGATATGTTATGGTATGGTATCCTATAAATACTTAACTCTGTTTCTTTCAATGTAGATTGCCCTTCGTGATCGGTGAAATCCATGTCCGGAGCTGTGGAATCACAGTGTCTAGATCCAGTTGTAGGTTTGGAGATGATTAATGCACCCAGGGTTTGCTTGTAGTCTGAAATCAAGCTTATGTAATTCATTACATACTTAGTTAATGGATGAATAGTACTTCCTGGAACAGGAACCCTAGAAGGTTCTCGAAGGACTGCGTTTTCAAACTCCGATATCATTCCTCTCGCCGCCTCCGCTAGTCTAGAAAGTGTCTCCGGCGCCTGACTTTTGATAGATTCCGCTGGTTTTGAATCAAAAACGTCATGTCAGGCAACAAATCAAGTAACGAATCGTGTAAATCTATAATATTAAATAGCTTTTCCGGCGATCTCCTGCTGATACTAATAGCTTCCGCGAAATTGAAGAGCTGATTCGCCGGAGCTTTTACGGTCGCCATGATGAGGCGTGTTGAACACCAGTTTCTGCTTTAAAGAGATTATGTAAGCAAGGGAGGGAAGAAACTTTTGGAGGAGGACAGTGTTCTAAAAATCGCTAACAGCGAGTCGGGCGGTGGGGTAGGGCCTAGGCATAGGCGGGATTAATCGGGGCCTAGGCGGGATTAATCAGATTGGAATTTTTATATGTAATTTTCAGTTTTTTATATATATACACACATTTTTATATGTAATTTTTATAAAAATGTTCTTTTTTAAACCACACCAAAGGTTTTGGCCGGAATTTTCAAGTTTTCGCCGGAAATTTCAGGTTTTGGCCGGAAATTTCAGGTTTTCACCGAAATGTTCGCCGGAATCTGGCCGCCTAGGCCCGCCTGGGACCGACTAGGACCGACTAAGACCGCCCAGCGATTAATGGAGCGACTTGGCCAAAATTACTCCTCACTGGGCCGCCTAACGTCGACGCCCATGCGCGATTTTTACAACACTGGAGGAGGAATTTTGAGAGCCAAATGTAGAAACTAGGGTTTAGGAATAAGGTGAATGGGAGGGAAGAAATTTATGTGGAGGTAGATTTGAGTTTTATTTTTGAGGGAAAGAGTGAAATTTTCAAAAGCATTAATGGCACATGCTATTAAAAACGAATGATAATCAAAGATGGCATACCTAAAGTGTCATTAAAAATCTAAATTAGTGGCACAAAAGTTAAATGTCACTAAAAGTGTGTGTCACTAAATGGTTTTTTTTATAGTGTTACTATTTTGTTCGTTACATTTCTGTTACACACATCACGCACGTTTTTACTTTTATGCTATTTACTGTTATGATATCGAGAATGATCGCTAAAACAAGCGAGAATGATAAACGAGATCGCTAAAACAAGAGAGTATGATAAACGAGAGAAAAAATTGAGAGAGAATAATTAGGGGTAAAACTGATATGAATTAATTGATAACTTGAATAATGTTACTAAGAAACTATTTATAGACAAAGTTAAACAAACTTACTGAACCAGACGAACTTAATAAGTTCTCCCCTATACTAAACAGGCGAACTTAGTTCGCCTACTAAGTTCGCTAACACCCCCCTCAAGTTGGAAGTGTATACAACCCCAACTTGGAAATGATATCTGAATGCGGTTGACCAGCCAAACTCTTGGTGAATAAATCCGCAAGTTGATCGTGTGTGAGAAAGCAGAATCAAACCGGCTTGAAGCTTCTCACGGACAAAATGACAATCCAACTCGATATGCTTAGTTCGCTCATGAAAAACTGGATTCTTAGCAATATGAATAGCAGCCTGACTGTCACATTTGAGAGGAACATGAGTAAGATTATCAAGCCGAAACTCCACAAACAAGCGAGTCAACCAAGCAAGTTCCTGTGTGACACGGCGAATATAACGATATTCAGCTTCAGCAGAACTAAGAGAAACAGTAGGTTGCTTCTTGGATTTTAAAGAAATAGGACTGCCCCCAAGAGAAATAAAATAGCCACTGACAGAACGCTGAGTATTAGAACAAGCTGCCCAATCAGAATCACAATAAGCAGACAAAGACATATCAGGAGCATTATTAAAGAACAACCCTTAAGAACAAGTGCCTTTGACATAACGAAGAGTATGCCACGCAGCATCCCAATGAGGAACACGCAGATCACTCATAAACTGGCTGAGAAACTGAACCGCAAAAGCAAGATCAGGGCGAGTATGAGTGAGGTAATTGAGTTTACCAACAAGTCGCTGATAGGTCAAAGGATCATCAAGAACTTGACCTTCGTTGAGCTTGAGTTGTAAATGTAAAGGCAAAGGAGACGAAACAGAAGAAACATCGTCGGTAGAAAACTCAGTCAGCAAATCCTTCGTAAATTTGCGTTGAGTCATAATAAGACCAGAGGGAGATTTGAGAACCTCAATGCCCAGAAAGTAGTTGAGACTGCCAAGATCCTTGATCTGGAAAGTGGAATGTAAGAAAGCCTTCAAAGCAGATATCTTTTGATCATTATTACCAGTAAGAAGAATGTCGTCAACATAAACAGCGACATGAACAACAGAATCCCCCATCGTTTTAGAGAATAAATAATAATCATTGGGAGACCGCATATAACATTTGGTCTTAAGAGTATCAGAAAGCTTTCCATACCACTGCCTTGAAGCTTGCTTCAAACCGTAAAGAGACTTCTTGAGCTTAAGACATGATCAGGAGATGATAAAGGCATTTCAAGAGGAGGAAGCATATATATGTCTTCGTCAAGATCCCCATGTAAAAAAGCATTATTAACATCCAATGGATATAAACCCCATTGTCGTTTAGTGGCAACAACAATGAGACTACGAATATTAGTCATCATAACGACAGGAGAAAAAGTCTCATTAAAATCAATTCCTGCTTTCTGAGTATCACCACGAACAACCAAACGGGCTTTGTAGTGTTCAACAGTACCATCAACATTATATTTGACTTTATACACCCATTTGCACTTAATGGCTTTTTTACCTTTAGGTAAATGCATAACCTCCCAAGTTTGATTTCTTTCCAAGGCATTAAACTCCTTAGTCATAGCCTCTTGCCAAGCAGGATGGTTAGCAGTCTCCTGATAAGAAGAAGGTTCTTTAACAGAATCAAGATTTAAAAGGAGCTGCTGGGAATCAGGAGAAAGATCAGCAAGATTAACAAAATGAGAAGCTTGGCAAGCACTCGACAAAGTATGAAAACAAGACGAATCGACAGAAGAAGCAGAATTACAAACATAATCTTGCAGATGAGAAGGAGGAACAGAAGAATGAGTAGATCTCCTGGGCTCCGGAGGTGGAGGAGGAGGAATAGGAGAAACAGGAGGAGGAGTGGAATCAACTTCAGGAGCAGCCGAAAAAGATGAACGAACAGCAGCTGGATCTGTCTTCTCAAACAGATCATTTAGAGAAGGGAACAAATAAGAAGGATCTGAAGAGTGTAAAGAAGGGAAAATGTGCTCAAGAAAAGTCACATCCCGAGAAACAAAAACTTGTCGAGTGTCAAGATTATAAAGCTTGTAACCTTTCTTTCCAAAGGGATAACCAATAAAAATACAAGCTTGAGCTTGAGGCTGAAATTTATCTCGTCCGGGTGTAGAGGTAGAAGCATAACACAAACACCCAAAAGTGCGAAGGTGAGTGTATGAAGGAGCTTTACCAAAGAGCATCTCAGAAGGAGATTTTCCCTTAAGAACCCGTGTGAGGAAAATATTAATCAAATGAGTAGCAGTAAGAACGCATTCACCCCAAAAAGTTATCGGTAACTTGGATTGAAACATAAGAGCACGAGCAATTTCGAGAAGATGCTTATGTTTACGTTCCACCACCCTATTCTGTTGAGGAACCCCAGGACAAGTAGTCTGATGAATAATACACTTATGTTTAAAATACTCGGCATGATGAACACCCGAACCAAGTTCAAAAGCATTATCAGATCGAACACACTTCACTTTGGTACTGAACTGAGTCTCAACCATTTCAATGAACCCTTGAAGAATAATAAAGGCATTTCCTTTAGTTGTCAAAAGATGAGTCTAAGTAGTTCTAGTAAAATCATCAACAATGGTGAGAAAATATTTATATCTATCAAATGTAGTAGATCGATACGGTCCCTAGGTATCAATATGAATAAGATCAAACATTTGAGAACTGGATATACTACTAGATGCAAAAGGCAGTTTATGATGTCTAGCCTTAAGACAAACAGAACAATCATCAATAGAACATCATGTGCACCAGTAAAAACATTCAATTGCTTAAGTTTGTACAAAGGTAAATGACCAAGACGAGTATGCCAAAGTTTCAAAGAAACAACAGAATTACAGTGAGAAAAAGAATCAACTGTAACAGAGAAAAGTTTGTTTGGATTCAAAAGATAAAGGTCGTTGAGAAGATCTCCCAGGACCAACGGACTACTCAGCGAAGGGGCCTGCAAGAAACAAGTAGTTTCAGAAAACTGAACAAGACCCTTTGTATCCCTACAAAGTTTAGGAACAGATAAGAGATTGTGCTTGAACTGAGGCACAAAGAAGACATTAGAAATAGAGAACGTCTTGGTAAGATGAACTGTTCAGACCTGCGTAACAGTTAAGACATGCCCGTTTGGAAGAAGAACATAAACGGGTGAGTTAAGCAATTGAACATCAAAAAGTAAATTGAAATCAAAGCACATATGATTACTTGCACCGGTATCAATGATCCAAGTAGTATCGACCATAGTCGAATTGCAAGCAATAATACCTGCAAAATTTGCAAAGCTGAGTGGTTGAACATTAGGAACACCTCCTTGAACCCCAGAATTCTGCTGAAGAAGTTGCAACAGATTGTTGTACTGTTCAGAAGAAAGAGTATTTGGAGCACCAGAAGTAGGAACAGTAACCCCAGCATCAGAAACAATATTAGCAGCAACTTTGGGTTTAGTAAATTTGAAATCTTTAGGAAACCCAATTAAACGATAACATTTGCTGGCATCATGTCCTGGCTTCTTGCAATGAGAACAAACAAAACCTTTCCGAGCACTGTAATTCTTTGGTACTTGCACAGAAGCATTCATAAAAGCATTCTGAGGAATAAACTGAGCCGATGAATAAAGCTCCCTCTGTTTCTCATCTTGAATGAGAAAAGAATAAGCTTCATTGATTGAGGAAAGAGGCTTCATCATGATAATATTCCCACGAATCATGTCATAAAAAGGGTTAAGACCCATCAGAAACTGCATCAAACGTTGATCTGTTTCGCGCTTAGCCATAAGTTGGGAAGTACCACATGTGCAGGGAGAAATAGGTTCGATTGCATTAAGCTCATCCCAAACAGCTTTGATTTTGGTAAAATATGTAGCAACATTATCATTCCCTTGAGAAATAGCAGAAAGAGACTTCTGCAATTGATAATATTTGGCCCCATTACTCTGTCCATACCGGTCAGTTAACTCTTTCCAGAGTTGTCAAGCATTCTCAACATACAAAACGCTCTCACTGATATCACTAGACAAAGTGTTCAAAATCCAAGAAATAACCATATCATTGCATCTTGTCCATAACTCTAGATTAGGAGAGGAAGTAGGTCTGATAACAGTCCCATCAACAAAACCAAGTTTGTTCTTAGCAAATAAGGCAATGGACATGGCACGTTTCCAGGAACCGAAAGAAGAGCCGTCAAATGTTTTAGAAACAAGTAAGAGACCCGGATGATCAGATGAATGTAAGAACAAAGGATTAGAAAAATCCATAGGAACAACAACTGCGGGATCAACAGTAGGAGGCATGAAAAGTAGAAAGAAAAAGGAAGACAGGAATTGTTAAGTTTGTGAAGTTCGCTGAGGAAAGGAACAGGCGAACTTAATAAGTTCGCCCGTAACAAACTTTCGCGACAAGTTCGTCTGCACGAACAGAAAAACGTGAAATCGATCCAGAAATCATCATAACTCAAAATCAGAGAAGTATATGAAGAAATCTAACCGTAGGAATGATTACAAACAAAAAACAAAGGTTTTGAACGGATCAAAACAGAAAACAACCCTCAATTGACACAAAAAATGAGAAAACGAATGAAACAACAAAGAATAAGTGCGGAAAAAGGAGAAAAATCACAGAATCGAGCATATATGCTTTGATACCATGTTATGATATCGAGAATGCTCGCTAAAACAAGCGAGAATGATAAACGAGATCGCTAAAACAAGCGAGTATGATAAACGAGAGAAAAAATCGAGAGAGAATAATTGAGGGTAAAACTGATATGAATTGATTGATAACTTGAATAATATTACAAAGAAACTATTTATAGACAAAGCTAAACAAACTTACTGAACCAGGTTCGCCCCTATACTAAACAGGCGAACTTAGTAAGTTCGCTAACATTTACTTTACCGTCATTTACTTTTCTGTCATTTACTTATCTACTTCACAAGCACACAAAACTCACTCACTAATTAATCCGGCTAAACGATAACAAAAGTTGAATAGTGGAACTCTATCATGTCCATTGGTTCGATACTAGGTTCTTACCTAAACTATATTACGCTGTGATAGGTACACTTGTCTATTGTGTGTGTTTTAAGTTAAGTAATTATCATTTTATAAATTTAAATCCTGATCTTGTGAAACTATTCTAAAACAAATATATATTTTTATATATTACAGGCACGCTATCACCAAGCTGTCATGGCATCAGATTTCCTTTTTGTATATATAGAAAATTTTAAAACTTTTTCTTGCTATGTACGTTTCTTGCTCATTTTTCAATATTTATTTGTTGTATCTCACATCCGTGGGTTCGGGAAGGTGCAAATGCTTCTGAAATTCATCTTGACATATATGTTTTATCAAAAATGCGCCAGTTTGTGAGTTATGGTCGGTTGAAACAGTTTGCTCTACTGGAACATACCTTTATTTGTATTTTTTTCTTTTTTTATCACCCGAGCTTAGCTTGGAGAAGGGTTACTAAATCCCGAGTTTGTGTTGCAGGCATTTGCTAGCACTCCTGATGAGAGGAACTATCTGATCTCAGAGTTCAATTCCATGCGATTGATATAGATAAAAATGGTTCTTCATATACTTTCTACATAAATGTATTTTTTATAATCTTTAATGAGTTTCATCTAACTATATTTTTAACTGGAGTTTATTTCTGGTCTACACTAACTAACTTTGGCTACAACATAGGTTTTTTTAAGATTTATCTATATATTCAATTGGGCTATCATGCTCTAACATTCTATTAGAATTAAGTTAGTATATCATAATAGTTTATTTTAGTATATATGTAATTAACTATGTTTTAATGGTGTTAGACCGTTAGGGTTTGAATCTAACGGTTACAGGTAGGTTTCCGTTAGATGATTATCTTGTATGTATATAAACATGATTCTATATCAATAATACAATTAATCGATCATTCCTTAATCCTGTACAAACTCTTCTGATCATCACAACAAAGTGGTATCAGAGCCTCAAAGCAATTTTGGATCTAGATCGTAGTTACAACTGAACAAACAAAAGCGACGCTGTTTATCAAATCGTTTTCTTATCAAAATCTTTCAGTATCACGAACCCTATCATGGCATCACAGAATAACTTTGGGTTTCATCCCTGGGTTAAACCAGAATTGGAGGAGAAGAAGAAAACTATAAAGAAGGAAGTAAATTATCTCAAATCTCATATTTCATTCATATGATTTCCAATAATATAAATAAACTTTAATATTACAATTAGCACCCCAACTAAACCAAAATAAATATACTAATCTCTAGCTTAATAATAATAATAATAAAAATAATAATAATAATAATAATAAAAGTAACGTAACAATACTCCCCCCTTAACCTACTTTTTGCCCTCAAAACGTAAGCTAATCAAATTCTAGCAAAAAAGATCATAAAATAAATAAAAAAAGTGCAGCATCCATGGACTCTTTTTGGAGCCGACAGATTCTCTTTGGAGCCGACCCGTTCCACGGTGGACGCCATTCGGTTCGTCCAATGGCATTCGGTCCTGTGTCAATGAGACGCCACGGTGGATGCCATTCGCGTCTCTCGGTTGCATCATCTATCGATGTCATTTCTTCCTTTGTGGGAACCGGTTTCACTGCTCGCTTCAACAAGTTCGGAACCACTGATGGTGCGGGTTTTGGCATTGGTACGGGTGTGATTGCTGGTGTCTGTTTTGGGTGCGGGTTTGGGGTTGTTTTAGGTGTAGGCGGAGCAGGTTGTGATGCTTGTTGTGGGCCTGACTTCAGCATTGCTGGTTCGGTTTTCTTGGAAATAAATATTTGTTCATGTTGTTTCATCAATTGTTCATGCTGCTTCATAGACTGCTCATGTTGTTTCATGAGGGCGGCTAGGGTTTCCTGGAGGACAGAAACCGCTTTTTCATGATCCTTGAAAGTCTTGTCTACGTCTTGATTATGAGTGTTCATCATGGTAGTGTGATAGAATTCCGATGGGGAATCGGAACGGCTCTGGTACCCTTGATAGGGTTAAACCAGAATTGGAGAAGAAGAAAATTATAAAGAAGGAAGTAAATTATCTCAAATCTCATATTTCATTCATATGATTTTCAATAATATAAATAAACTTTAATATTACAATTAGCACCCCAACTAAACCAAAATAAATATACTAATCCCTAGCTTAATAATAATAATAAAAATAAAAATAATAATAATAATAATAATAATAATAATAATAATAATAATAATAAAAGTAACGTAACAATCCCACGATTCAGAAATTAAGGGGGTGTTTGGGATTACTTATCAAAAACAACTTTTAACTTCTTTCAAAAGTTAAAAATACTTACTTCTCAAAAACAACTTTTCCTTCCTTATAAAACTAACTTTTTCATCAATTATCCAAACAAACTTTTAACTTATTACTTTTTTAAAAAGGTAATAAGTTAATAAGTTGCTTGAAAAGTAATCCCAAACACCCCCTAAATGGCCGGAACTACAACCTATTGAGCATTCGGATGAAGGTATTATTCGAATCACAAGATCTGTGGACAATTGTCGATGAAGAATTACCAGAAACCAAACAAACAGAGTCAATTAACCATATTGGAGACGAACGAACTTAGAGAGAATCGAAGACGGGATAAGCGAGCACTACTGTACATATATCAATTGGTTGAAGAATCAATCCTTGAACGCATAGCATCAAAAACGTCAAAGGAGGCCTGGGATTTCATACACAGATCTTATCACGGTGAAGAACGCATCAAAACAGTAAGATTACAGACTCTGAGATGTGAATTTGATAATTTAAAAATGAAAGAATCTGAAAATATAGAAGATTACTATAATCGCATCACAATATTGATCAATCAATTGAGAATCAACGAAGAAGATATAACCGATAGAAGAATAGTTGAGAAAATTTTGAGGAGCCTTACAGGAAAATTCGAATATGTTGTTGTGGCGATCGAAGAATCCATGGACCTGTCTTTCCTTCCAATGGAATCACTCTTAGCAACCCTTCAATCGCACGAATTAAGACTGCGACAGTTCGACTCATCAACATCCTACACCAATGATCAAGCCTTACAATTACAGACCACGAATTTGGAATAAAACGAAAGGTTAGAGCAAACACCAAAAATGTCATCACTGGTTCCATTTAGAAACCGCCAGGGAAGACAGAACAACCCAATCCAGTGTTATTATTGCAAGAAAGTTGGGCATATCTCACGAGTATGTCGAAAACGCCTGGCCGAACAAGCTAAAGGATCAAATTTTGTTATTCAAGAAATCGAGGATGAAAAAGATACTATGTTTATGATATTGGTAACTCAGGAACAAAGCATAAATCAAAGATGGTTTGTGGATAGTGGATGTAGTAATCATATGACAAAGAAACTTGTTTACAAAACTGGATGAAACGTTCAACAAAGAAGTGAGAACCGACGATGATAAAATCCTTAAGGTCCATGGAATTGGTGAAATACAAGTCAAAACTAAATTAGGAACCAAGAAAATTCGAGATGTATACTACATCCCTACGTTAAAACACAATCTTATTAGTGTTGGACAACTTGTGCAAAAGGGGTTTGAGATAATTTTAAAAAATGGAACATGTGTAATCAAGAATCAAGATGGATCAATCTTGAGGAAAGTTGAAATCACTACAAACCGAATGTTTGCTTTCAAGTTCCAAGAAGATAATCTATTTGCTTTCAAAGCCACCACTAATGAAACAACAATGTTATGGCATCAAAGACTAGGACATCTGAATCTGAATTCCATGGGCACTGTGACAAAGAGGAAACTAGTGCATGGAATGCCAAACATTCCACATACAGAAACAATTTGTGAAAGTTGTCTCTTAGGAAAACAGACTAGAGCCTTTTTTTTTCCTTCTGACCTAGCATGGAGGGCACAAGCACCTTTGGAGTTAATACACTCTGACCTATGTGGACCCATGAAAACACCATCGATTGGAGGGAACACGTATATCCTTACATTTATTGACTACTGCACAAGAAAACTTTCGGTGTATTTCATAAATTCGGTATCGGTATTTTCGGTACCGGTACCGATCTCATACCTAGTGGCCTGTGCTAGTTATATCATTAACAGGTCACCTACCAAAAGCTTAAAAGACATGACCCCACAAGAAGCTTGGAGTGGGATAAAACCAACTATGGCCCATCTCAAGGTTTTTGGATCAATAGCATATGCACATATACCCGAACAGAGAAGAACAAAGCTAAACGACAAATCAGAGAAAACAATATTTGTTGGGTACACGGAACAGTCGAAGGCCTATAAACTTTACAATCCGTCCACAAAGAAGATTACAATAAGCAGGGACGTCAATTTTTATGAACAAAAACAATGGACTGAATCAAAACAAGGGGGCAGTAGTGTGGAAATAGTTGAGATAGACAATGAAATTGACTCAACAGATGATTCTCAACCAGACTCCTCCTTACATATTCCAAACTCCAACACTGAAAATTCGGAGAATCAAACTTCAACTTCTACTTCAACAAAAGGCCATAGCAATAGCACTACCAAGACATCAAATATATCGTCAACATACCAGTCTGGCTTAACGCCAATTAAAATGAGAAACCTCGATGAAGTTGTTAATGCAGCCAACGAAGTTCAAGTTGAATATTCAGATTTTGCCCTATTTGCTGATGCAGACTCCTTAACTTATGAGGAAGCAGCTGCTATGGCCCACTGGAGGCAAGAAATGAATGATGAAATAAATTCTATAGAGAAAAACTGCACATGGAATCTCGTAGACCTTCCTAGGAAACACAAACCTATCGGCGTTAAGTGGGTATTCAAAACAAAATACACTGAAAGAGGAGAGGTAGATAAGTATAAGGCACGTTTGGTGGTAAAGGGATACAAACAGAAGTATGGACTAGATTATAAGGAAGTATTTGCACCTGTAATTAGAATGGAAACAATAAGGCTAGTTCTTGCTATTGCAGCACAATTCAATTAAAAAATCTATCAAATGGACGTCAAGTCGGCTTTTTTGAATGGAATTCTGGAAGAAGAAGTATATATAGAACAACCACCTGGTTATCAGCGAAAGGGGGAAGAAGGAAAAGTATATAGACTAAATAAAGCTCTTTACGAATTAAAGCAAGCCCCTAAAGCATGGTATAGTCGTATTGACAAATACTTTATGGACCACACCTTTACTAAATGCATGTCGGAACACACACTTTATATTAAACATGAAAATTCAAGCATGATAATAGTATGTATATATGTTGACGATCTGATTTTTACTAGCAATTCAGAAAATCAGATCACAAGCTTCAAACAGTGGATGAAGGAAGAATTTGAAATGACAGATTTAGGCTTAATGCATTATTTCCTCGGTATACAAGTAACACAAGCAGAACATGAAGTCACCTTATCTCAAAACAAATATGCAAAAGACATCTTAAAACGCTTTCACATGGAAGGAACTGCAGAATCATCCACTCCCTCGGAATATGGACTTAAAGTACACAAAGACAGTACTGGAAAAGATATTGAGGTTAGTAAATTTCGAAGTTTAGTCGGTAGCCTTAATGCATGCTACAAGACCTGATCTGATCTACTCACTTAGTTTGATCAGTCGTTACATGGAGAATCCAAAACTTTCTCATTGGGAAATGGGCAAAAGGATACTAAAATATGTGAAAACTACACTGGATCACGGCCTAATCTATCTAAAGTGTGACGATTTCAAACGAGTGGGCTTTAGCAGTGATTATGGTGGAAATTTGGATGATGGAAGAAGTACAGGAGTCTACATCTTTAAAATTGGAAATAGCTTGATATCTTGGCAATCAAAGAAACAAAATGTTGTAGCACTATCGTCAACCGAAGCCGAATACATGGCATTATCGGCTGCTGGGTGTCAAGCAGTATGGTTAAAAGGCGTTCTAGAACAGCTACATCAAAACTCAAACAGACGCTACAAGAATATGGTGTGACAACAAATCAACAATAGCTCTTGCATCTAACCCTGTGTACCATGGTAGGAGCAACCATATTAGATGTAAATACCATTTCATTCGAGAGATTATTGAAAACAATGAAGTGGAAGTTTACTATTGCAATACAAGGGATCAGGAAGCTGATATACTCACAAAATCTCTTCAAGTAGGAAGATTTCGGGAACTCAAACAAAAGCTGACAGTTAGGCGTATATAACTTAAGGGGTGGTATTAGAATTAAGTTAGTATATCATAATAGTTTATTTCAGTATATATGTTATTAACTATGTTTTAACGGTGTTAGACAGTTAGGGTTAGAATCTAACGGTTACAGTTAGGTTTCCGTTAGATGATTATCTTGTATGTATATAAACATGATTCTACATCAATAATACAATTAATCGATCCTTCCTTAATCCTGTACAAACTCTTCTGATCATCACAACACATACTAACTGTGGATAAAAGGTTTACAATTTGCAGGCCCACTTCTACAGATATAAATCTGGAGAAAATAAATTTATAGATAAGACCTAAATGTTTGTGATTGTAGGAGATGCAAGATTTTTAGGAGCAGGTGACAATAAGCTTGTATCTATAACGATAGAAAGGAATAGAACCATATCACAACCAATATCCAAGTAAGCTCAAGCAGTTCTGGCAATGTGTGTATATGCATCTTTTACGTGTGTCAGACCAGATGGAGTTTTATCTACCTGATTAGCTATTCAGCTTGTTGCATTAAGACAACTATTTGCGTAAATACAAACTGAAGGGAATACAATATGAACATCCACGTTAAATGTTAGATGTACAACCTTGGTTTTAAAAAACGAGAAGCGCACCGAGGCGACAAGGTCTAAAACCGAGGCGTAAAGTGCAAAGCGTAAAAGCGGTGAGCTTTTCATACGCGAGGCGCAAAGTGATTGTATAGTTTCTTTTATATATATCATAGGTTTTTAGCATCCCCTGCGTAAAGTTAAACTATAATAAGCTTTATATATGTTTTAACATATAAATTACATATATGTACAACCTAAAAAGCATGTTGTACAACATTCTAATGCACAAAAGAAGACTGTACATGAGGCGTGCGCCTCACCTGCGCCTCATGCCAAGTTTTTGCCAAAAACGTGAGCCTCACTTGCGCCTTTCGTTTACACTCGCCTACCAAAAGCGAAGCCCTTTGCTCCTGAGGTCGTCTCGCGCCTAGACGCGCTTTTAAAAAGCAAGTGTTCAACAAGATGATACGGTAACAACACAAAAAGGACATGCATATATCATCAAAAGGAGGAAGTAGGTACTTATTAGTTAATAGTTATTACTAAAAACCAAAGTTGAAAATAACACAATTTTGATAGTGATGAAAAAAGAAAAGATGGTGCATATAAAGTCAACAGTTTCCTATTATCCTTTTATGTTGAAGTAATAATAGTAACAAAAGTGAGGCACAGAAAGGCATTAAGCACAACTTCCGACTTATGAAGATAAAAACTGTTACAACTTTTAAGCATCATAGAGGAGCATCATTTTTTTTTGTTAAAAAACATTCATTTGCATATGCACAAAGATAAACAGTTGTTATGAACATTTGTTCACTCACTTGAATAGTAGAATGTATTAGCTTCTGCTCTAAATCCGCCAATAGTTCCCTCATTTTCTCCTATTCATGATTATCAACATGTCCACCAACATTTTGAGTGTTTTCAGAACGAAAAAATTTCAGTTTTAGAGTTACATTAATTGCAAATAAGAAGATGTGTCCAAAAGTTCGTTTATCGCTGGTTCATCTTTTTCTAATGTAGGTTCGAGATGAAGCATCCACCGAGTGCTCATCATGCAACACATATTTCGAAGGGTTAGTCTCTTAAATCATAATCACATATTAATTGTTAATAAAAAAAGGTAAAATATGAACCCAAGCTCTTTATAGAAGTCTTTTTATTTTATCAAATAAGACCTTTCAGCAAGTAAAATCAGTGTTTGTCGCTCACCTCAGACCTGCACCAAAAAATATCCGTTTTACCCCAAATCTGTTTACAACTTTTAACCCGTTACTCCATCCGATGTTTTGAAATTGGCATCTTTAGTTTCCAATACATACCAAGTTACAAACCATTTTTTTAATGTTTTGACTAGATTATAAATAACACATAAGAATAATGGTAAACTTTGGTTTTGTTTGAACAGAGTCTATATGCATCAATGCATGCTCATTTTGTTAATGAATATTTTGCTCCCTATTTATACTCCCATTTTGTGTTCTTCCCTTAAAAAATTCATCTAATTTTCAAATCTTTAGGATGGTCTGAAATGGGTTCCAACTGTTTGATGTTTTGCCAAACTTTTTGGTCAATTTTCATTACCAAACTCATATTTGGTGTTCTTAAGAGTTAACTATCTTCTTGATTTATGCTTTTCTGCCAATCAGATTCTTGTGAGGTTAATCCCGATCATTAACCCAACTCAAAGTTAAAGGGTCATTATGTAATTAATGTACAGTTTATATTTTAGTCATTTGTGTCAATGTAATAAGTCAAGGGATTAAATGTGTCAAGTATGCAACCTTGAAACTGATAGTAAAGAATCGGTATGTTATGAACCGATGCGTCTTTTAGATTAGGTTAAAAAGGAACGATTTGTTCCTCTACAGATGTAACGCACATTCAATTCAATCAAGAAATTCGTTTAAGTAGTTTGTGTGTTCATCATTTGCATAATCAAGATCCAATTGGGACAACAATTCTGTTATTTCATGAACATGTGTGGGTGTTTTCTGTGCCTGTGTGGGTGTAAATAATCCGTCTGTTCTGGCCCGAACCCAAATGGATGCGGACCCGTTTTGACCCGGACCAAAATTACCACCTTTTAAATCAGTTCGTTCTGACATGAACCATTCTGACTTGGACCAAAAAAAACCACTTTTTAAATTGACCCATTCTGACTGGAACCCGTTCTGACTCGTAACCCTGCTCGACTCGACTCTCCCGTTTGCCAGGTCTAAACTCTTTCATGGACTTCGTTCGACCCTCATTTGTTTCTGTTAGGCTGAGCCAAATATCCTCTCTAGCCAACACAAAAGCTGAGCCATCTCAACATGGAATTTTGTTTAGGTTCATTAGCCGGTTGTGGCGTTAGG
This sequence comes from Smallanthus sonchifolius, assembly GCA_023525975.1. Classification (NCBI taxonomy): domain Eukaryota; kingdom Viridiplantae; phylum Streptophyta; class Magnoliopsida; order Asterales; family Asteraceae; genus Smallanthus; species Smallanthus sonchifolius. The sequence goes on from CM042038.1 coordinate 58,967,011, forward strand.
GGGCTGAAAAGGTGCTCCATAATTCAAATTAACATGTTAAAAAGAATCTTAACATGTTTTTGAGAAAATGTTATGGGATTGTTATGTATAGACTGATTATAGCCGTAAAACACATTCGCAATCAATAGTATCAATTAAAGATTGTTATGGTTTCGTATTTAAAAAGGTTTGTTTTGGGATAGGAAGGTAGCAGACAAATTAAAACAGATACAATTTTTCTCTAATTAAATTGCGCTTTTAGGATGTGTCCTACGCAGCCCAGTTTTTGTTATAAGTTGCATTTGATGTCTTTGCTACCCGGATTTGTTTTTAACTTCCAAAATTTCGCATATTAATCTCATCATCAAGTATGAATTTTATCTATGAAATTCAGTGTTGAATTACTTTGGATTGTGTACAAAGGTACAGAGGGAACTAAATTTAAAAATCAAGTTACTTGATGAACCGTATGGATAAAAGAGTAATGCATTTCCATTTCCTTCTCAACTTTAATCTGAAAAGTTCCGTTTGACCTAAAGAAGTCAAACTGTGTCTTTTCTAAAGTAAACAAGACTTATTACAATTACTGTATTTGTTCGGATTTCTGACCTTTCTTGCTTTCTGTTGTAGGTCATGATGCTGCTTCAACAAGAAAACCGTAAATTGTCGTCACCACCGCATCGCGCGGGTTTCTGACTAGTATATATATATATGTGTGTGTGTTTTTATTATAATAAATGAATAATTTTATTTGACAAATGTCGACTTCTAGTGAAGTGTAGATTTTTGTTTGCTCGCCTATCTCTCCTATTAAATAATAATGATTTTAAATAACTAAATATCTAAAATTTATTATAATATTTTAGTAAAACTTCGTAAATCATAAAAAAATCAATTATATCCGATCTTAAAATAGAATTTTATAATTCTTAATCTTTATTATTTTTTATTTATAATTTTTAAATCTTCGCTGTATGTATCTTTACTGATAACATTTAATATACAAATCTTTATAGAAACTATATTCAACTCTAACCTAGTATACATATATCTATATCTATACATACTAATAAATAGAAAGCTTCTGGTTCTTCCTTTTTCCCCGCCTAAATCACACATTTGATACTTTACCTCGCGGGTCATTTAACCCGACTTGCTCCAAATTCGAACCCGTTTTTTCTTAAATGCTCTTTTTCTTAATTTTAGGGGTTCTCCTCCTCTCCTCCACGATCTGTTTGATCGTTAGCAAAGGGTTTCACTTCCTCTCCTCCACTATCTGCTTCGCCGCCTGAGCGTATCCGATCTAGGAGTTGGGTGTCGATTATTACCGGAAGCGACCGGATTTGGGGATGTCTAGGTTTGATTCAAACGGTGGGTATGGAGGCGTTGGTTATGGTGATGGTGTTTATGCTAGGCTTATCAGTATGAAGTAGTTATTTGCAATCGGTTGGATGTGAATCAGTAAGTGATTGCTCTAATGATATAATCTGAATTTTTTGTTTGCTTTTTCTAATTTGTTAAGAACCTCATCTTATTATTTGTATTTGTGATTTGTGAAGTGTGATGATGGGTGATTATAGAGTGGAGATGATCAATGATGGCATGAAAGAGTTTCCGGCAATTGAAAAGTAAGATGTCTGTAAATAGTAATCTAGGGTTTTGAATTTGAAACTCCAGTTATCTTGAAAGACCTTACAATTGAACATGAAATACAATCTAAAATAAGATTCAGTTGGCCTAGGCTTGTCGTCAGTATTCCATGTGCACATGTTTACTAATGTGATGTGTAGGGGTGACGTTCAAAGTTTACCATCGTGTTTTATATGTTTTAGAACTTTAATCAAAACCATGAAGTGGGTGAAGGGGATATATTCTTAAAGTGTCATCTTCCTTTCCCTTCTACATCATGGTCCATAATTTCAATACCTTGTGTACTGTTTTCCGCACTAGGTTATTGAACATTCAAATTAGTGGTATAATAATATAAACTCATAGATTAAAAGGAAAAGGGAATAGTTTGAATCGCTAACTTTTTGTCATGTGTTTTATATTTGAAGAATAAAATGCATAAGAAAGATTACACTCAGTTTTTGGTTGTTTCTTTGGCATTGACTTGACAAACTAGATTTTTCACATTCTAAATGATCGAGTTACATTGGTTGTTATTTGGTTTAGGTTGGTGTCTTAATTGGCAAGGCTGGTGCTGGGGGTTCCCCGTCTTTGGTTGCTAGGGGTTTTTCTGCCCATTCCTCTGGGATTGGTGAACAACTTCATATACAAGTTCCAAATGAGAAGGTTTTTTGGTCTTTTAATGTTCTCTTAAGTTTAACCTTGATTCATTTGTAACATCAAATCTTTTCTCTATTAGGTTGGTGTAATTATTGGAAAAGGTAGTGAGACTATAAAAACCTACAGACACAATCTGGAGCATGCATTCAGGTAGGTTCTTTTATAAAATTTGTGAAAAAAATAACAATTATATCGAGTACATTGGCTTGATAAAGTCATGTTATATATTTTGCTGTTTGCACATAATGTTTTTGATTCCCCAAAATATTCCTGAGGGTGACCAATCTAATTAAATTAAAGAACTGTAAGAGTCACTGGTGATAGAAAACAAATTGAGATGGCAAGAGAAATGCTTAAGGAAGTTATGGATCAGGTTTGTTCACATTCTTCATCATTTACTTAGAATTGCAGCTGATAACAATGTATTTTACTAAATGTTGGTGTTTATTTTAGATTTACTGATTATATTATAGGCATTTTGGTTATCAAGTGTTATTGATCTCTTTTAAGAAGGGTTGATGATATTTTTATTTTTCTATATTTGATTATTAGATGTTACAAGGTTCTTGTAAATTTTTACCTTTTGGTACTTCTTGAAACTGCATATCTTTGGTGCTATTCATGTCATAGTTTTTATTTAGGTTGTTATAACATAATTTCTGGGTTAGATATCATGTACTTTAGTTTATCATGATACTGTTTTCATCTATCGGTTTGTTTAGACTTGATCAATAAGACATGGAGTCCAATGTTTGGTGGATCATCTTAATGGCCTTTGTCATTTTTATCTATTAATGTGTTCATTTTGTTTATCAAAATTTTCTTTGTGGATTGATGAGGTGTTATTATTCTCTAATCTGCAGATCTTGTGAAAGTGTTTGAAGTCAGACATCACGGTTACATATCTAATTTTTTTGAGAAAATTACCTCTAATGGCTAAAATTGGACCTATGGTTTTACTTGCAGTAGCAACAGGTCTCCGAAGAACCAAATAAAGTCATTATGTATAGGGGTTGGGGGGCTACCACTATTGCTACACATATAAAGAACCAGACTACTGGGAAGCACTAACCAAATGATCATGAATATATTGTTAAGCCGGTCATCTTTCCGTAACCCATTTCAGCAATTAGAATCCAATGGGGATTACAAGATTAGAAAGTCCAAGAGAGTGAAGTTGTTTCTTAGGCAAAAAAAAATGTATTTGTTCACTTTTCTCTCTCATGTTTTTCTTCACAAATTTTATTGTCAGTGTGACTTAGATGTAGCAAGATGGCTAGGCCGGTAATGTAGAGTAACGGGTCAATTATATATATTATTGACGCCGAAGTAGAGTAACCGTTTTTAGTTTGAACATGACCGTCGGATCAAAAGATGGTTAAATCCTGGCCATGTTAATTCACGGTTTTATTATTTTGGGCGGTTACAAATCAATTTCTCTCCAGATTATACTACATGTTCCCTCATCAGTAATCGGATAACAATTGTTTTAGTAAAGGAGTCAAAATTATAATTTTAGTAATCGGGTAAAAATTGCTACCTATAGTAAATGGGTCATATATATCATTTTTAGTAAATGGGTCAAATTTATCATTTTAAGTGTGGGTCAAAATTACCATTTTTAGTGAATGGGTCTGTAGAATCAAAGACTGATTGCTACTAAATTATTTTAAGTACAAATGCTGCTGATAGGCTTATCAGCAGCATTCAACACAAGTTGCTGCTGATAGGCTTATCAGCAACATTCAACACTTGTTGCTGCTGATATCGCTTATAAGCAGCGTTCAACACAAGTTGCTGCTGATAGGCTTATCAACAGCATCATTCTCATTCTTGCTACTGATAGCTGTGTTCCTTGAAGACAAATCGTTGCAGCTGACTATCCATGTCAAGCGTCACTGACAACTTTCTGCAAAAGCGACTGACACACTCAAAGCAGAAGGAACCTCAATTGTGCAACCAATGACGGACGACGATGCTCTTCTCCAAGCATGCAAACAATGATGAATAAAGAAAACGCTTCAATAAAGTTAGCTAGTTTAGCTTTAACGTGTATTATTAGCTTTTGTATAAAAGATCAACGGTCTGTGTTAGATCTGATCCTTAGAATCAAAGGTCTGTCTTGATTCTAAGTTAGTATAAATACTGTGTAAACACTTCATTGTAAGTGTGCTTCTTCACTGAGTTTTCAATTGTAATCGTTTATCTGCAAAAGCTTAATACAACAGTGTTCTTAAAAGTATTCTTTCTGTCTGTTCGATTACATTTGTGTAGTTGTTATTGTTTCCGCCAATTTCAACTAAGAACAGAACCATCTTGTACTTTCACAATCCTACAAGTGGTATCAGAGCTTTGGCTAAGATTAAACAAACTCACACTTGTTTAATCACTTCTGGTTCTATTCTAAACTCTCTTTGATCAAGTCACCCAAAATCACAAAACAAAAATGGCACAAAGCAATGGTTTTGAAGACATCGGCAGCATCAACCGACCACCAAGGTTGGTATCTAGGGAAGACTACGACATGTGGAAAAATCGCATGGAAAGCTTCTTCTATTATCAGGAGTACGGAATGTGGAAATCCGTCAGGGATGGACCATACACTCCCATGGTAGCCTCTGTTGACTCTGGAGGACCATCAGTCCCGAAGGAGCCCTCCAAGTACTCAGAAGAGGACATAAAGAAGATGGAGGTGGACTTCAAGGCACTAGGAGCTATCCAAATGTGCCTTCCAAATGAAGTTTTTCATAACTTCAGAAGTTACAAAACTGCTAAGGAGTTATGGGAGGCTCTTGAGAAGATGTTTGCTGGCTAAGAAGAAGTCAAAGAAAACAGAAGGGACATCCTGAAGCAGCAGTACGAAAACTTCGTCCGGAAGGAATGTGAGTCCCTAACTGTTTTATATAACATATTTACTTATCTTGTAGGTGAGCTGCAGTGCTCAAAGGTGAAACTGGAGAATGAGGATATTCTCAAAAAGTTCATCAGGTCTTTACCTAGCTGCTAGACACTCTACACGGTGTCCATTAGAAGAACTGAGAATCTGAAGACTCTCCAAATGACTGAGCTCTTCGGTATGCTGAAGACTTATGAGCTAGAGATGATTCAGGCAAAAGAACGAAGCTCAAGCTACCAAACAGCTTCAACATCCACCACCACCTCTTCTGCTTTTCACTTTGAGCACTCAGGTCCCAGTACTAGCAACTACTATCCTCCCATAGTCACACATCCTCAAACTCCTACCTCTAAAACAAACACATCACCATTTCTTCTTGAAGCTCCTTCTCAAGCTTCAACCTCCGCTGCTTTTGTTTCTGAAAACTCAAACAACATGTACTTTATCAAGGAGGATCTTGAGTGCTTCCATCCAGATGATCTAGAAGAAATGGATATACAACACTCTTATGTCATGCTCTCTATAAGAGCAAAAAGGTTCTACTCTAGAACCGGAAGACCCATTCCAAGCAACAGCTCCAACACCAGAGTTGGCTTAGATAAAAGTAAATTGAGATGTTACAACTGTAACCAACTGGGTCATTTTGCTAGAGAATGCAAGGCACCTAGGGCAAACCCTGCTGAGGATCGAACAAGACAAAGCCAACGTAGACAACAACAGCAGCAAGCTACTCCTCCAGCTCAAACTGCAGCTTATGCAGCTGTTAGAACTTCTGACTTTGACTGGAGCTTTCAGTATGAAGATCTGCCTACCAACAACTAAGCCCTTATGGCAGATACAACTGAAATACCTCCTCAGGTATATGAATATCTATGTTCCCAAGCCTGTATTGATAAGGTTTTAGGCTACAGAAAGCATAATCAAAACCTCATAGATCAAAATGAAGAGTTTCATCAAATGAAATCTGAATTCAAAAAGGTCGAAGACAGTTACAAAGAAAAAATTAACTGCTTAAAGAAAGAGATTTCATCATTAAAACATGAACAAACCAATCTTGAAACTCAGATTGATGATCTACTGGCCAGATTAAAAGCTACCAGAGCAGAATTGGCAGAACAAAAAGTTCATGTCGACAAATATGAATTTGCATCCAAAAAGCTGCAAAGACTTTTGGATGCTAAAATTCATGAAAAGGTAAAAACTGGTCTGGGGTATCATGCTGAACAATATCAAGCCGTTGCACCTCCTGCTGACTACGTTGCCATCCATGAACCAAGCTTCAATCTTGCAAATCTTGATACGACCAACAGAAATCTTGATCCTTCTAAGGATGAACCTTTGGTACAAGAATGCACTACCTCATCAGAGTCTGACTTGCTCAGACTCCACTGAAACAAGTGAAGCTTCATATTTGGTACAAGAATCCACTACTTCATCTCCTCCTGCCCCTAAAGTCATTCTGACTAAAGATGAAGTCCCCGTTATCCATTCAGCACCAGTACCAGCCATTTCAGTACCAGTTCCTACACCATTCAAACAAATCAAAATTAGCTATCCTCCAGAAGGTAGGAAGCTAAATACTGAAAAGGGCCAGTCCTCAACTTCAGTCCAGCCAAGAAAGGTGTTTGACATATGTCATGCGCCTGGAGAGAGGGTTCCATATGTTCAAAAGACATTGGAAGAAGCTACTTTTAAGCATAACAAAGCTCACCCTTGGAATTTCAAAGACCTTTTCAAAAGAAAGGATTATGTTTATCTTTCAAGGGACAAACTGGCAAAATCATGTTTTGTCTGTGGAAAATATAACCACACTACCAGCACCTGCTTCTACTACCTTCAACAGCAAAAAAACCTCAAGCAACATGCTTTTGAGAAGACAAAGAAGAACAAACAGGGAAGAAGGTTTGAAGCTAAGACAACTCAATTCAGAAACTCTCTTTCTCCACCAAGGGAGCAGTTGTCAAAACCTCTACAATCTTGCATCATCTGTGGTGAATCAGATCACTTTGCTGCAAATTGTAAGTTTAATCTCAATCAAATTCTTCTTCCAACCCCAATTATACAAAAGCCTATCAGTAAGGTGAAGAAGGATAGTCATACGTCTGTTCTTAAACCATCAGCAGCCAAAATAACTGCTGCTGATCAAGTAAAGCCCAAGCAACCAAAAGGAAAGCCTTCGGTAGCAACAAAGTCTGCAGCTGCTCAAGTAAAACTATCAACAGCAACAAAATCTGCTGCTGTTAAGCCAAATTCCTCAGATACAACGTCTGCTGCTGAAAAGGCAAATAGATCTGGAAAACCACCAACTCAACAATGGAAGGCAAAGAAACTACCAAGCATCATCATCAGTTCAGTTGAATGCGTCTATCATTTGTTGTAAATATGTATGTCCTCTGTTGTAAATAAAAGTTATAAGTCAGCAGCATCCTTTTTGCTGCTGACAGGTCTAAGTTTCAGCACCAAAGAATTTGCCCCTGACTGCTTTAACTTATCAGAAGGAACAAGTTTCCTGTAGATAGCTTTAAGGCTATCAACAGCAACATCCTTGCTGCAAATCATTGCATCTATCAGCAGCAATTAAGTCTGCTGTTGACAAACTTAACCTTCTGCAGCAACCAAAGTTGCAGCGGACAGGCTTATTCATCCACAGCAACCAAGTTTGCTGCTGATGGATAAATTTAAGTCCAAATTAACTTTTACCCGCTGTAAAAGATATTAACGACAGTCTTTACCATGACTGCCTCGGTGTATTACAACTGTAACAATAAAAAGTAAATAAGGTTGTACTATACAAGTCATTTTGCTTTTTCTCTCCTCTGCCGTTATAAGAACAAATCAAATTTTCTTTACCACCTCTTCACATTCAATTCAACCCTAACCAACTATCACTTTCACCCTAAGTCCCCACCACATTCAAAGCTCTCCATATTCTGCATATTCTCAAGTCTCCACCATACTCAAAACATCCTTCCAAAATCAAACGGCTATGGCAGATATAACAACCCCAATGACAAGTTTTCCCCATACCATAACCTAACAGCATACCTTATCAAAGGAAAGAAATCCGAAGGATTTGACGATATGATCGATTTCTTATGTCGATCAAAGATCTACTTTGCCCTCACCACCAACCCTACCATATATATCCCTCATATGGAGGATTTATGGAGTACCGCCGTCTACTCAACCGGATAGGGAATTCCCCAAATTAATGCCAAAGTAGACGGCAAGAATATCACCATCTTGGAAGCTACACTCAGAAAACATCTTAAGCTTCAAGATGAGGGAGCAGCCATCTCATACTCGAAGGACGAATATATGAGGACCTTTGTCTCCATTGGATACACTGGAAATCAGACCGAGTATACGATCGAGAAGGCGCTGATGGGGCCTCCATGGAAGTATCTTTGTCACACTCTTCTCCAATGCATATCTCAAAAGAGGAGTGGATGGCATCAGGTGAGCTCTACACTTGCCTCCGCCTTCCATGGTATGGTCACTAACCAAGGCTTCAACTTTGCACACCTCATCTTTGAGGGTTTGAGATATAACCTTCAAGAGGGTGCAAAGCAGCAATTTTTTATGTACCCAAGATTCTTGCAGGAAGTTTTCAATCAAGAACTAAAAGAACTTTCAAAACCTGCAAGAATCTACATCATGTTGGGTCATAAAAATAACATTTTTCAAAGCATGAAGACTGTTTCCAAAAATTTCTCGGGGGTCAATGTTCCATTGTTATCTACAATGCTGAACATGCAAAGAACCCCGGGTGACAGTTCAACAATCCCAGCTGATACTGATCCCACACCCTCCACCTCACATCTTGAACAACAATCTGCTTCTACCATTCGAACCCCTGTGCATACTACTAAGGATGCATAGGCACAAAAATTACTTACACCTCTTTTGGATATTATCGTTCAACCGGAACACAGGGCCCCGGTTGCAACAACATATACTAGCAAAAGCCTATCAATAGAACAATCATGTGCACCAGTAAAAACATTCAATTGCTTAAGTTTGTACAAAGGTAAATGACCAAGACGAGTATGCCAAAGTTTCAAAGAAACAACAGAATTACAGTGAGAAAAAGAATCAACTGTAACAGAGAAAAGTTTGTTTGGATTCAAAAGATGAAGGTCGTTGAGAAGATCTCCCAGGACCAACGGACTACTCAGCGAAGGGGCCTGCAAGAAACAAGTAGTTTCAGAAAACTGAACAAGACCCTTTGTATCCCTACAAAGTTTAGGAACAGATAAGAGATTGTGCTTGAACTGAGGCACAAAGAAGACATTAGAAATAGAGAACGTCTTGGTAAGATGAACTGTTCAGACCTGCGTAACAGTTAAGACATGCCCGTTTGGAAGAAGAACATAAACGGGTGAGTTAAGCAATTGAACATCAAAAAGTAAATTGAAATCAAAGCACATATGATTACTTGCACCGGTATCAATGATCCAAGTAGTATCGACCATAGTCGAATTGCAAGCAATAATACCTGCAAAATTTGCAAAGCTGAGTGGTTGAACATTAGGAACACCTCCTTGAACCCCAGAATTCTGCTGAAGAAGTTGCAACAGATTGTTGTACTGTTCAGAAGAAAGAGTATTTGGAGCACCAGAAGTAGGAACAGTAACCCCAGCATCAGAAACAATATTAGCAACAACTTTGGGTTTAGTAAATTTGAAATCTTTAGGAAACCCAATTAAACGATAACATTTGCTGGCATCATGTCCTGGCTTCTTGCAATGAGAACAAACAAAACCTTTCCGAGCACTGTAATTCTTTGGTACTTGCACAGAAGCATTCATAAAAGCATTCTGAGGAATAAACTGAGCCGATGAATAAAGCTCCCTCTGTTTCTCATCTTGAATGAGAAAGGAATAAGCTTCATTGATTGAGGAAAGAGGCTTCATCATGATAATATTCCCACGAATCATGTCATAAAAAGGGTTAAGACCCATCAGAAACTGCATCAAACGTTGATCTGTTTCGCGCTTAGCCATAAGTTGGGAAGTACCACATGTGCAGGGAGGAATAGGTTCGATTGCATTAAGCTCATCCCAAACAGCTTTGATTTTGGTAAAATATGTAGCAACATTATCATTCCCTTGAGAAATAGCAGAAAGAGACTTCTGCAATTGATAATATTTGGCCCCATTACTCTGTCCATACCGGTCAGTTAACTCTTTCCAGAGTTGTCAAGCATTCTCAACATACAAAACGCTCTCACTGATATCACTAGACAAAGTGTTCAAAATCCAAGAAATAACCATATCATTGCATCTTGTCCATAACTCTAGATTAGGAGAGGAAGTAGGTCTGATAACAGTCCCATCAACAAAACCAAGTTTGTTCTTCGCAAATAAGGCAATAGACATGGCACGTTTCCAGGAACCGAAAGAAGAGCCGTCAAATGTTTTAGAAACAAGTAAGAGACCCGGATGATCAGATGAATGTAAGAACAAAGGATTAGAAAAATCCATAGGAACAACAACTGCGGGATCAACAGTAGGAGGCATGAAAAGTAGAAAGAAAAAGGAAGACAGGAATTGTTAAGTTTGTGAAGTTCGCTGAGGAAAGGAACAGGCGAACTTAATAAGTTCGCCCGTAACAAACTTTCGCGACAAGTTCGTCTGCACGAACAGAAAAACATGAAATCGATCCAGAAATCATCATAACTCAAAATCAGAGAAGTATATGAAGAAATCTAACCGTAGGAATGATTACAAACAAAAAACAAAGGTTTTGAACGGATCAAAACAGAAAACAACCCCCAATTGACACAAAAAATGAGAAAACGAATGAAACAACAAAGAATAAGTGCGGAAAAAGGAGAAAAATCACAGAATCGAGCATATATGCTTTGATACCATGTTATGATATCGAGAATGCTCGCTAAAACAAGCGAGAATGATAAACGAGATCGCTAAAACAAGCGAGTATGATAAACGAGAGAAAAAATCGAGAGAGAATAATTGAGGGTAAAACTGATATGAATTGATTGATAACTTGAATAATATTACAAAGAAACTATTTATAGACAAAGCTAAACAAACTTACTGAACCAGGTTCGCCCCTATACTAAACAGGCGAACTTAGTAAGTTCGCTAACATTTACTTTACCGTCATTTACTTTTCTGTCATTTACTTATCTACTTCACAAGCACACAAAACTCACTCACTAATTAATCCGGCTAAACGATAACAAAAGTTGAATAGTGGAACTCTATCATGTCCATTGGTTCGATACTAGGTTCTTACCTAAACTATATTACGCTGTGATAGGTACACTTGTCTATTGTGTGTGTTTTAAGTTAAGTAATTATCATTTTATAAATTTAAATCCTGATCTTGTGAAACTATTCTAAAACAAATATATATTTTTATATATTACAGGCACGCTATCACCAAGCTGTCATGGCATCAGATTTCCTTTTTGTATATATAGAAAATTTTAAAACTTTTTCTTGCTATGTACGTTTCTTGCTCATTTTTCAATATTTATTTGTTGTATCTCACATCCGTGGGTTCGGGAAGGTGCAAATGCTTCTGAAATTCATCTTGACATATATGTTTTATCAAAAATGCGCCAGTTTGTGAGTTATGGTCGGTTGAAACAGTTTGCTCTACTGGAACATACCTTTATTTGTATTTTTTTCTTTTTTTATCACCCTAGCTTAGCTTGGAGAAGGGTTACTAAATCCCGAGTTTGTGTTGCAGGCATTTGCTAGCACTCCTGATGAGAGGAACTATCTGATCTCAGAGTTCAATTCCATGCGATTGATATAGATAAAAATGGTTCTTCATATACTTTCTACATAAATGTATTTTTTATAATCTTTAATGAGTTTCATCTAACTATATTTTTAACTGGAGTTTATTTCTGGTCTACACTAACTAACTTTGGCTACAACATAGGTTTTTATTAAGATTTATCTATATATTCAATTGGGCTATCATGCTCTAACATTCTATTAGAATTAAGTTAGTATATCATAATAGTTTATTTTAGTATATATGTAATTAACTATGTTTTAATGGTGTTAGACCGTTAGGGTTTGAATCTAACGGTTACAGTTAGGTTTCCGTTAGATGATTATCTTGTATGTATATAAACATGATTCTACATCAATAATACAATTAATCGATCATTCCTTAATCCTGTACAAACTCTTCTGATCATCACAACAAAGTGGTATCAGAGCCTCAAAGCAATTTTGGATCTAGATCGTAGTTACAACTGAACAAACAAAAGCGACGCTGTTAATCAAATCGTTTTCTTATCAAAATCTTTCTGTATCACGAACCCTATCATGGCATCACAGAACAACTTTGGGTTTCATCCCTGTCAGGGTTAAACCAGAATTGGAGAAGAAGAAAACTATAAAGAAGGAAGTAAATTATCTCAAATCTCATATTTCATTCATATGATTTCCAATAATATAAATAAACTTTAATATTACAATTAGCACCCCAACTAAACCAAAATAAATATACTAATCTCTAGCTTAATAATAATAATAATAAAAATAATAATAATAATAATAATAATAATAAAAGTAACGTAACAATACTCCCCCCTTAACCTACTTTTTGCCCTCAAAACGTAAGCTAATCAAATTCTAGCAAAAAAGATCATAAAATAAAAATAAAAAAAATAAAAAAAGTGCAGCATCCATGGACTCTTTTTGGAGCCGACCCGTTCCACGGTGGACGCCATTCGGTTCGTCCAATGGCATTCGGTCCTGTGTCAATGAGACGCCACGGTGGATGCCATTCGCGTCTCTCGGTTGCATCATCTATCGATGTCATTTCTTCCTTTGTGGGAACCGGTTTCACTGCTTGCTTCAACAAGTTCGGAACCACTGATGGTGCGGGTTTTGACACTGGTACGGGTGTGATTGCTGGTGTCTGTTTTGGGTGCGGGTTTGGGGTTGTTTTAGGTGTAGGCGGAGCAGGTTGTGATGCTTGTTGTGGGCCTGACTTCAGCGTTGCTGGTTCGGTTTTCTTGGAAATAAATATTTGTTCATGTTGTTTCATCAATTGTTCATGCTGCTTCATAGACTGCTCATGTTGTTTCATGAGGGCGGCTAGGGTTTCCTGGAGGACAGAAACCGCTTTTTCATGATCCTTGAAAGTCTTGTCTACGTTTTGATTATGAGTGTTCATCATGGTAGTGTGATAGAATTCCGATGGGGAATCGGAACGGCTCTGGTACCCTTGATAGGGTTAAACCAGAATTGGAGAAGAAGAAAATTATAAAGAAGGAAGTAAATTATCTCAAATCTCATATTTCATTCATATGATTTCTAATAATATAAATAAACTTTAATATTACAATTAGCACCCCAACTAAACCAAAATAAATATACTAATCCCTAGCTTAATAATAATAATAATAAAAATAATAATAATAATAATAATAATAATAAAAGTAACGTAACAATCCCACGATTCAGAAATTAAATGGCCGGAACTACAACCTATTGAGCATTCGGATGAAGGTATTATTCGAATCACAAGATCTGTGGACAATTGTCGATGAAGAATTACCAGAAACCAAACAAACAGAGTCAATTAACCATATTGGAGACGAACGAACTTAGAGAGAATCGAAGACGGGATAAGCAAGCACTACTGTACATATATCAATTGGTTGAAGAATCAATCCTTGAACGCATAGCATCAAAAACGTCAAAGGAGGCCTGGGATTTCATACACAGATCTTATCACGGTGAAGAACGCATCAAAACAGTAAGATTACAGACTCTGAGATGTGAATTTGATAATTTAAAAATAAAAGAATCTGAAAATATAGAAGATTACTATAATCGCATCACAATATTGATCAATCAATTGAGAATCAACGAAGAAGATATAACCGATAGAAGAATAGTTGAGAAAATTTTGAGGAGCCTTACAGGAAAATTCGAATATGTTGTTGTGGCGATCGAAGAATCCATGGACCTGTCTTTCCTTCCAATGGAATCACTCTTAGCAACCCTTCAATCGCACGAATTAAGACTGCGACAGTTCGACTCATCAACATCCTACACCAATGATCAAGCCTTACAATTACAGACCACGAATTTGGAATAAAACGAAAGGTTAGAGCAAACACCAAAAATGTCATCACTGGTTCCATTTAGAAACCGCCAGGGAAGACAGAACAACCCAATCCAGTGTTATTATTGCAAGAAAGTTGGGCATATCTCACGAGTATGTCGAAAACGCCTGGCCGAACAAGCTAAAGGATCAAATTTTGTGACTCAAGAAATCGAGGATGAAAAAGATACTATGTTTACGATATTGGCAACTCAGGAACAAAGCATAAATCAAAGATGGTTTGTGGATAGTGGATGTAGTAATCATATGACGGGTGAAAGAAACTTGTTTACAAAACTGGATGAAACGTTCAACAAAGAAGTGAGAACCGGCGATGATAAAATCCTTAAGGTCCATGGAATTGGTGAAATACAAGTCAAAACTAAATTAGGAACCAAGAAAATTCGAGATGTATACTACATCCCTACGTTAAAACACAATCTTATTAGTGTTGGACAACTTGTGCAAAAGGGGTTTGAGATAATTTTAAAAAATGGAACATGTGTAATCAAGAATCAAGATGGATCAATCTTGAGGAAAGTTGAAATCACTACAAACCGAATGTTTGCTTTCAAGTTCCAAGAAGATAATCTATTTGCTTTCAAAGCCACCACTAATGAAACAACAATGTTATGGCATCAAAGACTAGGACATCTGAATCTGAATTCCATGGGCACTGTGACAAAGAGGAAACTAGTGCATGGAATGCCAAACATTCCACATACAGAAACAATTTGTGAAAGTTGTCTCTTAGGAAAACAGACTAGAGCCTTTTTTTTTCCTTCTGACCTAGCATGGAGGGCACAAGCACCTTTGGAGTTAATACACTCTGACCTATGTGGACCCATGAAAACACCATCGATTGGAGGGAACACGTATATCCTTACATTTATTGACTACTGCACAAGAAAACTTTCGGTGTATTTCATAAATTCGGTATCGGTATTTTCGGTACCGGTACCGATCTCATACCTAGTGGCCTGTGCTAGTTATATCATTAACAGGTCACCTACCAAAAGCTTAAAAGACATGAGCCCACAAGAAGCTTGGAGTGGGATAAAACCAACTATGGCTCATCTCAAGGTTTTTGGATCAATAGCATATGCACATATACCCGAACAGAGAAGAACAAAGCTCAACGACAAATCAGAGAAAACAATATTTGTTGGGTACACGGAACAATCGAAGGCCTATAAACTTTACAATCCGTCCACAAAGAAGATTACAATAAGCAGGGACGTCATTTTTTATGAACAAAAACAATGGACTGAATCAAAACAAGGGGGCAGTAGTGTGGAAATAGTTGAGATAGACAATGAAATTGACTCAACAGATGATTCTCAACCAGACTCCTCCTTACATAATCCAAACTCCAACACTGAAAATTCAGAGAATCAAACTTCAACTTCTACTTCAACAAAAGGCCATAGCAATAGCACTACCAAGACATCAAATATATCGTCAACATACCAGTCTGGCTTAACCCCAATTAAAATGAGAAACCTTGATGAAGTTGTTAATGCAGCCAACGAAGTTCAAGTTGAATATTCAGATTTTGCCCTATTTGCTGATGCAGACCCCTTAACTTATGAGGAAGCAGCTGCTATGGCCCACTGGAGGCAAGAAATGAATGATGAAATAAATTCTATAGAGAAAAACTGCACATGGAATCTCGTAGACCTTCCTAGGAAACACAAACCTATCCTCGTTAAGTGGGTATTCAAAACAAAATACATTGAAAGAGGAGAGGTAGATAAGTATAAGGCACGTTTGGTGGTAAAGGGATACAAACAGAAGTATGGACTAGATTATAAGGAAGTATTTGCACCTGTAATTAGAATGGAGACAATAAGGCTAGTTCTTGCTATTGCAGCACAATACATTTAAAAAATCTATCAAATGGACGTCAAGTCGGCTTTTTTGAATGGAATTCTGGAAGAAGAAGTATATATAGAACAACCACCTGGTTATCAGAGAAGGGGAAGAAGGAAAAGTATATAGACTAAATAAAGCTCTTTACGGTTAAAAGCAAGCCCCTAGGGCATGGTATAGTCGTATTGACAAATACTTTATGGACCACACCTTTACTAAATGCATGTCGGAACACACACTTTATATTAAACATGAAAATTCAAGCATGATAATAGTATGTATATACGTTAACGATCTGATTTTTACTAGCAATTCAGAAAATCAGATCACAAGCTTCAAACAGTCGATGAAGGAAGAATTTGAAATGACAGATTTAGGCTTAATGCATTATTTCCTCGGTATACAAGTAACACAAGCAGAACATGAAGTCACCTTATCTCAAAACAAATATGCAAAAGACATCTTAAAACGCTTTCACATGGAAGAAACTGCAGAATCACCCACTCCCTCGGAATATGAACTTAAAGTACACAAAGACAGTACTGGAAAAGTTATTGAGGTTAGTAAATTTCGAAGTTTAGTCGGTAGCCTTAATGCATGCTACAAGACCTGATCTGATCTACTCAGTTAGTTTGATCAGTCGTTACATGGAGAATCCAAAATTTCTCATTGGGAAATGGGCAAAAGGATACTAAAATATGTGAAAGCTACACTGGATCACGGCCTAATCTATCTAAAGTGTGACAATTTCAAACTAGTGGGCTTTAGTGACAGTGATTATGGTGGAAATTTGGATGATGGAAGAAGTACAGGAGTCTACATCTTTAAAATTGGAAATAGCTTGATATCTTGGCAATCAAAGAAACAAAATGTTGTAGCACTATCGTCAACCGAAGCCGAATACATGGCATTATCGGCTGCTGGGTGTCAAGCAGTATGGTTAAGAGGCGTTCTAGAACAGCTACATCAAACTCAAACAGACGCTACAAGAATATGGTGTGACAACAAATCAACAATAGCTCTTGCATCTAACCCTGTGTACCATGGTTGGAGCAAACATATTAGAATTAAATACCATTTCATTCGAGAGCTTATTGAAAACAAAGAAGTGGAAGTTTACTATTGCAATACAAGGGATCAGGAAGCTGATATACTCACAAAATCTCTTCAAGTAGGAAGATTTCGGGAACTCAAACAAAAGCTGACAGTTAGGCGTATATAACTTAAGGGGTGGTATTAGAACTAAATTAGTATATCATAATAGTTTATTTCAGTATATATGTAATTAACTATGTTTTAACGGTGTTAGACAGTTAGGGTTAGAATCTAACAGTTACAGTTAGGTTTCCGTTAGATGATTATCTTGTATGTAAATAAACATGATTCTACATCAATAATACAATTAATCGATCATTCCTTAATCATGTACAAACTCTTCTGATCATCACAACACATACTAACTGTGGATAAAAGGTTTACAATTTGCAGGCCCACTTCTACAGATATAAATCTGGAGAAAATAAATTTATAGATAAGACCTAAATGTTTGTGATTGTAGGAGATGCAAGATTTTTAGGAGCAGGTGACAATAAGCTTGTATCTATAACGATAGAAAGGAATAGAACCATATCACAACCAATATCCAAGTAAGTTCAAGCAGTTCTGGCAATGTGTGTATATGCATCTTTTACGTGTGTCAGACCTGATGGAGTTTTATCTACCTGATTAGCTATTCAGCTTGTTGCATTAAGACAACTATTTGCGTAAAATACAAACTGAAGGGAATACAGTATGAACATCCACGTTAAGTGTTAGATGTACAACCTTGGTTTTAAAAAACGAGAAGCGCACCGAGGCGACAAGGTCTAAAACCGAGGCGTAAAGTGCAAAGCATAAAAGCGGTGAGCTTTTCATACGCGAGGCGCAAAGTGATTGTATAGTTTCTTTTATATATATCATAGGTTTTTAGCATCCCCTGCGTAAAGTTAAACTATAATAAGCTTTATATATGTTTTAACATATAAATTACCTATATGTACAACCTAAAAAGCATGTTGTACAACATTCTGATGCACAAAAGAAGACTATGTACATGAGGCGTGCGCCTCATGCCAAGTTTTTTCCAAAAACGTGAGCCTCACCTGCGCCTTTCGTTTACACTCGCCTACCAAAAGTGAAGCCCTTTGCTCCTGAGGTCGTCTCGCGCCTAGACGCGCTTTTAAAAACCAAGTGTTCAACAAGATGATACGGTAACAACACAAAAAGGACATGCATATATCATCAAAAGGAGGAAGTAGGTACTTATTAGTTAATAGTTATTACTAAAAACCAAAGTTGAAAATAACACAATTTTGATAGTGATGAAAAAAGAAAAGATGGTGCATATAAAGTCAACAGTTTCCTATCATCCTTTTATGTTGAAGTAATAATAGTAACAAAAGTGAGGCACAGAAAGGCATTAAGCACAACTTCCGACTTATGAAGATAAAAACTGTTACAACTTTTAAGCATCATAGAGGAGCATCATTTTTTTTTGTTAAAAAACATTCATTTGCATATGCACAAAGATAAACAGTTGTTATGAACATTTGTTCACTCACTTGAATAGTAGAATGTATTAGCTTCTGCTCTAAATCCGCCAATAGTTCTCTCATTTTCTCCTATTCATGATTATCAACATGTCCACCAACATTTTGAGTGTTTTCAGAACGAAAAAATTTCAGTTTTAGAGTTACATTAATTGCAAATAAGAAGATGTGTCCAAAAGTTCATTTATCGCTGGTTCATCTTTTCTAATGTAGGTTCGAGATGAAGCATCCACCAAGTGCTCATCATGCAACACATATTTCGAAGGGTTAGTCTCTTAAATCATAATCACATATTAATTGTTAATAAAAAAAAGGTAAAATATGAACCCAAGCTCTTTATAGAAGTCTTTTTATTTAATCAAATAAGACCTTTCAGCAAGTAAAATCAGTGTTTGTCGCTCACCTCAGACCTGCACCAAAAGATATCCGTTTTACCCCAAATCTGTTTACAACTTTTAACCCGTTACTCCATCCGATGTTTTGAAATTGGCATCTTTAGTTTCCAATACATACCAAGTTACAAACCATTTTTTTAATGTTTTGACTAGATTATAAATAACACATAAGAATAATGGTAAACTTTGGTTTTGTTTGAACAGAGTCTATATGCATCAATGCATGCTCATTTTGTTAATGAATATTTTGCTCCCTATTTATACTCCCATTTTGTGTTCTTCCCTTAAAAAATTCATCTAATTTTCAAATCTTTAGGATGGTCTGAAATGGGTTCCAACTGTTTGATGTTTTGCCAAAATTTTGGGTCAATTTTCATTACCAAACTCATATTTGGTGTTCTTAAGAGTTAACTATCTTCTTGATTTATGCCTTTCTGCCAATCAGATTCTTGTGAGGTTAATCCCGATCATTAACCCAACTCAACGTTAAAGGGTCATTATGTAATTAATGTATAGTTTATATTTTAGTCATTTGTGTCAATGTAATAAGTCAAGGGATTAAATGTGTCAAGTATGCAACCTTGAAACTGATTGTAAAGAATCGGTATGTTATGAACCGATGCGTCTTTTAGATTAGGTTAAAAAGGAACGATTTGTTCCTCTGCAGATGTAACGCACATTCAATTCAGTCAAGAAATTCGTTTAAGTAGTTTGTGTGTTCATCATTTGCATAATCAAGATCCAATTGGGACAACAATTCTGTTATTTCATGAACATGTGTGGGTGTTTTCTGTGCCTGTGTGGGTGTAAATAATCTGTCTGTTCTGGCCCGAACCCAAATGGATGCGGACCCGTTTTGACTCGGACCAAAATTACCACCTTTTAAATCAGTTCGTTCTGACCTGAACCATTCTGCCTTGGACCAAAAAAACCACTTTTTAAATTGACCCATTCTGACTGGAACCGTTCTGACTTGTAACCCTGCTCGACTCGACTCGCCTCGCCCGTTTGCCAGGTCTAAACTCTTTCATGGACTTCGTTCGATCCTCATTTGTTTCTGTTAGGCTGAGCCAAATATCCTCTCTAGCCAACACAAAAGCAGTCTAGGATTGCTTTGTTTTTTTTTTACCAACAATCAACTATGCTGAGCCATCTCAACATGGAATTTTGTTTAGGTTCATTAGCCGGTTGGGGCATTAGGGGGCTGAAAAGGTGCTCCATAATTCAAATTAACATGTTAAAAAGAATCTTAACATGTTTTTGAAAAAATGTTATGGGATTGTTATGTATAGACTGATTATAGCAGTAAAACACATTCGCAATCAATAGTATCAATTAAAGATTGTTATGGTTTCGTATTTAAAAAGGTTTGTTTTGGGATAGGAAGGTAGCAGACAAATTAAAACAGATACAATTTTTCTCTAATTAAATTGCGCTTTCAGGATGTGTCCTACGCAGCCCAGTTTTTGTTATAAGTTGCATTTGATGTCTTTGCTACCCGGATTTGTTTTTAACTTCCAAAATTTCGCATATTAATCTCATCATCAAGTATGAATTTTATATATGAAATTCAGTGTTGAATTACTTTGGATTGTGTACAAAGGTACAGAGGGAACTAAATTTAAAGAGTAATTTCCTTCTCAACTTTAATCTGAAAAGTTCCGTTTGACCTAAAGAAGTCAAACTGTGTCTTTTTCTAAAGTAAACAAGACTTATTACAATTACTGTATTTGTTCGGATTTCTGACCTTTCTTGCTTTCTGTTGTAGGTCATGATGCTGCTTCAACAAGAAAACCGTAAATTGTCGTCACCTTCGCATCGTGCGGGTTTCTGACTAGTATATATATATGTGTGTGTTTATTATAATAAATGAATAATTTTATTTGACAAATGTCGACTTCTAGTGAAGTGTAGATTTTTGTTTTCTCGCCTATCTCCCCTATTAAACAATAATGATTTTAAATAACTAAATATCTAAAATTTATTATAATATTTTAGTAAAAATTAGTAAATCATAAAAAATTCAATTATATCCGATCTTAAAATAGAATTTTATAATTCTTAATCTTCATTATTTGTTATTTATAATTCTTAAATCTTTTTTATTTGTTATTTATAATTTTTAAATCTTCACTGTATGTATCTTTATTATATCTTGTTTTACAAATAACTGATAACATTTAACATACAAATCTTTATAGAAACTAGAGTAAACTTCGTTTTTGGCCCCTGTGGTTTGACCTGTTTAACCCTTTTAGTCCAAAAAAGAATCTTTTAACATATCAGCCTCTGAGGTTGTATTTTTATAACCATTTCAGTCCATGACACTGACTCTGTTAACTTTTCTGTTAAGTATATGAGCATTTTATTTATTTTATTTTTAAGTAACTAGTTAATCTTTTTAGTTCAATAAAAACTTTTTTAGGCTTTTTCATAAAAAAAATTTCTACTTTTTTTAAAAACTTTTTTTTTTATTTTTTAAAATCATTTTTTTGTCGTAAAAACGTCTTCTTTGAATCTTTTTAAAAACGTTTTTTCACTTTTCTAAAAAACACTTTTTTAACTTTTTTCATAAAAAAACGTTTTTAAAAACATTTTTTTTGTTTTTTTATAAAAAAAGTTTTTTACTTTTTTCGTAAAATGTATTTTTAACTATTTTAAAAATGTTTTTTTTTACTTTTTAAAAAAAGACATTTTTGAATTTTTTTTAAAAACGTTTTATCACTTTTCTAAAAAATATTTTTTAAAACTTTTTTTCCTAAAAAAACGTTTTTAAAAACATTTTTTAGTTTTTTTTATAAAAACGTTTTTAGCTTATTCATAAAATACTTTTTTAACTATTTTAAAAACGTATTTTTTTAAGTAGTTCACTATTTTTAAAACTAGTTCACTCAAAAAAGTAAAAAAAAAGTTTTTTAAATAGTTAAAAAAACATTTTATAAAAAGCTAAAAAAAAATTTATAAAAAAAACTAAAAAAATATTTTTAAATCGCTTTTTATATAAAAAATTTAATTTTTTTTATTAAAAAACGTTTTTAAAAAGATTCAAAAAGACGTTTTTATGGAAAAAAGAACTAAAAAAATAATTTTTAAAAGTAAAAAAACGTTTTTAAAAAAAGTAGAAATTTTTTTATTAAAAAATCTAAAAAATATTTTTATTGAACTTAAAAAATTAACTAGTTTACTTTGAAATAAAATGACTAAAATGCTCGTATACTTAACAGAAAAGTTAACAACGTTAGTGTCATGGACTGAAATGGTTATAAAAGTACAACCTTAGGGGCTAATATGTTAAAATTTTTTTTTTTAAACTAAAATGATTAAACAGGCCAAACCACAGGGCCAAAAACAAAATTTACTCTAGAAACTATATTCAACTCTAACCTAGTATACATATATCTATACATACTAATAAATAAAAATAAAAGTTTTGTTCTTCTTTTTTTCCCCGCCTAAATCACACATCTGATACTTTACCACGCGGGTCATTTAACCCGACTTGCTCCAAATCCGAACCCGTTTTTTCTTAAATGCTCTTTTTCTTAATTTTAGGGGTTCTCCTCCACGATCTGTTTGATCGTTAGCAAAGGGTTTCACTTCCTCTCCTCCACTATCTGCTTCGCCGCCTGAGCGTATCCGATCTAGGAGTTGGGTGTCGATTATTATCGGAAGCGACCGGATTTAGGGATGTCTAGGTTTGATTCAAACGGTGGGTATGGAGGCGTTGGTTATGGTGATGGTGTTTATGCTAGGCTTATCAATATGAAGTAGTTATTTGCAATCGGTTGGATGTGAATCAGTAAGTGATTGCTCTAATGATATAATCTGAATTTTTTGTTTGCTTTTTCTAATTTGTTAAGAACCTCATCTTATTATTTGTATTTGTGATTTGTGAAGTGTGATGATGGGTGATTATAGAGTGGAGATGATCAATGATGGCATGAAAGAGTTTCCGGCAATTGAAAAAGATGTCTGTAAATAGTAATCTAGGGTTTTGAATTTGAAACTCCAGTTATCTTGAAAGACCTTACAATTGAACATGAAATACAATCTAAAATAAGATTCAGTTGGCCTAGGCTTGTCGTCAGTATTCCATATGCACATGTTTACTAATGTGATGTGTAGGGGTGACGTTCAAAGTTTATCATCGTGTTTTATATGTTTTACAAATTTAAACAAAACCATGAAGTGGGTGAAGGGGATATATTCTTAAAGTGTCATCTTCCTTTCCCTTCTACCATGGTTTAAAAAAGCGCTAGGCGAGGCGAGGCGTTTCGGTCCCAAAATCCGAGGCGCCACGCCTCAGGCGCGAGGCGAGGGCTTCACGTATGCAAGGCGCTAAGCTTTATGCAGCGCCTCATGGCGCTTTTTTAAACCAAGCCTTCTACATCATGGTCCATAATTTCAATACCTTGGGTACTGTTTTCCGCACTAGGTTATTGAACATTCAAATTAGTGGTATAATAATATAAACTCATAAATTAAAAGGAGAAGAGAATAGTTTGAATCGCTAACTTTTTGTCATGTGTTTTATATTTGAAGAATAAAATGCATAAGAAAGATTACACTCAGTTTTTGGTTGTTTCTTTGGCATTGACTTGACAAACTAGACTTTTCACATTCTAAATGATCGAGTTACATTGGTTGTTATTTGGTTTAGGTTGGTGTCTTAATTGGCAAGGCTGGTGCTGGGGGTTCCCCGTCTTTGGTTGCTAGGGGTTTTTCTGCCCATTCCTCTGGGATTGGTGAACAACTTCATATACAAGTTCCAAATGAGAAGGTTTTTTGGTCTTTTAATGTTCTCTTAAGTTTAACCTTGATTCATTTGTAACATCAAATCTTTTCTCTATTAGGTTGGTGTAATTATTGGAAAAGGTAGTGAGACTATAAAAACCTACAGACACAATCTGGAGCATGCATTCAGGTAGGTTCTTTTATAAAATTTGTGAAAAAAATAACAATTATATCGAGTACATTGGCTTGATAAAGTCATGTTATATATTTTGCTGTTTGCACATAATGTTTTTGATTCCCCAAAATCTTCCTGAGGGTGACCAATTTAATTAAATTAAAGAACTGTAAGAGTCACTGGTGATAGGAAACAAATTGAGATGACAAGAGAAATGCTTAAGGAAGTTATGGATCAGGTTTGTTCACATTCTTCATCATTTACTTAGAATTGCAGCTGATAGCAATGTATTTTACTAAATGTTGGTGTTTATTTTAGATTTACTGATTATATTATAGGCATTTTGGTTATCAAGTGTTATTGATCTCTTTTAAGAAGGGTTGATGACATTTTTATTTTTCTATATTTGATTATTAGATGTTACAAGGTTCTTGTAAATTTTTACCTTTTGGTACTTCTTGAAACTGCATATCTTTGGTGCTATTCATGTCATAGTTTTTATTTAGGTTGTTATAACATAATTTCTGGGTTAGATATCATGTACTTTAGTTTATCATGATACTGTTTTCATCTATCGGTTTGTTTAGACGTGATCAATAAGACATGGAGTCCAATGTTTGGTGGATCATCTTATGGCCTTTGTCATTTTTATCTATTAATGTGTTCATTTTGTTTATCAAAATTTTCTTTGTGGATTGATGAGGTGTTATTATTCTCTAATCTGCAGATCTTGTGAAAGTGTTTGAAGTCAGACATCACGGTTACATATCTAATTTTTTGAGAAAATTACCTCTAATGGCTAAAATTGGACCTATGGTTTTACTTGCAGGAGCAACATGTCTCCGAAGAACCAAATAAAGTCATTATGTATAGGGGTTGGGGGGCTACCACTACTGCTACACGTATAAAGAACCAGACTACTGGGAAGCACTAACCAAATGATCATGAATATATTGTTAAGCCGGTCATCTTTCCGTAACCCATTTCAGCAATTAGAATCCAATGCGGATTACAAGATTAGAAAGTCCAAGAGAGTGAAGTTGTTTCTTAGGCAAAAAAGGGTATTTGTTCACTTTTCTCTCTCATGTTTTTCTGCACAAATTTTATTGTCGCTGTGAGTTAGATGTAGCAAGATGGCTAGGCCGGTAATGTAGAGTAACAGGTCAATTATATATATTATTGATGCCGAAGAAGAGTAACCGTTTTTAGTTTGAACATGACCGTGGGATCAAAAGATGGTTAAATCGTTAATTCAAAGGTTTTATTATTTTGGGCGGTTACAAATCAATTTCTCTTCAGATTATGCTACATGTTCCCTCATCAGTAATCGGATAACAATTGTTGTCTTAGTAAAGGAGTCAAAATTATAATTTTAGTAATCGGGTAAAAATTGCTACTGTTAGTAAATGGGTCATATATATCATTTTTAGTAAATGGGTCAAATTTATCATTTTAAGTGTGGGTCAAAATTACCATTTTCAGTGAATGGGTCAAAATTACCATTTTTAGTGAATGGGTCAACACTTTTATTTTATTTATGAAATTGTTTTAGACTGATATACGTTTCTTTTCATTAACCGTGTAGTACACGGGTACTAACCTAGTATATATATATATAACAAGAAAAACTTTAACTTATTCCAAAAAAATGTCAACTATACATCACTAGTATGATCTTTTTTGACCATTACATTGAAACAATTTTGACTGATTTAGACATGCACTACAAAAGATACTGGTAGAAAAAAATTTCATGTTAATCAACATGGAAACTTTGGCCTACTCTTCACATGGTCGTGATTGGTGATGGTCACATGTTTTTGGAAAGATTGGTTGTAATCAAATGACAAACCTAGTGGGACAGATGTTGAGAATTGGGATATTGAGGGTGACTGTGCCCCCAACCAATCTTGACTTGGTGATTTCCTGGAATCAGTTGCTTTATTGCCTTCACAATGATTTGTTATAAGCAATGTTTTTAAACCCGGACCGGCTGGTTGGACCGGGAACCGTGACCTCCACCGGTCCGGTTACATGCTCTGAGACCGTTTGCTGGTTGAACCGGGCGGTCCAAGCGATTCAGCGGTCGAACCGCGAACCGGTGGTCGAACCGGGTAGTTTAATTTTTTTTTAATTGTTTTTACTATTTTTTTTATCTTTTTTATCCTATAGTCCTCTTACTTACTTTTATTTACAATTTTAACCCAATTTGGCTCTTTCCTTTTAACTTATACGCTGTCACAGGTCCTCCAAAACCCTAATCAAAATTAAAATTGAAGATTCAAAAGAATTAAAATTCCTACAGACCTACAACCCTCGTCCTTTACTCAAAATTGTTTAAATGGTTGTATATGTAGTATTTGGAATTTTTTATATTTTTCTATATATTTTTATGAATATTTATATTATTTATTGCGTCATCCGGTTCTTGAATCCAGTCCGACCGGTCCGACCAGTGAACCTCTAAGACGTCCGGTTTGTTGTCCGGTCCGGTTCTGAAAACATTGGTTATAAGCCAACTATAGTTTGAAAAAACATATATAATTTTTCAAATAAATACTTTTTAGAATTAATTACACGGATGGCCCATGTGGTTTACCCAGATTTTATTTTTGGCCTATAGGAATAGGAAACTACAAATTTAGCCCAATAGTTTGCACAATTGTAACATCCATGGCTCCTGGGTTGGATGTCCGTTAAGTATATCCGTTAAGTGAGTGTAAAATGATCAAAATACCCTTACATTATAAAAAAAACAAAGAATATAAACCCATCCCAAACACCCCCCTTTCTTCATCCTCAAACTCCCACCCTTGCTCCACCACCACACTCCAAGATTTAAGATTCAAGATTTAAATGTTTCTTGCCCTTCGGAATCGCCTGATCTTGCCGGAAATGATGCTGGAGATGGTGGGTGGCAGCGTGGAGAGGGGATGAAGGTGCTTGGGGATGAAGAAAGACGGTCTTTGGGATGGGTTTTATAATTTACAATCTTTGTTTTTTAGTTTTTTTAATGTAAGGGTTATTTTGGTCATTTTACGCTCGCTTAACGGATAAACTTAACGGACATCCAACTTAGGGACTATGGTGTTACAATCGTGCAAACTATTGGGCAAAACTTGCAGTTTTTCATTCATAGAGGCCAAAAGTGAAATCTGGGTAAAGCACAAAGACCATCCGTATAATTAATTCTAAATGCCAACTAGATTATTATCTACCCGTGCTTCGCGGCGAATGTCGGACTCATCATTAATAAAATTTAAATGAAAACGTAGGTGCAACGGTAAAAATAATGTTAATAAAAAAGAAACGTAAATGATAAAAATAAAAAAAATTAGTGGCTAGAGTCGTCGAAAACCATAAAAGAGAAGACCGATACAGGTTCCGATAATACCAATACCAACAATGATGTTGTTCGCTCATAATAGGTTTGACTCGTCACGGTACCATAACGGTAACGACACTTGCCAAATGCAAAAATTAAAGAAAACTCCATTTTTAATACAACTCCGTTTTAAAAAAAATTATATCGGAACGTTGACAAAAAAAAACTAAAAACAGCCGCGCAATCCGTATTTAAAAACAAGTTAACAAACGAAAGTTATTAAAGAAAAACGAAATTAATAGAAAATGAAAAGAGGTAAAAGCATATATTATATATAGTATTCGGGTAAAAAATAAAAAAAATTTAAAAACAAAAAACAAATTAAAAAGTTACGTGTGAACATAAACCAAGAAAAACTTGATAACAGCGTGCAGCATTTAAAAATTACAAACTTGTGTGGCTAAATCCTAAAGGAAGAAAAACTAACTGTTAATAATACCATTCTCCTTGACGATAAGAAATACACAAGTTATATTGACATGGAAACTTGAAATAGAATAATGTAAAAAAAAACTTTCCTAAACAAATAAACCTAGTTCATAACCTTTTTTATATATATTTAATTAAAAAAACCACGCAACTTAATCGGTTAGAAAAAATTAATAGTCTTAATGGTACTTTTTTTTTGGTAACGGGCACCTTACCTTTAAAATATTTTAAAAACTAAATGGAGAGTACAAACAAAGCCTACCTCACCAGATAACCCAAACAAGAACAACAAATGAAAAGATTACAAATTGGAAACTAGATAAACCGAACCAGGCGAACTTCACTTTATAAGAAAACTAGCTTAGAAAACGTGTAATATACATAGTGAGAAAAATATTAATACATTTTGAATATTTATTTATATATTTTATAGGTGTAAATATGTATTATATATAATAAGTATAAAAAAAAAATTCAAAATATGTAAAAAGTAATACATAATTGAGTTTTGAAAATAGGTTAGTTAATATTTAATTTAATTTGATATTAATTTACTATTTGATTAAAAATAAAAATTAAATAATCAGATTTCAAATTTTTTTTAATAAGTGATAATTTAGAAGAAAGACTAAATTATAATTTTTGTCTTTTATAACTAACCAAATTATGGAATAGATCATTTAAAATTTTGACTTTCATTCACTGTTTTTTATTTAAAAAGTTCTCTCATTTCTTGTCATTCTGACAAACTATAGTTATATATATCTCTTAAGTCAAGGACATTCTTGTCTTTTTAGCCATAAAAGACAATTTTGTAATTGGGAAAGTTTGCTTTTTTTCTTTTCTTTCTTTTTCTTTTATTCTTTTTATTACTTTTATTTTATAATTTTTGTTTAAAAATTTAACTATTAATTAACCAACTTATATAATTTATAAAATATATACATTTTTATATTTTTATTTAATCTATTTATTTTCATTTGTTTGAATAAGTAATATACTACTGGACACTCGTTTGTTATTCTAGTTTAAGTGTTCAATTAATTTTTCTTTTCTTTCTTTTTCTTTTATTAATTCTTTTTATCACTTTTATTTTATAAATTTTATTTATAATTTTTATTAATTAATCAACCAACTTATTTATTTTATAAAAATATATATTTTTATATTTTTATTTAATTTAGTTATTTTCGTTTGTTTGAATCCTTATTTTGATAAATGATTCCAAATAATAACACATGTCATCACCATATTTTTTCTCATTAAAATCTTCTAATTTTTCTTTTTTTTAAGTAAGTTTGAATTTTGAAATTTAATCATGTTAATGTTTTTATTTTTCAAAAAAAAAAAATAATATAAAATTTTAATTTTAATTTAACTAGTTTAAAACTCATGTATTACATGGGTTGAATAAAGACAAATTGTTATAAACCTGTAGTTTTAATAAAAATTTGTATGTTGTATGTTATTAGTGAAACAATTATTTTTTAAAAATATTTTATAAAAAGAATGAAAAAATGTTCAATTTATAAAAATAGTTTATGAACAGACATATTTTTTTTAAATAAAAAAACGTTTTATAAAAATCATTATTTTTTAATAGGACAGAGAGACGGTAAACAAAAAAATTTAAATAAACTTGTGTAATTAATAGAAGAGAGAGGTGGAAAAATAATGTTGAGAGTGAATATGAGAGTGACAACTGTCACTCCAAACCTTTATTTATTATATAGTATAGATTAAAGAAACAAACAATTTTATTTCTTGTTTTACACATTATTTTAAATTTTTGTACATATTATTATATTTTTATTTTTTATTAATCAACCTCATGTAATACATGGGTATATAACCTAGTAAGGTAATATAGTTTTCTCACTTTTATTTTAAAATATTTCTTTGAAATTTAATTAAATAATTAAAAAACTTATCTGTTTTATAAATATTGATTTTTTTATATTTTTATAATTTCTTTATTTTCTTTTTTATTAAGCTACTAGGTTAGTACCCGTATACTACACGGTTGATGAAAAAAATATATATCATTCATAAGTGTCTAAAACAATTTTATAAATAAAATAATAATTTATTTTACATAGGAAAAAAATAAAATTACTATTACATTCACAAAACTATTTTTTTTCTTAAATATAAAATTTATTACCAAAAAAATTTATAAACTAAAATAAATCAGTTAGGACACATAATTTTTATAGATATATGGCTACAAAATTCTCTAAGTATAACTGCTGCGGACTCCACAATTTTGCTACTGACCAACAAGCTACTGCGGATAAGGTTAGTTACTGCAGATAGTTGTTCTCCTGCTGATGAACAACAATGTTGCGGATAACCTTATCTACTGAAGATCAGAGTTGCTGCTAATAGGCTTCTCAGCAGCATCAAACACTTGATGCTGCTGATAGGCAAATCATCAGTAGCTTTGACTTTGCTACTGACACCTTTGCTACAACACTGACACATCTATCAGCAGAAGGAATGTTATTGGTGCAGATGATTAAAGACAAACCACTTCTGAAGTCTCCTTCAAAGATTCCTAAGAAGACTTTTGACCTGAATACAACTGTTTGCTGCAGTTTGTCTTTTAGTTGTTTACTAATAGTAGTATAGCTTGTAACTGTCCAAGATCAACGGTCTGTGTTTGATCTGATCCTTAGAATCTTGATTCTAAGTTCTTTATATGTATCGTATCTTACATTTGTACAAGTGTGCTTTCTTAGAGTTTTTCTCTATAATCTTGTAAACATTGAAGATCAATACAATTTGCATTTATCAGTATTCTCTTTATTTATCTGTTTACATTGCATAGTTGTAATTGTTTCTGCCAATCTCAACTAAAATAGAACCATCTTGTAATCACCGATCCTACAAATGATATCAGAGCTTTGGCTCTCGGATTAAACAAACTCACACTTGTTTAATCACTCTCTGGTTCTATTCACTACTATCTCTTTGCTAAAACACCATATATCACAAATCCAGAAATGGCACAAAACAATGGTTTTGATAATACTGGAAGCATCAACAGACCACCAAGACTGGTGTCTGGAGAAGACTATGATATGTGAAAGAACATGATGGAAAGTTTCTTCTTCTATCAAGAGTATGGGATGTGGAGATCCATTAAAGATGGACCATATGTACCCATGGTGACCTCTGCTGATTCCGGAGGTCTTTCAGTCCCTAAAGAACCCTCAAAGTACTCAGAGGAAGACATCAAGAAGATGGAGGTAGATTTCAAAGCATTGGGAGACATCCATATGTGCTTGCCAAACGAAGTTTTTCACAACTTCAGAGAATACAAAACTGCAAAGGAGCTATGGGAGGCTCTTGAGAAGATGTTTACTGGGTCAGAAGAAGTGAAGGAAAACAGAAGTGACATCCTGAAGCAACAATATGAAAACTTTGTCTGGAAGGAAGGTGAGTCTCTTACTGTTCTGTACAACAAGTACATTTATCTTGTGGGGGAGCTTCATTGCTCAAAAGTGAAGCTGGAGAATGAAGACATTCTCAAGAAGTTTATCAGGTCTCTGCCAAGCTGCTGGACACTTTACACAGTGTCAATCAGAAGAACTGAAAATTTGAAGACTCTGCGGATGACTGAGCTGTTTGGCATGCTGAAGACTTATGAATTAGAAATGATTCAAGCCAAAGAGAGAAGCTCAAGTTACTCAACAGCCTCATCATCCACCACCACTTCCTCTGCACTTCACTCTGACCACTCAGAGTTCAAGCAACTACTACCCTCCTATTGTTACCCATCCCTAGACTCCAACCTCACAATCAAACAACTCACCATTTCTTCTTGAAGCTCCACCTCAAACAAACTCTGCTGCTTTTGTCTCTAAAAGTTATAGCAACATGTCCTTCATAAAAGAAGATCTTGAATTCTTTTATCCACATACAACACTCCTATGCCATGCTTTCTCTTAGAGCAAAAAGGTTCTACTCTAGAACAGGAAGACCAATCCCAAGCAACAACTCCAACACCAGAGTTGGCTTGGACAAAAGCAAACTGAGATGTTATAACTGCAACCAACTTGGTCACTTTGCTAGAGAATGCAAGGAACCAAAGGAAAACTCAGCTGTTGATCGGCCAAGACAAGCTCACCAAGCTCAACCAAGACAGCAACAACAGCAACAAGCCACTCCTCCTGCTCAAACTGCAGCTTGTGCAGCTGTTAGAACTGCTGAATTTGACTGGAGCTTCCAGTATGAGGATCTTCTTGCCAAAAACCAAGCTCTTATGGTAGACACCACAGAGATACCACCTCAGGTATATGAACATCTTTGTACTTAAGCTTGTATTGATAAGGTTCTTGGATACAGAAAACATAACCAGAATCTCATAGATCAAAATGAAGAGTTTCACCAAATGAAATCTGAATTCAAAAAGGTTGAAAACAGTTACAAAGAAAAGATTAACTGTTTAAAGAAAGAGATTTCATTATTAAAACATGAACAAACAAATCTTGAAACTCAGATTGATGATCTTCTGGTTAAGTTAAAAGCTACAAGGGCTGAATTGGCAGACCAAAAAGTCCATGTTGAAAAATATGAGTTTGCATCCAAAAAGCTGCAAAGACTTTTGGATGCTCAAATTCATGAAAAAGTAACTGCTGGGCTTGGGTTTCAAGCTGAAAAACCCTACAATGCTGTGCCTCCACCTGCTGACTATGTAGCCATTCATGAACCAAGTTTCAATCTTTCCAATCTTGATTTGGCCAACCGGAATCTTGATCCTTCAAAGGAAGAACCACTTGTGTAAGAATGCACTACCTCATCTGAGTCTGAGTCCACATGCTCAGACTCCATTGAAACCAGTGAAGCTCCATCACTACTTGCCTTTGAAGTTATTCAAACCAACGGTCCAAGCACCTTCATCCCTTCAATACCAGTACCAGTACCTCAACTCACCAAACATATTAAAATTAGTTGTCCTCCCAAAGGGAGAAAATTAATTGTTGAAAAGGGACCATCCTCAACCTCCACCAATTTTTAAGCAAACCAAACCATTCAACCCAGAAAGGTGTTTGATATATGTCATGCACCTGGAGAGAGAGCTCCATATGTTCAAAAGACATTGGAGGAATCCACCTTTGAGCTCAACAAAGCCCATCCCTGGATTTTCAAAGACTTATTCAAGAGAAAGGACTATGTGTACTTTCAAATGGATAAATTGGCTAAATCATGCTTTGTCTGTGGCAAATACAACCATACTGCCAGCACCTGCTTCTACTACCTTCATCATCAAAGAAATCTCAAGCAACATGCCTTTGAGAAAACAAACAAGAACAAAAAGGTAAGAAGCTATGAAGCCAAGACAACTGAATTCAGAAAATCTCTTTCTCCTCCAAAGAAGCAGCTTCCAAAATCCCAACAATCTTGCATCATTTGTGGTGAATCAGACCACTTTGCGGCAAATTGTGAATTCAATCCTTTCAACCAGATCCTTCAACAACCCACTCCTAAACAGAAGCCAATCTACAAAAGAACTTCCAAAGAGAAACTCTCTGCTAGAAAGGTAAAGCAGGAGAAACAAGTATCCGTTGTTGAATCATCAGCAGCCAGCAAAAATGCTGCTGATCATGTGAAGCTGAAGAAATAAAAAAACAAACCTTCAGCAGCAACCAAGTTTGCTGCTGATCATGTAAAGCCATCAGTAGCAACCAAGTCTGCTGCTGATAAGCCAAAATCTTTAGCAGCAAAATCTGATGTTGATCAAGCAAAACCTTCAGCAGCCAAAGCAATATCAGCTGCTGACAGAGCACAAAGATCTGGAAAACCATCCCAATAATGGAAAGCCAAGACCCCAGCCTCTATCCCTCAAAGCATCCTCATTGGCTCCATTGAGTGCAAGCATACTGATGCTGCTGATCCAAAGACACACTTACCCAAGTCTGCAAGTTCTTAGGTTCCTCCCTCTAACTAGATCTCTCTCATGTGCAGGGACAACCAGGTCACAAGGATAACACATGGGTTGTAGACAGTGGTTGTTCCAGGCACATGACCGGCAACAGGTCCATCCTCTCCAACTTCAGACATTTCAATGGAGGATATGTTGCCTTTGGGAGTGATTCAAAAGGAGGATCAATTACTGGACAGGGAACTGTGTCCAATGAGAGAATGGGTATTGAAAGAGTAAACTTTGTCAAGGAATTGGACTTCAATCTCATGAGTGTGTCTCAGATCTGTGATCAAAAGCATTGGATGCTCTTCACAGATAAAGAATATTTTGTGTTATCCCCTGGCTTAAACAAACCTCCTCCAGAGAAGATTCTATTGACTGATCAGAGAAAAGATAACCTATATGTGCTTGACATGAATGAGGTCACTCCATCTGGTAGTGTATCTTGTTTTCTGTCAAAGGCATCAGTTGATAAATTAGCTCTCTGGCACAGGAGATTAAGCCATGTCAATGTAAAAACCATCAACAAGTTGGTGAAGGGAAATCTTGTCAGAGGGCTTCCTAACAAAGAATTCTAACTTGAAGATCATTGCATCGCATGCCTGAAGGCGAAGCAACACAAGAGTTCTCACAAGCCCAAGACATTGAATTCAAATGATACTCCATTACAGCTGCTGCATATGGATCTCTTTGGTCCTACAAATGTCATGTCAATGGGCAAGAAGTCATACTGTCTGGTGATCACTGATGACTATATCAGATTTTCATGGGTATACTTCTTGAGAACAAAAGATGAAACCGCTGAGACTCTTAAATCTTACATTCTTAGAGTTGAGAATCAAAGCAATCAAAAGGTAAAAGTTATAAGGTGTGATCAAGGTACAAAGTTCAAAAATCACACCTTGAACTGTTCTTGTGAGAGCAAGGGCATAGAAAGACAGTACAGTGCTCCAAGAACTCCTCAACAAAATGGGGTTGCTGAAAGGAGAAACAGAACTCTAATTGAACCGGCAAGATCAATGTTAGCTGATTCAAAATTGCCTCTCACATTCTGGGCAGAAGCAGTCAGCACAGCTTGCTATGTGCAGAATAGAGTTCTCATTGTCAAGCCTCTTAACAAGACACCTTATGAACTCTGGTTCAAAAGAGTTCCCTACATTTGATTTCTAAAACCTTTTGGGTATCCATACACCATCCTGATCACACATGGGGTTCTTCCTAAGTTTGGTGTCAAATCTGATGAAGGATACTTTGTGGGATATTCCTCTAAATCCAAGGCATACAGAGTATTCAACGCAAGAACAAGAATTGTGGAAGAATCAGCCAATGTGGAATGTAGGGAACACATTGCATGTGAACAGGGAAAAGGCCCAGACTGGCTCTTTGATATAGGCTCCTTCACCCAAATATTTGAGCCTCTCATCTTCTCAAATATGGAGTCTACCTCTTCCAAAGTACCAACTTCCACTGACTACAGATTGGAGTTCACTAGTCCCTCTATAAGACTAAAAAGGCCATCTATTGATCCTCCATCTGTTGTGGAAGCTATTGTAGCCAGAACCAGCCTCTTAAATGTCACCAACAGCAGCCTCTCTGAGAATGAAAATCATAATGAACTTCAAGACACATCTGTAAATGATGTAGAGACATCTGCTGCAGATGCTGCTGCTAACATTGAAGAATCTTCCATCATGAATGAAGAGTTTCCTATTTAGAATCAAAGCAATCTTGAGCAAGGAATACGGTTGGATGTTGTACCAGCACCGAGAATCAACAAGGAACATCCTCTGGAAGAAGTAAAACTTATGAGGCCAATATATGCCTGTATTCCTGCTTTCTATCTCAGGTAGAACCAAAGAAGATAGATGAAGCTCTGAAACACAGCAGTTGGATTGAGGCAATGCAGGTAGAGTTGCTGCAATTCAAGAGACAGGATGTCTGGAAACTTGTTTGTAAGGCCCCTTTCTCGGGTAACCTCACTTGTTGGATTTACTCATAAACATAGTCATAAATACTGAACTTAAATTAAAAACATTCATCATTCAATTACATTTCATAACAGCGGAAGTCTTAACAATTAAAAACACAACATTGTCTTAACAAACAAAAGTGGGATGTCAGTCTTGTGTCGGGTAACCTTCACGCCCTCGCACGACCTTTTCTTCCATTACCTGAAATGTATACTAAAGTCAGCTAACGCTGGTGAGTTCTAGTTTAATGCGTTTAGATATAAACATTCTTTTCTTTACTTCATAAGTAAACATTATTATAAAGTCATTCATATAAATACGTATTCATAGCTTTTGCTTTTCTTTCATCTTTCTTTTCTTTATTAATGTGATTACATATATATATATATATGCGTTCACCCTTTTTCTTTCACTTTTCTTAACATTCTTTCCTTATCTTTCTTACGTGATTACATAGATATGCATTCACCTTTACTTTCTTTACCATTTATTGGTCATACACATAAGGGTGATCAACCCGCCTTTTACTGCGTATGTCACAAAGACATACGCCCTTAAGCTACCGTCGTAGCCCTTTTACTCGTCCGGTCCTAGAAACCGTCCGCCATAACTTTTCTGTCCGGCCAACCTTCGGCCGTCCGTCTTAATCGTCCTACCGTCGTAGTCCGTCATATTCGCCCGTCTGCCATAAGGCATCCGTTTCCCACTTGAACTAATTATACAGTCGAATATTGATTTAGCGACTTACTCCACCGTAGTGGCCTTTATTTAGTCTACCTTTCTAGACTTCCTTCTCTAGCTGCATAATAGTCAAGTGGTCGTCCGTCTACCGTAGTAGTCGTTAGCTTCGTTTCCGTCCATAACGTATACTTACATTCTTCGCATGCAATATATATTTATAAAGCAAGGTTTCATTTATTTACGTTATACTATTCATTCATTCATTCTTTGCAAACATACGTGTCGTTCTTTGTTCGTAATTCATTATTCGCATTCATATGTATCTACACATATACCTTAATATATCACGTGTGATCACATTGACATTCATTTCATTTATTCATTTAGTGTATACACTTCGGCCCCAAAACATTTATAAATCATTTGCACATAACTTAGAAGGGGGCACATAGCACCTGATGAGTAGTTTCTGTAATACACTTAGCTGGCTACTGAGCTTCACTAATGTCACTCACGATCTGTATAATAAAGTCATATACATAAGGTAGTGCTCCTAGATGACACTAGACATTACTATGCTTGAACCTAGTAGTTTCGATTGATTAGCTTATATCGAAACTTGGTAGTTTCGATAGGATGCTTATGTCGAAACTTGGTAGTTTCGATAAGTAACTTATGTATTATCTTAGCTTCGGATCGGGGGCTCATATCGAAACTGTAGTAGTTTCGATTGGGTCTGCATATATCGAAACTGGGTAGTTTCGATAGGTCTGCACATATCGAAACTAAGTAGTTTCGATGGACCTGCACATATCGAAACTAAGTAGTTTCGATGGACCTGCACATATCGAAACTAATTAGTTTCGATGGGTCTGCACTTATCGCCTTCCCCAAAAATCCGAATGTTCTGCATGCGAATCTGATCATGTCGATATCTAAATTTTCTTTGATCAAAATGTTCGTTTTTCATTCTAGATGCTATACCTAAGTTCACTTTCAAGTTTCATCCGTAAAATCGTTATCTTTTAGCCAAAACCCGAAACTTCCCAAAACGAACAAAAACTCATAATGTGATCGAATCGTTACCTGGATTGTAATTCTGATTCGGAGGTTTTGCTCACGGGAACAGCAGCAACGTTCTCCTGAATTCCTGAGTTGATCCGTCACTTTCTCTCTCTAGACCCGAGCTCTCCTTTCTCTCTCTAAAAGCTGCGTGAGTTGGGGAAATGAGCAGGGAAGAGGGCTGCCTTGCCTCTTATGTGCAATGGGCTTCCCTCGGCCCATTGAAGCCGGGCCCAGGCCCGCTCCCTTTTTGTTTAAATGTTCCGACTAAATCACTGGTCTCGTTATGTTTATTCGTTTTATTATTTTTGGGATGTTACAAGTCTACCCTCCTTAAAGAGGTTTCGTCCTCGAAACTGTTCATACGTTAAACAATTTAGGGTATAGTCCCCTCATCTCGTCTTCCTTCTCCCATGTAGCTTCTGACCCTTTTCTGTGCTTCCATTGTATCTTGACTAACAGTATCGACTTATTGCGTAGTCGTTTTTCAGCTCGGTCAAGAATGGCTATTGGTTCCTCTACATAATTCAGACTATTATCCACTTCGATCTCGTCGTAAGGTATGTGAGCTGTGTCGTCAGCTAGGCACTTGCGTAAGTGGGACACGTGGAACGTAGGGTGTATTCCATTAAGCTCAACGGGTAGGTCGAGTCTGTAAGCAACTTGACCCACTCTCGCTAAAATCTTGAAAGGCCCGACAAACCTTGGACTTAGTTTGCCACGCTTCCTGAATCGAATGATTCCTTTCCACGGAGACACTTTCAATAGTACCATATCCCCTACTTGAAATTCTAAATCCCTTCTTCTCTTATCCGCGTATGATTTCTGTCTGTCTTTTGCGGCTTTCATTCGAGCCTTTATTTGATCAAATTTCTCGGAAGTAGCTTTGACCACTTCGAGACTTGTGAAGTCCTTTTGTCCAATTTCCCCCCAACAAACCGGGGTCCTACATCTCCTTCCATACAACATTTCAAATGGCGGCATGCCAATGGTTGAGTGATAGCTGTTGTTATATGAAAATTCTGCCAATGGTAGATGGCTGTCCCAACTCCCACCGAAGTCAATGATACAGGCCCGGAGCATGTCCTCCAAGGTCTGAATGGTTCTTTCAGATTGACCATTGGTCTGAGGGTGGTAAGCGGTGCTGATGTTCAGTCTAGTGCCCATCGCTTCGTTGAATTTCTTCCAAAATCTGGATGTGAATCTAGTATCCCTGTCGGACACAATTGACAGTGGCATACCATGTCTGCTCACAATTTCCTTGATAAATACTTCTGCTAGCTTTTCAGACGAAGAAGTCTCACGTATTGGCAAGAAGTGAGCACTCTTTGTCAAGCGGTCGACGATCACCCAAATGGTGTCATTGCCTTTAGCTGTTCGCGGTAGCTTGGTAATGAAGTCCATGGTGATCTCCTCCTACTTCCATTCTGGTATTGGTAAAGGCTGCATTTTACCGCATGGTTTCTGGTGCTCGGCCTTAACTAGTGAACACGTTAGGCACTTGTTCACGTACTCGGTCACATCGTTCTTCATGCCAGGCCACCAGCATTCTTTCTTCAAGTCTTGATACATTTTGTTTGTCCCGGGGTGGATAGAATAGCGAGTCTTATGGGCCTCATCAAGTATTTTGGCTCTAAGCTCGCCAATCTTAGGTATCCACATTCGGCCAAACCTAGTTCGTACACCGTATGCATTTGCATCCAAGTTCCCTTGTTGTCCTACTATTCTTTCCCGTTTCACATTTCTTTCTAACAGCGCTTCATCTT
This sequence comes from Smallanthus sonchifolius, assembly GCA_023525975.1. Taxonomy (NCBI): domain Eukaryota; kingdom Viridiplantae; phylum Streptophyta; class Magnoliopsida; order Asterales; family Asteraceae; genus Smallanthus; species Smallanthus sonchifolius. The sequence goes on from CM042038.1 coordinate 59,006,269, forward strand.
GTGCTTTTGCTATTTCACCCATCCAATCTGGTGTTATAATCAGCTGACACGCTTTGATCCGAATAGGTGCCGATTCTTCCTTTCTACTTAAAGCGTCAGCCACTACGTTTGCCTTGCCCGGATGGTACAATATCTCACAGTCATAGTCTTTCAGTAGCTCTAACCACCTTCTTTGTCTCATGTTTAATTCCTTTTGTTCGAAAAAGTACTTCAGGCTTTTGTGATCGGAGTAAATGGTGCATTTAACTCCATACAGATAGTGCCTCCATATTTTCAATGCAAAAACTACTGCTGCTAATTCTAGATCGTGTGTTGGGTAGTTAACCTCGTGAATCTTTAGTTGCCGCGATGCATAAGCAATTACCTTTCCTCTTTGCATGAGTACGCACCCTAAACCTTGCCCTGAAGCGTCAGAGTAGACTACCAAGTCTTCATTTCCCTCAGGTAGTGTTAAGACTGGAGCTTGAGTTAATCGTGTCTTAAGTTCCTCAAACGCGTTGTTTTGGGTTGGACCCCATTCATACTTTACTTCCTTCCGTGTCAGATTGGTTAGTGGCGAGGCAATTCTTGAGAAATCTTGAATGAACCTTCGATAGTAGCCTGCCAATCCTAGAAAACTTCGTATCTCTGTTGGTGTCTTTGGGATGTTCCATTCCTTTACTGTCTCGATCTTTGCAGGATCCACCATGATGCCGTTTGGGTTTATTACATGACCTAGGAATTGGACTTCCCTAAGCCAGAACGCGCATTTGGAGAATTTTGCGTACAACTTTTCCTGCTTTAGCACCTCCAGAACCTCCCTTAGGTGACAGTGGTGATCACCCTCGTTTTTCGAATATACCAGTATGTCGTCTATAAAAACTATCACAGATCGATCCAACATGGGTCGACATACTCTATTCATCAAATCCATGAACGCTGCTGGTGCGTTAGTTAATCCAAAGGACATCACGAGAAACTTATAATGCCCATAACGCGTGCGAAACGCGGTCTTTGGTACGTCTTCCTCTCTTACTTTCAACTGATGGTAACCCGACCTAAGATCGATCTTTGAGAACCAACTCGCACCTTGTAGTTGATCAAAAAGGTCGTCTATCCTGGGCAGTGGGTATTTGTTCTTTACTGTTCTCTTGTTCAGTTCGCGGTAGTCAATGCACATGCGCATGCTGCCGTCCTTCTTCTTTACAAATAGTACCAGAGCGCCCCATGGTGAGATGCTCGGTCTAATAAATCCTTTTTCTGTTAGTTCCTCTAGTTGAGACATCAATTCTTTCATTTCTGACGGAGCCAATCGGTAGGGGGCTTTGGCAATGGGCTCAGCTCCTAGCAATAAATCAATCTGAAATTCTATTTCCCGATCGGGTGGTAACCCAGGTAGATCCTCAGAGAATACTTCCGGAAAGTTGCACACCACGGGTACATTCTTGAGTTCTTTCATTTTCATTCTATCATCAATAACATATGCCAGATAAGCTTCGCAACCGCGCTTCATGTGACTTTCGGCCTTGATCATCGAGATGACGTTTGGCATCGTGCAATTCCAATCCCCATAAACCGTAATTGGACTGCCGCTAGGAGCTTTTAGGTGTATCCTCTTACGTTTGCATATGATTTGAGCTTCGTTGGCAGCTAACCAATCCATACCCAATACTATATCGAATCCTCCTAAGGTAAGAAGGAATAATCTAGATGGAAACTTATGTCCCTCTATTTCTATGATGCAATCATCTGTTACTTGGAATACTGCCGAATTTTTACCCACGGCAGTTTGTACGCTAAAGGCCTTTACTATGGTGTTGATAGTGCAATCCAATTTACGACTAAATGCATTTGATGTGAAGCTTTTACTAGCACCAGAGTCAAATAAAATAGCAGCATGTTCATCATTTACTAGAAACGTACCTGATACGACATAAGGGTTTCCTCTTGCTTCTTCCTCAGTCAAGGCATAGGCACGAGTCCTTGCCTTAGGCTGTTCCTGTTCCCTATCTTTTCCCGAACCAGATTGGCCGGCCTTCCTGCAGTTCTTTGTCAAATTTCCAAACAATCCACATACTTGACACTTGACGTCTCTTACACATTCTCGGGAGAAGTGCCCCGGCTTTCCGCACTTATAGCATGTGGTGGTGCCAATTTTACATTCGCCAAGATGTTGCCTTCCACATTTCTTGCAAGTTTCATATTCGTCTAATCTTGGCTTCTTAGTTTCCGTTGTCACATTCCCTCTCCCGGTTCCTCTAGACGGGTTCTCCCACTTTCTCTTTTGGGTTTCTGTTGGTGGGTCCTCATTGGCATAATCGTCGTAGACGATTCCGCTCAGGTTCACTACCGACTCGAAGGTCGAGGGTAGGTTGGCTTTCAAGTGGACACGGACCCTTTGAGGTAGGCCCTTCACATAATACTTGATCATTCGCTCTTCTGTCTCCACCAGGTGGGGTACTAGCTGAGCCAACTCATTGAATCTAGAAGTGTACTGGCGGTGTGTCTTGTTGCCAGCCTTAAGGTTTAGGAATTCATTTTCCACGCGATCAATTTCGTTCTGGGGACAGAACTTTTGAATTACCAGCTTTTTCAGTTCTTCCCATGTCATTCTTGCAAGAGCATTTGGGGACTTTGTCCTCTGAATGTTCCTCCACCAACCTAGGGCCTCATTGGAGAAAGAATGAGCAACATATTTAACATCCTGGTCGGGTTGACACTCGCTGATGTTGATTACATCACTCATCATCTCTATCCATTCAAGCGTAGCCACCGAATCCTTGCTGCCATCAAACTTGGGTGGGTCTCCATCCTTGAAACCTTTGTAAGTACACCCACGGTTGCTTGATACCACTTTTACTTCATCCCCGTCACTGTCATAAATTTTCTCTTCATCGTTCCCTTCATCCTCTTCTTTGCTTTTCTTTAGTGCCTCAGATAGTAGGTCAGGCAATACCTTCCTCAAAGTGAGCACAACTTCACGGGCAATAGCATCCCTGACTTCAGGTTCCAACTGTATAGGCCCTGGACTGTCGTTCCTAATTGGGGTCACTTCTGTTTCGTGCACACTTTCTGTGTGCTCTGCGTGCACACTCTCTTCTTCTTCAAATCTTGGGTTCAACGGAGGTCTACCTCGTCGGCCAGTGCGACCACCTCGAGGTCCTGTTCTTCCTCCCCCAGCCATAATTCTTAATTTCCTGATAGTTACAAAGGGAATACATCAATGTCATTTCTTCAGATATTAGTTTGGAACAGTACGAGCAAGGTAAATTCTTAATTACAGTGACCGGTTTGTGATTACTAATTTACATTGCTTTTCGGGTTCAAAACTCTTCAAATCAGTCATGGCATTAACATCTATTTGTTCTAAGTTATGGTATCTATTCTTATGCAAGAGCCTTAACTTCATTACTTACTTACCGTGCTGGCGTTGGCGTTGGTTACCCATACTGACATCCGTGCGTTGGTCCCATAATCAGTTTGAGTCTAGACATTTAGGGATGTCTAAATCTCTCAAACTATTGCTCTGATACCAACTTGTAAGGCCCCTTTCTCGGGTAACCTCACTTGTTGGATTTACTCGTAAACATAGTCATAAATACTGAACTTAAATTAAAAACATTCATCATTCAATTACATTTCATAACAGCGGAAGTCTTAACAATTAAAAACACAACATTGTCTTAACAAACAAAAGTGGGATGTCAGTCTTGTGTCGGGTAACCTTCACGCCCTCGCACGACCTTTTCTTCCTTTACCTGAAATGTATACTAAAGTCAGCTAACGCTGGTGAGTTCTAGTTTAATGCGTTTAGATATAAACATTCTTTTCTTTACTTCATAAGTAAACATTATTATAAAGTCATTCATATAAATACGTATTCATAGCTTTTGCTTTTCTTTCATCTTTCTTTTCTTTATTAATGTGATTACATATATATATATATGCGTTCACCCTTTTTCTTTCACTTTTCTTAACATTCTTTCCTTATCTTTCTTACGTGATTACATAGATATGCATTCACCTTTACTTTCTTTACCATTTATTGGTCATACACATAAGGGTGATCAACCCGCCTTTTACTGCGTATGTCACAAAGACATACGCCCTTAAGCTACCGTCGTAGCCCTTTTACTCGTCCGGTCCTAGAAACCGTCCGCCATAACTTTTCCGTCCGGCCAACCTTCGGCCGTCCGTCTTAACCGTCCTACCGTCGTAGTCCGTCATATTCGCCCGTCTGCCATAAGGCATCCGTTTCCCACTTGAACTAATTATACAGCCGAATATTGATTTAGCGACTTACTCCACCGTAGTGGCCTTTATTTAGTCTACCTTTCTAGACTTCCTTCTCTAGATGCATAATAGTCAAGTGGTCGTCCGTCTACCGTAGTAGTCGTTAGCTTCGTTTCCGTCCATAACGTATACTTACATTCTTTGCATGCAATATATATTTATAAAGCAAGGTTTCATTTATTTATGTTATACTATTCATTCATTCATTCTTTGCAAACATACGTGTCGTTCTTTGTTCGTAATTCATTATTCGCATTCATATGTATCTACACATATACCTTAATATATCACGTGTGATCACATTGACATTCATTTCATTTATTCATTTAGTGTATACACTTCAGCCCCAAAACATTTATAAATCATTTGCACATAACTTAGAAGGGGGCACATAGAACTCACCTGATGAGTAGTTTCTGTAATACACTTAGCTGGCTACTGAGCTTCACTAATGTCACTCACGATCTGTATAATAAAGTCATATACATAAGGTAGTGCTCCTAGATGACACTAGACATTACTATGCTTGAACCTAGTAGTTTCGATTGATTAGCTTATATCAAAACTTGGTAGTTTCAATAGGCTGCTTATGTCGAAACTTGGTAGTTTCGATAAGTAACTTATGTATTATCTTAGCTTCGGATCGGGGGCTCATATCGAAACTGTAGTAGTTTCGATTGGGTCTGCATATATCGAAACTGGGTAGTTTCGATAGGTCTGCACATGACCTGCACATATCGAAACTAAGTAGTTTCGATGGACCTGCACATATCGAAACTAAGTAGTTTCGATGGACCTGCACATATCGAAACTAAGTAGTTTCGATGGGTCTGCACTTATCGCCTTCCCCAAAAATCCGAATGTTCTGCATGCGAATCTGATCATGTCGATATCTAAATTTTCTTTGATCAAAACGTTCGTTTTTCATTCTAGATGCTATACCTAAGTTCACTTTCAAGTTTCATCCGTAAAATCGTTATCTTTTAGCCAAAACCCGAAACTTCCCAAAACGAACAAAAACTCATAATGTGATCGAATCGTTACCTGGATTGTAATTCTGATTCGGAGGTTTTGCTCACGGGAACAGCAGCAACGTTCTCCTGAATTCCCGAGTTGATCCGTCACTTTCTCTCTCTAGACCCGAGCTCTCCTTTCTCTCTCTAAAAGCTGCGTGAGTTGGGGAAATGAGAAGGGAAGAGGGCTGCCTTGCCTCTTATGTGCAATGGGCTTCCCTCGGCCCATTGAAGCCGGGCCCAGGCCCGCTCCCTATTTGTTTAAATGTTCCGACTAAATCACTGGTCTCGTTATGTTTATTCGTTTTATTATTTTTGGGATGTTACATTGTTGATCTTCCACCTGGTCAATCTGCTATTGGCACAAGATGGGTATTCAAGAACAAGCAAGATGAGAGAGGCATTATAGTCAAGAACAAAGCCAGACTTGTAGCTCAAGGCTACACTCAGGAAGAGGGAATTGACTATGATGAAGTCTTTGCTCCTGTTACCAGGCTGGAGGCCATCAGAATCTTCCTGGCATATGCTGCATCGAAGAATTTCATAGTTTATGAAATGGATGTCAAGAGTGCCTTTCTGAATGGAAAGATTGGTGAGAAAGTATATGTCAGACAGCCTCCAGGCTTTGTAGATCCTGCCCATCCTAACAAAGTGTTCAAACTAGACAAAGCTCTCTATGGCTTACATCAAGCTCCAAGAGCCTGGTATGAAACTTTGTCTGGATATCTACTAAGCAACAACTTTCGAAGAGGTGCCATTGACCAGACCTTGTTTATCAAAGATGAAGGGGGAGAAATCCTACTAGTACAAATCTATGTTGATGACATCATCTTTGGATCAACAAGGAAGAAGTTGTGTAAAGACTTTGAGGTCCTGATGCACTCAAAGTTTGAAATGAGTTCAATGGGTGAACTAAATTTCTTTTTGGGTCTTCAAGTCAAACAAGTTCCAAATTGAATCTTCATCAGCCAATCCAAATATGTCAAGAGCATTTTGGAAAGATTTAAAATGGCTGACTGCTCTGCTGCAAGAACTCCTATGCAAGTGCACCATCAACTGACTCCAGACAAAGATGGACAAGACACTGATCAACATCAGTACCATGCAATGATAGGATCACTCATGTAACTCACTGCCTCAAGGCCAGATATCATGTTTACAGTATGCCTTTGTGCAAGATTCCAAGCAGCTCTAAAGAATACACATCTTCAAGCTGTTAAGAGAATTTTTAGATATCTTAAAGGAGCCCCAAGACTTGGGCTATGGTATTCTAAAAATGATAAGTTCAACCTATATGCATACACTGACAGTGACTACGGGGGATGCAACTTGGACAAAAAGTCCACATCAGGGGGATGTCAGTTTCTGGGAGGAAGACTGATTTCATGGCAGTGCAAGAAGCAAACCTGTGTATCAACTTCTACAGCAGAAGCAGAATACATTGCAGCTTCAAGTTGCTGTGCACAAGTCATCCGGATACAAAACCAAATGCTGGATTATGGGATGACTTTCATGGCCACTCCCATCACATTGACAACATGAGTGTTATATCAATCACAAACAATCCGGTGCAGCACTCCAAGACAAAGCACATTGACATCAGGTATCACTTCATAAGAGATAAAGCTGAGAAAAAGAGAATTTTTTTAACCTAAGTTCATACCAATGAGCAATATGCTGATTTGTTTACAAAACCCTTTGATGAAGCTAGCTTTAGATATTTAGTTGAATCCATTGGTATGATGAACTTTGACTAAAATCTGTCTCTAAAATTTTTTTTTGAATAAAAATGTGTTTGTCTTTCGTTGAAAATAAAAGTTATAAGTCAGCAGCAAATATTTTTGCTGCTGACAGGTCTAATCATCAGCAGCAAAGAATTTGCCACTGACTGCTTTAAGTTATCAGCAGGAACAAGTTTCCTACGGATAGCTTTAAGGCAATCAACAGCAACATCTTTGCCGCGGACCATTATATCCATCAGCAGCAATTGAGTCTGCTGCTGACAGAGTTAACCATCCGTAGCAACCAAGTTTGCAGCTGATAGGCTTAACCATCCGCATCAACCAAGTTTGCTTTTGATGGGTAAAAATAAGTCCAAATTAACTTTTAACCGCTGTAAAAAGTACTGTCAGTTTTTACCATGACTGCTACAGTGTATTACAGCTGTAAAACAGTGAAAAGTGAATGGGTTGTACTTTACAAGTAACTTTGCTTTTTCCCTCCTATGCCGTTATAACACAAATCAAATTTCTCCTTAACCTCTTCACATTCAATTCCGACCTAACTCTCACCATTTTCTTTCAAGCATTCAAAGCATTCAAAGCTTTCCCTCCAAATCCAACGACAATGACAGAGGTCGACATAAACCATCCTGATGACATGTTTTCAACCTACCACAATCTCACTGCATACCTGGTTAAAGGAAAGAAGTCCGAAGGGTTTGATGATATGATCGATTTCCTTTGTCGATCAAAGATCTATTTTGCACTCACCGTCAACCCCACCATCTATATCCCTCATATGGAGGATTTCTGGAACACAGCCGTCTACTCTACCGAACATGGGATTCCCCAAATCACAGTCAAGGTAGACGGCAAAGACATCATCGTCACTGAAGCCACACTAAGAAAACACCTCAATTTTCAGGACGAGGGAGCCGCCATCTCATACACCAAATACGAGTATATGAGGACCTTTGTATCCATAGGTTACACTGGAAATCAAAATGAGTACACCATTGAGAAGGCGCTGATGGGTCCTCCATGGAAGTTTCTATGCCACACTCTTCTTCAATGCATATCCCAGAAGAGAAGTGGATGGCATCAAGTGAGTTCTGCTCTCGCCTCTGCTGTCCATGGTATGGTTACTCACCAAGGATTTAATTTTGCACATATGATATTTGAAGGTTTGAGATATAACCTTTAGGAAGGTGTAAAACAGACATTTTTTATATACCCAAGGTTCTTGCAGGAGGTTTTCAATAATGAACTAAAAGATTTATCAAAACCTGCAAGAATCTACCTGATGTTGGGGCATAAAAACAACATTTTTCAAAGCATGAGAACTGTTTCCAAAAAGTTCTTAGGGGACAATGTTCCATTGTTATCTACAATGATGAACATACAAAGCACCCAGGGTGACACTTCAAAACCTGAACAACAAACTGCTTCCATTGTTCGAACCCCTGTGCATCCTATTGAGGGTGCACGAGCACAACAAATACTTACACCTGTTTTGGAAACCCAACTGGAACACAGGGCCCCAGTTGAGGAAAGCTATACTAGAAAAAGAAAAAGGAGAAAGAAGACTCCTTCTATTCTTGTCTCGCAGGCCCAATCCCAACTTAAAAGCCCTCATTCAGAATCCCAATATTCTGATGAGAATATCAAAAGGGATAGCCAAATTATTAGAGAGACTTGCTTGGAAGTTCCTCTATTAGGATCAGGATCACATCCCAGATCCATAGAACAACCTTCTGAGCCCTTTCATTATTTTTCTTCTCCGAACTTAAGTGCAGAGGCACCTAGTCAAGCTGATATGCCTTCTCCAACTACCACTATCTCGGAGGTATTGATTGACTTGGCTGCTAATGTACCCAGCCCAAGTTCATCACCTAAGAAGGTTCATTCTGGGAGTGATGATAGAGTGAATGTGGAAAGGGCTATCACTATCACTAAATCCCCAACAACGACAACTCACAGTGAGGATGTTTCTCTTGAAACACTCTTCACTGAGAGGAATCCCAGGTGCCAAGAAAACTAGGATGATGGGGATGTAGAGGTTAGGCCTAAGACCCCATCTAGTTCCAAGGATTCCACAACTGTGGGTGAGGACAGACTGAAACTTAAAAACATGGAATTGACGGCCAGGGTGGCAATGCTAGAGGCTGAGGTGTCCAAACTAAAGCACCAAGTCTCTATGTATGAAGCCCATAAATGCCCACCTATGACTACTCCTTCCCTTGTATCAGTGGGAACTCAAACAGATGAAACTCTATGCACTGATGCAACCCAAAAGGGGGAGATAGTTACTGTTGAAGATGATGCTGACAGCTTTGATGAATGGGTACAAGAGCATGCTGCTTTTCAAAGTAGACTCTTCAAGCCTGCTTTTGTTCAAATCCATGACTTGCCAGACTCAGTAGATGAAGAGGAAGATATCTATAAGGATTGGAAGTTAGTGGTCAGAGCTGTTGATGAGGTCCTGGAAAATAAAAGTGAAGATGAAGACAAACCTCTATCATTCAGCATATTGCCAATTGCTACAAGTATATCAAGATAGACCATTGCCCCTCAATTCACACTAACTGCACATAAGTTAGAGTTTGACTCTATCCTAGCTTGGGGGTATGATGGTCTATTTGAGAGATTATGGATTGGATGGGAATTTGGTGGAATAGAAGAGCTGAATTGGAATACAATGAATCCACTCAAAGTCCTTGAACTGTACTTAACAAGATGCATCAACACTTCCACAGATCTCTCAGCAAAACTTGCAATTGATAGATTACGCGTCTTGATGGAGGATAATATGCCCTGGTTTGAATGGTTTCTTCAAGAAGCAACTAAATTGGCTTATCCATCAACTGTAGAGTCTTCAAGAACAGCAGAACAAAGACCAGCTCCAAGACTTGACTTGATAGGGAGCAGTGCTTTAAAAGAAGAACAAGTTCTGTGTCTGAGAAGATTCTTCTATAATGAAGTGGTCAGGGGCCTGGAAGTGCAGGTATGGTCAAGCACTGGGTCCTTTTGTTTTTAGTTCTTCTTGTGTGATGGATCATCCTTCAAAATTAACAACATTCAAGAAATCCTGCTCCTCAATCCAGATTTCCTGTATAAGGTCTTTGAGATCAGGACACACATCTGCAACATCAACTCCTTAGAAAGTCAAGCAATGATCAAGATTATCAAAGCTTTTCTTGAAAAGGAGGGATGGATTGCAATGAATGATTATGACTCAGACCTATCCCTTCCCTCCTCACCAACTATTATACTGAATGCAGTAGTAGAGTCAAGAAAAATGGCTGCTCAGAATGTTAAAGAGGCTTTTAAAGCTACATATGGGAATGAATGTGTAATATCCGTACTTTCCACATCATCGTTTATTTACATTTTGTACCCTTGTACTTTCATTTTTGAATCCATTGTAACCCGAGACTTATGATCAATGAATTTATTGGATCTATTCAATTACATGTTTACAACATACATTACATTTATACATATGCAAGACAACATCATACGTGCAATATTACAAAATTATATATTACAAACACGCGTTTCACTTTTTTTACATTTATATTATCGTTTCACGTCCATACATGCTCGGTTTATTATTATTATTAGTAGTAGTATTATTATCATTATTATCATTAGTACTATTATTATTATTATTTCATTTTTTTCTTTTTAAAAAAGAATCACCTCCCTTTCAACCACCAACTCCCAACTAACTCATTTAATACCCCATACCCTAATCCACACTTATAAATACCCACTCCCTTTCACTCCTCCACCCTTACACCCTCCAAATTCTCTCACAAATTTCTCCAAGTGCTCCATTTCTTCCAAGATTTTTGGCAGAATTTTATAAGGTAAAAACCTTATTTTTCTTCAAGTTTCTTCCTTTTTTTCTTAACAATTCTTCCTTCACCCTCTTGGATAAACCTCTAGGATCTTATCATTTGTTTACCTTGGTAAACATCTAAGATAAGTTACCATTTGAGGTCCAAGTTGTGGTCTTTCAACTAACATTTCTTCTTCTTCATGTTCTTGTTTGGATATTTTACATCTAGTTGTGGTAAAACCAAACCAAGCTTCCATCAAAATTCTATGATGGAAGCCTTGTGCTAAGGTATTTGGATGAAGTAGATGAACATAGGTTCATCTACCATAAGACATCCAATAGCCACAAGGTGTTCAAATCCTATACATAAATATTATAAATAAATCTAACAAGGTTTGTGGATTTCCCAACCTTTCTCTTGGCCACTTCAAGTGGTATATTACTAACTATACTAACTTTTGACCATCCGAATTCCTAACTAAGTTAGGGGTTTGTGTTTCGGTCCGCCGTCGGCGATGCATGACCAACTTGATACTATTATACATATATATATTATTTATTATTTCTTCTCCACCGAACTTATTCCTACGTTACCTTTTAGGTTAACCGACATTCCCGACTCTTCACCTTCCCGTTCATCCTTTCGTTACCACGCCAAACCGTGAGTTTCATACTTGCCCCTTTACATTTTTGCACTTTGGGACTTGAAAACATGTACATATTCAAAACACATACACTACAAGATTCACACTTTATTCAAACACAATTCATTAACATGCTCATGTGACAATAACTTGACTACATGCTTAAATACAACTTGTTAATACAATAGTTCATTAATTCTTGCAAAACCGCACTTAACAAGTGTAGCGCTGTTGGATTGACACCCGTCGGCTTTTCGTTACCTTTATGGAGCCCCCGATCTTGTTATGTTATTTATTCGACTAGTATTCTTTGGATGCTAGGTATGCTATGTCAACAATAGGTTTGAACTATATCATTACAAATTGTATGAGCATTAGTAAAGTATGTCTATGCATGTGAATTGTTGCTTTAAACATGATTATTATATGTATGAAACTTGTATGAACTCACCAACTTTATTGTTGATCAAATATTATTTTATATGTTTTCAGGAGATGTTTGATGCTACCATGGAAATGGAATCTAGGGACTTTGCCTTAGATATCAAATTTAAATATTTTTGTCTTTTGTTTATCAATGTATTTCCTTTAATTGAAACAATTGTATTTGAAATTCTTAGTTTAATGAAATCGGTTAAATTTATATTTCAACAATAGTGCCACGATGCCTTTGAACAATCCTACACGTCACGTTCGGTGATTCCGCCGCCGAATGGGTTGTGACAGATTGGTATCAGAGCCGTGGTTATAGGGAATTAGGAAAATTGCTTATTTGACCTAGCCTATAACTAAGGACCCGTTTTAGACCATTCCTTATGACTCTTAATACGCTTGTTCTACCACCTTTGCTTCTTACTTATTCTTTGGACTAAATACACCGTCATGGATTTCAAGACATCAAGACACTCATATTTCATCAAAGAAACGAACTCACCAAAAGAGGGTAATTCCTCATTCGGTGATAAGTTTCACTCCGCCTAAGACTTAGGAATTTACCATCAAGTTAGGTGTGAAAACCTCACCTTGACGGTAAAAGAATTCCACTCACAAATGCTCTTGGGAAACCTTACCGTTAAAGTTAGGAGTGATTTCCTATCTCAAACGGTTAAGGCACCAACCCTATACAAAACGGAACGGCACCACCAAACTAGGAGTGAAATCCACAATTTGGTGATTAGTTCCTTTCTTAAAATTTTCAATCTCGCCAAAGTCTCGGCTTTGCTATTGACTAGGGACACGTAGTAACCGGAAGGGTAAAATACCGTTAACCGAATTACCGGCGAGAGTATTTTATCTATTAGGCCAAAACGTGTTTCCCGAACTCAATAGAAGGTTTGACCACTTGGGTTAGTCGATGTTTTCGTTTGTTCAAGAGCCGAGCTAACGAGACACTCCAACTTTTTACAAACAAGCCTTTCTTTTATATATAAACTATTTTCACTACTATTATTATACTAACTCGGTTCGATCTCGTGGACGCTCGCTTTTCGCTACTCGCCTTACTAACTTCAAAACGCTAATACATTCGAGAACCAATTAAATTTATGCTCTTTCATCGTCACATGTTTGTTATATACACTATTTCCATACATGATTCACATGACCAAACGTGCTATTACATGAAATTACTTGATTACTTGTGCCATACGTGAAATTTACATAATCATATGACAACAATTTTTATGCAAAACCATTGATCTAAGTCTCACAACCCCCTTTTGTAGATGTCTTCATCTCGCCACTCTGCTACCGCCAGGAACAACAAGAGGGACAAGCGTTTGGCCGCACTCGTGGCTAAGCAAATGGCCCAAGTCATCCCTGGCCTCATCCAGAACCTCACCCCCAACGGATTGGTCGAATCCAACACCGAAACTCCCAACTCCCACCCCCAACACTACCGAACCTTCCTTGCTTGTCGTCCCGAATATTTCACGGGACTCGAAGGTGCAACCAAGCTCCTTAGCTGGTTTGCGAGCATGGAAAACACCTTCTCGGTAAGCGAGATCCCGGACCACCTCCGGACTCGCTACGCCGCTAGCCTCTTCAAAGAGCAAGCTCTCGCTTGGTGGGATAGCGAGAAGGAGCTCGACAAGGAGATCGTCACCCTGTCTTGGAAGGAACTCAAAGCGTTTATGCGCGAGGAGTACTGCCCTCCCCACGAGTTGCAAGCACTCAAGGAGGAGTTTTTCACCCTCAAACAGGACAGCGGTGACAATGCTGCCTACAACCTCCACTTCCAACAACTCTCCGTCCTTGCGCCTCGCCAAGTTGACACCATAGAGCGATCCGTGGCCAAGTACATACAAGGCCTCCCGTCCGTCATCAAGGACACGGTCGCCGTCGCCGAACCCGCCAACCTCGCCAAGGCCATGCGCCTTGCGGCCGCTTTCTCCCGAAACCGTGTTCAGGATGGTACTTTAACCATTCGGGGCACCAAGAAGCACGCCACCCAAGCCACCGTTGAGCCCACCGAACCGAAAGTCACCGAACCAAAACCCGCCAAAACCCCTCCTCACCAAAACAACAAAAAGCGCAAGTCCCAAGCCCGGAACTATGCAGTTGTCACCCCCGTTAAGCAAGTGCCGATGAACCAAGACCCGACGCCCCAAAAGAAACCGTATGGTGGATCTTACCCATTATGCAACACTTGCCAATACCACCACCCAAACAACCTCCCATGCCGAAATTGCACCTCGTGTGGCAAATTCGGACACCTTGCCAACCTATGCCGCAACCCACAACAACCCCAAAACACCCAAGCTCCCCCACCAAACCGAAACCCACCGGCCATCACAAATGGTCGGGCTTGCTACCGTTGTGGTGATCCAAACCACATGAGCCCACAATGCCCACAAAACCAAAACCAACACCACCACAACAACAACCCCACCACCAACAACAACCGCAACCAACCACCCAACCAAAACCAACCCACAAACCCAAGAGGCCGTGCTTACAACATCAATGCGGCGCAGGCATAAACTTATAACGACGTGGTGAACGGTATGTTTCCTATCAATGGTCGGTATGCTTCTGTTTTATTTGATACCGGTGCGGATAAAAGTTTCGTATCGCTAGAATTTGAACTTATGTTAGCTAAAACCCGATCTAAGTTAGAGAACTCCTTCACTGTCGAAATCGCGGATGGAAAATCCACCTTTTGTGACACGATTATCCTCGATTGTACTCTGGACCTTAATGGTCATCCCTTCTCGATCGATCTCATACCCATGCAATTGGGGAGTTTTGATGTCATAGTAGGCATGGATTGGCTTGCCAAGAACCATGCCGAATTCGTTTGCTTTGAGAAATTCATCCGTATTCCCCTTCCATCCGGTCAAGTTTTGCAAATCCATAGCGAAAGGCCATCCGGTGGACTCAAACTCATGTCCTGCACCAAAGCCCAAAAATATTTACTAAAGAACTACGTGGCCTTTTTGGCCCAAGTAGTGAAAAAGAAAGAAAAGGGCAAAGGTGTAAAAGACATTCCCATCATTTGCGATTTCCCCGAAGTCTTTCCCGAGGACCTACCCGGTCTTCCTCCATCCCGTGAGGTCGAATTCCGAATTGATCTCATGCCCGGTACGACTCCGATTGCCAAAGCTCCTTACCGCCTTGCACCCTCCGAGATGCAAGAACTTGCCGGTCAACTTTAAGAGTTAGCCGACAAGGGTTTCATTCGTCCGAGTTCATCCCCGTGGGGAGCTCCCGTTTTATTCGTTAAAAAGAAAGACGGATCGTTCCGCATGTGCATCGATTATCATGAGCTTAACAAACTCACTATCAAGAATCCGTATCCTTTGCCTCACATCGACGATCTTTTCGACCAACTCCAAGGTGCGTCTTGTTTTTCCAAGATCGATCTCCGTTCGGGATATCATCAACTTCGTGTTCATGAGGACGACATTCCCAAAACCGCATTTCAAACCCGATACGGACACTACGAATTTATGGTGATGCCTTTCGGGCTAACCAATGCACCCGCGGTTTTCATGGATCTCATGAACCGAGTGTGCAAACCGTATTTGGAAAAATGCGTAATCGTCTTCATTGATGACATTCTCATCTATTCCAAATCCCGATCCGCCCACGAGGAACACCTTCGCTTAATATTGGAGTTACTAAGAAAAGAACAACTTTACGCCAAATTCTCCAAGTGTGAATTTTGGCTTAAGGAAGTCCAATTTTTGGGACACATTATTAGTGATAAGGGTATCCATGTGGATCCAGCCAAAATCGAAGCAGTCAAGAACTGGATTGCTCCAAAATCTGCTACCGAAGTTCGCTCATTCCTTGGTCTTGCGGGCTATTACCGTCGTTTCATCGCCAACTTTTCCAAGATCTCCGTTCCTCTCACCGCATTAACTCAAAAAGGGAAACCCTACAAGTGGGGCCCTAATGAAGAGGAAGCTTTCCAAACACTTAAGGATAAGCTTTGCAATGCTCCGATCCTTACTCTTCCCGACGGAAATGATGACTTCGTGGTGTATTGCGACGCCTCTAACATTGGTCTCGGTTGTGTTCTCATGCAACGAGGCAAGGTCATCGCTTACGCATCCCGTCAACTCAAGATCCATTCGAAGAATTACACGACTCATGATTTTGAACTCACCGCCGTCGTCTTTGCTCTCAAGCTTTGGAGACACTACCTTTACGGTACCAAATGCGTGGTCTTCACAGATCACAAGAGTCTCCAACATCTTCATAACCAAAAGGATCTAAACATGCGCCAACGCCGAGGGATTGAAACAATCAAAGATTACGAATGCGAAATTCGCTACCATCCCGGTAAAGCGAACGTCGTTGCCGATGCCCTCAGCCGAAAGCACCATGTGAAGTTCCTTTGTGCTCGTATGCAACCCGACATCCATTTCCGTATTTGTGAAGCCCAACATCTTTCGGTCACCGAAGGCGACATGTACAAAGAAATGTCTTGTGGTGCCGAACTCCAACTCGAGACCAAACCCAACGGTTTACTTTATTTCATGAATCGTGTTTGGGTTCCCAATCGTTCCGATCTTCGTTCTTCCATCATGCATGAGGCTCACAAGTCTCGGTATTCGGTCCACCCTGGTACAGACAAAATGTACAGGGATCTGCGTTCTATCTACTGGTGGCCCGATATGAAAAAGGATATCGCGCTCTATGTGTCGAAGTGTAATACTTGCGCTAGAGTGATAGCCGAGCACCAACGTCCATCCGGTTTGCTCGTGCAACCGGAGATTCCAGTTTGGAAATGGGAGAGCATTGCTATGGATTTCATTACCAAACTCCCATTGACATCCTCTCGTCATGATTCCGTTTGGGTTATCATCGATCGTCTCACAAAATCTGCACACTTCATTCCCATCCGCTAGAGCTACCCCGTTGCAAGGCTAGCTCAAATCTACATCGCGGAAATCGTTAGTCGTCATGGTGTTCCTTTGGACATCATATCCGATCGTGACAGTCGTTTCACCTCCCGTTTTTGGGAATCCTTCAATGAAGCCATGAGTACTCAACTCAATCTTAGTACGGCTTACCACCCTCAGACGGATGGTCAGACTGAACGTACTATCCAAACTCTCGAGGATATGCTTCGATCGTGTGTCATTGATTTCGGTGGTAATTGGGACGTGCACTTGCCTTTGATCGAGTTCTCTTACAACAATAGTTACCATACCAGCATCGGCATGGCTCCATTTGAGGCACTTTATGGTCGAAAATGTCGGTCACCCGTTTGTTGGACCGAGATCGGCGAAACACAAATTACCGGACCCGAGTTAATCCAAGAGACCACAGACAAGATACTCAAAATTCGCGACAACCTACGTACCGCTCGGAGTCAACAAAAGAGTTACGCCGACCGAAAGCGCAACGCGGTTACTTTCGAAGTTGGAGATTTCGTTTTCCTTAAGGTTTCACCTTGGAAAGGAGTCTTTCGCTTCGGGAAGCGAGGAAAACTATCCCCACGTTATGTTGGTCCTTTCAAGATTTTCGAGAAAGTCGGTTCTGTTGCATACATACTTGATCTCCCTACCGAGCTTAGCAACATCCACCCCACCTTCCACGTCTCTAACTTGAGAAAGTGCTTATCAAATGAAGATCTCCAAGTTCCACTTGAAGACGTTTAGATCGACCCAACAATGCACTTTGTCGAGAAACCTGTAAAGATAATGGATCGTGAAGTCAAACAACTCAAGCGTAGTCGTATTCCAATCATTAAGGTACGTTGGGAAGGAAAACGTGGTGCAGAATTCACTTGGGAAACGTGAAGACCAAATGAAAGCCAAGTACCCGCATCTTTTTTCAGAGTCTTCCTCATGAAAGAATTTCGGGACGAAATTTTCTAAAGTCGGGGAGACTGTAATATCCGTACTTTCCACATCATCGTTTATTTACATTTTGTACCCTTGTACTTTCATTTTTGAATCCATTGTAACCCGAGACTTATGATCAATGAATTTATTGGATTTATTCAATTACATGTTTACAACATACATTACATTTATACATATGCAAGACAACATCATACGTGTAATATTACAAAATTATATATTACAAACACGCGTTTCACTTTTTTTACATTTATATTCTCGTTTCACGTCCATACACGCTCGGTTTATTATTATTATTATTATTAGTAGTATTATTATCATTAGTACTATTATTATTATTATTTCATTTTTTTCTTTTTAAAAAAGAATCACCTCCCTTTCAACCACCAACTCCCAACTAACTCATTTAATACCCCATACCCTAATCCACACTTATAAATACCCACTCCCTTTCACTCCTCCACCCTTACACCCTCCAAATTCTCTCACAAATTTCTCCAAGTGCTCCATTTCTTCCAAGATTTTTGGCAGAATTTTATAAGGTAAAAACCTTATTTTTCTTCAAGTTTCTTCCTTTTTTTCTTAACAATTCTTCCTTCACCCTCTTGGATAAACCTCTAGGATCTTATCATTTGTTTACCTTGGTAAACATCTAAGATAAGTTACCATTTGAGGTCCAAGTTGTGGTCTTTCAACTAACATTTCTTCTTCTTCATGTTCTTGTTTGGATATTTTACATCTAGTTGTGGTAAAACCAAACCAAGCTTCCATCAAAATTCTATGATGGAAGCCTTGTGCTAAGGTATTTGGATGAAGTAGATGAACATAGGTTCATCTACCATAAGACATCCAATAGCCACAAGGTGTTCAAATCCTATACATAAATATTATAAATAAATCTAACAAGGTTTGTGGATTTCCCAACCTTTCTCTTGGCCACTTCAAGTGGTATATTACTAACTATACTAACTTTTGACCATCCGAATTCCTAACTAAGTTAGGGGTTTGTGTTTCGGTCCGCCGTCGGCGATGCATGACCAACTTGATACTATTATACATATATATTATTTATTATTTCTTCTCCACCGAACTTACGCCTACGTTACCTTTTAGGTTAACCGACATTCCCGACTCTTCACCTTCCCATTCATCCTTTCGTTACCACGCCAAACCGTGAGTTTCATACTTGCCCCTTTTACATTTTTGCACTTTGGGACTTGAAAACATGTACATATTCAAAACACATACACTACAAGATTCACACTTTATTCAAACACAATTCATTAACATGCTCATGTGACAACAACTTGACTACATGCTTAAATACAACTTGTTAATACAATAGTTCATTAATTCTTGCAAAACCGCACTTAACAAGTGTAGCGCTATAGGATTGACACCCGTCGGCTTTTCGTTACCTTTATGGAGCCCTCGATCTTGTTATGTTATTTATTCGACTAGTATTCTTTGGATGCTAGGTATGCTATGTTAACAATAGGTTTGAACTATATCATTACAAATTGTATGAGCATTAGTAAAGTATGTCTATGCATGTGAATTGTTGCTTTAAACATGATTATTATATGTATGAAACTTGTATGAACTCACCAACTTTATTGTTGATCAAATATTATTTTACATGTTTTCAGGAGATGTTTGATGTTACCATGGAAATGGAATCTAGGGACTTTGCCTTAGATATCAAATTTAAATATTTTTGTCTTTTGTTTATCAATGTATTTCCTTTAATTGAAACAATTATATTTGAAATTCTTAGTTTAATGAAATCGGTTAAATTTATATTTCAACAATAGTGCCACGATGCCTTTGAACAATCCTACACGTCACGTTCGGTGATTCCGCCGCCGAATGGGTTGTGACAGAATGGGATAAGGAAGAGAGTGAAGCAGTCCCTTCCACTTTGTCTGCTCCTCAGATTGCCAATGAAGCTGAAGCTGAGATCTCAACAGCATCTCTCACCTCTGCTGTTGTCATCAATGAAGCTGAAGCAGAGGCATCCAATAAAGATAAAGGGAAGGGCATCATGACAGAAGAAGAAGAAGAAAAAATAGAGAAAGAAAAGAAAGAAAAAGAGAAGAGAAGAAGAGAAGAAGAGAAAGAGAAGAGGAGGAGATGACCGAGCTTAAAAAGATCCAAGAAAGAAAAGCTGTCATACTCCTCCGAGAACAGCAGATCCAGTTGCATGATAGACAACTGGATAAGTTAAAGGTCAAAGTTTCTGCAGCTGAACAATTAAAAGAAGATGAAGCTCTATCCCTTCATCTGCAAGAACAACTTAATAAAGAAGAAGAAAGAGAGAAGAAGAGAAGAGAAGAGGCTAAGTTCAGGATAACTGACTCTGAACTAGCCAAAGAGATGAGAGAGGAGTGGACTGAAGCTCTGATTTCTCAAGGTGAGGATGCAGACTACCTTGAGAAATTATCAAATAAAGAAATCTATAGAGCCTTCATGGGTCAGCAAGGTCAACTGGCAAATAAGAAAAGGGCCGAAGAAGAAGAAAAAGCCAAAAAGAAAACCAAGAAGACCATTGCATTCAATATAAGAACCCATGAAGAAAGTAAGGTTATGATGGACTTCCTGAAGGCTAGAGGAGAGAGTGGAAAGAGGCTAGGTCCCATGAGCTTTATGAACCTGCAAGCCTTATATGTCAAAGTCAAGAAGGAAGAGGAAGAGAGATTGGGGAAGACATGCTCAAAGAAAAGGGTAAACACTCAAACTGATGATAGAAAACAAAAGAAACCCAAGCCTACTCCCTCATCCACTCCTTCCTCTATCCAACAACTTTCCACTCTCCCTCCTAGACCTCCCTCCTCTCCACCCAAAGAGTCCAAATCCTTTCACCCAGCTCCTCCTCATCAACAGCCTCCCAAAAAGAAAACCAAACCTACTACCACACCAGAAGATTCAAGAGAGATTGTTACCTGGTTCTACAATAATCAAGATCAATGGTTTGAGGTTTTCAAGGGAAGGATAGAGGTAAAAAGATCAATCTACAGATCTGTTGATGAGATGATGCAGCTTCCAGATTCTGATCTTTAGAGAATAAAGGAGCTAGGTGAAGCTCATGAGCAAGAGAATGAAAGTGGGAGACATCTATTGCTAGTGATCAAACATCACTTCAATCCTAGCAAAGATGTGATCATTGATGCTAAACCTCTCCAATCCCACTTTCCGTTCACTAGTTGGTCCTACAATGCTGAGAAGAATGAATACACTATAACAAATGTCAGAGGTCAGAAGATGAGATGTTCTAGCAAGGCCATTTTTAGCATGCCAAGCAAGGACATCAAGTCTCTATCTGAACTTCCTCTTGACAATCCAAGCAAGGACCCTACAGGGTATGAGACAACAAGGATTGTTGCACACGTCCAAAAGCTTCAGCAACAACAACAGTAAGAGAGTTTTGGTAGCATCAGTCTAGGGGGAGTTTGTAGATATAAAGACTGATGGATACAAAATTCTCTAAGTACAACTGTTGTGGACTCCACAATTTTGCTACTGACTAACAAGCTACTGCGGATAAGGTTAGTTATTGCAGATAGTTGTTCTCCTACTGATGAACAACTATGCTGCGGATAGCCTTATCTGCTGAAGATCAGAGTTGCTGCTGATAGGCTTCTCAGCAGCATCAAACACTTGATGCAGCTGATAGGCAAATCATCAGCAGCTTTGACTTTGCTACTGACACCTCTGCTACAACATTGACACATCTATCAGTAGAAGGAATGTTATTGGTGCAGATGATTAAAGGCAAACCACTTCTGAAGTGTCCTGCAAAGATTCCTAAGAAGACTTTTGACCTGAATACAACTGTTTGCTGCAGTTTATCTTTTAGTTGTCTACCAATAGTAGTATAGCTTGTAACTGTCAAAGATCAACGGTCTATGTTTGATCTGATCTTTAGAATCAAGGGTCTGTCTTGATTCTAAGTTCCTTTATATGTATTGCATCTTACATTTGTATAAGTGTGCTTTCTTAGAGTTTTTCTCTGTAATTTTGTAACCATTGAAGATCAATACAATTTGCATTTATCAGTATTCTCTTTGTTTATCGGTTTACATTGCATAGTTGTGATTGTTTTCGCCAATCTCAACTGAAATATAACCATCTTGTAATCACCAATCCAACAAGGTTTTAAATTATTTTGGTAACTTAATTTTGTTAAAATAGACAAAATTTATGAAATAGTATTTTTATTTTTATGAATCAATCAATCTCGACAATCATGCAATATTTTTAGTCTTTGAAATAATATTTTTATTATTAAGGAAATCTCTAAGATTTGGTACATAATTTAGTCAAAATGGAAACAAATTAAAGGCCATAAATTTTAGAAATGTTCAATTAAGAAATAAGGTTAGAAGAAGTTTTGGAGGGAAAATAAATTTGAGGTTGAACCACAAGATGACATGTGGCAATACAAAACTTTTATTTATTAGTATACATTTAATTTTAGTTTAAAGAAAAATTAACTGGACACTTAATGATAAGAAATAAACTAAAAATTAAAATAAATTAATTGTTGGGTATAGAATTGAGACTGATGCTGTCAATCGAAACTACAGTATCGAAACTACTAGTTTCGGTTGAACATTTGTTCAATCGAATCTAATAGTTTCGGTTGAACATTTGTATAATCGAAACTAGGTGGTTTCGATACCTGTTTTTCAGGTCTGTTTGGCAGGTGACTTGGAAAACAAGGCACATGCGCTTGGCCTCCTATATATAGCAGAATATGTCTTAGGAGTGAAAGTGTGTCTGTAGAGGGAATTACCACCCCAGGAGGAGCTCACCTTGGGGTAAGACTAATTGTTAGTGTATGATGAGCTTTTCTTTTCATTTCAATCAAAGAATCATACGTTTTTAGACTTTCTATTATTTGTTATTTTCACTTTTATATATTTCTGTTCGTGTATGTGATTCCCGCACCCGTCTCTTCCTTTTTTGATTCAAGAGTGATACCGGATCCAGAGATTTCGCCTCTTAATCCGGACTGTTTGAAGATTTCTCCGCAGATCTGAGTTCTTTCAGGTCTGCTCAGGACCTACATTAATTGATGATAAGCACGTACCTAAAATATCTATATCAATCTATATCTATATCATATAATAATTAAAAGTTTTTCATTTCACGTGTCATTTTCATATTCATTCTTATCATTTTTTTCGCCTATCACTTATTAAATACACCTTAATATTTTAATAATCTCTCTCATAATAAAAAACTAAATGATTTTGTCACTTGGTATCACCATATTCCATCTCAAAAAATTTTCCTCCCAAAATCACATTTTTATCCTCCATTTAATACTTTCATATTTAGTTTTTTTTAAACTACATAAATAAACATTTTCATCATTATTACCACTAGCTCATATTTTTTTAAAATTATTATCAAAAGTTAATATTTTAAAAAAAATCAAGAACTAAAAAACAAGAGATTTTAAAAAAGCGAGCTTTTAAAGTTTTATTATTAAAAAATAATTTTTTAAAATTTTATTATCAAAAAACAAGATTTTTTTTTAATTTTAAATAGAAAATTTGAAAATACTACGTTTGCATTTTAAATAAATACGTGTTAGAATAAATTTTACTAATATTTAATTAGTAGTTTTTTAATTAAATTTGATATTTATAAAAAAGTTATTTTGATTAATAAATTTTAATCCTAAGTTTTTAATAAATTTAAGAAACTTGAAAATATTTATTTTAAAAAGTGTATTATATTTTAAACTTTGATTTTTTTTAAATGACAAGATTTGTTTTTCAAAACACATGTTTACAAGTATCAATTCTAATTTATTAGTTTTAAATTTTTCATAATTAATTTTGGAATTTTAAATTTAATTGTGTCCAAATATTAAGGAGTGAAATTTTTAAAATTTGAAGTTTTTAAATTTTGAATTTAAACGACGATATATTGTTGAAATTTAATTTTTATTTGTATCTTTTTATTATTCTTTTTTAATGAAAGATTTAGTATTAAAAGTTTAGCGAGATTTTTCGCATACAAGTACAAATAGTATCCGTCAATCAGAGCATCTTGATGATGATTTTGATGAAAGTTTATGATCTCCTGATTTTCTAAGCAGACTTACATTATCAGTTTGTCAAACCATAAATTAGTTTTAAATGTCGGTGTTTCAGTTAAGCTATTAATAAATATTGATGAAAAAATGGTTTAGGTAATGTAACAACTTTTTAAGTCAAATCACAAGGTTATCGCATTACAGAAGCGAATATTATATTTTGAAGCAACATTGATCATCACAAATTTATCCTTATAATTGAGTTAATATATTCAGACAAAAGAATTTCATTAAAACTTCAATGAAAAAATATACAATTATTGTATTTTTGCAATGACCATGAATAAAAGTTTAGGGCAATCACTTTTAATAGAGATGGACTCAAGCTATTAATATTTGGTAAACATGGAAAAATTACTAATATCACGTCAAATATTATATACAATGAAGTATTTTCAAATTTGTAAATAATTATTGTAAAGTTTCATTTGACATGCAATTTAATGTATTGCAAAAAGTGCACAACTTATTAAATGAATTTTCATGTATTTTTTTGATATTTTAATTACTCTCATCCGTATAATGTTAACATGTAACAAAATGAAAAAGTTACATATACAATATCAAATTTTTATAAAAAGAGTTGTTAAGATATTTATCAATAAAATATTAACGTTTCACCCCGTGTAACACACGGGGTTAAAGCTAGTAATATATATTTAAAGAAAATACTAACTATACTAATAAAACACATTATTTTAAATTATCCCTTATTATAAGAAACTTTAAAATCTAATTATGTAACTTTTATTTTCAATCAAGTAGTAAATGAAAGTTAAATTACATTAAATAATAATTGACGTATTATCGAAACTCAATTACATATTAATTTTTATATATTTTGAAATTTGTTTTCTATTTTTAGTCTATGTAATACATTTTTACACATGTAAAATATATACATAAATAATTAGAATTTTATGTATTGGTATTTTTTACCCCGTGTGTAGACACGGGTTTTAAGCTACTTACCTAATAAACAAGTAAATTAGGAGGACAATTGTCACATTTCTAGGCATCCTCATTCCATTTTCCCACATCTTTCTTCTATTATTTTAGACAACTAAATTAATTATTTGTTTTAATTTTTATCTACACATTTTTTAATTTAAAATTTTGTTTATCATCAATTAATTTATTCAGTCATATTTTTATGAATTCTACAAACTGAAAATAATTTTATAGTCAGCTAGGATTTAAATAAAAAAACTTTTAATCATATATTTACGTATTCAAATTGTTCCATTTTGACGAGTGTATGCGTTAATATATTACATTACATTTTATTTAGCACGTATACTACACGGGTGTTAAAAACATAAACTTTTGATTATATCAAATTATATTTATTCAACCCGTGTAATACACACGATTCAAACCTAGTTATTAAAATATATCCAAAAGAATTATATAAATATTAATTAAATATTTATATAGTATTCTTTAATAAAAATAAAATGGAAATACAATGATTACCTTGCTAGAATTAAGTTTGCGTTATTGCCATCAAATAGTTTGAATATGACATTGACAAAGGTCGCCAGCATGAATCACATGTGTTTCGTACTATTGAAGTATGATTTATGGTTACAAATGTTTCTTTTTTTACTTTCTTCCTTAAAAAAAATAATATTTATCCCTTATATTAATCAGGGGCGGACCTACCTTAGGGTTAGGATAGCCTTCGTTACCCCTTAACTTTTTACGCGCAATGCAATTTTTTTTAGAGTTTGATGTATCCGGTTACCCCTTAAATTTTTTTGAAAGCTCAATACTTTATAAAAATTCTAAAATTTTATAAAAAAACCTAATACTTAATAAAAAGTCCCCACATTTTATTAAAGGTTTTGACGTATTGGGTTTTAATAAAACATTTAGACTTTAGCTAGCCCAATTGTCTTATTAAAACCCAATACCTCAAAGTCTTAAATCTCAAACCCAATTTATCCAAGAGGCCGGCCAAGAAGAAAAAGACAGAGAGCGGGAACTGTGAGAACCAGAGACCGACCACTCGACCAGCCGCTCGACTTGAGCTGAGACCACCGCCCGGCGCCACCTCCGCCAAACCTCAGTCCTCCGCCTCGGCAGTCGCATGTTACCGTCAAAAACAATTGTTTACATGAAAATATGGTCAAAATATTTTTTGTTTCATTTATATGAAAGTACGGTAAAAAAAAAATTTGTTTACATTAAAAGTTCCATCAAATTTTTTTTTAGTTTAATTTAAATGGAAGTACGGTTAAATCATTTTTTCGTTATCCCTAAATTTTTGTTTTAGTTCTGTGACTCATATTAGTACGTTGATATTGATACCATTATTAGGTCCTTCAAATGATGATGTTAGCCCAGCGCATCTAGATTTTGCCCTGAAAGTTTACAAATTAACTAAACTAGATGGTTATACCCGCGCTTCGCAGCGGGTGTCGTGTTCATTGTTACTAAAATTTAAATAAAGACGTAGACGTAACGATAAAAATAATGGTAATAAAAAAGAAATATAAAACTAAATAATTAAAAGGAAAAAAAAATAAAATAAAAATTTACCGGTTTGGATCGTCGAAAACCATAAAATCGAATACCGATATGGGTTCTGATAATATCAATACCAACAATGATTTTGTTCGCTCATAATATGTTCGAATCGGCACGGTACCACAACGGTAACGGCACTCGCTATACCCAACGATACGAAAAAACTCTATTTTGAATATAACTCCGTTTTTAAAAATTATATCGGAACATTGAAAAAAATAAAAATAAAAACACCCGCGCACTCTGTATTCTGAAAAAAAATTAACGAACGAAATTTATTAAAGGAAAACGAAATTAATAGAAAATGAAACGGACTAAAAGCGTATATTATATATAGTATAAGGGTTGAAATTGAAAAAAAAAATGCATTGCTTGCTTGTACTATGTGCTGTTAGAGTTGTACATTTATGAATAGTTGGTTAAAAAACTCCATTTTGAATACAACTCCGTTTTAAAAAAAAATTATATCGGAACATTGAAAAAAAAATAAAAACACCCGCGCACTCTGTATTCTGAAAAAAAATTAAAGAACGAAAGTTATTAAAGGAAAACGAAATTAATAGAAAATGAAACGGACTAAAAGCGTATATTATATATAGTATAAGGGTTGAAATTGAAAAAAAAAACATGCATTGTTTGCTTATACTATGTGCTGTTAGAGTTGTACATTTATGAATAGTTGGTTTCTGTGAGCGAGCCCCTTTTCCTAATTAATACAGAGTAAATAAATTAAATACGAGTTCAAACAACTTGTTAAAATGTCCATACCAAGCCTCTTTCGTGTTTTGGTTTCTCATAACACATCTTCATCTCATTCATTGAATCTATTTTTACAACGAGTCTGCTTCGATGTTTTATACATGAGCCACTATTTTGTCATGGTTATTCGTGAAATGGTCAACTACTTATTGCAAATTAATGTCGTAAAGGAAACACAATATACTTGCTCTCATTCAGTGTTACGGAATATTGAAACTAATTGTATTTAGTTTGATGATTACAATTAAGAGAATACAACACATTTATAGGAAATTACAATGATTTAAGACAGGGAAATATAGAAATTATGTGCTGGCATTGAGGAGGATGGAAACCGTGTGATTGACCCTCAAATTAGGGAGATGATGTTGCTATTTTGACTTATCTCATAAACAAATCATTTCCTTTTCTAACACTCCCCCTCAAGTTGAAGAGTGTGATCTTCAAAATTCAACTTGTCCGAACAATTGCTTAAGATTCTTTCACTGACAGCCTTTGTTAAAATGTCAGCAAGCTGATCCTCTGATCGAACAAATAGTAGCTCAATGATCCTTGCTTCCAGTTTTTCTTTAATGAAGTGTCTATTCACTTCTACATGTTTAGTTCGATCATGTTGTACCGGGTTCTATGATATTTGAATTGCTTCATTGTCGCACATGATTCTGCTGGTTTCATTTGGAAGGAGCCCAATCTCGAATAGAAGTTTTCGTATCCATAAAACTTCTGCCAACCCCCGAGCTATCCCTATAAATTCAGCTTCGGCACTTGGAAGAGCGACCACCTTTTGTTTTTTACTTCTCCGTGTAACTAGATTTCCACCCACAAGGGTGAAGTAGTCTTATGTCGATCTTCGATTTTCTTTATCTCCTGCCCAGTCTGCATCGGTATAAACCTGAGTTTTTAAATGCCATTTGCTTTAAACAAAACTCCATGACCAGTTGTTCCCTTGAGATATCTGATAATTCTCCACACTGCCCCATATGGGTAACTTGGTGTTGATGCATGAATTGGCTTACCACTCCTACATCGTACGCTATATATAGACGGGTGTGCGAGAGATATATCGATTTTCCTACCATCCTTTGGTATCTTCCTTTGTCTGCTAACTCTGCTCCTTCTTCCATATATAACTTTTGATTTGCAATCATAGAAGTGTTTGCTGGCTTGCAATCGATCATCCCTGTTTCTGCCAATAGATCAAGGACATATTTTTTCTGGCAAATGAAAATCCTTTGTTTTAACCTAAGTACTTCTATTCCAAGAAAGTACTTAAGTCTGCCCAAGTCTTTCATTTCAAACTCTTTGAACATACCCTTCTTTATTTTCGCCATCTCTTCCTCATCGTTTCCTGTAATGATCATATCGTCAACATAAATAATTAATTAGATGATGAGATTGCTCCTTCGCTTGAGGAACAGAATATGATCTGAGTTACTTTGTTTAAAACCATATTTTTTCATGGCTAGGGTGAATCTACCGAACCAAGCTCACAGAGATTTCTTCAATCGAAAAACTTCTCCAGCTTTAAATTTATTCGTGAACCCAGGTGGAGCTTCCATATGGACTTCCTCTTTTAGCTCTCCATGTAAGAAAGCGTTTTTAACGTCTAACTAATCAAGTGGCCATCCTTCATTTGTGGCTATCGAGAAGAGAACCCTAATTGTGTCAAACTTGGCAACCGGAGAGAGTCTCAAAGTAGTCAATCCCATATGTATGAGTGTAGCCTTTAGCTACTAACCGAGCCTTATATCTTTCAACTGTACCATCTAGTTTGAATTTGATTGTGAAGACTCAATGACACCCTACTGGTTTCTTTCCTGGCAGAATGTTATACTTTTCCCATGTATCATTTTTTATAAGCGCTTCCATCTCCGTTTTCATTGCATCTTCCCAATTCTTAGATTTCAATGCTTGTTCAACATTATTAGGATTTTCCCCAGCATAAAGGGATGAAACAAATGCCTTGGCTTCCTCTGATAAGTGATTGTTGGCTATGTTAGCCATAGGATACTTGGATCCTCAAGGCTTATGTTCTGGAGGATATCGTTTTGCTAGAATTTCTCTGTTGCTTCTTGGTGGTAACACATATCTTCCGGGTGTAGTTTCTTGTATGACCTCCGCCTATTCATGTAAAGTTTCATTCTGATCTGTTCTTTCTTGATTATGATCAAAGGTATCTTCAGGCGGTTCATGTATGTTCAGGAGTGTCAAAAGACTGAGAATAGTTAGTGTTACTTACCTCGGATATTATGTTGGGAGGAGTCTCTTCGGTGGAACTGATGATCGGGTCCTCAGATTGTGTGGGAGTTTCAAGTGACTCAGTCAGGGTACTGTGACTGTTCTGCAGAGACCGGAACGTATGAGACATACTTCAACCAACTAAGTGTGTCATGATATTATTTCTTCTCCTGGCCGCTGTGTTGGGAGGTGTAATAATATTTAGTTTCCAGAAAATCACAGTTCGTAGTAGTATTCATGTGACGTGTGTGTGGATTATAACACCTGTTGCCTTTTTGATTTACTCCATACCCAACAAATACACATTTTTCAGCACACGTGTCAAGCTTAGTTCAATGTGACTTGGGTATGTGGACAAAGTTTGTGCAACCAAAGATTCGTGGTTCAAGGGTAAGAGTGGGAGGAAGTTTGGTAAATTCGGATAAGGCATGTATTGGGGTCTTTAAGCTGAGAATTTTGGTTGGAAGACGATTGATTAGGTATGTGGTAGTAGCAAGGGTTTCTGGCCAAAAACTTTTAGGAACTTGTGATTCGATTAGAAGAGCCCGAGTCATTTCTAACAAAATGCGGTTTTTCGTTCAGCGACTCCATTCTGCTTTGGGGTATGTGGACATGTGGCTTTGGTTTGGAAAAAAAATGTTCCATAAAGGTGTTAACAAACTCCCCTCCATTCCGGATCGAAAGATTTGGATATTCCTTTAAAACTGGGTTTCAATCATGGTATAAAAAATTATGAATTTATCAAGGACCTCAAATTTGTTTTTTCAAGAAGTAAACCCAAGTCATTCGAGTGCAATCATTCACAATATCAAGCATTGTCCCCAAATAATTGGAGCAGGACTCCAAACATCAAAATGAATTAGTAAAAATGGCAAATAAAACCTTATGTTATTTGGTTTGAAAGTTTTTCTGTGGCTCTCAGCTAACACACACGTTTCACAAAGTGACACGCCATTAGACGGAAATAATTTAGGAAACAAAATATGTAGATAACCCGTAGACAGATGCCCCAATCTTCTATGCCATAACCAAGCTTCTCCTTCTTCCGTTCCATAAGTCAGCATCACATTTGCACTTTGAGTCACCTCGTCCACGTAATACAACCCTTGTCTTTCAATGCCACGTCCATTAATCACTCCCGTCCCGATATCCTACAAGATACAAACGTAGGTTGCATACGAACCGAACAATTTAGTTCCTTTGTCACATGGCTTATTGACAAGAGTTTATGTGGTAGGGAGGGAACATAGAGACCATTAGAGAGTTTTATTGTTGGAGAAATCTCAATTGTTACCCCGTTTTTCACATCCAATTTGCCACCATTTGCCGTTTGTTTGTGTGATGTCCTTGGTTTAGATGATGACGTAAAGATCAGATAAATCGTAAGTCATGTTGTCGGTGGCTCCGCAGTCAAATATCCATGATCTATCTCGTTCTCCATCATAGATTTGGGCTATGTTTGTCATTCCATCAATTTTTATGGCCTCTTCGAAATCTTTAAAGCTCATTTTTAAATAATAAATAAATGAGGTATGAGCTATATTTAAGCCTTCTATATCTTCAGGGTCCAAATTGAAACATTGAGACTTAGAGTTAAGAAAAAGGGGGTCTGAGGTGTTTTCCTCAAACCTGATACCTGTTCCCATCGAGAAATTTGACGCCTCATTTCCTTCTTTTGCTACTGCGTCGCCACCGAAGCCACCATTGAGCTGCCACCGCTGAATCACCACCGCCAAGGCCATCGTCATTGTTGACGGTAGCTCCACTGTTGCCCATAGAGGCGGTGGCCATCCCTTTTTCCGGTCCGGCGTTTTTAGTCCCCTTCGTGTGGCCATCATTCCACCACTGGGGATATCCGGCAATCTTGAAGCATTGCTCCTTGGTGTGTTTTTTATGTCACAATGGGTATATTTAAGGTGAGTTTTATCTTCTTTGGGTGGTGCCTTTTTCCAGGTGACTTCGGGTCGACGATGCACTTTTGTCACGAGCCCTACTCCATCTGGTTCGGTGTCCATTAATCCTACTGCTATACCGTGTGTGTCATTCGAAGCTGTTCCCAGAATATCCCGGTGAGCGGCTTCTTTTCGGACAGCAGCATATTGATGTGTTTGTTTCAATATATAAAAATATAAGTATATATATTTTCAGGATGATTTCACAAGATCAGGTTTTAAATTTATAAAATGATAATTACGTTAACTTAAAACACACACAATAGGCAAGTGTACTTATCGCAACGTAATATAGTTTAGGTAAGAACCAAGTATCGAACCAATGGACACGGTCGAGTTCCAATACTTAACTTTTGTTATCGATTAGCCAGATTAATTAGTAAGTGGGTTTTGTGTGCTTGTGAAGCAGAAAAATGTGCGTGAAGTGTATAACAGAAATGTAAATAGCAGAATACTAAATAGCAGAAAAGGAAATAAAGTGAAAATGATCAGATTACAGAATGTATTGCTTTGGGATTCGAATCAGCTTGGTACGTGATAATGTTAAGTTGACTAATTCAGTGGTATGAATACTACAAACTTGTGACCCGGGTGAACTGTAATCTCCAGGAAATTTCTCGCTTTTATTTTAACTTTTCCGGCAATGTAAGTTCATTATTTTGGTGAATCGCATTTATGAAGAACCTTAATTACATACTTCAAATTCATAAGTAATAAATATTTATGTTATATGCTTTGTAAATAATTGTCACCATCCTATTCCATAAATATATAGGTACATACTAAGTCATTTCTAAAACTATATATATACACACATGATATAAATAATTTATTATGAAAATATAACATTGCTAGTATTTTTAAATTACTAAAGGTAAATAAAACAAATAAATATATAATTATATCTATAAACATATTAAATATGAATTATGATGAAATGAAGTCATGAACATAAAATTTATGAGCACTTAAGTTGAAATATGTTATGAAATTAAAAACTATTTTTCATATTTTGCAATCTTAATCCCTATAACAAATTAAATTTTGTAAATAAGCCCATAATACTACCCTATAAATAGACCCTCATTCTTCCCTCATTCTCACACCATATCAAGTTCTAATCCCTCTCTCAAGATTCAAAGTCATTTCCATATTCATAAGTAAGTTCTTCTTATATTCTTGCTTGTTCATACTTTTCCTTTAAAAATCTCTCATAACTAGCTAGATCTATGATCCCTAACATGTTTATGTTATAATCATAGACCTATTCAAGATCAAAAGCCCTATTTTAATTAAAATTGTGTCAAACTTTTATTTAAAAGCTTGGTTGATCATTCTTACTCCTTTCAATTTCAAAAATTATGTTTTTACTAAAAATCCTTATTTTCAAGTTAAATTATTTAATATTCAATTTCTATCTTTACATAAACTTATATTTTCACTTTAGCCCATATACTTTTCAAACACAAACTAAACTTGGTTAAGTATGCAAATAGAGTAAATTTCAAACCAGTATGTAGTTATATGGCAAACATTAAAGTTCTGGCTAGGAAAAGACGGGGTTCTGATCCGACCAACTCTTTCCTGTGAACTTTTCTGTTGGAGGTACTACTCTGGAATGATAACCATTCTAGTGTACAACAACCACTTTCAACTAATTATGATTATGATTATAAACTCATTTCTTTATAAATATTTATACAAACTTTTATATAATTTATTTTTATTATATGAGAACATTTAAAACTCAATTCTATACTTTTAATTAATAATTAATTATGGTTTATCTATTAATTAATTAAAACATTATTATACTTTAAATTTTGGTTTAATTACCAACTAATTAAATCATTATTTTTAACACTTGTTTTTCATAAATCAAATGAAAGGTTTCATTCATTTATTTATGTAATAAATTATTTAATTACTCAACTAATTATTACTCATTTATTTATTCATCTATCTATCTATTAATTTATGCAATTACAAATAAAAGAAAACTAGTCATTTATTTATTTGTGTATTTATTTACAAACAAAAGAAACCTAATTATTTATTCATACATTTATATAATTATTACAAACAAACAACATCGTCATTAATTCTTTCACTTATTACAATACAAATATTTATCAAAGATTTACATAAAATATTATTTGCAACTCAAATAATTATTTTATTATTAAAAAGAGGACACTCACATCAATCTCCTCGCACAATAGGATTCTCTATTTCAGTTGTACAAATCATTGATATATATGTTTAATCAAACATAGGTTAACCTTGTGATTAGCTAGAATATTTGTGCAATATACTTGTGTGACATCCAAGCTACTCATTGCAAGGTGAGTTTACATAGCCCCTTTTTACTGTTTTTGCTTTTGGGGTGAAACATGTTATCAACTTTATCTATTTAAACAATTCAATATCTATGTTCTTGTGCTTGATCTTTATGCTTTATATTTGAACTACTTGGTGACCATTGCATGTGTTTCATGCCAGTACATTCATTAACTTGCAGTCCAAGCCTAAGGTAGTACCTAACATGATCATTTATATAGGAAACTGAAACTATAACTTACCACAAGACCTTGGCGGGTTTTGTTGGGTATCAACTATAACTTGGAGTATCCGCTTGCTCCCTTTTTCAAAATGGCAATCAGTGGGATTGCGTATCTAGTTTTCTATTATCAGGCTTGAATTGTACGCTTGGAAACTTGTATGTTCTCACATATATGCTTTAGACATGCGTTGAACATATTGAATTGTAAACCTTTACTTAACTTTTGTTTGGTGTCAAAACCTATGTTACTCACCAACTACTTGTAGTTGACATTTACTCACATGTTTCAGGTGCACCAGTTTGAGGACACTACTTAATCACTTAAGACATTGGACCTAGCTCTATTAAAGATTAAATTCAACTTATGTCATGTTTGAACGCTTTATTATCCATTTCTACTTGTAACGGATGCGTTTAATTTTGATGAATAAATATTGTCACATTTAATAGATGATCGTGTGCTTATGAACAACCGCGTCAGCCCCGGCGTATAATCCGCCGCCGGCCGGGGTGTGACAGATTGGTATCAGAGCCATGGTTATAGGGAATTAGGTTATTAGATCCACACGACCTAGACTATAACCTAGGAGTCCCCAAACATGAGTTTAACTCGTGTCTTTTATTATGAACTCCATTCTATACTCATTTATACACATACTTACTTACATATATCTACTTCCGTTTACATGATACAATTATATGAACTACAACATTCCAAGGACTACATGAAACTATTTGAAACTACATGAATGACTTGAAACATATTTTTAGTCTATAGCCTATAACCTTAGGATACATTGGTATAATATTCCTACATATTATATAGTTGCATGCTACAATACGAATTATCTTATGTGCTATGTTACTTGATAACCTACATGTCTACAAAAACTACTACCCCTGTGATACCTTCTTTGCTACACTATTTGAATTGTATGCACAATACCTATTTGATATCACTAAATGCTATCCTAAGTTTTGACACACACTTATATACTTGCTTTCCTGGGAATTCCCGAAGTGAGTGTTCACCTATAGGCCAAAGCATGTCTTCTTGAAAGTATACGAACTTGAACCACTTTGATTTGTCACAGCATTCATTTGGTTATGTGCTAGATGAATGCAATCTAAACATCATTCGCTTAATTATTATAATTTAGTACACAAGTCTAAACCTCCTATTTGGTTCTTGCACTTAATCATATTTAAGTCAACTATACCTCTTCATCTTCATACCTTGGAAATTTTATCACCCTTATTATCATTTGCAAGAGATAAAACCCTTAGACCTTACCCCTCAAGAAATGGAAGCTACTTGAATAGGTGAAGCACACCCTAGGGCCACAAGACACAACCCTAACGATTTTCACCATAACCATGAGTTCAAATAATAATGTTAATGGTACATGATGGCTGGAAGAGTGAGTGTAAGCCCATGGAAGATTCTGACGAAGGAAAGACTGAGTACTTCAGTGTATCCCTCGTGACCCACCTCTCTTTCTTGGGAATCCTTTTCGTGGGTACGCTACTTATAGGTCAAGTGTTACTCCCGATATATTATTATAAGAAATCGGTGTTATGATTAGTCTTACGACCTTTTCGTGCTAGACATGGTCTCTTACCCTCCTCATTCCCCGAGAATCACCCTGAAGTAGAGTCAACACAAGAGGAAGGCTTTGAGTCCAAGTCACCAAAAAACTAGTCACCAACACGACTATCTGCCAGATCCATGTTCGACCATAGAGCAGATTGGCTTAAGAACAAGTTTGAGACTCCGAGTAGTTGAATCTCCACCTTCGAGAGACCCTTATGTAGCACCTAACCTTTACCATCCAGACCTAAGAGCAGGACAAGCCAAGAAACCTATCAGTGCCTTAGGAATTCCAGCTAATACCGCTCACCTATATGTAGGGACCGCAGAGTTTCTGAGCTAAGGAATGGAGACCAGGAGATACTTGATGCACATATGGAGATAACTAGGACTGAAGCCCGGTTTGCAATACGAATAACCACAACGATGTTCGTCTTGGTGCACATCTACTTCCTGGTGGGGAAACTATCTGAGATGTTAGCCGGATATTCTATTTTACGTTTTCTTAAAATTTAAATTGAAACCCATAACCTGTAACCAAATATAAATGATATTATTGTTGGCTCTCCTTAATGGTTGACATCTAAAATCTTTTTTGAAAACTAATTATTTTGTTATTTCCCGATTTAACTAATATAGTTATTTTGTTCAAACAAAACCTTTATCAAACTCTTGGTTTATAGATTTTATCTAGAGTATAAACTATTTACAAACCCCCTTTACCTCGCAAAGAAGCTTAATACCAGTCTTGTACAAATGATTTTATAAAAGTAATAACAAGTATTTCATCCTTTTTATGATGACTTGATTAACTATTTTATTATGACTTGTTATTTCGTTAAACTAATTATTATTTAAATTTTGGCTTATTTATTAAATAATAAGGCCATTATTATCTTTTGAAGCATTTGCTTTATGATAATCAAATTAAAAGGTTTTTATTTATCCAATTATCCATCCGCCCAAATTATTATTCCATTTATTAATTTACAAACAAGAGTATAAATTTCAAATTACCCGTTTATTTATAAACAAAAAGCATAAATTAGATATTCATGTACACATTATGCTGAATACCTGCAAAACCTTCCCATCACCTTGCACCTTCCAGAATGTATGAGCTTACTAGTCATTTCAAGGTGATGAATCATTTCGCGTAGGCGTTAACCACCCATATAAACCTCAACGAAAATGAAAAACTTAAAACCCAACTAGCTACATGATAGATGAATGTCAAGCAACATGCCTGGCTGCAAAACTCGATCACCAATGCAATTTGATAGCTTACGTTACTCATGAGAGTTGATTACTTACATATGAACGTTCACATTATACGTGAAAACCAATTTGTTTACTTCATAGACAAAACTTAATTAGTCACATTATACACGAAACTTGGTTGTTTGCAATATGCATGATACTAGATTGATCACATCACACTTGAAACTTACTCGTTTGCAATATACATGATACTAGCTTGTTCACATGATACAGATACTTGGTTGTTTACAATATATATGATACTAGATTGATCACATTATAGACGGAACTTGATTACTTGCAACATGCACGACACTAGATTGTTCACACGATACGTGATACTTGGTTAATTACAATATGCATAGTACTATATTATTCACGCTATACATGAAACTTGAGTGCCTACATTACACACGAAACTAGACTGTTTACATTGTTTACAATAAATTGCCCACTATATACATGAAGCATGATCGTTCACTTTATCCATGAAACTTGATAGCTATAAACTTTAAGCTACTCGAGGTTTGACGTATTCTTGTTCAAACACGAGAAAGCTATAAACTTTGAGTTACTCGGGGTTTGACGTATTCTTGTTCAAACACGAGAGAGCTATAAACTTTATGGATAACCTGGAGGGTGTGCCATCTACTTAGGGCACCCATATATGGGGTTGTGCCGGTCTTTACTCCCTGATTGACTTTACCATCTAGACACACAATTACTCACTAGAAACTCATGTATGAAAATAATAATAAAGTAAATGTTTTTGATATTTCCCCCACCAATGTACCCACACGTAATAGAACGATCTATACGGACCATACGGCGATTTGAGTAATTACGGGTGCACACGTAATTATAAAAATCAGCACATGGAAAACATAGTAAATTCGGTCGTGTGCGATGACATAAAACCTATGGTGAAATACACTAACGAAACTAACGGAATATGATAAGGGCATAGTAGATATACCGCTGGTACATCCTATATATATATATGTGTGCTCCTGTCATATTGTAAGAAGTAACGTTGTCCGTATTCATGTAGGGATTTCCTATTACTCTGACCTTGACTAGTAGTTTTGAAATCCTTATCCAGTGACATCACTCGAACATCTTAGACTATATCTTAAAGAAGTTTAGATCTAAAAGTTTCCATCATCCTCATTACAAGTGATGCATTCCATCATTTGAATCCAAAAAAAAATCTTTCTCGGGCAATCTTTTCCTTATTTCCACTAAAACAAAATCCACTACCACCATCCATACCTCACACGATGACCTGACCTAAAGCTTGTCATTAACTATACTCCTCAAACCGAAAAGCAAAGCTAGTTGAGAATCCAAACACATGTCTCTTCCTTAGACCCTTCTCCTAAATAATTTCGGGACAAAATTTCCTAAAGTAGGGGAGACTGTAATCTCCAGGAAATTTCCCGCTTTTATTTTAACTTTTCCGGCAATATAAGTTCATTATTTTGGTGAATCACATTTATGAAGAACCTTAATTACCTACTTCAAATTCATAAGTAATAAATATTTATGTTATATGCTTTGTAAATAATTGTCACCATCCTATTCCATAAATATATAGGTACATACTAAGTCATTTCTAAAACTATATATATACACACATGATATAAACAATTTATTATAAAAATATAACATTGCTAGTATTTTTAAATTACTAAAGGTAAATAAAACAAATAAATATATAATTATATCTATAAACATATTAAATATGAATTATGATGAAATGAAGTCATGAACATAAAATTTATGAGCACTTAAGTTGAAATATGTTATGAAATTAAAAACTATTTTTCATATTTTGCAATCTTAATCCCTATAACAAATTAAATTTTATAAATAAGCCCATGATACTACCCTATAAATAGACCCTCATTCTTCCCTCATTCTCACACCATATCAAGTTCTAATCCATCTCTCAAGATTCAAAGTCGTTTCCATATTCATAAGTAAGTTCTTCTTATATTCTTGCTTGTTCATACTTTAACTTTAAAAATCTCTCATAACTAGCTAGATCTATGATCCCTAACATGTTTATGTTATAATCATAGACCTATCCAAGATCAAAAGCCCTATTTTAATTAAAATTGTGTCAAACTTTTATTTAAAAGCTTGGTTGATCATTCTTACTCCTTTCAATTTCAAAAATTATGTTTTTACTAAAAATCCTTATTTTCAAGTTAAATTATTTAATATTCAATTTCTATCTTTACATAAACTTATATTTTCACTTTAGCCCATATACTTTCAAAACGCAAACTAAACTTGGTTAAGTATGCAAATAGAGTAAATTTCAAACCAGTACGTAGTTATCTGGCAAACATTAAAGTTCTGGCTAGGAAAAGACGGGGTTCTGATCCGACCAACTCTTTCCTGGGAACTTTTCTGTTGGAGGTACTACCCTGGAATGATAACAATTCTAGTGTACAACAACCACTTTCAACTAATTATGATTATGATTATAAACTCATTTCTTTATATAGATATTTATACAAACTTTTATATAATTTATTTTTATTATATGAGAACATTTAAAACTCAATTCTATACTTTTAATTAATAATTAATTATGGTTTAATTATTAATTAATTAAAACATTATTATACTTTAAATTTTGGTTTAATTACCAACTAATTAAATCATTATTTTTAACACTTGTTTTTCATAAATCAAATGAAGGTTTCATTAATTTATTTATGTAGTAAATTATTTAATTACTCAACTAATTATTACTCATTTATTTATTCATCTATCTATCTATTAATTTATGCAATTACAAATAAAAGAAAACTAGTCATTTATTTATTTGTGTATTTATTTACAAACAAAAGAAACCTAATTATTTATTCATACGTTTATATAATTATTACAAACAACATCGTCATTAATTCTTTCACTTATTACAATACAAATATTTATCAAAGATTTACATAAAATATTATTTTCAACTCAAATAATTATTTTATTATTAAAATGAGGACACTCACATCAATCTCCTCGCACAATAGGATTCACTATTTCAGTTATACAAATCATTGATATATATGTTCTATCAAACATAGGTTAACCTTGTGATTAGCTAGAACATTTGTGCAATATACTTGTGTGACATCCAAGCTACTCATTGCAAGGTGAGTTTACATAGCCCCTTTTTACTGTTTTTGCTTTTGAGGTGAAACATGTTATCAACTTTATCTATTTAAACAATTCAATATCTATGTTCTTGTGCTTGATCTTTATGTTTTATATTTGAACTACTTGGTAACCATTGCATGTGTTTCATGCCAGTACATTCATTAACTTGCAGCTCAATCCTAAGGTAGTACCTAACATGATCATTTACATGGGAAACTGAAACTATAACTTACCACAAGACCTTGGCGGGTTTTGTTGGGTATCAACTATAACTTGGAGTATCCGCTTGCTCCCTTTTTCAAAATGGCAATAAGTGGGATTGCGTATCTAGTTTTCTATTATCAGGCTTGAATTGTACGCTTGGAACCTTGTATGTTCTCACATATATGCTTTAGACATGCGTTGAACATATTGAATTGTAAACCTATACTTAACTTTTGTTTGGTGTCAAAACCTATGTTACTCACCAACTACTTGTAGTTGACATTTACTCACATGTTTTAGGTGCACCAGTTTGAGGACACTACTTGATCTCTTAGGACATTGGACCTAGCTCTATTAAAGATTAAATTCAACTTATGTCATGTTTGAACGCTTTATTATCCATTTCTACTTGTAACGGATGCGTTTAATTTTGATGAATAAATATTGTCACATTTAATAGATGATCGTGTGCTTATGAACAACCGCGTCAGCCCCGGCGTATAATCCGCCACCGGCCGGGGTGTGACATGAACGCTAGAGCCTCGTCTCACTACATTTGATTTGCAAATTATATTCTTTAAAAAGTGGTAATGTCTCCTGTTAGAGAAAACAATTACCCTCAACCCATCGAATGGTCATCTCCGGGTTGGTTTAAGACATCGGATTTAAAATGCTTTATATTAAAGTTAAATAGGTGATTATATTTTGCTCACTGGGAGGCGGTGTAATAATGGAACCAAGTATAAAGACGTACCGTTCCCAACATGAGTTCACCAATTCTTGGTCGCATAATAATCTCGTATAAAGACATACGATCTTAGAAGTATGGATCAAGCCTTGACTTATCAATCTCTGCTTGTATAAAGACGTACGGGTTTCAATGGAAGTTTGATTAAAAAGGGTTTTACGATGTTACTCTTTAAAATCAAGACACTCACAAATATAAAGACGGATTTAGATAATAATAAAAGCCCATCAAAAGATGGTTTTTAAGAGCTTCCACTATCGGACCAGACCTTTCCAATCACCACCGCCTCGCCCGTTTTTTGAATCAACGTACCAGTACCACATGTTACCGAGGATATCCTGAGATAACTTGCTCAGGGGAATCCTGGTTTCACACAGTACTGACTTGTATACCAGTTTCTTCAAGCTTTTGTGAGTCACGGGATGTCTGACGTTCTTATCCCTGACTCTCTTGGGCACTTAAGGCTTAAACACTTAAAACTTCCCTGATCTTCCCTCGTGATGTAGAATCTGCCACAAACCCATCGCCACCACGTGATTTGAGTGATTTAGCAGCTCTCGGTTTGCTAGATTCACCAGGTCGTACTTGGGCAAGGAGCTGAAAGCTTCACTGGTTGGTTTCAAGTATTGAACCTCCCCAAATCGATTAATAGCGAACAACTTCTTGTCGTCGTCAAACCTTATAGCCAAGATCATACCTGTAGCTCCGTGTTTGTCTATGATGGATGTCTTCTTCCAGACAGGAGCTTGATCCTTTGGAGAACTTACAGGCATATGTTTGCTTTTCTATGCCTCTGGATCCAAAGGTTTAGGGTCGGTAGGAGAGGCTTCAGTCGACGCCTCAGCAGTACTTACAAGCTCGACTGAACCTGTGTCAGGATTAGTTTCAAAGGCTGTAGCTTCAAATATCTCTCAATTCTCAAACTCATATTCTCCTTCACCCTTGGGAAATTCTATCACCACATCCTCATCCTCTTCATCCCAGTCGTCACCAGAGTCGATCTCTCCCTCTTCCAGATTGCAGAGAGCATCGATCTGTGCTTCTTTGGAATAGTCTGGCTCTAGCAGTAGGATCACATCGTCAGACACATCGTCAGATAGATCTTTCAGTACGTCAGCCGCAGACTTTCCTTTGTCATGACCCGAAGCATCACCTCCACTTTCGCTCCGAGTAGACTCCCCCTCAGCCATAGGCATGATAGAAATAGGAACAATCGCCAATGCTGACCATTGCTGCTCACCTCAACTAGGCCCAGCTTCAGGATCCTTGTCCTGGTCATCACCCTTAGTTAAATCAACTAGGTGACAAGCCTCGTCACTGCTAGGCTTTGGTGGTTGCTTCTCCAACAACTCCTTCAATCTCTCCCCCTGAGCAGCAATCGTCTTGGCCATATCACAGACCAGTTTAACCATTATATCATGCTCCTTACGCTGCATCTCATCAGCCGCCCGCTGTTTCCTCAACGCGGCTACTTCATCAATCAAAGAGTTAATCTGGCCCTGTTGCTTCTCAGATGCTTCTCTTGATTTTCGTACCGTTTCAAGCAAACCAGCTACCTGAGTCTATAAGGTAGTGATCCTAGCATTACGAGGATCAGGACCCCTAGAAGAGGATGCTTCGGCTGTATGAGTTGGGAAGGTGAAGACTTCTTCAAAATCAAATCCTTGATTGAAGTCAAAATCAGGAAATGGTTCACTGATGTGTTGGAGGGTGGTTGTGGGGATTAAGATAGGGATGGTGGTTGTTTGAATGACGGTTGGGGTGATGGTGATTGAGGTGATGGTGACAGACTCAGTGGTGATGGTGATTGAGGTGATGATGACAAACTCAGTGATAATCGGAGTCGTCACCGCCACCTGGACAGATTGCA
Source organism: Smallanthus sonchifolius (assembly GCA_023525975.1). Taxonomy (NCBI): domain Eukaryota; kingdom Viridiplantae; phylum Streptophyta; class Magnoliopsida; order Asterales; family Asteraceae; genus Smallanthus; species Smallanthus sonchifolius. The sequence goes on from CM042038.1 coordinate 59,049,074, forward strand.
AAGGGAGTGTCGCTATCATAGGAACCTCCTATGTGATAGAAGTTACAACCACATCAACAGTTACACGTGGCCTCCTCTATCACCTGTAAAGCTGTTGTGAAGGTGAAGTAGAAGTGGAATCGGTACTCGCAGCCGTTGCAGTTACATGCCTCTGAGCACTTCTACCTCACTAAGGATAGCCTGGTGTAGCCTATCCCCTCGACGCTTGTTTATGCTTTCACGTCTTCGTCTTTGTATAGCAGCATCCGAATTCGTACTCACTGCTTGTACTCTCTTGTCTCTTTCTCTTAGAAGATGACTGAGGAAGGGTCACATGTGTCGTTCTTATTGGGTGTGATGGTGACAATGCATCATCAGAATCAGATGAATCGGACTCGGTAGACTCCGAGTCGGATTCTTCAGCACCACCACTTCCTTCTTCTTCGTCTCCCTCTTCTTCAGAAACAACATCACCTTCAACTTTCTCCTCTTGTTGCTCGTCAGAGTGTTTACTGAGTTCAGGCTCTTGGAATAAGATCATAATTAGTTACGACAACTTGCTAGTCAAACACAACGATCTTAAAAGGTTAAGATACAAACACCATGTGATGTGTAATAGCCCAAGAAAACCGTACCAAGATATTGTCCGCTTTGCCCCCGATGGGTTGCCCATCCAGGAACTCATGGTTTTGTTTTCATCCGACGAGTTGCTCGCCCAGGCAAAACGCGTCTTAATAGAGAAGGTATCCACCCCCTTATAAGGAAGGTTTCGTTCTCCCCCTCAACCGATGTGGGATATTACAATCCACCCCCCTTATGGAGCCCAGCGCCCTCGCTGGCACACCAGTCCGGAACCCGGCTCTGATACCATCTGTAACAGCCCAAGCAAACCGTACCAAGATATTGTCCGCTTTGCCCCCGATGGGTTGCCCATCCAGGAACTCACGGTTTTGTTTTCACCCGACGAGTTGCTCGCCCAGGCAAAACGCGTCTTAATAGAGAAGGTATCCACCCCCTTACAAGGAAGGTTTCGTTCTCCCCCTCACACGTAATAGTAATTTGAGGTGCATGTAAGTCCTGGTGAGACCTAGTGTGTGGATGAATGGTCCTAATCAGTGATTTACAGACTTAAGTTTCCACTATCTGTAGAGACTCTCATAACCCACTCAACGACTAGTTGCTATCGTTAAACCCGTTTAACAGCTGATAGACGCGACTATCAGGTTGAAAATGTTTACGGACACACTGAATTATCATCAATGGAATCCATCAATGTTATTTTCACTCATGTAAGAGACTTAGTGATCTTACGACTCTCATTCAAACTTAATCAATGGAACCACCTAGAGTGAAACTCTAGTAGAACCTCAGGGTAAAACCACCGACTCCAAGTATGTAAGCGGAATTGGAAGAATTCCTTTCTGCTAACACATTATTCCTTACACTCCAACGATAAATTCCAATTGACCCTAATGCATTATCCGGTGACTAATCCTCAGATTAATTTGATTTATACCCCAGGGTATCAAACTCTGTAAACGGGCTTCTTCTTTCACAAAACGATCCAGTTGTTCTAATGACATTAGAAGACAAGGACTTCATCTAACTGATCATCAGTTGAACGCGAATACTTAAACAGACGTCCTATCCCTTGTACTCCTAATATCTACATCTCATTAAAATCTTTCCTACATGTGGACCTCTTAGCCTTTGTGTTGATCAATGCTTACCTCATAAGCGCGGGTCTCACTAGAAGTCTCATCGTGACCTCTTAATTTTCTGCTGGTAAAGTCGTACACCAACTCTATTGGATATTTAGTACACTATAGAAGCAACTCAAAATATTTAGAGATGTAAACTAAGATTGACTGGTCATAAGTTTGACATTGACCCCACGCCAATTACACTTGACATCTTTTACATAATTGCCGGTATGGATTGGTTATCTAAGAACCAAGCCAAGATTATCTGTCATAAGATAATTGTTCGCCTTCCTCTCTCGAGTAAAGAAACCCTTTGTGCTTAAGGCAAGAGGAGTGATGCAGTCATGAACATCATATCCTTCGTGAAAACGCAGAAGTGCTTACGTAAAAGCCATCCTGCCATTCTGGCTCCCATTGCCGAGCATCCATCTGAGGGAAAGAAGATTGACGACATTCTGATTGTTCGTGATTATCCGAAAGTATTTCCCGAAGATATACCTAGTCTTCTACCTCACCGTCAAGACGAACCTCAAATTGATCTAACACCCGGAGCAGCACCTATTGCTCGGGTACCATATAGACTTGCACCTAGTGAGCTACCAGAACTATCCACACGACTGCCAAAGCTAGGTCGGATGAAGGCTTCATCCGACCTAGCTCATCGCCATGGAGAGCTCCAGTCCTATTCGCCAAGAAGAAAGACGAAACTTTCCGCATACTAAACATGGTGACCATCAAAAACCATTATCCTGTACCCCGCATCGATAATCTATTCGATCAACTCCAAGGATCAAGCTTCTATTCCAAGATAGATCTAAGATCCGGTTATCATCAACTGAGAGTCCGAGACTGGGACGTCTCAAAGACTACATTCAGGACTAGGTACGGCCATTACGAGTTTATGGTCATGCCTTTCGGGCTGACCAACGCACCCGCAGTATTCATGTACCTCATGAACCGTGTGTGTAAACCCTACCTCGATCAGTTCGTTATCGTTTTCATTGTTGACATCCTCATCTATTTTAAGAACGAGGAAGGACATGAGTAGCACCTACACTTAATTCTTGGATTGCTGAAAACAAGAGAAATTGTATGCCAAATTCCCTAAGTACGAAGTCTGGATTCGCGAAGATTCAACTTCTAGGACATGTAGTCAACGAGAAAGGAATACATGTCGATCCATCTAAAGTAGAAACCATCAAGGATCAGTCAACACCGATGACTCCATCAGAGGTGCGACAACTTCTAGGATTGGCTGGCTACTACCGTAAATTCATTGAGGAAACTTCAAAAGATTGCTCAACCTCTCACTGCCTTAACTCAAAAGGGTAAACCCTATAACTGGGGTGATAACCAAGAGTCAGCATTCCAACATCTTAAACAGAAACTTTACAGTGCACCCATTCTAGCTCTTCCGGAAGTAACGGATGATTTTGTGGTGTATTGTGACGCGTCTATTCAGGGTCTAGGTTGTGTGTTGATGCAACGCGAAAAGGTTATCGCATATGCCTCCCGTCAATTGAAATTTATGAGAAAAACTAACTACCCATGACCTAGAATTGGGAGTTGTAGTTTGCTTTGAAAATCTGGAGACATTACTTGGACGGTACCAAGTGCACCATTTACACCGATCACAAGAGTCTTCAGCACATCTTTGAACAAAAAGAGTTGAACATACGACAACGTCGTTGGGTCGAGCTCTTGAATGATTATGACTGTGCGATTCGGTATCATCCGGGTAAAGCTAACGTTGTAGCTGATGCACTAAGTCGAAAGGAAACGAAACCCAAACGAGTTCGAGCATTACAACTTACTATTCACCCCGGATTACCTGACAAAATCCGTAGTGCACAACTCGAAGCCCTGAAAGAGGAAAACCTACCGCTGGAAGGTACACGCGGTATGGAAGCACAACTCGAAGTCAAGTCTAACGGTATTCGCTACTTCGCCGAGCAAATATGGATTCCAGTATTCGGAAATTTAAGGGAACTAGTCATGGATGAGGCTCATAAATCTCGTTACTTTATTTATCCAGGCTCCGACAAAGTGTACCATGATCTAAAGGTGCTGTGTTGGTGGCCAAAGATGAAGGCCGATATAGCCATCTATGTTAGCAAGTGCCTGACCTGCTTGAAGGTAAAAGTCAAGTACCAAAAACCTTCTAGTGGGCCCTAACAACCGGAAATCCCAATGTAGAAATGGGAGAAGGTTTTCATAAACTTTGTCACTATACTACCCCGAACTCCTAGCGGATGCGACACCATCTTAGTGATCGTCGATCGTCTGACTAAATCCGCTCACTTCTTAGCAATCAGAGAGACTGATAAAATGGAAAAACTTACTCGTATTTACTCGAAAGGGAGTAGTATCTCGGCACGGAGTGCCAATCTCTATCATTTCGGATCGTGATGCACGATTCACCTCTCGTTTCTGACAGTCGTTACATAAAGCTTTAGGCACGCGTCTAGATATGAGCACAGCATACCATCCTCAAACTGATGGCCAAACATAACGTACTATTCAAACTCTAGAGTGTGTGATTGATTTCGGTAACACTTGGGAGTCTCACCTACCGTTGGTGGAGTTCTCCTACAACAACAGTTATCACACTAGCATCAAGGCAGATCCATTTGAAGCACTTTATGGAAGGAAATGCCGTTCTCCTATTTTTATTTGTTTTTGCGTTTCATCCAAGAAACCATGGAAATTATGGATAGGGAAGTCAAAACGTTAAACCACAGTAAAATCCCTATTGTCAGAGTTCGTTAAACGCGGACCGGAATTCACGTGGGAACGCGAGGATCTGATGGTACGCAAATATCCTAATTTGTTCAAGTACTCCGCGTCAAATTCTTAACGTACTATTTAATTTTCGGGACGGAAATTCTTTCAACTAGGGGATGATGTGATATCCCGGGAATTTTTTTTTAGTATTTAATTTTCGAGACGAAAATTCTTTCAACTTGGGGATGATGTGACAATCCGGACTTTTCAGTTAGTTCCGTTAGCAATCCCGTTAAATATGCTGTTAAATCCTAACCCGATTAACTCAATATTAAACCCCGGGGACTGTTTCTGTTATAAATTGATCTAGAACTGCAGGGACTGAATCTGCCAAGTCTCAAAACTTAATTCATTAACATTCAAAGTCAAAATCATGAACAATTTAGGTTTTGTTTGACTTTAGAAAGTCAATCCGATTGCCTTTGATCAAATTCTATCTCCATAACCGATTCTTTTTCAAATTTGTAACATAACACACACGTTCATACCATTAACAGTCGTAACTACTGAATTAACCACCATCACTGCCGAATTAAACCCCTTAATGACTAATTAAGTCATAACCGTCGACTACTCATGAAAAATCCAACGAATTCGATCATTAGGCATTATGATCTTGAAATCAAACCCTCTAATCACCTAAGTCGCATCATTTAGAACTAATTTCACCATCCAATTCGGCTGAAGAAACACAAGAGGTTGTCGGATATCAATTCATCGGAGTTGGAGATGAGTTCTAGTCGACCACTAGCAATCCATATTCAATCAGATAGTTTGTTCATACCCTTCGTTTCGTTTTAACTTTGTGAACGAAAGCCCTATGTTAATTCGGCCTTATAACATCAATTCGATTGAAATCCAGATCCTAGGGTTCATATGAACCTAGTTCGATCGAATTCAACCCTAGGCTCGGCTTCAATCTAATTAAATTGCATGAATAGCTTCGCAGACCTCTGTATATCAAAAGCCCTATGATTATTCAATCAAATAACATCGAATTGTATAAGATCCGATAACTAGGGTTTGTTCATAACAGATTTTGGGGATTTTGATCCTAGAACCAGTCGCAATCCAATTAATCAACATCAACAGATTCGCAATGTCTTAATCTATAAAAACCCTATGTTTTCAACAAGATTTAATATCATAATCTGCTAAATTAAATTGGTGTTCATATCTAGGGTTTCAAATTTTGAATCTGGAATTAAACGGTCTTAATCGCGTCAGTTTTACAATCAAAAACACACACAGGATCGCAAGGCCTCGATTAACAAAACCCCTGTGTCAATTGGACCCATTATTACAGAAATCGTTGGATTTGAGGACTGGGTTCGGATCGATTTGTATGGGGAGGATATCACAGGGACTTGTATAATGAAACATATGTAACCGGGTTATGTTGCGATGACCCTAGCGGGCGTAGCGGTTAAATCGTTGGGCTTGTGCGCAGGAGACCCGGGTTCGAAACCGGTCTCCTGCTTTTCTTTTTGGGACTTTTTTTTAATTGTATTTAATTATTAAAAATCAACCCTTAGATTATTATAATAATACATTAATGTGTTTTAGCTCCGGAAACAACCCGTAGGCTCGGGTTTGGTTTTATAATTTATAATTACTATTATTACCACTTTCAAAATAATATATTTATAATATTTTCAAACCACGACTTCGAATAAAATAATATATTTATATTATTTTCAACCCGTGACTTCTAGTATAAAATAATATATATTTTTATATTATTTCGCCTCGTTTACTAGTTTCGTGTAACGTTTTAGAATAATAAATAATGTAGTTTTTTTTTAATATTTTACACTCGTTATTATCTTCAAATAAAATAATAAATTTATTATTTTATTGCGTAATTAATTATTGTAATAATATATGTATTATATTATTTTCGTAAGCCATTATGTAATGACGAAATCGCTCGAATATATTATATTATTTTGTCATTCGTCGTGTAGCGTATATATATCTTAATTATTAATTAAAGAATTCCTATTCCCGTGGACACGTTCGTCTACTCTTGGTTATTAGAGCGTTTCTCACTCCGTGTCCTCGTCACAAATCCCATCTTGTCCCTAATTTATGTGTTTATAATTTTAGGGCATTCGTAAGTCATTTGAGACTTACACTCGTGGTTCCAACTTATCTCTTGTGTGATACTACCTACAACGCAACGCAGGTGAGTTTCACAACCCCTTTTTACTTGTTTTACTATTGGGGGAGAAACATGCTTACACACAAACATATTTTACTTGTTTTCCTGTTGAGGAGAAACAAACATGTACACAAACTATCATACTTTTACTTGTTTTCCCCGTGGGGGAGAAACATATACGCAGACAAACATTATTTTACATGTTTTTCCCGTTGGGGGAGAAAACATGACACAACTATTTTAGATTATTGTAATTCATATGTTATTACTGTTGAGGCTAAGCGTGACACACTATCACAGAAAGTCCTCGTCATACATCGAATCGTTAATATGGATCTTAGCGAGGTAATGTTTAGTAGTACTACTGGGTTTGACAAATCCCAGCCGCGTTAGTCGCGCTAACTAGATTGGAGATTGAACGGGTGAAATGTTAGCCTACTCACATTTGCCAGAGTTGATAGACCTGGCAGGAGGCAAATACACAAACAGTCAGCTTCGGTTGCCAGCGCTTTAGTAAGACATAAACATAGGCTAGCTACCTATAGATATGCATATTGAATGTACATAATTGGCAAACACTCTCTTATTACAAACTTGAAACCTGTGAACTCACCAACCTCGTGTTGACACTTTTTCTTACATGTTTCTCAGGTCGTTTTGGCACAGGTTGCACACTTAGGATATGCATGGAGTCCTACTGTCATATCAATTATTTCAAACATTTTAAACAGTTTACTTATTTATATTGATTGACGCTGGTTGCGTGTAATTACTTTTGAGTTCATATTAACGTTTACGCTTCCGCATTAACTCTGAGCTTTTATGTTATGACTTTTAAGTCTCATATAGTGTCGTTTGATGTAACTAATGACTGAGATCCTGGTGTGTCACCTTCCAAACGATAAAACTCCGTTAGTGGAATTTGGGGGTGTGACATGATGATCATTGAGAATGATTAACGATACATCAACATTATCTGATAATGATTACATAATGCAACAATGTTATCTGATAGAAAAGTTTCATCAATAACATTTGCACAAACATGAGATGTTATGACCTGGAAACATTAGAAGATAGTATTCTGAAAGTGCATTCAGATAACTTCTAATAGTTTGAAAAGAAGATCCAAAAGTGAGGTTTTCCATCATTAAGTTTCATTAATGGGATCATGAAACTTGAAGACATCACGATAAAACAAAGTTCACACAAATCAATATCTGGCTGACCCATTCGCTAAACCTATGCCTCAATTTGTATGAGGAGCATGATGATAGGTGATAGAAATGCTAGACTTGAGTTTGATTTGTTAGTATTTGGTGCTTTCGAACAATATAGAAGCATTGGTGTTTATATTGGCTTAAAGGTTAAGTGCATTATAAATAGATGTTTCTATGATTCGATATTTTATACGTTTAGGAAATACTTGAATATTATTATATTCTAAATGTTCGTAGTCGATCAGATTCATGGAAATCAATCTGAACGAAAGACTATTGTGAATTGGATGATTGGTTCATTAGGAATGAAAGGCCAAACGGTTGGACGTCATGTTCACAGATAATCATTAGTGTAAGACCCCAACCCGGGCATCCTACAGTTGGTTCTCATAACGGGTCATTCCCAATAAAACGTATTTATTATTATTCAAACTACAGCGGAAGTATTTCTAAAATCATTTATTACTATTTAATGTTATTACATTTACCTCACGAATGCATGCACCCCAATTCGAGTAACACCGCCTCCAAGCCAAGATACGTCAATGCCACGGTTACCTGTAAAACAATCTAACGTACACACAAAGTCAGCTACGTTGAGTGAGTTCTAATAGTTTAATTAAAACAAAAACTATCACTTCATATTCATTAGCTTATTCCACTCAGGACCCTCCGGTCCTTAATAAAATAGTTTTATGATTCATTAACGAATAGTTTACCCCCTGTTATCCCATGACATCTCATAATCGTTCATCACCCGAGACCCGACCCATACCGCCAATAATTATAATAGTAATCTTACCGTCTCGTCGTCATAGACTGATCCTACTATATTAATAACTCACACCCAAGAACAAGTATTAACTTGACACTTGGTTAACACAACATACTCTAGACATTGGCATACTCAGCCCTAACCCAGACTCTCACAATCAACTGACACAACCGCTATACACGTCACGTCACAACATTAATACGACAGTCAATCTAACTCTACGTACCACAATAATATTATCCACACATCATTTAAAATCATCACATTAATAACATCATATGCATAATAAATATAGCTCAATGTTTGCATGCAATTCAACACACGCATAACTATACACGTAAACACATACCTCGTCACTGCACCTTCTTCAGGGTTACCCTCGTCAGGACGTTCGAAGCACCCCGAGCTCATCATAACCTGTTAAATACGTCACCGTTGGTGACTTCCCGAAGGACCTCATCCTTCAAAATCCCATTTTCTATGCCATAATGACACGATGCAAACATACCACGACGAACACACAACACAAACAACACACGAGCAATTACATGACTCATTAACTATACTTGCACCTCACGCATAACCCTAGAACAACATATTTCTCACGCATTATATCATAAGCGTTTAATGTACGACGCGACTCTTTTCGTGCGGCCCTTAACACGACACGCATTAATAACCTATACCCTTAACTCATACATTTCCATGATTACACCATAGACCCTACGATCACTAACAATTATTTTATAATCAAAACGCGTTGGGTTAGAACCTGAAATCCTTAACACATTTAAATGAATAAATTCCTTTCATAAGTATGTAAGCTAGCCCCAAACTTTAAAACATTTAAAGAGGGAGATTAGAAACTCACTGTATATGCCAAATCCCAGTCCTTACTCTTCAACTCGTCCGTTCACTTTCGAATTCAAAACCCGACAAACGCGTGATCACATGATCAGTACACGTTCTAAACATGCGTTGTATAACGTATAAATAAATAAATCTCCACGCTCGATCTCAACAGCTTGTCAGCATCACATACAAAACTCATCCGCGAGTACACGTGATGCGGGTCGTCCTTGAACCGTTTAGGGTACGAATACCCAAACCAAGTATCATGCATACATGTGCACGTGTATACCCATGCAACCCTAAACATTAGTACATTTCCATGCAAACATCTTAGCCCGACACGAACTCGTACCCGAGCTCACCCCTTGCACCCCCACGGGTCCTAACACCATCACTAAGCACTACCGTAGCCCCTGCCACCGTGATGCCTCAGCAAACACCGGCTGCCACCGGTTACACGTCACATGGCTACAACCATCATCTCCTTTTCCGTAAACGGTTCCAGCCGATCCCGCCTTTGGCTCCTCCTTTGTCGCGCATCACCACCCTCATGTTTAAGACAACACCACCATCGTACTCCGCCAATTACCGCCGTAGTGAACCACCACCACAGCAGTCGTCCCCGCCCCCTCGTCGCTCGTCGCCTCTCTCTCCATCCCCTTCTTCCCCTCGGCAGTCGGACATCAACCCTAACTGGTCACCGCAGCTCGTCGCACCACCACCGTGTAACCCCATGTCTCGTCACGCAATACCCGCAGCCATAATCGGACCAACGTCCTCGTCTTTTTACCCGATCACCATGAACAAATGCTAAAACCCTAATCGAGTTTCTTCAGCACAAATGATAGGAAACGAGTAAAAAGATGTAAACAAGGTTTACCTTTGATATGAATGACATTCCCTCTCGAAATCGTCGTGAAACCACCCTTGTCGGCTCCTCTCCGATCGCCCCTCATTTCCTCGTCCCTCTCCCTGCCGTTTGCGCACACACCCAGGTCGCATGACCTAGGGTTTCCTCCATAAGTGTTCTTTAAACCCCTCGGGTTTACACTCAAGTCCCTGTGGTTCTATTATCGTGCGTTTTGACCTCAAAATCAACATTACACGACTACGCGACACCTCGAATCTCGTTGACTAGAGTTTTTCATGAAATTCCATTCTACCCATGGCACCAAACAAAGATTCGGGTTGTCCACTAACCCGAACCAATAGTTTCTAAATTTTCGAGATGTTACAATTAGAGAATGATTATTGAACGTAACTCGCTTCAAAACTATCTTCATGGATCAAAGTCTTGAGAAGTTTTGAATATGGTAAGATCTATTGATCCTTCGACCCGAGGCATGCACTAGAACTAACTCTAACTAAATTTTATACCTTGATCTTATCTAACACTGTACCTTAACAAGCAGTAATAAGGATATGATCAGGAGTAATCTGAAGTTAAGTGGGAGTTGTACGTAGCCAAAGGAATTCTTTTATCCTTTGATTAGGATCTGGACATTCTGGCACCTCGTTGATTCAAACCGGTATAAATCGCGTGGCCACGCACAAACTAGAGTAGTTTGTTTAGACAATTTTTGAATTGGAGAACAAGAACAAGAATAGTTGAACCACATATGAGAAGTGACTTGTATCCATGTCTCATGGTCAACGAATGACCTAAACAGAAAGGTCACATAGATATATATAGATATATATTTACCATGGCTATTGTACTTGGTTAAGTAAGAGTTACTTGAACACAAGGAACGAGTTGATGATTATAAATACGTCATACCTTGTTAGGGGCAGTGAGATGCAGCTAGGCGTCCACCACTGTCTACGTTGACCCGATTAATCGATGAATCGACCAAGTGGGAGATTGTTGGATATTAGATGTCTGGTCATAGATAATATCAACGTTGCTATCGAGGTACGATCCGAAGAGTTACACTTTGGGAAAAGAAAAAATTATATCGTTTAATTGTTAAACGTTATTACACGAAATAAGAATTAAGAATTCGGTGGATGAAATATCTAGAGAGATATTTATTAGTTACATCGTATTTAATTATTTTGAATAATAAAACTAACGATAGACGGAATGAGTAGATACATATATATATATATATATATATATATATATATATATATATATATATATATATATATTGGTGGTATATATATATATATAGTCGGGATATTATATTTAACTGTTGAATATAAACTGTTTGGTTATTTTATGTAAGAAAGTTTTTAAAGTAATTACAAACTGTGAGGACTAAAACTGATTAAGTGTTAATCAGTTAGTAATTAAATATTAATTACATAATGGGTTGACTTGTAAATTAGTTTATTATATAAACATCCTTAAATCAAAGCCCTAGGAAGTTTTGGGTGGCCTCCTCTTCCTCCCTTGCGCCAACCGAGAACTCCCCCTTCCTCGTTTTTCTGGTCGGTCGTCGCCACCGTGTGCAGCCCTGTTGCAGCCGCAAGCCACTGTCCTCCGCCATCGTCGGAGCCCTCGTCGTGTTGCCGTCCGAAGCTGGCCTAGCCGCCGTCGCCGTTCTCCGCCTCCGCGAGCCAAACCGGAAAAGGAATCCCGCAAACCGGGTTCTTTGATTAAGTGTGTTCGTGTGACAAGCTCGTTGTTGTCATCTAGCGTGACGTTCTTTGTATCCGAGTGTTACAACCCGGTTATTCGTCAAAGGTATAAAACCCTAAACACCCTATGGTTGTGTTTATTTATTTATTTTATTGTCTAAACGCTGTCTAATCGGATCACTAAATGGAATTCAGATTTGATCTGATATTGGTACTATTAAATTGCTTCCGCTAAAATATATATCTGATTTATTTATTTAAAAGGTTTAAATAATTATTGTTTTAAAAATTAAACTGGTACCATGATTACCAATAACTTTAATGTCGTTTGGGCATTTCATGGGGTTCGGGTGGATTCTTTCGATTTCTCCCCATATTCCCTATAATGCAATCCAGAAATTTTCAACCGAGACATCGTTTTTTTAATCTCATTTGCTTTTACATGGTGATTAAACATTTGTAGGTTGTCTTTTCCACTACTGTAAGTGACTACCAAGGCATCCCATAGCGATTTCGCAGTGGGAAACTCGGTTAGGTTGCTGGCAAGCACCGGTTCTATATTCTGTATGATCCATGAAAAACGACTAAGTCGTCTTGTTCCCACTGCTCGAAACTTTCTTCACTTTGATCTGGAGCATTTGTGGTTAAGTGCTTCAGTAAAGCATTTGATTTTCCACCTATAGCAACTCAAATCATTCGGGTCCATAGTGCGTAATTCTGGCTATTGAGTTTGAGATTGATATACAGGCTGTCAGATAGTTTGGGGTTTTTGGTTTAGGAATTACATCCATTTTTTAACAGATTTGCGAGTTTGATGGAAAGTTCGGCATTCAAGCTATCGTCTTCGGACATGGCGGCTTGGGTGTGAACAAGAAACTGACTTGGTAAGTGATGAGCAGATTGGTTCTAGGAACTCAAGCACCGATCTGATACCATCTCATCAAGTATTGCGGAATATTTGAGCTAACTGTTTTTACTTTGATGATTATAATGAAGAGAATACAAAACATTTATAGAAATTTACAATGGTTTAAAATAAGGAAATATAGAAATTATGTGCTGGCATTGAGGAGGATGGAAACCGTGTGATTGATCATCAAATCAGGGAGTGATGTTGCTATTTTGACTAATCCCATAAACAAATCATCTCTTTTTCTAAACTTACTTGATTTGTGCTTGTATATATTGAATGGTATTTTACCAAGGAGGGAATGTAGGAATCGTTCGCATAAAATAAAATACTTTAATAGAATTCGATTGCAATGCAACAGTAAAACTACATATTTTTTCAAAAGAAATAAACCAAAGTACAAGAAAGGAGTAGAAGCAGATGCTATTTTGACTAAGGATTCACATTAGATACCGGTCACTTAAAATAAATTTCAATTCTCACAAGAGAACTCGTTTGTTTCCCAGCGTACAACAGCCAAAGCAGTTACTACTGTCGGGGAAGACCTAGCACCTGAAACTTTTGAAGAAAGAGAGGAGAGGAAGATCAAAGCTTAATGGATAAAGATCTAAGTGTTTGTTCAAGCGTTGTGTGAATTGATGTCTAAACAACTAAGGAGACCTTAATATTTAAGGAGAAACAAAGTTGAAAACAACTTTTTGATATGTCAAAACTAAAAATTGCATTGAACGTCTTCAATGCATTTTATTATGTTTTGAATTTTCAAATGAAACTGTCCAAGGCTTCTGTTTCAATAGTATCTTAAGTGTAAACTCTTTTGAAGATGTAACTGTTGTGTTGGTGGGAGCGCACCTGCTGGTCGGTCACCACGCTGCGCCTGACGCGCAAGCTAGCTGGTTCGCGCCACACGATACTCACGCCTCGCGTCGCATGCAACCTGCACTGAGTACGCATCACCATGACCTACGCTGGTCCGCGCCACCAAGCACACTATGTTCCACATAGGTTCTCACGCCAAGATAAGCGCCATGTAAAACTTGTCACGCCACCTGCGCCCGCCTACGTGGGACGCCACCATGGTCCGGACGCTATCACACACAGTCAAGAATACAAAGGAGGCTCTCAAGCAGCCCGCGACGCCATGCACCACAGTGAGCCCATCACCCATGCCACGTGCATGTGTCCAAGTTAGGGTCCAAAGCACCCTTAGGGTACACACTGGTTCCCTTAGATAAGGTAAGAGTATTTAAGGAGTACTCTTATTTATATACCCCTCAAAAGTATATCATCCCACCAATGTGGGATAACTTTCCACCACTTTTCAACCAAAAAATGCTTGAATTTTTCGCAGCTCTAACAACTCTAAACACCCAAATTTGAGAATTGATATCTCGTTTATCTTAGCTTCGTTTTGGACAAGGGTTGGTTCGTTGCGAAGCTTCACAACATTGTTTTTGAACAGCGGAATATATTAATAATAAAATTACCTTCGGCCTAACAAGGAGTTAGAAGGAGACAACAAAGAAGATTATAAAGACGTTAGAAGATTATTAAGCCAATCCACCCAAGAAGAGTTCAAACTACGGTTCCTATAAAAGAACCAAAGGGAAGAAAATCTTTGAACATCATCAAAACTGAATCCTTTTTTCCTAAAGGTAGGGCTGAAAACAGAGACATTCCTAAAATGCTAAAGAACCCACCATGTTGACATAACAATCCCTTCCATAATATGTTTCTTTTGGAGGAAATGTCAATAGAGCGAACATAGTCAAGAATAGAGGATGGCTGATGTGTTGCAAAGCACACATGTGTTTCCGGCCTATTTCGTGTCATTTTATATAGTTTTAGAGTCATTATGAGTCGTTTATAGTTAATATTGATTCATACATTGATTTGTAGGTTATCGGGTGAGTTTGGAGCTTAAACAAACAAGAACCAACGAGAAACGAGCATGAGAACCCGGGATGAGAAACGGAAAAAGTCGGGAAAGAGTCCAACCTTAAAATAAGCATATCTCGGGCTAGAAAATTAGTTACGGGGCCCATTTTATATCGATTTGGGGTAGCTCGACGAGAGGAGTTCAAAAATACAGGTTTCCCTCGTGGTACGTGAGAGATAGGGCAAATTTCCTCGCGGTACGCGAGGGATCAGAAATCCTGCGTGACTATTTTGTCTCCCGCGGTACGCGAGAGGCTTGCCAGAACCCCCCGTGGTACTTGAGGGGCCCCATGAATATGAATTTTAACCTAATTACAAGACTAAATAGATGAGGACTCTTCCATTTATCATGATCATTGATTCCAGCCGTCTAGAGATAGTTTGAGGGCGATTTAGGGAGTTTGGTGGTCAAATCAAGGCTGAAGTTTGCATCTTTGGATCCGGGTTCATTAGTATTAGCTTTTTAGGTTTTCAAGATTGCATCTTTGTGTTTGAATTGAATGTTTGATACCATGGTTTATGCTTTTTACTACTGTTTTGGTTGTTTGAACATGATCCTAGGCTAAAACTATAATACGGTCTACGTCTAATGATGAATACTTCGTATAGTTTTAGTTTTTATCGGTTTTGGTTATGTTGAATGGATTTATGATTGTGTAAAAGATCGTGGTATGATGACTGTGATGAATAAGCATGTTTAATTCTGGTTTTGAGTTGACTAATGTTCTTTATGCTATCTTGTTGAATGTCTTTCATTAATAGATGCATGTTTAGGTTGTTTGATTGTTGCTTGTGACCTGAGTGGTTTGCTAGATGTAGTAACCCATAAGAGTTAATCCCTTATTAGAGTTGAGTGTGTGTCCTAGTTCAATACCCGAGAGGTGAGAATTAGTCGTTTAGTCTTTGACATTAGGAATCCGAGTGTCAACTGTCTGAGAGGAAGTTGATTTAGGTGTCTAGTGGTTGTTGCTATTCTGAATCATAGTTGTTATCCTACGATTACCCCGTGCATTCCTTGAATGTATTGTAGACGGTGAAACTGAGAGGTAATGTGTCTATTCGGGTACATTGTCATTGTTGGAAATACCCGAGAGATGATCCAACCATCTGGTGAGTTTAGTACACTTTAGGTTCCTTGGTTGGTGACACCCTGAGAATGATTAGGGATCCTCTAGGTAGTCTTTAGTTGTCATCCTTAGAAAACCAGATCCATCATAGTTTCTAGAACCGATAGAAGTTGAGCTTTGCAAGTAGGATTCCGACCTAGGTAGTGTTCTTCCCATTCCTGATTTCACCTTAGATCTTGTCCTTGATAGTTGAGTCGTTCTTAGTTCATTGCATTTTTTAGAGATAATCTCTATTGTAGTAAACCCCCCAAACCAAATCATTCTTTAGTCCGAGTCAGAGTCTTGTATTAGTATTTAGTGTCTCTAGGGTTCGATAACTCGGTTTACCATTAAGATGTGTGCTACACTCGATAGGTACACTTGACTGTTAGTGCGGTTTAGTTCATATGTATTCCTTTTATTACTTAGGAGTCTAGGTTAGGTTTTATAGTTATTTTTATAGACCGTCCGGACGACATCAATGGTTAGAGGAACGAAGTCAGATCGATGCCAAGCCATCGCCAAACCATCGACCAAGTAAAAGAGGCAACAGAACAGGAACCGAGAATGTGGGCTAAATATTCGTTCGCCAAACCACAAACCGGGAAAGAAGAGATGGAATATCCATCCCTTTGTTAACCAAATTATTCATAGTAGGAATTCGATCAAGCAAGACCCTCATTAATGTTAACTTTCTTAGGAACAGAGTTATTCCATAAAGTGCTTCTCATAGCAGTTGGAAGAATACAGGATTCAATTACTTGCTGGACATTCTTAACTAAAGAACCATTATCATCTTTTTCAAGATACCAACACCGAGAATCTGAAGAGGAACTTAACTCAAACAAAGGGATCATACTTAAAAAGATGTGGAAATCTTGACCGGAAGGTAGAACAACCAAACCACAAATCCTTCCAATTCAGAGTAGAGAGATCCGATCCAACCTTTCTCTTTAAAGTTTCATATGGAATAATGCCTTTGTCGTGCATGGAGTTCAATGATTTGGCTATACGAAACCAAGCTCTGTTTCCGTCGAATAGGACTATGGATACCAACATGAGGCTCGTAAATGGATTTTAAGACATGAACCCAAAGAGATTTCAGGGAAAAATGAAGCGCCACCTCCATGTTTGAAGAAGAGCGTGATTAAAACCCTCCAAGGAACTAATACCTAGCCAACCTTTATGTTTGGAAGCAAGAACGGTTTTCCAGTTCACTCAATTAAGTTTAAGAGAATCCATGTCTCCTCCCAAACAAAACGAGCCCTTAGTCTTTCAAGGTGTTTGGAAACCTTTAGAGGGAGAAGAAACAAATACATGTAGTGTATCCCAAGAGAGCCAAAAACAGAAGATGTTAACATAGATCTACCTCCGATTGAGAGCATATTTTCTTTCCAATGAGAGAGTTTGGAGACAAATCACTCGATTAGTTGAGTCCAACCATGAGCTTTACTCATATTTGAGGCCACCAGGATTCCCAAGTAAGTGAGGGGGAATCTATCAGCCTTATATCCAATAACTTTTGCACTCCGATCCATCTCCAGATGATCAATGCCAATTCCAAATAAATAGGTTTATTAAGATCAACTTTTAACCTAGAAACAAGGTAAAAGCAATTAAGGGAACGAACTACATTATTGATATTATCCAAAGACCACTCTCCAACTATCACAACATCGTCGACAAAGAAAATATGAGAAACAAAAACATCAAGAGAGCCAACTTCAATACCTTTGAAAAGATCTAGGCGGACGAGATCCTGCATGGAACTATTTAAGCCTTCCATAGCATGATAAACATAAAAGGGGAGAGTGGGTCCCCTTGTCTCAGACCACGCTCCAAACAGAATTCCTGAGAAGGGCTACCATTAACCAAAATAGAAGATTTAGATGAGGAGAGGCACGACCTAATCCAGTTAATCCAAGTGGAGTCGAAGCCCATAAAGCGAAGAACTTAGAAAAGGTAATCCCTACTAACCGAGTCAAAAGCTTTCTAAAAATGTATTTTTAACATCATGATAGACTTTTTTTTAGTAATCAACAATTTCATTTATAAAGAGAGGCCCGTCAAGAATTTGACTATTTTTAGTAAAAGTCGATCGATGTTTTGCCAATTATTGAGGCGATCACCAAGGAGAGTCTGTTTGTTGAAATTGTAGCAATAATCTTATACTGCAATCTAATGAGGCTTATAGGTCTATAATATGAAACTAAAAGTGGATTAGAAACTTTTGGGATTAGCGCAATAAATGGAGAGTCACATCTCGATGGGATGAAAAGAGGAGGAGAAAAATTCTTGAACAAAACAAATAACGTCCAGTTTCATGATGTCCCAAAGAAATTTCACGAACCCAAAAGTGAACCCATCGGGCCCCGGGGATTTATCGCTATCGCATGACCAAATAGCCAATTTAATTTCTTCCTCAGAACAAGTTGCTTCAAGAGAATTGATTTGAGGTGAACTAAGAGACAAAAAGCTTCCATTATTAGTCGAGTAGGGAATACCATAGAACTTAAAAAATTTCCTTCACCTGAATTGGATTAGTTAACCAATCCCCATTATGCTTGATCCCGTTTATGGCTAATTGGTGCCTCTTTTTTATTTTTCATAGCGTGAAAGTATTTGGAGTTTTCATCTTCCTCCACTACCCAAGCAGATTTTGATTTTTGAGCAAGATCCAAAGCATGAGAATGATCCATTTGGGAAAGCTTATGAAAGCACTCTCAAATCGTGAGAATTGAAGTGACCATCTGATGTAGGGTCAAATATCCCATGTATAAGGGTCGGTTTTTGTACGTTTTAATAGTTAACTCTGTTTATCGACTCGGTTTTACGTGGTATTCGTAGTTTGAAGTGTTACAGGGTAAGTGGTGGATTTTACGAGTCATTGATAAGAAGGCACGAAGCCCAACGCGAAGACCATAGGAGCAATTCTCGCGTTACGTGAGAAACCGAAAAAGCGCGCCCGACTACTTTGTCCTTCGCGCCACGCGAAGGACTGCCAGAAAGTTTCACGGTACGCAAAAAAAAGGGAAAATCGACAAGTTTAACCTAATTTCAATTATAAACCCATGTGGACTCTCATTCTCGAATTACTTTCTTTCTGGCCGTCCTAGAGGAGTTCTAAGACGATTTTGATCATAATTTAGCCAATTGCTCTTGTTTTCTAATGCTTGTAAGTTCTAGATTAATTACTTTGATGTTTGCTACAGTCATGAGCGACTAACCACTTCGTGATCCCTCCGGGTGAACGATTTATGCATGTACTCGTATGATTTTAGTTGATGATCAGTTTGGATTGAAGTTTTGTGAACCTATTAAGTTCTTTGAATTCAATTGTGTGTTTGATTTATTAAAAATTGCATGTTTTCAATTTGTCGCATCTATCATCGTTTCTTGGTTTTCTTGCATCGGGAATAATCTGATTTTGTGATTTAAATGACTATTGTGTGATTGGGTTAAACAGTTAAACAAGGTTATGTCTATGTAATCTCTGATTTGATTTAAAACTAAATTTGTGCGTGTGTTTTACTGAATCTGAAACCCGGAGTGGTCGTCTTTCTCCAATAGTTTTCTAAAATCAAAGTTCATTGCTTTTTGTCAATTACATTAGTTTAATTAATAAAATTTTAAACTTTAGTAGTTTTTGAATAATTTTAACTTGAATAGACTTCTCCACGAGTTCTCTGTGGATTCGACACCCTATTTCCTATACTGTAGTCTAAGTAGCTAAGAAGTAGGTTTTTATTATTATTTTTTATTAGCCTTGACACCGCCATCACCAGCTATTTTATTAGACAATACCATGTTTGACCCATAAGTCCTTAATTCCTTTTCTTTTCATGGGTTTTCCTATCACACACGAGTTAATGGAATGAATATTCATTGGAAAACGTTGGCAGCACTGATCCCATTGAGTAGAACACAAACCTTGAAAGAACTATGCAAAAATACAATATTTACATATATTTATTTCTGTCAAAAGTTTGACAAAAAATAATTTTCCTACCTAGTGAAAAAACTCGATTTCACTATAAAATTCCAACAGAGAATTTACGCTTCGTTGGGTATTTTGGAATTACGTTCTTCTCATGTCTATAGTATGAAGTGTTTGCATAACACTCATAGTTGAAAAAAAAAATTAAAAAGAAATGACATTGTATAAGTTTCATTTATTGTTTATCTCATATTTAAAATCAAACACACAATTAGCAAATTGATACATGAATACGTTTTAAAAAATGAACACTTTTCAAAAAGGATCCACAATAACTATCACAAACAAGTTTTGTCTATAATGACTTATAAAATCAAACAACACACTAGGACAAGTACACCCATCATTGACATAATATAGTGTTGGTAAGACCAGATATCGATTCAAGGATATAGAGGCTCTTAGTACCGGATTCAAGGGGCAGTTTTATGCATACTAGGCGCTCAGGAAGAACTTCACCATTATTATTTGATCCAGAGATTGAGAAAAAAGCAAAAGAGAAAAGGAAACTTCAAGGAACAGTCCAAACAATCCTAGAAAAGCTCGACAGTCCTTCAGTAAGGATGTCACAGAATCAACCCGTGAATCAGGAACCTAATCAAGGTGGGGATCAAAACCCACCAATTCCACCGCAGCCAGATCTTCTATTTCCCAATCAACATCATAACCAACCAAACCCACCTCAAAACCAATATCCACAAAACCAACCTCCTCCTCAAAACCAAGACCAACCACCATTACCCTGAGTCCAACAACCTTTACCACAACCCGTGTTTAGAAACCAACCATATCAACATCATGATAGCTACCCGAGCTACTCTGATTATGAAGATGATGAGCTTATGTCACCGGGATGCAGCACCACACACAGCATGGTTCTCAACATGAGAATTGGAACGAAGAAGAAAAGTGGTATGACTTTAACCACCAGGAGGCATTCCCTCCCCGAGATCAGAGACAGAATATAGATGGATGGGTTCAACCACCAACGAGAGCATATTATGGGTTTCAAACGAGGAACAACCAACAAGGGTATATGGGTAATTTGGAATGAGAGAACAGGTACAGACAGCCCAGAAACATACAACCACCGAGACATGATCAAGGGGTGGATAGTCACTTCCGCCCCGCTCTAGTTTTGAATGCATCCCTTGTCATCCCACCGGTTCGAAGGGGGAATGCATTCGAGATCCGACCTGGTTGTCTTGGGATTCTCTCGCACTTCTTTGGGAGAGCTATTGAAGAGCCTTACACACATTTTTCAGAATATGAGGCTACTTGCCGGACCATAGGTGGTCAAGGATTTACAGTAGATGAGGTGAAACTGGTACTCTTCCGGCTTTCACTTAAGGACAGGGCGAAACGGTGGTTCTTATCTCTACCATCTGCAAGCATTGCCACCTGGGCAGAGTTACAGCAGCAGTTCCTTGATGAGTATTTTCCACCTCATAAAACCAATGAGGCCCAAGCTGCTATAAGGTGGTCAAGGGTTTACAACAGATGTGGTGAAACTGGTACTCTTCCAATTTTCACTTAAGGACAGGGCGAAACAGTGGTTCTTATATCTACCATCTGCAAGCATTGCCACCTGGGCAGAGTTACAGCAGCAGTTCCTTTATGAGTATTTTCCACCTCTAAAACCAATGACGCCCAAGCTGCTATAAGAAATTTCAAGCAACAATCAGGGGAGCCTTTCTACGAGGCATTCAAAAGATTCAAAGAATTGCTTAGAAACTGCCCACACCATGGGATACAGAAGTGGGAGCTGATTCAAGCCTTCTATGATGGGTTGCTACCTGAAGATGTAAGAGATGACAATGCAACCAGTTCCGGCTCTTTCCTTTCAAATCATGAGGACGATGACTAGGATATCTTGGAAAAGATGGCAGATATAAAAGAGGCAAGCTAATGCCAGCAGACAAGCAAAGACAGGAGCAACTGCTAAGGCAGTTGATTATGAAACGCAAAAGCTTCTGGATGCCATGGAACTTCAAATGGCAAGGCTTGGTATGCCTACTGGAAGTGAGGTGTCCAATGTCTCACAGGGATACCCGGTATGTGATGGATGTGGTGATTTGGGCCATACTGTGGGGAGCTGTCCAAGAGAACATGGCAAGCTAGAAGAAGTGAACCAGATTGGAGGTGATAGGAGGCCGGACATGAATGCAACACACTACCATCTGGGACTCAGAAATCATCCTAATTTCTGTCACACCCCAACCGACGGCGGAAAACGTCGGGGCGTGAAGCTGTGTAGACTGTTCATAGCTCATGGTTGCTAAAGTTTGAATAATTTAAACATTCATTTTCATTACACGTAGCAAGTTCATACCATACAAGAACCAAATGTAGCGATTACAAAATATAAATAGTTTAGATTAATTGCTAGGTCCAAATCCTAAATGTAGCAGCTTGTAATACTTCAAACATTGTCACCTGAAACATGGTTAAAAACAAAGTCAACTAAAAAGTTGGTGAGAATACATAGGTTTTCGTGTCATGTAATAGAATATAGTGTCGTGTGCATACAATTCATACAAACATGGCAATTAAGGCGTTTATGGAGAGATACCATCGTGTGACCTGGTAGTACAATCAAACCTTTGTAACTAGCATGCAAAACAAACGCGTGTTGGCAGTAACAGTCACCCTACCTGGGTGGGTTTGTCAGACTCAATAGATCTATCACTGTTTACTGTAGGCTATAAAATAGTTAATGATTGCACGTGAATAGCAAACTGCGTGTTGGTCTACACACCTAGTATTCAAGCACAAAGCTCAAAATTGTAACACATGATTGTAGGGTGGAATTGTATATTGTGTAGTTTGTAAACATAGTAAATAGAACGCATGTTCCACCCCAAAAGTTTGTAAATAGAGTAAAAGAGGGGCTATGTAACTCACTTGTGTTGGAGCGTGTAGTTTGCACAGATCAACAAAAATACCAAGCGTGTTGTAGGTCGCTATGTTTGACCTATCGAATGAGGGTATAACACGTGTCACTGTTTGTGTTATTTTGTGTCCAAAGTGGGTTCGTTGGTGGTTTGTGTGTTTAGAGTTGGTTTTGGAATAATAAATTAGTAGCGATATATATTTATTTAAATAAAATTTAAATAAACGATATTTGTTTAAATTAAAATATATATTTGTATAACTAGTTTTATAAAAATGATTATATAAACTCATGATTTCATCGGTTTTGAAACTATCGGGAATTAATCGTTTTAAATTTCTAAATCAAAGATTTGGTTTATAAATGATTCCCGGGTCTTGGGATTTTATAACGTAACTTTTATAATTGCATTTTGAAATTTTTTTGCTAAAATATGTTAAATAGACTTTAAAACAGAAAAATAATTGATTCTGGTCAAGGAGCACGACCGTGCTCAAGTAGGGCACGATCGCGCTCGTTGCCGGGCGTGACCGTGGTGGTCTGAAACGCACCCGTGGTCGAGTCAGAAGGTACTTCATAGGTTCTGGACATAGAGCACGATCGTGCTCGTATCTGGCACGACCGCGTCTAGTGTTTGTTTTTGATCAAGACTTGTTTGCTCGATAAGCACGACCGGGCCACACCTGGGGCACGATTGTGCTTGGTCAGGCACGACCGCGCTCAGTGATGAGCGCGACCGTGTCGGGTCTTTTTCAGACACAATTCGATCGATTCTTATAATAAATGCTTCTGTATTCTTAGGGCTTTCATAGATTAGGTGCTTGCGAATGTATCTACATAGTTTGATTGTATTTATATCGTGTTTAAGTGGTAGTTTGAGTAAAAGTTTAGTTTTCGGCTCTTTGGTTCAAAATCGAATTGATTGTGTGATATAACTACGATTTAGTATAGGGCTTTCATCCTAGGGGTAGATACGAAGCTAAGGAAGTGTTACTTACTCGTTAACAATGGGCAATTTAATGCAGTCGGCTACGGGTCAAAGAGTCGAGCTTCTTGGCGATCGATTGGACTCCAGAGACTGTTTGAGCGTCGAACGAGAGTTTTGGGAGACTGAGTGGGCTTATATGAAGGCGTAGAAATCGTGCAAGTTGCTTTATATCCATGAATTCGAGAGACTCGGTTGTGGTGTGAATGGGATAAAAAAAATTGTGCAAATTGGACGACATTTGATGCGTGTTTCAGACGGAATTCAGTGCAGTATAGTCTGACGCGCGAAGACCGGATTTTCTCCATTTTAAATTTCGCGAATTCAGCGGGTATGGTATGATTTGACTTCTGCAGAGTCAAGTGCGTTCATCAGCGCGACCGTGCCTACTTTAGGCGCGACCGTGCTTAGGTCTGCAAGCGCGACCGTGCCTAGTCCTAGGCGCGACCGTGCTTGCCTAGTTTTGTAGTTTTTGAGTTTTGTCAGTTTTGGTCCTCGGGGCTTGTGAGATAATGGTGTTTTTGTTTAATTTGTTATTGTAATAGAATAGTTTGTATATGTAACTGCATCGTAGTTTGTTTGTACACGAATCGAAACTGAAATGTGTTTGTTTATTGAAATCAAACGATTACATGATGAAAATCAGAAATGTTACAGTCTCCCCTTGTTGTGGGGATTTCGTCCCGAAATTCAACTAGTTGAGGTTGTAGAATTGGTAAATAGGTGAGGATACTTGAGTTTCATTTGGTCTTCATGTTCCCAAGTAAACTCAGGACCGCGTTTTGAATCCCAACGGACTTTGACTATAGGGATGCGGCTGCGCTTGAGTTGCTTGATTTCACGATCCATGATTTCCACTGGTTTCTCGACGAAATGCATCGTTTCATCAATGCGCACGTCGTCAATAGGTATGTGGAGGTTCTCATCAGCAAGACATTTCTTCAGGTTGGACACGTGGAAGGTTGGATGAACATTGTTGAGTGCTGGAGGTAGCTCAAGTTTGTAAGCCACTTTCCCGATTCTTTCAAGGATCTTGAACGGGCCTACGTAACGAGGTGCTAGCTTGCCTTTCTTTCCAAAGCGGATCACACCCTTCCAAGGGGATACTTTGAGAAGCACAAGGTCACCCACTTGGAATTCCAAGGGTTTTCGTCGCTTGTCGGCATAGCTCTTTTGTCGACTTCTCGCTACTCGGATGTTGTCACGGATTTGAAGGATTTTGTCGGATGTTTCCTGAATTAACTCGGGACCGGTGATTTGTGCTTCACCAATCTCGTTCCAACAGATGGGAGAACGGCATTTGCGACCATAAAGAGCTTCGAATGGAGCCATGTTGATGCTGGTGTGGTAGCTGTTATTGTAGGAGAATTCAATAAGTGTCAAGTGTGAATCCCAATTGCCACCAAAGTCTATGACACAGGCTCTCAGCATGTCTTCGAGCGTTTGGATTGTTCGTTCAGTCTGGCCATCAGTTTGGGGATGGTAGGCTGTGCTTAAATCCAATCGTGTGCCAAGTGCCCTTTGCAGAGATTGCCAAAATCTGGAAGTGAAACGAGCATCTCTGTCGGAGATTATGTTCAAAGGTATACCGTGTCGACTCACAATTTCGTTAATATAGATTCGGGCCAATTTCTCAACCCGATAGTCTTCACGGATGGGCAGGAAGTGTGCGGACTTTGTGAGACGGTCAATGATTACCCAAATGCTATCATAGCCGTTTGAAGTACGGGGGAGTTTAGTAATGAAGTCCATGGCTAGATTTTCCCATTTCCACACGGGGATTTCCGGTTGTTCAAGTAAACCGGAAGGACGTTGATGTTCGGCCTTGACTTTAGAGCAGGTTGGACATTTTGCAACATAGAGGGCAATGTCTTTCTTCATACCAGGCCACCAATATTGTGGTCGAAGATTGTGATACATTTTATCCGCACCGGGATGGATAGAATACCGAGACTTGTGTGCTTCAGTCATGAGGAATTCCCGGAGATCATTGCGATTGGGAACCCAAATACGATCCAAGAAATAAAGCAAGCCATTGTTTTTAGTCTCTAGTTGGAATTCAGCACCACACGACATTTCCTCATACATATTGCCCTCGGTAATCGAGACATGTTGAGCTGCTAGAATACGGGTTTGAATGTTGGAATGAATCTTGACACTTTGGAGCATGACACGTTCTTTATGGCTCAGCGCATCGGCTACAACATTAGCCTTGCCGGGATGATAACGAATCTCGCAATCGTAATCATTGAGGAGTTCAACCCAACGTCGTTGCCTCATGTTGAGTTCTTTTTGGTTGAAGATGTGTTGGAGGCTTTTGTGGTCGGTGAATACCACACATTTTGTGCCATATAGATAATGTCTCCAAATCTTCAAGGCAAATATGACTGCACCCAACTCCAAATCGTGCGTCGTATAGTTTTTCTCGTGGATCTTGAGTTGCCTCGATGCATAAGCGATTACCTTGCCTCGTTGCATGAGAACACAACCAAGGCCTAGGTTAGAGGCATCACAGTAGACGACTAGATCATCGTTTCCTTCGGGAAGAGTCAGAATAGGAGCATCACATAACTTCTGTTTAAGAGTTTGGAAAGCTTCTTCTTGTTTCGGCCCCCATACATAAGGTTTACCTTTATGCGTCAAGGCGGTGAGGGGAACAGCAATCTTGGAGAAGTTAGAAATGAATCTTCGGTAATAACCCGCTAAACCAAGGAACGAACGAACCTCGGTAAGGGTTTGAGGAGCACTCCAATTCTTGACAGCTTCGATCTTGGCAGGGTCGACATGTATTCCCTTTTTATTGACAACATGACCCAAAAATTGAACCTCCTTTAGCCAAAATTCACATTTGGAGAACTTGGCGTATAATTGTTCGGTTCTCAGGAGATCCAAAATCAGTCTAAGGTGCTGTTCATGTTCTTCCTCAGTCTTGGAATAGATCAAGATGTCATCGATGAAAACGATCACGAATTTGTCAAGGTATGGTTTGCATATGCGGTTCATGAGATCCATAAAGACAGCAGGTGCATTGGTCAACCCAAAAGGCATAACCGTGAACTCGTAATGACCATATCTTGTTCGGAAGGCGGTCTTTGGAATATCTTCTTCTCGGACACGCAGTTGGTGATAACCAGATCGAAGATCAATCTTCGAGAAACAAGTAGAACCTGGAGTTGATCGAAGAGGTCGTCAATCCTAGGTAACGGGTAGCGGTTTTTGATTGTAAGCTTGTTGAGCTCTCGATAGTCAATACACATGCGGAATGAACCATCCTTCTTTTTAACAAACAAGACTGGTGCACCCCACGGTGAATGACTTGGCCGTATGAAACCTTTGTCAGCGAGTTCTTGAAGTTGACTTGCAAGTTCTTTCAATTCGGAAGGTGCAAGCCGGTATGGAGCTTTAGCCACAGGGTTTGCTCTGGGTATAAGATCGATTCGAAACTTTACTTCCCGAACGGGTGGAAGACCAGGTAAGTCATCGGGAAAGACTTCGGGAAACTCCCGAATGATGGGAATATCTTCTATTCTTCTCTCCTTGTCTTCTTTTTGAATCACATGAGCTAGGAATACCATGCACTTCTTTCGAATGTATTTCTGGGCAGTTATGCATGACATCATTTTGAGTCCTTTGCAAGGTTTCTCGCCAAAGACTTTCAATATGTCTCCCGGTGGAAGAGGTACTCGAATGTACTTTTCAAAGCACATGACCTCGGCATGGTTTTTAGATAACCAATCCATGCCGATGATGACGTCAAAGCTTCCCAACGGCATTGGTATAAGGTTGACTGGAAACGTGTGACCATTGAGTTCTAGTGAGCAGTCATGAATGATGGAGTCAATAGTGATGGAGTTTCCATCCGCTACTTCAACGGTGAAGGTTTTCTCGAGTTTGGATCGTGTTTTTGCAAGTAAAGGTTCAAAGTTAAGTGACACAAAACTCTTATCGGCTCCGGTATCAAATAGTATAGATGCAAATTGTTTATTTACAAGAAACGTACCGTTGACCACATGATCGCTGGCTTGAGCTTCATTGGCGTTGATGTTGAAAGCACGTCCACGAGCTCCGCCCTGATTATTGTTCACAAGTTTTGGACATTGGTTCCGGAAGTGGTTCGGGTTGCCACATTCAAAGCAAGCCCGTCCATTTGCATTGATTGGAACCACTTGATTAGCTCCGGGTTGATTAACCGGGTTGGCTTGAGTAGTAAGTGCCTTTTGTCGGCAGATATTGGCCGTATGGCCAAGTTTCCCACAATGATTGCAATTGCGACATGGGATAGTTTGTGGGTGATGATAGTTGCAGTTGTTGCAGAGTGGATAGGTACCTCCATAAGCTTTCTTGGTTGGATTTTGAGCCAAGGGTGCAACTTGATTAATTGGGGCGGCCGGAGTGACTACTGCAAAATTTTTCGCCTTTCTCTTCCTGGTGTTTCGATACTGTTCGTTTTGAACATCTTTGACATGAGTAGGAGGAGTTGTGGTGTCAGAAACTTTCTTGGCCCCCTTTTTGGTAAGAGTACCTGCTTTAACGTGATTATCGGTCAGTGTGGCAGCTAGACGAATAGCATCTTCTAGGTTTGCAGGATTTCTTCCCAGAACAGTGTCCTGGATTTGTCTCGGTAGGCCACCGATATATTTTTCAATACACCTAGATAAAGGTGTAACCATGTGAGGTACTAGCATGCTCAGTTCGTGAAAACGGTTGGTGTACGCCAAGCTTTCACCGCTATCTTGGGTAAGATCCCAAAATTCCGCTTCCAGTTTCTTCATCTCATTTCGAGGACAGAATTCCTCGGTCATGATCCTTTTCAGCTCATCCCATGGCAGAGCCATTGCTACTTCTACTCCCCTTGTTCTCTTTTCCCCATTCCACCAGGTTAGTGCCCGTTTTTGAAAGACACTAGTGGCATAGCGAACACGCAGATTGTCCGGATAGTCACTATTGAGGAAGGTGCTCTCAATATTTTCGAACCATTGAAGGAGTCCCGTGGCTCCTTCGGTACCATAAAATTTCAGGGGATTGCAAGAGTTGAAATGCTTGAAGGTACATTGTGGCGGGTTGGCACCACCGCCACTACCAGTATTAGCACTACCACTGGCATTCCCATTGTTGTTGCTATTGGCTTGAGTTAGTTGAGTTACTATCTGAGTGAGGAGAGCAGCAAGGTCGGTATTATTGTTGTTGTTGGCATTGCCGGTATTGGTGTTGGTGCTATTGTTGGCGTTGTCGGTGTTGTTGCGGTTGATGTTACGACGAGGAGGCATTCTATGAAAAGAGAATGATACAAAAGTGTTGTGAGAATTTATAAAAATCCGTTGAAATTTAGGATAGGAGGAAAAATAACACATTTATTTCATAGTTCGGATTGTTTTCAAGTAATCACATTTCTACTTGAACACAATGACATATTAAGGTTAATTAGACTTATATAATTTTCAAGGAGACGTGCTTTAGCCTATAGGTAAACACTCATCCCGGGAATTCCCAGGAAAGCATACGGATCCCTCGGTTGATTGGGATTTATATGAGATGCTTTCCTAGACAGAAAACCCAGAATACAGGTGTCACCCTTCCAGATTGCACATGTCCTTTAATAATTAACAGAGTCTAAAAGCTTAACGGGTATATAAAAATATTTTTGATAGACTAATGTCTACGAGTATGAGTTTTTCCACAAGTTATGGCGATGATGACATAGAAGCAGTTAAGGAGGATATGCGGCTTAGGATACGGGTATGGATACGATTTATTTAATTTATTATTTACGTATGCTTATTAAGTCATGTAGTCTAAACATTTTAAGTATCAATTAACTAACACATAAAGCATGTGACATATAGCAAATAGCACGTATCACATAAAACATGTAGCATGGCATTGTTGGGTGTCCTAAAGTTATAGTCTAGGTCAATGGTGTCTAATAACCTAATTCCCTATAACCTGGCTCTGATACCAATCTGTCACACCCCAACCGACGGCGGAAAACGTCGGGGCGTGAAGCTGTGTAGACTGTTCATAGCTCATGGTTGCAAAAGTTTGAATAATTTAAACATTCATTTTCATTACACGTAGCAAGTTCATACCATACAAGAACCAAATGTAGCGATTACAAAATATAAATAGTTTAGATTAATTGCTAGGTCCAAATCCTATATGTAGCAGCTTGTAATACTTCAAACATTGTCACCTGAAACATGGTTAAAAACAAAGTCAACTAAAAAGTTGGTGAGAATACATAGGTTTTCGTGTCATGTAATAGAATATAGTGTCGTGTGCATACAATTCATACAAACATGGCAATTAAGGCGTTTATGGAGAGATACCATCGTGTGACCTGGTAGTACAATCAAACCTTTGTAACTAGCATGCAAAACAAACGCGTGTTGGCAGTAACAGTCACCCTACCTGGGTGGGTTTGTCAGACTCAATAGATCTATCACTGTTTACTGTAGGCTATAAAATAGTTAATGATTGCACGTGAATAGCAAACTGCGTGTTGGTCTACACACCTAGTATTCAAGCACAAAGCTCAAAATTGTAACACATGATTGTAGAGTGGAATTGTATATTGTGTAGTTTGTAAACATAGTAAATAGAACGCATGTTCCACCCCAAAAGTTTGTAAATAGAGTAAAAGAGGGGCTATGTAACTCACTTGTGTTGGAGCGTGTAGTTTGCACAGATCAACAAAAATACCAAGCGTGTTGTAGGTCGCTACGTTTGACCTATCGAATGAGGGTATAACACGTGTCACTGTTTGTGTTATTTTGTGTCCAAAGTGGGTTCGTTGGTGGTTTGTGTGTTTAGAGTTGGTTTTGGAATAATAAATTAGT
Organism: Smallanthus sonchifolius; assembly: GCA_023525975.1. Taxonomy (NCBI): domain Eukaryota; kingdom Viridiplantae; phylum Streptophyta; class Magnoliopsida; order Asterales; family Asteraceae; genus Smallanthus; species Smallanthus sonchifolius. The sequence continues at coordinate 59,079,802 of CM042038.1, forward strand.
AGCGATATATATTTATTTAAATAAAATTTAAATAAACGATATTTGTTTAAATTAAAATATATATTTGTATAACTAGTTTTATAAAAATGATTATATAAACTCATGATTTCATCGGTTTTGAAACTATCGGGAATTAATCATTTTAAATTTCTAAATCAAAGATTTGGTTTATAAATGATTCCCGGGTCTTGGGATTTTATAACGTAACTTTTATAATTACATTTTGAAATTTTTTTGCTAAAATATGTTAAATAGACTTTAAAACAGAAAAATAATTGATTCTGGTCAAGGAGCACGACCGTGCTCAAGTAGGGCACGACCGCGCTCGTTGCCGGGCGTGACCGTGGTGGTCTGAAACGCGCCCGTGGTCGAGTCAGAAGGTACTTCATAGGTTCTGGACATAGAGCACGACCGTGCTCGTATCTGGCACGACCGCGTCTAGTGTTTGTTTTTGATCAAGACTTGTTTGCTCGATAAGCACGACCGGGCCACACCTGGGGCACGATTGTGCTTGGTCAGGCACGACCGCGCTCAGTGATGAGCGCGACCGTGTCGGGTCTTTTTCAGACACAATTCGATCGATTCTTATAATAAATGCTTCTGTATTCTTAGGGCTTTCATAGATTAGGTGCTTACGAATGTATCTACATAGTTTGATTGTATTTATATCGTGTTTAAGTGGTAGTTTGAGTAAAAGTTTAGTTTTCGGCTCTTTGGTTCAAAATCGAATTGATTGTGTGATATAACTACGATTTAGTATAGGGCTTTCATCCTAGGGGTAGATACGAAGCTAAGGAAGTGTTACTTACTCGTTAACAATGGGCAATTTAATGCAGTCGGCTACGGGTCAAAGAGTCGAGCTTCTTGGCGATCGATTGGACTCCAGAGACTGTTTGAGCGTCGAACGAGAGTTTTGGGAGACTGAGTGGGCTTATATGAAGGCGTAGAAATCGTGCAAGTTGCTTTATATCCATGAATTCGAGAGACTCGGTTGTGGTGTGAATGGGATAAAAAAAATTGTGCAAATTGGACGACATTTGATGCGTGTTTCAGACGGAATTCAGTGGAGTATGGTCTGACGCGCGAAGACCGGCTTTTCTCCATTTTAAATTTCGCGAATTCAGCGGGTATGGTATGATTTGACTTCTGCAGAGTCAAGTGGGTTCATCAGCGCGACCGTGCCTACTTTAGGCGCGACCGTGCTTAGGTCTGCAGGCGCGACCGTGCCTAGTCCTAGGCGCGACCGTGCTTGCCTAGTTTTGTAGTTTTTGAGTTTTGTCAGTTTTGGTCCTCGGGGCTTGTGAGATAATGGTGTTTTTGTTTAATTTGTTATTGTAATAGAATAGTTTGTATATGTAACTGCATCGTAGTTTGTTTGTACACGAATCGAAACTGAAATGTGTTTGTTTATTGAAATCAAACGATTACATGATGAAAATCAGAAATGTTACAATTTCAGGTACGGTAATGCAAATAATCAACTTAATCCAAACTTTTAGGTTCCTGATGTGCAGGTTGGGAGTCAGCAGCAGTACCAGAACCGCCAACAAAGCTTCAATCCAGGCGGGTATCAAAAAATTCAGGTAATCAAGGGTACCAACAAGGGGGCTATCAGCAGAGAAACTACCAACAGAATTAACCCAAACAGAACCAGCAGAACAAACATGTAGCTGGCGGTGACCCGCAGCTTGCAGCCATATTGGAATCCTTGAAAAGGATTGAGCAGGATAAAGAGATCCAAATAAAAAAAATGAGTCGTTTGAACGACAATTGGGTCAGTTGGCCGAGAAGATAGCAGAAGTAGTGGGGAGAGCACCGGGGCAACTTCCAAGTGATACAAAGTTAAACCCCCAACACTAAGGTGCCAGCTCCTTGGGTTCAAGGAATGCTAATGTCTCCTAGTAAGTACTCTCAGAAGTGGTAAGGTTTATAACAAGGTCACCTCGACATCACCGGATGTTGAGGGAGTGGTAGTTGACCTAGGAGAAGATGGTGAGAGTGACAGCGATTCGGAAACGATTTTTATTAAACAGGCTAAAAAGTAACCTTTTCTGAAACAACTAAATCTAAACCCAACACAGCTGTCACTCAAGGTGTAGGGTGGAGAATAATACCATCCCTTATCCTGCTGCTCTATTGGAACCATCTAAGAAAAGTGTGACTAAAAGGGGCCCACAACAGGATGAGTTGTGGGACTTGTTCAAACAAGTAAAAATTAATCTTCCCATTTTAGATGCAATTAGGCAAGTACCTTCTTATGCTAAGTACTTGAAAGAATTATGCACCCAAAAACAGCACCTTAAAATGCCCAAAAAGCTTGATTTGACAGACAATGTCAATGCCGTTTTGTCGGTGCATTGCCACCTAAGCTACAAGATCTAGGAGAACCTTTAATTTTTGTGCAAATTGGTGAACTCAAAATCAATAAGGTTCTCCTAGATCCTGGATCTAGTGTTAGTATCCTCCCGGGAAGTTTGTATGACCAATACGACTTTGGTCCTCTACAAAAGGCCGATACCACCATGGTGTTGGTAAATCTTACTCTTAAACTTCCTAGGGGGATACTAACCGATGTAATAGTAAAGGTGGAAGATTTTTACTATCTTGTCGATTTCTTAGTACTTGATTATGCAGCTCCTACTAATGATAGGCCTCCTAATGTGATATTGGGAAAACCATTCTTGAGAACATCTCAATGTGTAATCAATTGCGTGATAGGTACATTGGACATGGTATTTGGCAACCGAAGGTTAAGGTTAAAATATTTGCTAGTGCTATTCCTATTCCAATCAATGGCGAATGCTTTATGGTAGACGTTGTTGAGGGGTGTCGCCCTCATGAAAATGAGGGTGAAACCCTGGAACCATGTATCGTTTGTGACAGGAAACAGGAAGAGTATGAGCTTGAGATGCAAGAAGCAGAGGCACAAGTGGAGGTGTATGCTTTGAGAGAAAGAGTGCCAAATTGGTCACTCCAGGTTAAGAGTCTGCCAGAACATATTGACACCTAGCTAAAGCCATCACTAGAATCACCACCTAAGCTGGATCTGAAAGACTTGCCTAAACATTTAAAATATGCATTTGTGGGCGATAATAACACTCTTCCTGATATCATTGTTGCAGGTTTAACTGAAGAACAGGAGCAGGCATTAATGAAGGTCTTGGATGCCCGTAGGGCAGCAATTGGGTGGACAATAGCAGATTTAAAGGGGATCAGCCCAGCAATTGTCATGCATAAGATCATCATAGAAGAAGGAGCAAAACCTGCTCGGGATGCTCAACGAAGATTGAATCCTAACATGCGTGAAGTGGTGAAGAAGGAGGTGCTAAAGTGGTTAGATGCGGGTATCATCTACCCCATCTCTGACAGCAGTTAGGTGAGCCCTACTCAGACAGAGCCTAACAAAGCTGGCATTCAGGTAATAAAGGGAGAGAGTGGGTAGAGATTTCCACACGGCTAGTAACCGAGTGGTGAATCTGTATAGATTACAGGAAATTAAATGCTGCAACATCAAAAGACCACTTCCCTCTCCCTTTCATTGATCAAATCATCGAGAAACTTGCAAGTCAGAATTTTTATTGTTTCCTAAATGGGTACTCGGGTTATAATCAAATTGCAATACATCCAGAGGACCAACAAAAAACCACGTTCACTTGTCCGTATGGCACCTTCGCATTTAGGCGAATGCCTTTCGGCTTGTGCAACGCCCCGACCACTTTTCAACGGTGCATGATGAGTATCTTTTCAGATATGATCGGGGAGTCCATGGAAGTCTTTATGGATGATTTTTCAATATTCGGCACAACTTTTGAAACTTGTTTAAATCAATTAACTAAGGTATTAAAAAGATGTGTTGAAACTAATCTGGTGCTCAGTTGGGAGAAAAGCCACTTCATGGTTCAAGAAGGGGTGATTTTACGTCATGTTATCTCTAGTAAGGGTATTGAGGTCGAACATGCAAAAATTTGGGTCATTTCAACTTTACCTCCACCAAACAGTGTCAAAGGCGTTCGTTCCTTCTTAGGACACGCCAGGTTTTACAGAAGGTTCATTAAAGGTTTTAGTGTCATAATCAAACCATTGTGTAATCTACTGCTTAAAGATGTCCATTTTGTTTTTGATAAAGAATGTTTAGATTCATTTGAGTTAATTAAACAAAAATTGGTGAAGGTCCCTATTTTAAAATCACCGGATTGGTCGTTACCCTTTGAAATAATGTGTGACGCAAGTGACTATGTTGTGGGAGCAGTGTTGGGACATCGGGAAGATAAGAAACCCGTGGTGATATACTATGCAAGTAAGACCCTTTCGGAAGCTCAGCTTAATTGCACCACAACTGAGAAGGAGCTACTAGCAGTAGTATATGCATTGGATAAGTTTAGTTCATATATCTAGGGTAGAAAGGTTATTGTTTATTCTGATCATAGTGCAGTCAGGTACCCCATGGCAAAGAAGGATGCCAAGCCACGGTTGATCCGCTGGATCTTGTTGTTGCAGGAATTTAACTTGGAGATCCGTGACAAGAATGGAAGCGAGAATGTGGTGGCAGATCATTTGTCACGCATTGTGCAGGATGGAAGTGATTCTGAGGGAGAGATTAATGAAACATTCCCTGATGAACAATTACTATCAATTTCTACTACTCCTTGGTTTGCTAATATTGTTAACTATTTGGCTACAGGTGCAATTCCGAAACATTGGTCTAAAACGAAAATGCACCAGTTCATTGCACAGGCGCGCCAGTACATCTGGGATGAACCAGACTTATTTAAAGTGGGCGCAGATCAACTGTTTAGAAGATGTATACCAGAGTAAAAGATTCAATGTGTTCTAGTTCTGGTACATGCATCTGCTTGTGGAGGTCATTTCAGTGGGCTAAAGACAGGTCGAAAGGTATTTGAAGCAGACCTATTTTAGCCATCCATCTTCCGGGATGCTTTTGAGTTCGCTAAGAACTGTTTGAACTGTCAGAAGATGGGCAGTATTTCAAAGAGGAACGAGATGCTACTGCAGCTAATCTTGGTTGTGGACTTGTTTGACATATGGGGAATAGATTTTATGGGGCCATTTCCGAACTCTTATGGGTATCTCTATATTCTAGTGGCTGTGGATTACGTGTCCAAGTGGGTAGAGGTTATATCAACAAAAACAAACGACCATGCAATGGTGTGCAAATTTGTGCAAACCAACATTTTTTCCTGATTTGGAATCCCTTGTGAAATCATAAGTGATGGGGGCTCACATTTCAAGAACTTCCAATTCGAGAGATTACTTAAACGGTATGGCGTTAATCATAGAACAGCTACCCCATATCACCCACAGACCAGCAGGCAGGTCGAAGTTTCTAAACGACAGATCAAAGAGATTCAGTAGAAGACAGTGCGGTCAGATACGAAAGATTGGCCAGGAAAGCTTGATGATGCCTTGTGGGCCTACCGCACCGCCTATAAAACCCCAATCGGCACCACACCGTACAGATTGGTGTAAGGCAAAGGATGCCACTTGCCGGTTGAGATTGCACATCGGGCATTATGGGCAGTCAAAGAGGTTAACCTTGACTATGATGTTGCGGGTATAGAAAGGAAGTTACAATTGAATGAGCTGGAAGAGTTACGGGATGCAGCGTATGAGTGTGCTTCTGCTTATAAAGATCGGATGAAGAAAGTGCATGACGCTAAGTTGAAGAAGATGACATTTGAAGTGGGGTTGAAATTTGGCTATACAATTCTAGGCTCATGTTGTTTCCAGGAAAGTTAAAAAGTAAATGGATGGGCCTGTACATGATTACACGGGTAAGCAACTATGGGCACATTGAGATTGAAGACTTCGATGATCATCTAAGGCAAGTGGTGAACGGTCACCGGTTGAAACCATATCTGGAAGCAACGGATACCAATTTCATTGAAGAGTCTTGGAATGTTTTGAAGAACCCTTAACCATACTGAGGTACACAGCGTCTGGCTGAAGACGTTAAACTTAGCGTTACTAGGAGGCAACCTAAGGTTAGTTAACTTTATTTTCATGTCTAGTTAAATGAACGATGTGGGTGTGTTCCCTAAAAATCCTCACGAGACTAAACTCGTCCACTCGGGCTACCGAGGGGTTTAAAAGGCTTGTTGCATATGCTACGAAAGTGAGTTAGGTTGTCATTTCTTTATTTTAGTTAATTGTATGTAACTGGCCAAGTGTGGGGACGTCTCTGGGAAGATTATGACCGGATTGAGTGTGATTAAGGGCAATACACAAACCCGTGGGGGTTAGGATGCCGTTGTAGAGTTTGTACAAAATTTTTAGTTTTTCGGTCTTTTCGGTATAGTTTTGCGTCTTTTCTATGTTTTTGTAGGGTTTCGTGGCAATTTGGGTGTTAAAAATCATCAGGAAAGACATTCCATGTATGTTTGCATATAATCTAAGTGTTGGAATGAGTTTTTAAAAAGTTTAAAAAATTTGAGTTTTAGGAGTTGAAAAACTATCTAAGGAAAAAATTGAATTTTGAAGTTATCTTTATGTGAAGGACCACTCTTCGCGGTACGCGAAGAGTTGGAGGCCATTCTTCGCTACACGCGAAAGACAAATAAAGGGGGCCGGACGTATTTTTGTCGCTCGCGGTACGCGAGGGATTTCTCCCTGGGCGATATGCAAGGGACCCAAGAAACCCTAATTATTTTTTATTATTATTTGAGTCGTTCAAGTCCGTCGGGTCTTTTAATTTTCTTTGAGTCATTATATTGAGTCGATATGATGCTTGTGGGTTTGTTTCTAGCTTAAATTTTGTAGGTTTGGATTTGAAATTCTCGTACTCAATCTCCATTTGGGGGATGATAGTACGACTTTCGATTGATTCGTGTGTACAAAGCTGTAACCGGGGAGCACGATCGCGAATGAAATGCTATACGATCGTCTTTCCAGCTAATTTTTATTTTTTGTATTTTATTTTCATTTTTGAGTCGCTCTTCCTACATTGGGAACAATGCAGAGTTTAAGTGTGGGGAGGGGAGACCTTAGTCCAGGTCTGTAATTTGAGTCTGTATTTTGAGTCATAAAAATTAGAAAATCCATAAAAATTTAAAATTTTTGAAAAATGTCACTGGATTAGAGTTTTACAACTAAATGGAAATAATAGTACAGTCGGGAATTTGTGTGTGAAGTTAAATAAATAAGAATGATGATCAAACATGTCTAATTTGTAACGTTTTGGTAGGCCCAACCGACTTTAAGAGCTTAAATATCCTGATAGTGAATCTAATTAAATGGAATAATTAATTCAGGATGTCTTGTGGGTTCTCATATTAGGGATGTCGGTAAGGTCGAAACTGTCAATATAGGGTGATAGGTACCACTATAAACAAAAATTTATAAGTTTTTAAAATTTTGGCACACTGCTTTCTTTTTATGAAAATAAATCTGAAAGTTGGTGACTCCTGCAATCCATAATCCATCAATTGAATGTGCTTAATTAATAAAAATTGAAAGCTTAGGTTTTGCCTACGTGTTACCCTCTGGGATAGTGACTTGGTTGATACACCCATGGGCGGGACTAAAGTAATCAATATTGGACATCTAAGTTAGGTTTATGTGTTTCCTTTCGGGATGGTGACTTGAAGGATACACCCCTATTCCAAAGCTTATGAGTTTCTGTGCTTAAAAACTGCAGCCTACGTGTCATATACCCGGTTCCAGCTTGATTGAAACACCACTAGGTTATGTTTAATCGTATAAACATTAATGAAAGCTAAATCATTTATCCATCGATCCATAATTCATCTGATTTCAAAAACATATAAATTTGTGTTTATAATGGTGGGAAATCTATACGGTTTAACTCGAGCCTAAACATGACCTTGAGATGGGATTAGGCTTACTAGTAGCTTTCTGAGTGTGAGACCCATATATAGATTGTTGCTTGGTAATGTATAATACAATAGATCACATAGTCGGGGGCTCGAGAGTCGGTGGTTGGGTTTAATCGGACAGAAATACCGATTGTTACAGTTAATGTGTTATAAAATCTGTGCTGTGTAAAATGAAATTATAAGTTGCAAGTTTCCTGGTTATGATTCCATTGCATTATTCTTTTTCGGGACGAAAAAGGTAAAGTGTGGGGATGTGATGTAGGGTCAAATATCCCGTGTATAAGTGTCGGTTTTTGCATGTTTTAAAAGTTAACTGTGTTTATCGAGTCGGTTTTACGTGGTATTCGAGTTTTGAAGTGTTACATGGTAAGTGTGCTAAAAAGTGGAGTTTACGAGTCATTGATAAGAAGTCACGAAGCCCGAGAGGTCAAAGAAAGAAAAGTCTAAGTTCAAAAGTCAAAAGGCTGGAATTTTAGGTCTTTGTCGTACCAGAGTTCTCGCGGTACGCGAGAAACCGAAAAAGCGCGCCAGACTACTTTGTTCTTCGCGCCACGCGAAGGACTGGTCAGAAAGTTTCGTGGTACGCAAAAAAAAGGGAAAATCGGCAAGTTTGACCTAATTTCAATTATAAACCCATGTGGACTCCCATTCTCGGATTACTTTCTTTCTGGCCGTCCCAGAGGAGTTCTAAGGCGATTTTGATCATAATTTGGCCAATTGTTCTTGTTTTATAATGCTTGTAAGTTCTAGATTAATTACTTTGATGTTTGCTACAATCATGAGCGGCTAAGCTCTTCGTGATCCCTCCGGGTGAACAACTTATGCATGTACTCGTATGATTTTAGTTGATCGTCAGTTTGGATTGAAGTTTTGTGAACCTATTAAGTTCTTTGAATTCAATTGTGTATTTGATTTATTAACAATTGCATGTTTTCAATTTGTCACATCTATCATCGTTTTTTGGTTTTCTTGCATCGGGAATAATCTGATTTTGTGATTGAATTGACTATTGTGTGGTTGGGTTAAACAGTCAAACAAGGTTATGTCTATGTAATCTCTAATCTTGTTTGAAACTAAAATTGTGCGTGTGTTTTGCTGAATCTGAAACCCGGAGTGGTCGTCTTTCTCCAATAGTTTTCTAAAATCAAAGTTCGTTGTTTTTTGTCAATTACATTATTTTAATTAATAAAGTTTTAAACTTTAGTAGTCTTTGAATAATTTTAACTTGAATAGAATTCTCCACGAGTTCCCTGTGGATTCGACACCCTATTTCCTATACTATAGTCTAAGTAGCTAAGAAGTAGGTTTTTATTATTGTTTTTTATTAGCCTTGACACCGCGATCACCAGCTATTTTATTAGACAATACCATGTTTGACACATGAGTCCTTAATTCCTTTTCTTTTCATGGGTTTTCCGATCCCACATGAGTTAATGGAAAGAATATTGATTAGAAAACGTTGGCAGCAGTGATCCCATTGAGTAGAACACAAACCTTGAAAGAACTATGAAAAAATACAATATTTACATATATTTATTTCTGTCAAAAGTTTGACAAAAAATAATTTTCCTACTTAGTGAAAAAACTCGATTTCACTATAAAATTCCAACATGGAATTTACGCTTCGTCGGGTATTTTGGAATTACGTTCTTCTCGTGTCTACACTATGAAGTGTTTGCATAACACTCATAGTTCAAAAAAAAATTAAAAAGAAATGACATTGTATAAGTTTCATTTATCGTTTATCTCATATTTAAAATCAAACACGCAATTAGCAAATTGAGACATGAATACGTTTTAAAAATTGAACACTTTTCAAAAAGGATCCACAATATCTATCACAAACAAGTTTTGTCTATAATGACTTGTAAAATCAAATAACACACTAGGACAAGTACACCCATCATTGACATAATATAGTGTTGGTAAGACCAGATATCGATTCAAGGATACAGAGGCTCTTAGTACCGGATTTAAGTCAATGTTTAGTCTAGCCAGAATTGAAAAGTTGTTTGATTTCAATTTTGAAGAAGGGGAAAGGATAAAATAGTAGACGTAATCAATAAACAAGGATAAATCACTTCGGTTGGAATTCTGCCCAATGTTGTAGTTAGCTTTTAATCATGGATTCTCAAAAGATCACTATATCGTAAACATGGCGGACGTCACTTAAGTCACTAGACCTTATGGCGATGGTCGATTTTGTCTTCCCAAAGGTAGTAGTTTGAGCAACATGAGAACCGTTATATTTAGCTAGAAATGGCTCCTGGTCAGGACACCAAATCATATTTTATAAAGCCCAGTGATAATATGTGTGTGTTAATGCAAAATATGGAGCAACTCCTGGGTCAGGACATTAACTCCCACAACAATATTGGAAAGTTGCCACCATAATAACCATATCAATGTTGGAATTAAAGTACCAACATTGTGTATTTAGACAAGGGACTTTACACACTAACCATTATGAACCCTTTGATTTGATTCCTCTCCTCAAAGGTAATGGCAATGCATAGAGTCAAGTCCTTAAAATACTGAGTCGCCGTATATTAAAAAGAAAGGATCTTTACAAACCGAATTCAAAATTCACAACTTCTAGCAACCCTTCCAAGTCACTAACGCAACGGCTCTACATAGACATAGAGGTGTGAAACCCGAATCAACAAAGCATGAAGTTGGTGAATTGCTTCAAAGATTGTAAAGACCCACTTTCAATGTTAAAAGATCACATTTTGAAGTCACTGACACGCACCAATAATAAATCCATAAAAGATGCTAACTACTTTGTTGGAAGTTCATCTTCCCAAAGTGATTCAAAGAACTTCGCCAAGAATGGTCATGCAAGAAACAAAGATCATACTTGTATAAACTTAAATTACATAATCTTCTTCTTTTTATAAAATTACCCTTTTAACCTTACAAAAAATACGACTATTCTTATTCCATCGATCTCAACCCTAACATGCTGATTCCCGCTTCCGATCCATTCTAGCATCCATCGTCGTTTCTGATCGATTCTATCATCCAGTTGGGTATATATGTAACTAATGAAGGGATATACATAAATAAAATATTGAGCTGGGTATATATATGTAATTAATAAAGTTTTTAAAAGGATATATGTAATTGTCCCCTTTTATCATCAACAAGAACTTATGTTATGTTTCTAGATTATACTATTTATCTATTTTATTTATTTCCCCTATAAATAAAAGTTTTTAGAGTTCATGTTTTCTTCATCTAAATTTTGCTTCCAATTTTATTAATATTTATGAACTTCACAACTAACTTAAGGTGATATAATGCATCGGCTGAAGTTGAAATACAACACCATAATTTAATAAAAGCTTATGACTCCTAAAATTACACATTAGGTCGACCAAGCTCCATTGATTGTTGAGAAGAATGTGTTTTATCTTTAAGCTTTTTTGTAAACTTGTATTCTCCATAGAAATAAGAAGCAAATCCCCATAGAGATAAAATAAGTGCGACCCCTTTCTCTGCTTGAAACTTTTCTTTATAAAAGACAACCGCTAATATTTCTGTTACCGGAAGAAGAACAGCGATTATTATCCCTGATAGTAGTGATGATGCACAAAAAATCACTCCAATGGCTCCCAAAAAGAAGCATTGCCAAATTAAAGCGCTAGCACATAATATTATATAATATTTTGTATTCCCCAACTCAAACTCGGTTGCTTCCGTGGGAATCACCTACAATGAACACAATTCAACTTTAATAAATAATATAAAATAGAGGGCATTCCGGGATAGACATATCCATCAAGAATCCCTCAGTGAAGGTGAGATTCCCAACTGTTCCACTGGTGATTGTCCGTCAGCAAATAGACTGTGGATAAATAGAAAACGGACGCCTTTTACCAAGGATCACCGACAGGTCACCAACAACTATCACGTCGTCGGAACATGTACGTGAGTGGGTGTGTTCACGTGCGTGAAAGAAAGAGATGGAGTAAATTCAAGTATTAGCAAATTCATATATGGACGAGTTAGACAAAGCAAACGAGCTATAAAGGGTCTCACTTAAAACGGTTATAACACTCTTAAAAACTCATCAAAAAAATTTCATATATTTTTTTTAATGCTAGTCATTTTCTAATTATTTTTCTTTTGTGTTATTAGATACTAGCTTAGAACCCGTGTACTACACACGTGATAAAAAATATCAATACATAAAATTTCTTAAATCTTTATATATATATATATATTTTACAGGTGTAAAATTATATTACATATACTAAGCATAGAAAACAAAATTCAAAATATGTAAAAATTAATATATATTTGGGTTTTAAAAATACGTTAATTATATAGTATAAATAGGTTATAACTTTATTATTAAGTATATATTTGAAATGCAAAAATATCAGGAGGATATAATTAATCTTCATGGAAACTTTGGCATCTCCTATACATGGTGGGAATTGGTTCATGTCACTTCTTTTTGGAACGATTGATCGGAACCAAAGGACATGCTTGTGGGGTCAATGTGAAAAATGAGAATATTGAGAATGCCTGGTATAACCATTGTTGACTTAGTTAACTCCTACCAATCATAGATTTTATACATTTTTTCACTGGGAAGGTTCTTTGGGGCACAACAAAATCCCCTTCAGAAAACTAAACCCTTTTCTTTACCCCTTAAAAATCTAAACTCTCTGTCTCCCTTCACACAAAAAAAGGGGAACCGATTAACAAACTCCGATTAAAATCATTACAACAGCGTAGGAACCGGCTCATCTAATTCTAAACCCTAAACCATAACGTTAAACCGTAAAGCTAAACCCTAAAATCTAAACTTAAGCCTTAAATCTTAATGCTAAACCTTAAAAGCTAAACTTTAAATCCTATATATACACACACACGACACACACACAATCTCATGTTTGAATTCATATATTTTATAAAATGCTTGAAACTGTATACTCATGGATTAATATCAAACATCCAAACTCTTAAGAGATACGTTTAAAAGTAAAAAAAGTTAAACTTCTATATGGAACTACAACCATTAAAATCATTTTATATAAGAAAAACTATTTTAAGAGAACACTTCCATGTATGTAAATTTTATTTAAGCCAGAACTACCAAATATTTTTAAGCCAGAACTACCGAATATTAAAAACCATTTGAAATCATGTTACTCATTTTGGTTAAAGTGTGAGTGATTTAATTTCTAACTATTTAATGGTGTATATATGTGTAAGTTCGTCATTATGATGTTACTCATTTTTTGTTAGAGAAACATTGCTATCTTATGTGGTTGAAACAAATGTATGCAATGTATTGCACAGCCTTTACTGCATAAAGTACAAGCCTATCTAAAAACCTTTTAGAAAGTATGTAGTTTATATTCTATGAGCAAAGTGGTCCAGTTTCTAAACATGTTTTAAAAGAATCTTCATAAAAGATGTTCAATAAAAGGTATTTAAAAAAATATTATGGAAATATAGTGATTAAAAGTTATTTAAAAGTTATGTTTTAAGAATCTTTTCTTTAAGGATCGTTGGTTTCAAAGAGTTATGCACAAAAAGGGTTGAGAGCATAATAACTTGTTTGGTCCATAAAAAGATAAAATATTATATTATAGAGAATTATTTTATGCTCAGTGAAGTTTTAATATATTTATTAATGCTACATATAACTCAAGGATTGGATATTGTTTATAATGTAATAAAATAATATAAAAATAATTCAAATATATGAATGTTATGTCGGATTTTTGCCCTATGACACAAGTGCTAACTTCAAAATTGTCATATTTTAAAATCAAGAAAGGATAAATAATACTATGCAGTAATACTGTCGGGTTTTTGTGTTAAAATTGATGAATCCAAACATGATGAACGTATTTTTTTGCATAAAATCTTGTAACTCTAACTCAAGTGTATATGACCGGTACACGATTCATTCATGTAACCCATTTATTTAAACGAGAGTTTTCAAATCTCTCTTAGTTTTCATAAATAAACAAACATATTATATATCATCTTAAATTGAAAGTTCGATGAACTTTTCCACCAACCAAAATCCCTCTCAACTTAGTGAAATAACAAAACTCACCCCTTAACTTTATAAAATATCACTTTAACCTCCCTTGAGTTTCTAAAGTTTCGAGTTTACCTCCTATATTTAAAAAAGACTTTTTTAGGTATCGTTGGTTAAACCGATTGACGGTAACGTGCTGGTACCATGAATAATAAGATTGACACCGACTGAAGAACATCGTTAGCTTTATATAACTGTCTTTTATTTATTCTCCGATCTCCACAACCGAGTCGTCATAACTTCATACGTTTCTTTTGTGTACTTAACCACGTTTTCTTTTTGTGCTTAGCCACGTCAATGTTCCCGCCTCAACCGTTTAAGGTCCGCTTACCATTTCAAAGCACGAGCATAGTTTTCTAGTTAATAATAAAACTTTATACATTCATGAAACCCGCCAACCCTTTAAAAGTTTCCACCTTAGATGGAAAATAACACATAGAATTTCTTTTCTTTTTAAATCAAAACGATTTTGTAAAAGACAAAAACCATTTTAAATCTATTTACTTACCGTGAACCTTATCAAAGTACGATTTATTAGTTGAGCCGGCCGTCTATGTTTTCGTTATCATGTATGGGAGAGAAAAAATAAATAGGACACTCTTACTAGAACACTAGCATATCTTATTTTATTGGTGCACAGGCCTCAATAAATATCATATCATCTCTGTTAAAAAAAAATATCATATCATCTTTTATCGCTATCGACCCATCCGTAGCGGACCGTTAGCTATTGGGGTGGCGGTCCGTCAGTTTTTATGGCGGCTTAATTTACGTGGTGAACATGTAGCAGACCGTTAAAATTCTGGGTGTTTTTTTTCATTCATACGGCCGTAAGATAGTACGATACGAGCCGTATACATTGATATAACGGCATGTCACGTATACACTATCAGATACGTATGCCCGTATTACCTTTTTTTCATTTGTAATAATAACATTATCTACCGTTGTTATAAGAGAACCCTAAAAATATCTAACATGTAATTAAAAGTTGTACCTTAAAATCATTGTTGACGATCATCCCAACCGTACAAAATATAGTAGCGAACAAACACATCACCATCTGAATCTCCAACACCAATGTATACGTAATCTCCTGTTTAGCCTTGTTGTACGTTAGTTCAATCAACGGCAACACAAACCCGTACAAAAACGCCGCCCCGACCGTCATCACAAACCCCATCACATACTCCTTTTTACTCTCTCCATCTGGGCGGTCCCCGCTCGTATGGAGAGCCAGCACCCCCGCCCCAACCGTCAACAGCACCACCGCGTTGATCGAGTACGGTGTAAACTTTTGTTTCACCAAAAGGTACGCGAAAAACGCGGTGAACCCTAACTGAGAGGCGATGATTAGGGCGGAGGTGGAGACTGGGAGACGCGCCACGCCGTAGGCGTATAAATAGTCGTCGAGACCGGTTATGAGACCAATAACCGCGACTGCGAAGAATAGCCGTGGACGCATGTAGATAAACGTCGTCGTTTTATCGTTTGTTGTTTTTCCGGTTGCACGGCGGTGGAAGTAGAGAATTATGAGGACGATAGTGATGAACGGCCACCCGCCGGTTTCGAGGAACGACGACAGCCAGACGCGGTTGCCGCCGTGGATGAAGTAGAGGCGCATGATCAATGGGCCACCGCAGTTTCCGATGGATAGCAAGATGCAGTTGAGGATTAGAAGTGTGTTTTTTGCCGCCGGGGAAACTTTCGCCGTCATGGGTGCGGTGGTGCCGGCGGTGGTAGTGGTGGTTTCTTTATGGGTATCCATCTTATCTGAATTGTTAAAATTCACCTTTAGGATTTTTTTTTTCCTAAAGGGTGGAGGGAAAGAATCGGATACAAACAAATAATTACAATGCACTTGTATTTATATGTGTGGTGTATGATAGTGGGCTTTTTGAGAATATACCAAGTGATATAGATATGTATATCAAGTAAAAGACTAAAAAGCCCACAAGTTTGGGGAAAATTACCAATATGGGTCTATATATTTTGTCATTTTGATTTTCAACATCATTTGATGATGTTTTTTGATGATGATTATATGGTTGTTGATGGAATTGGGTGAATAGCAAGAACCACTAGTGTTGGAAGCACATTTAATGATGGTGTTACAAGTGCTAATCATTCAATATGACAATGAAAGGTAATTTTATGTATTTGTAACCTAGATTCCAATAAGTCGGCTCTTCTTTTCAAAAACAAGACTTACTTTCCCTTTAATTTTCATTCAAGATGCGTTTTAGTTTATAGCAATAATTTATAATATTTATCTTCTTTTTTTTTGAGATCTTGATATCTGGAGGCTCATATTCTGTCTTTTCCTGACCTCTCTTGTGGTCCACCTTCGGTGACTTTGAGCTTCTATTTCGTCATACATTACCACACTCAATTCTACCGCTGAGTCTATTGTTTCAGGTGCGGTGGTCTTTACTAAAGTGCGGATTTTTGATGGTAAACTGTGCACATAACACTTAATCCTTCGGGATTATGTGGGAGCTACCATGCCTACGGCTGTGAAGTCGGGTGGTTCTTTATCGAGTAAAGGGTCTTATCCTTTTGTGGTTGACGAGGAACACCCTTTGCAATTTCACCATGATATGCCGGATTATGATCCGATACTTGGAGCTAAACATTGGAATAATGACCTTTTTTGCAACTCGTCCAAGGAAAAAAAACAGTGGAGGGTAGTGAGGAAAGATTATCTATGATCCGCCTAAGTTGGACGACAAAGGTGAGGTAATTGTTCAACTCAATGGGCATTTTATGTCCAAGAGTTTCAACGATTATAGCATTCAATTATATGGTTAATTTGTGGGATCTTTTATGCCATTCCAAATTGTCAAGGAAAATCTAATTAAAATGTGGCATAAATATGGGTTAAACTCAATTAATATGAATGGGGGAGGCTTCTTCTTTTTCAAGTTTGATACAGAAGAGGAAATGATGAAGGTTCTTGAGAGAAATCCATGGCTTGTTAATAATGTTCCTTTGGTGTTGAAATTTGGGAGTCGGATACCATCCTATCTAAACCGGATCCTAAGAGTTTCAACGATTATAGCATTCAATTATATGGTTAATTTGTGGGATCTTTTATGCCATTCCAAATTGTCAAGGAAAATCTAATTAAAATGTGGCATAAATATGGGTTAAACTCAATTAATATGAATGGGGGAGGCTTCTTCTTTTTCAAGTTTGATACAGAAGAGGAAATGATGAAGGTTCTTGAGAGAAATCCATGGCTTGTTAATAATGTTCCTTTGGTGTTGAAATTTGGGAGTCGGATACCATCCTATCTAAACCGGATCCTAAGACAGTTCGGGTTTGTAAGGATCTACTTCTATGCTTATGGAATGGGGGTAATATTGGTCAAATTGTTAGTTCTGTTGGAAACCTGTCACACCCTCAATTTCAACTAACGGAGTTTTATCGTTTGGGAAGTGACAAACCAGGATCTCAGTCATTAGTTACATTGAACGACACTATATAGGACTAAAATGAAAATATATCATAAATGATCAAAGTAAGTGCGGAAGCGTAAAACGAAAGAGTAAATGCGCACAACAACGCGCCCAAATCTAAAAATAACGGAAACATAATAAGTGTTCAGTAGATTGACAATTATTAAATACATCATGTTGACATCATGCATGCCCTAACGTGCACATGTGCCTTAGTTTAGCGTCTTGAGAAAACATGTAAGAAAAGTGTCAACACAAGGTTGGTGAGTTTACAGGTTTCAGTTTGCAACAAAGTTCAATAGGTTAATGTACATTCAATATATAAATCAATAGGTAGCTAACCCATAAGCATGTTAACTAAAGCGCTCGCAACCGACAGCTGACTGTTTATGTTTTTGCCTCCCACCAGGCCTATCAACCATGGTGCATGTTTAGGTCAAGACTGCACCCGTTCGACATCCAGTCGGGTTAGCGCGACTAACGCGGGTGAGGTTTGTCAAACCCAGTAGTACTACTCAACTTACCTCGCTATGTTCATATTAACGGTCCGATGTGAGGAATTAGTAGATGTGTACGCATAGTTAAACAAGTGATAATATATATGAATTACATAACCAAAAATGTTTACGACATGTTTTCTCCCCCAAATTGTAAAACAGTAAAAGGGGCCGTGAAAACTCACCTGAACGGCGTATGTAGTAGTCACACAAGTACGAGACTGAAATCTCAAGCGTTAGCCTGACAAGGCTCACAAATGCCCTAAAATTACAACATAACTTATTAGGGATAAAATGAGAATTATTGGGATATGTGACGACACGGAATGTTGAACGTCCTAAAAGAAGCGCTCTAAAGATCAGAGAGTAGAAGAACGTGTCCACGGTAATGAGAATTCTTAATATAATAATTAAGATTAAAGTATTATGCGTCGCACGATAATAACGAATAATATATAAATAAATAATTTCGTACGTTCGAGTCGTTTACAAAATTTAGGAAAATAATATAATTTAATATATTATTTTTAAGTTCGTAGGTTTAACCAAATAATCATTTGTGGTAAAAATAATAAATATATTATTTTTATTCGAGGTAATAAAAAGAGTAAATAATATACATAAATACATTATTTATAAATCTTAAACGTTTTCATAACGTTTATAATTGTGGCAAAAATAATATAAAAATATTATTTTTAATTGAGGTCACGATGCTAAAATAATACTAAAATATTATTTCATTTTAAGTTGTGGTTTGAAAATAATAAAAATATATTATTTTATGAGTGAAAATAGGTTATAATTTTAAAACCGAGCTTACGGGTAGTATACGAGGCTAAAATATCATAATATATTATTATAATAACATGGGGTAAGTTTTTATATTAAAATTAATGGTTTAAAATGATTTAAAAAGAAAAAGGGGGTGGAGGGATCGAACCCGTGTCTCCTCCCCCACACACCAAAGCCTTAACCATTACGCCCGCTAGGGTCATCACATACAGGAAACGAAATGGATGGGTTCCCAGTTCCAAACACACAAAATCGGTAACGATCGATCCAAAAGTCATAGGGGTTTTGCAAGTCGAGTATAGGCGAGTCTGGGGTTGAGTTTAGTTGTGAAATAAACGTGTTTAGGTTTGTTTAATTCCATATTCAAGAGTCGGAACCCTATTTGAAAAATCTGATAGTACAGTTTGATGAATCCATGGGGCTTTTACAGAACAAGGTATTGCGAATATATCCCTGTAGTTTAATTTGATTGATATTGGGTTTGGGGTCGAAACCCCCAAATTGTTTTTATGAAGAACCCTAGATTAGGATCATGACAGATTCGTTGTTCTGAGATTAAATTGATACAGGGCTTTCACTACACAGATGATTACGAGTTTAACGATATAAGTTAATTGGATTTAAACACGTTTTAAGGTACGGTTCGATTAAACCGAAAATGATAAGAACCCTAGAATTCGATCTTGATCGGGTTGATGTTATAAACCCCAATTAGTATAGGGTTTTCAATCCATGAATAAAAACGAAGCTATGGATGAGATTTATTACCAGAATACGATATGAATTGAAGGTTCCCGACTAAAACTTGCTCCGACGCTAACGAGTTCGATCTCCGGCAACTTGGACAGCTTCTCCGATTAAGATGGGTAGTGTAGCAGGTTCTAACTGATGCAACTAAGGTGTGCGTACGCTCAATTCGTGAGAATAATACATGAATCCGTCGAATTTGATGATATTCGTTAAGGGCTCGACGGTTACGACTTAATTTAGTCATTAAGTGGTTTAATTCGAAAATGATTGAGGTTAATTTGGTAGTTACGACTGTTAATGTCATGATCGTGCGAATTCAAATAGACAATCAAACCAATTTCGGTTACAATTTGCCAATTTGAATCAAGGATGTTGAGTTTGACTTCTTAAAAGTCAACATGAACAAATTCAATTGAATTTTGACCTTTGAGAGGTCAACAGGAACAAGGTTTCTGAATTTTGACTTCATAAAGTCAACAAAGTGAGTTTAGAGTAATTACGTAACTAGTCCTTGCAGTTTTAAATCAAACAATTACAGAAACAGTCCCTAGGGTTTGAAATTGAGTTAACTTGGTTAGGGTTTAACAGAATATTTAACGGAATTAACTTGGAAAGTCGGATTGTCACATCATCCCCTAGTTGAAAGAATTTTAGTCCCGAAAATTAAATGAAATAATAAAAAAAAAAATTCGGATGTCACATCATCCCCTGGTTGAAAGAATTTTAGTCCCGAAAATTAAAATAGTATCTTAAGAATTTGACGTGGAGTGCTTGAACAGATTAGGATATTTGCGCATCATCTGATCCTCACGCTCCCACGTGAATTCCGGTCCGCGCTTTGAGTTCCAACGGACTCTTACAATAGGGATTTTACTGCGTTTCAACGTTTTGACTTCCCTATCCATGATTTCGACTGGTTCTTCAATGAAACGCGACTGTTCATCAATGTGTAGTTCCTCAAGAGAAACCGCGAGTGTTTCTTCTGTCAGACATTTCTTCAAGTTTGAGACGTGAAAGACGTTGTGTACACCACTAAGTCCTTCAGGTAGGTCCAGTTGATACGCTACTGGCCCGATTCTCTTCACTATCTTGAATGGTGCAACATAACGAGGATTCAACTTGCCCTGTTTCCCAAAACGAATGACACCCTTCCAAGGTGAGACTTTTAACAAGACCATATCCCTTACTTGAAATTCTAACGGTTTACGACGCTTATCGGCATAGCTCTTTTGACGGTCACGAGCTGCTACCATACGATTTCTAATTTGAAAGATTTTCTCAGAAGTTTCAAGTACGAGTTCAGGACCTGTAAGTTGACTATCCCCAACCTCGGCCCAACAATTAGGAGAACGGCATTTCCGTCCATATAATGCTTCAAATGGAGCTATCTTGATACTAGTGTGATAACTGTTGTTGTATGAGAACTCCAACAACGGTAGGTGAGACTCCCAAGTGTTACCAAAATCAATCACACAAGCTAGTAGCATGTCCTCCAGGGTTTGAATAGTACGTTCTGTCTGGCCATCAGTTTGAGATTGGTATGTTGTGCTCATATCTAGACGCGTGCTTAAAGCTTTATGTAACGATTGCCAGAAACGAGAGGTGAATCGTGCATCACGATCTGAAATGATAGAGATTGGCACTCCATGCCGAGAGACTACTTCTTTCAAGTAAATACGAGTAAGCTTATCCATTTTGTCGGTTTCCTTGATTGCTAAGAAGTGAGCGGACTTTGTTAAACGATCAACGATTACCCAAATGGTATCACATCCGGTAGGAGTTCGTGGCAATTTTGTGATAAAGTCCATGGATATCTGCTCTCATTTCCACATGGGAATCTCTGGTTGTTGGAGAAGACCAGAAGGCTTTTGATATTCAACTTTGACCTTCGCGCAAGTCAGGCACTTGCTCACATAGGTGGCTATATCGACCTTCATCTTTGGCCACCACTACAGCACCTTTAGGTCATGATAATCTTGTCGGAACCTGGATGAATAGAGTAACGAGATTTATGAGCTTCATCCATGACTAGTTCCCTTAAGTTTTTGAATACTGGAACCCATACTTGCTCGGCGAAGTAGAAAATGCCGTCAGATTTGACCTCGAGTTGTGCTTCCATACCGCGTGTACCTTCCAGCGGTAGGTTCTCCCTTTTCAAGGCTTCGAGTTGAGCACTACGGATTTTGTCAGGTAATCCGAGGTGAATAGTAAGTTGTAATGCTCGAACTCGTTTGGGCTTGGTTTCCTTTCGACTTAGGGAATCAGCTACAACATTATCCTTACCCGGATGATACCGGATCATACAGTCATAATCATTCAAGAGCTCGACCCAACGACGTTGTCTCATGTTCTGCTCTTTTTGCTCGAAGATATGCTGAAGGCTCTTGTGATCGGTGTAGATGGTGCACTTGGTACCGTACAAGTAGTGTCTCCATATCTTAAGTGCGAAAACTACAGCTCCCAACTCTAGGTCATGAGTGGTGTAGTTTTTCTCGTGAATCTTTAGTTGACGCGAAGCATATGCGGTCACCTTTTCTTGTTGCATTAGAACACAACCCAGACCCTGAATGGATGCGTCACAATACACCACAAAATCATCCATTCCTTCCGGAAGAGCTAGAATAGGTGCACTGCAAAGTTTCTGCTTAAGATGTTGGAATGCTGACTCTTGGCTATCGCCCCAGTTATAGGCTTTACCCTTTTGAGTTAAGGAAGTGAGAGGTTGTGCAATCTTAGAGAATCCCTCGATGGATCGACGGTAATAACCAGCCAATCCTAGAAACTGTCGCACCTCATTCGGATTCGTCGGTGCTGCCCAATTCTTGATGGCTTCTATTTTTTATTGATCGACATGTATTCCCTTCTTGTTAACCACATGTCCTAAGAATTGAACTTCCCGGATCCAGAATTCACACTTGGAAAACTTAGCATACAGCTGCTCCTGCTTAAGTAATTCCAGGAATAAACATAGATGTTCTTCGTGTTCCTCCTTGTTCTTGGAATAAATGAGGATGTCGTCGATGAAAACGATGACGAATTGATCAAGGTATGGCTTACACACACGGTTCATGAGGTCCATGAACACCGCGGGTGCGTTGGTTAATTCGAAAGGCATGACCATAAACTCATAGTGTTCGTACCTTGTCCTGAAAGCAGTCTTGGAGATAGCCTCATCTCGGACTCTCAATTGGTTGTAACCAGATCTAAAATCTATCTTGGAATAGAAACTTGATCCTTAGAGTTGATCAAAGAAATCATCGATACGAGGTAGAGGATAACGATTCTTGATCGTCACTTTGTTCAGCTCACGATAGTCGATGCACATGCGAAAAGTCCCGTCCTTCTTCTTGATAAATAGTACTGGTGCTCCCTATGGCGATAAGCTAGGTCGGATGAAACCTTTATCCAACAATTCCTGCAGCTGAGTAGATAGCTCTTGCAATTTACTAGGTGCTAGTCTATAAGGTGCCCGAGCGATCGGTGTCACTCCGGGTGCTAGATCAATTTGGAATTCAACTTGACGGTGAGGTGGCAGACCAGGAAAATCCTCGAGAAATACTTCCCGATAGTTACAAACGATCGAAATATCATCAATCTTCTTCTCCTCAGATGGCTGTTCGGCGACGAGAGTCATAATGGCAGTATTACCTTTTCGAAAACCCTTTTGTGTTTTCATGAAGGATATGATGTCAATGACTGCACCACTCCTTTCGCCTTAGACAGAAAGTGTTTCTCCACTCGGGAGAGGAAGGCGAACGATTTTTCTCACGACAGGTAATTTCGGCTTGGTTCTTAGATAACCAATCCATACCGACAATTACGTCAAAGCTACCGAGTGTGACCGGCATAAGGTCAATATCAAGTTTTGACCAGCCAACTCAAACTTGTAACCCTTAAGAATGTGGGTTGATTCAATTATTTGGCAATCGACTATTTATATTATATACTTAGCTTCTAGCAGAGTTGGAGTTCCTTTCATCATATCACTAAGTTTCTTAGATATAAAACTCCTATCAGCACCGGTATCAAATAGGAAAGAAGCAAAGTAAATGTTTAAGAGAAACTTACCGGTGACCACATTATGATCATATCAAGCTTCTCCAGAACCTAGTACGAAGGCTTGCCCCTTCGCACCATTTCCTCCATTGTGGCCATTATTATTACCATTGCTGTTGTTACCTTGGTTATTGTTGTTACCGTTGTGGCCCTGATTATTGCCACTGCCGTTACCGTTTCCATTTCCACCGTTCTTCGACTGGGGACAATCCCTTTGAAAATGTCCTTCCTTGCCACACTGAAAACATCCCCTTGTAAATCCATGCGGCCAAAATGGTTGCTTGTTTAGAAGATCAACCATAAAGTATTTCGCAGTGTGGCCCATTATACCACACCGTTGGCAACGATTACAAGCACCGACATGGTGAAAATTACACTTGTTGCACTTGGGTTACCTCCCCGTATAACCACTCTGGTTTTGACTTAAAGAGGTCAACTGGTTGAAAGTCTTAGTAGACTTAAACCTATGCTGTTGTTGATGGGGTTGGATAGATTAAATCCTCGCTTTCTAATGTCATTGGATCATTTCATGAAGAAAGTGATTCGTTTACAGTATTGAATATGCTTGGTATAATCCATATTAGACTAAGGATTAGTTATCGGATAAGGCAATAGGGTCAAATGAGATTCATTGTTGGAGCGTAAGGGATATCGTGTTAGCTTAGAAAGAATTCCACAATTTCCTGCTTACAAAGTTGGAGTCGGTGGGTTTACCATGAGGTTCTAATAGGGTTTCAATCAAGATAGTTTCCTCGATCAAGTTTGAATGAGAGTCTTACGGTCACTAAGACTCTTACACGAGTGAAAATAACATGATGGATTCCACTAATGATAACTTAGTGTATCTGTAAACGTCTTCAACCTGATAGTCGCGTCTATCAGCCGTTGAATAGGTTTAACGATACCAACTAGCCGTTGAGCGGGTTACGAGATTTCTACGGACAGTGAAAACTTAAGTCTGTAATTCACAGATTAGGACCATTTATCCACACACTAGGTTTTTCCAGGACGTACATGCACCTCAAATTACTATTACTTGTGCACCGGTAATGATAATTTGCTTTGCATGCTCACCCTAGTTCTCCCTGTCCTGTGTCATAATGTCCTTTAGCGTGTATTGCTAAGTACAGAGTGTTTTCAGATATAATAAGTCATTGAGAAGCTTAGTCATCAACCATAAGTTGATCAACCAGGACTCATATCAGGATGAGTAGTCTAGAATCGTTCGATCCGAGCATTCACTCGAGTTGAAACACAATACGAGAGTCCAATCCAACAGATTGAAGATGAGTGATGCACGCGAATGCGACCTCGGGAGTGAAACTAATTCATGGATATGAGTTACAGGAAGCAGCAAAGTAGCCGTCCTTCCAACTGAGTCAGGATAGTGTCTGAGTATGCAATGAGCAATGCGTTCTCAACTTTATGGTCAATTTATTCTCAACAGAATATCAACCAAAGACGTGAGCCCATGGCTCGAGAAAATGATGACATCTACGTGTCAATGGATTCTGCCATAACGCATGCAACGGTCCGCCTTCACTCGGCGTATTGTTGCTAGTGGGTACAGTAGGGACTCAACTCCGACGATCCCAACTCCCAAAGAGATATGTGCTAGTGCTGAGTGTCGTCCATAACATGGACCTGAGAAAACCCACCATACCCAACAGATGATGGTGGTGTGAGTGACTCCTCCGAAGGCTCCGTCTCGCTGCCCTCGGACGGGAGTGGGTGTTGTTTCGGCGATTCCACGGGTGTCAAAACATGGAATGATGATGCAATGCGAATGATGAAGCGTAAAATGAAAGAGTAAATGCGCACAACAACGCGCCCAAGTCTAACAATAACGGAAACATAATAAGTGTTCAGTAGATTGACAATTATTGAATACATCATGTTGACACCATGCATGTCCTAACGTGCTCATGTGCCTTAGCTTAGTGTCTTGAGAAAACATGTAAGAAAAGTGTCAACACAAGGTTGGTGAGTTCACAGGTTTCAGTTTGCAACAAAGTTCAATAGGTTAATGTACATTCAATATATAAATCAATAGGTAGCTAACCCATAAGCATGTTAACTAATGCGCTTGCAACCGACAGCTGACTGTTTATGTTTTTGCCTCCCACCAGGCCTATCAACCATGGTGCATGTTTAGGTCAAGACTGCACCTGTTCGACATCCAGTCGGGTTAGCGCGACTAACGCGGGTGAGGTTTGTCAAACCCAGTAGTACTACTCAACTTACCTCGCTATGTTCATACTAACGGTCCGATGTGAGGACTTAGTGATAGATGTGTACGCATAGTTAAACAATTGATAATATATTACGACATGTTTTCTCCCCCAATTTGTAAAACAGTAAAAGGGGCCGTGAAAACTCACCTGAACGGCGTATGTAGTAGTCACACAAGTACGAGACTGAAATCTCAAGCGTTAGCCTGACAAGGCTCACAAATGCCCTAGAATTACAACATAACTTATTAGGGATAAAATGAGAATTATTGGGATATGTGACGACACGGAATGTTGAACGTCCTAAAAGAAGCGCTCTAAAGATCAGAGAGTAGACGAACGTGTCCACGGTAATGAGAATTCTTAATATAATAATTAAGATTAAAGTATTATGCGTCGCACGATAATAACGAATAATATATAAATAAATAATTTCGTACGTTCGAGTCGTTTACAAAAGTTAGAAAAATAATATAATTTAATATATTATTTTTAAGTTCGTAGGTTTAACCAAATAATCATTTGTGGTAAAAATAATAAATATATTATTTTTATTCGAGGTAATAAAAAGAGTAAATAATATACATAAATACATTATTTATAAATCTTAAACGTTTTCATAACGTTTATAATTGTGGCAAAAATAATATAAAATATTATTTTTAATTGAGGTCACGATGCTAAAATAATACTAAAATATTATTTCATTTTAAGTTGTGGTTTGAAAATAATAAAAATATATTATTTTATGATTGAAAATAGGTTATAATTTTAAAACCGAGCATACGGGTAGTATACGAGGCTAAAACATCATAATATATTATTATAATAACATGGGGTAAGTTTTTATATTAAAATTAACGGTTTAAAATTGATTTAAAAAGAAAAAGGGGGTGGAGGGATCGAACTCGGGTCTCCTCCCCCACACAACAAAGCCTTAACCACTACGCCCGCTAGGGTCATCGCATACAGGAAACGAAATGGATGGGTTTTAATCAAAAACTCCCGAGAACTCCCTGCCCCATCCATAGCTCGATCGATCCCAGTCCCAAACACACAAAATCGGTAACGATTGATCCAAAAGTCATAGGGGTTTTGCAAGTCGAGTATAGGCGAGTCTGGGGTTGAGTTTAATTGTGAAATAAACGTGTTTAGGTTTGTTTAATTCTAGATTCAAGAGTTGGAACCCTAGATATGAATCAAAATCAATTTGATAAAATCTGATAGTACAGTTTCATGAATCCATGGGGCTTTTACAGAACAAGGTATTGCGAATATATCCCTGTAGTTTAATTTGATTGATATTGGGTTTGGGTCGAAACCCCCAAATCATTTTTATGAAAAACCCTAGATTAGGATCATGACAGATTCGATGTTCTGAGATTAAATTGATATAGGGCTTTCACTACACAGATGATTACGAGTTTAACGATATAAGTTAATTGGATTTAAACACGTTTTAAGGTAGGGTTCGATTAAACCGAAAATGATAAGAACCCTAGAATTCGATCTTGATCGGGATGATGTTATAAACCCCAATTAGCATAGGGTTTTCAATCCATGAATAAAAACGAAGCTATGGATGAGATTTATTACCAGAATGCAAAATGAATTGAAGGTTCCCAACTAAAACTTGCTCCGACGCTAACGAGTTCGATCTCCGGCAACTTGGAGAGCTTCTCCGGTTAAGATGAGTAGTGTAGCAGGTTCTAACTGATGCGACTAAGGTGTGCGTACGCCCAATTCGTGAGAATAATACATGAATCCGTCGAATTTGATGATATTCGTTAAGGGGTCGACAGTTACGACTTAATTTAGTCATCAAGTGGTTTAATTCAACAATGATTGAGGTTAATTTGGTAGTTACGACTGTTAATGCCATGATCGTGCGAATTCAAATAGACATTCAAACCAATTTCGGTTACAATTTGCCAATTTGAATCAAGGATGCTGAGTTTGACTTCTTAAAAGTTAACAGGAACAAATTCAATTGAATTTTGACCTTTGAGAGGTCAACAGGAACAAGGTTTCTGAATTTTGACTTCATAAAGTCAACAGAGTGAGTTTAGAGTAATTACATAACTAGTCCCTGCAGTTTTAAATCAAAAAATTACAGAAACAGTCCCTGGGGTTTGAAATTGAGTTAACTTGGTTAGGGTTTAACAAAATATTTAACGGAATTAACTTGGTAAGTCGGATTGTCACAAAACCTCTTATGCTTGATCAAACCACTTATGATAGATGTGAGTCAAAAGAGGGGCCTATGAATTTTGCTAGAGTTTTGGTGGGTGCAATGCCTCTTATGGCCTTCTGGATCGGGTCTCAGTATCTTTCCCTTCTAGGAAGAATTTACCGGGTAAGTTTGTGTATCTTGATTTGTCTTATAGATGGAAGCCTCCTTTATGCAGGAAATGTGGTGTGTTTGGTTATACGAATGATGTTCATAACCCCCCCCCCCCCCCCCACCACCTTCTGTTGTTGAGTTTTTGGTAGTGGAACCGACTATAGTGGCTCCTCCAATTGCTACAAAAAGTAAGGAAATTATGGCAGATAGTTTTATTAGAGTAGTAAAGAAAAAAAATAAGTCTAATGGCCCAAAACCTAGAGTGCAAATCCCAAGCCTTAATGTTAGTAAACCGGGCCCAAGTAAGCCTTCGGGTCAATCTAGGCCCATTGTGGAAAATGGGCCTTCCACAAAGGCCCAAAATACTCATGTGCATGTCTCTAACCTATTTTCTTCTTTGGATGACAATACCCATATTGATGATAGTTTCTTAGAGTTAAATGCTACATTGAAGAAGCTTGCTAAGAGGTATGTTGATACAAATATTATCTCCCATCCTTACATATTTTTGACATGATCTCCTACTCTTAAGGATTAGTACTATTCGTTAACCAAAGATGATGAGGAGGAGGTTGAGTCAGAGATGGATGGAACGGTTAGGCTCATGTCCACGGGTGTTCCTTAGTGTTTACTCTTAGGCATGTAAGATTAGTATGTATTTTGAGCTTTGGTTTGTATGGTCTTGTGGTTCCCCCTCCATGAAAAAAAAGCCCAGGAGGAGGGGGGATGCACTTTGGTTGTAATCCCACTATTTAATTTTAATAAAATTTACCTGGGTATTACCCATTCCCAAAAAAAATCCTTTGGGATTCAGGAATGACTAAATGTGGTACTAGCTTAGTCATCTCATTAATTTTGGTGGTGTATTCCTGGTGGGTAAGACTTCCAGCCTCAAATAATTAAATCTCTTTTCTTCCAAAGTTTTGATAAAAATACAGAAAACTGATGATCAGTGAAAAGAAATTACATTTCTCCACGTGATCTTTGATGAAGCGAAACCTTACATCAATATGTTTTTTCTTGAGTGGTGAACTGAATGAGATGTGATTGCAATAGCACTCATAGAATCATGTAGTATGAGAGTCTTAGAGATAGAGATGTCAGAGTGTCTGAGTTATGTTCGCATCCATATAACTTGAGAACAACAACTTGCAGCAGCGAGATATTCTACTTAAGTGGTTGATGTTAATACATAGTTTCGATTCTTGGATGTCCAGCTAACTAATTTTTCTCATAGAAATTGACAACTTCCTGACGTAGTCTTTCTATCTTGTTCCATCTAGCATGATCATTTCCCAAATTATCAATCTTGTCAATAGACTACTCCAATCTTGAATAGTAACTCATTTTCCAAATTGTCGTCTAGTCAACTTAGAGAAAATAACCATTAGTTTTTTTCTCCACACACTTCTCTTGAAAAATTTAGTTTTAAAGTAAACTACATTTTGCATATGTAGTAAACTATTTTCCATTTACAAAAACCTATTCTATTATTTTAATGCAGACACTTGTTTTAATTCTTTCTAAGACACTAATCGTAACAACCATCAAAATTCGGTCCTAATTTGAACTAAAATAAAAGTATAGGGACTATAAGAGCAATTAGCCTAAAGTATAGGAGTTAAAAGTGAATTTTTTTTAAAAAATAAGTGATAGCGGACTCCTACCCATTACTTAGCGTGTCCTCTACGCTGTAATATGAGGCGGCGCACAGAGAGAGTGAAGTATGTCCCAACTGAATCGCTAAGGTTGAGGCGGTAGCAGACCGCTACCCCTCTGCCTAGCGGTCTGCTACGGGTGCTGATTTTGCCTATAAATTAAGGTTTAGCGCTAGTTCGCTCTCACAACATCCAAACTCATTTTCAGCTTTCCAAAAACACATACCCACTTCCAAATTAACGTACCGCACTAGTAAGTAAACGTTTTCTGCTTGCAAGAAATACTTAGAATCTCCGCCAAAGTAACACAAGGTTAGAAAGGGTTATCAAGGTGTTGTCCAAGCTAAGAGACGGATATTAGACACTTTCCAGCTCTTTAATAAAACAACGGT
Organism: Smallanthus sonchifolius; assembly: GCA_023525975.1. Classification (NCBI taxonomy): domain Eukaryota; kingdom Viridiplantae; phylum Streptophyta; class Magnoliopsida; order Asterales; family Asteraceae; genus Smallanthus; species Smallanthus sonchifolius. The sequence goes on from CM042038.1 coordinate 59,109,909, forward strand.
TTATGAAGGTGCATACATTTAATGCTTTGAAATTCTATAAATGATTTTGTTTTGAGTAAACTGTAATTTACATCCCTGTGGTTTATGTCCACAGACACTTTCAACCATGTTTTAAACAAAGTGTAATTTGCACCCATTTAGTAAAGTTTCTCTTTTTTTTTTGCGTCCCTCCATCAAAAATCCGTCCATTCATCCGTCCATTTATGTGGTAAAAGTCTGTTTTACCCTTGTTTCCTTTATATCAAACAATAGAGCCCTAATTTCATTAACATCTTCAGTTGTTTGAGATTCAGGATTAGCCTGTAGTGGCTCGTAAAGCGAACCATTTTTGCCATCGGTTTGTTTTCTCACCATGAAAACACACAGAGGAAAGTCAACACATACAGCACACCGGTCAAAGTTGTTTCTCCGTGCACATTAGCTTCTTAATTATGTGGCGTATGTATCTACACAGAGCATCAAACAGTAGCTCACTAAAAGCTTTGCCACTCAAAGCTAAAAACACAGGATGAAAGGGACCAAAAAATCAACGGCACCAAAAGTCCACTTCACGTGTGAAAGTTGAAATTTATAGCAATAATACAACTATCGATAAGTGGGTACTCCTTTTCTGAAGCTGTAGCATTCCTCCTTGTTCGTGTTCTCAAGGTATTGTTCTTCTCACTTTCAGATCATGAGCAATAATACACCCATCACCGTTTTGATTTCTGAACTGTTTTGATGCTACCACCAGAGCAATAATACACCCATCACCGTTTTGATGCTACCACCAGAGCCATCGCCGCCGTCGGATTGTGTAATTCACGTTGTAATCAAGTACCGTAACCGACGGCCATGCAGCCATGATGATCATTTTCACACTTTAGTTTTGATGAGAAGCAGAAGGTGTTGGATTTTGGGGAGGGAGGTGTTGGATTTTGGGGAGGGGGGATTAGGTTGTATAAAGGGTTACAAAAACATATACAGACGTGTTTGAGGGAAAATGTACGATAATACCGTTCTCCTTAACGGCTTAATGGACGGATTTTTGACGGAGTGACGCAAAAAGAAAGAGAAACTTTACCACAGAGGTGCAAATTGCACTTTGTTTAAAACAGGGTTGCAAAGTGTTAGCGGGTCTAAACCACAGGGATGCAACTTGCAGTTTACTCTTTCGTTTTTGAAAATAAGGCATGTGTTAAGTACTTTTAAGAATTAATTACACGGATGGCCCCTGTGGTATACCCAGATTTCACTTTTGACCCCTTGGAATGAGAAACTACAATTTTGGCCCAATAGTTTGCATGCTTATAACAAAGATGGCCCCTAGGTTGGATGGACGTTAAGTTTATTTGATAAGTGCGTGTAAAATGACTAAAATACCCTTTATATTAAAAAAAAAGATTATAACTCATAAAACCCATCCCAGACACCTCTTTTCTTCATCCCCAAACTCCCACCTTCCTCCACCACCACACTTCATCCCCAACCCTCAAACCCATCCGAGCTCCGTCCCGGACCGCCACCTTCCTCAGCATGGCTTACATCCACGCCGCCAGCGCCAGCATCCTTTTCGTCAGCGCCAGCATCCTCTTCCAACTTGCCTCCGCCAACCGACCTTCCCTTTGTCTACCCCTAATTAGGTCTAAAAATGAGCCGGAAAAACAAGGTAGTGAAGGTGGTTGTTGTCGAAAAAATAGGTTGTTGGTAGTTGTAATTGCCGATGACTACAAATGAAGGAGAGGCGAGTCTCTGCGACGGTGGTCATTTCCTTTCCATTCCAACGTTGCCGGAAAAACGATTTGCAAATCCGAATGTTTAATTCTTTCGTTCTTCTCCTTTGAGACACGATTTGGATAATTTTTTTTTGCTTTTTGACAAAATTTTAGATAAATTCACCATTTATGCAACTTTGGAGCATATTTATGTTTCAGTTTATTTGGTTCGAATTCATATGGACCTCGAATTTGGTGTAGCTTTATAGCAAACGTTGAAATTTAATTCTCATAATCTGTTAGAGTAGTGGTGGTGGTGGTTGCCATGGAGATGCTGACAAGAAAGAGAGTAGATGAGCTTAAGGGTTTGGGATGAAGTGTCGTAGTGGATTGTGATGGTGGGAGTTTGGGGATAAAGAAAGGGGGTATTTGGGATGGGTTTTATAAGTTATAAATCTTTGTTTTTTTTAATGTAAGGGGTATTTTGGTCATTTTACAGCTACTTAACAGATAAACTTAACGTCCATCCAATCCAGGGGCCATCTTTGTTATAAACGTGCAAACTATTGGGCCAAAGTTGTAGTTTCCCATTACTAGAGGCCAAAAGTGAAATCTGGGTAAACCAAAGGGGTCATCCGTGTAATTAATTCTACTTTTAAATTGTAAATGTTTTCTATGAGCAAACCTTCTGGCTCTGAGTATACTCATACTTTGACCAAACTAATAAATGTGTTACAAAGGAAAGCATGAGGTGCTCTGTAGGAAAAACACATAAGACGGTTACCAACAACAAACGTAAAAATGAGACATAACTCTCAGTAGTCGACCTACCAGAGAAAATAGGTTAGTATATGCATTGGTTATCCTTTAGGTACTCATAGAAAAGACGTTAGATGGGGGTTACCCACAGTAGAAGTAAAACTGAGATATAGCTCTTAGTAGTCGACCTACTAGAGACAGGAAACCAAGTGTACACACAAAAGTTATACCATCATGAGAAATAGTCTTGCCAAACGTGCAGAATAACTAAACAAATTTTGATGTGATGATTTATATTGTTCATGCCAAAAGTACTTTTGTGCCCATTAAATGTATTCACCGGTGCTTTGCTGACATATTATTTTAAAATATTTTTCAAACAATCACGATTGAGATTATATATATGTATATATATATATATAGGGGTGATTTTATTAGAAAATTCATTTTTATGAGAAAACCAAAAAACTTCTACTGCATATGTGTAGTACATCCAAAACCCCAACCCACCCCACCCCCCAAAAACCTAAACCCCCACCCCACACCACCCCTCCAAAAATCTAAACTAAACCCAAAAACTAAATCAAAAAGCCTAACCCACCCCCAAAAAACTTAATCCCCCCACCCAAAAACCTAACCCCACCCCACCTACCCCCTCACCCACCCCCCAAAAACCTAAACGCCCCACCCATCCCCCAAAAACCTACACCCCCCACCCCACTCCACCTCTTCAAAAACCTAACCTAAAAGCTAAACTAAACCCAAAAAACTAAGTTCAAAAGCTAAACCCGCTACTTATCAATTTTTGTTTTTGAATGAGGACGACGTGGGAAACAAAGGCTTCGAAGCAGTTTTTTAATTTTTGATTTATTTTTTGAGTTATGATTTTTTATTATTATTTTTTACCTTAAATAAGTAGTTTTTTTGTTTTCTCATGAACATTGAGTTTCCCCTATATATATGTATGTATGTATGTATGTATATATATTAGGGAGGTTAGCTGCCCAAAGAATTCCTACTCCCTAGGCATAAAAGCCATCTTGTAGCATAAATTTTGTATAAACGGTATGGTAGCAAGAGTTTGTAAATATTGTTTTATTAAATAATGTTTTGTACGAAAATGGGTATTTAATTCCCTGTTTATAAAAGAATTAGCTTTAACCCCGTGTGTTACATGGGTTAAAATGTTAAGATTATATTAATAAATATTTGAATAGCTTTTTTATACAAATTTGATATTGTATTTGTAACTTTTCATTTTGTTACATGTTAAGATTATATGGATAAAGGTAATCAAAACATCAAAAAATACATGAAAATACATTTCATAATAGCATGACTGTTACATTGCCTAAACCATTTTTTCTTCAATATTTCTTAATAGCATGACTGAAACACTAACACTTAAAAATAATTTATGGTTTGAAAAACCTGATAATGTAAGTCCATTTAGAAAAATCAGGAGATTATAAACTTTCATCAAAATCATCATTAAGATGCTTTGATTGACGGATACTATTTGTACTTGCATTCGAAAAATCCCGCTAAACTTTTAATACTAAATCTCTCAATAAAAAATAATAACAAAAATATACAAATAAAATTTAAATTTCAACAATATATCGTATTTTAAATTCAAAATTTAAAACTCCAAATTTTAAAATTTTCACTCTTTAATATTTTGACACAACTAAATTTAAAATTCTAAAACTAAAACTAATAAATTAGAATTGAAACTTGTAAACATATTTTTTTTTTTTAAATCTGGTCTATTAAAAAATTAAAGTTTAAAATATAATATATTTTTAAAAATAAATATTTGCAACTTTCTTAATTTTATTAAAAGCGAAGTATTAAAAATTATAAAACAAAATGAAAAATTTATTTATAAATATCAAATTTAAAAAAACTACTAATTAAATATCAGTAAACTTTATTCTAACACATATTTATTTAAAATTTCCTATTTTTTAAATCTTGATTTTTTTTAAATATTAACTTTTGATGAGAATTTTAAAAAATTGAGAGCCAATGGTAATAATAATAAATTGATTTGATTAAATTTTTATTTATGTAATTTTTCAAATAAAAAATGCTAAATATGAAAGTATTAAATGAAGGATATAATAAATGTGATTTTGGGGGAAAAATTTTATGAGAGTGAATGTGTTGATGCAAGTGACAAAAGTATTTAGTCCTTTATTAGAAAAAGGGATACTTTATTCAACTCAATAGTTGATTATTTACAAATAAATGATCCAAATGATTTTCCGTTGGCATATAAGATTATGATAATATAAGAAGAAAGAGATAGGGTGCCAATAGATCACACACACGGGGTCCTAAAAATCGAGATGTGACACTAATCGTTTTGCAAAATCTCAACAATATTAGAATCATATATAAAACGTGTTAGAAAATATTTCTAGCTTATGTTTTGATTTAATCAAAACCCATGATGTCCAAACGGTTTAAAAAAATTAAGTTGTTTCTAACACGCATGTTAGAAAATTAAAAGTTTTAATACATATGATTTTTAGAAAATAAATCATTTCTAACACGCATATTAGATCATTGAATGATTACAAAAACGTTTTAACACGTGATCAAATTAAAAAATTCATTTTGTAACATGGCAATCGGATTTAAGATTGTCTTATAATCATTATAAAATCTCAATCATACGTTTGTTCTAGTCACGTGATTCCCCAAAGTTTATTTGCAAAATTGTCACAACAATCTCAAATAAGAATAGTTTTAAAATTGTTAACCCAAATTATTCTAGTATCGTTTTTACATTGTATTCAATAGTACTCTGAAATTATTGTTTTAAGTTTGTAAGGAAAGATTGAGTTATTTCTAATAAAAATCAAATAATGATGGTCTTTATTTATTTTTATTTTTTTTGAAAGACAAATTTATTTAATCATTTGGGTGTGGGACTTGAATTCACAACCTTCTCAAAACTTGTTTTTTAAAAGGTTTTGCCTCTACCACTAGGCCACCAACTCCAATAACAAATAATGATGCTCTCTTAGTTCGAGGAAAAACTCGGTAGCACAAAAACGTTTACAAAACAAATAAAATTAGAATAAGAAGTAAATATTTAACAAAGAAGAAAGCTTTTACAACACGATCTTCCGTCGTTAAGATTTAACAAACAAAAGCACTAATGTTTGTATTGTAGCCACGTGTTTGACACAATATTCATATGCTCGTGAACTTGTTACAACAGCAACAAAGTAGTTTGTTGTAATGTTGGAGATGACCATCGAGCTCCAATCTCATCAAAATTGTTGTTGGAAGCGACTAATGTATTTGAGTAGTTTGAGAGTATACTTAGTCTCTCAAAGTTCTTACTTTCTCTAGCATTGTGCTTCAAAAAGTTCTCAAACTAAGGATTTACCTTGGTTTTATAGTCTAATCAAAAGAAAACCTCTTAGGCTGGAGGGGTGGAATCCACTGAACCCTAAACTACCTAAAGATTATCCAATCAAATACTTCATGTCACTTCAAAACGTGTTATGTCATTTTTATCTTAAAATATCATAAACACAAGGAGTGAAACTCTAAACTACCCTAACATCTTTGTTTATTTTTTTAAATACCCACCACTACCTGCAGCCGCTACCCGAGTTGGTGGCGGCGGTGTTCCCGTGAACCCAATTGAAGCAGAAGGTGAACCCGTATTCCACCCCTTCCACCCTAAGTCATTATTATCGTATTAAACATAGTAATTAAATTATAATAAACGTACTAATTATATTGTTTACACTGACATTAACCATGAGAAATTGAGCACTGGGAACCGTCAGTGGTAACTCACTCACCGACACTTGGAATTTAGCTCAATGGGAACTTCCTCAAGGTTTTTCCATTTCAATCATACAACTTTGAGATTCGATATCTTATTCATCTTAACTCCATTTTGAACACGTTTTAGTTCGTTACAAAGCTCCCACATAGTAGAGCACAAACCGAGAAATTTATAATTATACTAATCACAATTATATATAATTATTTGTGTTTAAAGTTAGTGAAAACCGCATTTTTAACTAGTTTTCTAATATTATAAATATATATTAGGTTAATGTAAAACTTCTTAGAGTAAGAGTTTTTATAGTAGATAATTCAAAATAATTCTTTTTTTTTTAGTTATAAGTGAAAAACAATATAAACATAAGGTAAATTGGATTTTAATAATTCAAATTATGATCTATTGGCTGATAATAATGTATACTAACAATTTGGCCGGTGACAATCATAACTTTCATTTTTGTTTCTAACGGCTGTCCCAGTAGGGCTCTCACCGACAAGTTATTAGTATGGGTAATAGTTTAGATTAGTTGAATATTAATAAATATAACCTAAGGCTTTAATTCGTTCTAATGGTATTCATCTATACTACTATATAATACATATCAGATAATACATATTAGAAGAACATGCTTGTAATTTACTAAAAAATTTAAAACATCTAACACAAATTGTTGTACATAAGGTACATATTACTAATGCATATAATGTGTTCAATTACCATTTAACACTTATCTTTACAATTAAAGCCTAACGCTCAATAATTACATTACTTAATGAACATGAGATTTTTTAATTCACCACATTAACTATTATTTTATTTATAATAATAAAAATTAAGATTTAAACTAACATTTACTATTTATATTTTTATAACTAAATACCATTTAAATTAAGTATTATCTTATTTAAATGCTTAAGTATATAATTACTAAATATTTACATAGTTATAATAATAATAATAATAATAATACCCAAATATAATTAGTGTTTAAGACAGTTCGGGTTATATTACGCCCTCCAAAAAATGTCGATGATATCTGATGTTTTACACGGGTCAATCCACTAATGTTGTTATCAGACTCTGCCTGATTTCCGTAGATATGATGGAAGGATCGAATCTCATAAATTTAACAAGTTAAATAAAATACTATAACAAATAGTTGCAGTAAAAAGATTAAAAGGAATTAAAAATGTAATGAAATAAAATATATAAACTACGTGGGCCCTGGGATTGACCGATTTCCCAAATTTTGCGATTGTCGTATGCTAGAAGTCCATTCTTAGACGGTAGACGTCTTATTTTGTCTCAAGTTTAACAATAAACTAAGGTTCTAATAATCGAACACCTTAATTTCGTATTTTTAAAATCTTCATACGCCTAACGTGTAAGAGTTTCAACATGAATTTTTTTAACGACTTTGTTTTTTATATAAAGTTTAGAATATTATTAACAGTCTCGTCGTAATGTACGATTTTGCGGTTGTTTCAATTTTTTATATAAAGTTTCGAATATTATCAACAATGTCTAGGTTTCCTTTTTAAATATATAAAGTTACATATGTTATCAACGAACCCTTCAACATGTGGGTTGCGCCGACGTTTCAACGTTAGTTTTTTTTACGGTTTTACGTCGCCGCCACAAAACTGTGTTTCTTCTGTTTTTATATATATTAGGTTTCGACTGTTATCAACAACGTAAAAAATTAGTTTTCCTTATATAAATTAGTTTTCTTCAACGCCATGGCCCGCATCAACGTTTCAGCGTTAGTTCTTTTCAGGTTTTGCTCCCAGCTACAACGTGTGCAAGGATGTTAATTTTCTCTGAAGTTTAACACGTCGCAACACGCGTGGACACAATTCTAGTTATCTTTTGTTGGAAATCAGACTCAAGAACATGAACACAACATTTGATCTCAACCAAGATTAACTTTGTTATTAATATTGAAAATCAAAACCACACTTGTCACACCCCGTCTCAGGCACCCCCTGGACGTGTGCGAGCCCGATTGGTATCCTGGTTCTTTGATTTCAAAGTTTTTATAAATTTCAGCGGAAGTCTTTTCAAAAGAATTGTTTCATCATTATCTCAACCTCAAGGGTTGTATTTGTAAATATCAAAACTCAGTTGGAAGACAAAAGTTTTATATTTACTTTTCATAAACATAGGGTTTCAATTCCCTTTCATCTTTGATTACAAAACAGAGTTTGAAATCAAATATATCATAAGTCACTCGAAATAGTACAACTCAGGGTTGATCAATTCCCTGGTCTTATCTCCTTTCTTTATGATTTCTCTTTACACAAGGCATGAGAATCCTACGTTCATTCCATCCTTTTATTTCATGGGTCAGATTTCATATCTTCCCATCATACTTTCTTCATCACATTTTTATTCATTACCTGAAAAACATTTTAAAAATAAAACGTCAGCGCGAACGCTGGTGAATACAATATCTTGACATAAAATCATTTGACATAAACAAATATTAATTTCATAATCACAACTTCATGTTCAATCTACACACTCAGCAGATCCGTCATGTTCAATCGCACCACATTATACATTGGTAGTATGTCTTTATAACAACGGGGGCTCATGCCACCTCATTTGTTAAAAAGGGAAGTACCAGTCACAATCCGGGGATTTTACCCGAGACTCGTGTATCCCTTGCAAGTTTTACGTATACCTATAGCCTGAATGCTTGTTCGTAGAAGAACGTTGAGCATTACTTCGTTAACCTTTATTTGAGCATTTTCGTAAATAAAATGTTTGACACAAGTTTTGAAAGAGATGAAGTATTCACCTATGTAGTGTGAGAGAGCCTCTAAAGTTCAAAGCTTACAAGCTAGCTTCTTATCCTTGTTTCTCTAGAGTTCCGACCTTTTTACGAGCGTTTCTCGCTTAACCGGGCACTACGAGAAGTGGGAGTTGGACCGAGATCGTCGGGAGTAAGCTAGGGATCACCTGGAACGTATTTTGGAAGTTGGAAGTCGTTTGTGGATGTGGAAAATCGAATGAAACTGTCCAACTATTTATAGGCTGCCATTCGAGTCCATGTCGGACCGATATGGCTGGGGATGTCGATCCAACATCCGCCCAAACCCACGTCAGCCCTAGATGTCCAACTTTGATTGGACCGATCATATTTGGCGGCCATATCGGACCGATATGTGGACCATGTCGGTCCGATATCCAGACCCATGTCCCATCAGTAGGGTTGAGTCATCTGACACGGGTCAACACCACAAATTACGGCTGAGAGGAGGTTGCCGAACCGTTATGGATCGATGTCGGTCTGATAACCGACTGAGTGACCTATTGCTTACCGATATGGAAAGAGATGTCGGGCCGATATCTGACTTAAACTTACTCCAGACCGATATAAACCTAGATGTCGGTCCGCTATGGGACTGTGTTTAGAATCGGTCCCATATCAAGACTTAGTTTTATGTCGAACCGATACAGTAATCAATGTCGGTCCGATATTAACTTAATTTTCCAACTTTTCATTTTTCAACCCTTAGACTTTGGTACAATTATACTAATAGTCTCTAGGGTTTACCTTTTGTCAAATCTTGGACATTTTTGTGGCAGGTGTTACAACACTTTACAATGACCCCTAAACTCTCTATTTATAGTAAAACTAAACTAATCCTGACTCAACTCGGCAACTATTAAAAAATCAAATAAATAAACAAACTCATTCATAGTCTAATACGAACTCAACCAAGCAATTAAAAAATTAATACTAATAATTATTTTAATCAAGATTAATCTTTCATTCTCCCCCTTAATCTTAATTTGTACCTCCTAAGTCACTCAGGTCTTCCATGTCACTTCCGAACTCACCCTTCACAGGTTTCGACTTTAATCTTCCATATTGATCCGTATCACACATATCGTTGTTAGTCTATCAAGTGTATTCTTCCACGCAGCTCTCACAACCTTTTGAACAATCTATCACAGATTTGATGTATTCTTCACTTCGTTTGAACAACTTCTAATACTCCTTCACATGTATCATACCGTGTCACCCTAAATCACACAAGTAAATATTTTATAGAACCCTACACTCTTCACCTGTAATTGATCCTTCACTCAACCTGAATCTCTCAAATCTTTGTCCTCAATTGTCTTGCACAATCCAGGTTGGTTTTGATTGTATCACGCAATACATTTACATTAACCATTCAATGTATTATGCTTCGTTCTGCCAAATAATATATTCAAGCATCCATTATTGACTTCCAGCTTACTCACCTTCATTATATACTAAATATACTATATTTAAAGACTAACGTGCATGAATAGTGTCACCAATCGTGTCCTTTTTCTATTAGTTTTCACTGCCACATGTTAGTGGCTAAGCGGTTTATTTTCTTTTGGTTTTCCAAATACAATGTATGTATGTATACATTTAATGGGGCAGCTTAAACAATTACAGCCATGATTTGATCGGTTGGAGCTCTTGCCTACAAGTTGTAGTTCTTCAATTCAAATCTCTTTTAAATGTTTTGGGTGGTTCCATCCTTTTTCCAAGCTTTTTTTTTCTCTTTTATATTAATTTACTAGGTTAGAATCTCGTGTATTACACGAGATTGTATATTAAAAAATATAAAACTTATAAATTTGTAAATACGTAATAACTTGTCAGACTATTATGATCGTCTCGAGATATGTCAAGTGAAAATATGTGTGTATATAACAAATTGATATTTTTTTAATTAGTTATATTTTGATTTCCTATCATATATTCTTATTTAATATAATTAGTATTTTTCTTTAATAATATATTTATAATATAATTATTATTTAATAAGATAGAGGCGCATTTATTAGGAGAGAGACGGAAAAACCAATGTGAGGAGGCATAAGAAACTGACAAGTGTCCACCTTAAACCTTTATTTATTAGTATAGATTTTTTACTTTTCGTTGAGATATATTTATATCTTTTCTCTAGCAGTTTTTTATTTATTTTTATCTTTGAAGTTTATTTTTTTTTTCACATGGTTAAGGAGTGGGTGATATAAATTTAGGTATACAAGGGGGCGAATCATGAACGTGCAGTCCGTCAAATCCTCTTTCAAGTTTCGTTTACTTTTTAGTTTTTTTTTCTTTGGTTTTAGGGCCGCTTTGAACTTATTTTTTTGGCATTATTAATCGATGGTGCGGCCTGTGTTTTTTTTTATGTTTGATGTTTACAAACGTTTGCGGCTGCATGTACGTTTAAGTTTTATAATCGATCAGACCTCGCCGACATTTTAGTTCTAGGTTTTGTGTTTTTATCATTATTTTTGCGTCTGAGCATGTGGCCGCGTTCAAATTTTTCTAAAAACCGGTCCACCCCGTCACCGAGCAAGAGGAGTGAACAACTAGTTTAAATTAGTTAGACATGTCCACGTGGGCATGTTAGAAGCCAATACACCGACTTACGATCTTCAAAAATTGGAACTTATATCCCTAATCCACCGACTTCACGAGAAGGTTATCCAAATAAATTCTACCGATGGATGCTACTGTTTCCAAAACTTTCAGCCAAAATCACTTGTTATTCGATATATGCAACATAACAGGATTCAATTCTAACCGATATTCATCAGCCAATCGTCCTAAATAATCATCGACTTGGATGCCACCTTTCTTCAAACCATCCACTGCCGCCAAACGCCGCTGTTTGCTCCACTATGAGCAATCGTTTCCTTTGGTTGCCACGAACCGCAAACCACCATTGTCCTACTATCCAATTAATCTATTCATTATTTAAAACCTTTAGAAATATCCGTGCAAACATTCTTTTTAAAACATTCACATTCAATTAGTTTTCAAGCTAGTCTTTACATTCATTCTTCCATTCACATTCTATCATTTGAGTGAACCAGTACTCGAATGATACCATTCTGACTTAACCGTCCCAAGTCTCGGAGGCTTGGAACGTTGTGTTTGCACGAATACAAGACTCCTCTGTTACTTGTGTACAAGACTCCTCTATTGCTTATCACAAATATAAGACTCCTATGTTTGCTCGTCCGAAGACAAATCTTCCACTATTGCTTGCACAAAACTTTCTTTTCATTCTTTCTTTCGCCCCGGAGTAATATGCACAAATAGTCACACACACATATTGACATGCTACCACACAATTAACTACATTAACACGTTTTTAAACATTTGTATATATTATAATATAAGTAAATAACATATATTTTCCATAAACGTTTGATAAAACATTATCCTTTCATTTTATTCAAAAGCATGCAACTTGGCCCAAAACGTTAAAGGGAAAACGGGCAATGGAAACTCATCAGTTTTGCTCTTACTATTCGGTTCCTTAACTGTTCGGACTAGGTGGTGCGCTAGAGATTTGTAGTAATTCAACGAGTGAAAATTATTAACAATTTGCTAGTGTCGCCTAGACTAGTGTCACCAATTAGTGTCGTTGGGGAACTAGTATCGTTCAAACACTTATTGTCGTCGGACGATGACTCCAAGGTAGTGTCGTTAGAATAGAGTCGCTAGAGCTTTCATTCTGGACTTAGTGTCGTTACTTGTAGTGTCGTTCAGGTGCATGGCGACACTGTTAGCGTCGCCAGTTTATAATGATATGTGTCCCAATCATTGGAAACCTTGGGGATGACGCCACACTTTAGTGTCGCGCACATGAAATAGTGTCGCAACGTCAGTGTTGTCTTCTTCTTCTTCAAGTGGCCGCGACTAGTGTCGCCACATGAAATAGTGTCTCCTATTAGTGTCACCACTTTAAGATCTTCATTTCCAGGCCCATTTCAACCCAAGCTTCCAACTTTTTACGTTCAAATCGTTTGTTTAACTTCCATGAATTCAGGTCTAAGCTTATTTCACCATTTTACACGTAAAAATCCATGTTTTGAGTTCAAAACCCTAGTTTTAGTCCAAAACCATTTAAACTGAAAATCAGAGGTTTAGTTTCGATTCTTACCTCAAAATGTTGGTTTCTTCGTGGGTTCTTATTCTCTAGCAGTGGAGAGACGAATTGGAACAAAAAACTTAAGTTCTTGAACTTTCTCGCTCTAAATAGTCTCTCTTTCTCTCTCTATGAAAATAAAGCTTGAAATGTGAATGGTGACTGGATTAGGGCTACACCCTTATGTAATAGGGTTCTAGAGTCTACATGGGCCAAGCATTCTTTCTACTCATTTAGCCCATTAGATATTGTCGGGTTAAGTGGGTGTTACAAGTCTGCCCCTCTTACAAAAGGTTTCGTCCTCGAAACATGTCATAAGTTAAACAGGTGAGGGTACGACTCTTTCATTTCAGTTCAACTTCCCCGTGTTTCCATTGAACCTTTACTAATTGCACCACCTTGTTTTGTAGACGTTTCTCCTTTCTATCTAGGATGGCCACGGGTTCTTCAATGTAATTTAGCCGGTTATCTACCTCGATGTCATCAAGCGGCACGTGTGCTGATTCGTCAGCCAAGCATTTTCGCAAGTGCAACACGTGGAACGTTGGATGGATTCCACTCAACTCATCAGGCTATGATATCTATGGTTGGAAATCAGGCCATCAGGCCCAAGAACACAAACACAAGATTTGATCTCAACCAAGATCAACTATTTTATTAATATTGAAAACCAAAACCATAGTTTACAATGACATCTAAACCCTCTAGTTATAATAAAACTAAATTACATCATAACCCAACTCAATAACTATTAAATAATCAAATAAATAAGCAAACTCATTTCTAGTATAATACGAAGTCCACCAAACAAGTAATAAATTAATATTAATATTTATTTTAATCAATATTAATCCATCATCTTTAAAATGAATAGTTTAACTTACATTATATTTAACAATAATGTAGTTCTGTGATTAACAATATATTAAATTAAACATATTTGGAAACTTATGTTTGTATTTTACAGTTGATCTATTCACAAAATACAATTTACATGTCCTTATCGAAGCATATGAAAAAAAAAATGATAATGATATTCTTTTGCTAACTCTTTGCTCACATATAAAGTGAAACAAGTAATAAGTATCTTAACTTTTTGAATAGAGGAAAGTTTATAAATCTTCTTTCAAACAAAAGGAAAGATAATGTTATATTTTAAGAAACATCGCACACACATCCAAATTCATTCAAATGATATAAACTAGTTACTTAACCCCGCGCGTTGTGGTGGGTATTAAGCGTTGAAAACCCGCGTATTGCTGCGGCGTCATTAAACCAAACATTAATAAAAATAAGTATGACTGTATGTCTATTCCTCACATGTTGCGACGTAAGCATGACTCAGTTATCTCCCGCTCGTGTTATGTCGAAATTTGTCGAATTCATGAAAGAAATTAGACTAAAGTTAAAAAAAAACAAAGCATTTAATCGCGAAATTAATCAACGTATTCGAAACTTTACATAAAAAAATCAAAAGCATTGCAAGTAGAGAATTGATAATATTTGAGACCTTATATAAAAAAACAACGGCTTTATACTCGCACGTTGGAACGGAGACGTAAACGCATGAAAAAAACCAAAGTTTAAATGTTAAGAGCCGCGTGTTGTGGTCATGTGGTGGAGCCGTATGATGATATTAACGTGGGTAAGGGCACGTTTGCAAACCTAGTTACGCACATTGTGGCGGCGACATTAACGTGTTTAAGTATATAATTAAAGCCCATGTGATGCGACGAGTTTGAAAACCTCGTTACGCGCGTTGTGGCGGCGAAAATAATGTGAGTATGTATATAAAATAAACGTGTGAAATTGCCACGACTCGGCCCTAGAGATCGAAAAATAGATAAATTGCGATGAAATAGCAGTTAACATTGAAACGACTAATTCGATAAAGAATATAGTAATAAAGTAAAATAAAAATAGAAAAAAAGTAATTTTTACAAACGAATATAAAGAAATAAAAGAAAATAGAAAAAAATTTGAGAGTTGAGAAATTTAAGGGATATAGTTTAGAAATATGTCAAGGGCTAAACTTAAAACTTTAGAAACTTAAAAGGTATAATTGAAAAGTTAGAAAGTTAAGGGGCTATTATGAAAATTAAGAAACTAAAAGGTTAAATATTAAACTTTTGTTAAAAAAATAAAATAAATAAATAAATAAAGAAAATACTTATTGGTGACCGACTTTAGTAATTGAGAGTATGTGAATTAGCAACAACGCATTTGGGATGGCTCAGAATAATTTCAGCGAGAATATTAGGCCTTCGAGCAAATCCTTGTCGTAAGGTTAAGGTTGTGGGGTTCTGACGTGGAAGAATGGCAGGGAGGGGGTCATATGTGGTAGGGAGGAGGCGTCTTCGTGCGTGATTTATGTTGGAAATTTTGAGTGAAAACATGTGTTTTTTACTAAGTTACAAATAATATTTTTTGTCAACTTTGGATGGAAATAAATATATGCAAACGATGTAGTTTTGGTATTTTTTCACGAACAAAACCACGTCCTAAATGGAGCTAAGATAAATGAGATATCGTTGCTCAAAGTTGAGTGTTTAAGGTTGTGTAAAGTTACAAAAATTGAAAGAAAAGTGTGAAAACTTGTCCTACATTGGTGGGGGACAAATAGTGGGGGACAAATAGTGGAGCCTCATAAGAACTTTGTTTCTTTTAAGGTAAACACTAGTGGGACCCTATATGGTGTGAAACACCTGGACTCGCACTCGCGCGCTTGGTGTGGGCGCTGGGCGTATTGACGGCGCACTTCGCACTTAGTATTTTTGAAGGCTGGTGCAAGGTCGGCTCAACAGTAAATCTGGTCAACATGACTAGCTTCTTTTGGGTGCTAAATCCTCCCCGATAGTACACACTGCTTTGGCTGTTATATCCTGGGAAACAAATGAGTTCTCTTAGGAGACTCGAAGTTTATTTTAAAGGACCCGTATTAAATACGAATCCTCAGCCACAAATCTCTGTTTCTTCCCCTTTCTTTGTAATTGTTGTTTATTTCAGTTGTAATATATACTGTAATTTACTGCTTTATTTCCTTTCTATATTGTAATTAGAATTAGTGAATTGTATTTAATAGTTTATACAAACGGTTTCCTACATTTTCCTCGTCGCTCGGTGATGAAAAACAACGAAGAAAAAAGGTTATTGTTGGTTACGGGAACACCATGACCCACCTGCGGGGACGCGGGGTTGGCTGGTTACGTGAAGACCAAAGACCATACCCATGATCTACTACAAGACACATCACCTGATCTACTATGAGACATATTTGAGTAGCATGGGAATTGATACTCACGGAGCAAATAAAGTCATCATCAAAACCTTGTAAAGTATTCCTTTCTAGATCGTTAAACTTTCTTCATATAATGCCTTAAATGTTGTTGATGTTGTCAAAGACAGGCAAGGAAGGTAAAGTGTTGTCACTGACAGAGAAGGAAAAGGTATGGAGAAGGGAGAATATAGTTATCTCTATAGAAATTAGATGCAAGTGATGGTATTGTCACTAGCAAATGGGACATTGGATTGTGTGGGGGTAAACAAAGGCCAAATGGGGAGGGCCTACCCATGTGGACTGATTCAGGCTCAATAGCCCAACGCTATATAATAGTGGGTCTTGACCTATCTACCTACGAGCCCCAATCAAGTCTGATATAGTTTTAACTGCATTATACTTCATACTCTTTATTGTTTTTTAGGTTTTTCTTTATCTGTTGCTACTTTGTTGAGACTCGGCCAGATTACTTTTAGTAATATAAGCGTATCATTATCAGGCCCGTCCCAAAGAGAGGGACAAGGTGGGCGACGGCTCCAGCCCAGTCTTTCGAGAGGCCTGAAGTTTTTAAAAATGTTGTATATGTTTTAAATATTATATTTAGTTTATATATCCATTTTGTGTACATTAAAGTTTCCTTAGTATAATTGAAAAAAACCATTAAAAAAAAAATTAAAGGTCACAGGTTCAAGTCTTGGTAACAAAATTATTTGTTTTTCATGTGTTCTATTTATTCTTTTCTTTTCTCTTCTTTTTTTTCCCTCTCTTTAAAAGGTTGTTCCACAAAAACCCATAATTGTTTAAACTATTAAACCAAAACCAAAAAAAGACACAAAAATGTATATATTTAAACACATTACATATAAAAAAACTATTGAGGCCCGGTTTTTTATTACTTGTCCCGGGTCCAAAACATTTCGAGAATTCTTGGGGCCAGCCCTGGTCATTATGAGCTATGTTTTGTTGAGTTGAAGCTTGTCGTGCTTCAAACTACTACTTTTGGTTGGGTGAGCTTCAGTTAATGAGTTGTAGCCATGCGTGCTTTCGCCTAATTGGTTTTCAACTTTTGAGGACCTTAGATCTGTATACATAATGTAGGTGTGGCTCGTAGCCGAATGTAGAGGTACTTTCCTTGATTCATGTGAAATGTCGTCATCGATTAGGAATCCGCGACTTTGCCCATAATTGGGAGTCTAAAGTCCAGGAACTGAAATTCGTACATTAGTTTGGTAATATAGTGTTGGTGACATTGTTTTTTTACACCAAAGGACTATACTTCCATTTTCACATAAATGTATTCGGAGACGAAAGTTGACTAGTTTACTTTGCTTTGGGTACTGGAGATAAAAGCATGGAATGGTAAGCGAGTACCTATCTAATGAGGGTCGGTCAAGGTTGACGCTCTTGATAATAAACTATGAACTTATCATGACTTATCATCATGTTGGTCTAATGAAACAAGCCAACCTTATCATTTTGGTTTATTGACGTATGTTTAGAGACACATTTGCCCATAGATGTTGTACTTTCTTTGAGTTTGATTGTGAGAATGAGTACCCATGTTGGGATCATGAGTTTGATGGTTTTGTTGTTGCGCTTTCATGTGCATGAGCCAACGATTTGTTTATGGTTTGGGATTGGTGACACTGGGTGTTTGATGAAACTTGAGTTGCCGTTTTGGCATGTTGTTTTCTTGTAAGTCGCAACGTTCGGTTTGCTGGAGCGTCCCTTGACATTTTGATGGGTGACTAAGTTCATTCTCACGGGACTCCTATTAACCTACCTTTGAGCGAAGGGCTTCAACATCGTGATATTTGCTCGTATTGGCCCAATTAGTATAAAATTGCTTAAAGATGTAGTGTATCCTACTAGTGAGATGAAATAGGTTTCGGATATAAGCATCCGATATACTGGTTAGCAGGTAAACCGTATCATAGCGTCAGAGGGGCCGAGGGTTGATATTTGGAGCATGTACACCCTAGTCAAGAGAGAAGTTGAGCTGACTTTTGTCTTGACCTTCAGTGCAAATTTAAGTAGAATGGTGCATCATATGTTTCATAAAGTCACTCAAACTTTCTCTTCTCATCAAAATCACTCAACTATAATAAAGTTTTCTAAAAATATTAAAACTTCAAAATTAAGTAGCCTAAATAAAACTTATATGATATCTTTGTTAGTATTGATGACCTTTTTTTATATTTTAACTTAAATTGAATAATTATGAGATCTGTTTATTGCTTTTAAGTTAAATTAGATAAAAGAAAAAAAAAAGGAGATTGAAGTGAATTTCTTGAAATAGTTAAGAATATTTTTTACTATCGAGTGAATTCATCACTTCTTTTAAATATAATACATTAATAGAGTAACTTTTTGTTTCTCAAACCATCGCTCTATGGACTTAACTTCAAAAGGATTATGAGAGAACTTTCATCGGCCAGAACGGCTATACCTAATACCAGTTTATAAATTTTTTGATCAGCGGTTACCAAATTCCCGCGAATTCCAGCTTTATCCGACCCGAATTGAACTCCCATGGCGATTCGCTCACTGCTAACCCGTCTTCATCCACTCCGATACCCACAAAAAAACTTTTTCACCAATTTTCTAAGGGGCATTTCGTCGAACACCTTATGTGCATCTTCATTCCATGATCTGATCTCCTATAATGGCATTGACCTCAAAAGTAAGTTGCTTTCCCTCGTGTATCCTCGACGAAGCGCCACGAGTGTGCTTCAAAATTGGGTCAGCGAAGGCCGAAAAGTCTCCATTTACGATCTTAGAGAGATTTCAAAACAGCTTGTGCGACGTGAGCGCTACAAACACGCTCTTGAGGTTTGTTATTTTTACAATCAACATCATATATCTTTGATTATTTCCATCTTTGAAAGACTCGTTATTTTGATTATTGATTTTGATCAGGGTCAAATTTAGGGGTGTAAACCACGAGCTTGGTTCGTAGCTCGAACTGGTTCGTTAAGAAAGCTCGAACTCGGCTAATTTAAAACTTCATTTCTAAAGGTGGAGCTCATATCTTGGTAGTTTTCCAAGCTGGAGCTCGGTTGCTTATTATTTAGTTATTTTCTTTATATATTTATATAAATATTTATCATTATAATATATATATTATTTAATTATTTTAATTTTAATTTTATATATAATAATAACTTTTTATATAAATATATATTTAATACATTAAATAAAAATTATATAAATAAAAGATTCGTTTGGGCTCATGACCCTGCTCGAGCTCGATATGTGAACCTCGGGCTGGAGCTCGTTTATCAAATGAGCCCCAAAAAAGCTCGAGCTCGTTTAAACTCGGTTCAATTCAAGTTTTTAAGTAGCTCACGTTAGATCAAATGTGTATCAGCTTACAATTTTATACGAATGAAAACCGGTGTTTGTGATGTAAAATGTAATCTTTTTGACAGGTAATGAAGTGGATGGAGGGTCAAGATCGGTTCCAGATTTCAGAAACTGATCATGCTCTCAGATTTGAACTAACCCTAAAAGCTAGTACTTTACAAGAAGCAGAAGATTATTTCACAAAATTACCAAACATTGCTTCACAAAAAGCTTCATATCTCCATCTTCTCAACTCATATGTTAAAGAAAACGCGACAGAAAAAGCCGAATCCCTTATGATCAAAATGCATAGTTTAGGTGCCAATGTGACTCCACATCCATTTAACTCAATGATGAAGCTTTACATTGCCACATCTAAGTTTGACTTAGTATTATCCATCATATCGCGAATGAAGCAAAACAAAATACCCAGAAATGTGCTTTCTTATAATCTTTGGATGAGCGCATCATACGCGCTTCATGGTGTCAAATATGTAGATATGGTTTACAATGAGATGGTAAATGACAAGAATGTGAAAATCGGGTGGAGCTCGCTTTGTACATTGGCTAATATCTACATGAAATCGGGACTTATTGACAAGGCAAGTTTAACACTTAGAGACGCAGAGGATAAGCTATCGTTATACAACCATTTTGGTTACTTTTTCCTCATTACTAATTATGCTTCTTTGAAAAACAAAGATGGGGTTGTTCGGGTTTGGGAAGCTTGTAAAAGGGTAGACCGGAGACTCACGTGTGCAAACTATATGTGTATTATGTTATGTTTTGTAAAGCTTGGGGATGTTAAGGAATCCGAGAAGATCTTTGTGGAATGGGAGTCTCAGTGTGTAAGATACGACGTTAGAGTGAGTAATATTCTTCTTGGTTGTTATGTTAGGGATAATTTGATGGAGAAAGCCGAGGCGTTGCATTTTCAGACATTGGAGAAAGGGGGGTGTCCAAATTATAAGACATGGGAAATACTTATGGAGGGATATGTGAAAAATGGTGATATGGAGAAAGCGGTTTTTGCAATGAAGAACGCGTGTAAGATGTTGAAGCATTGCGAGTGGAGGCCATCGCGTGTGATTGTTGAGTCTGTTTTGGAGTATTTGGAGAAAAGTGGGAATTTGGAAGATGGGATGTGGTTTCTGAAGGTTCTTAGGGATTTGAATCTTGCTGATTCGTGTGTGTACCGGATTTTGATCAGGATGCATGTTGCGAAAGGGAAACCGGTTGGCGAAATTGTTAAATTGATGGAGGATGATGAGATAGATATGGATGATGAAACTATGGCTCTTGTTGAAGTTTCACAAATTGGTGCATTCTCATAGATGCTTTCACCAACAATGAATGGTCTCATTGTCATAGACAACACAACCCATTCATGCTCGCGGTTTTTGGGGTATGAAACTCTACAGGAGATGGTTCTTTTGCTGGTCTACGGGTGGTTGTGTGATTAGCCACCCCATGAGTGGAGAGCCTACTTGTCAAAAAGCTTAGTGAAGCTTAAAATTTGTATGCATCGGCTCGGCTTCTTGAGCTTAAATGACTTAAGTTTGTCTTTGTTGGTGTTATTTATTTACTTTTGATTTTCCATATGTTTTTGAAAAGGAACAAAGAAAAGGGGGTTTAGTTGTAATTTTTCATATGAAACTTTATACAAGTTTGACTTGTAACTGACCCTAAATAAGTCAAAGGCAAGAAAATAAGTCAACTTAAGGCTGACCTTCTAGCCAGCCTAGCTTTAGTTTGGACATCTTGAGCCCAGTGAGGTTAATCCAATACTATTATACTATTAGGCTATGCCGCAGAAGGGATGAGATGGTTGGAGGGGCCGCTGGTGAACATCACCCCTCCTAGCGGCGCCATACAGAAACCTAGGCCCGAATCTGCCGGCCTTGTCCACTCTCTCACATACAATACATATATATATTTTATGTAATTAAAATCCTTGATCAATAATAATAAAATATTATTAAAGAAAAGGTATGTGATTAGCTAAACAACAATCTTGGATTACTTCCTAAACAAAAGGGTCATATTTTTCTAGAAGACCCAAAGTACGTATCTTTCACTCGGTGTCGATTGGTTTGTTAGAAACTTAGAATTCAATTGAATCAGAATATAAATTCTATTTCTTACCTGTGTAGTTTGAAGAATTTGTTACAACTAAAAACTATGTTTCGCTTGTCGGTACCTCACCGCCATTCGGTAAATTTGTTACAACTAAAAGCGAGATTCTTGTAAATTTCGGCGATTTATAAAAATGTGTGTATATGTATGTATATAATTTTGAAAATTACATATCAATATGTGTGTGTATGTGTGTATATATATATAAATCTGAAAATTACATGTAAAAATTCCAATCCCAATTAATCGCTTGTCGGTAGCTCACTGTCCGACTAGCATATAACGATTTTTACAACATTGATGTTAAGGAATGCTAAAAGGCATGGATGTGATCCAATCTATGTTCTTCACTTTTGCAATGCTCTGTTTTCATATCATCTCCAATTTTCCATTATGAAAGAGCGTATCAGTGTTATCCACATGTTCGTTTTCAATTATTCGAATTTGAAAAATTTTAAACTACACTAATGTGATGCCAATTCAGTTGCCTGAGGGCTGAGATAACCTTGAGAGTTGAGAGTGAGACCATCCCAGTCTTAAAGCTGGGCATTAGATTGAAGTGTTGGGCCAAAAGTGGGCCAGCTCATGGTTTGACCACCTTTTGACACAAGTCTAGAGCTTTGACTTGTTAATTTAATATAAAAATATAATCAAAGGACATTATAAGTTTGAATCTTTACATGCAAAGAAACACTCTTTTACAAGTTTTAAGGTAAGCAAAGTTTTGTACCTATCTTCTTGAAAACTTGGACCACAAGTAAACCAGGAAGAGGCAAAAAAGGGCAAATAAGACCACATGCAGAACATTGCTAGAACCAGACTGGATGATGCTCTTGTTTAGTTTCCTCATGTTGTTCTTCACTCCTGCTTGAGCTTTAATAAGTGTCATTTGCTGCAAATTTAGAAATCATTTTTATTTTATTTTTTTAATTTATACATAACTAATGTATTAACTAAATGAGACTATTTTTGAAGCAAATAACCTAATATTTCTTAATGCTGGAAATATATCCCACATCATACAAACAAGTTTAGAACTAAAAAGGGTAGAGCTGATGTCATACCAACTGGTTAACAAACTCATTCTGATATTTGGCCTCTGACTCGATCTCTGAGGCTACCTGTAATGCAACGATAAAATGAGCTCACAGAGAGAAATATATCAAAACTACGGTTTGCAACCTGTTCGTTTATACTTGATATTATTCACATCTGCTTAAATCATATATTGTTTGTTAGAATATGATATAAGGTTTAGCAGTCGTTAGGGTTAGGCCCGTTAGCTTAGCCCATCAGGATTAGGGTTTTGTATTATGTATTTATGCCTATATGTACCGGTAGATTGTAGCATACAAGATATCTCAGTAAAATCTCTCCTTTTCCTTCGCGTGGTATCAGATACATGGGTATACATATTCTATTATTTGCTACCGTATTTGAAAACAATAGTTTTCTAACCATGTACAATCAGTTGAATCTTAATCGTTCTAATAAACAAACAAAAGAAACAAGATGTAATATAAGGCGTGGCTAGGAAAACAGGACAAAATCAAAACAAAAAGTACTATAAAAACTTTGTTGCAAGGAACGACAAACAAGACCCACGTGTAATCTTAATCGTTCTAATATAAAAAAAAATCATCCTATGAAAACTTTGCTGGATAATTGATAAATTATTTTACTATGTTGTTTTTTAATACAATGTTTGGTACATTACTTAATCGTTACATTTAGTTTAGTCACCGATTATTTTGTTACGTATTTATGTAAATTTCATAGAATGTCAGATGTAAAGATAAGTACATTTAAATAAACCACAAAATTTCAGATATAAAAATAAGTATATCCGATCCTACTTACACCCCTAATGGAGGTCTGGTTTAATGAGTAACAAACAGTAGTTTTTGCTTCACTAAATTGATTAAATCTTCATAATGCCTGCATTCCTTTTGTTGAGTCAACAACTTTTATCAATTGTAGTTCTACAATAATCGCCGCACTTTTAACACTTTCAAAGTAAAAAGAAAGAAACATTTTGGACGGTTGCAAACGCATTGGGGCAACTTGTGACATTCAAAAATGTAAAGTGCATAGTACCAATATCTGAAGGTACTATGCTCATGATACTATATTGCCAAGAAGTAAAAAATTTCTTTGAAACTATCTTAAAATCAAAATGGTCCCACAGTCACAACACTATGGTCTTACTTCATTTCAAAATGTTAGAAGATTATGAGGCTTGTATAATACAAGAAACTGATTAAAAAATCCAAAAAGTTACTTACATTCTTTAACTGTCTGACTTGCTTCCGGAGGCCACTGATCTCATCATCCAGGTCCGCATGCATTGGATCAATGCGCAGTTGGATTTCATCAGAACCGGCCCCTTGTCTGGTGCTAAGCCCTTCTCTGCAAACAGTTTAGATATTGTCAACATATCCATATGAGTATTAAACTCGCAAAAGTTTACTTGGTTAATAAAAAAACATTTAACATGTTATAATGCTTTTCACTTATTTTGTTTTATAAACAACTAAGCTTTGCAGCTATTAAATTATTCAAAAACAAAAATCAACAAAATAATTACCTTGATCTGTATGGAGCAGCACCATAAGGGTAACCACCTCTGTTAGAACTAGATGCCATTGAACAATGAGATTTAAGAGGTTGTGTTAACTGAGGAACCCTGAAAAAATAACTGAATAAAATCAGTGTGCTACAAAGAAATCATCAAGTATGCCAAGCCCCTGGAACAGATTTCTCTCACTTGGCATTTTATAAGTGAAAGAACTTGATTAATTAGCTGAATCAGAGAAAGACGTTACTTTTGTTCCTCAAAAGGATCACTGAAAATGAAGGTTTCCTTCCATCTTAAATAAATTTGGCAACCTATATAAGATGTCCCCTAAACTTCTTTTAATTTTTTTTTGCATACCTTAATTTTTACTTCATCAAATCACATACCAAATTCTCACAAAGTCAATGACATCATCTTAGTCCGTGGCAAATCTTAAGTTCACAGAGCAATGACGACCAACATAAAACTCCATAATTCCTCAATTATGATTCATTTTTTGAACTGGATGACGAACTGACGATTGTACTAAAATGATGTGGACTGATTCGGTTGTGGAAATCTAAATATGTATTAAATTTGACTGTAACACATGCAAGTGTAAAAATCATGAAACTATGAAAGTTATGTGACCATTTCATATAACTTGCCTTATGTTTTTGCGGCGTACTGTTTATCTATCTCTTATGTCCAAATAACTTTTTAAAAGTACATATCAGCAATATAACCAATAATAAACTAATAATCCCAATACTAAGTAAAATGAAACCCTAACATAAACAACACCCTCACCTAAATTACACTCATACAAAAAATCAATCATAATTAGTTTACATCACCGATTATCCTATCTAAAACACAACAAAACTTTCAATATTAGTATGCAATCATATTAATCCTCTATGTCACAATCTTCTAATCATTTCTAATGTAGTTGATGCCATCCCACATATACCTTCCCACATATACTCAGAAACTAAAATTGAATTTGTCTTTCACTCTTTCTTCTCCAATTGTTTAACTATTTTCCCAATTTTGTATAAAACTCAAAACTGTTCATCTTTGTTGATACAAGTATACAACTAGGGATAAGCTCGGCACCGTACCGGTACCTATACCGAAAATAAAAATTAGTAAAAAACAAATACCGAATACTGTACCGAAATTGTCGGTTTCGGTATTATACCGCTTTGGTGGGTTTATTTTCTACGTAAAAAACTCAAAACATCCCAGAATTGTATCAAATACATTCGTAAACATGAAACCATAATACCAAAACATTCAAAATGTCCCAAAACTGTATCAAATACATTCGTAATCATGAACTTGGAAAACCAAAACATTCAAAATGTCCCAAAAACTGTATCAAAATCAGTATTAGGTAATTATTCGGTATTTTTCAGTTTTTACCGGCATCGATACCGCTTAGTTTCGAGACTGAACTAACTAAAAATCAAATACCGGTACCGGTACCGGTACCGTTGTTGTTTGGTCAGTAACGGTTCGGTGCGTACTCTACAACTGCACCTTCTCCCTACAAACCTACTACTTCCGCTCAGTTGATCATTTGATCTCCACTGATCCTCACTGAAATCATCAATTTTGTTGATGATTCTATGGTAAAAGCTCACAAATCAAAGCGCAGAACACACGCAGCAAAAGGCCTAATAATCGTTAATCCCAAATCCTAGGGTTTGAAAATTCGTAAGCGAATGATTCCTAGGGTTCCAGAAACTGATAAAACCTAATATTTAATGACGATTTGCTAGAAATTATCCGAAGAACGAGTTAATTTAACATGCTTACAGGGAGATTGAATTCTTACCGAATGAAATCGTGATTCGTATCGGACGCACAGATCGGAGATAAGGAACGGATCAAAATCAGATGTCTGCTTCCACGTTTATGTATCCTTCGGGTATGAATGATTACCGTTTGACGTTCGATCGTTAACTTAATGGATACGAAATACAAAAGTTATAAGTTAAAGGCTAAAAAATACAAGAGTTAAATGTTGGAGGGTAAAATGTGTAACTCACACAATCCATTTACATCTTAAGAAAACGTGTACTGGTTTTAAGTTTTAACTAAAAATGGGGGTGGGTATACTGTAAACGAATCGAATATTCAGCGAACAGTTTGTGAATTGTTTGGTGTGTAGTTCCTTTACGTTCATTCGTTTAATAAATGAACGAACATTAACAAGGAATTCCGTCCGATTAACTAAATGAACGAACATGAACATAGGTCACGTTCGTTCAATTGTGTTTGTGAACGTTCGGTAACGTGTTAGTGAACATTCGTTTCTTTATGTTCATTCATTTATGTTCGTTTATTTATGTTGTTCATTAAAGATATTTCTATTTTATTTTATCTAATTTTTTATATTCTTTAATTTTTATTTTATTGTTTATCCTAACAATCAACTAAGTAAAGTAAGATCGATACATGTACATAAAACTTGATATTAAAATAATTTTTTTAAATGTTTATTTCGAAAGGCAATAGGGTTGATATCAAAAGTCCCAAACAAGGCTTCGTTCGGTTACGCTCGTGAACCGTTCGTAAACAAATCCATTTCCTTTATGAATGAACACGAACATGAAATTTTATTCGGTTAGTGTGCGTGAACCGTTCATGAACAAGTTAAATGCTAAACGAACAAACACGAACAAGACTTTGTTCGGTCCGGTTACAGCCCTAAGGGTGGGGGTAAGGTGTAGTGGTAAATATGTAGGAGTTATCTCACCACAAGTCTTGGGGGTGACGTCTCACCCTACATTATCTAGATGTTCATTTTATCTTAGATAATCTACGTGTTGATGTTCAACAAAAAAAAAGTAAAAAGTGAAAAGTTCATGTCACATCACTGTCACATAGGCCGTGAAGTTTTATTAACTAAACCCTTAAAAGTGTGTAACGGTTTGGCTAAAAACAACTTTTTTTTATAAAAATGTGAGTAAATGACTTGATTATGAGTCAGGCCCCCACCTCCAAACCCTTCACGTCCGTTAAAGTCACGGCGCCCCACCTTCGCGCGTAATGGTGTTTAACCTCCTTCTTGGTTAAGGAACATAATAGTTTTCTTACTATATGTAAATTGTTTAGACTCTTCGGTTACCAATAGCTTCTCTACAATCTCCATAAGACTTGTTAACTACAACTTAAAACAAGTGTTTGAAGGAAAATTACAATAAAAGAACTCCAACACTTCCATTTGCTAACCTACCTATGATCCTTCTAATGTGGAGTTTTAATATGCAAGAGGTTAATTCAAGATTGTCATGGTCACTAATTAATCCATCATGGCTGACGGTGTCAAGACAAGCACTGACAAGGCCTTTCAAATGATAAACTCGAACTACATGTCACCAATTTGACTTCTTTGCTTAGCAAATCCCTATTTTAATAAAACATAATCTTGAAACTTTTAACACACTAATTATCTATAAACAATTTAAGTAAACAAAGTACCACGGGTCAACCAACCTAACCCGCTTGTACACAAAAAGTTTCCGTTTTGACCCATTGGCCATCGGTTTTTATGTCACCTCTGCGTCAAAAGTTTCGATAAAGTACTGAGAAACAACATTGAAGCAAAACAAGAAGTCAAAGATTACAAAAAAAAACAACTAAAATTGTATATCAATGAGAAGAAATCCATAGTCAATACAAACATAAAAGGCTGAAAACAGCATCAAAACTCTGTTGGAGGTTTCAACCTTACAAGCCTTTTGATTCTATCCTTGTCAGTGTTCTCCAACAACCCCTTCATAATCAATTGATAACATTAGTAATATTATAACATTTTCCTACATTTGTGTTTAGATGTGGCGATTTTCATTTTGACCAAATTATATACAAAAATAGGTTGGACCGGGTTATGTTTTATCTCAAATGGGTCAGGTCAAACAAGTCGAAAGTCATCCAAAATGTATTTAGATTATTACTTTGATCGTAGTTAACACATTTATTATAAATGAAAACATGGATTTGTAAGTCAACCCAACACAACTCAGACCATACTAAAAAGGTTTTTTGTTTCAACCTAAGCCAGTTATGACACGGTAAGCAAGCAGCATGACCCGTTCGTTTCGCCACCTCTATCTATGCTCTTTTTAACTTTTCAGGCGTAATGTTCATGCTTGAGAAGTGATACGAATACAAGGATAACGGAAAACATGTTATGCAAGACTTGCAACTTTATATACTTTTTTATTTATTTTATTTTTACAACGGCTCCTAATCTACTCCTATTAACCATCTATACATGTACCTAACAGGATTTGAACCCTCCGCCTCTTGAATAGAGGGGAGACACCTTACCACCAGCATGTCCCTTAGAGCATTTACAACAGTTTCCCCATATATTTGTGAGTGGGGTTCCTCATATTTTAGGGAGTGGTTTAAAGTAGTTGTGAGTGGATGAGAGAGAAAATGTATAAATGTTTTGTATATTTAGGGAAAACATTGTTCACATGTATAAATTTTTTAATATTTTTTGAAAGTGTTGTGAGTGGAGGAGAGAGAAGATAAATGTATAAAAAGTATTATTTAATTGAAAAGGAGAGAAAAAAGGTAGTGATTTTAGTGTAATTATAGAGATGGGGATAGGGAAACTGATGGGAATGCTTTATCATCTCAATCCCCATATCTATCCCTATTCAATTAAATAATACTTTTTTAATCTTTTTCTCTTTCTTCCATTCACAAAAAATTTTAAAAAAATAAATAAAGGGAATGAATAGTAGGGTTAGGATCTCTTGAAAACTCGTCAAAAAAACCAATTAAATTTAAAACCATTTTTTTTTCACTATCTTTATTATTAAAATACAACAAAAAAAATAATATATCTTTCCAATTAATTAATCTCTTCTCTCTAAATTATTCTTAAAAAACTTTATTCACACGTGTAAATAGTTACCACTTACACATGTGTAGATTTTTTTTAATATATGAATACATGTAAATTTATATATATAAATTCATTTTTTATGTTGTATTCTAATAATAAAGGTAGTAAAAACATTAAAAAATGGTTTTAATTGGTTTTTTAACGAGTTCTTAAAATATTTAGGAGTTGTTAAATGATCCATTCCCTATATAAGTCCCTATATTTAGGGAACTCCTATAGTTTTCCTTCAAATTTTAGAATTTTAGGGATGAAGATCCTGATGTTGAGTGAAAAAACAAGAACTTCTTGTATTCTCCCTAAATTTTAGAGACGGGGATGAAGATAGTGAACCAAATGTGAATGCTCTAAGATGGTGTTCACGGTCTACTTATTTTGACTATTTTCCTCCATTTATCATGCTGTCATATAAGGTTCCAAATGTGTTGATCATTTGACGGTATATTTATTTGGTTCTTCTACTAGGGGGTGTTCCGGTCCAATTCAGGCCAGTTTTGACGAAAATTATGGGCTAAACCACTAACTACAGTTTCAAAAAGTGGCAAACCAAACTGGCCAGGTTGGTTGGGTCAGCCAGACCTGCCAAAACCGTTCAATTAAGCGATTTGAACCGGGTTTTTTTATTATTTCAAAATTGTTAATTTGTATTAAATTTAAAAAAATGACAAAGATTGTTCATGAATATGATACATGTGTATATTCCAAAAAAGAAAAAAATAATAAAGATAAATGGCATGTTCGGTTTGGTTTACACGGCCAATTCCATGTTCCAAACCTTGATCGAACCATATATATCTCAAACCCGCCGAACCGGCCACTTATCTCCGGTTTGGGTGGTTTAGACCGGTTTCAACGGTTTATTAACACCCCTATATTGTATGCTTAAATTTTAATGAATTGAAGAATATAATAGACTAAAGGAAGGGAGCTCACCTTCCAGACAATCTCATCAAGACACAAGCATATCCTACCATATTTGTCCAGGAAAAGCCGCTCTGTTGGAGGCTTCCCGCATACATCCTTTATGGCCGAGGTAACAACAAATATTGCTTCAGACACTTCAGGAAAAAGAAAAGCCACATTAACAATTAAAAAAATATAAGAAAGAAATTTGATTAAAAGAGACACAATTTTGATACCATGTTTCATAAAAATTGTAATCTTGACTTGACACAACTTAAAATAAAACTTTGACTACTATTAAAAGATCTAATATACCCTTAAACAACAAAGATCATCTTCTGAAGATCCAAATCAATATCATCAGTTTATTTGTAATAAAAGGTGACTTCCTTTATCCTTCTAATTTAGTTTTCATGAGATGAACCAAATAATGGTTGGGGCAATATGCTTACAAGCAAGTTCATCGTACTCATCCTTGCCGACCAGATAGATGTTGACATGCCCAAGCACGGTGTACACAATATACACAGACCTGAAAATGCAATGATAGATCAAAGATCGAGCTAATACCCCATTATATACACAAAGATTGATAAGAAACGAAACAGAAGATTTAAGCAATTAGGGATTAGATTCAAGCAATTAAGAATTAAAAGAAGAAATAAGAACAATAGTAGGGTTGTATTGATGGCCTTCAACATAAAATACAAAAGGATGATTCCAGGACTGTGCCCTCTCTCACTACAACCGTAGGAGCCTAACAAACTCACATACCTCACCAGCCTTATTCCTCCCCTACAAATACTATCTCTCCTCTAACTAACTCCTAGCCACTTTGAGAAAAGTCCCCTTTGCCCCTCCTAGAATACACATGTAGCAATTTGGTTTCATCTTTAACAAGGAGGGGTGTATCTCTATCACTACTTCCTCCTTCCAAAAAAGTCTTGACCTCAAGACTTGTAGTTGCAAACCGATCAGGAGGTACTATCGCAGGCTGCAGAGGATCACTCTGCACAGTAGCTTGAGAATACAAGTCAGCAGAAGCACCCTTTAGCTGGACTGAAATGCCTTTGTAATCAAACTGCATCAGGGCCTTAGGCCAATCATGGATCACTGCACCTAAAGAATGTAGCCATTCCATTCCCAAAATGAAATCAAGACTGCCCGTATCAAAAACCAAAGCATCCAACTCGAAAGTGTTGGGACCAAGCTGAATTGGAAGCTTAATGCAGCGGTCAGTGACAAAAGCCCGTTGCTCAGCACCCCAAGTGATATGAATACCCGGAAAAGTGGTTATGGAGAGACCCAACTCAAGAGCCAAACGGCGAGAAACAGAATTATGTGTTGCCCCACTATCCACCAGCACACAAACTGGATGTCCAAATAAGCTCCCTGCAATTCGCAAGGTGGGAGCACCACCCTGTCCAGCCACGAGACCTGGAGATTCCAAAGCCAGAACTGAACCCGTAGGAGAATCACCCGTCGAAGGAGTAACAAGAGAACCCTGAACAGCCAAAGCACAATTTTCCCCCTCTAATGAGTCATACTCATCCTCTCCTAACAGCAGGACCCGAAGTGAGCCCTCCGGGCATTTGTGAGCCGGCCCGTACTGTTGACCACACCGAAAACATAGGCCCTTCTTCCGACGATCTTCCCACTCGGTGCGAGAGAGAGAGACCGAACTCCTCTATCCCTATGAGGCAAAGTCCTAACATCTGTGGAGGAAGGGAAGGTGGAAGACAGCAGTGAACGAGAAGGGTCACAGAAGGTGGAAAAAACTTAGCCACAGAATCCAAGCTAGCAGTGCTTTTAGTCTCAGAACGACTGCCCACAGGAGACCCCTCACCCAACCCAGAGCAGTCCATCCCATCGGATGAAGGTAACGAAAATGATTTCGGGAAGAGTTACCAGAACCAGGTCGTAACATAGCGTCAACATCCTTGGCTAAATACATGGCGTCCAATCGAGAATGAGGGCGATGGAGACGCACCCACTGCTTCACATCGTCCTTTAAACCCGCCACAAAATACCCAATCCCTGAGATTCCGGCAACCGAGGAACCAACGACAGTAGATATTCAAAATCATCAATATAATCGTAAATTGAATCCGATTGCTGGATATTGGCGAGTTGCTCATACGGATTTTGAATTTCTAGACCCCTAAAACGCTGTAGCAACTCGGATTGAAAATCCGTCCATGAAAGGGAGGGACGAACCTCAGTGATGATCATAAACCAATGCTGAGCCACCCCTGTCATGCTCAATTGAGCGAGCTACAAGCGAGTGTCATCGGACGTAGAGTTGATATCAAAGTACAGAGTCGCCTTCTTAATCCTTCCCTGAGGATCAAAGCCCGAAAACTCAGGAAGCTTAATCTTCTTCACAGCCCAAGGAAGATGGATCGGGGAATCAGATTTGGAAGCGGGCGTTGAGAAATCCACAATAGAAGGCCCAGAACCCGATGAACCATCCATGGGTCGCTTCTCTTGCAATTTCATCCAAGCTAAGACCTCACGTCGGAATACGACGGATTCCTCCTTATCGGCAGTCAAGGAGCTTAGCGCTGATTTGATTTCCGTAACATCCGATTGGAGCTGTTGAATTTGTTGCTCGTGAGCATCCAAACGAGATTGATGATTGACCATGATCGCCGCAAGTAACAAATGAAGGAATCGGAATTCCGAAATCGGAACTAAAACCGAATCGAGAGTAGAGGGAGGCAGGTCGGACCAATGATAAGAAACGAAACAGAAGATTTAAGCAATTAGGGATTAGATTCAAGCAATTAAGAATTAGAAGAAGAAATAAGAACAATAGTAGGGTTGTATTGATGGCCTTCAACATAAAATACAAAAGGATGATTCCAGGGATGTGCCCTCTCTCACTACAACCGTAGGAGCCTAACAAACTCACAATCACTCACATACCTCACCAGCCTTATTCCTCCCCTACAAATACTATCTCTCCTCTAACTAACTCCTAGCCACTTTGAGAAAAGTCCCCTTTGCCCCTCCTAGAATACACATGTAGCAATTTGGTTTTATCTTTAACAAGGAGGGGTGTATCTCTATCAAAGACTGTACTGAAAACCATAAAATAGGTAGAAACCCTACTCAATGAATATATAAAATGCACAAATAAATGGTGATATTCTTCTCTTAGACAATTGCAAAGGAAAACAATTCCCAAAATAATCCAAATTCATGAACATCTGAGGAGAACAATAATAAAGACGTACTTGTGGCTTGCGACACAAAGTTCTTCATTCTTGACACCTTTAAGGTTATCTGCTCCAAGTTTGACCAAGAAGGACCGCCAATGCAATCGCTCCTCACCAGGAACACCATTGAAACTGCAAATATAACACATGCATAACATATTAACATAAACATATAAATGGATCAAGTGCAACTAGTTAAAGCTTTTTGATTAGGCTCATGTACCATGAAGTACAATCCAACCCTCACAAAGTACAAACCCTTCTTAACATAGAAGAATATTTGTTTTCTGTATCTTAATTCAATTTTAGTTTGCCCTATTGTTTGTTTGTGTGGTGTTTCTGAATCACAAACGAGCATTAGATTTATCCATTTCTACCCGTTTCATTTTATTTCAATTTTATATCCGTCATCCTACTCTGATTGCTATCAATATGTTTTAAATATACTGTAGAGAGGGTTTCATGGTACCGTTCGACAAGGATATTGCCCTCAGAGTTGGTGATCAGCACAGCCAGCAACATCCTCTTGGCTCTTCTTTCTGCCTCCTTTAGGTCTTATATCTATAACCTACTTTGCTCTTCTTTAGCAATAATGAAGATTGAGCACCTTTATCTAGCCAACAATCTATAAGCTCTGAAAAGAAATTACAAAAATAGATTACAGAGAGGACATCAATCACTAAATAAAATTTTTAACAGATGTGGAAATGCAGTTGACACGTAACAATTAAAGCAGGGTTAGTCACAATTACTCAAAGAATGAATCCATATGCTTCTTATATACAAAGACTAGGTGTGTTCTTATGTCAAACTATATATTCATGATTTCATGTTGTACTACTGACTTTGCCTTATAATTTCACTCACAAATACTGTTATTCCCAAACCATCAGCAAGTCACCAACGTACGCGGTCACCAACGTACACGGCCACTAATTATTCAACATGCATAAAATCCTTATTTGAACACTCACTTTGCTCTTGGAAAAAAAAAAGAAAAAATGTCTTTTTAGTATAGCCTCACAAATAAATAGACGTACGATGTTAAAATTGTAAGTTCGAACTTGATGGAATTTTGTAGACAAACTTTTAACTTTTCTATAATCAAGCACCTAAAAATTCTGTCCTTTAAGAATAATATAACTTTCAGCAAGTTTTTTAGTATGCCATACGTACCATTTTCACCAAAACTCTTGGTTTAATAAAGAGAACAAGATAAAAGAAGATTTCAACTTACATATAGAGCAATGAAATTGTTGGTTACGATTGTGCTATGATAGAAGCATTTGGTGCCAGTGACTTATTGGATCGAACTTGATACGGGTCTATATTTCAGTTTGGTTCCTACTGATGAGTACAAGGGCTAATACTATACTTCCTACTAATACAGATATTCCTATTGGTTGGTTATAGTTGTAGCACTTAGTTAGTTAGTTAGTTAGGAGGTTAACTAATCTGTTAGGCATCATTGTATAGCTATAAATAGATAATGTAATACACACATAAGTTCAGGCAGATTGATAATAAACAATTACTTCCATTCCCCTCTCTTCTCTTCTTAAGTGTGTGTAGATTGACGAACTTCAAGAACCATTCTCCATTCCTGGTTCTTCAAGTTGTTAATCAGGTGATTGACCACCGATCAGTGTTGTAAAAATCGCTAGGCGCTAGTCGGGCGGTGGGGTGGGGCCTAGGCCTAGGCGGGATTAATCGGGGCCTAGGCGGGATTAATCGGATTGAAATTTTTATATGTAATTTTCAGTTTTTTATATATATACACACATTTTTATATGTAATTTTCAAAATTATATATATACACACACACATTTTTTAAAGAAGCTGGAAATTACAAGAACTAAACTGAAAATCGCCGGAAATTTGCCTGAAAGTCGCCGGAACCTGCCGGAATCTCGCCGGAACCCTACCGGAATCTCGCCGGAAAAAACGGGAAGTGGCCGATTTTTGGCCGACTATTAGCGATTTTTAGTCCGATTTGGCCAAAAATAATCGTCGACCCGCCGCCTAGCGACTAATCGGCGCCTAGGCGCGATTTTTACAACACTGCCACCGATTCTCAGTCTCAATCACCAATTTTATCGCTACTGTGAATTCAACATTTGCAGATTGTAACAAAACTCCTAGTATTTATGGAGAACAAAAGACATGGGGAGACAGTATACTTGTATGGAATAGAAAAAAAGAAAACTAAACAAAATTTTACTAAGTCATGGTTTAAAGGGCCAAATGCATAAAATGTAGGCCTACCGCCTACTGAGCAAAATCAAATCCAAAGAAGTGCTTAAGATCGTGCAATCAACTGTATCAATAACTGGGAACCCCTTGGCATCAAAATACGAAATTCATCATGCCTAGGGATTGTACACCCAAACATGGTTATAGACAAGCGAAACAATGTAGCAGAGTATCTTGCAACTGAAGCTTATAGACACATAGATCAAAGGATTATATACACTGGTTGGCTAAATAGTGGCAACCGGTGTTCATCACCATCAAAGTGGTGAGGGTTTCAAGGAGGATTTAGAAGGGGGGGTGGGGGGGTTCGCTGTTCAAAAGAAAAAAGGAGGCAAACAAACTTTTAGCCTCTCTGGCTTTAGGGACTGGTTTTTCAAAATTTGTTATATTGGATGACCATATACCATGTCCATATAAATACAAGGGGTTTTCGTTCCTTCAATAACTATACGCCACTCCTCCCACCCCGACCACACACAAAAGAATACATATAGATGTTCAACCAACTTTATGCATTTGTCTAATTTCCACCTTTTTGTTTACTTAAATTGATGGTAACTCAGATAAACTTGAACGAAGTGTTGCCCATTTTTCAGAATAGAATATACCATAATTTTTAATCTTGGAGATGTAACGACTTCCATACAGTGTTGTAAAAATCGGGCCTAGGCGGCCATTTAACTTGTAATTTTGAGCTAGGCGGACCATTAATCGGAATCGGGCCTAGGCGGGTCTAGGCAGCCAGATTCCGGCAAAAATTACGGCAAAAACCTGAAATTTTCAGCCAAATTCCGATGAAAACCTTGGATTTTCTAGCCAAACCCTTCAAATTCCAGCCAAATATGTGTATAAATATTTAAAAATGAACATTTTTATAAAAATTACATATAAAAATGTGTGTATATCTTGGTTTTAAATTGCGCAATGCGCTCCGATGCGTTTGGTCCCAAAATCCGATGCGCGATGCGTTTTGCGCGATGCGAGCGCATCACGTATGCGATGCGCTCTTTATTAAAAAGTGCTAAAATATTATTTATACATAACAAGTTGTAAAAACATACTTAAACAAAAAAGAAGTCATACAATAAGAAGATAGAATTTCATTTTTTTTTGTCCAAATGACTAAATGAGGCATGCTAAAATACTTCCAAAAGCAAAAAAAAGCATACTAAAGTATTTCCAAGAAAGAAAATGTTGAATAAGCCAAGGAAGAACCTACAATAAGAAGATAGAATTTCAAAAACCCAAAAAATCTGTCAAAAAAACCCAAAAAATCATAGTTGCGCGCATCAGAGCGCTACATGCGAACACCGCATAATGCGAGCAACGGCGCAATATCCACGCATCATGTAATCGCTAAGCATCAGGTGCAGCGATGCGCCAACTCCAGCGCTACGGCGCAAAACGCATTATGCGCGCAATTTAAAACCAAGGTGTATATATATAAAAAACTGGAAATTACATATAAAAATTCCAATCCGATTAATCCCGCCTAGGCCCCGATTAATCCCGCCTAGGCCTAGGCCCCACCCCACCGCCTGCCTAGCGATTTTTCCAACCATGCTTCCATATCATTGACAAAATGGGTCCCAAGTGACCGAGACCTAAACCACGATAACATCAACAATAACGCATAGAAAACACGTTGCAATGAATCTAAATACTATTTCCTATATCCCAAACAATACACTTCTTTTCAACTCTATAGGCTATACCTTACAGATCAAACTAATAAATACATACTTAATTTGTTATTCCAAATCGATCTCAAAGGTCAAACTTGTTCTATGTTTTAATGTCAATTTTGGAGCTTAAAATTCAATATTCAGATCTGAAATCTCTTATCAAACAAAAAAATATAAGTAAATTTCCCACCAACATAAATAAAACCTACACACAGTTTGATGAGTATGCTTATCCAACACATGTTAGCTTTATTCACAAACTTTACACTGTAATCCAACCCTAGCAGTAGCTCACAATGCATAACATAATAATTCGGTTTAAAAACAACCTTTCAATCTACCTAAAATCCAAAAATACTGATTTTGGATCTAGAAAACCTATATCAAGATTCGAATCCGAAAAATACTCTGATTGATTCACAAAATCAAATCTGAAGTTAACGAATCATCAGTGATCATCTTCATATATGCTCTTTGGTAGATGACGGATAGTGATTCGATATAATTATAGCAGGAAACTAGTAACAAGGCTGCAGATCAAATGCGAGTTTTGAATAAGGCAGTTAATAACGGAGAATTAGGGTTTTGAGGTACCTGTAGCAGTAGACCCTGATGATGATCAATGAGACAGGAGGAACGCAGATATAAAATGGAGAGAGATCTAAATAGAAGAAAAACATGAAATTGATTTTCAAGAGAAAACAACATATGTGTGAAATATTGGGGGAAATAAATTTTTTTAATTATTTGTAAATAAAATATTGAAATTTTATCAACAAATCCACCTTTTGACCACTGATAGATCTTCAATCGAGAGTTTATCTTTGTAAGAATGGTGAAGATCGCGAACTTAAATGGTCTTGTGTTTATTGATAGAAATAGTTTTTTTTTTATGATAGTTTTGATGGTCACGTGGTGGTTGATCAGTGGTACAATGGGTTGAGATAACAGGGACAGTGGGAGCTGAGCATAGTTAACTTGGTGGAGCTGTATGGAGGTGCTTTAGAGTTGACGTCAAAGATAGTAAATTATGCTTCTGAGAATGTGTCTGGGTTGATGCATTGGGACTCAATGAAGGCAGTGAATACTCTTGGGTTCGAGATTATGGTATACTTCATTTCATGTTACCCACTATAGTGAAGTATTGGTGAATCTTACTAAAGACTTTGGAAAGATACGGGTTTATGTATCGTCGGAAGAAGGGAACCAAGTTCCGAGTATTAAAGTCTTGGCTCGCTGCATCGGGTAGAGCTAAGTGGATTCATTTTGCAAGAGTGAATCCTGGAGCCACGGGGATGTCTGCTAAGTGCATTCGGAGGTTTAAACCAGGTCAGGGGTTTTGAGAACAGTGGGAGCACGGGGCGTGTTTTGGGTACAGTTCAAAACACCGTTGGGTTTTGAAGACCGGATTTCCAAATGGAAAATCTCTCCTAAGTTTCTTGCAGGTTTTGGAGAGTGGTGTTTCCTCTGGAAGTCTCTGGAGCCGGTAGTTTGAACCAGTGGGAGCCGGTTGAGATTGAGGATGAGTTAATGGCGGGTTTTGCCATGGCTGGGTCAGTGATGACTGTTGGGTTGGAGCTCGGGGGAGCTTCAACTGGCTCTTCTGGTAATTAAGAAGAGGGTTGTTGCAACTAGGAGGATTGG
Organism: Smallanthus sonchifolius; assembly: GCA_023525975.1. NCBI lineage: Eukaryota > Viridiplantae > Streptophyta > Magnoliopsida > Asterales > Asteraceae > Smallanthus > Smallanthus sonchifolius. The sequence goes on from CM042038.1 coordinate 59,149,074, forward strand.
ATTGAAGTTTTGGCCTGTTTATGAGAATTGAAGGCTTAGAGGACTTCTGTTATTTGAAATCTTAGCTTGTTCTTGGGAACTGGAAGGTTGAAAACTTCTAATAGTGAAGTGTTAGCTTATTCTTAGAACTGGAGGCTTGGAGGATTTCTGTTATTGAAGATTACTGGAGTTACTGGTATAGGGTTTGCTTGGATGGTGAGGATTGCTCGAGCCTCTAAGTGGGAGATTGTTAGGTGTGGAGTCTTGTTTAGAGGCAGTCGGCCCTAATTAGGGTTAGCCGGCCCTAATGGGCCTATCTCTACGGTTTGGGCCTAACTTGGAGAACAAGTTAGGAACCCTAGTTTTAATCTATAAATACCCTATGTTGTAATTGTAATCTGTGTGCCTTTGAGCTTAATGAAATAACCTAGTTGCAGCCCGTGGACGTAGGTCCCCCACTGGGACCGAACCACGTAAAATTATTGTGTCGTTTATTTTCTGTTTTATAATCGTTTGTGCGTGTGTGTGTTGATTCCGCTGCACCATTTTGTTCCTAACAACATATTCTTATAAAAGTTTGCGTGTGAGTTTTTTAGTTTTCAAAGAATAGAAAACCAAAACTAACCATAATTTCGATTTCAAAAAATACAAAATAGCCTAGTTTTTAAAAGTTTGACTTAGGCTCATTTATTATTTATTAATTACTAGCTTAGAACCTGTGTATTACACAGGGTGAAAAAATACCAGTATATAAAATTCTTAAATTTGTATATATGTATCTTATAGGTGAAAAAATGTATTACATATAATAACGATAGAAAACAAAATAAAAAAACATGTAAAATTAATATATATTTGAGTTTAAAAAGTACATAAAATACTATTTAATGTAATTTAACTTTCATTTACTATTTGATTGAAAACATAAGTAGGTAATTACATTTCAGACTTTCTTATAATATGAGATAATTAAAAATAAATGTGTTTTATTAGTGTAATTAATAATTTGTTCAAAAATATATTATTATTGAAATATGGAAATGTATTTATTATGCGAGAGAGAGGGGAAATTTTTTTAAAGAATGAACATGGAGGCGACACGTGGCATTGAGAAACCTTTATTTATTACTAGGTTAGAATCCCGTGTATTATACGTATTGAATAAATGTAAGGTTAAATACGTAGTAATTAAAAGTTTATGTTTTTAAAACCCGTGTATTAATATAATGTAATCTATTAACACATACACTCGTTAAAATGGAACAATGTGAATATATAAATATATGATTAAACGTTTTTTATTTGAATCCTAGCTAGCTATAAAAATGTTTTCAGTTTGTACAGTTCATAAAAATATGATTAAACAAATTAATTGATGATAAACACGATTTTAAATTCAAAAATGTGTAGATAAAAATTGAAACAAATAATTAATTTAGTTGTCTAAAATAGTGGAGTTGATTATTAATAGGAGAAAGAAGCAGGGAATATAGATTGAGGAGGCCTAGAATTCTGACAAGGGTCCACCTAATTTACTTGTTTATTAAGTAGTATAGATTTAGTTATTGTTATTTTATTATAATTATTGTTGTATACAATTATAGTTATAGTTTATATATATATTATTTAATTACTTTTATTATAATTTTATGTATAATAATAATTATTGTATAAATATATATTTAATATATTGAATAAAAATTATATAAATAATAGGCTCGCGAGCCTCAAACTCGTTTATTAAATGAACTCCAGTATAAGTTCGGCTCGATTCGAGCTTTGAGCGAGCCGCTCTCGAGTAGCTCACGAGCGGTTCCTGGCTCTAAATATGGTTAGAACTGAGAACTGTTTTCAGTATCTTTTCTGTTGCTATATCATATTTGCAGTAATTGGGTGGTTTGAGTGTTGGTACCATAGTTACCTAATAAGTGGTTCGCTCCGGTACGGGTACGCAATTCGCTAGAGTTAACGTATTCGGTACGGAGGGAGGTATGTTCATTTCGGTACGAACCGGTACGGTGTACCATGTAGTTCAGTTCAATGTATACAATTCAAAAAAGTAATTACCAAAATTCCGAGATACATAATAATTAAAAAAATATATAATAGACAAAAACATAAAAAAATAATGATTTTTCTTATAAATTATTATTATCTTTTCTATTTTTTAAAAAACTTAAGTAATAAAATTCATTTAATTATTTTGATTTAGTCTATTGATATACCTTTAATTTTAATTATTTTGATTTAGTCTATCAATAAATCTGATAAGTTTTAAAGTTTCAATAAACCTGCAAACAAGAAGTTATTGCAGTCCCTTTTCAAAAAATAAAAAGTAGAAAACACAATTAAAACATCATCTTCATCTTCTATCTGCGTTTTTCTTCATCTAGTGAAAACAATGGACGTGCAAAAAGTCCTCAGTCGTTTTTCTTCATCTTATTCGTCTTCTGTTCCCGCTATGTGTTTTTCCCGCCGAATCACGAACCATTCAATACTCGAACCAGCGAAATCCTTTCTCAAAATCGCGATTTGGGCAGCAATGGTACAACGACTTCTTGCTATTGGATCGCCGAACCATGGTTAGAAGATCGCCGAACCAGGTAATTCGAATTCGCCGTACCATAGCGATTTGGTACGCTCCGAATTTCGTTTTGGTACATCATGATCCAATACAGGGATCGCGGGGTGATGAGCGAATTTGGTAACTATGGTTGGTACAACAATAGCATAGGTGAGTTATGGTGTTGTCTCATAAGAATGTTTCTCTTTTCCACCCATTTAGTTATTAATTGATCGATCCGGGATGTGTTTTAATCTTAAATGGATCAAATAAAGAGTTTTAGCTAAAAGGAAAGCATGTCAAATGCGTCGAATGGGCTGAAATTCACCTAAAGTCTATTTTTAACGCATATAATCTATTTAGTTGTTTTTAATTCAAATTAAAGTTTTGAATTATTATTGTAATAACATTGTATTCTGATCATAATTAACAAATAGTTACTTTTAAGTTCTTTATAATAATGGTCAAGAAAGTGTTTGCGTGTCAATCCAATTTGACCCATTTCGACCAATGCTAAAAGGACCCTTCTCAACCCAACCCCATACCCAACTCGGCCTTCTTCTCACCTCTACTGGTGTTCAGATTCTTTTATTGGCAGGTGCGAATCGAAGAAGGTTTCTGAAGAAGATTTGTAAACAAAACTCTCTGATGGGTGAGTGAAACATACATCTCAATTTGGGTTTTAAGACATTGATTATGATGTAATGGTAAATAAAGTTTTTGCTGCAAAGCTCCAATCCATGCTTAAACCCGTTTTTTTTTTAGTTTTAGAAGGAGAAACATCGCGATTGCATGATAGGTAATCTTGTTTATTTATTTATTTATTTATTCTAAATTTTATCTAACAGTGATGGTTTCTTATAATATAATCACGATTTAGAGCAACTAATCTTTGTTAACCATCGGTTATCATAACCCACAATCATTTTAGTGAAAATGCCCAAATGACATTACATTTTGCCATAATGTGTTATTGGGCAAATTCTGGAAATATGAAATGCAAAAATAGGAGTAAGTTACTACTAATTATCAGTGGCAACTTATCCGTTAGTGGAAACTGTGCATTAGTGGCAAGTGACCAGCAATGACAACTAAGTCATTAGTGGAAACTTGGTCTAGCAACCGCAACTCACCAACGGCTATGAAGTTGCTGACTAGCAAGTCATCAGTAGTAACTGAAGTTTTCCCACTCATATAACTGAATAACTAATGTCGGTTATAAACCCAACTGTAAAACTCTTTCACAAAGAGTTGCAACATTTCAACACGATCGGTATGATGGTTCAACCCTTATATAAAGGAATTCTTTTCGTCTTATTAAACACTCGTTTTCATATGAATTTTCATAGAAAATTCATTCCCGTTCTTGTATAATTCTTTTCGTCTTATCCGGTTATTGATTTTGCACCCATGAACTACTTTAATCTAAAAGTAATTCTACACGATTCAAAATGCTTTCCAGAAATACGATATACAAAATTTACACTCAAGGTCCGGTACTTGTTCTGTATTCTACCAGGCTTGGTGCTATTTTTTGCTGAGCTAGGGACAGGGACCGTACCTGGTCCAGGTCTAACAAGGCTTTGTGAAATATGAAGGACCAATAGGCTCAATGGTCCTCGGGTTTTAAGGGTCATCACCTTTAATAATGCATGTATTTTTTTTTTTGTTGGACAATTTTTTTTTTTAAACTTGAACTCATGGCCTTAGATAATTTAAGAGGTTTTGTCTTTTGTCACTGAGCCACCGACCACACTGATAATAATGCATGTATTTATCTTTTGATTTCAGGTTATCAGTGGCGGAACTTGAACAATTAAATTGGGGGGACCAAAAATACTACATATAAAAAATCAAAACTTTTAGTAGATTTGTGGAACAAATTTGGGTTTTTGGTCTGGATTATGAGGGGTCCAAACACTATAACTAATATGAAATAAACCTATTGACCGAAATCAATACTTTTGAGCAAAAAGATGGGAAAAACTAATTTTTTTGTGGGGTTGTGGAACAAATTTGGCCTTTCAAATGCACATAAAAACAAAAACAACTCCCAAAGGGAAATTACATAGAGATAGAAGGCAAACGGGCAACAAGCTGCGCCGCCAACCCTTTTTTAATAGCAAAACCAAGTCTTTTAAATACTACATCTACAGATCTTGGGGTCATAACATTACTATGCATGACCCGCTGTACTCGGTTAAGTAACTCCACGGCCTCTGGTGCAAGGAAACCAAAAGTGTCAAAAGCAAATGGTATAAACACGTGTTGGTTGTCAAGACACGCTTTCTCGTGTTTGGTCACTTTGCTCGAAGCAGCTTTTAGAGCAGCCTGACTCATCGTGAAAGCACTAACTCCCAAGCCCACCAGAGGGGAGACCCCTATTAGATCTACACACGCATGTTTCCCACCTATCCACCCAAAGACCAAAATGTCAGCGGGTCTAAGTGTTGATCTTCCTTCCAATGGGTCCGTCAAGAAATTCACTGGTGCCTCTTTCTTAGTAGAAACCACGGCACGCCTAAATATGTCAAAAAGAACATCCCTAACCAAGTCGTGTCGGTACTTGAACCCCGGGAGCTCTCTACAATGAACCGCATGCTCCCCATAGGAGTCTAACACGCCTTACGACAAACAGGGCATAACTCGTCAACCGGGTATAGTGGAATCATGAGGCGATACTTAAGGATAGTATGATACTCCACCGGCGATATATGTTGGCCTAGCCCATCTATAGGGATTGCGAGAAGGTAATCTTGAGCATGTGGTGCTCGTAGACACTCAAAAACAGCTCTTTGTCTAACGGTCATTTCAAACTGGACTTCTATTTCACGGACGATTTTACTAAAAATGGCACTCGCCAATGCATGTTGTGCTTTAGGGGGGGCGGTGTCCTTATTAGTGAAACCGCTGAAGTCAAAGCTTCGAATCGTATCACGAAGACAAGCCAAAGCACAATCATAATCAGAATCCATACCACATATGCCGCTGTCTCGTAAGATGTGGTCCTGTAACGCCCATGATTGGGCCCTCGATGCTACAAAGGCATAAGATGAAGCCTCTACAGCGGAATACAACCCCAAACCCCCAAACCTAATAGGTAGGGAAGCAAGTCGCCATTGGAAGTCTCCAAAGAAAGGACCTCCATAAACAACTATTTCCTCAATCGCCCCACGCAATCCTTCGTCAAAGAACAGCGCTGCCTCCTCCATGTGTACGGGTTGGCACGTCCTCAAGCCAAAGAAAAGTTTGGCAATACCCATACAAGATCGAAGAAAGAGTAGCTCACTCTGCGGGTCACGAAGTTTTGGAAGAAGACGCATCAAATTAACAGCGTTAGTAGCTCTCTTCTTAGCTAACCCACTAATAAAATTTGCATCTCTGCTGACGGCCCCCCCAAGAAGTTTTACCTCGGATAATGGCCTCCCAATGTCCACAGGGAATAAACCATCATGAAACTTGCTACCATCACATGAAGGCCAAAATAACTCAGTTTACTTAATATTCAGTTCAAGACCCAAGGTAGGACCCACCACCTTAATAATGTCTAACACTCTAGCCACCTCTTCTGAATTTCCAATGACAGTCCCATCATCAAGATACCAAGCATGAAGAAGAAGCTTGCAATTGTCTCTAATTTGATGCACAAGGGGGTGCAAAACAAGAGCGAAAAGAAGTGGTCCCAATGGGTCTCCTTGTTGAACCCCGGTGGTGGACCAAATGTACTCGTCTCTAAGATACAATCTAGCTGGTTGCCCATATAGGAATTCTACCCACAAAGAAATAGACGAGCACCTCATCCGGACCTCGCGAAGTAAGGCTGATCTATCCACCAGATTAAATGCATTAGAAAAATCTACTGTAAGCATGGCCAGAGACCCATCCGTGTGACGTTCATTCAATACCCGGTTGACGCTATGTAATATGGCCTCGGCGCCACCCGACACACCAACCCCAAACTGATAATCATTAAGGTACTTGGCCATCTCTTTACCGACACCCTTCATAGCAACCTTGGACACCAACCGCCTCCATATAGTACCCACTGCAATAGGTCGGATCCCGTTGTCGGGTTTTAAGAGCGGTGTAAGAGGAGTAGACGCAACAAAACCTGATAAACTCGATGGGCATCTCCCCCCTAACCACAAATTGACCACTGCGGTGATAGTAGTTAAAAGATCAGTGGCAACTACAGACCCGTCTCCACATAAAGCATCCAAAATGTGTTGTGCTCGCAAGCCGTCTTTCCCACACGAAGTTCCCTTAGGAAACGATTTAATGCAACCAAGGACACTATCAACCTCCGCAACAAGAGGAGGCTCGGAGTATATTTCACTTGGCATAGATGGAGGTTGCCTGTGCGGGTGTTTAGCCTCTAAAGCTTGTATGGTATCGCCATTGTATGGAGCAACACCAGACGAGCATAACACATTCATTGCCGCTGTAAAATGGCCATCTGCAACCTTACGAAGACACTGTCTGATGTTGGTATTGCCCACAGCTCCCTCCTTATGATTATCAATGCCTCCTGGGCCAAAAGATTCCAAACTAGAACTGTTAAATATATTTTTAACTAACATGGCAATACCATCCTCTTTCCCCCAAGTGACTAAAGAACTCAGGATTGAACGTTGTTGCAAGGCCCTCCTATTCCAAGACGTGCTTTCTTGCCTATTTTGTGGTCTAAACACTTGCAAAGTGCAACGAGGAAGAAGGAACAACCTAACCCATGCTTCAATGGATCCCGGTTGGGCAACCACCTTGCAGAGAGCGGTCTTCAACGCTTGAGAGAAAGCCAAACGACAACTATGAGGAATGCTCTTGACAGTAACAATAGGCGCTTTAAAGACACGATCAAGGAGAACAACATCCAAAATAAATGACTCATGTATATTGGTCTCATCCACACAGATAGAAGGCTTCACAATACCGACAATGTGTCCATCCATGTCATTATCACGATCAGTAAAACGGACAATACCATCAGGGTGATGGCAGGCACGACTAATGGCATGTAAACTCATACAAATCCCACACATCCATTGACCTAAAACCTTTAAAGTACCCTCCACCGCCATAAACAATCCATGGTCCGTGGCAATAGCCTCTCGCAACACACTTCTACGTTCATCGCTAGGAAGGTGCAACCTCTTGAGATGAGAGATCAACCGAGAAATCCCCTTATTTCCCCCTTCACCATCCGGGCAACAATGAAACTTACGAAATGGACATGGCAATGGGCCATTCGAAGACGAAGAAGGGGGTGTCATAAAAAGAGGCGACAGGAGTCACGCCTGGAGTTGAAGTGTGGAATTTGGGTGTAAATACAAAAAAAAATAGTATTGGCATTTCATCAAACACCTGGAGTGCATTCATCACAAGACTTTCAATTGAGAGTACCCATATGAGAATTTCGCCCCATTTGAAGAGAAAAGATCAGATAGTCAGCATCTCCCAAAAATATTTGATTATATAGATAGCAGGAAGAAAGATTAGTTTGAAAACGGGGCAGCTACTTGAAACAGAACGGTGTCGTTTTGAAGGATTAGACCATTCTCGAAACCGGAAAAATGGAGAAGAAGATGCCGGTGAGAAAACCTCACACTTCCACCGCAGATCTGTTGACCTGGCCGGAAAATGCTCACGCCGATTCACCGGTCACCGGCTCTGCTTAAAGAGATCCAGTTTCTATAAAGACTTCAAATCTGGAAACTGGTCACTTCCATCGAGTTACTTTCGTGTCCTCGAACTAGGCCGGAGAAGTGAGAATTAGGGCTACGTCTTCGACTGTGATCTCCATCCTTGCGCTCTTCGACTTGATCGTCTCGTCACCTGGTTCATCACTTCTATTAGCAAAGAACTTTTGAGCAGAAATATAAAATAAACTTAGTGAGCAGAAATCAATACTTTTAAGCAAAAAAATAAGGGAGCTCTAGGCCCCCCTCTAACCCCCATTAAGTTCCTCCCCTGCAGGTTATCCTATTTTGCTCATGAAATCGAAGGCACATGCGTGTGGAATATCAAACGTTTGGTTCCCTGAATAGCATTCTCTTCATCCTCATGTGAAATATCAAAGTACACCTATCTTTCTTGCTTATTGCTCATTGTTTAATTCCTTTTCTTCATATACTAATCAACATGTCAATTTATAGATGTTGCTTTTACTATGATACATAGTATGGTTATATAAGCACGTAAGCGTTTCTTTTTCTCTCACCCACTATATTTGCACAACACCGTTTAACATTACATACAAGTGCTTATGCAATTGTTTACTTAAAATTAGTTTTGTATTGTGTATATATGTAAGGGTAGGTTCAAATAAGACATGTGCATACCGATTTATTGAAAAAGATAGAATTTAAAAGGAATCGTTTATCTCTCTTTCCATTCTCTCTTTAACTTTATCTCATTTATGTGGGGTTTTTTTTTAAAGAAGCATAAAAATATGCATGTATGTACATATAGTGTATGTGTATATATGCCTTTAGACAAGAAAACTATAAACTATATGTTTAAAAAATATAAATCTTAAATATATTAAAATCAACCTGCATTCTAGTCAATTTATTAAATAAAAAGTTGAAGGGATAAGACGGTTCTCTTAGTTCTCAACACCTTATTGGTTCTGAACTGAACGCCTCCAATGATATTATTCGACATAGAATTAATTTTAAGTAGAGAACTGCATAGACACTTATACATGTTGCTTTTACTTGATACATAGTATGGTTATGTAAGCACATAACCACTTCTCTTTCTCTCTCCCATTATATCCGCACAACACCGCTTAACATTACGTACAATGTAAGACCCCAACCTTGGCATCCTACAGTTGGTTCTCATAACGGGTCATTCTCTTTAATACGCAATTATTATTAATCAAACTACAACAAAAGTCTTTCTAAAAATCATTTATTACTAGTTAATGTCATAAAGTTTACGTCACGAATGCCTGCACACTAATCCGAGTAGCACTGCTCCCAAGCCAAGATACGCCAACGCAAAGCTAACCTGCAAAACAATCTAACGTACACACAAAGTCAGCTACGCTAAGTGAGTTCTAATAGTTTAATTTTATCAAAAGCCAACTCATCACAATAGTTATTTAAAACTTTACTCAGAACCCTCGGTCCTTATAAAATAGTTTCACAATTCATTAACAATGGATAACCCTTGTTATCACTCAATATCCCATAACCATTCACCACCCGAGACTCATCCAGAGTAATAATAATTCCGCAGTTTCATCGACGTAGGTCAAACTTACTACACTAATAATTCGTACTCAAGCACACGTATTAACTCGACACTTGGTTGACCACAACCAAACCCTAGATCTTAACTTAAGGCTCTTACCAATCAGCTGACACATCGGTTAACAACACCGCTTCGCAATCTTGACACAACGGTCAATCTAACTCTACCTGTCGCATTACTATCATCAACACATCACATTAACACTATCTCACACACAATAAATATAACTCATTACCAGCATGCAAAATTAACACATATATAAGCATGCAAACACATACCTTATCACTCCACCCTCGTCAGGGCGTTCGACACACCCTGAGCTCATCATTAACCTGTTAATAAATGTCACTGTTGTTGACTTCCCGACGGACCTCATCTCACAATTCCCGTTTGTCGTGTCATAAACATGACTACACAAACGCATCACCCGCCATGTCACAAGGACAACGACACACCAAACACAACTGAATTAAAAACATGCAATATCACACTACACGTATATGACTTGTTAACTACACCTGCACCCACACATATCACTAGAATAACGTAGCATGTACGTAATCATAAACATTTAGCTTACAACCCGACTCTTCCCGACCAATCCTTATCACAATACACACTATTATAGTGGCACACACATAAATGCGACGTCCCGTTACCTAAACACATACCCACCTTTAAGCTACACATCCCATGGACAACACCTAGTCCCTTAGCCCCCCATATTTAGATACTTAAGTTCATAAACTCATTGGGGTCAAACCCCAAAACTCGTTACATATTTAACATAATAAAACATGACTTGTAAGTATGTACGATAGCCCCAAAAATAGTAAAACGTTTAAAAAGTGGAATTAGAAACTCACCGGTAACTAAGCTTTCCTTCCGTAAGTCGCATACCCGCAAACGCGTAGTCCAACGCGAACCTGTCATCAAAATAATCATCCAGATCAACAAAATGGTCCCCAACAATGAATATAAAGTTCAATGGGATCATACCTTTGCGTACAAGCCGTTCTAAGCGGTTTTGTACGAAACTACTGAGCACCACGCGAGAAAAAAACTTGTTTTGCTCATATCTCGACCATACTGGCTCCGTTTCGCGCGATCCACCTATCCACACGTTCGTATCAACATTCCCGACCTCATAAAAATATTGGTGTCGGCTGCCGCCGCCAACTCTGCTGCCAAAACGCGGATTCGTCTTTCAACATGCTTAGTTTTGTGCGTCAATATTCGAGTAGCTTAAAACCGACCCAAATGAACTCCGTTTTAGGCAAATTATATACCCACGCGTCCGTATCGCTGAACCCTTTCAGAAGAACCAGTCGCCATCACCAGAAATCGTCACCTCCGTCGCCGAAAAACGAAACTGTGGTCGGATCCGTCCATTTTCACGCGTCTGTCTTCGCGCTGCTCGAAACCCTATCAAACGGACTCGAAATTATATATCCACGTGACTGTGTCGCCAAACCCTTTCTCCTGCTACCATAGCCGCCGACTGCCGCTGCCAGAATCCTCTCTGGATTTCTCGTTTTCGCTTGATTCCTTCACCCATTATCTCCAAGCCGCCATTTAGCGGCCTTAACACTGAAATTAAGAAATCCTAATCATATTCTCATGCAAAGCGATCGAAAACAACGTAAACGAGATTACCTAAATGCGTTAAGGATGCTCCCCGGTTGACATTTGCGTGTCACCGCCTTCATATTCCTCTTCCGACCACCCTCGTCGCCGGATTCCCTCTTGTGGCTCCTTTGGCTGCCGTCGCACTCCCCTAGGTCAATAATGACCTAGGTTTTTCCCATAATGTGGTATTTAAACCATGATGTTTCACTCGGGTCCTTGCGCTTCCTCTAGTATGCATTTTGATCTCGAACCATCTTTTAAATAAATGCTCGGACTCTTCGAGTTTATTAATTAAATCCGTATACGCCAAAACCCTCTAACCAAACCTTTTAATAGAAAACCGGGTTATCCGTTTATCCAAATTATAAATTTACGGATTTCGGGATGTTACAAGTCTACCAAAGTTAAAAAGGGATTCGTCCTCGAATCCTGTGTCGGCACATACCAACACAACTCCTATTTCTGTTCCAACCAGTACATCTAAACTCTCTTGGTGCCATTCGTACTCTTTCGTATACGTATCCTCTGATCATTAATTTTCAACACGGCCACCAAGCTTGGTGTTCAAAGAAGGTTTCTCCATTACTCGCTTTCAACTTTGGGACTTCTAGGTCTCGCCTACACATCCATTCCTCCCTTGATTCCCCACTTTGTACGCTTATGGCAAATCATCGTCAATTACCTGCTTGCTCATCCCATCTTCCTAATCCGCTCAACACACACATGATGTCACTCCTTTTTATAACCATGACGGTCTCGTCATTCTGATGGTCATCCACCAAGCAAGGTTTCTTGCTTTTCATAACTAGGATCATTTGTCATCCCTTTTACCTCGCACTTCGGTCGCCATCTAATGATGACTCCTCAAAACTCAGGCACCACCGCCTTGTTCATAAAGGTGCTTCCCTTATCCTCCTTTGATAATCTCTAAAGCTCCTCTCATCTCTATAGTCCCAACGTGTCTCTCCCAAGACACTCCTTTACACCGTTATCATGCGTTCAACGCACCTCATGAATAAGCACATATTGCTCAAACTAGAGTCAATATCATCAGCTCCCGATGTTTTCTCCAAAATCTTCTTGCATCTCAATCACATATCCAACACATTAGCCTCAACTGAGGTTCCACCGTAGGTCGTCTTTAGTTTAGTCATATGTCTACCAACGTAGGCATTTCCTTCCCAGTCGCTTATATGCAATCCTACACTTGTCTTCCCTTTATATCGCTCTCTTTGTTGTTGTTCTATTGCTACTATGCGATCACCTATCACGTCTCATTCACCGAGTAGGAAACGTTAAGTCCGCCTTATCATAAGTCTCAGCTATCCATCGCCTCGTTCCGAGAAAACATTCCCCGCCTCTCTTGTATCCTACATTGACAAAACTCTTCGTATAGACATATTCCATGGAGTCCCCATTGTCACTTCATCCTCTTCATGCTAAAGTCTCTAGCGTCGTTATCTTGATCTTATCGTAACTGTCTCCGATCAAGCTTCCACGTAACGCTTTCATCATCAACTCTCACAGCTCCACCTATTGGCTTCGTGCTCCGAATTCTCGAGATATAAGCATTGACATCTCATAAGAGCACCTCCCTGATCATTTAGAAAATATTAACACTCTTTGCTTCACCTCTATGTATTAACGTCGAGGAAACGTCAAGATAGAAATACTACGCTCGATCACGCTAGCTACCTGTCCTATGCACGACTAAGAGAGCATTACCGGGACACATAACGTCATGTCTTAATAACAAAACCTATCACGTTCGAAGTATGTATAGGTATAACATCTTACCTCTCTAACTCGCACAAAACACACACATAACTAGCTAGCCCTGACCAAATCTAAGTGTTATACAATATGACCTTGTCATTTATAGACACACAAACTCCTGAACTCTACCTTCTATTCATTATAACGGTAGCCCATGCCACACGTCATCACATACTCACACAGAGTTTACTCGATCGTACCCCATACGGATCGTACCAATGTTTTAAGACGACATACTACTCAATTTAGACACAAGACATCACTCTACCCATTCATACACATAATATTTATAATCCTAATTTCCCACAGGACCTTGTTCTGAACATTTACACCTACTAAAGATGTATAATCATAACTCCCCACAGGACCCTGTCCTGAATACTCACACAAGGTGCAACGCACCCATTACACTTCAAACCATCACCTAGAAATTAACACATAGGTGACACTATCATACGACCGTTGACACAGAAAAATTAAAAATTCATGTATATATAAGTCTACCCACACCATCTAATCAACCATGCTCTAGTATCATAACGAAAATCACATTTAATGCTAACTCACATTATTCAGAATGCAATCACACAATCACATTATACCGTACATATTCCATTGTTGTAAACACAATCGTACGCCATCACAAACACAATTATCATTAAATATGTTCAAATCATCATGAGGTAAGACTCACAATAATAGTCAAAATCAAATAATAAATATTTGAATTGAACATCACCCCACGTAAACATCTAATCAGACATAACGTCGAATTACCCTGAAATCTCTCGTCATTACTACCACACTAACTAATCATCAAGCATCGAGCATCCCAAGCGCTGCCCGCCAAATCACTGTTATACCATGTTAGGTGCATCTAGCGTGTCCTCCTCTAGTTCCTCCTGAAACAAAGCTCTTTTAACCAACGCAAGTGGTCAATATCTCAACCGTGTAGGTCCACATCCTGGAGAGGAATCATGTACTGGCTCACACCACCCTTCTTTTTCATCTCATCATTGCAGTCACCTCACCACGCAGCATGTTGCCATCCCAAGCTCTAGTCACACTTGGTGCGGGAAGCGCCAACACCACTCTCACATCAGTGTCAGCTCTTTCTACAACCGTCATTGGCTTAACCTATCGATCTGCATTCCTCTTAGTAAGAGTTCCACGCTTGTCCAATCTCGTACGCTTTGTCTTAGCCACCTAATCCTACTCAAGATAGAACGTTGGAGTGATCACTATGGGCACAACTTCAGAATATGAGAGTAATCATAGACTGCCAAATCAAGGTGATCAAATGCAATTTGGTGGTCCATATCACTCATACTAACTTTCTACCTTCACACACACAAGATGCACATGCATCCCACACAACTGACATAGCACCACACAATAATCTAGCATATCATCATAATAGTCAACATTGCACACCACACATGGTTACACACAAATTCACTAAACCATGCTAACACACCAAACAATCTCACATAACGCAATTAATGCTACTCCAGAGTACTTAACTCACAAAACATGATTTCACCAAATCACACCACACAACTTCACATAGTGTTACACTGCATAATTAACGCACTAAAAACTTATGCATAACTCAAAAAGATGTACCTCTTGGCTCACGGTTACTCATGGTGGCACTAGTTTCACTCTAGTCCCATTTTCAGTTTAACTTAAGGTATTTTATTTTATAAAAACACCGATTTTCTCTTAAACCACGGCTCTGATACCAACTTGTAAGACCCCGACCCGGGCATCCTACAGTTGGTTCTCATAACTGGTCATTCTCTTTAATACGCATTTATTATTAATCAAACTACAGCGGAAGTCTTTCTAAAAATCATTTATTACTATTTAATGTCATTAAGTTTACCTCATGAATGTCTGCACACCAATCCGAGTAGCACCGCTCCAAAGCCAAGATACCTGCAAAACAATCTAACGTACACACAAAGTCAGCTACGCTGAGTGAGTTCTAATAGTTTAATTTAATTAAAAGTCAACTCATCACAATAGTTATTTAAAACTTTACTCAGAACCCTCGGTCCTTATAAAATAGTTTCAGTTAATTAACAATGGACAACCCATGTTATCACTCAATATCCCATAACTGTTCACCACCCGAGACTCATCCAGAGTAATAATAATTCTGCAGTTTCATCGACATAGGTCAAACTTACTACACTAATAATTCTTACTCTAGCACTCGTATTAACTCAACACTTGGTTGACCACAACCAAACCCTAGACCTTAACTTACCCAGCCTTAACTAAGGCTCTTACCAATCAGCTGACACAACGGTTAACAACACCGCTTCGTAATCTTGACACAACGGTCAATCTAACTCTACCTGTCGCATTACTATCATCAACACATCACATTAACACTATCTCACAAACAATAAATATAACTCATTACTGGCATGCAAATTAACACATATATAAGCATGCAAACACATTCGTCAGGGTTACCCTCATCAGGGCGTTCGACACACCATTCCAGGCCTGTTCGGACATACGGTTCCCCCGGAAGATCAAGTTGATGAGCCGTGTGATGGGAAACCTTCCCGCACGGTTCGGAGAGCACTGAATTAGAATGAGAGGTTCACCACCACATCATTGCATGCAAGGAGAGCTCGCTCGATTCGCAGATTGGTCCGACTCGTAATTCACTTCTGACCCCGTGTTCGATAGCCCGACCGTAGTGATGTTAATTGTGGTTACATCCATAAGTAGCTTGGTCCATCTTTATTTCATTTAATATATGTCTGAGGATCCGCATAGCCCTCGATTTATGTGTTATTTATCCATTCCTACTTTTTTTATGCCAATGTTGGTGACTGGAGATAACTCTCTTCAATTATTCCTGGGATGGGAGGGAGTAGGTCTTGCTTCATATTTGTTAATTCATTTATGGTTTACACGACTTCAGGCAGATAAAGCAGCTATAAAAGCTATGCTTGTCAATCGAGTAGGTGATTTTGGATTAGCTCCTGGGATTTCGGGTTGTTTTACTCTCTTTCATTAACCTGTTAATAAATGTCACCGTTGGTGACTTCCCGACAGACCTCATCCTTCACAATTCCCGTTTGTCGTGTCATAAACATGACTACGCAAACGCATCACCCACCGTGTCACAAGGACAACGACATACCAAACACAACTGAATTAAAAACATGCAATATCACACTACACGTATATGACTCATTAACTACACCTGCAGCCACACATATCACTAGAATAACGTAGCATATACGTAATCATAACCATTTAGCTTACAACCTGACTCTTCCTGACCAATCCTTATCACAATACACACTATTATAGTGGCACACACACAAATGCGACGTCCCGTTACCTAAACACATACCCACCTTTAAGCTACACATCCCATGGACAACACCTAGTCCCTTAGCCCCATATTTGGATACTTAAGTTCATAAACTCATTGGGGTTAAACCCCAAAACTCGTTACATATTTAACATAATAAAACACGACTTGTAAGTATGTACGATAGCCCCCAAAATAGTAAAACGTTTAAAAAGAGGAATTAGAAACTCACCGGTTACTAAGCTTTCCTTCCGTAAGTCGCATACCCGCAAACGCGTAGTCCAACGCGAACCTGCCGTCAAAATAATCATCCAGATCAACACTCTGACCCTTATAACACTAACCCACTTACTCAGGACTATCGAGCTACAAGCTCGGTCTAAATCGCCCCAAAACGTACAACCGGCGCGCTCAATCACGTACAAAAAACCCTTAAATTTAACGTTACCGAAAAAGGTTCCCGAAAGTCATTTACGACATTTTTCTCATTTCCTAAAATGGTCCCCAACAATGAATATAAAGTTCAATGGGGTCATACCTTTGCGTACAAGCCGTTTTAAGCGGTTTTGTACGAAACTGCTAAGCACCACGCAAGAAAAAAACTTATTTTGCTCATATCTCGACCATATGGGCTCCGTTTCGCGCGATCCACCTATCCACGCTTTCGTCTCAACATTCCTGACCTCAAAAAAATATTGGTGTCGGTTGCCGCCGCCAGCGCTGTTGCGAGAACGCGGATTCGTCTTTCAGCACGCTCGGTTTTGTGCGTCAATAACCGAGTAGCTTAAAACCGACCCAAATGAACTCCGTTTTAAGTGAATTATATGTCCACGCGTCCGTATCACCGAAGACTTTCAGACGAACCAGTCGCCATCGCCGGAAATCGTCGCCTCCGTCACCGGAAAACAAAACAGTGGCTGGATTCGTCCATTTTCACGCGTCTGTCTTCACGCTGCTCGAAACCCTATCAAACGGACTCGCAATTATATATCCACGCGAACGTGCCGCCAAACCCTTTCTCCTGCTACCATCTCCGCCGACTGCCGCCGCGGGAATCGTGAACAGTGGCCGGAATCCTCGTCGGATTTCTCATTTTCGCTCGATTCCTTCACCCATTATCTCCAAGTCGCCATTTAGCGGCCTTAACACTGAAATTAAAAAATCCTAATCATATTCTCATACAAAATCGAAAACAACGTAAACGAGATTACCTAAATGCGTTAAGGATGTTCCCCGGTTGACATTTGCGTGTCACCGCCTTCATATTCCTTGTCCGACCACCCTCGTCGCCGGATTCCGTCTTGCAGCTCCTTTGTCTGCCGTCGCACTCCCCTAGGTCAATAATGACCTAGGTTTTTCCCATAAAGTGGTATTTAAACCACGATGTTGCACTCGGGTCGTTGAGCTTCCTCTAGTATGCGTTTCGATATCGAACCATCTTTTAAATAAATGCTCGGACTCTTCGAGTTTATTAAGTAAATTCGTATGAGCCAAAGCCCGCTAACCAAACCTTTTAACAGAAAACAGGGGTTATCCGTTTATCCAAATTATAAATTTACGGATTTCGGGATGTTACATACAAGTGCTTATGCGGTTATTTACTTAAAATTAGTGATGTATAGTGTATATATGTAAGGGTAGGTTTAAATAAGAACCACTAAATATATAGGAACCATTTATACTGTAATTCTGTGTGAATATGCTATTACTCTTGTTTCCACCTCACCGATAAATAAAATGGTTCTTAAATATTTAGTGGTTTTCATTTGAACTTAACACTATATATATGTTTGTCATGTGTACATATAAACGTGTATGTATATATATATGAATGGTATTCATATTAGGAAAAAATATCAACTATATACGTGTATATATAAATGTGTACATATATGAATGGCATTCATATTAGGAAAAAAATATCAACTACATATGTGTGTATGTGTATATATAAATGTGTATATATATGAATGGCATTCATATTAGGAAAAAAAAAAGCTAAGATGGTAGAGTTCGACGATACGGTTCCAACGCCGCTGAAATGAGCTCAATCGGAGTTCGTTTGATATCGTTTCTTAGCGTTTTGGTCAGCTGTTAGATTTTTTAGCGAAAAACTACTTTTTATTTGAATCTCTCATATATATATATATATAAATGGTATTCATATTAGGAAAAAAATATCTATATATGTGTGTGTATGCATACATATAAATGTGTATATATAAATGGTATTCATATTAAGAAAAAAATATCATACTATATATGTGTAGGGGAAGGATCAAGAGAAAACCACAAAGTTAGGCGAAAACCAAGAAAACCACTAAAACAATATGTAATATTATGGGTTACGTATATGTAACCGCAATTTTTTTGTTTTTTGTTTACGTATACGTAACACTATGGGTTACGTATACGTAAGCCAATATATAAATGTTTTTTTGGTAAAAATGTGTAATATTACATTAATACTCTTATAAAAAAATAAAAATAAAAATAAAATAAAAAATAAATATAATTATATTATTGGTCAAAATTGAGTTTTTTTAGTGGTTTTCTCGGTTTTCGCATAACTATGTGGTTTTCTCTGGAACCCTCCCCTATGTGTGTATGTGTACATATAAATGTGTATATATATAAATGGTATTCATACTAGGAAAAATATCAACTATATTTGCTTTTACATAAGTAATTCCTTTATTTCCAATAAAAATATTATTTGGGTCCTATCAAGCAAGATCTTTCATGCCAATAATCTGCACAACCAACATCAATAATTGATGAAGCTGAACAGCAAGTGTGGAGTCCTGTTGCTGTTTCAAAGAAAACCCTTTCTTTATTTGTGTGATAATTGATGAAGGGTTTAGCTTTATTTCTTGTCAAATAGCCCAAAGATTTGGAGGTTTATGCAACACTCTCTTTATCTAATATATTTATGTGCATGTAGTTTCATGGGTTGATCCTGCCCAAACTATGCCCCACCCATGAGGAAAACATCCTGCATATGATCCTTTGACCACTTGAATCTAAATCATGTCCCCATGCTTTTGTTTGATAGAGAGATAACACACTCATTCAACATCAAGGCTTGGCCGGGGACTACAACCTAAACAAAACCCGACTCGCGCTTGACGGAATCGAACTGGATTCACAGTTTGTTTGTGATGAATTTTTACTTGAATCAGATACGACGATTCATCATTGGAATATGATAAATGATATGGAAGTGTGTATTCTCGAGTTGTGAATTAATTTTTTTTCTTTTTTGTAACTGCGAGAATCTGTTACTGTTAAACTTATGGAGCCATCAATATCCTTGTAACTAATGAAATTGTTGAAAGTAAACTAAACTTATTAGTATAGGGGTCTGTATGTTATTATTATAATACTATGTTTAGAGTTAAAGTGTCATAATGTAATAGTTTTGGTTTAGGTTTAGGTTTAGGTTTGAACAAGGTCTAAAATGGCAACCGTTTGGTTTATCTAATCGACATATTGATTAGATAACACCGGTTGAAATCCTATAAGATCCCTAGGGTCGATTGTGTTTAAGGGTTGAACAAGATGTCTACTGCTTTTGCCTCTTTTACTATTTGTAAAAAATCAATAAACATAAGGATTTATATAAAATTTACAGTTTTGCCTCTTTTATATTATGTTCTAAAGTTTCTTAAAATACTATTATTATTATAAGAATAAATTATTATTTTTATCATTTATGTTTATCAAAATTATGGAATGAGTCCTTTAAAGTTTTGACTTTCACTCATTGTCCTTTATTTGCAAAAGTAGTTACAAATTTTGTCTTTTTTACTAACAGCGTTTAAGTTTTTCAGTTAAGTCACCTGGCACATGAGGGCATTTAAGTCTTTTTACATCTAAAGGACAATTTTTTTTTTATAATTTAATTAGATTTTATAAGTTTAATAAATTATTTTATTTACTAATATATATAATATAAACCTAATGCTCTACTCCTACTCTCCAGATGCTCCGATTTTGTCTGCACCACCATCAGATGGTTCTCTTCTCCTCCACCAGACCCAACCGCTCCTCCACCGATTCCAACCCCACCATCTCCACCTCCTCCTCGACCGCTCCATACAAAGAAGAAGAGAGGAGCCATACGAAGGTGGACAGCCGCTCCACTGGCTCAGGTGGGTACAGGCGACGACAGCTTGTCTTGGTAGGGTTTATATGGAATTCGAGGTTTTATGAGCACTTGCTTTTTGCAGCGCCTAATTTTCTCCGAATTGGAAGCTTATGCATCTGAATCCCCAATTTCTAAAAATTCTTAGACTAATATATACATACCTAAATCCTTAGACTCTCTCTACACCAACCTCAAATTCAGACCACTAGTACCCACCGGCAACCACCACTGCCCCTCTTCCCAACGGCCCAACCTAGTTTTCATCTTCATCGACTAGAAACCCAACCTAAGTTCTCGCCTATAAATCACTCTAAACAAGCACACACAAATTTTGTGGCCACCTGCAAAAAGGTGAAGGAAAAAAAATATTATTATTCCTTCCAGCAACATCAGGATATGGGGCTGCAGTGCTACACATTTCAATAGGAATTTGATAATTCTTGAACTTGGGATTTTAAGTCCCCAAAAATATGCTTTCGATGAAGATCTATTTCATGAGAGGTGATCACAAGCCTAAAACTCAGATGAGATCTAATTTCACATGTCCAACTTTTTGGTGCGGTGGTTCCGTCGACCGAATGACGAAAACTATACCTCGTCGGAAACCGCTGCTACAATATGCCATGTCGTCCAAATCTGAATTCCTAGAAACAATATTTTCTTCACCCAACACCCATCGACTTGATCCAGAACCAGTGGTGGCGGTTTTGTCTAGGTGGTGTTTTTGGTCGCTAGCTCTGCCGGTGGTGTTCTTACACACTGAGAGAGAGAGAGAGAGAGGCAATGGAGTAGCGGTGGTGTTGGTACGGTGGTTCCGGTGAGCCGGTGTAACTGAGTAAGACGATCGGGTGGGGTGGGTTGGGGCTGTGGGGCTTCTTGGAAGAATGTGTATATATATTAGTTTAAGAATTTTAATAGTTAAAATAAACTAATAAATTATAAAATCTAATTAAATTACAAGTATGGTCATTTATGTGTAAAAAGACTAAAATACCCTCATGTGCAGGACACATGAGATAACTTAACTAAAAAACTTAACCTCCGTTAGACTAAAGGATAAGAAACAAGAAAACTTTTCAAATAAAGGACAATAAGTGAAAGTCAAAACTTTAAATTACCAATTCTATAATTTTGACAAACATAAAGGACAAAAATTATAATTAATTATTGTTATTATATTTAATATCAAGTTATTTCTTATTTTTTATGATTATCATAATCAGTAATTTGAACGATAAACTTAGATGCTACAAGATTAAAGGCGTGTTCGTTTAATTTATTATAATGCAATTGTTACTATATTTGTTAAAATTGTCTTTGTTATTACTACTATTATTGTTATAATTTCTATACTTTTTTGAAAATATTAATTAAAATTTAAGTTGTTTGTATTTGAAAATTCAAACTCATCTCTTTCATATATATTTACGTTTATATTTTTTTATATCATTATTATTATTATTATTATTATTATCACTATTATATTACTATTCTTATTGTTATGAATATGTTATTATGGTGACCATCCAAGTTTACAACTCTCATATTACTTATGTTTATATTAATGATATTAACATCTTATATAGTGCCTCTTGTACTTGTTATGATATATCTCTAATAAAAGACTTCTCAATTTTCTTTCATTTTTTTCCTTCTTATGTTTACATACTTTGTATATTGGTTGCTATTAGGTCGTTGTTATACAACACATTATCAGCACGAGTTGCTACTTGGAGTTGGATCGTATTATAATAAGTTAGTGTTTACTGCGCGATCCACAATCTATTTACATGCAACTGTAACAGTCAAAGTTCTCGTAAATGATTTGTCATTGCTTCACCAATGAAGCTTGGTGGGTAATTATCAACTTCGATTCCCTCTCTAAACGGGTATCATAATCGTCAAGAAATGTACGGTTTTATGATTGATGTCTAGCTTTTGTTGCAAACTATGTGTTTGGGTTTTAGTTAATATATGCATAAAAGTGTTTTCCAACTCTAGGATTATATGATCTTACTAGGATAAGTTTAATGTTTTTTTCTTCAACTAATAGTATGTAATCATCCTGTGATTGGTGGTCTATAATGTTTGTGTATGTGATATGTATTTGGTTCATAAAGAGGTGATTGATGAATTATTATTATTAGGATTTATAAAATAAAAATAAAAACAAAGATTTTTTTTAGTTGGAATTTCGATAAGTTTTAAGTTGTTTGATTTTTCCGTTCCAAAAAATGATACACTTATCTGAATTTAATATCAAATCTACTGATATGGATTATGATAATATTTTAACATATTATTGTGAAATTATATCCTAAATTTCATATCAGTTTTGAAATATCATAAAATCTGATTATGATCATGGTTTAGAAGTAAAATAAATAAATAAATGGTAAAGAGAATTTGCTAGCTATTTTTTGTAAGGTGTCAAATAATATTGTAATTTGCTTATATATGTGCTGCTACGATTTTAGTTCTATTCCCAAGTTTTATTAGTTTTTGAAATTTAATAGGTATGTATTTAATCGGTAGTAAATATTGAATTAATAATCTTAATTATATATAAATTCTTATAACATTTGTATTTGCCCGTTATTATGATCTACTCACCCCGTTTTGTTTGCATTTTTAATTTTAATAAATGGAATTAACTTCCATTCAATAGTAGCATATAAAGTTTAATAACCTTTATATTCATTTAATTCATTTAATTGTATTGAACTTTCATGATTAGTGATATGGACAACAATTATTGTATATAACTGCCAAGTTAATTGAGTAATTAAATTACATAGTAAATGTTGCTATGATATTCGTGGAATATAGTTAACCATTATAAGACTGCATTTACATAAAATAAATATTGAATGTGCTCAAGAGAATTTTTTTTTAATTTCTTATGATTTAATTTGACTTTTTCAAATCAATTTAATTATTTTTTGGATTCAATTTATTATGAACTTAATTTTATTAATTAATATTAAAAAGTTTTCAATTATTATCATAGTTCTTCATAACCTTAATGTCGTTCAATTTATGATATTATATTATGTAATCTTTCATGATTAGTGATATGAACGAACACCGGCTCACATGTTAAAATTGTGGCTATTAGCTCGGACAATTTAGAATTATTGTTGTCGTTCGGTTCAAGGTTTAACGTACATTTATAGTTTATAAAAGGCAATACACCCTTCAAGATATAGGAACCCTTCAATATTAGCCAAGGATCATATATACACTATAAAAACTGACGTTCGATGACTTCTATTGCAAACTTATCACTAATGCAATTTTATTAAGGAGATTATAATGATATGTCACTTGTTTATATTTGACATGTTTTATGATTATCTTCAACATGTTATATGATGGTAGAACGTGTGACTTAGTAGTTAGTATTCTCAACATGTTGCACGAATATAACTTGTTTATACGATGGTATGTTGTAATGTTGAAAATCACATGATTTTAACTTTACGTTTTACGTCTTTTATATGTTATAGATTACTTATTATAATGTATTGAATAAAGAAAATAAAAGACTAACTTGTCTTTTATTGTTAGTGTCGTGAATAATTATAAATATGCTTTGATTATATTAAACGGTCCACTAATTTATTGGAATAATTTAGCGTAAAAAAAGACACCTCATATGTCATACTCTCTAAAGCTCATTATAAACTTATAGAAAGCTGAAAGATTTTGGAAAGATAAATGAGCATAACTCAATCACAATCACTTCTCAATTGATATTATGTGATGAGAAGATTATTTATGAGCAAATGTTGAATAATACAATTTCCATTTCTCACTCTTATATATGCTCCAAAATTGATAATATTATTGAAAATATAAAAACCATCATGAAAGTTGTGTGGTTCTAATCCATTCTCTGAAGTGAATGCGATTATATAATGATCATTGTAAAGTCATGATCATATACATAATTGAGGAAATTGTAATGTTGATCATGATTAATAATGAGATCAACCATGTTAATAATCAAATCAACCACAAGAGGTGGCACACTAAGGGAGTGATTATATAAGAATATGGAAAAGTGTTTTGAAATAATAGTACACAATTCTCTCGTATATATGTCGTGTATTAAACAAGCACGAGTAAAAGATATAAACCAGAAGTTTATGAATCGTGATTATTTTATTGGCTTGAACGGTTAGGCCATCCCGAGTCAATAATGGTGTGAAATGTATTCAAGAATCGAGGATTCTTCAAACTAAAAAATTATACATGTAATGTTTGCTTTGAAGGGAAGTTAGTTATTTACCAACTAAAGTAGGGCGTGAATCTCTAAATATTCTGGAAAATGATAAAAGATATATATCATAATGCGTATATCATTTAGTGTTTTAAATCGATGCATCGTCTAAATGATTATCAAATTTGCAACTTGAAGTTTGCGTAACATGTGACTTATCTAATAAGATAGCAAACACATTATTATAGAATAACACATTTATTTTGGTAATAACAGTGATACTAATCCCAAGTTACTAAGGATTGTTGGAATAAGTGGTGAATATCATATATTCATACATAAATTGCTTTGTTGAGAAGAGCAACATGTCCAATAGTTATGATAGCAACAATTCATTTTATTTGTTTGAGGCCATGTTATGTATATGTTGCAATGGTAATTCACATCAAGCCTGCAAGTTATTGTATTTTCTCCCAAGTACAATTGGTTTTTGGTCAGAAACCAAGTATTTCCCATCCCAAGTACAATTGACTAAGTCACATATACCAACTGCTGGTGCTCCAATTAAAATTAATGTCCTAGAAGGACGACTACATATTGGTAGTAAGTATAAGGCACGTTTGAAACGTGATAGAACATTCGGTTCCAAAGAAAAAACATTCCTCAAAAAATGGAGCAATTTATAATGAATATGGTCAAGTCGAGGTAAAAGTAAAAGAGTCAATTAAAGAGACATTAGACATGATGGTTCCAGAAGAACCTCAGGTACCTGAAAATAATGAGATCTCGGTAAATTGTATCATGTCTAGAAATAATATGGAATCGAAACAAGATCGACATCGATAATACTTTTGTATATAATAGCGCTTGAAATAATCGAAATGATGAGGATCAAGAATGTATTTGCCTATGCATGGAAATATATAAATGGTTGGCCAAAATGTAAAGACACAAATGTCGCAGAATTAAGTTATCTCATGGACCAGCAGTTCATACAACTAAAGTTGTAAAATATGTTAAACTGGGTCTTTTGTGCATAATTATGATGTAAAAATAAAATTAAGCGATATATGGCAAAATTTGAGGCACACGATTTTTGAAAAGACCTAGAACTGATTATGAGGAGATATATTCTCCAATGGTGGGTGCAAACTTCTTTTCAGTATCTTATTAGCCTGGTAATACAAGAGAGAAGTGACATGCGTCTATTGGATATTATGATATCCTAAATATATATTTCACTTGATAATGAAAATTACATGAAATCCCTGAAGGATTTAAATTGTCAAAATAATGTAAACTAAGTTCTCGAGAACATTATGATTGTTTTATATATAGTCGGGTGAAACAACATTATGCTTATTGTATACACTCATGATATGAATATAGTTGTAACTCGACATGAGTTTTTAAAGCAATTGAGTGCATAAAAAGAATATTTGAAACATCTTAATGATATAACTTTGAGTACGAAACTATGAAATGATAAAATAAAGATTTTGAAAATGAAACAATTTCTTTGCATATGATATAGAAATTGATAAGATAATGAGGAAGTTTATGCGTTAAATTTTTTTATGAGTGTATAAACATAAATAATCATTGATAACCTCAAGAAATATATCATATAAAATAATATGGACTAAAATAGTCAAGTCAAGTGTGGTATAATCGACTTAGTGATTATCTCATATAAGATAGATATAATTATGATGTAGTTGGTCCATATTGTAACACATGCCCCAAAAATGTCTAAGATTTGACAAAAGGTAAAACCTAGGGACTGTAAGTGTAATTATACTTAAGCTCAGGGTTCAAAAATGAAAATTATGGATTTTAAGACCTTAGCGGACCCCTAAGGTAAATCCTAACGGTCTGCTATGGGTACAAGAAACCAGGTAGAGGTCTGCTAAGGAACCCCCACCCTGATTGATTGGGTGGCGGACCGCCACCACATGTGGTAACGGTCCGCTACTTGTTGGCTAAGCAATAAATCCGATGATGCCACGTGTATAGTGACTAATGGTCGAGTTTTGTGACACACGTACTCGTGGCGAACCGCCACGCCAGGTGGTAACGGTCCGCCAGCCGCAAACTCTTGAGAATTTGCCACGTATCGGGGTGGCGGACCGGTACGCCCCACCGGTAACGGTCCGCTAGCCGCAAAACTATGATCGTTCCAATCAGAAGCTGACAATTTGGGCGGTGGCGGACCGCCACCGGCTTGAGTAGCTGTAACGAACCAAAATCCAGGTTTCGTTTTCAAATAAATAAAATATTTTAATAAATATTATGGTGAAAATAATATTTATGAAATAAGTTGAAACAAGTGAGTTTTAAGTTATTTATGGGGTTATAGTAGTTTTAACTAGTTTTGAAGTGAAATGAGTTGAAATGAAAGTTGAGGGGCCAAAGTTGTAAATGACAAAATTCTTCCATTTTGAATTAAGAAAAGTCAAAATTAAATTCATTTGTTGAGTTGGGTCGTTTGGGAGCAAGAGGAAAAAGGAGAAATATGAAATTGGAGCTAAAACGTGCATTTGGAGCTTGATTTGTGAGGGTTTTGGCTTGCACGTCACTCTCCTAACATCAAGTGTTAATCACTCTTTGATTTTATCTTTTAATGTGATAGTGGGTGGGTGTTGGAGAAATCTAAAAATTTAGTTTGCATGTGGTGAATTAGTGTTAGATTGTGGATAATCTAGCTAAAATAAAGATAAAGAGAGGTGATTAATAGCCTAGAACCCTTTGATTTTGATTTTGGGAAGTTAGGGTTCATATGGTGAAATTGGGGGTGTTTGGATCATGATGTTAGAAAGATGAATTACTGATGATTAAGTGTTTAGGTGGTATTAGACACTTGAACAAACACCAAATTGACCTAATGAAAGTTATTGATTGAGAAATTAGTGTCAAGGTATTGGAAAGAAAACTCAAGTAGGTGAGTTTGTGTTGAAAGAGGGTGTTTGGTTATGGGGATAACCCAAACGGGTCAATTTGGGTTGGAAATGGAAATTGAGTTGTGGACTCAATTGTAATGTGATTATGTGTATATGATAGATACTAAACTAGGTGTATATGTTTAGGTAATCAAATTGCAAAGCTAGAAGGTGGTGAGGGATCTTCTAACTCCAAAGGTAAGTGCCTATGCACTTACTTAGTAATGTAGATAAATGTGTGGTGTATGTGACATGAATGCATACTATAAGTTGATATGAATGTTTATACTCATTGCTTGAATGTAATATGTATGAATTGTATGAATTTGACTTTAGTGGTAGAAGGTCAAACTATATGATGGAAATATGTGTAAATAGGCTATGTGGTTAATAGTAAAAAATGTAAATGTGCAATGTGGTGTAAAGGGTGAAATTGACTTATGTGGTAAACAATCAAACAAATACATGCAATGTGGAGAATTTGGTGAAATTGTTATATGTGGAATATAGTCAATCATAATGTGGTAAATTGGTGAAATGGTGGATAGAAGTGTGGAATATGGATTTGGAGTCAAATACTCCAAGTGTGGGTAAGACAAGTTGTGGTACTCGCACCAAGAGGTGAAAATTAAATAGAAGTGTTGAATACTTCAAAGGGGTGGACTTGGAGTCAAATACTCCAAGTATGGGTAAGACGAGTTGTGGTACTCGCACCAAGTAAATGTAACTCAATAAGAAGTGCGGAATACTTCAATTGGGAGAAAAGGGATGATGTCACATGAATGTCATATGAAAAGAATGAATCTTGTAGTGGAAGTGCAAGTGTAAAGAACCGTAAATGACCAAATGGGTGCAAACGGGTGAAAGGGGTGAAAACAAGTGCAAATACTTGTTTGAATGTGTTTATCGTCATTAATAATGGTGTTATGTTAATGTGGTTATGTAGGGAAAGCTCTGATGTAGGTCAAGGTCAAGTCCAAGGCGTAGAGGGTTGTCGTATGCTTATGAGGTGTTTTTGGGATTTAAAGGAAAAATCCGTTGATGTGGTGTATTTTGACAAATTTAAACACGTTTTGATGTCTATAAAGGTGTATATATGTTTTGAAACTAATGCCCAAGTGTTGGCAAATTTTGGGGTCATGTTGAATAGGTGAAAATGTGGAAAATTTGACTAAGTATGGAAACTGGGCAGCTGAGTAAACTTTCTGTTTACTCAGGCTCCTCGCGGTACGCCAGGATCTAGCCGGGGTCTCTCGCGGTACGCGAGAGACTGGCTTTCCGGGTGGGGTGATTTGGGACTCCCTCGCGGTACGCGAAGGGATGTCCCAAATCCTTCGCGGTACGCGAGAAAGTAAAAATAAAAAAAAAAATAAAATAAAATTTTGGGATAAAAGCTTTCGCGCGTTTAAATGTTTTATTAATTGGTTTTCTAATTAAGGGTGTTAAAGTAGCGGTCTGCTACGGGTCGGTTATTCAACCTATAAATAGCCTTTCGATCTCAGTCATTTTCTCATCCCAAATCATGAACTCAACTCCCACATTATGTTTCAGAGCTTCATTAGACGACTCCCGACGATCTCGGTTCGATTCCCGCTCGTTCTAGTACCCGGTGTAAGAAGAAACGCTCGTAGAAAGGTCGGAACGCTAGAGAAATCAAGTTAAGAAGCTAGACGTTAAGCTTTTTACTCTAGAGGCTCATTCCTACAACAAAGATGAATACTTTATCTCTTTCAAAACTTGTGTCAAATATTTTATTTGCAAAAATGGCCAAATAAAGGTTAACGAAATAATGCTTAACATTCTTCTATGAACCAAGCATTCAGGCCATAGGTATACGTAAATCTTGCAAGGGATACACGGGTCTAGGGTGAAATTCCCGGATTGCGACTAGTACTTCCCTTTTTAACAAATGAGGAGGCATGAGCCCCCGTTGTTATAAAGATATACTATGGTGCGATTGAACAGGACGGACATGCTGAGTGTGTAGATTGAACATGAAGTTGTGATTATGAAATTAATACTTGTTTGTGCCAAATGATTTTAATGTCAAGATATTGTATTCACCGGCGTTCACGCTGACGTTTTATTTTCAAAATGTTTTCCAGGTAATGAATAAAATATGATGAGAAAGGAATATGGGCAGACATGAGATCTGACCCAGGAAAAGAAAGGATGGAATACACATAGGATTCTCAGGCCTCGTGTAAAGGGAAATCCTAAAGAAATGAGATAGGACCAGGGAATTGATCAACCCTGAGTTGTACTATTTCCAGTGGCTTATGATGTTTTTGATTTCAAACTATGTTTTGTAATCAAATGAGAAGGGTATTTTAAACCCTATGTTTATAAAGTAAATGACGAAGGTTGGTATCAAAGCCACAGGTTTTAGCGAATTAGATACTTAGATCTAGTATCTAAGCTTTAACCATTGATGCTTTTAAGATAAGAAAACAAGGTGACCTTCTGACCGGTATGTAGTTATCTAACAAACGGAAGTGTTCTGTCTAAGGAAATAGCGGTGCATAAATCTCCCCTAGACCCGTCGCTTTTACCAGGGAACATATCTGTTAGAGGTACTACTCTGTAAAGATAACCATCCTTGTAGAACTTTAGCTAAGATTAAGATACTGGCTTTAGTATCTAAGTCTTGACTAAACAAATAAGACAAATTCTAATATGATAAGATTGCAGATGTATGGAGGAAATATTGTTCCATATTACGATCTTAATCGTCCTATTAAGCAAGAATCTCCGGAATACCATCCGTTAGGTTCACAGCAGAATCCCATTTGTTCACCTTATTATAATGACGACCCGTTTGCTGTACTCCCTAATTCTATCGAATACCACCCACAATCCCAAAACTCTTCCAACCAATGGATGGATGCTGGATTAGACTTTAGCAACTGGAATACTGCTGCCCAATCTGTGCAGAGAAATGAAGCACAATCCAGTCAGATTCCATCATCAGAAGAGGATCCTTCAGAAGACTCTCAATATTATTAATCTGCTTCTGAAAACCCTAATGATTATCCATTCAATAACCCTATTTCAAACAATTCTGATTATCAATCCCATAACTCTAGATCCCCGGTCATGTATGATCCATATGTGTTCCCCGAACCAACATATGGTGGTCCTTACCAAGCGTATTTTCAATCACCACCCGAATATCAACATGCTTATAATGATATGTTGATGCGTATTCGTGAACCTCCACCAAAATATGGTTATAAGTATATTATGACTTCTTCCCATATCTAATGTTTAGATCGTTCGTTACGCCAAACGGACGAGATAACAAAGAAGAAAATCATGGACAAGGCAAGAACCAAGTTTTATGGGAAACAGGTGTATGAATATGAAAATGATCTAAAGACCTTGGGGAAGGAGCTAATGAAAGATTAAAAATCTTGTTGTATTTTACTTTCATATTGTAATAGTTTTCCAATAATAATAATAACAATATAACTTTCGTTTTAAATTTCAGAATAGTTGGAAAAGGCAAAGGTCCTAGCTTTCTTCAAAAATTTGCTCCTGCTAGTTACTTTGACCGTAAAACGAATGGATCAACTATAGAACTTAATGAGGAAACTGAAAGTTCTACTTTCAGAAGCCTCAGAGAAATAGGAAACCCTAGTATTCCCTATAATCCTTCTATAAGTTTTCATTCTTCCCCAACTGTTGGAAGCTATAACATCACTCCTGCTTATCCACAAAATTTTCTAAAAAGATACGTCGAAATTCCTTATGAAAATAAATATGATCGTGGAGAAGAAGAACGTGCTGATTCTAATATACCCTATGTTCCTTATTATGAGACGATTCCTATTCTTGCTCCGCATATAAATGAGAATGCGTCAGGAAGTGAAAGAGAGCAGATGTTATTGAACCGAATAGCTGAATTGGAAAGAGAAAAGGCTGAAGTAGAAGCCCGGAATGCTTTCTTAGTTCAAGCTCATAAAGAAAAGAATTTTAGAAATTTTTAAACAATGATTTTTATATGTGTATTTTCTTCTTGTAAATATTTTATCAATAAAATGTTTCGTTTTAATTCAAGTATTGTCTTCTTGATAGAATGTATAAACAAATCGGACCTTCTCAAAACACGAGAGGCAAGAAAAAGCAAGCAATAATTGATAATGCTGCTGAGAATAACGAGTCTCGAAAAGAACTCCAAAAGATGATCACAGAAGGAATCAAAGATTTTCTTCCAATGATCTTCACTGAGCTTGAAAAGAGACAAGCTGACAGGATATCTATTCAACCTTCAATCCCTCAATCTGATCATTCCCGACAGACACAGACAGTTACTCAATCATAACCTATCACTCTTGAACCAAAGGGTTTTGTTTCTCACAAATCTAAGAAGACTGAAAGAGAAGAGTATTACCATAACTCCTTTGAAGGAGAGAGTATGGGTAATAATTATGGTCATTTAGCAAAGAAGTGGAATATAATTGGTTGTACATATAAGATGTTCCAGGATTGTAAGTCGTACAATTTCTCTTGAAAGGAAGGAGGGATAACCACTTTAAGGTGGATAGAAAAGACTGAATCTGTGTTGGCAATCAGCAAGTGTGCTGAGGAAGATAAGGTTCTATATGCTTCCAATCTATTCAAGGATCAAGCTCTTGAATGGTGGAATAATATTGTTGCTGCCAAAGGAAGAGATGCAGCCTACGCAATGGGCTGGAGTGCCTTTACGGCAAGGGTTGAAAAGAAGTATGTTCCTCAGAATGAACGGGAACAGATTGAAGGGAAATTTTTAAGTTTGAGGATGATTGGAACAAATCATCAGGAGTACGCCACTAAACTCCGGGAATATGCTCGAATCGTTCCTCATCTTGCTACCCCTAAATCCAATCTGATCAAGCGTTATATTTGGGGTTTGATCGGTGAAATCAGCGACATGGTGAAGGTCGCAAATTGTGAGAATCTAGATGATGCTATGGATCTGGGCGCATCATTAACCACCAACCTGATAAGAAATCAGAATGATGGAAATAAAAAGAAGGAAGTAGTTGGGCAAGGCTCAAGTGGAATTAAGAAATCTTCATTTACTCCTAGAAATAACAATTATTCTATCCCTGAGTGTCCAAAGTGTAGAAGGAGGCACTTGGGACAATGTCGTGCTGGAATCTTTTGCAATTTCTATAAAATGTCCAGACACAAGACCGAAGATTGCTTCAAGAAGAAGCCAATTACTTGTTTTGGTTGTGGCGAACTGGTCACATCAAAATTAATTGCCCTAAATTGAAGAAGACAGACGGGACAGGTCCCAAACCTGCAGATGGAGTGAAGAAGAATGCACGAGCATTCGTTCTCAACACTCACGAAGCAGCATGCATGCCCGATGTTATTGTTGGAACTTTTAGTGTGACAACAAGATTTTGTAATAGATTAGTCTTTATGTTCTGTTTTGTATGTTTTAATCTTGTAATTTGTTAAGTTTGTAACAGACGAACTTAGCATGTTCGCCTGACCTAGTTGAGGCAAACTTCTAAACTAAAGTTGGCGAACATGCTAAGTTCCCCTATATCAGTAGTATTGCCTATAAATAGTGCTGTAGTTGTTTCATTTGTAGAGATCTGTAATTCTGGAACTACTAGTTGTGTACACTGTTTACAGAGTTAATACAAGGAGCTTTACGATATCTTATCTTGTGTGTGATAGTATCGTATGTGTGAGTATTCGAGACGTACATATATGTTAGGATTCCGCACTTCATGTACGTATTGCGTGTTTTACAGTAGAGATAGATCGTTAGACCCGCTGGGACTTACAGTTATTACGGGTACATTTCTTGTCAATGATGTTTATGCTCAAGTTTTATTTGACTCTGGTGCAAACCAAAGTTTTATAGATCATAGATTCTGTTGACTGTTAAATAAAACTCTAGCTAAATTAGACAAGAAATACATGGTAGAGACTGCCAACGGTGACCTCATCTAAATCTATGAAATCCTTAACGATTGCCATATCACACTATCAGAACATGTTATACCTGCAAAATTGTTACTAATGACATTGGTAGGTTTTGACATTGTCTTAGGAATGGATTGGTTAGCCTCTAACCAAGCCCGTATCATGTTCGATAAAAAGGTTATAGAACTCCGTTCGCCGAAAGGCAATATTCTTACAATCAATGGCGATAAATTATCCAACTCTGTTGGAATAATTTGTATGTTAAAAGCAACAAAATACTTAAGAAAAGGATGCTTAGCATACCTTGTTTCTGTAATTACCGACACTAAAACGAAGATTGAAGAAGTGGCGGTTGTGGCTGAATTTCCTAATGTCTTTCCTGACGAACTGCCTGGAATTCCACCTGAGAGAGAAGTGGAGTTCAGAATAAATCTTGTACCCGGTACGGCACCTATTGCTAATGCCCCGTACAGATTAGCTCCAAATGAAATGGCAGAATTAAAGAAGCAATTAGACGAATTACTAGAGAAAGGGTTTATAAGACCAAGCTTATCACCTTAGGGAGCCCCGGTCTTATTTGTTAAAAAGAATGACTGATCAATGCGTATGTGTATCGATTATCGGGAGCTAAACAAAGTTACGATAAAGAATCGTTATCCACTCCCCCGAATCGATGATCTTTTTGATCAACCCCAAAGAGCTCGTTGCTTTTCCACAATCGATCTTCGTTCTGGTTATCACCAATTGAAAGTCCAGGAAGAAGATATTCCTAAAACTGCTTTCATAACTCGATATGGTCATTATGAGTTCACGATAATGCCATTCGGACTTACTAATGCACCAGCAGCATTCATGGATATGATGAATCGAGTCTGTAAACCTTACTTGGACAAATTCGTTAACGTGTTCATTGACGATATCCTTATCTATACTAAAAGTAAGGAGGAACATGCAGATCATTTAAAAATCTTACTTGAAATTCTGAGAACAGAGAAGCTATATGCTAAGTTCTCAAAATGTGAATTATGGCTATCAGAAGTTCAATTCCTTGGTCATGTAATAAATGCCAATGGTATTCAAGTTGACCCTTTCAAAATTGAAGCCATATCAAAATGGGAAATCCCGAAGTCACCGACTGAATTCCATAGTTTCCTCGGTCTAGCCAGTTACTATCGGAGATTTATCCAAGATTTCTCTCGAATAGCTATACCAATAACTTCTCTGACCCACAAGTCATTCAAGTATGAATGGGGTCCTAAACAATCTGAAGCTTTTAAGGCTTTGAAACAGAAACTGAAGTAAGCACACATACTGGCTTTGCCAGATGGAAATGAAGGCTTTTCAGTTTATTGTGATGCTTCACACACTGGCTTTGGTTGTGTGTTAATGCAGGGAAGCAAGGTTATCGCTTATGCTTCTCGTCAATTAAAGACTCATGAAAAGAATTATATAACTCATGATTTAGAACTGGGTGCCATAATATTCGCATCGAAATTATGGAGGCACTATCTATATGGAGTCAAATTCACCGTATTCACCGATCATAAAAGCCTGAAGTATATATTCAGTCACAAGGAACTGAATATGAGGCAAAGACGTTGGATGGAAGTCCTGAATGATTATGATTGTGAAATCTGTTACCATGAAGGAAAATCCAATGTCGTAGCTGATGCTTTGAGCAGAAAGGAACATGAGAAACCTAAACGAGTTCGTGCCTTAAGACTCGATCTTCAAGTCGATCTTATCACTCGTATTAAGGAATCTCATAAACTTGCTTTACAAGAACCCAACCTTGAGAAGTAAGGATTGGGAGGTATGATTGATCAGTTAATCAGAGGAAATGACGGAATTCTTAGGATGAACAAAATAATTTGGGTTCCTATATATGGAAATACTCGTGAAGAAATTCTTGAGGAAGCCCATAAATCTAAATACACTATGCATCCTGGAAGCGATAAAATGTATAAAAACCTAAAAGAAAATTACTAGTGGATAGGGATGAAAAAGCATATCGCTATCTATGTTGCGAAGTGTTTAACTTGTTCTCAAGTTAAGGCTGAACACCAAAATCCATCTGGGTTGTTACAGCAACTTGAAATTCCAGTTTGGAAATGGGAAATGATAACTATGGACTTTATCACTAAACTTCCCCGAACGAGTTGAGAGAATGATAGTATCTTGGTTATCATTGATAGACTTACTAAGTCTGATCATTTTGTTCCGATGAAAGAAACTTTCAGTATGGATAAGCTGGCACAGTTACACGTTAATGAAATTGTGACATTATACGGTGTGCCACTATCTATCGTGTCAGATAGAGATAATAGATTTACTTCTCGATTCTGGCAATGTTTTCAAAAAGCTCTTGGTACCAAATTGAATCTTAGCACTGCCTACCATCCTCAGAAGGATAGGCAGAGCGAAAGAACAATCCAAACTCTAGAAGATATGTTAACAACTTGTGTTATTGATCTCAGAGGAAGTTGGGATGACCACTTACCTCTGATGGAATTCCCCTATAATAATAGCTATCATACGAGTATACAGGCCGCTCCTTTTGAAGCCTTATACGATTGTAAATGTCGAACTCCAATCTGTTGGTCTGAAATAGGAGAAAATCAGTTGTCTGGACCCGAAATAGTCTTGGAAACAACTGAGAAAGTTATCCAAATCAAAGATAGATTGAAAGCGGCTTGTGATCGTCAAAAGAGTTATTCTGATAAAAGACGAAAGCCGTTAGAATTCAACATCGGTGATAACGTTCTATTGAAAGTTTCACCATGGAAGGGCGTTGTAAGATTTGGAAAGAAAGGAAAATTAAGTCCTAGATTCGTAGGACCATTCAAAATCTTGAAAAGAGTTAGGCCTATGTCCTATCAACTCGAACTACCAAATGAAATGAATGGAGTACACGACGTGTTCCATGTGTCAAATCTATGCAAGTGTTTGGCAGATGAATCTCTGGTAATGCCCCTACAAGATGTAGAGGTAGATGAAATGTTAAGATTTGTGGAACAACCTTTACAAATCGAGGACATGCAGGAAAAGAGATTGAAAAGAAAGAAACTGATGACTGTAAAAGAAAATGGAACTCCAGACGTGCACCTGAGTACACGTGGGAACTGGAGTCTGAAATGAGAAAGAAATATCCACACCTGTTTGAGTAAACTCGAGGATGAGTTTCAAATAAGGTGGGGAGGATGTAACACCTGCCCCAAAAAGGTCTAAGATTTGACAAAAGGTAAAACCTAGGGACTATAAGTGTAATTATACTTAAGTTCAGGGTTCAAAAATGAAAATTATGGATTTTAAGACCTTAGCGGACCGCTAAGGTAAATCCTAACGTTTCGCTACGGGTGCAGGAAACCAGGTAGAGGTCCGCTAAGGAATCCCCACCCTGATTGATTAGGTGGCAGACTGCCACCACATGTGGTAACGGTCTGCTACTTATTGGCTAAGCAATAAATCCGGTGATGCCACATGTATAGTGACTAATGGTCGAGTTTTGTGACACGCGTACTTGTGGCGGACCGCCACGCTAGGTGGTAACGGTCCGCCAGCCGCAAACTCTTGAGAATTTGCCACGTATCGAGGTGGCGGACCGCTACGCCCACCGGTAACGGTCCGCTAGCCGCAAAACTATGATCGGTCCAATCAGAAACTGACATTTAGGGCTAGCGTCATTTAGGGCGGTGGCGGACCGCCACCAGCTTGTGTAGCGGTACGCTACGGGTCGGTTATTCAGCCTATAAATAGTCTTTCGATCTCACTCAGTTTCTCTTTCCAAATCATGAACTCAACTCCCACATTGTGTTCCAGAGCTTCCTTAGACGAATCCCGACGATCCTGGTTCGATTCCCGCTCGTTCTAGTACCCGGTTTAAGAAGAAACGCTCGTAGAAAGGTCGGAACGCTAGAGAATTCAAGTTAAGAAGCTAGACGTTAAGCTTTTGACTCTAGAGGCTCATTCATACAACAAAGGTGAATACTTTATCTCTTTTAAAACTTGTGTCAAATATTTTATTTGCGAAAATGGCCAAATAAAGGTTAACGAAATAATGCTTAACGTTCTTCTACGAACCAAACATTCAGGTCATAGGTATACGTAAATCGTACAAGGGATACACGGGTCTCGGGTGAAATTCCCGGATTGTGGCTGGTACTTCCCTTTTTAACAAATGAGGAGGCATGAGCCCCGGTTGTTATAAAGACATACTAAAAGCTTATACTGTGGTGCGATTGAACAGGACGGGCCCGCTGAGTGTATAGATTGAACATGAAGTTGTGATTATGAAATTAATACTTGTTTGTGCCAAATGATTTTAATGTCAAGATATTGTATTCACCGGCGTTCGCGCTGACGTTTTATTTTCAAAATGTTTTCCAGGTAATGAATAAAATATGATGAGAAAGGAATATGAGCAGACGTGAGATCTGACCCAGGAAAGGAAAGGATGGAATGCACGTAGGATTCTTAGGCGTCGTGTAAAGGGAAATCCTAAAGAAAGGAGATAGGACGAGGGAATTGATCAACCCTGAGTTGTACTATTTCAAGTTGCTTATGAGTTATTTGATTTCAAACTATGTTTTGTAATCAAATGAGAAGGGTATTTTGAACCCTATGTTTAAAAAGTAAATATAAAACTTTTGTCTTCGAACTGAGTTTTGATATTTACAAATACAACCCTTGAGGTTGAAAGAATGATGAAACGATCCTTTTGAAAAGCCTTCACTTTATTTTATAAAAACTCTGAAATCAAAGAACCAAATGATATCAATCGGGCTCGCACACGTACAGGGGGTGCTTGAGGCGGAGTGTGACACGTATGTTTTATTAAAAGAGCAATATGATGTTTGTAAGTATTATACTATATGTTGATTATATCACTCTATCTAATGAAGAGATAGAACATTTGTATAATGATAATTTTATCCATCAATCAAGCTACATCTAGAAGATGTTAAGAAGAAGAAGAAGTGCCATAGTGAATTGCAAGTGATGAATTAAGGTAATGTTAACACAACACGGTCGTGGATCTTGTACTATTCGCTTACGGGAGGAGTGGTATTCTCTTACGAGAGGAGGCAATAGAAGTTTTACATGAAAATCATACAACATTGGTCAGCTTAAGGAATTACACATCAAGAGAACAAGCATCAAATCATTGACTATAGAAGTTTTCAATAAACTTCATAGAAGTTCAACACATCAATTAAAGGATATATTAATGAGGGGGAGTATTATACACGTTGCACTCTTTTTCCCTTCACTAAGTTTTGTCCTATTGAGTTTTCTTAGTAAGGTTTTTAATGAGGCAACATAACTGATCCACTAGCATTAGTTTATCTGACAGTCCTGAAGTACTGATTTAGCATCATCCTGAAGTATGTTTAATTGTGTATAAGGCGCGTAACACTCTTTTTCCCTTAGCTATGGTTTTGTCCCACTCGTTTTACTCGCAATATTTTTAACGAGGCAGCATCTCCAAGTGTATTGATACATGCTACTTTATATATATATTTCATACATGTTTGACATCTATTTAAAGCGTTTTATTGATAAATTCAAGTGATCAGATGCTTAATTAGTTTATATACGGATTTTGTAGGTTTCAATTGAATACGAGCTCAAACGAAGAATTTTGAGATGATAAAGTTGAACGTTGGAGAGTTGAAGAGATTGCAACAGCTTTGGATCAAAGAATTAATTCCTAATGGGCTAATATGAATCAAGCTTGGAAGGTTACTGGGCTACATTAATTAGTTGAGCTTAAATTGGAATGGACTCATATTCGTTGAGTGGGCTAGATCATAAAAGGATAAAAGAATAAAAAATAATAATAATAAAAAGATATATGTAGGTGCCGTGAAGCATATATACGGCAGAAGCAAGAAAGTCAATTTGGACTTTGACGGCAATGATATTTGAAGGGAGACTCAAGGCTGTTTGGAGGTCACGATAATTGCTGGTGTTGGTTTCGTGGAATATGACTTGTGAAAAACAAAAAAGGTTAATTGGTGGTGGCTTGTGGTGTGAAAGCGTGGAACACTCAAGAAAAGAAAGAACAAGTGCCATTAATTGGATTGAAGCACACATACATACACATCTCGAAATCATTCACGGAAGAAAAGAAAAAAAAGCAAGCAACATCATAATTATTTTTTATTTACGATGAACATCTATATTATCTTTTTGGATTATGTTTTCGTAATGATTGGTTAAACTTGTTTGCTACCTAGATTATGATGATTATTGACGTGGTTTGAATGCTTTTCGGTTTTTAATTAAACGTATGATGAATGCTATTGTCAAGGTCACTATTTTATTGATTATGAATGTGTATGAATGTTGAGTTTTTAATAATCTTGCATGAATTTGTTCCGCTTGTCATCTTGTTCGTCTCCTTTGTGTGTTTCGAGTAGGGTTTCGAGTTTTGGGTCATTTACTTGGTGTTTTTGGTCTAAACGATTTGATCGGTCGTAGGAGCAATTGTGTGGGTCTTTAAAAAGCAGTGTTTTACCGGCCTTGAGTCTGAGAGGAGATAGGTTTTCGGGTTGTCTCTTGGTTTTGGTGATTTGGGTAGCAATTGCACGAGAGTAAGTTGTCTAGGTTAGCTTTATCACTTGCAATTTCGTGTCATAATCGGTATTTTAGTGCTTACTCCTTGCCCTTAGGTCTGTCTAGGATAGTCACTGGGTATAGTAACGGTTGAGACTAAGAGGTGAAGCTGTTTTCGAGTACTTGGTGTTCTAGGGAGTGGTGAGTGTGAGAGGAGATCCACTTTCTTACCGGTGAGCTTATCTTGACCCTTAGGATAGTTGAGGTGTGTAGGTGAGTCTGAGAGGAGATCCTACGTGTCTTAGCGATTCCTGAGTTAGTCTATCTTTAGATTCGGTGTCGTACGGTTAGTTGTTCCCGAAAACATTTAAACTAGTCAATAGGATTCCTGGTCTAGGTAGTGTTTGTCTCATACTTGGTTTCCGCTTCTTGTCTTAGTTCGTTTGGTCTTTTTAGTTTCTCATCTTTGTCTATTTCTTTCTAGTGTTCGAGAGTCTAGTGTCTTAGTTGATTCTACTTCTAGGTCTTAGTTGTTAGTTTAAATCATTCATCTTAATTATTGAGGTTAGGATTCGATAATGGTTTACTATCGAGAGTTGCCATCGGTGTCCACGGATTGATATCCGGTCTTGTCCATACTTGCTACATACTGACGCGGTACACTTGCCGTTGTGTGTGGTTAGGATTGTTAATTCCTTTTTAAAACCGTTGTTTAATTGATCTTATTTTTATATATATAAACTGCATATCAAGTTTTTGGCGCCGTTGTCGGTGACATTGCATTGGCGATTTCGAGAACGACCCGAGTCGGGGATCTAGCCGTTTTTGTACATATTTGTGTGATTTTTTTTTGATTTTTTTTTTATTTTATAGGATTAGTTTATTTTTCTTCTATTCTAATTTTATTTTTTATTTTTTTTAGGATTAGGTTTTGTGTGATTTTGTGTTTCTTGGATTTGTTTATGATTCATTTATTATATTTTATTTTTATTTATTAATCGCACTTGCTACTTTGAGAAAGATGTACAGACAGCATATTGGACGTTTCGAGGAGGAGTGTGTTCCCTCGTGGGAGACTGAGTTTGGAGATGAGTTGGCAGATATTATAACCGCCGACTAGGGAGTATGTAATCATTTTGGTGACCTTGTTGAGTTAGAGATCTTACTTTTCGGGGAGCCAAAGAGGGAGATCGAGGAAGTAGGAGAGACAGAGGAAGTGGTTAAGGAACCGAATCGACCACTTCATATTGGATTTAGCCTGCCCATGGATGAGAGAGATGGTGGATCGCCACCCCGATCGACACGACCACGGGATAGGGCACATAGACGTATGGACCGACAGACGTTGAGGGTATTTAGATGGTCACACAGGGACCATAGGATTACACCATACTGTACAGATGACCGGTTCCCTCATTACATGCCTTACATTAGTTTGGTCCAGGTAGGTTTAAGGACCGATGGGTCGACTCGGATACGTCTGTCCGAGTGTGTCTGAGCCCTACTGCCGCATTCTTCCCGGCTGACAGTATGAGGAGGAGACTGATTCAGGTGAGTGGGAAGAGAATAAAGGAAAAGCCACCTGATTGAAGTTGTGGTTTTGAGTCCGGATGAAGACTCTTATGTAAACTTAGCGCTTTCGGGAGGCAACCCGATGGTGAGTTTTTATTATCCTTTTATTTTGTTTTGTTTTCTGTCAAGTTTGCTCTGTGTGCATGTTTTCACTCCGGGCTCTTAGAGGTTGCGGATTTCTGAGGATTGCTTGTTCGAGGTCGTGTCGTATCATGGTGGATTGGTTGCTACATCTGTAGGGGAGTCTCGTTCTATCCCTTTTACTTTTATGCATTTGCATTTTTTACTTTACATTGTTTTCAAGTGCACATTGAGGGCAATGGGATGTTTAAGTATGGGGATGGGAATGTGATTGATATAGACTTTATGGATTTTTACCCCTTTTTTTAGACACATTAGGGACAATGTGTGTTTCAAGTGTGAGGATGTTAACTTGTGTTTGAAAAAAAATAATAAATTAAAAAAAAGAGTTATTTTTGCAAGTCCAAAGTTACACATTTTTTTAAGTTCTAATGCACACAAAATACTGGTTTTTATTCAATGTAAATCGAGAGCAAAAGACGAATCGGGTGCGCGTTTGCGTTTTTTTAAATGCGGTTTTCCTTAAGTTTCGGGATTAAGTAGGCCCAACATAGTCGTTTTTCATGTAATAAAATGGTTTGAGATGCCTAGGATAGTGTAGCAAGCTGGATAGTGATAATTGTACATGACTTATATAGGTAACCCGATTCCACACTTTTCAGTGAGTTTTTGAGCCTTTCTAATTTCATATATATATATTCACTGTTTCGTTTGTTGAGTGTATACCTACATGTTATGTTTTGTTAGAACTTGAACGTTTTGATGCATTTTGAGACCCTAGGAAGAGATGATACACAGACATGATAGAGGCACTAGGATTTAGCCCATTTGTTAGCCTTTTTCATTTGTCTTCCTTACCCGAACATAATCGCTTAGTGAACCCAGTTTTAGCCTTATTCCGTTTCATTTGTTTAACCTACATTTACACCTTGAGCCTTTCAGCCTTTTATTTTTAAACCCGTGTTATTAATCCGGTTCGAGCTAATGTCTAAGTTTGTATTAGTAATTCTTTGTGAGTTTGAGCAATATAGCTTATGTTATCAGCAAATAGCTGAATGGTGTGTGAATGAAAATATATAAAAAACAGTTATGTGTTTAGTTATGAAAAAAAAATTATGTGTTTAGTTATATGAAAATAAAATGGAAAAATTGAGGAAAAAAAACGAGAGCGAGAAAATGTAGAGAAAAAAAAAATAGATGCAAGAGAATAAGTGTAAAGATCATAGATCCTCAAATGTTTAGTAATT
This sequence comes from Smallanthus sonchifolius, assembly GCA_023525975.1. Lineage (NCBI taxonomy): Eukaryota > Viridiplantae > Streptophyta > Magnoliopsida > Asterales > Asteraceae > Smallanthus > Smallanthus sonchifolius. Next base: position 59,192,327 of record CM042038.1, read on the forward strand.
GTGATTGTGTTTTGTTTGTTCCTGGTTTAGCGAGTTCGGATTATGACAACTTTAGCCATTTTATTCCTTTTATTCATACTTTAATCCTAGCCTTACATTACAACCCGATAAAAGTCATTTTGATCTGTGTGTTTGTCTTAGGCATTTGGGTGTAGATTTTATTAATGTTCAAGATTATGACATAAATGTTTCATTGTAAGGTTTTGAGAGTTTAGATATATACCGGCACATCTTTTGCTAGTTACATATATAATACATTGAGTGGAGAGCATCATTGTGAGGGGTATGAGCCGTATATGATTAGATCTTGAAAGCATGTCAAACTTGAATAGGTATGCCCATTTTTTCAAAACTTAGTTTCATCTTGACTTATTGGGTCGTAAATCTATTGAACGTATAAATCTTGGGGAAGTAACTTTGTTTTTGGATTTCGTGGCCATCATTT